>CM062816.1:1765914379-1767184379 GCA_031772625.1 Pinus tabuliformis
TTTCTAGAGCGCGGGTCTCGCCTTTTACTTTAGCACTTTTACCTTTTTCCACCCGCGATCCTCTGGTTCCCCCACACGACCGGGTGCTCGGGCTTTCTCATTTTCGCCCTATTTGCTAAGCGCTAATTCGTGCATCAAAAACCTCGCCCTTTTTTCCATTTTCGGGCTCCCAGGGCTACTTTGGCCTCCTACACACGGTCACTCCATGGGCCTCGGTCAGCGTGCTTTGATCAAGGTCCTCGTCGTTCCACATCGGCTGCCATGGCCACTCATGTCGGTGTTTTTGATACTATTTTGGATTTCATTAGAGATTTGTTCGACCTGATTCAGTCATGGTTTTTAACATTTTTCTATGGATCCAATTCGGATCACTTAATGGGGACACAATTTGGAATTTTTCCCGTCGGACAGAATCCAACCAACTACATTCAGATTCTGGGCAAATTTGTGGCATGTTTAATTTGACTCCTTCGATTAAATTTTGGAATTTTCAGAAAGGCCTTATTATTAATAAAAATTAAAAAAGATATAAATGAGTGGCGGGACACCACCACCCCGCCACCCCAAACTATATTAACAATTTTTTTTTATTAAAATGGTCGATGCGCCATGACCCCCTTCCCGCCCAACCCGCACCAAACCTATTTACATAATAAAAATTTAAATTTTATTTTGGCTCAGCGCCATTACCCTACGAGAGCCCTCAACCCTCCAACCACACATAACAACTTAAACTTAATATGGGTGGGCGGAGGCCACCGTCCGGTGGACCCGGCCCACACCCCAAAATAATACCATATATATATGTCGAGGGTGCCGGGGCTTGAACCCGCTGGGGCCGGTGCGGCTTAGGCTGCCTCTTGGGCACTCTCATACACTCCCCCATGTACCATGTCATATAACATGCCACCTTCCAACAAATAAATGTGCTTCCTTTTAATATGTGTGTATGGAAGGTATGGGCGGGCTGCCCAATGTGAACCCAACCCCCAAAATGAACTTGATTATAGTTTTTTGTAAAACAAATGGCGTATTAAAAATGGAGGGGTTGGGGTTTGATCACCGACCTCCTCCTTATCATTCGAACTTTATACCAATCTGCCTAAACGGGCTTTTGAAAAACTCCGCCCATAAATTTATATAAACCTCATTTTTCAATACACCTGGAGGAACCAAGAGCGCGCAAGGAAATCGAGACGTAAATTTTTAATTAATTTTTGCAGGTGGAACCATGAGCCTGAGAAGACATAGGTAGAACCATGATTGAGCAAAATTCTTAGGAGGGTGAAATTTTTGCAGTGTCCAAATTAGAAAAAATTTTATGTCGATCTTACACCTCTCAGCGACATGAACCCAATGGTGTAGTCAGTTTCCTGACCTGAGCAGTAGAATTGCAGATGCCCCGGAGGAGGGAATCTTTGAGGAATCTAGGGGGAATCTAAAATATTCCTTAAGATCCAGATTTCCACTTTCTCAGAATTCAGAAATTTGACAGTCGATTTTGCACTATTTGACGCCACAAATCTGATGGCCCATTCATATTTTCCATTTTTCCATTTCATTTTTTGGCCACTTTTCAAAGTGGAGTGCAGGTGTCAGCATTCATGTGCGAGCAGTCATTTCCATGCAAGTCGATGCCATGAGATCGATGGTATGAACAACTTTAGCAGCTTGACATCCTTTTCTTCAGATGGCCCCTGGATGTGAGGTATATGCAGTGCATTAATGTACTTATTTTGCTATGCATTGTGCTGCACAGATCCTTGTTTGATGTTTGATGTGAGATCTTGTTTTCTTACTTGTTTCATGATTCCTGCTTGATGTGATACAGAATAATTTGTGGGATGTACTTGTTGTCATGATTCGTCATGTTTTATATTGAGATCCCTTTGTCGTTATGTTGATGGGATACTCATGTGTTGCCATGTATGATTGCATTTAAATCCCTTTTATGTCATGTTGGCAGGATGTTCATTATCATCATGCATGAGTTTGTGTCATACTGATAGGAGTCCTTTTGACTGAGAGTTCCTATAGCGGAGCATCTCTTGGAGCCACTCTTGCATGAGGGAATTTTCCTTGTATGATAGCGACATCATATATTATGTACATCATCACTATTGACAGCATCTAAGGCAGTGGCCTACACCATCTTGACACCGGAGCCTGGAGACATAGTCCCTCCTGGACGAACTCCGTTATCAACGAATTATGTTTTCATGTGTTGATGATTGTCATGTTCCTCTTCTTTACAACATGCAAATGTATTCATGTATGTTCTTTTAAAAATGAAAATTAACACATCACCAAAGTAAAAGGTCTTGGAAGGGTCCTTTGTCACACCTGGACCCAGATCAAGTGGTATCAAAGCGGTCTTTGAGTGGATGTGAATTGCAAGCATGAAAAATGGAACGTGTAGTGATAGAGGATGAAAAAGCGATGTACGAGACCATGCTCAAAATTTCCAAAAGAGTGGAAATAATGTATGAAACTCTACAGAAAGAGACAGAGGAAAAGGAGTGATTGCAACTTTAGTTGCAAGCCACGGAATAGGCCCTAGAAGAACTGAAGCACAACAACCAAAGTCTTCAAACATATAACGTTGAATTGAAGATGCTTCTACATTAAGAGAAAGATGAGAAACATAGTTTTCTACGACAGCTATAAGAAAAGGATGAGGCCTTGAAAAAGTTACAACGTGACCCATGTGAGGTAAAAAGTAGTTCTCTGAATTCATGTATATGTCTTGATGACGGTTTCTTTGTTTTTGAAAATCATACCATAGGAATTGGCTCCAAACTATTGAAGATAATGGGCTATGAAGGAAAAGGCTTGGGCGTCAATGGCCAAGGCATTGTCAACCCCATCAAAGTAGAAGAATTACCCTGTCAGGCAGGACTTGGGTATGTTAAAAAGGAAGTTGGGGAATGCACCAAGACAGCTAGCAAACTACCAAAAAAAGCTGATGAGAAGCCCTCATCAATTCTTTCCAAATTGGCAAAGGAGGTAAGAGATTTTGATTTCCTTTCGGTTTCATCTTCACATAGTATGATTTATGTTGGAGATGTGGAGATCCCAATTATAGGGACAAACATGAGGCTCCTTACTAGGATGAGGCACGAGGAGGAAAAAGAACTTGGTGTGAATAACCAAGGCATAACTCAACCATTGGAGGTTGTGCAGAGACCTCAATTTGCAGGCTGGGGATACACCAAAGGAGAATGCTTGAAGGTGTCAGATGCTTCCGAGGCCTCATTGAAATTATCGAGGAAAGAGAATGATGGGAACACATCCCCATCATCCCATGGTAGTTCCCATGGCAGGGAAGGAGCTGAGGAAAGCTCTCATCACCATAATTACACCAGAGACAACCAAGAAAGGTATAACCAATTTCGATATTCGAATGTTCATTTTGGTTATAATCATGTTGTTACAGATGAACGTAAAACCTGGAATTGAAAAACATGTACCTTTTGTGGATTACATAACCATACATTTTCTAAGTGTTGGAAAAGAATGGCAACACACAAAAGGATGAGACGTGAAAGACTCTCTCAACAGCAGGTTAAACAGATTTGGAGAAAGAAGATGTATTGCAGTCATTGCGATAGAAATGGCCATCAAAGAGCCACATGTTGGAGGCTCCATCCAGAGTAGCGCCTTAAAGACAAAGAGTCAGTGCATGAACCAGGTGAAACAATTGTTCGACAAGTAAAACCATTATAGGGGATGACCCATTCACAATGATAAGTGAAAAATGGTTTCTAGATATGTTAGCATGTCATGGTCGTGCTTTTGTAAAGATTCATTCGTTGCATTTTAAAATGTAAAAGTGATGATGTGTTTTCCATGACTTGTTAAGAAATAACTATGTCTGGTCTTATTTTGAGTTGATGATAAACTGTGAAAGTGATGTCGTGTTTCCATCACTTGTCAAAGAAACAACAGTGTTTGGCCTTATATTTGTGTAGAAATTCCCACTGTTGATCCAGGTCCAGGTGTAATGAAGGACCCTCCCAAGACATTTTACTTTTGTGATGTGTTAAAATTCATTTTAAAAGAACATTAATGAATACATCTGCATGTGGAAAAGAAAAGGAACAAGACAATCATCAACACATGAAAACATAAGACATTTGATAACTGAGTTCGTCCAGGAGGGACTACATCTCTGGGCCTCGGTGTCAAGATGGTGTAGGCCGCTACATTAAGTGCTGTCAATAAAGGTGATGTACACAAGAGATGATGTTGTGATCATACAAGGAAAAATTCCCTCACGTAGGAGTGGCTCTAAGAGATGTTCCACAACTAGAACTCTTAATCAAAGACTCCTATCAGTATGACACAAAAACATGCATGATGAGCATCCTACAACATGGCACAAAAGGGATCTCAATAACAAAATAATGCATGACGACAACAAGAGTATCCCAACATCATACAACAAGGGATCTCAAAACATAACCTGAAGAGTTATGACAGCAAATACATAACATAGAAGATTCCCCATCTAATCAAACAAGGAATCATGACAACATGTAATAAACAAGATCCTGCATCAGTCAATCAAGGATCCGTGCAGCATAATGTAAAAGAATAAGTACATGAACAATAATCATATACCTCACACCACGGGCCATCTGAAGAAGCGGATGTTCATATCTTTAGCAAAATAATCCACAATGAATACACTGTTCACATTGTCGATGCGTAGGCAGCCCGTTAACAATATAGACTTCGGCTCCCCTTGCATCGATTGTTTTCTAACTTGTCACGATCAGGGGCTTCTAAAACATCAACTATAAATGTGTTGAAGCTTTCTCGGTCATCGATTTCATGCATCGATCACAAGAAGAAGACTATTCTGGACTTCTTGGCAATGTAGCTCTCTGGCTATCTGGTTTTATAGCGTGCTGGCTATGTTGTTGTAGTTCTGCGGCTCTGCCTAACCCTCTGGTTCTTTGGCTACCTTCTCACGCTGCCTTAATCAAGCTCTATGGCTCTACGGTGCTATGGATTTCTAGCGCTCTACTTTCAAGCTTCTTTGAGTAACTCACAGGCACTGTCCAGCTATCTCTGTCTTAGTCTAGCCCTCTCGTTCTGCGGCTCTACGTCGGGCATAGCCTCCTCATTGGCTCTCTAGAACTTTAGGCTCTCAGGCTCTCTGGCCTTCTCCAGCCTCAGCTCTCTGTCACTCATCATGTTTTATAACACGTTTTTGTGACAAGGCCACTTAAAATGTGGAGTCTGTTAAGTTAGAATAGAAGTCGTTTGAATAGAAGGTTCGGCCGGCGCAACAAAACCACTGAAATGGAATTTTTTCATTCAAACTAAAAATACACAAAAAACATTGAAAAATCTGATAAACCAGACTTCAAATTTCATCAAATCGGGTCTATAAACCCATCGGGTCCCCGCTATATCACAATTGCATATCGCTCTGTTAATGGCCCTGTTTATTGGGGGATCGTCGATCCACCGATTACTGATATGTCAATTAGATCTGGACCGTTGATTTGTTCCTTGATCAGATGGTCCAGATTGCATCACATCACCCCTTGGTATCTGGGATCATCGATATCTCGAACACCGATTTGCCGATATGCCGATCATCAATCGCCGATATGCCGATCGTCGATATTGTCGATTAAATTTGGACCGTTGATCTGCTTCTGATCCGACGGCTGAGATCACGTCACATATCACAATCGTTGCAGCCCGAGCGTTATGCCTTTGGCATCCGTCGACGCCAATTGCATCACTTAAGCCCCAATATCGCCGATATCATGCCTCTGACTCCGATTAATCAGATACCACTAATCGAGGGTTCTAAAGGCCCAACCTTAAGTCTGCCCTTTGGACTCCTCCAATTTCAATTTGCCTTATAAGGCTTTAAAACCCATTTTTAGAGGAAATGCCTCCTTTTTCAAAGGAACCAAGGCAAACTCTTTTCGCAATAACTTCATCATCCAGACTCGGATTGGAGTGTCGTTCACACCATTGGAATCAGGGCGACAAGCACTTCGATCTGATCCTAGGTTGACATCATTCTAAACACTTTGATTTTCGAGCATTCATAAACCTTCTTTGTCCTGTGTGTCTCTCTGGAGCCACCTGGATCAATCCTCCCCACTGAGGAGCTTTTGGTCCTCCAAAAGCATGAAAAATAATCTGCAACTTTCTCTATACCCTATCTACATCACAAGAATCTTGAAAAGGTCTCGCTTCCATCTCCTTCACCTTTGTCCTTCGGAGCCTTAAGCAACGAGCCGACACCTGCTAGTTTTGCATCTTGTAGTACATTGTTTTTGCAAATTACATGCTTGAATGACATAACCAACTAATGACCCAAACGTCCCATACTTGCCATGAGTTTATAACACATACTCGGTGGTCAATTTTACAACAATATGGACGCAATACTATAGCTATGAAAATAACAACAAGGCCAGCTTATCATGGTTTCTTCAACAAGTTATGGAAAACACCTCATCACTGCAACACATGATTTACATACATAAGGCCAAAAACTATTTTTTCAACAAGTGATGGAAACATAACATCACTTTTAGAGTGTAAAATACAAATCAAAACATGACCAAACATCATTGTTGCTGACCAAGTGATGGAAACACATCATCACTTTTACATTTTAAAATGCAACAAATAATTTACAAAAGAATGACCATGAAACGACAACATGTCTAGAAACCATTTTTCACTTATCAATGTGAATGGGTCACCTCCTTGTGGTAGTTTTGCTTTCGAACAACTATTTCACCTGGTTCACACACCAACGCTTTGTCTTTAAGGCGCTGCTCTAGATGGAGCTTCCAAAAAGTGGCTCTCTGATGGCCATTTCTGTCGCAATGATTGCAGTAGTTTTTTTTCCCTCCATATATGGTTAACTTGTTTCTTTTCATGCTGTTGAGAGGGTCTTTCATGCCTCATGAGTGCTACCATTCTTTTCCAACACTTAGAAAAGGTATGTTATGGAATCCACAAAAGGTGCATGTTTTTTGATGCCTTGATCTTCGTTCATTATTAACAACATGATCAAAATGAACATTTGAAGATCGAAAGTGGTTATACCTTCCTTTATTGTTTTTATGTCAGTATGGCAATGAGAGCTTGCCTCAGCTCTCTCCCTGCAATGCAAACTACCATGGATGATGGGGATGTTTTCCCATCATTCTCTTTCCTTGATGATGTCTCGGACAAATCTAACACCTTCGAGCACTCTCCTTAAGTGTATCTCAAGCCTGCAAATGGATGTTCGTGCACAACCTCTAAAGGTTAAGTGATCCCTTGGTTATTAACACCAAGTTCTTTCTCCTCGTCCCTCATCCTTGTAAGGAGCCTCATGTTTTTCCCTGTAATTGGGATCTCCAAATCTCCAACAGACATCATACTATGAGAAGATGAAATCGAAAGGAAATCAACATATTTTACCTCCTCTTTCAACGTGGAAAGAACTGATGAGGGTTGCTCATCATTCATTGTTGGTGGTTCGCTCGCTGTCTCAATGCATTCCCCAGCTTCTTTCCTGGCATACCCAAGTCCTTCCTAACAGGGCAATTCTTCTACTTTGATGGGGTTGATAATGCCTTGGCCATTGATGCCCAAGCCTTTCCCATCATACCCAATTCTCTTCAACAATTTGGGGCCAATTCTTGTGGTGTGATTTTAAAAAATAGCGAAATCATCATTAGGAAACATACATGGAGATGGAGAACTACTTTTTACCTTGCATGGGTCACGCTACAGCTTTCCAAGGCCTCGTCCTTTGCTTGTAGCTGTCGTAGAAAACTTTGTTTTTCCTCTTTCTCTTCATGTAGACGCATCTTCAATTCATCATTTTCTATTTGAATATTTTGTTTGTTTTGCTTCAGTTATTCCATGGCCTCTTCTATGGCTTGCAACTGAAGCTGTAATCACTCCTTTTCCTCTATCTCTTTCTTTAGAGTTTCATACACGATTTCCACTTTCTTGGAAATGTTGACCATGGTCTCGTACATTGCTCTTTCATCCTCTATCATTTTTCACACTGCAATTCACATCAACGCAAAGACCGCTCTGATACCACTTGATCCAGGTCCGGGTGTAATGAAGGACCCTCCCAAGACCTTTTACTTTTGTGATGTGTTAAATTTCATTTTAAAAGAACATTAATGAATACATTTGCATGTGGAAAAGAAAAGGAACAAGACAATCATCAGCACATGAAAACATAAGATGTTTGATAACGGAGTTCGTCAAGGAGGGACTACATCTCCGGGCCTCACTGTCAAGATGGTGTAGGCCACTGCATTAAGTGCTATCAATAAAGGTGATTTACACAAGAGATGATGTCGTGATCATACAAGGAAAAATGCCCTCATGCAGGAGAGGCTCTAAGAGATGTTCCACAACTAGAACTCTCAATCAAAGACTCCTATCAGTATGACACAAAAACATGCATGATGAGCATCCTGCCAACATGGCACAAAAGGGATCTCAATAACAAAAGCATGCATGACGACAATAAGAGTATCCCAACATCATACAACAAGGGATCTCAAAACATAACCTGAAAAGTTATGATAGCAAATACATAACATAGAATATTCCCCATCTAATCAAACAAGGAATCATGACAACATGTAATAAACAAGATCCTGCATCAATTAATTAAGGATCCATGCAGCATAATGTAAAAGAAGAAGTACATGAACAATAATCCTATACCTCACACCACGGGCCATCTAAAGAAGTGGATGTTCATCTCTTTAGCAAAACAATCCACAGTGAATATGATGTTCACAGTGTTGATGCGTAGGCAGTCCGTTACCAATCTGGACTTCGACTCCCCTTGCATCGATTGTTTTCTAACTTGTCACAATCAGGGGCTTCTAAAACATTAGCTATCAATGTGCTGAAGCTTGCTCGGCCATCGATTTCACGCATCGATCACAAGAAGAAGATTGTTCTGGACATCTCGGCAATGTAGCTCTCTGGCTGTCTGGTTTTATAGTGTGCTGGCTATGTCGTTGTAGTTCTGTGGCTCTACCTAACCCTCTGGTTCTTTGGATGCCTTCTTGCATTGCCTCAATCAAGCTCTATGGCTTTGCAATGCTCTGGCTTTCCAGTTCTCTGTTTTCAAGCTTCTCTGAGTAACTAGCGGGCACTGTCCAACTATCTCTGTCTTAGTCTAGCCCTCTCATTCCATGACTCTCCGTCGGGTGCAGCCTCCTCATTGGATCTCTGGCACTTCAGGCTCTCGAGCTCTCTGGCCTTCTCCAGCCTCGGCTCTCTGTCACTCATCATGTTTTATAACGCGTTTTCGTGATAGGGCCACTTAAAATGTGGAATCTGTTAAGTTAGAATAGAAGTCATTTGAACGGAAGGTTCCATCTGCGCAACAAAACCACTAAAATGGAATTTTTCATTTAAACTAAAAATATACGGAAAACATTGAAAAATCTAATAAACCGGACTTCAAATTTCATCAAATCGGGTCTATAAACCCATTGGGTCCACGCTATATCGCAATCGCATATCGCTCTCTCAATGGCCCTGTTTATTATGGGATCATCAATCGTCGATCGCTGATATGCCGATTAGATCTGGACCATTGATCTGTTCCTTGATCAAACAGTCCAGATTGCATCCCATCGCCCCTTGGTATCTGGGATTGCCAATCTCCCAACCGCCAATTGGCCGATATTCCGATCGCTGATTGCCGATATGTCGATATGCCGATCGCCGATCACCGATATGTCGATATACCAATTGTCAATCTACTGATCGTTGATTTTCTGATCACCGATATCACCAATTAAATCGGCACCATTGATCTGCTTCCAATCCGATGATTGAGATCGCATCGCATATCGCAATCACTGCGGCCTGGGGGTTATACCTTTGGTATCCACCGACACCGATCACATGACTTAAGCCCCGATATCACCGATAGCATGCCTCCGACTCCGATTAATCGGAGATCGCTGATCAGGGGTTCTAAAGGCCCGGCCTTAAGTTTGCCCTTTGGACTCCTCCAATTGCGATTTACCTTATAAGGCTTTAAAACCCATTTTTAGAGGAAATGCCTCCTTTTTCAAAGGAACCAACGCAAACTCTTTTCACGATAACTTCATCATCCGGACTCGGATTGGAGTGTCGTTCACACCGTTGGAATCAGGGCGACGAGCACTTCGATCTGATCCTAGGTCGACGTCATTTTTAACACTTCTATTTTTGAGCTTTCATAAACCTTCTTTGTCCTGTGTGTCTTTCTGGAGCCACCTGGATCAACTGTAGATCAACAGATTATGCAATATACTAAAACACAATACAAGATCTTCTTCTACAACACTTTGTGGAAGCTTAGTCGAATTGAGCAAGATCAAGAGAACACATATAACTGAGAATGAGAAATCAATCACAAATAACACAAAAGAAATAACCTGGGGAAAGCCTCATCCTAAAACCCCAATCTTTGTATTATCATACAAGTGGAAATCTTGTTCAAGTTACAAAAAGAATAAGCTCTTAAGCTATCCTACTCTCTCTACAATCAAACAAATACTGCTCATAGACAGTCAAAGGCTCTCACAACCTTCTCCTCTACCCTCCAGGCCTCCTATTTCCTTGCGCAGTTTTTCCTAGGGTCCAGTGCTTCCACTTGTGTGAATTCCCACCTCACACTACTCACTTGGCTCAGAAATAAATGCACAAACCTGAAGGAGATAATTCCTTCTGCATGGATGAGTTTCCTATATAATAAAATTCCTCCAACTGATAGTACAATGTCCCTTCCTCTGATCTCAACTGGGTCTCTGACTGAACTAACATGCATGAGTTATTTATGAGAGAATATTCAGTTATCTAGAGAGCAAAAGTTACATGCATGCAAGCATTAACTAACTGAACTCACAATTAATTCAACAAGCTGTTTGAATTAATCTAATTAGACTTGACTCAGTTAACTGAGCTAACTAATTACAACTCATCCTTATCTCTTTAACTGATGGATAAATTCCTCAATTAATGGAGAAACTGTTGCATGTCTTCACATAGACTTCATGTTTGATTTTCTCCAACTAATTAACTCAAGATGAATTAATTAATTATTTTACAAATAGCTGCTAAGATCAAATTCGAATTTTACTTCTCAATTTTAGTTCAGGGACTAACTAAAATTGGAATCTATCCCAAATTCTATTTATAGCAATGCTATTTTTAGCACTTCCATTTTTCATTCCTTGTTTCTATGTCCAACACTGGTACCAAACTGCTATTTATAGCAGTGCTATTTTTAGCAATTCTATTTTTAGCATTTCTTGTTGCCATTTTCAACACTCTCTGTCAATAAGAAATACATTCAACTTGAACCTGATCCTGAACCTTTGGAATGTTCTTCATGCAACACTTCTCCCAAGTGTTGTTGCTCCAGCAACTCTAGAAACAAAAAAAAAAACTCCCAACCGACCTCTTTGTTGGGCTAGAAACATCCTCTGATGTTGAAGCTTCCTCTGCCGCTCTATCCACATTTGTCTCTACCCACTCAGCCAATCCTGCTACTCCTCCTCAAGGCTCCCGTAGCAAGGTCTAATCAAAGAGGTTGGGTACCTCAATGATCCTGCCCCTATTCCAGCCTTCTTGGGACTATCACTCCACATCGCCCCACCTCCTACCTGGAGGTATGGATGCATGTGATCCCTCTACAAAATTGGCTCGAAATTTCACCCTACTGGAGATCTCTGCATGGGTGGATGCCTCCACTCAATCTCCCCTCTGCTTCTCGAGTTGTGACTACCCCACAACCTCCTGAAGCTGCTTCACCAATTGTGGATCCTCCACAATTGTCTTAGACTTCTTCTGGCGTTGCATGTTGAGAGGTAATGTACTCTCCCTCTCAACCACCAAGTATCCATCAGTTGCCTTGCTCCTCAAGGCTTTGCATGCATCTTGAACCTCAAGAGCATACAAGTTCTTGACTCATGAACCAATCTGCTTCACCTGTCTCGTGGTGATGTGTCGAAGGAAAACCTTTCCCTTACTGAAGACTACATCATAGCCCTTGTCTTCCAGCATGGCGATCAACACCAAATTTTTCTTTAGTCCTGATACATACTTGACATTGGTCAAGGTAATGCGAGCTCCATGCTCCCTCTGAAAAATAACCGTGCCTACACCTGAGACACTATACCTTTCATCATTACCCATCGCTATGAGTATCTAGAGATCTTTCTCCTCCAAGGTACTGAACAAAACCTTGTCATCGGTCATGTAGAAAGAAGCTCCACTGTCAAGAAACCAACCACTTCCCACCATGGATGAGACCATGCATGCAAAAAGTGTGAAATACAACTCGAACTGTGAGTTTGGTGCCTCATCTTTTGATCCTTCCACAGATCCCTTCTTGGATTTCCTCAGTGGACAATTTGTAGCAAAATGGCCCACTTCATGACAACAAAAGCATCGCACTTTCAATTTGTCAAACTTCTTCCCTCCATGGAAAGAATTGGATTTGGGATGAGAATCCTTCTCCTTCCCTTTCTTTTTCTTACTTGCTAAGGTGCAATTTTCTTCATCTTCCTTGGATGAAGAAGATCCATCTCTGGTGCTTCTCCATATCTCCTCCTACATCAAATCTGACTAAAGTTGTTCCCAATCTGTCAGTTTTTCTCTTCCATTAACTGAGTCTTAGTAGCCATGCCAACTCTTAGGAAGACCAAGGAGAGCAAGACTCACCATGTCATCATTGGCTGTCATGATTTCTACACTTCCAAGCTCATCCCTACAGGTGGTGATCTTGTTCAGATATGTAGAGATCGTGTCGCCCTTTCACACTTGATTTTCCGAAGCCTGTCTTTCAGTGCCAGCTTCCTCTTATCATTGTTGTTCTGATATAGATCATTCGATGTCTTCCACATTGAAAATGGTGTCTCCTTCCCATGGAAACTTGAGACAATATGGTCTCGAACTCCCTCCAGAAGAATCCTCCTCGCTCTAGCCACACATTTCTTCCATTCCGCCAATTCTTGGGCATTAGCTGCTGCTAGCTTGGGGACTTCTTGATCAATGAAGTCCTTCAAACCATTGTCCTCTAATACCACTTCCATGCGATCCTTCTAGGCTATATAATTCAAGCTACCATCAAGGGCATACTCGAGTCTTAAACCGTTGAACGCCATTGGTGAAATTGAGATGTGATAAGAACATGATTTCTATATTCAGGAACCACAAACTTCAAACTTCTCCCTTCTTTTATATGTTCTTTGCCTTGATCACCTTTGCTCTGATACCATGTAGAAATTCCCACTGTAGATCAACAGATTATGCAATATACTAAAACACAATACAAGATCTACTTCTACAACACATTGCGGAAGCTTAATCGAATTGAGCAAGATCAAGAGAACGCATATAACTAAGAATAAGAAACAAATAACACATAACACCGAAGAAATAACCTAGGGAAAGCCTCAGCCTAAAACCCCAATCTCTGTATTATCATACAAGTGGAAAGTTTGTTCAAGTTACAAAAAGAATCAGCTCTCAAGCTATCCTGCTTTCTCTGCAATCAAACAAATACTGCTCATAGACAGTCAAAGGCTCTCACAACCTTCTCCTCTACCCTCCAAGCCTCCTATTTCCTTGCACAGTTTTTCCTGGGGTCCAGTGCTTCCACTTGTGTGAATTCCCACCTCACAATGCTGACTCGGCTCAGAAATAACTGCACAAACCTAGAGGAGATAATTCCTTCTGCATGGATGAGTTTCCTATATAGGAAAATTCCTCCAACTAATAGTGCATTGTCCCTTCCTCTGATCTCAACTCGGTCTCTGACTGAACTAACATGCATGAGTTATTTATGAGAGAATATTTAGTTATCTAGAGAGCAGCAGTTACATGCATGCAAGCATTAATTAACTGAACTCACAATTAATTCAACAAACTATTTGAATTAATCTAACTAGACTTTACTCAGTTAACTGAGCTAACTAATTAAAACTCATCCTTATCTCTTTAATTGATGGATAAATTCCTCAATTAATGGAGAAACTGTTGCATGTCTTCACATAGACTTCATGTTTGATTTTCTCCAATTAATTAACTCAAGATGAATTAATTAATTATTTTACAAACAACTGCTAAGATCAAATTCGAATTTTACTTCTCAATTTTAGTTCAGGGACTAACTAAAATTGGAATCTATCCCGAAATTCTATTTATAAAATTTCTATTTTTAGCACTTCCATTTTTCATTCCTTGTTTCTATGTCCAACACTGGTACCCGCACTGCTATTTATAGCAGTGCTATTTTTAACAATTCTATTTTTAGCATTTCTTGTTGCCATTTTCAACAATTTGTAAATCATGTGTTGTAGTGACGATGTGTTTTCCATCACTTGTTGAAGCAACAATGATAATGTTGGCCTTGTTTTCGTAGCTAGGGTATTGTGTCCATCTTGATGTAAACTTGATCACTGAGTATGTGTTATAAACTCATGGAAAATGTGGGATGCTTGGGTCATTCGTTAGTCATGAAAGTCAATCATGTAATTTGCAAAAAAATGTACTACAGGTTGCAGAGGTTGCAAGTGTCGACTCATCGCTTAAGGCTCCGAAGAACAAAGGTGAAGGAGATGGAAGCAAGACCTTTTTAGGACACTTGAGATGCAGACAAGGTACGAAGAAGTTGCAGATTATTTTTCATGCTTTTGGAGGACCAAAAGCTCCTTAGTGGGGAGGATTGATCCAGGTGGCTCTGAAGACACACATAGGACAAAGAGGGCTTATGGAAGCTCAAAATTCAAAGGGTCAAAATGCTTTCGAACCAAGATCAAAATGTAGATCTTGTCATCTTGATCGCGATGGTGTGAATGATTTGTCAATCCGATCTTGTATGAGGGAGAACGAGCCATTAAAAGTTTTGGTTGACTTTTGCTCACTGGGTAGGCTTAATGGAAACACAATTTGGAATTTTTCTGGCAGACGGAATCTAGCCAAATCCAATTAGATTCCATGTGAATTTGTGACCTGTTTAATTTGACTCCTTTAGTCAAATTTTGGAATTTTTGAAAAGGCCTTATTATTAATAAAAATTAAAAATATATAAATGAGGTGGTGGGCTACCATCCCCACCACCCCAAACTATATTACCAATTTTTTTTTATTAAAAGGGTTGACGGGCCATGACCCCTGCCGACCCAACCGCACCAAACCTGCTTACATAACAAAATTTAAATTTTATTTTGGTTCGACGGCCATTACCCTGTCGAGCCCTCCACCCTCCAACTGCACGTAACAACGTAAACTTAATATGGGGTGGGCATGAGCCACCTCCAGTGGACCTGACCCACAGCCCCAAAATCATTACCATATATATATGCCGAGGGTGGCGGGGCTCGAACCCGCCTGGCTGGGTGGCTAGCCCGCCTCCCAGGAACCCTCATACACTCCCCCATGTACCATGTCATATAACACGCCAACCATCCGACAAATAAATGTGCTCCCATTTAATATGTGTTACGGAGGGTATGAGGTGGGCTGCCCAATGTAGACTCGACCCCCAAAATGAATTTGATTACGTTTTTTTGTAAAACAAATGCTGTATTAAAATGGAGGGGTCAGGGTTTGACCACCTAATATCCTCCTTATTATTTGAACTTTATACCAATCCGCCCAAATGGGCTTTTGAAAAACTCCGCCCGGAAATTTATATAAACCTCATCTTTCAGTGCACCCAGAGGAAGCATGGAGGAACCAGGAGCCCGCACGGAAATCGAGACATAAATTTTTAATTAATTTTTGTAGGTGGAACCATGAGCCCGAGAAAAACACAGGCGGAGCCATGATTGAGCAAAATTCTCAAGAGGGTGAAATTTTTGCAATGTCCAAATTGGACGAATTTTATGTCGATCTTACACCTCTCAGCGACAGGAACCCGATGGTGCAATCAGTTCCCTGATCTAAGCAGCAGAATTGCAGAGGACCCGGAGGAGGGAATCTTTAAGGAACTTAGGGGGAATCTAAAAGATTCCTTAAGCACCAAATTTCCACTTTCTCAGAATTCAAAAATTTGACAGTCGATTTTTCACTATTCAACGCCACAAATCTGATGGTGCATTCAGATTTTCCTTTTACTCATTTCATTTTTCGGCCAATTTTCAAAGTGGAGTGCAGGTGTCAGCATTCATGTGCGAGAATTCATTTCGATGCAAGTCAATGCTGTGAGATCGATGGTACAGAAAAATTCAGGAACTTGACATCCTTTTCTTCATATGGCCCCTAGATGTGAGGTATACGCAGTTTTTTCATGCACTTCTTTTTGCTATGCATTGTGATACACAAATCCCTGTTTGATGTTTGATGTGGGATCTTTTTTTCTTATTTGTTTCATGATTCCTGCTTGATGTGATATGGAATCATTTGTGGGATGTACTTGTTGTCATGATTTGTCATGTTTTATATTGAGATCCCTTTGTCGTTATGTTAATGGGATACTCATGTGTCACCATGTATGATTGCATTGAAATCCCTTTTATGCCATGTTGGTGGGATGTTCATTATCATCATGCATGAGTTTGTGTCATACTGATAGGAGTCCTTTTAACTGAGAGTTCCTGTAGCGAAACATCTATTGGAGCCACTCCTGCATGAGGGAATTTTCCTTGTATGATAGTGAAATCATCTCTTATGTACATCATCACTATTGACAGCACTTAATGCAGCAGCCTACACCATCTTGAAACCGGGGCCTGGAGATGTAGTCCCTCCTAGGCCAAATTCATTGCCAACGGCTTATGTTTTCATGTGCTGATGATTGCCATGTTCCTCTTCTTTCCAACATGCAGATGTATTCATTTATGTTCTTTTAAAAAAAAATTAAATTTAACACATCACCAAAGTAAAAGGTCTTGGAAGGGTCCTTTGTCATACCCGAACCTGGATCAACCATGATATAAAGTCTTCATGGAGCACCAAGATTCAAAATTCAAATTTGAAACGTAGGACTCTGTCTTGGCGACTATGGAAGTGTATTGTTTCAAGATTTGATGTTAGGATGTGACACATGAACTGTGATAGTAAGATGAAGGAGATTCATTTGAAGGGCGTAGGGGTTCAGAGGTTGAGGAACTACCATAAACTGAAAAAGAAAAAAACTACAATCACCAAATTCCCAATTCATAAAATAGATACACTCTACCAAATAAATATATCTATTTACCTATTTATAATTACATCTATAAACAAAAAAATTAAAATTAAAAATATTTATTTATGTATATATATTACATGTATAAAGTTGGAGACAAGGCAACACGGACGAAATGGGTTTCTGGGCTCTAATGTGGCCGCAGGCGAGCAGGTGGGGCGGGCGCGGCTTCTTACACTTGCCCAAAAGTAGATCTGAATTAATCCGAAGTTAATTCGCAGTTAAACAGGATTAATGCGAGTGCGGTCACCCGGTTTTTCCAACCGGACGACATCCGTCCCACCTTTCTCGAGCAAACTAACTCCTGTCTGGCGGTTTCGAAGGCGGTTTAGGTCAATGGAAGACATGGAGTATGAAGAGGAAGCGATCGACTATTCACAGGACCCGTATGAAGGTCAGTCTATTTTCTGCGGCCGCGGTGTTAACCCTAGCTCTACTAAATTTGCACCTCCTCAACCGGCTAACTCTCTGGCTGCTATGCTCCCTGGATCCTCTTCGACGCCGCTGCATTTCAGTTCTCTTTCCATGGAGTCCCCAAGCCTAGACATCCCCCCTCTATCCCCTGGCACGCTTAATCTTCTCACCGCTATCACGCCTCCCTCCCCCAATTTCGATCCGCTCCCCTCTTTCAACCTGGTACCTCCCCTGAGAGCGCCTCATCCAGACTCGGCAAACCCTAACTTCCTCCCTTCGAGATGCTTCGACTCACCTATTATTAACCCTAAAGCGGCAGTGCATATGAAGTATTTGGGATTAGATCCATTAGCAGAGCACCCATCGGCGCCGAGAACTGGAAAGCGAAAGATCAAGTGCGTGAAGAAATCCTCAAAGGATCTCATCGTCACCTTTGGAGAAGATATTCCTATGGGTGAGGTGGTGGAAAGGGCCAACAAAGTACTCATTGGGCATTTGAGAGGGAGGGTTTACTCAGCAACCAGGTTCATGAATTGGGTATAGGAGATATGGGGTGGTATTCTACAGGAGCTGCCAGAGGTACAGAGTCTGGCACGGGGGTGGTTTTCCCTGCATTTTTCGAGAGCAGAATACACAGACCTGATCCTGGCCAAATATTGGCACATAGAGATGGCCCCAGTTCTCCTCAAGCACTGGTCTCCATTATTCGACTCGGAGAGGGAACAAATTGGGGCGGGACCTATCTGGGTACGTTTACCCGGTCTACCTCTACAATTCTGGTCTGAAGCGGTGTTTATCAGGATTGGTAATGCCCTCGGAACATATTTGGAATATGATAAGGCTTATGTACAGTCAAAGAATCGGGCACTGGCAAGAATTCTGGTGCATTTGGACACAAGGGAGGGCTTGGAAGGAAAGATCATTCTCAAGTGGAGGCATTACACCAGGTTCCAGATATTGGATTATGAGGGGGTACCGTTTTGTTGTAGAAGGTGTCATAAGGTAGGGCATGTATTCAAAGAATTCCCTCTACTCTCAAAATCATCGGAATCCACAGGCCCGCCCTCAGCTCATAAAGGAATTGCTCCAGTGGTGACTTCACAAGCCCCTGTTTCAGCTTCGCGAACTAGACCGTTCACTCCTAAGGAGCTTAGTGTGGGAGGGACATCGAAGGAGGCTGGAGAAGCAACCAGGATGCCCTCGCCACCTCTGACCGGGGCTCGGGCTGCTGTAGCTGTGGAGGTAGCTCAGAACTCGGGTACATCTTCTTCTTCCCCTTTGATATCTCCTACAATCTCTAATTCCATTGTTGATCCTTCGGTAGCTTTTGTTTCTCTGGTTACTTGTTCCATTTCTCCCCCCACCCGCCCATCATGCTCCATCCTCTCCTTCAGTCCTTCCTCTTCACTTCCTTCTGAGGTAGAGGCCTTGTCATGCTAGATACTGCCTCACCCTTACAACCTGCGATCAAGACCCTCTCAGGGTTCCGACTCTCAATCTGGGCTGGGGGTCTACCCCGAGACCCCCTACCCTTACATCCCGGGGTCGCAAATCTAATCTATCCAAAGCTATTCAGAAAGCTGGAGTTGAGGTAGTAACTGGAAAACAATCCACTATGGAAGGGGTCCTTAGAGCACTGAAAGCCCCTGAAGGGGTTCCACCATGAAGTGCCTTTCCTTTAACTGCAGAGGTTTGGCTAGTACCTCCAAGAAACTAGCCATGCAGAGGTTGATTGAAAGCGAACCTATTGATATCCTTATGTTGCAAGAGACCTTGGGCAGTGCTGAAGCCATTAAGCACTCCCTCGCCGGCCTGCGACCTGGATGGCATCACCATGCGCTGGATGCCATTGGTAGGGCTGGAGGATTAGCCATCGGATACAATCCTCGGACAATAAATGTATCTGCCACCTGGGGGGGAGTGGGATACATAGGCATGGATTTCTTCTCGGCAGAGTTAGGGGAGACCCTGAGGATCATCAATGTATATGGTCCATGCCAGAGGAGGGAGGAATTCTGGCATAATTTTCTTGGTACAAACTTGACATCTATTGACCAGCTTATCATCGGGGGTGATCTCAACTTCTCAATAGGATTCGAGGAATCCTAGGGTTCGCTCACACAGATAAACCCCTTGTCCAATTTCTTTAAAGATATCTTGGAACATCATCATTTGGCTGATATTCCCATGAACAATCCGATGCCTACTTGGAGGAACCGGAGGATAGGAGAGGCTGCCTTGGCTAGGAGACTGGACAAATTCATGATCAAGATCCCCCTTCTCCAGAGACTGTCCAGATACAAACAATGGGTTGGGGCAGGGGGAAAATCTGACCACTCCCCTATATATTTGGAAATTATGGGACCTGAAGCCAAGCCAAGGCTCCATTTAAATTCAATCATATATGGCTTCAAGACGAAATATATATTAAGCTGATCAAAGACTACTGGGTGTCCCACCCTATAACAAACCACAAGACGGCAGTAGAGGGTTTCTGTCATAATCTCTCAAAGCTCAAACAACTAACCATGACTTGGGACAAAGAGAAGAAGGTCAAAGATGATCGGAAGATTCTGGACATAGAATCAGAGCTGGAAACCCTGATGGATGATAGGAATCTTGGATTTTCCTCAGCTGAAGGAAAAAACAAATTGATAGAACTTAAGATGCAGAAAGACAAGATCCTCAAGGAAAGGGAGGAGGCATGGAGATTGAAGAGCAAGGTTGTATGGTTGAAGGCAGGAGATGACAATACCATATTTTTCCATAATTATGCCAAAGGGAGCAAGGTCACAAATACGATATGGAAGTTGCCCCTTCCCAATGGTGAATCGGTCGATAATTTCCAAAACTCTCTAGACTAGGTACTTCTCATTTGCGGAATTTATTCAAAGCTCCCCAAGAAGCCAACTTGGCAGATATTATTCATGTGGCTGGTGTCTTTCCCCGGTTTGTAGGTGAAGAAGAAGCAATCGAACTAAGTGCATCGGTTACTCTGGAGGAATTGGAGGGGGTACTGAAGTGGTTCAAGAAGGATAAAAGCTCGGGACCAGATGGGTGGTCTATTGAATTCTATTTGGCTTTCTACGACACAATGGCCTCAGACCTCCTCCAAGTCATGGAGGAATTCCGCTCATCAAGATGGATGTACAATGCTATCAATACCACCTTCATAGCCCTTATTCCTAAGAGTGATTCCCCTAGCTTTTTTGACAAGTTCCATCCCATATCTCTCTGTAATTGCCTCTATAAGATTATTTCAAAAATCATTGCCAATCGTATCAGACCTATTCTATCTTAGCACATACTCCCTGAAAAATTCGCTTTTCTTGAAGACCGCCAAATTCATGAAGTGATTGGTACTGCTCATGAAGCCATACATTCCATCTGAGCTCGTTGTCTGAAAGGTATCATTCTCAAGATTGACTTAGCGAAGGCTTTTGATCGGGTGGACTGGACTTATATTAAAATGTTGATTATCCATCTGGGCTTTCCTCTGTCTTTCACAAACTGGATAATGGCATGTATAACCTCTCCTACTTACAGTCTGCTCATTAATGGTTCCACCTCCCCTTTTTTCCATGCAGAGAGGGGTCTCAGATAGGGATGCCCTCTCTCTCTGCTTCTTTTCCTTCTTGTAATGGAAGGGCTGAGCAGACTCATCTATTACAAAAAGCAGAATGGCAGATTATCAAGATTGAAGATTACTGATCAATGTTTCCTAACACACCTACTCTTCGTAGATGATGTTATCATATTTTTGGATGGAAGCATCCAGGATTTGACTACCTTTGACAAGATTCTTGCCACTTTCTTCAAGGCAACAGGCATTATGGCCAACAACACAAAATCAACTATCTCCCAGATCTTTACATCTACTCAAGAATACGAACTGGCTTTGCAGCGTTTCCCATATAATCCTCAACTGTTGGATCAAGGATTCAAATATCTGGGTTATTGGATCAAACCGATGGGTCACAAGATTACGGACTAGACATGGTTGATCACAAAATTAGAAAAACAGATATTGCACTAGAGCCATCGCTTCCTATCAAGAGCAGGCAGGTTAGTTCTCATTAAATCAGTCCTGGAGGCCACACCTATTTTTTGGATGGCCTTAGCTTGGATACCCAGAGGTATTCTCACTCATCTCAAGCAAATTTGCTATAGATATCTCTGGAATGGGAAACAAGACAAAATGATTTTTGCTTGGATCAGTTAGGATAACATCTTACTGCCAAAAAAGTGGGGAGGTTGGGGCCTAAAGGACCTCACACACTTTGCCCACGCTTTGGCCGCGAAATTGGGATGGACTTTGCTTACAAAGCAAAATCTCTGGACAACAATCTTGTACCACAAGTACATTTGGCTACTACATCTCATGGATTGGATCCGATTACCTGGGTGTTGGCATTATGATTCTGGTATGGCTCTATGTTACAGGTGTTGTACTTGATGGCAACTCACTCAAGTGGCAATGCTCTGTTCAGGCTCTCAAAATGTTAGAAATTAAGAGGTACGCAGGTGAATGGTTCAAAAGGTGCGGACCCACAGGTACGTCGGCCAGGAAGTGCGTTCATACCCACAAGTTACCCGTTCATGAGGTGTGGACCCCCAGTTCACTCACTTCAAGGCAGAGAAGCATGCTCACGTGGGGCTTCTTATGTTTGGCCCTTGGTATTTAGCTCGGCGTTCTTGATTCTATGGTTTTGGCTCATGGTATAGGATCTAATTTAGCCCCGGTTTGGATCCCTTGTATTGGTTATTGATGGTTTTGTCCCATGGTGTGAATAAGGGGTTGACTATAAATAGGGAAGGAGATCACTTGGTTAATGTATCTTTGAAAGTTGAATATCTTAAGATCTGAATTTCGGGTTATCAGTTTTAAAAGCTAGATCTAAATCAAGGTAAAATTTGAAGGCGAATCTTTACCAAGTTGTGATCTCTCGGGCGCATGATCAGATTTGTGGATCTGACTGTCTGTAGTACATTGGAGGACTGTTAAATTGGCCCTAATCAGAGGTTCGCAGGCGATCTAAAGCAAGAGTGCGGGGGTACGCAGTACAGAAGAAGGCACAGTGCGGGTATACGCAGCGCAGCTAAAGGCGCAATGCGGGGTATGTAGTACAGAAGAAGGCGCAGTGCAGGTATACGCAGCGCAGCTAAAGGCACAGTGTGGGGTACGCAGTACAGAAGAAGGCACAGTGCGGGTATACGCAGCGCAGCTAAAGGCACAGTGCGGGGTACGCAGTACAAAAGAAGACGAAGTGCGGGTATACGCAAAACAGCTGAAGGTGAAGTGTGGGTATCCGCAGGTTTATATTGGTGAAGTTACGGACCTGTTTTGAAATATTTGTTGGCTGCCTGTTTTCTATTTGCTGCTGTGTTCTGGGTTTAGGATACTGGTGTTGGTTTTCTGTTTACAGCATTCTGAGAAGTTCGGGTGGCTCATTGGTTTGATTGTATAAGGAGATTGGTTGATTCACATGTACTTGATGTTTATTTGATGTTCTTGGATCCTGTCTGAAAATTAATGAAAAGTGGTCCTTATATGAAAAGAAGTAGGGGGTTGTAGCTCCCTTCCAAGAGAAACTGGAAAATAAGAGAGAGTTGTAGCTCTCTGCAGGTTGTAGCCTGCGTACTGGTAAAGGACTGCACCAGTACAAAATCATTGTAAAAGAAGTTTCTAATTGAAAGAAGATAGAGACATATTGCAGCAGGTGGTTTTCACCCACATTGGGTTTCCACCTTATATCTGGTGTTCTATGGTGTGACTATCTGTTTTTCAAGTTCTTGTTCATTATTATGCATAAGTTAATCATCAATATTTGAAGAATAAGTTGAAGTATAAATTTGGGTGGTATATTGAAAAGTTTTAATAATACTGATTCACCCCCCCCCCCCCCTCTCAGTATTATTTCCAACAATTGGTATCAGAGCAGGTCCTGCAGAGAAGCTTGATCGCTTGAAGGAAGATCATTCATCATGAGCAACTACGAGAGGGAAGCATCAATCAGGCCACCAATTTTTGATGGGACAAACTTCAATTATTGGAAGGTAAGAGTTACTGCCTATCTTTAATCTCTTGGTACAGAAGTTTGGGATATCATAGATACAGGCTACACTTTTCCTTCAGCTACTCCTACAGATCCGGCCGAGAAGAAGAAATATGAAACAAATGCTAAAGCAGTCAATACTCTGCTGGGATGCTTATCTCAAACAGAATTCGTGAAGGTTATGCAATATAAATCCGCAAAAGAAATATGGGACAAGATTGTCTTGAGCTACGAAGGAGATGAACAGGTAAAGCGTGCTAAACTTTAAACCCTTAGGATTCAGTATGAGAATCTCAGAATGTATAATGATGAAAGTGTGGCTAACTATTTCCTTCGGGTAGACGAGATTGTTAATTGCATGAAAAACTTGGGTGAAGAAATAAAAGAGGCTCTTGTGGTTGAAAAAGTTCTAAGATCATTGTCCCCCAAGTTTGAATCTAAAGTGTCTGTAATAGAAGAAAAGGAAAATCTATGAACTCTTACTATGTCTCAGCTACACGGAATTCTAACTGCCTATGAAATGAGAAAAGGAGGTCCATCAGACAGGAGAGAAGCTGCCTTTAAGGCTTCAGGCAAAGGAGACTACTATGAAGCAAGTCACGTGCCAGAAGAAGAAGAAGAATCAAATTTTGTCAGAAATCTTCAACGGGGTACTGGAAGGTTCAGAGGTAAGTTAGCTTTTAAATGTTTTGCTTTTGGAAGAGTAGGTCATTATGCTGCCAAATGTCCTCATAAGGATAAGATTGATAAAGGAAAGGAACCTGCTAGATGGAACAAGAAACAAAATGCAAATAAGAAAAGCTACTACACTCATGAAGACAGTGATGGTCTATCAAATAGTGATGAAGATGAACGAAGTAATGACTATAAAATTTTAATGGCATTCGAAGATGATGATTACATGGATGCTATAGATGTGGATAGCTTTTATGAAGAGATTTCTAGACTCAAGACACGTACAGAAGAAAAGAATGTGATAATTGATACCCTACAATTTCAAATTGATGAAAAAGAAAAACTTCTTGAAAAGTTAGAATGTGAAATTGTTGGCCTTAGAAAAGAAATTGAGAAAACAAAGGCTATTAATCTTAAGTTTGTCAAAGGATCTGAAACTCTGGATGAGATCATCAATGTACAGTGTTCTCCACTAAACAAGACAGGTCTGGGATATAATGGAGAAACATCTCAAGCATCCACCTCAAAGAATTATCTTGATGCAACAAGAAGGAATGAGCAAAAGCACAATGGAGATCACCAGGTAAAGCAGGGACGAATTACATCGAGAACAAACAAAGACTATCAGGTAAACCAAGGGCAATTCATCTTAAGGGTGAAAAAAAGCTACAACCAGCCACAGGTAAAATCTTCTCAACTTGCTTTAAAAATGGATGACAATAGAAATTACAATCATTTGGCCTGTAGACTTGATAATCGCAGAAGTTTCTTCAATGGACAATGTTTCTCTTGCCATAACTTTGGTCACAAAACAGCTCAATGTGTTGCATATAAAACAATCATGACTAGAGAAGCTCAAAAACAAAGAAGTATGACCGGGTTTACAAAAAGGACCTATAACAACTTTTCGGCTCTTGAAAATGAAGTTGAATGTTCTATTTGCAATAACTTTGGTCATGAAGATTCTGAATGCAGGAGTAGGCTTCAGCAGACAAAGGAACAAGCCTCAAGCACCATAACATGGAGAATAAAGGAACCACAAACAGAAAGATGTGGGATAGCATTTTATGCAGAGGGACAAGAAAATCTATGGTACATTGACAGTGGATGTTCGAAGCATATGACAGGTGATAAAGAAAAACTTGAATCATATTCTGCTTTAGAAAAAGGTAAGAAAGTTTCTTTTGGAAATGATACTCCTGCAGCTATAAAAGGAAAAGGCACTGCTCAGTTAAAAGAAAAGGTCAAAGCTGGAAATGTTTTGTATGTTGATGGGCTGAAGCATAATCTTCTGAGTGTCAGCCAGATGTGTGATCAAGGAACCGAGGTAATATTTAGATCAAATGGATTTCGTGTTCGTGATCTTAATACAGGTGAAACAGTGATCAAAGGTAGAAGAACTCCAAATAATATATACATATTTGAAGAAGGACAACAACAATGCTATTTGAGCAAGGATGATGAACACTGGTTATGGCACCGGAGGTTGGGGCATCTAAGCTTTTCACAAATAAGGAAAGAATGCAAATATCAGGCAGTTCGTGGTCTTCCAGATATCAAAATTCCAGACAACACCATATGCAAATCATGTCAGTTTGGAAAGCAAACCAAAACTAACTTTCTGGAGAATAAAGGATCAGCAGCATGCCTCTTGAGCTAGTCCATACAGATGTATGTGGTCCATTTAGGAAAAGGACACCTCGAGAAGAAGAATACTTGATATTATTCATTGATGATTTCTCTAGGTTTGTTTGGTTAGGACTTATGAAGCACAAAGACGAAGCATTCGAAAAATTAAAATCCTTCAAAGCCTTGGTTGAAAATGAATCAGGTCACAAAATTAAGTGCCTCAGGTCCGACAGAGGTGGGGAGTTTACCTCAAATGAATTCTTCGATTTCTATGAAGAACATGGGATAAGAAGAGAATTCTCTATAGCTAGAACTCCTCAGCAAAATGGAGTGGTGGAAAGGATGAACAGAACAGTCCAACAAATGGCTCGTGCTATGCTTGATGAGTCTGGAACTCCCGCAACTTTTTGGGGTGAAGCTGCATATGCTGCGGTTGTTATTCTCAACAAAACAAATGTCCGAGTGAACATCACTCAAACTCCTCATGAGCTCTGGTATGGTGAGACTCCTTCGGTAAAGCACTTCAAAATCTTTAGGAGCAAATGCTATATTAAGAATACTGATGAGCAACTTGGCAAACTTGAAACTAGAGCAGATGAAGGCATTCTTCTTGGTTATTCTCCACACAGCAAAGCATATAAGTGCTACAATAAAAGACTTGGAAGAATTATTGACAGCATTGATGTAGTGGTTGATGAAAAGGGATACATTCCTAGGCAAGTAAATCATGAAAATATCGAAGAAGATGAAGACTACCCTCAAAGACAAAATGATGAAGAAGAAAAACCTCAAGAAGCACCAGAGGAACAGATAAGGATAGAAGAGAAGACTCCATCCAGGTATGTTCAGAAGAATCATCCAGAATCTCAGATTTTCGGGGAGAAAGAAGCAGGTGTACAAACAAGAAGAACAATTGCAGAAGCTTCAAGCTATCTGGCATTACTCTCTTCCACTAAACCACAAAATGTGAAAGAAGCATGCAAAGATGAATGTTGGGTCAAAGCAATGGATGAAGAACTTGAGCAGATCGAAAAGAACAACACTTGGTAGTTGGTTCCTAGACCAAAGGATAAGAATGTTATAGGTACAAAATGGGTCTTCAAAAATAAG
Organism: Pinus tabuliformis; assembly: GCA_031772625.1. Lineage (NCBI taxonomy): Eukaryota > Viridiplantae > Streptophyta > Pinopsida > Pinales > Pinaceae > Pinus > Pinus tabuliformis. The sequence goes on from CM062816.1 coordinate 1,765,941,470, forward strand.
TTGAATGAAAATGGGGAAGTAATTAGAAACAAGGCCAGACTTGTTTGTAAAGGGTATGCACAGCAAGAAGGAATAGATTTTGAAGAAACTTTTGCTCCTGTTGCAAGACTTGAGGCCATCCGAATGTTCCTTGCTCTCTCAAGCTTTCAAAAGTTCAAAGTATTTCAAATGGACATGAAATCAACCTTTCTGAATGGAGACTTAGAAGAAGAAGTATACATTGAGCAGCCAGATGGTTTCATTCTTGGAAATGATCCAAATCTTGTATGCAGACTGAAGAAGGCTCTCTATGGTCTTAAACAAGCTCCAAGGGCTTGGTACTATCGGTTGGACAAATATCTTCATCAACAAGGTTTTTCAAAAGGATCAGCAGATAGCAATCTTTATATAAAAATTGAAAATGACAAATTACTAATACTTATTGTGTATGTAGATGACATTATCTTTGGCAGCAATGAAGAATCTATGAGTCAAAGCTTTGCCTCAGTGATGCAGAAAGAATTCGAAATGTCCTTGCTTGGAGAATTGACATATTTTCTTGGTTTGCAAATCCAACAAAAGGAAGGAGGAATCTTCTTGTCTCAAACCAAGTATCTCAAGCAGATTTTGAAGAAATATGGCATGGAAGATTCAAAACCAGTATGTACACCCATGGTCACGGGATGTAGCCTCAGTGCAAATGATGAATCAGCAATAGCGCATCAACCAACCTACAGGTCTATGATTGGAAGTCTACTTTATTTGACAGGTACCCGACCAGACATCATGCATGTAGTGGGAATAGTTGGAAGATTTCAGGCAAATCCAAAGGCAACTCATCTTCAGGCAGTGAAGAGAATTTTTAAATATCTTCAAGGGACTCAAAATTATGGCTTATGGTATCCTAGAGATACAGATCTCACACTTCATGCTTATACAGATGCAGATTGGGCTGGAAGCGTGGATGACAGGAAGAGCACAAGTGGTGGTGCATTCTTTATGGGTTCCAGATTAGTATCTTGGTTCAGCAAGAAACAGAGTTCAATTGCCTTGTCTACAGCTAAAGCGGAATATGTTGCTACTGCATCTTGCTGCACTCAACTCCTTTGGATGATGCAGACCTTGTAGGATTTTCAAATCACTTGTATACCACCCATCTCCATCTTATGTGATAATACAAGTGCAATCAACATTTCAAAGAACCCAGTCATGCATTCAAAGACCAAGCACATACTGATCAAGTATCATTTTCTCCGGGAACAAGTACTTGAACAAAAGGTCAAGTTGGAGTATGTTCCTTCTAAGGAACAAGTTGCTGATATACTCACCAAACCATTGCCCAGGGAGACCTTTGAATACCTCAGGCAAAAGCTGGGGGTTGTTGATGCATCATCTTGTTGATTGAATCTCTTCTGATTGTTGGTTGTACGCAAGGTTCATCTGGCATTATGATTCTGGTATGGCTCTATGTTACAGGTGTTGTACTTGATGGCAACTCACTCAAGTGGCAATGCTCTGTTCAGGCTCTCAAAATGTTAGAAATTAAAAGGTACGTAGGTGAATGGTTCAAAAGGTGCGGACCCGCAGGGACGCCGGCCAGGAAGTGCGTTCATACTCGCAGGTTACCTGTTCATGAGGTGCGAACCCCCAGTTCACTCACTTCAAGGCAGAGAAGCGCGCTTACGTGGGGTTTCTTATGTTTGGCCCGTGGTATTTAGCCCGCCGTTCTTGATTCTATAGTTTTGGCCCGTGGTATAGGATCTAATTTAGCCCCGGTTTGGATCCCTTGTATTGTTTATTGATGGTTTTGTCCCATGGTGTGAATAAGGGGTTGACTATAAATAGGGAACGAGATCACTTGGCTAATGTATCTTTGAAAGTTGAATATCTTAAGATCTGAATTTCGGGTTATCAGTTTTAAAAGCTAGATCTAAATCAAGGTAAAATTTGAAGTCGAATCTTTGCCAAGTCGTGATCTCTCGGGCGCATGATCAGATCTGTGGATCTGACTGTCTGCAGTACATTGGAGGACTGTTAAATTGGCCCTAATCAGAGGTTCACAGGCGATCTAAAGCAAGAGTGCGAGGGTACACAGTACAGAAGAAGGCGCAGTGCAGGTATACGCAGCGCAGCTAAAGGCACACTGCGGGGTATGCAGTACAGAAGAAGGCGCAGTGCGGGTATACACAGCGCAGCTAAAGGCACAGTGCGGGGTACGCAGTACAAAAGAAGACGAAGTGCGGGTATACGCAGAACAGCTGAAGGTGAAGTGCGGGTATCCGCAGGTTTATATTGGTGAAGTTGCGGACCTGTTTTGAAATATTTGTTGGCTGCCTGTTTTCTATTTGCTGTTGTGTTCTGGGTTTAGGATACTGGTGTTGGTTTTCTATTTACAACATTCTGAGAAGTTCGGGTGGCTCATTGGTTTGATTGTATAAGGAGATTGGTTGATTCACATGTACTTGATGTTTATTTGATGTTCTTGGATCCAGTCTGAAAATTAATGAAAAGTGGTCCTTGAATGAAAAGAAGTAGGGGGTTGTAGCTCCCTTCCAGGAGAAACTGGAAAACAAGAGAGAGTTGTAGCTCTCCGCAGGTTGTAGCCTGCGTACTGGTAAAGGACTGCACCAGTACAAAATCAGTGTAAAAGAAGTTTCTAATTGAAAGAAGATAGAGACATATTGCAGCAGGTGGTTTTCACCCACATTGGGTTTCCACCTTATATCTGGTGTTCTATGGTGTGACTATCTGTTTTTCATGTTCTTGTTCATTATTATGCATAAGTTAATCATCAATATCTGAAGAATAAGTTGAAGTATAAATTTGGATGGTATATTGAAAAGTTTTAATAATACTGATTCACCCCCCCCCCCCCCCCTCTCAATATTTCCAACACTGGGTGGAACAAAATAGGTATATCTACAGCATGGAAGGCTTTATTGCACTCAGTGCCTCTCATTCGGGGCCATCTAACTTGGAGAATAAATGACAGATCCAGGGCTCGTATAGGTATGGATCCATGGACAGGAGGTGGCGGGAGGTGTTATCTCCAACACGAGCTTGTTCAAATACTTGAGCAGCAGAATACTAGAGTTATATCCCACATAGTGGATCAAGAGAACATTTCCATATTTTCTCAGGCATGGAAATCAGCAGCGCAGCTCAATCTACCTCCGGAATGGCATCAAAACTAGGAGGATTACACTAATGCATTAAGTGAGTCTCATATTCGCATTAAAGAAGGACCAGATGAGCTCATGTGGGATAAGGCAGAATCCAGATTATATAGCCCTAACGAAGGGTACCTGGTTTTGATCGAGAACAAAAAGCCGGAAATAGTGCAGAGCTGGTGGAAGATCATCTGGCAATTAAAGACCCCTCCCAGAACTAAACTCCTTTTCTGGTGCTTACTCTGGAACAAGATCCCCACGGGGGAAGCGCTCATGCGCAGATCTGTACATAGCCCCTCTTGGTGCATTCTTTGTAAGCAGCAATCAGAATCAACCACTCATCTTTTTCTTGCATGTGAAATTACTAAATAGATATAGAAGATGGTGACAGAGGAGCTCGGTATTGTGAGTAACTGGGAGAGTGAAAACATCACTATTGCATGGGAGAATTGGTATCAGGCACACTCCGGAACAAACCGTGCGTGTCTTCCCCTTATCATTAGCTGGGAAATTTGGTTGGCGAGGAACAAAATGATATTAGAAAATGGCACGATTCGCTGGCAAACTGTAACTGCCAAAATCATCGCAACATACCATGAACTGCCGGAAATTACCCCTCCTTGCACCCACAGACCAACCGCCCCGGACCCCATTGACCAATCTATACCATGGGCCTTTTTTGATGGAGCTGCACAGCAGCATGGATGTGGCGGGGGGTTCATTCTAAATTTAACAGCGAATCATCATTTCAAAGTGAAGATGGGCTTAGGCATGGGAACTAACAATTTCGATGAACTCATAACCATCAAACAACTTATGCATTTTGAATTAAATCATGACTGTAGAGATTTACAGATTTTTGGGGATTCAAACATTATCATTAATTGGATCAATCTGAAATCTAGATGCCATGCACACACTCTCTTAAATATATTGGAAGTGATGCAGCTCAAAGCACAATTTAACTCCATCATTGTTCTTCATATTTACAGGGAACACAATCACTGTGCCGACGGATTATCCAAGGAAGCTATGCACATTCCTGGAGGACAGTGGATAATCAGCGAACAGAGGGGAAAAACTCAGTATCAACACCACCACAGGCCCTACATAGATCAAGTCTACCCTTGGGTGGACGACCATTGATTTTTGTCATGTATATAAGCTAATAAATAGAAACCTAGTAGCTTATGAGCAGCATCCTGCGAGATGCAAGTATATATTTTGCGTACTATACATACATCCTGCGTGGTGTTTAATTTTGACATTTTGATACAGTATCATCCTGCGGGATGATTTTTTGATTATGACATAGTCCTGTACATGAAAGACCATAGACTTTTAAGTCATGAAGGAATCTACATATGCTAAATAGCATTTACTACGTGTAATTTTTCACCATATAATGAAAGATTACGATTTTTCCTTGGGAAAAAATAAATATTACATGTATAAAGTTGAATTTATAAGTATATTAAGTAACATAGGCAATATTCGTAGACCATCTTGTAGTTTAATTATTTTATGCACTTTTTTTTGGGGGAATTTAAACGTAAATTTGATGAGATAGTAATTTTTAATTATTTAAATTATGGTTTTGAATAAAAAATAAATTTAAAGATTATAAGATGCTTTAAATTATACAAATCAAATTTATAATTCTTACAAACTTATTATTCCAATGAATATTTACACAATTCCCCATAAAATTAATAAAAGAGTATTAAAAAATAAAATATGCAAAAATTAGACTTTGTTCATAACAAATTAAAATATCCACTTTAAAGTGTATTGTTAAGGCACTCTGTAATGTGAAGGTCATTGGTTTGAAATTTTGTGGGCAAAAATTTGTCCATGTTAAGGGATGGTGTGGCCTAAGTTTCTTGTGGTCTTTGTGTGATTTTGACGACTTAAATGCCACTAGATTGCGGTTTCTCAAGAAAATTCCATTTTAAAAAAATTACAATATATTTTTTATAAATATTATTGAAATATACAATTTGTGATCATTAAATATCACACACAATATTAAAATTTAATATTATATTTATTCAGGATCCCTTAACAACCCTATGCCTTTCATTTTTAAAGCATGATAATTTTTTTCTAAATTATTTAATATATTATAATTTTGGGTATAAATATTAAATTGATATTTGAATGTTTTTTTTGTTTATGTGATAAGTGATTTTCCTGAATAAGAATCATACTTTTAAAATTCACAAAGATATATATATATATATATGTATCCCTCTAAACTTAATTTTATGAATTTTTGGAATAAAATACATATTATTAACCAATAAGGTCTTTTTTTTTTTTAAATATGAAATTATTCATAGTTTGAATTTAAATTGTGTGTGTGGAACTTCAAAGAATTTATATTAGTGTGAAAAATAAATATTTACAATGTTGATAATTTTTATTGGCTTGTTGCTAGGGAAACCAAACCAGTAGTCTAAACTCAAAATTTTAAGATTGTCTCTATTGTTCGTGATCTACTTGGCTCATAAAACAAAACAAGCAAAGAAAAAATGTCTACACAAATAACACTACATAAACTTAAAGACATTTCCAAATGGTTGGAAAATAAACTATGAGGTTGAGCATGAACCATATATTCTCTCACTAAACTGAATTGTGTGCCTAATCTAGCAACTGGGGATCACTATTAGTATCTTATGTTGAGGGGTTTGTGCCTATGATTCACTTAGTCCAAAGTGTGAACTTCATGCTAATGTTGTCTATTTTTTCTATGATCTCGACCATACAATGATACTTTCTTGTTGAGTGTCAACCCTATTTCTAGGAATTCTTCCCATAAGAGTTTTTGTGTGCCAATACAGGTTGATAGTCTGCATGTAAACAAATTCTCTGGCTCTAGTGAAATTTCCTACATAAAAGATCCAATTTTTGGTCTCTTGTTCCACGTGTGTCCTTAGCATGAACTTGTGAGTTTGTCTGATTTTCTCCTCTACGTCAAATATTACTCTATTGACAAACTTAGGGATGATATCCTTGTATCTTTCCATGATAGCCTTGGCAAAGGATTGTGCATGAGTGCCTTTCAGGGTTGGGGGACTATAGACAAGAGAGGGGGGAGCCTCAAGTCTATCTCTTCTACCATGTCGAGAGGGTCTAACTAGATGATGCCTCACCATGTTAGTAAATGGATATGTGGTAGGAGAAACTGAGGTGGGAGGGACAAGTCGAAATAGAAGGGAGTGAGAAGTGATAAATAATGGAGGATTGCTCGAGGGACGAAGGCCTAAGAACAAGGGATGAAAATAGTAAGGGTTGGACCAAAACGAGAGGGGGAGCTAGCAATAGGACCAACAAATAATAGGGAAGAAACAATAGATAGCGAGGGAAATGATAGAGATATAGGCAAGAAGTAACCTCTTAGATACACGGGGTCGAGGAAGGGGATGGAGGTCTAGAAACCAAAAGAGCTCATAGAGGATAGAGAAGTAGACATAAAATGTTGTAAATTCGAAATAGAATTGCAGGGTAACAGTAAGAAAAAATTGAACCTGAGAGATAAGGTCCCATGGACAGAAGTGACACACATGGGTGAGAAGATATGGAACTATCGAGATGGATGGAGATAATTAGATCCTTTCCTATATGCTCTCCATGAAATGACGCTAAAATCTAGAGTTGCAAAGCCCAATTTTATCCTGCCATAGCTCGTGGATTATAAATGGATTTAAACACTTTCTCTTCACTATTTTTTGACCTTGTCCCCATTCCCCTATATAATGATCATGGTTTGGCCTATATTCTTCAATAATTGAAACATTGTGTCCTCGAAAGTGCAAACCATAACACTAGTGTACCTTCCCAACTCTTTGCACTCTTATTCTCTATGTTGGTGCAGTAGACACTAGCTTACCATCTTTTTTTTGTCCTTTGGAGCAGCAGTATGTCCATGTAGTCTGCCATGTGGAGGTAGCCTACTCTCCCTTATAACTTTGCATTATCATCACTACTCCTTTTTTTTCATGTTTATTGTAACTAGTAACACTAAGGGTGATACTCAAGAGGTTGGTAAAGAATGAGTAAAGACATTGATACACCATGAGGCTTTAGTGCTAGTCATTATTGAGTATATAATTTATTTCACTATATTATTTACATGGAAAAATCACTTTGACATGAAATATAATCAACATGTCTTGGCACAATCCTTTGTATGTCCATTGATAAACCTTAAGGTTTGTTCTATCTCTTGTTGGAGTAAATGATGAGTAGACTAGGGAAATATGGGAAATTATCTCTAGAGTTAGGCAATTGTTTGCGTGTTGATAATTTTTTAATATACCTTGTGTTGTTATCCTCTCAAGCCAATTGTTTGGCAAACAAACTGTACATTAAGAGTTCATGGTTGTAAGTTAAAAGTTATACATTGGATAGACAATAAAAATGACAAAACTAGAAAAGGCTATGGCTCCCTAGTATGTGCCTTTCTCACTAGTGGGATTGTTACTTCATTATAGATTAGTTTGTGGCTTGCTATGACCTTCTTCCAATGTCTTTATGTCTTCTCTCATATGAGTCACTTTTGACTATGTTCCTATAGCATGTTTCTCTCCCTAATTCCAATGCATTCTCTCTAATGACAAACCAATAGGTGGAAATTTCTCTGAACTACCCTCATTTTTGGAATAAAACGTAACTTGAAACTTAGTCTAGTCTCAAGCATGAAATGCTCCCATATTCATTATAGTGCTATATCTTGAATGTAGGATAGGTTAAAATGTTGTCTTGATCCCTTATTTCATCTATTTTCTCTCTTAATATTCCATTGATCCTAATCCACCATGGCATTGTTATGATAACTACAAGAAATAATAAATAGAAACAACCATAACCCTAAAAGAGGACCACCTATCATAACCATTGAATAGGACCACTTGTCATTAAATGACTTGTCATTAATAGGACCACTTGTCATTAAATGACTTGTCATTAATATGGCATTTCTTTGTAATATTGGATTTATGTTTTATAATATTGGATTTCTTACTTCAATATTGGCAACTGTTTTTTGTGTTATTAAGTATATATTAAGAAATCAAATAAGTTTCAATGAATTATGTTAGAATAAACATCTAATAATGATATTTATGTGTGATATTGGATTTCTGACTCCTTCAGCAATTGTTTTTTATGCTATTAACTATATATTAAGAAATAAAATAAAATATAGTGAATTATGTTTTAAGAAATAAAAAAAAAAACAGTGAATTGTGTTTCATTATAAATAGGTTCTACATGGTAGCTACTCCCTGCCGCTTAGTTTAAACATAGCTAAATAAAGTAAAAAACAAGATTCAGTTTTAGTATGTGACATATTGATAAACTTATAATTATGGTCAACCATGGTTGATTATGGATGAACATGGTTGGCCATGGGTGACTATGGGCTAATGTGGTTGAGTATAGTTGTTAATGTTTAACTATATACAAATATGGTTGACAATATTGATTATAGTTGATAATGGTTGAACATTGTTGAGTTTGATTGACCATTATTGAGGTGGATTCACCATTGTATAGTTTGACCATTATTGGGCTTGTTTGACAATCGGTGCCGACATGTAACTATAGATGTATATGGTTGACCATGTTGACTATTGTTGATTGTGTTTCTCATGTGAACCATGAATAACCATGGTTGAATATGATTGAACTTGTTAACCATGTTATACTATAGATATGACCCCATTGATTTACGCTACATAAATCTCATCAATAAAAGTAGAATTGATTATGTTAAGATTTTGAAAAAATCTTTATTTTTGTGCAAAATAGAACCTAATAAAACTTTAAATTTAATTATATTAAATTTAAAATTTAAAAATATCAAAAGTTATATTAATATAGCTTTAACACAATAAAAATAAACAATATTATATTATATTAAAAATATATTATTAAAATAAGTTATTAAAATTATATAATTACATTAATTATTATTATATTAATTATTATTATTAAGTCTTTTCTTCATGAAAATATCATTATTAAATTATTATAAAATTATTATAATATTATGATTATTAAAAATATATTTTATAATAAAAAAATATATGATTAGAATTATATTAAAAATTATTTTGTAAAATTTAAATTATTTAATTGTTGAAACTACATTATCAAACATATTTATGAATTTTGTATATGATTTACCAAAACTTAAAAAAAGATGTGACACATTAAAATGTCTGGACTACAATCGCAAGGCTGTGTACTTTCGTAGGGTTAAACAATAAATGGAGACATGCTTGCATAGGAAGCCACCTTGAATGAAATACAACATACATTTATGGATGAAATACAAGATACATTTATTTTTTTGGTATATTTTTTTATTAAATTTGTTCAAAGTAGTTGTTGGAATTGTAACCTTTAATTGCATCATCTACACTAGTTTAGTGCTTCAAAAATGTCTTAGAGTATTGAGTATATTTATGTATTTAGAAATTTATTTTAAACAATAAAAAATCATAATCTTTACCAAAATTATATCTTCAACTTTGACTAAAAAAATCAAAACATTAAATAATTAAACAACTTCTTAAAAATTATGTTAAATTAATTAAATAAATTATTAAACACTATAATAATTAATTATACTGAATTATTATTTATTATAATTATTTTATAGTGATACTGTTTCACTTTTACATTTTGATTCGTTTTCTCAAAATTAGCTAACATACTTTTTCTATCGGAATTTTTAATTATTTAAAATATATATTTAACTACTTAAATAAATTCAGCTATCATTTAAATAAATTACTGTAATTAAAAAAAAACTTTTAAAACTCTTAAAATATATACATTTTATAATTTAAATTTATGGTATCACAAAATATCTCGCAAATTTCAAACATAAATGACTAAAAAATTATAAAATAATTTACAACTTTTATAAATAACCAGCATTACCCATGCACGTTAGTCCTTTTCTTTGTTGGCGTAGTGACACACAATTCAAGAGCCACTGATTCGCTGAATTATCCTCGCAATTTGATGTACTCAGCTTCATTAATTTTATTCAAATCACGGTGATGATTAAGGCGTGAGACTATTTTTTTAAGTATAAAATAGTCGTTTTTTCGTATAAAATAGTTGCTCTTCTCCATATACAGAAGCATATAGTTTAATTAATTTGTCATTTTTTTTTGGGCAATTTAATAAGATTTATTGACTTATTTGATGATTGAGTTTTTATTAACGTATAAAGGCATTAAACAGTGCACGTTGTTACGTTTGTGGTGAATCATTAAATTTTTTTCAAAGATGGATAGTTATTAAAAATTGTAATTTTTTTAAGTGGATAGTAATTAAAAATTGTAATAGAATAAGATTTTATGAAATGATTATAAGTATATTATTAGGATTGTAAAGGTTTATTAAATTAGGCAATTAACAATAATATGTTTAATTCAACAACTAATTAAATTAAAGAAATTAAAGAAAAGTAAATTAAATTATTTTTTAAAAATAATAAATTTTAATTTGTAATGTTCAACTATAAAAATTTTGCAATTTTCTTTTGGTCAAACTCAAATTAATATAGGTTTGACCAAAAACTCAATGCCATATCTTTGCTTATGACCGGGATAATAAGAATGAACATCCATGAATAACATTTTTAAGTAACATTGAATTTATTGCTTGCTTAACCATTGTTTCTTGCATTATTGTCTATATGATGAGAGAAAAATAAAATTCAATTTACAATTTACTATTTACTATTTAAACAAGGGCTACATAATAGCTAGTCCATGGCACTTAGTTTAAAAATAGCTAAATTAAAGTAGAAAACAATAAAAATACAAAAATTTTAAATTTTAAAATGTTATTAATGTGAAAGATTGGTATCTACATAATCGATCACAAAAGCCTTAGATCTAATGTTATAATTAAATTAATTTTAAACTGTAATTAAATGCATTATTAAATGTTGTAAATTAACATTATTTGTATTGCAACATAGAAATAATTATTAATCGTTTAAATTTGGTTTTTTATAGTTTTTGGATATGGCCTTATGAAAATCTTATTATTAGACTTGGGTATAGAGGTGTTATCATAAATTTGTATTATACTTTGGTTTTTGAATATGAGAACTTTTATATTTATTCGTATTACAAACCTCTTATTATTTTGAATATCATTCATTCATTAATAGTGTAAAATGGAATTGATGACTATAACAGCTCCACATTCACACCTCCTCCCTTTACATGCTCCCTCAAAGAAACGCACAGAATAGCTGTAAATGTGTTAGAAAACCTGCACATATGAATCTAGTTAGTAAAGGTTGAACACACAGCTTTGCAGAGCAAAAACACTAAAAGAAAATCGAAAGAAGAAAAGAATGATTCATTAGAAAATAGGTTACAATGCTCATGATATAGCATTACTGGGTGAAGATCCTAAGGTAATGCACCATAGTGGTGATCAATGAGAAGACTCAACACCTACAGCAAGTTCCAGAGAGAACTAGCCAGTTGCGGAGTGAAAGGAGTAAATCATGCAGAAGAACTAACTAGTTGCAGAGTTAAAGAACGAGCAAATCATGCAGAAGAACTAACCAGTTGTGAAGTTAAAGAAGGAGTAAATCATGCAGAAGGAATCTTTCATGTAGTCACGTGCTCTAACTAAGAGTCCACATGTAGGTGTGTAGTAGTTCCAACACCCCCCCTGAACACCACTATGAGGAAAAATAGAAAATGGGCCCTGGCAACTAAGGCCAAAGGTCACCCAAAATACAGTGCAACTTGTACTAAAATTGAGGAAAGAGGGAAAACCTCATGGGAAAACCCCCCCCTCAAAATACAATGTAATCAAAAGAAAAGAGGAAGAAAAGACAGTTGCTAAGCAACCGTGTCCTTCACACCAAGATGATTGTGCAGAGAGCGAAACTTCTGCTCAGTGAATGTCTTGGTGAAGATGTCTGCAGTCTGTTCTGCTGAAGAACAGAACTGCAAATCAATGACCCAATCATGTACTAAGTCTTTGATGTAGCGCATATGGATCTCTATGTGCTTCGTCTGCTGCCACTGTACTGGATCCCTGCAAAATTTGAGAGTGCTCTGGTTGTCACACCAGATGACAATGGGCTGGTGGAATTGGATGCCAAACTCAGTGAGGAAGTGTTGTAGCCACAAAGCCTGAATGGTGATGTTGACTACTCCTCTGTACTCAGCCTCAGCTGAAGAGAGAGCAATAGCATCCTGCTTCTTGCTCGACCAACAGATAGGGCCAGATCCTAGACTGAGTGAATATCCAAAGGTGGACTTGCGATCAATGTTGTCTCCCGCCCAATCAGAATCTGTGAAGCCAAGGAGATTCAATGCAGTGCCTGTTGCATAGTGAATCCTGAAGGTGATGGTACCCTGCACATACCAGAGGATGCGCTTGGTAGCATTCTAGTGTAGCTCATGCAGCTCCTGCATGTATCTGGAAACTACCCCTACTGCATATGAGAGATCTGGTCTGGAGTGGGTGAGGTACAATAAGCTCCCCACTAGCTGTCGGTAGAGAGTGTTGTCAACTAATGGAGTGTCACCTCCATCCTCAAGGAGGACCCCAGATAGAAAAGGAGTCGGTGCTGGCTTGCAGTCAGTGATGCGAAATCTCTTGAGGAGATCCCGTGCATACTTAGCGTGAGAGAGTTTGATGCCTATGGCATCCTGGCCGATCTCAAGACCAAGAAAGAAGTGTAATGGACCCATGTCCATCATCAAGAACCTATCATGCAAGGCCCTCTTAACTGTAGCAATGGCTGAAGCTGAGCTGCCGGTGTTTAGGAGATCATCCACATACAAAACTAATATAAGAAGAGAATCATGTGTCCTGAGCATGTAAACATTCGGATCAGACTTACATCTTTCAAAGTTTTGTGATAAGAGAAAAGAATCCATCTCTGCATACCAAGCTCTCGGGGCCTGTTTAAGGCCGTAGAGAGATTTCTTCAATCTGCAGACCAAAGATGAATCCTGAATGAAACCATGTGGTTGCTCCATGTAGATCTCCTCAGATAGGTCTCCATGAAGAAAGGCATTCTTCACATCCATCTGATGTACTTCCCACCCCTGGGCAGCCGCAATGGCAAGTGTAAGGCATATGGATTCCATCTTTGCTACTGGAGCAAAAGTCTCATCATAATCAATGCCATGCATTTGTTGGAAGCCTTTGGCTACTAGCCTTGCTTCCGTCTGGTAATTTACCCATTTACAGCACTCTTGGTCCTGTAGACCCATGCTTCATCGTCTTCTACCTCCACCTCTTGTCCCTAATATGATGTTTTCATCAATCATATCAACACACCTTCGTTAGCCATCTCGACAAGCACCTTCGTGAACATGGATTGTGGCCATTTCTTGACAGGCCTGAACTGTAGGCCGGACACAACATTAAGTCTCAAATCAAAGCTTCTATTCGAGTGGCTTCTGTCCACGTTGAAATTTTCTCTCCGACTTATGGGGAATCGACATGGTGCCTCAATGAACTAATTCTTATGGTCAAGTCGGGAGCTCCCATTGTTCCAATATTTTTTAATGTTGAGCCTTCGGAGGTCAGTTGGAATGACAAAAAAGGGGTATAAGCTGAATCCCTGAAAAAACTCAAGCAGAAGACAAGCAGCGACCCTCAAACTAATGGAGAGAAGCCATGCCACGACTCCGCTATCATTCAAGGTTGGAGAGCTGCTCTTTCTCATGTCGCAAATCTGAAAGGTTGCGAACTGAAGGCCTTTAATGGGTAATAAATTTTAACTATTTCGAGTCCGTTTTATTTATTTTTTATTTGTATTAATATATAAAAATAGTACAAATTCATGTTTCTCTTCCATCTTCTTATGAAACTTCCTACATCAATCTATTTGGTATCAGTTTATTTTCCCTTTATGATTATTCTATTACATTTTCCTGGTAATAAAACTTCACAAAAAAACAACAAAAAAAAAACGAGTCTTAATGTTTCGACATAAATCTGTCAATGCTTCTAGCTATCCTAGATTTCTCCCTTTTGCTTCTATGAGTAGTTTATACTACCAGCATTAATCAAGCGTCCCTGTTCATAAGCAGTAAAAGTAAAATTTATCTGTTGGTTTCATCATTTTTTTGGACAACAGAGCAGCTATCCAATTTTGTTCTCTCTCATTTAAATTGAAGTTAACCGCTAGAAAGGTACTCACAAGGACCAGAATGCTACATATTCAATTTTTGAAAATAGAGGGACTGAAACTTGTGTTCTTCTTCACCCAATCTATGATATTTTTTTACATCTTCACAACCATTGATATTTTTTTGCATCTTCACAACCATTTCACCACTTTGAATACACTATGCCTTACTCTTTAGTTGTCCTCTCCTCACCAAAAATGGCATTGATGACTATAACAGCTCCACATTCACACCTCCTCCCTTTACATGCTCCCTCAAAGAAACGCACAGAATAGCAACCCCATATATCTTTGTGTTTGATAATCCTCACTCCTTTGTTCCTCTTGCTCGGACCCATCTCCTCATATATTGATATAATCTTGTATATATTTGTGTTGGATAATCCTCACTCCTTTGTTCCTTTTATTCGGACCCATCTCCTCATATATTGATATAATCTTGTTGATGTCATTTGGAACCAACTCAGGTTTCTGATATAAGCTTGTTGATTTCATTATTAATTTTATTCAAATCACGGTGATGATTAAGACGTGAGACTATTTTTTTAAGTATAGAATAGTCGTTTTTTCGTATAAAATAGTTGCTCTTCTCCCTATAGGGGCATATTGTTTAATTAATTTGTCAATTTTTTGGCAATTTAATAGGATTTATTGACTTATTTGATTGCATGACTTATTACTCTTGGATAAGATGCCATGGTGCATTATATTAAAATGAATTAATTATTTACTATGGTTGAGTTTTTATTATGGTATAAAGGCATTAAACACTTCACGTTGTTAAGTTTGTGGTGAATCATCAATTTTTTTTTCAAGGATTGATAGTTATTAAAAATTGTAATAGAATAAGATTTTATGAAATGATTATAAGTAAATTATTAGGATTGTAAAGGTTTATTAAATTAGGTAATTAATAATAAAATGTTTAATTTAACAACTAATTAAATTAAAGAAAAGTAAATTAAATTATTTTTTAAAAATAATGAATTCCAATTGTAATGTTCAACTATAAAAAAATTTGCACTCTTTTATATAATTTCCCTTTTCAACACATTTTATGGTGTTGATCTTGTAAAGATATACATGCGTCTCTAAGCTTAGATACATATTCCTCCTATTCCTGTTTGTGCATGACCGTCAAGCCTAAATCTATCGCCCCTCTCCAAGAATTACCATCAATGTTATCATATTGTGCTATAGAAATCTAGTGTAATGTATGAATGCCCCTACCGTGAATGAAATTCAAAAGCTAAGCCGATAAGGTATGACCTCAGATCATTCCCACCATAGCATCCAAACCGATCATAATCGTGGCACCGTCTCCAATTTCCCATCAAATAAAACTCATCATACAAGGAAGTAAATTCATCATGCATCACCAAATATATGAGTTTTCTATTTTATTCCTGGCCCCAAGTGTTATCCTAGACTTAAAACAATTATCAAACATGTGTTTATCTTTCATGATGAGAGACCACATACCTTGACTTGTAGTAGCCCTCAACATATTCTTAATAATAAGAGCTTTATTAAAACTATATATACTTATAATTCCCCACCCTCCTTCCTCTATGGGCCTCCTATCGCCTCCCACTTTATCAAATGGTACTTTCCCTTTAGCTGCACCCATCCCATAGAAAACGACCCAGAATAGCCTTCTTCCTATGAATAATTTGCTTCGGCAAGAGATATAAATACATCCAATATACTACAATGTTTTGCAATACCACTTTCAACATGATCAATCTGCCCCCCATGAATAACTACCTATGTGTCCAACCTTCCAGTTTTCTCTCAAACCTATCAATCATCCACTCCCAATATTGAATGAAGTATCCGTTTGATTTAATTTTGTAACCAAGATAATTAAACCCTTTGTCAATAAAATTCTGATTTTTGTTTCCACTTCCTCATTTATATTATCATTTGTCAACATAGACTTACCATCATTCATATTTATACCTATAGTTGAACTAAATTTGGAAAGGGTCCTGTGAATTCCATTTTGTCACTGAAGTCTCCCCCGAAAATAAGACTGCCAACAAACATCATATAGGTGAACCACTGATGTCTGGACACCTTAGTCCCAGAATATATCCTTTCTCTTTAGACTCCCTCATCTTCCAGCTAAGATAATCAATAACTATCAGGAAGAGAAAGGGCGAGAGGGCACATCCCTAACTTAGCCCTCTATGAGCATTAAAAAATCGCCTTGGCAAACCGTTGATAATGATCATGAAGTTTGTAGATTGAATGCAAGACATGATCCAAATAATGAGTATTTGTGACATACCTTATTTTATTAGAACCATTTTTAGTAAATACCAGTCAATACAGTCATAGGCCTTAGACAGGTCTACCTTAATCATATAGGCTCTTATTTTCTAGGACTTGATAGAATGCATGAGTTCCTAAGCAATACCAACAATGTCTTGAATCTATATGCACTCTAGAAACCCAAACTTTTCCTTGGAAATGAACCTCGACAAAATAGGTTTAATTCTACATGCAATCAGTTTGGAAATCAACTTATCGAATTACACAGAGAAATCAGCCTATAGTCTGTAAATGTTTCCAACTACTCCTTTTTGAGGATCAAAATGATGAATGTCGCATTAACAACCCCAAGATATATCCCTTATTTCATGTCCATTTTATTTGCTTGATTGTATTTGATATTAATTAAATTTGATTAAGTGAAGGACCTTGAAGGTACCTTGAATCAGTGACAGACCTACAGTATTGAGTATATCCTATTACATGTGACCAAATTTGGGGATTTTCCATGTCACAAGTTTTGGGGATTTTCTGATGTTTCCACCATGTGGTTTTTCAGAATAAATCATAGTGCATATGTGTTGTTGTTAGATGTGTGATTGTTATCCTTATTCCTTTATCAACACTTCATATTTACCTAGGCATTTCTCATGGTTATTCATCTAGGAATGAGCAGGAGCTCCTAGATGAAGTTGTGCGAAACGTATTGAAAGAAGTTGGAAAAACACCGCTATTTGTGGCCAAATATCCAACTGGTTTAGATGATAAGCTACAAGAATTTAAAAGTACAGTGCTGTCACAGTAGGGGCAGGAGCATGACGTCCAGGCCAATGTTGTGGGAATTGTAGGTGTTGGCGGTATTGGGAAAACCACTTTGGTGAAATCGATCTTCAATCGTAGATGCTCTAAGTATGATGGATCCTCTTTTTTATCTGATGTTAGTGAAATTGCAGCTAGAAAATATCTGGTTGATTTGAAAATGAAGCTCATTAAGGACATGACACACACGGATACTAAAATTGAGATTGTAGACCAAGGTGTGATAATCCTTAAACGTTACCTAACTTGTTGTAATGCAACGATAGTTTTAGATAATGTAGAGAAGGTCGATCAATTGGATGCATTCTTACCAATTAGGGATGTTCTTACTTCCAATAGCTTGATACTAGTTACCTCTCGAGAAAATCATGCTCTCCTATGCTCAGAAATAGCAGATTCATCAATTTATAAGCTCACGGGGATGAATAGAGAACACTTCCAAGAGTTGTTATGCTCCTATGCCTTCAATTGGCCACATCCACCACTAGGATTTATAGAATTGGCGGAACGGTTCATTTGGGCCTGTGATGGATTGTCGTTGTCATTGAAAGTGGCCGGGGCTCTTCTTTATGGAAGAGATGACACATATTGGAAGGAGTTATTGGATAAACTTCACAAGATACCACCCATTGACATACAAGAATCGCTGAAAATTAGTTATAATTCACTCGACCAAGAGAACCAGTAAATTTTCTTAGATATGGCCTGCTTTTCTATAGGAGAAGATATGGATACAACAAAAAGAATATGGGGAGCAGTGGGGCTTTCAAATTTAGAGAGAAAATGTCTTCTGGAACTGGACAACGAAAATTGGATAAAAATGCATGATCAGTTTAGATATATGGGAAGATATACCACGGAAAGATCAATGCCCCGTCGTCTTTGCTGCGACGCGACCAAAAATAACAATATTGATAAGTTATTTGAAGAGTCATCATGGTCTATAAGTGATTCAAACATTCCTCTTTGGTTCGAAATTTTTAAAGTTGTTTTGTTCAACGCAAAGATCTGTATCCTGGATATTATTTATCTTTTATTTTTATGATTGAATAGGTCACAACCAAAGTTCGTGGGATTTCAACGGTTCATCATGTACACGGTTTCCATTATCGATTCGATGTCTCTTTAGAAATGTCATGGTACAAAAGGTGTAGTGAGGCGCTGTCCGGAAACTGCAAGTGAGCACTGTTCAATACAGATCGTTACCATGGTTTGCGAATTCTTGCAAGTGAAGATTGTTATGTAGAAGCTATATTAAGGAGGGTGCGGTCACCACATCTCATATGGCTCCGCTGGTTTAAATGCCCCTATTCTTCCTATAAATCTTGCGACAGAGTAGGCAAGCTCAACTTCTATTGTGGAAAGGTAAATCTTTAGGTTACATCGAGGATATTGCAACCACACATGTACTTCATTAAACGTAGGAAATAACTCACGGCAAAATAGAATAAAACAAATGAGGGTTGCAGAAATTTACTTGTGAAGGCTTAAGTGTTGGAAATAATACTGAGAGGGGGGGTGAATCAGTATTATCAGATTAATCAAACTTTTTAAATGCCCAGAAACATATACGCTACTTCAGTTAAGTGAAACAGCGTGTACACGCTACTGTGACGAAGTAAAACAGCGTATAAGAAGAAAACTCACAATTTAGTTAGCTTATTCTTCAATTAAGTGCATCAGGACATTATTCATCACATTAACAGTAAACATGTGCAGTATAACAGAACAGATAAAAAGCCACACACATGAACACCAAGATATAAGGTGGAAACCCAATGTGGGTGAAAACCACCTGCTGCAAGTTGTCTCTATCTTTCTTTAATATGAAACTTCAGTTTACAATCTTTTGTACTGGTGCAGCCTTATACCAGTACACAGGCTACAACCTGCAGAAGGCTTCAACCTTCTCTCGTTCTCCAAACTTCCTTGGAAGGGAGCTCCAACCCCCTTTGCTCTTGTACTAGCCAAGATACTAGTACGTAGGTGCTGACCTACAATCTTCCTTCTTTCAGGTATCACTTTTCATACATTTTCAGACTTGGATATTCCTGAAGCACAACATTACAATCTGAAGACCACAATTCATTCAATTTCCACAACAGATCATTGAAGCATAAAACAACCAAACTTTGAATCACTGAACCACTGAACCCTGTCAATCACCAGTTACCAGAACACAGAGCAGACTACAGAACTCTGCAATAACAGTCAGACCCCACTGTAAACCCAAAATCAAGCTTCAAAAGATATACGCTACTTTAATGAGCAGAACCCGCGTATACACGCTCTTTTACCGAAGCCAACCTGCGTACAGATCTAAAAATAAACTTTCTCAATTTGCAGCTGTACCAGACATTAGTTAGACCCAGAACGTAACATTGCGACAATATGCAGATCTAGAAATACGCATAATCAACCATATCATGATAGTGCATTTCAAACCATTAGATCCCGATCTATCCTTAGATCTAGTCTTCCATCAACCGATGTGATCTCTCCTTGGCTTAGATCAAGCAACTCAGAACCTGCATATCAGATCTCTTTCTCTCTTAGATATTCAAGCCTTGTCAAAAGATGATTTTGCCTAATGATCTTCTTCTCCTTATATAGCCTTAGGCCTTTCTCAATACCAAGAGCCAAAAACCATAGTAACACAATACCATCAACTTTAAAACTAGGGATCGACACGCCCGTCGAGACATAATGGTCCGAAATCATAGGCACAACTTCCAAGGACTAACCACCATGACCAAAGGAACCTTTCCACATACACGCGCTTTTTCTGAATCGAACTAGCGTGTACACGCGACTTGGGCTTAACAAAACGGCGTGTATGAGCTTCCTTGGCATGCTGTACTGAGATCTGTCTTCTGATTAAGTTGCCATCACCTGTACCAACCTCTGAGCACCTGTACCATCCTCTGAGTGAGTTGCCATCAAGGACAACACTTGAATCATAATGCCAACAATCTCCCCCTTTGGACTTGATGGCAACCACCACACCAAGTCACTCTCCCCCTTTGACATCAAGGGCAAAGGGCTATGCTCCCCCTGAGGACATGCTGATACCTCTGCTTGGCTGTGCTGACTCGCGCTCCCCCTGACAGTAGGCCAGATCTGCAAAAGATGTTCTTCAACAAGAACCAAGACTTATACACCATAAGGGACCTTTCTATCACCAAAGGACTCAATATATACAACCATAACATATCAGAAACAACCAATTATATTACAGCATTCATCCCAGGCATAGTGGGGAAACCAACAAAGGCCGTTACATGACCTTGACACCATAAAAGAGACAAGAGAGATACATGACATAGAGACAACAGATCTAGACCAAGACTTAGGAAAGACACCAGCAGCATCTGATAAACATCTTGTTAGATCAGCAACTAGAATTTCTTTCTGAGCTCCTTCTCCTGAAACCAACAACCAAAACATCTGAATGCCAACAATGCTTTATGAGACTTTTGAGCTGCTCCCCCTGAACCTGTGCCTGTTGCACTCCCTGAAACTGTGCCTGAATAATTCTGACATTCCTATTGCTGTTCAGAACTTCAGAGTTTTCCCTTGCTGTTCAGAACTTCATATACGCGTTTTATCCTGTATAAAACAGCGTATGTACGCGGATATTCTTTCTGCAACAAGCGTCCAGCATACACGCGACTTACCCAGCATGAATCCGCGTGTATACGCTCATATCCCTTCCGTAACCTGCGTATACCAACTTTTCTGTAGAACAAACAAACTTCAACAACAGGATGAAGCATCAACTACTCCCAGCTTTTGTCTGAGATATTCAAAAGTTTCCCTGGGCAGTGGTTTTGTGAGAATATCAGCAACTTGCTCCTTAGAAGGAACATACTCCAACTTGACCTTCTGCTCAAGCACTTGTTCCCGAAGAAAATGGTACTTGATTGGTATGTGCTTGGTCTTTGAGTGCATGACTGGATTCTTTGAAATGCTGATTGCACTTGTATTATCACATAAGATAGAGACAGGTGGAGTGCAAGTGATTTGAAAGTCCTGCAAGGTCTGCATCATCCAAAGAAGTTGTGTGCAACAAGATGCTGCAGCCACATATTCTGCTTCAGCTGTAGATAAGGCAATCGAACTTTGTTTCTTGCTGAACCAAGATACTAATCTGGAACCCATGAAGAAAGCACCTCCACTTGTGCTTTTCCTATCATCCACACTTCCAGCCCAATCTGCATCTGTGTAAGCATGAAGAGTGAGATCTGTATTTCTAGGATACCATAAGCCATAGTTTTGGGTCCCTTGAAGATATTTGAAGATTCTTTTGACTGCCTGAAGATGAGTTTCCTTTGGGTTGGCTTGAAATCTTCCAACCATTCCTACTGCATGTGTAATATCTGGTCGAGTACCTGTCAAATAAAGCAAACTCCCAATCATGGATCTATAAGTGGGTTGGTGGACTGCTGCTGATTCATCATTTGCACTGAGGCTGCATCCTGTAACCATGGGTGTACATACTGGTTTTGACTCTTCCATGCCATACTTCTTCAAGATCTGCTTGAGGTATTTGGTTTGAGACAAGAAGATACCTCCTTCATTTTGTTGGATTTGCAATCCAAGAAAATATGTCAATTCTCCAAGAAGTGACATTTCGAATTCTTTCTGCATAACCAAGGCAAAGTTTTGACTCATAGTCTCTTCATTGCTGCCAAAAATAATATCATCTACATAAACAACAAGAATTAGCAATTTGTTATTTTCAACTTTTATATAGAGATTGCTATCTGCTGATCCTTTTGAAAAGCCTTGTTGGTGAAGATATTTGTCCAACCGATAGTACCAAGCCCTTGGAGCTTGTTTGAGCCCATAGAGAGCCTTTTTCAATCTGCATACAAGGTTTGGATCATTCCCAAGAATGAACCCATCTGGCTGCTCAATATATACTTCTTCTTCTAAGTCTCCATTCAGGAAGGCTGATTTCACGTCCATTTGAAATACCTTGAAGTTTTGAAAGCTTGAGAGAGCAAGGAACATTCGGATGGCCTCTAGTCTTGCCACAGGAGCAAAGGTCTCTTCAAAATCTATTCCTTCTTGCTGTGCATACCCTTTACAAACAAGTCTGGCCTTGTTTCTAATTACTTCTCCATTTTCATTTAACTTATTCTTGAAGACCCATTTTGTTCCTATTACATTCTTATCTTTTGGTCTAGGAACTAATTCCCAAGTGTTGTTCCTTTCGATTTGCTCAAGTTCTTCATCCATTGCTTTGACCCAACATTCATCTTTGCATGCTTCTTTCACATTTTGTGGTTCAATGGAGGAGAGTAGAGCCAAGTAGCTTGAAGCTTCTGCAAGTGTCCTTCTTGTTTGTACTCCTGCTTCTTTCTGCCCCACAATCTGAGTTTCTGGATGATTCTTTTGGACATATCTGGATGGAGTCTTCTCTTCTATTCTTGTCTGCTCCTCTGGTTCTTCTTGAGATTCTTCTTCTTCTTGAGGTTCTTCTTCTTCATCATTTCGCCTTTGAGAGTAACCTTCATCTTCTTCAATGTCTTCATGATGAACTTGCCTAGGAATATATCCCTTCTCATCAACCACTATATCAATACTGTCAACAATTCTGCCAAGTCTTTTATTGTAGCACTTGTATGCTTTGCTATGTGGAGAATAACCAAGAAGAATGCCCTCATCTGCTCTAGGTTCAAGTTTGCCAAGTTGCTCATCAGTATTCTTAATATAACATTTGCTCCCAAAGATTTTGAAATGCTTCACGGAAGGAGTTTTACCACTCCAAAGCTCATGAGGTGTTTGAGTGCTGTTTACTCGGACATTTGTTTTGTTAAGAATGATAACAGCAGCATGTGCAGCTTCACCCCAGAAGGTTGCAGGAGTACCTGATTCATCGAGCATAGCACGAGCCATTTGTTGGATAGTTCTGTTCATTCTTTCCACAACCCCATTTTGCTGAGGAGTTCTAGCTGTAGAGAATTCTCTTCTTATCCCATGTTCATCGCAGAAATCGAAAAATTCATTTGATGTGAACTCCCCACCTCTGTCAGATCTGAGGCACTTGATTTTGTGTCCTGATTCATTTTCAGCCAATGCTTTGAAGGATTTGAATTTTTCGAATGCTTCATCTTTGTGCTTCATAAGCCCTAACCAAACAAACCTTGAGAAATCATCAATGAATAATATCAGATATTCTTCTCCTCGAGGTGTCCTTTTCCTAAATGGACCACATACATCTGTATGGACTAGCTCAAGAGGCAAGCTAGCTGATCCTTCCTTCTCTGGAAAGTTAGTTCTGGTTTGCTTTCCAAACTGACAAGATTTGCATATGGTGTTGTCTGGAATTTTGATATCTGGAAGATCGCGAACTGCCTGATATTTGCATGCTTTCCTTATTTGTGAGAAGCTTAGATGTCCCAACCTTCGATGCCATAACCAGTGCTCTTCATCCTTGCTAAGATAGCATTGTTGTTGTCCTTCTTCAAATATGTACAGATTATTTGGAGTTCTTTTGCCTTTGAGAACTGTTTTACCTGTATCAAGATCACGAACAAGACATCCATTCGATCTGAAAATAACCTCTGTTTTTTGATCACACATCTGGCTGACACTTAGAAGATTATGCTTCAATCCATCAACATACAAAACATTTCCAGCCTTGACCTTTTCTTTCAAAGGAGCAATACCTTTTCCTTTTATAGTTGCAGGAGTATCATTTCCAAAAGAAACTTTCTTTCCCTTTTCTAAAGTAGAATAAGATTCAAGTTTTTCTTTATCACCTGTCATATGTTTCGAACATCCACTGTCAATGTACCATAGATTTTCCTGTCCTTCTGCATAAAATGCTATCCCACATCTTTCTGTTTGAGGTTCCTTTATTCTCCATGTTTTGGTGCTTGTGGCTTGTTCCTTTTTCTCCTGAAACCTGCTCCTGCATTCAGAGTCTTTATGACCAAAATTATTGCAAATAGAACATTCAACTTCATTTTCAAGCACCGAAAAGTTGTTATAGGTCCTTTTTGTAATCCCTGTCATACTTCTTTGTTTTTGAGCTTCCCTAGTCATGATTGTTTTATATGCAACACATTGAGCTGCTCTGTGACCAAAGTTGTGGCAAGAAAAGCATTGTCCATTGAAGAAGCTTCTGCGGTTATTGAATCTACCAGCCAACTGATTGTAATTTCTATTTTCATCTATTCTTGAGCCAAACTGAGAAGATTTTACCTGTGGTTGGTTGTAGCTTTTGTTCATCCTTAAGGAGGATTGTCCCTGATAGTTTCTGTTTGTAATTCGTCCCTGCTTTACCTGATTATCTTCATTGTTCTTCCGCTCATTTCTTCTTGCTGCATCAAGATAACTTTTTGAGGTGGATGCTTGAGAGGTTTCTCCATTATAGCCCAAACCTGTCTTGTTTAGAGGAGACCGCTGCACACTGATAATCTCATCCAAAGTTTCAGATCCTTTGACAAATTTAAGATTAATAGCTTTTGTTTTCTCAATTTCTTTTCTGAGACCAACAATTTCACCTTCTAGTTTTTCAAGATGTTTTTCCTTTTCATCAATTTGAAATTGCAAAGTATCAATGATCACATTCTTTTCTTCTATGCCTCTCTTGAGTCTAGTGATTTCATTATAGAGATTATCCACATCTACAGCATCCTCATAATCATCATCTTCAAATGCCATTAACAGCTTATATTTATTACCTTGTTCATCTTCATCACTGTTTGATAAGCCATCACTATCTTCATGGGTGTAGTAGCTTTTCTTATTTGCACTTTGTTTCTTGTTCCATCTAGCAGGTTCTTTTCCTTTATCCTTATAAGGACATTTTGCAGCATAATGACCTACTCTCCCACAAGCAAAGCATTTGAAAGGTAGCTTACCTCTGAACCTTCCAGAACCCCTTTGAAGATTTCTGACAAAATTTGATTCTTCTTCCTCTTCTTCTGGAACATGGCTTGCTTCATAGTAATCTTCTTTTCCTGATGCCTTAAAAGCAGCTTCCCTTCTGTCAGATGGACCTCCCTTTCTCATTTCATAAGCGGTTAGAATTCCATGTAGCTGAGACATAGTGAGAACACGGAGATTTTCTTTTTCTTCTATTGCAGATACTTTAGATTCAAACTTGGGGGATAATGATCTTAGAATCTTTTGAACTACTATAGTTTCTCTTATTTCTTCACCCAAATTTTTCATACAATTAACAATCTCATCTACCCGAAGAAAATAATTAGCCACACTTTCATCATTATACATCTTGAGAGTCTCATATTGAATCCTGAGTGTTTGAAGTTTAGCTTGCTTTACCTGTTCATCTCCTTCATAGCTAGTGATCATTTTGTCCCATATTTCTTTTGCTGATTTGAAGTGCATGACCTTCATGAATTCTGTTTGAGATATACTTCCTAATAGAGTACTGACTGCTTTTGCATTTGTTTCATATGCCTTTTTCTCAGCTGGATCTGTAGGAGTAGCTGAAGGAAAAGCATAGCCTGTTTCTACAATGTCCCAAACTTCTGTACCAAGAGATTGAAGATATGCAGTAACTCTTACCTTCCAATAATTGAAATTTGTTCCATCAAAAACCGGTGGCCTGATTGATGCTTCTTTCTCGTAGTTGCTCATGATGAATGATCTTCCTTCAAGCGATCAAGCTTCTCTGAAGGACCTGCTCTGATACCAATTGTTGGAAATAATACTGAGAGGGGGGGTGAATCAGTATTATCAGATTAATCAAACTTTTTAAATGCCCAGAAACATATACGCTACTTCAGTTAAGTGAAACAGCGTGTACACGCTACTGTGACGAAGTAAAACAGCGTATAAGAAGAAAACTCACAATTTAGTTAGCTTATTCTTCAATTAAGTGCATCAGGACATTATTCATCACATTAACAGTAAACATGTGCAGTATAACAGAACAGATAAAAAGCCACACACATGAACACCAAGATATAAGGTGGAAACCCAATGTGGGTGAAAACCACCTGCTGCAAGTTGTCTCTATCTTTCTTTAATATGAAACTTCAGTTTACAATCTTTTGTACTGGTGCAGCCTTATACCAGTACGCAGGCTACAACCTGCAGAAGGCTTCAACCTTCTCTCGTTCTCCAAACTTCCTTGGAAGGGAGCTCCAACCCCCTTTGCTCTTGTACTAGCCAAGATACTAGTACGTAGGTGCTGACCTACAATCTTCCTTCTTTCAGGTATCACTTTTCATACATTTTCAGACTTGGATATTCCTGAAGCACAACATTACAATCTGAAGACCACAATTCATTCAATTTCCACAACAGATCATTGAAGCATAAAACAACCAAACTTTGAATCACTGAACCACTGAACCCTGTCAATCACCAGTTACCAGAACACAGAGCAGACTACAGAACTCTGCAATAACAGTCAGACCCCACTGTAAACCCAAAATCAAGCTTCAAAAGATATACGCTACTTTAATGAGCAGAACCCGCGTATACACGCTCTTTTACCGAAGCCAACCTGCGTACAGATCTAAAAATAAACTTTCTCAATTTGCAGCTGTACCAGACATTAGTTAGACCCAGAACGTAACATTGCGACAATATGCAGATCTAGAAATACGCATAATCAACCATATCATGATAGTGCATTTCAAACCATTAGATCCCGATCTATCCTTAGATCTAGTCTTCCATCAACCGATGTGATCTCTCCTTGGCTTAGATCAAGCAACTCAGATCCTGCATATCAGATCTCTTTCTCTCTTAGATATTCAAGCCTTGTCAAAAGATGATTTTGCCTAATGATCTTCTTCTCCTTATATAGCCTTAGGCCTTTCTCAATACCAAGAGCCAAAAACCATAGTAACACAATACCATCAACTTTAAAACTAGGGATCGACACGCCCGTCGAGACATAATGGTCTGAAATCATAGGCACAACTTCCAAGGACTAACCACCATGAACCAAAGGAACCTTTCCACATACACGCGCTTTTTCTGAATCGAACTAGCGTGTACACGCGACTTGGGCTTAACAAAACGGCGTGTATGAGCTTCCTTGGCATGCTGTACTGAGATCTGTCTTCTGATTAAGTTGCCATCACCTATACCAACCTCTGAGCACCTGTACCATCCTCTGAGTGGGTTGCCATCAAGGACAACACTTGAATCATAATGCCAACATTAAGACCACATCGCAACATAACATACTTTTGATTATAATATAAAACATAGGAAAATACATTGGCGTGATAAATTGGAGGTTGTTGCTCCAAGTAAAACACAAAAGACTTACTGTGATTTACAATTCACTGGGTTGTGGAGTAAACTTCTGTAAAACTCCGTAAAACTGGTTTTCACGCGCCCACCAAAATTTCCTCCATGATTTTCTCCTCACTACCTCATAGACTCTCGCTCCCTAACTTTCCCAACATGCCCAACATGCCCAACATTACAAATGACTTTTACTTGCATATTTATCTTAACATACAAATTTGACATTAATTACATGACAGAGAAAATATTTAATACGCAACATGGGTGACTTTACTTAGTAAATGGTTTTCTAAACTGGCAGGTGTTGTGGAGTGTGGGAAACAGTTGTGGAATGAATGTTTTCCCATATCTAATTAATAAACTTCATTAAATGCTTTAACCTCTGTGATGTGTTGCAGAATGGTCCGCTCTGAACTTCTGTTCTGACTTTTGTCATTCTGCCTGCAAACAAAATCACAACCATGTAGTGGTTGACTAGGCAAACAAGATGGTTTTCAGTGTGTTTAAGGCGGTGATTGGGATTATTATTTCCAACACTCCCCCTTAATCGAAACTGCCACCATTAACAATTCCCAGACAATCTTGAAGATAAACAAATTTTTCACGTGCCAATGGCTTTGTGAAAATATCAACAAACTATTCCTGTGACCTGTAGTGCTACAACACAATTTCATCATTGTTAATCATCTCTCTAATAAAATGATATTTAGCATCAATATGCTTGGTCCTCTTGTGAAAGACCAAATTCCTTGGCAATGCAATTGCGGATGTGTTATCGCAGAAAATAGTTGTCGCTCCCTCTTCATCGCGGCGGAGATCCCTCAACATCCTTCTCATCCAAACTGCCTGACACATTGTTGTTGTTGCAGTGACATATTCAACTTCTGTTGTTGACAATGAAACTATTGATTTCTTTTTGGAAGCCCATGAAATGGCTCTAGATCCCAAATGAAAAACATAACCCGACGTGCTCTTTCTATCATCGACACTTCCTACCCAATCACTGTCAGTGTAACCAACCAACCTGAAATCACTTGTTGTAGTGTAAAAAATGCCATATTTTTTTGTCCCATTGACATACCTTAATTCTTTTCGCTGCTTGCCAATGTGTCTCCTTAGGTGTGTCAATGAAACTCGACACCAAACTCACTGCATACATTATATCTGGTCTAGTGGCGGTCAAATACATCAAGCTGCCTATCATGCTCTTACATAATGTCGGATTAACATTGTTGTTGCAATCTTCTTTGCTCAAATTCAACTCCATGACAGTTGGAGTTGGTGCGGGCTTGCCATTCTGCATCTTAAACCTCTCCAAAATGTCTACCACATACTTTGCTTGAGAGATAAAAATGCCACTTTTTGTTTGCTTCACTTCTATGCCCAAAAAATACCTTAACAACCCCAAGTCAATCATTTCAAATTCATTCTTCATGACTTGTTTGAAATCAACAATGAGAAAATCATCATTGCTTGTAAAAATTAAATCATCTACATATAAGACAACAATGAAAATCTTACCATCATTCTCTTTGATGTAGAGAGTAGGCTCACTGTCACATTTGTCAAAACCATTGTCCGACATGTAGGCATCTATCTTGTTGTACCATGCACGCGGTGCTTGCTTCAGCCCATAAAGAGCTTTCCTCAACCGATACACTTTGTACTCTTGGCCTTCTACATCATAACCAGGCAGTTGCCCAACATACACTTCCTCTTTTAGCACTCCATTCAAGAACGCTAACTTTACATCCATTTGATACACTTTCCATCTATGTTGTGCGGCAATTGCCACAACTCTACGCACCCTCTCCATCCTCATAATCTCTTCCATGCTGCTGCTTGTATCCTTTGACAACTAGCCTTGTTTTGTGCCTTTCAATATTTCCACCTATGTTGCTTTTGGTGTTTCTTATAGACATATTTGGGCACTGCAACCCCAATCACATATGTCCATAAACCAAGGGCTTCTAAACCCCTAAAAGTGTTGTTTCATACCCTAAAGGAACAAGGTTAGCTGATTACATCATCTCCCAGAAGTTCTCCATGAAAAACTACTCAGAACTGGTCAAAACAGGACCATACAGACTGCTCCATGCATGGGGTGCGATGCATCTCACCTATTACACACGGGGGTTGCGATGCATACTGGAAAGCCCTTCTGTAGGGTGCGATGAGCGAGAGCAGACAAATAGACAGAAGCAGTTTGCTAGGTGGAAACCCAAAGAATCTTCTAGAAACTACTCATATGACACTTGCCTCTCTGAAATCGCCCAGGGATGAGTAAGATATTTGAAATCTCCAAGTGGAACCAAGGACTATCAGTGAAATGACACTAATCAAAATCCTAGAAGCTAACTCACTCTCCTGAAAACATCTATATATGGATCCCTCATCCAAGAGATCCAAAGGCTGTAATTTTGTATTTTGTAAGTGTTGTTGGTTTCTCTATGCAACATTGTATTGTTGGGTGATCTAAACTTTTCATGAGGTGAAGAGGGCTTTCATGCTGGGACGATGGCATTGGGTCAGACCAATGGGTTGTAATCCTCTCTTCTGCTACTTCTATCAATAAATTTATTTGAGTTTTCCTCCATATTCTTGTATATCTCTGAATCTTGTATTGAGATATGCATCTGTATGGTTAATATACATCTGATCCTATATTGTTTATGGTTATAGATATCTATGCTTGTTACACTAAAATTTGTCACCATGACTATTTGCAGTCAGTATGGCTCCATCAATAACCATACTGTCCTCCTTGACAAGTCTTATACCTCTGCTCCTCATGTCAAACTCCAAAAAAGAGAGAAAGCCTTTAAAAATCAATATAACTCTGGTTCCGCACTTTCTCTTACTTTTACCTGCGTGCCCGCACCTCAAGTACATAATACCTGCGTACTTGTATGCTCTGTCTGTAAAGGGGTGGGTGTGTACTCCTGTAAAAGTCAAAAGGCGCAAGTTTTACTTCAAAAAACTTACTTGCGATCGATTCTAGAGCATTCTAGAAGATGGAATAGCTTAGGATTGAGTTAGTTTTTATTTTTCTTGATTTTGAGAGAAGTACGCACCCTCTGAGTTAAGCACAGTGCGTACCTGTACGCACTTCTGCTTTGCACACAGAGCGAGGACGCACCTGTGCAAATGGGCTGCCTGCGTACCCTGTCAAAAGTTTAGAAAATTTCAATTTTTTCCTTTTTTACCTATTAGATCTCGTTTATAGCTTATTTATTGCTACCCATATCCACTGGTTACCTGTCAGAAGTTTTCATCTAGACATGTTTCATTAGCATCAAGGGTTTTAGTGAAGTTCATAGAAATTCTAGCTCTAGGTTTGATTTTTGTATTGGTCTTGTAGTGACTCTGGATTTAGAAGTTGTAAAAACCTTGGATATCCTTGGTCTTTTCAGTCTTCTTAGGAGTCAGACCATTCGTAAAATCCACCTTTGTTTGAGAAACCTACCATTGTGTTGTCTCTTTGCGGAATTTCGAGAAGGCTTGTTTGTTAAGCTGTGAATTTCATTCTTAAGAAAAAGAACAAGAGCTTTTTATTTTTGTTTTTGACTGATTTATGATTCTGCATGAATTAGTCCTTGGTTGAATTCTAACTAAGTAAAACAACCTGGAATTATATTTTGTAGGCTTTTACCTCATCAGATTTTCTTTTAGGTAAATTTCTCTTAGATTTTCATAGATCTTAAAATTGATTTTTGTTAAGTAGTTTTACATGCTTTGTTAAAATAGGAAAAATAAAAAATCTCTTTTGAAGAAAGTTTTTTTAGTAGCGTTTGAAGTCTTTGAAAAGAGAAAGGAAGTTTTCGTGAAATAATTAGTGGTCATGTGTTGTGTGCTTTGGAAAAGATAAAGAGATTTTTTCTTTGATTTTCATTGCTAAGAAAATTGTCTTTATAAATTTTGCATTCTCCAACTCTCTTAGCTAGGGAATTCATTGAAAAGGAAAGATTGTTTTTTTTTCATCCTAGGTGCATCTTTTTAGTGGATTTGAGTCGAGTCTACACATCATAAGTTTCATGTCCGCTACCTTTTGTAAAGCCATAAAAAATAATGCTTAAAGTAAAATTAACTTAGTAACATTTTATTTACTAGGGCTCTGATACACCAACATAGATCAGGCTAGTGTCTTGGAGTAGGAGAGTAATTAACTCTCCAAGACAGTAAAAACAAACAAGTAGCTTATCTTGCGGTAGGATAAATCCAATTGTTACATTTATGCTCTGGTAAAGCTCCTCTTAAAGGAGAAGCACGAGATCGTTTCCGAACCAGTGAGGGAATCAATCCTCCTTCATTGGGAACGATGCCAGATATGCACGTACTACAAACGGTAAACCTCGGATTAACCATTGTCGAGGTGCCTGGGGTCACTTGTCGGTAAACCTTGGATTATTGTCAAGGAGTCGGCAAGGGGATTGAGCTTGTTACTCTGCCCTTGCGTGCATATCGGATCGTAGACTGTTCCCCTAGGTATATTTGTTGCTGTTGGTGACCTTAGTGACTATTGTCTTTAGGATTCTTCCTAAGGTGACGGTGGAGGGAAGATCCCACTGTACCTGGAGCAGACGTCGGCTAAACTCACTTGGATTTTCTAGGGGGTTCACTTCACTCGAGACGGTTAAAGTGGAGGAACTTGTGCCAGTCTATTCATTAAGCAGGTTGTCGGGGTAACTGTTCCACCTGCCATTTCTGTACTGAATTCTGCGATGTTGGATTTCATCACCAACTAGTGTTTTCGGTCCAGAAAGTTACTATTTGTGTGTGGTTTGACGCCCTAGATTCTTTAGGCGTGTGATTCGAATTTGTTTGGTTCTTTAGAGACTTTAGGCAGTTTGCTTTGAGATTTTACTTTGTTTGCATGTGCAGTAGTTAAAAGTTTTTAGCTGTGGCTGAATTACCAAGACAGTCCCGTAGACTTCGGGGCCAGTCTCCTGAGGTTGTAACCGTGGCTGATTTGTTGAGGAAGTCCCGTAGACTTCGGGGCCAACCTCCTGAAGAAGTCCCGGGCCATTACAAAGGTTTGAAAGTCCTCGTAACTCCTAGTGGCAGTAAAGTTGGGTCACCTGAAGAAGTAGAGTCTTCATTGGTTGTTCATCCTGATTACCAAACTCTAGAAACAGGTTATAATCCTGAAGCTATTTCGGTTTCCGAACTTGCTGGTAGCTTTTCATCTACCAGTGATATAGGTGAAGAACCTGAGATATCTGAACCTGTTACTCCAACATCGGGGTTAGTCTCTCCAACTTCTAGTGCTCCTAATTCACCTACGGTAGAAAGAGTAATCACCGAAAATCTTCCTTCTGGTTTGATAGCTATTGAAGAACTTGCTCCGGAAGAAGAAATAGGCATCCCTATCCCTAAAAATCAACCTACTATTGATCTAAGGGAGCGTGAATCAATTTTTTACAGTCCACCTAGAAGTACTACTTGGTATCTTTCTTTAACTAATTATTTGGACAACTCAGTGTTAAGTTTTTCACCACCTCGTGCTCCTTATCCACCTAGGGGTTTTTATACTCCCGTAAATATGTCAGGTCAGTCGTCCATGTTTACTCAATCGCCTGAATCTTTTTTGTACGGCGGTCCTTTTGTTCCCTCTGGGTATCAGTCACTTTCTGGTACTTTTTCGGGAGCATCTCCTCAACCCATTGAACAAAGGTTATTCACTGGAAGCAATGGTGCAAAGCCGTTGAGCATAGAAGACATTCTTATGATGTCAGGTTCTATTCCCAATTCTCAACCTCAAGGTGGCCAGTTACCGCCTGGGGGGCAGCCTCAATTAATGCCTGGGGGACAACCTCAAGGTACACAATTTGCATCTGGGGGGAAACCTCAAGGACAATACGTGCCTACAGTACATTACGTTCCTCAAGGTCAACCCAGTATCAGTACATGCCTCACGGGTATCTACCCCAAGGTCAGTACTCGAACCAAGGTTTCCAACCACCCCAAGGTCAATCTTATGTTCAAGGAACGGGAAATGTACCTTTCAATTATCAATCCTACCCTCGACCCGGTTTTGGATCTCAATATTCTCAACCTGTTATGGGTCAGTACCCCAGAATGAACATAATGTGGGATCCATCACAAACTCAACAATTGTTGTAGCCAAATGTACAGTTGTCATCTCAAACTGGACAACCCTTAGTTTCTGGTTCACCCAAGCAACCAGTCCAGTATAATATTCAAACTTCTGTACCTTCGGTGGTTTCTCAGTCTGGGCCTACTGTACCTCGTACTCCATCTCAAACGACTGCTGCAACTGCCGCAACATCTGTTCAATCTACCCCACCTACTTCTGGAGTATCGACAGCTCCGGTTTCTACTGTTCCTGTATCTACTCCTCAGACATCTTTACCACCGTCTGGATCCACGATTCAAACTACGGTTCAGATGCCTGTAGGACAACCTGGTTTAAGTACGGTTGTCACAAGTCAACCACAATTCACTTATCAACCGTACCAGGGACAGTACCAATTCGGTCCTGTTGTCTAGCAGCCAGTTTATCAGTATCAACCGTATCCTGGGTACACTTATCAACAACCCCAGTACGGTCTGGTTAATCCTGGTTTTCTAGGAGGATACAATATCCCGAACGCGATTCCTATTCCTAGTTATCCCGGATATCCTCCTCCTGGGGCTGGTCTCATGACCCAGAGTTTTAGGGATCCTAATCGGCAGCTACCGTTTATTGCAACTTTGGACTTACCAGACTTGTCGCGCCTAATGAATGATCCAATTAATTATCTTCCGTTTTGGCCGCCAATGCCGAATAAGTTGCCCACTGACATTCCTAAGTTCGAAGGTAAATCTGGAGAGGACCCGTCGAACCATGTGATGACTTACCACCTCTGGTGTGCCTCTAACTCCATCTCGGATGATTCGATCGGCTTACGTCTTTTCTAGCGCACTCTCGTTGGTCTTGTGGCCAAGTGGTATATTGAGTTACCACGGGCCTCTTTTTATAATTTTAGCCAGTTAGCTACCTCGTTTTTAACTCATTTTCAGTTGCCAGTCAGATATGATAATGCCACGGAGTTACTAACTTCACTAAAGCAATCGACGTCCACTTATATTTCCGATCATATTCATGAATGGAGATGTCGAAGGCGGTTAGTGAAAGTTTTTATCCCGGACCAGATCTTAGCTGAATGGTTTATTAAATCATTGTTACCGAAGATTACTGAAGACGTAGCTAAGGTCGGAGTAGTTAGTGAGGAGCAAGTGATTGCTCAAGCACAGTACCTTGACTTAGCTTATACTCAGTCAGGTACGTTACACGAAAAGATCCCCGATCTTCCCAAGTCAAATCAAATAGCTGCAGCTCCTTCGAGATCTCATGCCGTTGATGGTATGATTGGTACGGTTAACACTAAAAGTAAGAAGAAGTCTTCCAAGAATTCTTCTCCTATCATAACCTTGCCTGATTCCCCGACAGGAGATTCTTCTGCAGAGGTTTCCGCCGATATTCACGTTGTAGAATCATCTACGACTAAATCAAAATCCGGTGGAAAGAAGAAAGGAAAGAAGAAGAATAAAACAGACAAGAGTTCAAAAGAGAAATCCGAAAAGGCGGAATCCAATGACGAAAAGTGCAAACCTCGTTATCCATGTCTTATTTGTGAAGAAGAACATTTTACAAGAGACTTCCCTCATCGAGCAGAGGTTGCGAAAATCGTCAAAGGTTCCCAAACTCCTGCTGTTTTGAAGGATCCATTTCCAAATCAAGATAGCAAGATGATAGGTTCTTCCTCGAGTACCAATGCAGAACCCATATTGATGATGTCCCATGTAAGGATTGTGACTCGATCGCAAGATTATGGTAGTAAAAGTCCTATTGATGGTAAAGAAGTAGAATCTTCTCATTCTAATCCATCAACCTCAGCTCTTGGTTCCGATCCACTACAGATCGAGAAGCCTAATCCAGACTTAGTAATCAAACCGCCCGCCAAGGGTATACTTCGAAAGTCTGCTTTCAATCCACATGCGAGAGCGGCCCAGAATTATAACATTGTTGAGGACTTAGTTGTTTCACCCTCAGCAATGTCGACTTTGGAAGTGCTGCAATCATGCCCAGCACAGCGTAAATTACTTTTGTTGGCTATAGGAGCTGTTGACGTTCAGGACCCGAACCTAATAATCTTTGATCTAGAAAATAGTACACCGCGTTTGCCTCATCAAATGGCTTTCCAGATCCCAGTGATAGTAAAAAACAGGCCTATTCATCAGACTGTAATTGATGAGGGAGCTTCAACGTCTATTATGTCGATACAGTGTTGGAGATCGCTTGGTTCCCCTTCACTAAATCAATCCCCGACAATTCTTAAGGCCTTTGATGGCCGTGGGTTTCATCCTTTTGGCATTCTACAGGATTTGCCTATAGGGGTTGAAGGAAAAACCGTTAGTCTAGATGTGGAGGTGGTTGATGCCCCTCTAGACTACAACCTTCTCTTGGGTCGAAGTTGGTCTTACGCTATGACAGCGGTCGTTTCATCGGTCTTCTGAGTAATAAAGTTCCCACATAATGGAAAGATCGTAACAATAAACCAGCTGGCTTACTTTTCATCCGACCCAGCCTCTTCAGAGAGTATTCAGCATGTCGGTAAAACGACTATCCCATATAAGGATGTTGGAGTAGGATTAGTTAAAGATGCCGGTTTACTGGGAACTTTTCCTTTTCCTCCACTCAATGCATCATCTTCATTTGCAACCATTAATATGATTACATCAGACACTATTTTTTATGACAATCCTTGGATCGTTCCTTCTGAATCTGAAATAGACTCATTTGGTAATTTTATGCCGTTGAGTCCATATGAAATTGCATATGAAGTCGTGCAGTCTTTTACCGACCCGTGTTCAACCGAAAAAGACTTAATGAATGTGGTCTGCGAGGAATCACTTTTCACATCAACCTCGGAGTTAATAGCGTTTCCCGAAGTTGTTTCATCTGACGAGCAACTTCGTGAAGTCCTGTGTATAGATGATTTACCATGGGAAGATATCCATCACAGATCTTCATTTTTACCTGAGGATGATCGTTTTGAAAATGATTTCTCATCAATCTTTACAGCTGAATATGTCAAGGAAGCTCAAAATCCCATGAAACATCCCGATTCAGAGTTAAATTTGGGAAACATTTCTCGAACTATTCCCATTGACATTTCGGTTAAGCCTGGAATTGTTGATAACATTCATATGGGTGCCTCGTGTACAGATGACGAAATTCAGACATATAAGGCCCTATTTCAAGAATTCCGCGACGTGTTTGCTTGGTCCTATGAGGAAATGTCAGGAATTGATCCCGCAATTGTTGTTCATGAGATCAAGACTTACCCGGACGCTAAACCCGTCCGGCAACGTTTGCATCAGATTCACCCATGAAAAGCTGCTGCAATTAAAGCAGAAGTTGAAAAACTGTTGAAAGCAGGTTTCATTTATCCGATCCCGTTAACGGAATGGGTATCGAATATTGTTCTGGTTAACAAAAAACAGGGAACAATAAGAATATGCATCGATTATAGGGACATTAATCGAGCTTGTCCAAAGGACAACTATCCAACTCCCTATATCGATCAAATCATTGATGATTATGCCGGCAACGAAATATTTTCCTTTATGGACGGTTTTTCCGGCTACAATCAAATCAATATTCTACCTGTCGATCAACCAAAAACGACTTTCATTTGTCCATGGGGACATTTGCTTATTGTAAATTACCTTTTGGGCTCAAGAATGCCGGAGCAACTTTTCAAAGGGCAATGTCTTATGCGTTTCATGACATCAAACACATTGTGCAACCATATCTCGATGATTTGCTTGCTCATTCATTACATCGAGCTGATCACCTTGTCCATTTACGAGCAATCTTCATGAGGTGTAGGCATTATCGTATTCGGTTGAACCCACACAAATGTGTCTTTTGTATAGAAGCGGGACGATTGCTAGGATTTGTAGTTTCAAAAGCCGGCATTCACGTCGATCCCTCGAAGGTAGAAGCTATCATCAAATTGCCTCCTCCTTCGAGTCTTCGCCAACTACAAAGTTTGCAGGGGAAAGAAAACTTTTTACGACGATTCATTCCTAACTACACCGAGGTTACAAAGGGTTTTACACGGTTGTTGAAACAGAACGCTCAATTCTCTTGGGATGAGATAGCTCAGAAATCTTTTGATGCACTCAAACACGCGTTGACCCATGCACCGTTGTTGCATCCTCCCAACTACAACCAGGATTACTTTTTGTACCTCGCCGCTGCTCATTCCACCATTAGGATGGTCTTAGTTCAGGAAGATGAATTCGGAACGGAACATGTGATATATTACCTTAGTCGGACGTTAAATCCAACTGAGCTAAAATACTCACATGTGGAGAAATTGGCATTGGCAGCCGTTCAAGCTGTCCAACGTTTTCGTCACTACATTTTACTACGTAAAACTACAGTCATTTCGGATTGCAACCCTATGATCTACATTTTGACCAAACAATTGCTAGGGGGCAAGTACTCTAAATGGATTGTTATCCTGCAGGAGTTCGACTTGGAGTTTGAAAAATCTAAGTCTAAGAAATCTTTAGTTTTTGCAGAGTTAATGTGTGACTTCCCGCGTGCTGACATGGAAACTGTGGCAAAGGAACCCATTCCGGACGAATCTTTGTTTCTAATCAGCACTTTAGATCCGTGGTATGTGGATATCATCGTCTATCTCCAGACCCAATCCTTTCGGCCTGAAGTTTCAAAGTCGGAACGTCGGAAAATTCAATTCCAGTCCCAACAATACAAAATTATTGGAGATACTCTTTATCGCCGTGGGGCGGACTCTATTTTTCGACGTTGCTTAACTCATGAAGATGCTGAAAAGGTTTTAAATGACTGTCACTCTGGAGCGTGTGGTGGTCATATGTCTAGGTATGCCACAGCCCAAAAGATATTGCGCGCTGGCTACTTTTGGCCGTCCTTATTTAAAGATTGTATTACTGCGGTCCGAAAATGCCACAACTGTCAGGTGTTTGATCGAAAGATGCGCGCTCCACCTGCTCCTCTCCACCCTATAATTGCCGTTGGTCCTTTTGCCAAATGGGGTATCGATTTTATTACATGTAACCCTCACTCGGCCGGGGGGCATGCGTATATCATCCTTGCGGTAGATTATTTTACTAAATGGGCCGAGGTGATGCCTAAATTCGAGGCAGACGGCAAGACAGCTGTAATTTTCGTGTTCAATCATATAATTGCTAGGTTTGGTGTCCCACAAGCGATAATCACTGACCATGGGCGCCATTTTCGAAACATTATGATGACAGAACTTACAGGCCAGCTTGGTTTGCGTCACGATAGTTCAACTCCTTATTATCCACAAGCGAATGGTCTGGTTGAGTCCATCAACAAAGTTTTAGTTATCATGATTCGACGAATCATTGGTATTCATCGGTCGAATTGGAACAACATGTTATTTACAGCGCTTTGGGCGTACTGAACCTCAGTGAAAACATCAACAGGGTTCACTCCTTTCCAACTAGTTTATGGTTTGGAAGCTGTGCTACCCATTGAATGCGAAATCCCATCACTGCAAATTGCCATCGAGTTACTTCCAGCTACTTCCGAAGAGGAAAAGTGTTTATTATACTTAGCTCAATTAGATGAGAATCGACGTGATGCTACATTGGCGATCGAGACTCATGCAAAACGTATGAA
Source organism: Pinus tabuliformis (assembly GCA_031772625.1). Classification (NCBI taxonomy): domain Eukaryota; kingdom Viridiplantae; phylum Streptophyta; class Pinopsida; order Pinales; family Pinaceae; genus Pinus; species Pinus tabuliformis. The sequence continues at coordinate 1,765,980,879 of CM062816.1, forward strand.
AGCTCAATATGATCGAAATGTGACCCCTCGAAATTTTTCGGAAGGAGACCTAGTGTTATTATATGATCAAGCTAATGATAAATTAGGTGCTGGAAAATTGATTCCTATGTGGCATGGGCCCTATATTGTCAAGTGAAAGCTAGCAAAAGGGGCCTATGAGCTGGTAGAATTTGACGGGGACTCTTTAGGTAAACCCAGAAATGGTCTTTACTTGAAGAGGTATTATGCTTAAAAGAATGGGTATGGAGATTTTTAGTTAGGTTAGTTTTTCTTTCTAGCAAGTTTGTTGTTAGTTTAAAAAGTGTGCTTAGCTTAGAGAGTGTTTTTCGTCATTATTCTGGCTTATCTTGGTTTTACTCTTGATATTGCAGATATCGATGCCTCTCCAAACCTACATTGGATTTGCTGATGGTGCTTGTCGTAGTACACGGAACATTTCTTCCGCAGCTTGGGTTATCTATTCGCCCTCTGACGAGTTAGTTTCTATGCATGGGGTAAGCCTTGGTCAAACAACGAACAACATTGCCGAGTATAGTGCAGTGATTGAGTTATTATCTGAATCTATTTCATTTGGGATTCGGAGTTTGATAGTGAGGTTAGATTCTGAACTCGTTGTATTACAACTTAATAGAGTGTATGCCATTAGAAATCCAGTGTTATTAAGGTTATTTTTGAGAGTGCGTCTCTTGGAACGTGAGTTTGATTACATTGAATATCAGCATATTCCAAGATCTTTAAATACATTAGCAGATGCAATTGCTTCTCGAATGTTAAATAGACATTTGCAATAATCATACATGTAAATTTAAAACCATTCCATAACATGATTTACAAGATAAGCCAGTAATAATGATATATATATATATATATATAGGAGTGTGTCAAAAAATACATCGTCTTCGATCATAGGTTGAAAAACACCTTATGATCGGCAAAAATGATAAGTACAAAAGACCAAAATGTCACATGTGTCTACAAAACGACCATCCAATCACTGGTGATGATCTCTATATGACACCACTGCACGGGCCACCCTACACAAGAACCTCCTAAAAGGTCCTGGGACCCCGACTACATAGCGCTGAAGCCTGATTGGAATATCATCTATGGTAGTCTCCGGTATATCTGCTGTAAGACGCTCCAGGTCATTTTCCAACTCAGCCAAAGTCTCTGTGACCTCGTCCTGTGGGGCCGGTGCCGCTGCAGCTGGTAGTCTCCACTCGTAAGGCCGGAGATTGGCTGGACGACGTGGGCCTACATCTGCATTTTGAAGATTATTACTATCAGTTTTGAGACGATATAAAACAAACAAAAATAATAGATAGTTTAAAAAACTTATGAACCATGAAGTTACCTGTGTCATCCCATTGTTCTCCCGGTGGAAGAACCATGTCTGGATCTCCACGAAAATCAACTCTGGCATAAGGAAAATCCTGTATAGAAAAGACCTAGTCTTCTAACCAGCGAAAGTACTCCGGATTAAATCTGACAACCTCCATCCCCTCATCGGGATGACAGGCCATAACCGCAACCCATCGCATCAATTTGGGCTCTCGAGGAAGCCCAACCTCAATAGTGAGCTGCTGTGGGATCAGCATCAGAACCCTCTCTAAGCCAAAACTCACAACTAAAGCCCCATAACCAAAGGTCTTTAGCTGTCCGTTTTTGGCTCTAGTCAGTTGGCCTTTTACATTGGCCAACACAGCATCACACCGGTTGAAAATGGTACCTCGATAGCAATCAATTGCCATCCGCATCTCGGATCCAATGGCAATGTGTAAAGCGGCAGCCCCGCAAAGTCTGGTAACTGTAAAGGCAATCACCATAAGTTCAGGATGGGATATAGTTTTGATCTCTATCCGCTTCTCCTGAGACTGATTGTTACACCACTCTAGTCGGAGACTAGCGATAGACTGGCCACCTGCCCTAGTCCCAAACAGAGTCAAGTATTCGCCTTTCTTGGGCAAACCAGTGAGAAAGTAGATATCTGCTGGCTCCATCTCAAGCTGGTGCCCTCCAATATAAAAACACTGGTCCTGAACATTCCATCTTTCTACCAGCCACTCTAGAAAGCTCACTTGGGCTCTCATGGTAGGTATGGCCCAGTATTTATAAAGGCCGCATGCCTTCAAAGCATCAATTGACGGTTGATGATTAATGGCGGCCAAATCAACATCTTCGTGCTCTCTCTCGTGCCAATCGAGCATGGTGAACAATCTACATACCATAAAACATCCATTAGATTCCATAAAATCAAAAAAAATTGGTCCATTTTGGAGAATTTAGGTTTTAAAAACTCGTTGCACGGAGTACGCACCCCGCCTTTAGGAACAGAGCGTAGGTACGCAGGGTCCCTGAAGGCAAGGTGCGTACCCCTGACATTTTTCCAACTGAGAAAATGTCGGGGTACGCGGGTCCCTAGTGTGGCACCTGCGTACCCTGAGAGGCGGTTTTTGAAACCCCAAAACCTCCCAAAAATGAAATTTGGGGCCTAAAAAAGAATTCTAAACGGATGAAATTGAAGAGGAGGATGTTGTAGAATACCTGGAAGAGACGGCGTTTGATTTCGACGGTCGGATTCTCCGCAATGTCCACGGGAAGTTTCTTGCCAAAAACCCTTTTTCTCTCCTCAAATAGTAAAATGGTAAAAATGAATTGGTAAAAGCCCTTTTTATTGATTTTTGGGTAAATAAATAGTAAATTTGTTTATTTTTCACCATGAAAAGGTATTTTTCAAAGTATTTTTATCTATCTTCAACAGGTATGAGTAATGTGTTGGTTTTTGTGCAGGATAAAGTATTTTCAGGGAAAATAGTCATTTTTTACAAACAAAAACATCAGAGTCATCTTTAAGCTCTTTTCTGACTCCTAAAATGTGAAAAGATTGTCGAGTTTTCTTTTTAGCTCGTTAAAACGGAATTAAAAAGACGGTCCTCTTACAGCCCTTTTCTGACCGTAAAAACATGAAAAGATTGCCGGATTTTTGTCGTTTCAAATTCAATATTGGAAATAAAATGACGTGCCCTTGATCGCTTTCTACTTTTCAGATCAGAGACACTAATCATGAAAGTACTCCTTGGTCGTAAAGATCAAGCGGTTATCTCAAGTATTATTTTATACTTTTTCGGGCTTGAGAGACACAAATTTACGAAAAAGGTCAACCCTGGAGTCTTCTTAAGTTTTTCAGACTCTCTAAAATTGAAAAATGCCGAGTTTCTCCTATACTGGACTCGTTAAAATTTCACAGTAAAGGACCTGTTCGATTACAAACAGGAACGGACCACTCCTTCTTAGGGTTCGAATCTAAACTAAGTTGGACTCATCCGAAGAATGAGCTTATAATCAAGCAAATGTTATCCTCCTCAAGCTTGTAAAAAATAAAGAGGTACTTGCCAGAAATGGTGGGGGAAAAGAGAGGAAAATGAGCCTATTTGTTATACTTTGTCTCGAAAAATCTTATCACCACTCTTGAACACGACACTTTTCATTCACCTGGGTTGGGAAATCCTTTGCCTAATAGTTGATCAAACCACATTGAAAGTCTTCAGCCGGTTTCCGGGTATTAACTTTGGGACAATTGTTACCAAACCATCTATAGTGTCGTTATGTGTTCAAGAGGTCACTGCAAATAAGCCATTCATCTGCAAAATATCTGTCATCCATCTTGACCATCCCTGAGTCAGTCCTTACAGCTACATTTCTTCAACTTGATCTATGATTTCGTGTTGTGGGCTTGCCTGCAACGGATCGCTTTCTATCGACTTCAACACATTATCTAGAAATATGATCTAGGAATCATCAGTACCTTGAAATCTGCATGCCTCAATGGCAGGTTTCTCGCCTTTGACGACAGGTTACATCAATGACCTTCAATCAAGGAATTCTGTGACATGTTCGACATCAACACATTCATTCACATCTCATGGATTGTACTGGGTACTTTGAGAGCCATTGACATTACTGGTGGTCTCTCTCACACTTGTTAACAGTTTACATCATTGACTGGTAATCAAGTGGTTTCTACCATGTTCGACATCAACTCATTTATTCGCATGGATAGAATCGTACTATTTCGGGAAGCAGAAATGAAGACCCTGGATCTACTTTCCGCCATCCAGGCTGCGAGGAGTTTTGTATTCATTATACAGTAGACTAATTATAAACAGATGGCTACGTCCATACTGTGTCTACATGTGTCTATGATTATGATGTATTGCGAAATCATTCCTATATCAGAGCAGTAGTTAGTTTGTTAGTTAAGTTTTTGATCTGAGTATGGGAATGCCTACCTCAGCGATGATATGATCTCATATATGTATTTTGTGTTGAATATTTGCAGGTTCCGACTGGGCTCTCCACAAGATAATCCTCGAAATGATAAAGTGCTTCACCCTTCCTAGATGATATAAAACCCTAATCTACTACAGACCTCGCACTTTAGGGGGCAATCTGTTACACTAAAATTTGTCACCATGACTATTTGCAGTCAGTATGGCTCCATCAATAACCATATTGTCCTCCTTGGCAAGTCTTATACCTCTGCTCCTCATGTCAAACTCCAAAAAAGAGAGAAAGCCTTTAAAAATCAATATAACTCTGGTTCCGCACTTTCTCTTACTTTTACCTGCGTGCCCGCACCTCAAGTACATAATACCTGCGTACTTGTATGCTCTCTCTGTAAAGGGGTGGGTGCGTACTCCTGTAAAAGTCAAAAGGCGCAAGTTTTACTTCAAAAAACTTACTTGCGATCGATTCTAGAGCATTCTAGAATATGGTTTGACGTGGATTGAGCGCCTCCAGATGGTTCATGCATCCCAATGAAAGAGGAACTTATCCCATGAAGAGGGGAGCTATCCCTTTGAAAGAGGGACTTGTCCCATTGATGGTGGACCTGTTTAACTTCCTCCAAAGCATTATAAATACAGGCATTGGGCCAGAGGCAAGGGAGGTTGAAAGCTGAACATTCCTAAGGGTAGATGCTGCTGAAATTAGGACTCCCTTATAGAGCTTGAGAGGATAGATCACATTCCTTTCTTAGCTTCATTCGGAAGTGGGTGAGCTGATCAAAGTAGAGGAGAACTATTGCTGGACCCTGGGAGGGACCTGCACAACACCAAGGCATTGGTTGTAAGGTTTCTTTTGTTTCCAATTAATACAATTAAGTTCATTTTTCTCAACAAGTTGTTATATATAATTTGTTTCATAAACTCCTTGGTCTTTATGATGAATATGTTTTATTATATGAGTTATTCAGGTGCTATGTAATCGTTTTCTTGTTTGTGTATGCAGGTTTCAAGGAGAGGAGCTCATCTGGATCGGAGAGGCTTGGCTGCTACAAACAGCGTTGGACTAAAGGTAAGCCTTAAATACCTGGTTGATTTTATTTTAAATGCATATTTAGGGAAAGATAGTGCTTGATTGTTTTGTTTGTCACTAGAAACGCCTTAGTTTCTAGGGAGGTCAGTTTTGTCCACAAAATTGACTCTTTCTGCATGACAATGCTTTGATGGTACTATGCTGCTTTGACTCTAAGGTGTTCTTTGAAGCGGGACAAGTAAGGAAGGAGTGGCGAAGTTCTATCAAAGGAGGGAGGAAACAAGCAAGGAGCCAAGCGAAAGACTGGGGTTGGTACTCTCTGCTTCTCTCTCATCTATCTCTCATAAGGAAAACACAAGTGACTTTAGTTTGTTTGTTTCTAATATAGCTACCCATCTTAGTGGGACTAGCAGCTCTGAATAGACACTAGTTTTCCCGATAAAAAGATGGCGACTCCACTGGGGATCGAATAGTTTGATTGCTTGTCTCTATTTGTTTGCTTCATAAACTATAGACGAAGCCTGAAGTTAAGCCAGCTAGCCTTCGAACTACATTTTCTATGCAAGTGCAAAGTAGATCAACGCTGCTTCAGTCAATCTCCGGGTTTGTTTATGAACTGAACAACTGACTTGCAAACATCCTAAGTGCCCTGGTGGTAGCTCAAGTAACCTCATTAGATCATCCCCTATACTTTGTATTTACTAACTATCATTAGCTCAACCCAAATCCCTGAACTAAGCTGCAAACTGTGACCAAAAACCAAGTTAAAGTCTTGTCCCTGGACCATCGCACCTCCCGTGTGCAGTAGGTGGGATGCATCCCTGTTTCCCTGTGTTACAGGTGCGATGATCAGATAAGACTATTTCTGCCTCCAGATTTTGGTTTTTTCTTCACTGTCTTCAGCTTTATTAAGGAGTTTTGCTGTTTGTGATCAGTATACCACTGTTGAAACTCCCTTCCTGTGCATTATTCAGCCTCCATTGTACGAAGAATTGTGAATGTTTTTTATGTATTTTTCGCCATTTACAGTTCTCCTTTACAAAAAGTAGCTTAATCGAAGTGTCGTCTTTTGATTTGAAAGTGTCGCAAGTGTCGTTTTCAGTGAAAGAAAAGAATCCTACTCTTTTTTATGGCCGATTACACTGTTACTCTTGTATTTGATTTGAATTAATTGTTAATTTCAAGTGTCGAAAGAAGTTTTCAATTCAAAATCGCAAAGTGCCATCCTTGTCTTCCTTTCATTTTTGAAAAGAAAGTTGTCAGTACTGTCACTTTGAAAGAAAAGATAATTCATATTTTTACTTAGCATTCTTTTTTTCATTCATACATTAAGAAAGCGAAAAACAAATACATGCATGTGCATTTGCATTTAGACTGTTTGTTGATTTTGATTTAGGACAGTGCATCTAGTGTGTGATCTCTGCTCTATGTTGAAAGAGTTTCGCTTCTCTTTCCTTAGTAGCTAGGATTTTCATTGCAAAAAGAAGAGTAAACGACTGTTTATCATCTTAGATTGCATATTTAGGAATTGTATATCTACATCACGTGGTGAACCTTAAAGGCAAACTTCTTAAGAAAGATCAACTATAAAATAAATTCAATGAACATAAAAATGCTTTGGAACCTAATGCACAACATCTAGAAGTCTAGGCTAGAGGCGTATTCCGGCGTCGTAAAGCCCGGTAATTTTCGCTTCCATCATAGGTTGGGTGATTCCTCCTCTTTGAGGTGACAAATGCTAGTATGGAATTGTGCTCCCACGTATCGTTGAGTATATATTGGGAGACCACATTAGGCTATATCCTTTATCATTAGGAAGCCGAGTCTGTAGAAATTTTGAATAATAAACACATATTCAACAGAGATTATCCTGATCATGTACTATTGTGGAATACATACACAATACATAAGCTCCTCTACGTTGATCATCAATATAGCAGCATCAATAACAATAAAACATCGAGAGCATTGATACATTAACACAATATGTAACCCGGGGAAAGAATCTCGCTAAAAACCCCACACTATTTGTATATTAATGATTGAGAACATGTAACATTACAAAGTAAAATGCTTATCACAAGAAATCCAGTACCAGCTCCACTTGTTACACACAATACAGCTCAGATTTGATCTCCAAATCTATTCCACTGCTTGCCTGCCTCCACAGCTCAATACCTGCTCAAGAATTGATGAGAATGGTTTACCAAACTTGTATTTTACCTGCAAAGAATCACTCACACTATGGAAGACGTGAGGATAGGCTACAATTGCTTAGTATTGGCCAATTCATTGGCATACTCAATCCCTTTGATTGTGCAAATAATCATGCACAACTATAGTCACAACTGATAGCAATCTGATCCTCTAACACCTGCCCCTGCTAAACTGAACATGCACTGACATGCAACTGAGTTAACTAATGTATTCTATAGTTTCATTATGAGTTAATAACTTGTGAATTAATTAATAACTAATTCACCCAACTCATCTCTAGTCTATTTTCCAGTTAGACTAAATACAACCAGTTTAACAAAGCTAAACTGAACACAACTCCATCAACTGCACCTCCAGTCCACTAAACTCAACTCACTTGAGTTCTAACTGAAGTCTTGCATGTAAAGATCATTCATCCCATATGTAACCATGTATTTCCTTCTGGGATCTGCATGTACCACATCCGTAGCTCATCCTGAAGTGCTCCAAGAGAATAAGATTAAGTTTATAGTCCAAATATTATTATGAGACAATAATATTTGACTGTTCTATATTTAGACTAAGCAGTCACTCCGCTGTGATCTAAAAATAGAAGTCCATATATTTTTCCCAACTTGAACAATCATCCATAAACAGCAACCTGCAATCCATATACATGATCCATATGTTTAAAAATAGACATAGTCTAAAAATAGACTTGCGCCAAAAATAGCCTGCGGACCCACTTAGTGAAGGTGACTCTTTTCACTAAGCTCCATCATCTTGTTGCAATCTCAACACTTCCTCTTGACAAGATATGGATTATTAGCAACCCCTATCCTGCCTCGATGGTATTCGAATTTGCTCCTGGTGAGAGCCTTCGTCAGAATATCAGCATCCTGATCCTCCGTTGGAATGTATGAAAGTAACATGATCCTCCGCTGCACACAATCTCTGATATGATGGTACCTGATGTCAATACTACCATATACTCTGCCTCTTGAGCTCCCTGCCCAATCTGCATCCTCATGTCTGTACCAATATCCATATCCCGATGTGCCTCTCAAGTAGCGCAATACATGCTTGCCCGCCTTCCAGAAGAGCTTGGTAGGCTTAACCATAGCTTGTGAAAGCTGGTTAACTGCATAGCATATATCGGGTCGTGTATTGACCAAATACATTAGCGACCCCACCAACTATCAATAAATAGTGGCATCCACTTCTTCTCCCAAAGTGGCATCCTCCTTCCTCCAACCTCCAAGAAGAGGAGTATCAACAGGCTTGCAGCCATGCATGTTGAACTTCTCCAGTATCTCCCGAGCATACTTGCCCTGAGAAACAAATAGTCCACCAATGTGCTGCCATATTTCCAATCCTAGGAAATAGTGAAGGAGGCCCAAGTCCTTCATCTCAAACTCTGTAGCAAGATCCTTCTTGCATGACAGTATCAAAAACTCATCACCCGTTAGAATCAAATCATCAACATACAGTACAATGATAAGCAACTTACCCTCCACCACAATCTGGTATAGGTTCGGATCCGCCTCACTCTTGGAGAATCCAAGTCCTATGAAATAGTTGTCTATCCATGTGTACCAAGCACGTGGTGCTTGCTTCATCCCATACAGCGCTCTCTTGAGCCTGCACAGATGCGACTCGCTGCTGAAGACCTCAAAGCCTTCGGGCTGCTCAATGTACACCTCCTCCTCAATGACTCCATTGAGGAACGTAGTCTTCACATCCATCTGATGAATGTGCCATCCCATCTGTGCTGAGAGAGCAAGAATCATTCGTATGGAAGAATACCTTGCGACAGGTGCAAAGGTCTCCTCATAATCAATCCCTTCTATCTGTGAAAAGCCTCGGGCAACAAATCTTGCCTTGTACTTCTCCACACTCCCGTCAACTGCCTGCTTAACTTTGTAGATCCATCTTGAACCCACCACTGATTTCCCTTTCGGTCTAGGAACAATCTCCCATGCACTTTTTTTGACAATAGAATCATACTCTTTCACCATGGCGTCTACCCATGCAGGATCCTCCACAACTTCCTCGAAAGAGGATGGCTTAGTCACAACACACTTGCTCATAAGAGCCATGTATCTAGTGTACCGATCAGGTGATTGTCTCTGCCTGCGTTGGGCTATAGGTGGTCCTACAACTTTCTCTGCATCTTGAGCCAGTCGCTCAACTTCTGTCAAGCACTGGCGCTGCATGAGTGGTCTCTTCCACTCCATGAACCTCATCCTGTGGTTGATCCACGTCCAGAAGCTCATCCTTAGGAACTAATAGCTCCTCATCTACATGCAAGTGTAGCTCCCTCTCAAGCGAACACTTCATGGCTTTCTCCTCCTGAAATTTTATATCCAGTCACACAACAGTTTTACCACTGTCTGGCAAATACACACGGTAGTTGTGGGGTGTATCAGTGTACCCCACAAATATCCCAACCTTTGCGGTCGGCTCCAGCTTCTTCCTGGCATCCTTCGTCACATGCATGTAAACGTTAGCACCAAAAATCCTCAAATGAGAAAGATCAGGCTTCTTACCAGAATAAGCCTCTTGGGGTGTACTCATGCCAAGTATCCTATGAGGACAACGGTTCTGCACATAAACTGTTGTATTGCATGCTTCTGCCCACAAGTGAAGGGGTAGGCCCTGATCATGCAACATTGCCCATGCAGCACCCACGATCGTTCTGTTCTTCCGCTCAGCTACCCCGTTCTGCTGTGGATTATGGGGAACTATGAGCTCTCTACGAATCCTTTCTGCCTTGCAGAAATCCTTGAACTCATCTGAGACGTATTCACCACCGTTATCGCTCCTAAGAGCCTTCACCTTCTTCCCCGACTACTTCTCGACCAGTGCTTTGAATTCACAGAACTTTGAATATGTTTCGCTCTTCTTCTGCATGAAGAAGATCCAGCACGTACGAGAGAAATCATCAACAAAAATCACATAATACCTGTGTTTTGTTGTCGAAGCAACTGAGAAAGGTCCACACACGTCTATGTGAATTCTCTCAAGGATCGTCGTGGCGCGACTATCCTTCTCGTGAAAGGTGGCTTTCAGAAACTTCCCCAAAGTACACCCCTTGCACTGATCTGACTGCACAAGAGTGCCTTTAGGAAGCCCTGTAGTGATCTGCTGCAGTATCTTCAAGGCTCCACGGTGAAGGCAACCCAATCTCCTGTGCCACAACTCACCATCATCCCAGCTCACCAATCCTTCTGCCTTGCCTGCCATTGTCGCGCATCCATCTACATGCAACTGATAAAGGTTCCTTACTCGAACCCCTATCTTCTAGGTCTCACAAGTTGTCTTGCTACGCAGGAAAGCTTTTCCCTCGCTGAAAACAACATCATACCCCTTGTCTTCTAACATCGCCACAGAGATGAGATTCTTCTTCAATCCTGGAACATGCATGACTTCCTTCAATATCACCCATCTCGATGTGCACTCCAAGATCTTTGTCCTCCATATCAGAAAACAAATCTCTCTCTCCCGTCATGTGAAAAGACGCACCACTGTCCAAGAACCACACCGATCCCATCACACTTGAAACCAAGCATGTGATCAATGAAAAATCAAGCTCAAACTGTGAGGCTAGAGCCTCTCCTACTGAAGATCCAGTAGCTTGCTTGTTCTTCTTCTTCTGCGGACAATTAGTGGCATAGTGTCCATGCTAGTGACAGTGAAAACACTTCACCTTGGACATGTCCTGCTTCTTGCCTTTCGCACTAGACTGAGAAGCTTTCTTACTCTTCCCTTTCTTTGCTTTGGCAGCCAAAGCGCAATTTTCTTCACCAGTTCCCTTTGACGAAGATCCATTCTCATACTTATTGTTTCTAAGTTTATCTTTGAGCGCTGGATTCCTCTGATCGCTCTTGCTTTGGAATAATTCTATTAATGATTTCCACATCAAATATGGAGTATCCTTTCCATGGAGGCTAGACACAATGTGATCCCTCACACCCTCCAACAGAATTCTTTGACATTTTGCGGTCTTCTTTTGCCAAGCATCATCTTGAGTAGCATCAGTAGGCTTTGGGACATCCATCTCTATGAACTCCTTCAGCCCGTTATCATCCAATACTACCTCCATCCTGTCCTTCCATGCAATATAGTTTGAGCTTCCCTCAAGAGCATACTCCAATCGCAATCCATTGAAAGACATTGTTGCGTTGCCACCAAGAAATCACTGCTGCAAATTCGAATTCCACCAACAACCAACTCAACCGCCTCGGATCTAAGATTCGTGAGAACACAATATTTCTCGTACAGAGATCGACTGTATGGGCATTCACTGGATATCTCACCTTCCAAAAGAAGGATGAATCCAGAGGCTACCTGGCCCGATTACAGACTCTGCCTAAAGAAATAGAATGTAAACACTTCCTGAATAGTAGATCAGATTATCAACAGCTCTAATACCATGTAGAAATTTTGAATAATAAACACATATTCAACAGATATTATCCTGATCATGTACTATTGCGGAATACATACACAATACATAAGATCCTCTACGTTGATCATCAATATAGCAGCATCAATAACAATAAAACATCAAGAGCATTCACACATTAACACAGTATGTAACTTGGGGAAAGCATCTCGCTAAAAGCCCCACACTATCTGTATATTAATGATTGAGAACATGTAACATTACAAAGTACAATGCTTATCACAAGCAATCCAGTACCAGCTCCACCTGTTACACACAATACAACTCAAATTTGATCTCCAAATCTATTCCACTACTTGCCTGTTGTTGGCTACTTGAATTGTTTATTGATTAAACAGTCAAGTACCACATTAATTTGTCAACCTGGGAAAGTCCTTTTATTTCAAAGGTGACCTCGTACTGTATGTACTTAATTCTAAAAGCATTAAAAGTTGTAGTATACACAATTCTATTTTCTGTCAAACTCCTTACTCTATGTTATAACAGTTACAGTATATTGCAAAGATAAAATGAAAGCAGTTAACTAAGAATACAAATCTGAAAAGAGAAGTAATGGCTGCTCTGTTAGCAGAGGACCAGGACCCTATCCTCAGGGTAAGGATGTTCAACACCTGCCCCTATAACCAGATTGCTAATACACACTGCAATTCTAATTCACCGGTGAAGTGTTCTTTTACAATATCAAGCAATTAACAAAACAGAGTATCAGCAAGAAGGAAATTATCAGAGGTAATGCTACAGAATCCAAACAGAGTACCAGCAAAAAGGAAATTACCAAACACACTTACACACTGACAGGAAATAAATGGGTGAATCTTGTGAAGAAGGTGGGCCCTGTCCCTCTCACAAGATTCCCCAGAACACAAATGCTGGATTAGGTGCTCAGAACAATCTTCTATTCATCTGCCAAAATGTCCAGTTACAATAAAGATTCAGACTTGTTGTTTGTCTTTCAAAATTCCCCTTCAACTTGTTCCTTTTTCTCCCCTTTTTCTACTGTAGATGTCTCCTCTTTATAGAGGAGACATCTATTACAATAGACCATCATAGTTCATTCAGTTAAACCTTTTTGTCAAAAATAAGAAATCCATCCTTGTTACAGGATGCCGTTACAACAGTGTGACTGTGTATTCCTTCTTGGTCTCTTACTGTTACACAGCTGGTAAACAAACTTCAACCATCTTCTTGGAATCCTCGTACTATCCTTTGCCGCTTCATTGTTGCTGATTTAGTAAACTCATGATGTTCCTGGTGTTTTAGCAACTGTAACCGTGTTTTACCCTTTCTGGACAGTTGTTGGTCGTGTTGTGTCAGCATGGAACTCTGCCGAACTTCTGATAGTTGTTGTTTGTCTTTTCCGGTATAATGTTTTCCCTGCTTTAGATAGTTGTTGTTGCTGGTGTTGCAGCAACTACGAATTATAATTTCTGCAGACTTTAGACAGTTCAACAATTACTTAGCAACTTGGTTAACTTCTCCAAAGATAATTATAAAGATAACATGAATATGTAATGAATAACTAAACATATAGTAATGTGGAGAGTTACTTCATACCTTGGAATGATTGGGTCATTATATAATCAAAGCTTTCAACTTATGAACTGAAAAAGGGTAATATTATAGCAAAAATATAAGGTCAAAAATGGTCAATTTGGAGTCCTAACATCCCCCCCAACTGAAAGGGTTGCATGTCCTCATGCAATGCTTACTCTGAATCTGAGTTGGAGTACTGGGATGAACAGTGTAAATTACTGAGACAGTAGCTATAGAAAGTGTTATCAAACTTGTCTCTGAACCCACAGACAGTTTGTAGTTGCCTCCACGCTTCCGCCTCTTCCTTTTTCGATAATCCAAACTGACCCTTGTATTGCTGACCAGATAACCATTAGAGTTGATTATCTTTCCCGGTTTCCCTGCAATACCCCTTAATTCAACTTCCTTTCCTTCCACAGAAAATTTCATGAAAAGTTCTTGAAAATTAAAAGCTATTGTACCCAAGGATTGTAGCCATTGGACTCCTAGTACAACATCAGCACCTCCCATTGGAATGGAAAGCATTGGGCTAGTCAATACATATTCTCCCATGGATAGCTTGATATTATGGCACTTTCCCGAGAAATTTATTGTTCCTCCATTTGCAACCATCACTTGACACTCTAGTGCTGGATATAAGAAGCAATTCAATTCTCTTGCTACCTTACAATGAATAAAATTGTGGGTACTTCCTGAATCAATCAGAACATTACCTTTTTCTTCTTGATTTGTCCTTCTATCTTGATGGTTTGAGGAGTGGTAATTCCTGCCAATGCATTACAAGATATGGTCGGATTCATTTCTTCTTTATCTAGGCTTTGTTCCTGGAGTATATCCTCTTCTTTTGACCTTTCTTGCTCCTTTTCTTCTTCCTCTTCACAATATATGTAGAATAATTTCTTCTCAGCACACTTATGACCTTTAGTGTATTTGCTATCACAACTGTAACAAAGCCCTTTTGCTCTTTTTTCTTCCAATTGTTGTGGTGTCAACCTTATAGGTTGTGGAAGACTAGCGGCAACAACACTTCCGTATTTATAGTTGTGAGTGGTATGCTTCCTAGTTGCCATAATTTTGCTTTCCATTTTTCTTGCTAACCTGAATGCCTTATCTAATGAATCAGGTTCCCAAAGGCGAACACCATGTTGGATATTATCCTTTAAATACCCTATGAACACATCAATCCTATGCTCCTCTGGAATATCTTTTACCCTTATGTTCAATTTTTGGAACTCCTCAATGTGCTCCATTATTGAACCCTTTTGTTTGAGACTTATCAATTGGCTAAAAAAAGTGTTGCTTTTTGTATCCTCATAATGTGCTATCAATTCTTCCATAAAAATTGCCCAAGTGATAAATTGTTTACGAGATAAAAGCCATTGATACCATACAAACTGATTTGGTTCCAAATATAAAGTTGCAATACGTACCTTTTGTGTGTTTTGCACATTATTGAGATCGAAAAATTGCTCCATTTGTAATATCCATGTTGCGGGATCCTTGCCATCAAACTTCCTCATATCGATTTTTGGAATATGGTGGGTCTTTGATCCAACATTAGAGTCTGTGGAATCATGATTAACATTTCTTTTGTTCTCATCATGAGTTTCCTTTACTACCCTTTCACCATTAGTGACCCTTTCTTGTAGCAACTTATTCATATTTATCTTCAATTCTTCCATGTATGTCTTCAAATATATCTTCAAATCATCCATCTTAGCTTCCACGTCATTCATCTTAGCTTCTACACCTTTCTTTAAACAATCCATCTTAGCTTCTACACCTTTCTTTAAACCATCCATCTTAGATTCTGTTCCTTTTTGTGCAAGGGACAGTTGTTGCACTTGGTCTTGTAATTTTGATATATCATGTTGCATTTCTTCCTCTTCTTCATGAGTCATGCTAGAGCTTTCAGGTTCCTTACTAGGTGTTTGCATTTTCTTTCCTCGGGGCATCAATTACCAATAATAATGCTCTACTATGCCCTTTGAATTCCTTCAAAATAAATTTTCAAACCAAGCTTAAGCAAAAATTTAAGAAAATCTACACACCTTTTTTCACTTTGTAGGAGCTTGATATTGCCTTTGATGTATCTCTGTACTTTCCAATCATCTAGATATGAATTTGTGACCTGCAGTAGCCCTCTATGTCCTCTTTCCAATGCCACAAGTCTGACCCAAATTGGATTCTCCAAGGAAGAGTTATGTGAAATCTCCCACAGTGACTTGATTATAGACTAGTTAAGTAGAGCGAACTTGTACGACGTGCCACGAGTCACTGTTTCGACCTTTGGATCTGAAAAATTCATACAAGAAACTGCAATCCGTCCTCTTTCTATACCTTCTTATGAAATTTCAATCCGATCCCCAGAGAGAAAGTTATGACGCTTTTCCCCAGGTCACCTGTTTGGAATGTAATTCAGGAGTCTGCAAAAAGACCAACTTCCACAGATCATATCTCCGCAAATGTAGAGTGAACAGCTCTGAAATTCGGACCCAAGGTTCAGCACGATTTCTTCTCAAATGGGTTTTTTTTTTCAGCTTCTGAAATGTCGCAAAAAAAACGTTATAGCGAAAATGCCACGATGACCTATTTGGAGCAGCGAAACCCTAGAATCCAAAGCTCTGATACCAAATGTTATGAAACCAACTCAAGAAAAAGATAGAAAAGATAGATCAACGCCTTAGAATTCAGCCTCTTCGAGGGGCAACCTCCTTTACATTACATAAATGAACAATTCTTGGATGATTCAAATGACAAAACCTCCTTTCTATATATAGGAGTCTAAGGAGTCACAATATAACCCAGCCGACCTAACAATAATAATATAAAGCCACAAAAATAGCAATAGAGAGATTCTATGGGGCACAGTAATAACAATATGGGGATAATAGGGGCACAAAAATATTAATAAGGGGTACAACTACAATAGTAATGGGGTAATCACTAGTATTATAGGGACCCAACATCCAAGCTTTCACAAACTAATGAACTTATTACCTCAATTTAGAGATCAATTTCGGAAATTATACATTTATAAAAAGAGCACACAAGGAATAGATATCAAGGAGGTGAGGCTCAGTAACTTTCAAGGTTACAAATCATTAATACATTTACATGGGCTTAAAATGACTTAATAAACTATATGTTAGTGGTCAGATATCTTTTTATAAATGGATTCCTTAACTCTAGTCCTCATGGAATGAACATGCATCGAAGAAATAGATAGTAATACATTGAGTATGTTGGAATGCCAAAGTTGGGAAGCCTTGGATTTTGTAAGCCAAACAATATTATACATATTCTCTATTATGATATGCAGACATAAACAATTTAAATGCTAAAGATATTAGTCTTTCTTGTGAAGCCTCGATTTAACCCATAACCTGAATCACAACAAAACTTGATACAATCATCGTTATCGAACAATAAACTTTAGATTCAAGAGGATCTATAAAAATTCAAGTTATTATTTAATAAAGTGTCACCAGATATCAATAGGCATATTATGTTTAGAATTTAACTCGATAGAAGACTTGGATCACAATGGATATGTCGCTCTTATGTCATGACTTTGACAAACAACTCCAGATCTCAAGAGATCTAATGCATCTCTGTAATGCCACTCAACAAATCACCCTAGGTCATAAAAAGAAGTCAAAAACCTAAAGGTGAGTTAAAGAGTATGTATTAATCCAATCACTACAATACGCATATGAAAATAGTGTTATAACTCATGAATAATATCCATGCAATGATAAATCATAATAATGATTTATTATTGTAATGATTATCATAAAAACTAACCACACTCACAATTAAAACATTTCCATATCTGAATATTTAAAACTGGTATAAAATGAGGAAGTAAATATCAAAGACAGAGTATATAATTTTCACTCCATAAACCTTTAGATATGAGATCAACTACTCCAGTTAGCACACCAAATCATAAATAAAAAATAAATCAATAGACAAAAGAAATGGGGTGACGAGCAGTATTTGTGGGCCCAACCACCAGCTCGTCCCCTCTGTAAGAAATTTAAATCATAGAGAGGAGATTAAAAATTAAAGGAACAAATAAAGAAAATAGAACTTGGCATGACTCCTTGATATTAAACTTTACTCAATATTTACATCATAAGGCAAATGCTTAGGGTCTAGTCGAACGAGGGAGCAACACAATGATATTTCACCGACAATATGAAACTATAGTAACATCACTAATGAGGTCCAAGGGCCATGGTTCTTTTTTTAAGCAATTTACATTACAAGTATAGCTTGTAATAGTCGTAACTAACAAAGACAGACTAAGTGGGAAGATCTTAACAACAATAGGCAGGAGGCTTGATTTGGTATAACCACGATTTATCTTCGGAAATATGCATATCTAAATTGAGGAAGAGATCAGAATAGCTCCCCCTATCTCGGCTCTAAAAAATATAGCCTCCTTTGATTGTGCAATCCTTGACCTAATTTCCATGAGGACCTTCGACAGGTGTGCAAGGTGATGACTAGTCAGCAGGCCCACATGGTATCTCAATGTCCAATTTGTCAGCACATACTCATCCCCTTAGTTGCAGTATCTCTATACAATGTGCAGGATTTGCAAGCATTCATTAGCAAGTCATTTAACCATCATAAATCCTAGACAATGCACAAATATGAAGGAGTTTGGGTAGAAAAAAAATTTACCTTCCAATTTTTAATATAATATTTATTAAACACATTTCTCCAACATTACATCAAAATGGTATGGATATGCGAGGTAGGTGTCTTTGAAAAGGTAACATAATGGGACAAAATAGGGTGTCATAAGGGTAAAAATGATACAATTTCTAGGCCCGGCATCCCCCCTAGCCCAATTTGTTTATGTGTGCTCACACAAATGGGATAGTTGTTGTACTATCACTCCCTTGCAAAAAACCAAAATTGAAACTTCTCCCTCCATTCATTTATTTATCTGGATATTAATTTATGAGCTAGAGGTTTGAATTTATTTTAATTTTCTTTTGAGCCTCTCATTACAACCCTGTAGGTAAGCATAATGTTTCTCCACTTCTTGGATTGCTTCACAATACTTTTATTTGTCTTCTTAGTTTTTTCTAGCTCCTCTAACAACTCTTCATTTATGCTTTTCATAATGAAATAATGGGATTTCAAATAACGGTTGAGAACTTCAATTTCTCTAACTTTTTCCTCCAAACCCTTAATTTTTCTCTCATCTTTGGCCCTTTGCAACAAAAATTTGACTAGCACGGACCCTCCATAATCCTCAAAGAACTCACTCATATGAATGATACCAGGCTCATCCATAGTAGAAACGGCTTCCACTAGAACTGAGAATTTTCCTTTTCTAGTCATGGACTCCTTCCCACTAATAGAACCTTTATTGTTCACTATATTCCTTGCATTGTCGGCCATAGGAATCTCCCTTGTAGGTTTTTCATCACGAGGGATTTTTTCCTCTATCGAGATTTGGGCTTCTTCATTCAAGTGTGGCTCATGCCCTGGATTAGGCTCATCATCTGACAAAAAGATTCGATATGTCACCGTTTGTGGAGGTTTTTTGAAGAGGAAGGGGAAAGCCTTCCTTTCAACATTCCTCTGGTTACCCTGCGGGCGTTCTTGGTGCCAATACCCCTACTGGAATTCCCTTCTTCAATTATTTATTTCTCAAATTTGAACCCTTTCTCCTATTTTCCACATTAGATTATTTATCCAATGTAAATTTTGACCCATATTCCTACACATTCACCATGGGTTCCTCTCTCTAATCAGTGGATTTTCCCTTAGGGTTAGTAATCGACTTAGGGTTTCCGAACTCACTATGGGTGAGGAAATTTTCCTAGCTAGAATCCATCTTCCTTAACTCTTTAGAAACTAAAATTTTGATAATTCCATGATAATAGAGCTTATAAGAAACTTGATTTGGGGGCTCTGTTGGAACTCATGTGCCATATTTCTAAAACTCTTCAGAATAAAATAGGGAAACTTTATAAACTCACCTACTTCAAAATGAAGTAGCTGGATATGGTATAGGAAAGTCATTGAATATCTCCCCTTGCAAGTGAGAAATTTTTGAAACACGTACAAAAGGTGTTTCCACTTCTCAACGATCAAATTTCTTGGCACCCCTCCATTCCAATCGGCCTCACAGTTACGTTCAATGATAAACAGAGGTCGAACTCCTCTCTCTACCTGTAGATTATTGAATTGTTTTTCTCCTAAGCAATGAAATTTAATAGCCTCGTAAATAAATTCTTCTATAATTCTCATCACAAGGCCTCCCACAATGGAAAATTTTCCATCAAATTCATCCAAGAATTCCTTAGTAACTATTGTATTAGACCCATTAAATTTATGTAGAAAAGGTTTCCATCCCATAGTTTGTAGGATCAACGAGTTGGTAGTGTATTCTAGGACTGCCTCCATTTCTCCAATTTACCAATTTTCTAGTTGAATTGGCCCTACTTTCCCCATAGAGTCAATGAACAAGTCCCATGGCTATATAATAGCAGAAGAGGAAAGGTGTTTGAGAGCGACCAGGTCACAATGTAGCACTAGAAATAATTCATAGGTACATCCAAGAGAAATTCAACACCAATAGTAATATAATAAGTTAGGAATAGTATAGGGTAATCAAGATAGGTTGAAGGAAATAAGAGTGGGTAATGATTAAGAATGGTCCACGGTAACTAGGATAGGTCGTGGGGAGGAGTGAATAATAATTAGGAATGGTCAGGGGTCAATTCATAACACCCTTGAGTCTGTTATGATGACAAGAATAAATGAAAAGGGAAACCACTACCTCGACATCCAATCTTGCAATAATTACAACGTGTGGATATTTGGCCAATAACGTCACTAAAATTTAAAATTAGAGAGGTTAAAAGACTGCCAAACATTTTGACATTCTATACATTACTAAGATTTTGTTTTTAAAAGATAAAAAAATTGCATGGGTACAAAGGCTGGAGAGTAGTGTATGGTACATAAATACCTTGTCACATCACATACAAAATTTTTGAAGCATGATAGAGTACATAATAAGATTAGTCAAGGACAACTTATAACATCAAATTGATAATAGGGTGGACTACACGCTACAAGTGATCCTGCATCGGTAGTAGTGTTCCTGCAACCCTGTAACACATGCAAAAATGATGAGATTCATTTGTGTTGTTTGTATGTTTAAAGATCAACAAAAGGAAAAATGATGTTGGCTTGGTTTTATATTAATCCATCTTTTATCATGACCGATCCTTAGCATTTTCTAAAATAAAACTGATGTCAGACTACGATAAGAACACTGTTACTAATTTTTACAAGAGCATTGATATTTAATATTGCAGAAACTTTAGGAATAAGGGAAAAGAGATAATGGAAATAGGGATATATGAATGAGAATCGAAGGATAAAAATCAATGATATATAGAGTGGAAGATAGAATAGGGATAAGGGTAATATAGATAAAGAATGGGAGAAACATAGCTAGGGATATATATAGAGTGGAAGATAGAATAGGGACAAGGTTAGAGTAAACAAAATGGGAAGAATATTGAGAGGGAAATAAAGAGTGGATGAAAGAAAAGGGAAAGGGAAAAATTGACAAGAAAGGGAGGTATTAAAGAGGAAATACAAAGTGGAAGATAGAAAAAGGAAAGGGACATATTTGAATAAGAATGGGAAGGATATTGAGAGGGAGATTAAAATAATGGTAAACAGAAAGATGGATAAGAATATGATTATTAGAATAGGAGGAATGCAGAGAAGGGATAGTGACAGAAGAAGAAATAAATGGGAATTGAGCTAAACAGAGTTGCTCAAGTCTAAATATGATAATCCTCTATGGGGTAGTAATGATGATAACCCGCGGAGAACATATTAGCTCTAGTGGGAGCGTGGTGCCAACTATATGTAGATGAGGCAAATCAGTTGCCCTAAATTTGATAAGAAACAAAATTCTTGTAGGTCAATTTCTGTTGCCACCAATATTGTCTTTAGAAACCTACTTCTTCTTAGCAACAAATAAAAATGCATAGAAATACAGTTAGCTATCCCATTTTATTAAATCATTAAAGAGTATTCTTACCAGTGCCCTACTTTTCACAATTACAGATTTGTTTTTCTGTACTTTCTTTTTTATTTTTTTCAAAGGAAAAGAAACAAGTTAAGAAATTCTCACAATAGGTTGGAATTCCTTCCTGCCTACCATCTCCGAGTTTTATTGCTACTTGATCTGTTAGATGAACTCCTCCTTAGTGATGAGTTGATGATATAATCTAAGTCTATTCCCATTCACTAAAAATATGGTACCTGGCTCATCGATGGCTTATACTTCTACCGCTCCATTATCAAAGGCTTGAACTACCACATATGGGCCCAACCAACATGTACGAAATTTCCCTTTAAAAGTTTTGGGAATCATAAAGGAGAACCTAATTACCTAGTTTGAACTGCTTCTTCTTTATCAGTTTGTCATGCCATTTACTACGTTGCTACTGGATTAAAATATTCTATTGTACAACATCTCGTCTCATCACATGAAGCTCATTTAACTACAAAATACGTTGTTGTTTTTATTCCTAGAGAACTAATCCTAGCTAGATTACGGTTCTAAATTTTTTAATTTGGGATTATATTGGTAACATGACCTAATTTTTGTATACTATCTCATAAGGTGTATGCCCAATACTATTTTTCCATGTTACTTTGCATTCCCACAAGGCTTCAAGAAGTTTGGCTGACCAATCCTTTCTATGCATATGAACAATTTTTGTAAGGATGGCTTCTACCACCTTGTATGTAGGCTCCACTTGGCCATTGGCTTATGGATGGTATGGAGAATAATTTTGGTGCCTGATCTTGTATTTCTCTATAATACCTTTCACCATATTAGAAGTAAGTGATGATCCATGGTCATTAACAAGCTCTCTAGGAACACCAAATCTAGTAAAAATCTTTTCAAATAGAAAATTCACAACATAATTTTCAATAGCATAAGGAATATCTGTAGCTTCAACCCGCTTTGTTACAAAATCAGTGCAAACTAAGAAATACCTCTTGTAATGTGATGTCGGTACAATTGGTCCTAGAAAATCAATAACCTGTTTCTCAAAGGGCTCTATCATTATATGTGGACACAAGGGAATTGCATCAGCTTACACAGGTCGACCCATCCACGACAAGTATCACATAGGCTAACATATTGTTTGCATCCTTGGAAAGAGAAGGCCAAAAGTAGCCTACATAAAGGAATTTATATGTTGTTCTCTTATCTGCGAAGCAAACCTTGCAAGGTTGATTGTGGGTTGCCTTTAAGATGTCAAACACAACCTATTCTTGTACACACTTGCAGATAACCAAATTTGGTCTTGTGTAGAAGAGTTCTCCTTGGATCTAGGAGTATGAGGAATTTTTTTTAACCATTCTCTACTTTTCCCTAGCATATAGGTGAGGTGGTGTCTTCCCTGTAACCAAATAATTTTCTATTTCTGCAAACCATGGTGATTTAGTTGAAACAGATACAACATTTAATTATTATCAAGTCTAAAAAGATAGTCACATACAATATTAGATTTACTAGGTCTATCGATAATAGTGATATTACATTGTTGTGATAATAGTAACCATTGTGTAACCCAACTACTAGTTAAAGGTTTATTCATTAGATACTTTATAATAGAGTGGTTGATGTGATTAAATACCTTGCATCAAATTATTTAGTATCTGAATTTATTAATGGAAAAAACTACAACTAAGAACTCTTTTGTTACTTTGTAATTAAACTCAACTGGCGAAAGATTATTACTCGCAAAATATATAACATAAGACAAATGATTTTTTTATTGTCCAAGTGTTGCACCAATAGCAGTTTTCGAGGCATCAGAGGAGATGTGGAATAGAAGGGACCAATTAGGTCCCCTCAGTATGGGTGCTTTAATCAATTTCTCCTTTAATTCCTCGAAAACACACTGGAAAGCATCAACCTAAAAGAAATCAATGTATTTAGCTAACAAACTGAAAAGAGGAGAAACTATTCTAGAGAAATGCTCAACAAATCTTCAGTAGTATCCTGCATGTCCAAGAAAAGATCTCACCTCTCTCTAAGATTTGGTGCTGGTAGGTGTATAATGACTTCAACTTTAGCGTAGTCCACCTATATACCCTCATTGGAAATGAGGTGGCCAAGGATTATCCCCGCATTAAACATTAATTTACATTTATTATTACTTAAGGTGAGGTGGTCTCTTGGGACCTGATCAATACTTTTTTCAAATTATGAAGGGCATCCTAAAAAGAATCATTGTATACAAAAAAATCATCCATATAAACTTCAATGCACTAGAGATCAACAAAGATAACTAAAACTTCCTGCTAAAAGGTGGCAGGGGAATTACACAATCCGAAGGGGAGCACCCTATAGGAAAATGTTCCCAACGGACAAGTAAAAATGGTATTATCCTTATCTTCAAGCACTATGTGTATTTGGTTATAACCACTAAAGTCGTATAGAAAATAAAACTACTTCTTACTTTCTAGGGTATCTAGAACCTAATTGATAAAGGGAAGTGGGAAATAATCATTGAGGGTGGCCTTATTCAATTTTCGATAATCAACATAGATCCACCACCTCCAATTTTTATTTGGGACTACTATTAATGGGGAGACCCAACAACTATTGGAAATAAGGTAGATACAACCGACATCTAGAAGTTTTTGAAGTTAATCCTTTACAATGTTTCGAAGTCTGGGGTTCATTTGACATTAAGGATGTGAAAAAGTATGATCCCCTTCCTAAATATAGATATGGTGAGTACATGTATCAGGAGGTATGCCCTTCATGTCCTCATAGCTCCAATTGAATGCATCAAGGTGATCTCACAACATTTCTATTAGATGCTCTGATTGAGATGGTTTGAGTTATGGATTAATGTATAGGGATTTTCTCGGACTGACCTCAGCAAGTGTAGCATTAGGATCGTGAGTGTCCATGGTGGTCGCTAAGTTATATAATGGAGACGAGGTTTGTGGTCACGAATCTCTTGGAAACATGGACTGAAAATATAATAGAATAATCTTGAATTCCACAATGTGTCCAAGTTAACAGAAAATTCATGAGTTTGGCATTCCTCAGTACATTCCTTGAATTGGGAAACCTAGTCTATCATAGAAATCGATTGAGTCTCATCATCGCTGCTACTATCATCTAACCATAGGGTGTCATGAAGCTCCTAAATGGATCTCGCGAGAGGGTAAAGTGTGAACTTCTTCCTTGAATACACATATCACCGAAGTGGCAACTAGTATAAGCGTTATCCATGGCGAGCCATGGTCGTCCCAAGATCAAAGTATGTCCCATGATGGGAGTTTTAGGCTGAAGGGTAATGAATTTTGTGGGGTACTCCCGTGAATCAATTGAGACGATCACATTTTTCAGAACACACTCTGGCTTGATTTTATATCGATCAATAAGCTCTAAGATAGTGTGTGTAGGACGAATGTGAGTCAGCCCAAGTTGTTCCATGGTTTTTTGTGTCATCACATTGATAGACACTCCTAGATCAATCAAAACATTAGGGAAAAGGATGCCACCAATTTTAAAAAACACAACCAGGTTTCCATGGTCTATATATTTGTCAACATAAGTACACCATGTCATCAACTTGGATGCATTGCCAACAAATTGGATTGTGTGAAGCTTTGTTCTCTTCCTGGTTGGCTTCTTGATGCAGAGTTCACAGATGATTTTAGTGTATATGGGAATCTCTTTAAGGTCCTACCATAGAGGAACTTTAATGCAAATATTCCTCAGCTTATAAGCTAGGTCAAACTCAAGGGTAGGAACAACTTTCTCCAAATCCAACCTCTTCGGATAGGGAGGTGTTCTAGCAGTAAAAACCACCCATTTTTTGGTTTTTTCTTTTCATAATAAATGGGGTCCCTCCTCCTATTGTATCTTCATCTCATTTCAAGTTTACTTTTGGTCTTAGTTTCATTTCCATCGAGCATCATTTTCTGCCCATGACCATTTTATCATGTAACTACACTTGCAGTACTTTACTTCCTTACTCCTCTCTACAAGATGACACTTGTGCCATTGGTCTCACTTTGCCACATCACTTTACATTTTACTTTTTCCGTGCTTGTGGGCATTTTCCTCGCTTTACATACACTTTTGATTTTGTGGTTTGGCTCACTTCTTCCTGCACAATCATAATACGAAAATATTGTGCTAGTTGTACATTTTTCAATTGTAATATAAGTTTTTAACATTTTGTTAATTTTGTTAATACTTTTGTATTTTTTCTTAATATATTTTTTCTTAAATATTTTTGTTTATATAAAACTATAACAATAATCAATTAATAACAAATATTTAATTATTTAATTATATATATATAACCTATATATATGACATTTCATATAAATATAAAATATAATAAATTAAAGAGTTTATTTTAAACCAAAATGAAAGAAATAAATATTGTAATAAATTAATGTTTCATAATTGTTGGTTTTAAATCACAAATCCCAGAAAAACCAAATTGTAACAAAACTCTCACGTGACATTACACCATTATGCAAGGAAACAAAAGTCATATATGAACATTAAAAACTCTAACCTTTGAACATTAAAAATATTATTTCCTATGAATTAAAAAAGAAAACATTAATCGATGGCCTATTGAATTTAGCTCAATCCTTAAATCATATTAGATCGTAACAAACCAATGCTAAAATTTTGGCATTTGATTATAATGTAATGTCATATAAATTTATATTTTTATTTATATAAAAAATATAATAATAAAAAAATAATAACAAATATTTTTTAATTATATATTAGTTATGTATATTATATATCATATAAATATATAATACTATATATCAAACAACAACAATATTTTTTTTTTAACTAATAATATTATATGTATTATCATTATAATAAATAAATTAAAGAGTTTATGTTAAACCAAAACACAAGAAAAAATATGGTAAATAAATTAATGTTTCATAAAAATGATTATTGTTTGTTTAAATCACAATCCAAAATAAACCAAATTCTAACGACATTACAACATTATGCAAGGAAATCAAGGTTATATATGAACATTAAAAAAATCTAATTTTTGAACATTAAAAAGTCCAAATTCTCACGAAACACTGACGTGACATTACACTATTATGCAAGAAAACCAAGTTCACCTATGAACATTAAAAAAATCTATTCTTTAAACATTAAAAATATTATTTCCTGTAAATTAAAAAAAAAACATAAATAGATGACCCTATTGACTTTAGCACAAACCTTAACACACATAAGAACCTAACAAACCAACGCTAAAATTTCAACATAACAAAACATAAATAGATGACCCTATTGACTTTAGCACAAACCTTAACACACATAAGAACCCAACAAACCATTGCTAAAATTTCAACATTTGATTGTGATGTAAGGTTGTATATACCTATATTTTTATTTATATAAAAAATATCATAATAATAAATTAATAACACATATTTAAAACTTGGGTATATATTATATATCATATAAATATACTATATATGAAACAAAACAAAAAAACAAAAAAGTTATAGTATATTAGTATGTAATATACTAATAATATTATATGTAATATCATGATAATAAATAAATTAAAAATTTTATTTTAAACCAAAATAAAAAAGAAAGATGGTAAATAAATTAACTTTTTTTAAAAATGATTTTTGTTTGTTTTAAATCACTAGCACAAGACAAACGTAACAATATTATATGTAATATCATGATAATAAAGAAATTAAAAATTTTATTTTAAACCAAAATACAAAAGGAAAGATGGTAAATAAATTAACTTTTCTTAAAAATGATTTTTGTTGGTTTTAAATCACTAGCACAAGCCAAACGAAATTCTAATGAAACTCTAACATCACATTACAACATTATGCACGGAAACTAAGGTTATATATGAACATTAAAAAATCTAATCTTTAAACATTAAAAATGTTATTTCCTACCAATTAAAAAGAAAAACATAAATGGATGGCCCTATTGACTTTGATCTAAACCTTAACATGCATGGCATCTTAACAAAACAATGCTGAAATTTAAACATTTGATTATAAACCTGTATGTTTATTTATATAAAAACGTAATAATAATTAATTAATAACAAATAATTTTTTTATTTTTTTTTATATACTATCTATATATATTATATATCATATAAATATATAATACTATATATCAAACCATAGCAAGAAAATATTATTGTATATTATTATGTAATATACTAATAATATTATATGTAATATTATTATAATAAATTAATTAAAGAATTTATTTTAAACTAAAACACAAGAATAAATATGGTAAATAAATTAATGTTTCTTAAAAATGATTTTTGTTTGTTTTAAATCATAAACCCAAACTAAACGAAATTCAAACCACTTTACACTATTATATAAGGAAATCAAATTCATATATGAACATTAAAAAAATATAATATTTGAACATTAAAAATATTATTGGCTTCAAATTAAAAGAGAAAACATAAATCACCTCCCTATTGAGTTTGGCCCAAACCTTAACACACATCAGATACTAACAAACCAACAGGAAAATTTAGGCATTTGATTATGATATAATGTTATATAAATCTATATTTTGTTTATATCAAAAATATATTAATAATGAATTAATAATAAATATTGATTTTTTTTATATTATCTATTTATATTATATATCACATAAATATATAATATTATATATTAAACAACAAAATATATATATAATAACAACCATAAATATATATATATATATATATATATAATATATATATATATATATATATATATATTATATATATATATATATATATATATTAACAAAAATATTATTGTATATTATTATGTAATATACTAATAATAATATTATATGTAATATAATTATAATAAATAAATTAAAGAATTTATTTTAAACCAAAATACAAGAAGAAATATTATAAATAAATCACAGTTTCATAAAAATGATTTTTGTTTATTTTAAATCACAAACTCAAGCCAAACCAAATTTTAACCGAACTACATTACAACATTATGCAAGGAAATCAAGGTCATATATGAGCATTAAAAAATCTAATATTTGAACATTAAAAATATTATTTCTTACAAATTAAAAAAAAAAAAAAAACATAAATCAATGGCCCTATTGACTTTGTCCCAAACCTTAACACACATGAGAATCTAACAAACCAATGTTAAAATTTCTGCATTTTATTGATGTGATGTCATATAAACCTATATTTTTTTATATATCAAAAATATAATAATAATAAAATTAAAAACATAATAATAATGAATTAATAATAGTTTGTATATATTATATATTTATATTATATATCATGTAAATATATAATACTACATATCAAACAAATAAAATAAATCTATATTATTAAGTAATATACTAATAATTTTATATGTAATATCATTATAATAAATAAATTGAAGAGTTTATGTTAAACCAAAACACAAGAAGAAATAAGAAATATTGTGAATAAATTAATGTTTCATAAAAATATTTTTGTTTGTTTTAAATCACAAACACAAGCCAAACGAGATTATAATGAAACTCTAACATGACATTACAATATTATGCAAGGAAACTAAGGTCATATATGAACATTAAAAAATATAATTTTTAAACGTTAAAAAAATTATTTCCTGTAAATTAAAAAGGAAAACATAAATCGATGGCTTTATTGACTTTGGCCCAAACTTTAACCCGCATCGGATCTTAACAAATCAATGCTGAAATTTAGGTATTTGATTATAAACCTATATTTTTATTTATATCAAAAATATAATTAAAAAAACCCTATGAACTGATGCTGCTGCAACCTGCGCGCATCCTGACCTAGCTACCATTGTTGCCTCTATGGCTCCCTTGCTTGGTAGCCACCTGTTGCTGAGCTCTCCTTGGCACTGTCCGGTTCGCACAGTGATCCTCTCTCTTCTGATCCGCTCATGTCTGCGAGCTGTTACTCCTTCACCCTTTGCAGCCTCACGCTGTTCCCTTACTCGACAGCCTCCTGCTGCTGAGTTTTTATCCATTCGATGAGTCCCGTAGCAGAAGGAGATTCATCCTCCCAACAAGGGAATGATGAAAATGAAGCAACATTCGCAACACTTATATCAGAAAATGGAGCTCCAAGAACCAGGCCATCGGTTAGTAAATTTGTGAAGAAACTAGCGGATATTCCAGAGATTTCACTACCGCCATCTCTCCCAATAAGAGCTGCCATCTCCTTAGCAGAACGAGGTCTTCTAGGACAGTTCACAGGGCTCTGGCCCTCTCCAAGATTTGTTCATAGATGGGTGGAAAGAAATTGGAGCGCAAATACATAGGGCAAGATAGCCATCTGATTCTGTGGAAGGGGATATTACACTTTTCTATTTGAAACTAAGGAAGACAGAGACTTGATATTCAAGAATGGACCCTATTTTATGGATGCAAGAGGACTATACCTGAATAGATGGACCCCAGACTTCGATCCAGAGATGGACATCCAAAGCGCGGTTCCGGTTTGGGTCAGATTGCCACATCTACCCCTTCACTATTGGGGTGATGATTCGGTAAGAGCCATTGGGAATGCGGTAAGAAAATACATTGACAGGTGCGAACCCAAAGACAATATGCATGCCTATGCAAGGATCTGTGTGGAAGTAGACCTGGGGAAAGGCCTACTTGAGGCGATAAGGATCAAGGTGGATCAATGGACCCACATTCAACAGCTGGACTAGGAGAAAATCCTGTTTAAATGCAAGGTATGTCATGAATACGGTCATTTCACAAATAGATGTAGTAAAAAAGAAGAAGTTGAAAGTGCTGAAGGTAACGAAGACACATGGGAACAAGTTAAAAGGAAAAAGCCTCTCAATAAGCAAAATGCAACGAATCCCTTACAGCCTCAGGAGACCAATGAATCAGCCCCTATACCACCATTAAATATCGCACCCCCAGTTCTTACCTCTGCAAATCCATTTGAACCTTTGGGAGATGACTTGCCCTCTCCAAGGTCCCCTACCCCATCCAATGCTTTAGCTCTTATCACCTCCCCCATTCAGAGCCCACCCCCACCTCCGCCCACAGCAGAACGAATACAAACTAGAAACAAAGCAAAAGAAAACAACCAAGTTTGGGAACAACCAAAAAAAGTGGGAAGGAAATCAAACAAAGAGATAAGGGATGAGGTAGCAGCAAAGGAAATGGCAATAGGAACACAACAGCCAATGGACTCTTTCCTTGGTAAGCAGATAGGAAGTGGGGAAAAAAATCAGCACAAAGAAAAGGGAGGGACACATCATAAAAACAGTAAGTAATGATTACGGTCTCTTGGAATAGCAGGGGTCTGGGAACCGCCTTTAAAATCAATGCAGTCAGGGATATAATAAAGCAGGAGCAGCCAGACATCTTTATGATCCAAGAGACCAAAGTAAGTAAGCAAGAACTTCAAAAAATGATTCAAAAACAAAAATACTTTGAAGGAACAACATTAGATTCTAATGGGGCCTCAGGTGGAATATGCACAATGTGGAATAAAAAAAGTGGGATCTAGTCAACCAAAAAACCAATAATCATTGGATAAGAACAGACCTAAAAAATAATAGTACAAAGGAGGAGTATTGCATCATAAACATCTACTCCCCTAACCATTACAGAGATAAAGAACAATGTTGGAAGTCAGTGAAAGAAGAAGCAGCATAAAGGCAAAGAGGAAAACTAATATTGGGAGGAGATTTAAATCTGATTAGAAAAATTGATGAGAAGCTGGGAGGAAACTACTTCAATGATCCTTCAAGAGTAGCGCTGGAAGAAATCATTAAAGAACATAAATTACTTGAAATTCCCTTAAGTAATGGCAAGTATACCTTGAGCAATAAAAGAATTGGAAAACATAACATAAAAGAAAGATTAGATAGAATTCTAATCCACAGAAATATAGCAGCTGCATTCACCATAGTGAGAAGTAAAATTGTCCATGCGTCAGCCTCAGACCATAAGCCAGTGGTGTTGATCTTGGGTAGGATCGAAAACCAAGGCTCGCTCCCGTTCAAGTATAAAAAAATATGGGACAGCAAAGAGGATTTCGGACAGCAAATAAGAGAAAATTGGAAAATCAACGTCACAGGCTCTCCTCACTATGTGTGGGAAACGAAGTTGAAAAATTTAAGACTTTTCTTAAAAACATGGGCAAGAGAAAATGCTCTCAAAGAAAAAAAAATAGAGCTTCAAGAAAGACTGGACAACATGAGTAAAGAAAAAGAAAACAAACAAGAGAGTGAACAAGATTATGCACAAGGAAAAGAATTTTTATGGAATTATACAAGCAAAATCGACAAGAAGAAGAAGAGAGCAGGCAGAAATCAAGATGCTTATGGCTGAAAGCGGGGGACAAGAATACCGCCTTTTTTCATAATATAATGAAAACAAGGAGAGATAGAAATCAGATTGAAAAAATTCATGTAGAGGGGCAAGAAATCAAAGGAGTAGAAGAAATAAAAAAGGCAGCTCAAAACCATTATAAAAATCTCCTTTCAGCAAGGGAGCAGTAGGTGGACAACGAGGAATTCTTACAACAAATAAAAAAAAAAATCAGCGAGCAGCAAAGTAGAGAATTAGATAAAGAGGTCACTGAGGAGGAAATGAGAGAAGCATTGTGGAGTTTACACCCGGAAAAAGCCCCAGGACCAGACGGTTTCACAATTGCATTCTATAGGAACCATCAGGAAACTATTAAGAAAGATTTGTTGAGAATGATCAAGAATGTCTTCAAAAAAAATAAAGTTGGGGGAAACACAAAGTCCTCATTCTTAGCTCTCATCCCTAAAGAGACAAACCCAATATCCTATGATAGATACAGGCCTATCTCCTTGTGTAACTCTTCATACAAAATAATCAAAAAATTCCTGGCAAATCGAATAATTTTTTTTTCCAAGCATCATCTTTGAAAATCAAGGTGGTTTTTTTCCAAGAAGACAAATTACTGATAATGTAATAATTGTCCAGGAAGCCATTCATAGCAGTATTCAAAGAAAGGAAAAAGGAATGGTCATCAAACTGGATATGGCCAACGCCTTTGACAGAGTGGACCACAAATTTCTTACTGTTGTCCTCAAAAAGTTCGGCATCTCTACCAAGTTTATAAACATCATTATGACTTGTATCACCAACACGTGGATAGCTCCTTTGATAAATGGAAGGCCAAGCAAATTTTTCCAAAGCTCAAGACGATTGAGACAAGGTTGTCCTCTCTCTCCCTTCCTTTATATTATTATGGCAGAATCACTAAGTGTTCAATTAGAAAATCAAAGGGAAAATAAAAAAATAACGGGCATCCGGATCTCAAGAGGAGTCAAAGAGATTAACCACTCCCTCTTTGCAGATGACACTCTCCTCATTGGGGGAGCTTCTTGTATCATTGCAAACCGTTTTAAAAAAGTTTTAGATGACTTTCTTCATGTCTCAGGAGGACTCCTAAACAACAGCAAATGTAGAATTTACAGCTGGAATGTCTCAATAAACACAATGCAAAGAATAGCCCATATAATGGAAATACTGGTTCAATTAAAATGGAACCATTTTATATACCTGGGACTTCCATTAGCAAAAGAAGTGGTCAAGGCAGAGGTCTGGAATAAGCAAGTGGAAAAAATGAGGGGGAAAATTCAGAGTTTGGGAATGATGTGGCTCAATCTAGCAGGAAGAACAATAATGATCAAGGCCCTCCTTTCAGCTCTGCCAATATATCAGTATGCCATAATAATGGCCTCGGCAAGTGCTCATAAACAAATGGAACTAATTACCAGAAGCTTTCTCTGGCAAGGAGGAAAGCAAGAAAATAAAAAATTCAGCCTTGTTAGATGGGAACAAGTTACTCTTTCGTTTGAGAAAGGAGGGATCTCTATCCGGATACTAGGATTGATGAACAGAGCTCTCGGGATCAAGTTAGTTTGGAGAATGATAAATGGAAAAGAACTGTGGTGGGGGAAAGCATTAACAAGAAAATATCTAGATTGTCAAAGGACAAATATGCCGATTGAAATAATCCCTGATCGATCCTGTACCCAGGTTTTGAAATTGATCAAAAAAATAGTGCCTCAAATAAGAGATCAAATCTCCAAAAATCCTGGGAATGGGAAAACAATCTCAATATGGGAGGACAGAATAATGGGAGCAAATCCATTAAGACAGCAGCAAAATCTCAGAGATCTAAAAGATTGGATGGAAGCGTCAAGCCTAACCACCTTATACTCTATCTCTGAATGGGAACAAAATAACTGGACAAATTGGAGAGTGTCGGCACTTCCCTCTAGATTGAACAAGCAATGGGAAGAACTGAAAACCTTCTTAGCTGGAGCAGCGCCAATAAAAAAATAAGACCAAGATGAGTTTATCTGGGATCCAACAGGAGGAAACTACACAGTGAAATTAGGCTACAATTACCTTCAAAATTATAACAGTCATGATGATTGGAATTTATGGACAGTAGTTTGGAAAAATGAGTGTATACCCAAAATTAAATTCTTTACTTGGTCACTGATGAAAGGCAAAATCCTCACTGCGGAAAACTTAAAAAAGAAAGGCTTCCAAGGTCCCTCCAAATGTGTCTTGTGCCAAGGGGAAGAGGAAAACATTCAACACTTATTTATGAAATGTACTATGGCACGAGAATGCTGGAAGCAGCTAATCAGTCCATTAGAGCTAAGTGTAGACACAACAGTTCAGCTGTCAATGCATTATAAAAATTGGGCCCAAGGCTACCCCTATACCAAGAAGAAAAAAATAGTTATAATTAGAATCTGGAAATTTCTGCCCTTGATTCTTTGCTAGCAATTATGGCTAGCAAGAAATAAATGCATCTTTAAGGAAGAAAAGCCAAGCATAAGGAGTATCATTTCGAAGACTTGGGGACAAGTCTCAGAAATAATAAGCATAAATGGAGCTACAAGAATCGATCAGAATAGCTTGCAGCAAGAGGAAAGAGATTGGCTCAGCAAAGTTCTCATAGAAGACAACTGTGGAGTTCACAAAAAAATAAACAAAGGTAAGGAAAAAAACAGGGATTGGAAGCTTCGGATGAACAACATGGAAACGGCAGAGTGGATAAAAGAGCAGAGAAAATACATATTATTCTTCAATGGAGCATCAAAGAATAATCCAGGTAGAGCAAGGGCTGGTGGACTAATCATAGATCCTAATGGTAAGAAAATAGTAACATATGAATGGGGGCTGGGGAAGATGACCAATAATAGAGCAGAGGCATATAGTTTGTTGATAGGCACCAAGATCTTGCAAAAAAAAGAGATTAAAGATCCAATTTTAATTGGGGACTCTACAATTATTATAGCAACAATGGAAGCAGAGAAGGAATTTAAAAGTGTTTCCTTAAATAAAATAAGGCAGAGAATCATATCAAAGAATAAAAAGTTGGGGAATATAACTTATAAGCATGTATTAAGAACACTAAACAAAGACTCGGACTTATTAGCCAACAAGGTTGTAGATAGGCAGGCTGTTACCGTGAAAGAAAATGGAAACATCTATGAAGAAAACATCCCATAAAGGGTCCTCATGGGAGGTCTAGATCGAAAACTAGGGAAGGAAATACAACATCAAATCGACAAGAAGAGGAAATGAAGAAAATATAGAGGAGCAGGAGATTCTCTTACAACTGTCAGAGAATACAATCCAGCAATATTCTCCTCGTTTAAAGGAAAATACTCAAAAAAATCTTCAAAAGGACTCAATGCAATCCGAATCAAGCAAAAAATCGTCCTCGTGCGTTGAAGGAGGAAGGCAATGGTCATATCGGGCATGATCGCACCAGAGAAAGTAGTGATAGTTATACGAAATTGGTAGTGGACACCTATGTAGGTATGGGGAAAAAAACAGGGAATGAAACCCACAGTAACAGGTCAAGCCAGGGCATAAACAACTATAAATGGAAGGAAAAACACAAGAAAGCACAACAATTGGGAAAGCAGCATGAGAGAGATCTAGGTGGAAACACAAGAGATAAGAGAAAAGACCGCAAAAGCAGAGGGCAGCAAGAGTTCAAGCGAAACAGAGGCTAGCGAAGTTCTTGTGTCGAAGCTTCAAGAGCCGAATGCAAGTCGAGTAAAAGCATTAAGAGAAAGAATCAGTATCAAGGTAACAGAATAGATATAATTCATAGTTGGTATATACAGCATTTCCTTCCCTCATATTTTAGAACTGATAAAAGTGTAAGTGTGGTTTTGTTGCCCGAAAAGTGGCCTCATAGACTTCTTTTGAGTCACATCGCGATTTCATATGTTATTTTTCATTGGTATATCATCCCCAACATTAACCTCCATCTCATAGACACAGAGAGATAAATCCTTCCCCTCTTAATTTCTCAAGATAGCAACACTGTATTATGTATTGGTTGTTATCCTCAGTATAATCCACCTTTCAGCTCCAAGACTTCTAATTACATTCGTGTTGCTCTGTTGCCTTATTTCCGGCCTCATAGAAATCAATCGAGCCTCAATTTGCTTACTTTTGATTACACCCACTCTCGCATCACCTCCAATCTCATTTCCCAGCTATTTGCTACTGAGTCCATTAGTTTCCCTTTCCAAAATTCTCACAGTCAGGCCACTCTCTATAATAGCAAGTGGGAGCTTCAGCATTAGCAGCTTTGCTGGACCAACAAAAAGGCCAATCAGACAGCGCAAAGAGGATAGACAGATGACAAAAGAACTAGCAACAAAGGAAGTCATTATATTCAGCAAAGAGGTCCTCCTTCAGGAAAAATCAATTGTATTGAAAGAACAAACAAGAAAGAAATTATGTCTTGCAACCCACTTGAAACAGTGGAAAAGAATGTGAGTTGTTCGATGTGTTGGGCAAATAGATTTATGATAGGCATATTCATCCAAACTCTTAAAGATCTGCACTCTGAGATGAAGATTATAAATGTTAATAAACAAAGTGAAATAGAAAAGCAAAGAACTGAAATTGAAGAACTGAAGGACAAGTGTAAGCACTTGGAGGATGTCGTGGATTATATCAACTCACTAAATCAAAGTCAGCAAAGTGAGACTTCATCAAGATATAGAAAGAAAAAAGGACAATAGCCAGAAGAATCAGTGAACCAATTTTGGTGAACACACATGCAAACATCAATCTATGCTTTGTAAAGTTTGTTAGACAATATGCTTTTAAAAATTTCCATAATTATAGAATTAAGGTCTCAAAGGACGAGGTAGGGACTGCGCTCCCATTTTGCACCTCTACCGAAGATCATACGTTCCCGGAATGTTATAGGACTTAGCTCCTTCTTTTTTATATAATACAAAAGTAACCGACCTTGTTAAAATATATATATATATATATATATATATATATATATATATATAAATAAATTAATAACAAATATTTTTTTATATATTATCTATGTATATTATATACCATATAAATATATAATACTATATAAAATTAATATAGCAAAGATTAGAACGAATTCTCATGAGCTCCATAGTGAAATAGGTCGTTGGGAAATTCCTAAAACACCATGGATGGAAAGGATTTTCCATTTATG
The DNA here is from genome assembly GCA_031772625.1 of Pinus tabuliformis. NCBI lineage: Eukaryota > Viridiplantae > Streptophyta > Pinopsida > Pinales > Pinaceae > Pinus > Pinus tabuliformis. The sequence continues at coordinate 1,766,018,025 of CM062816.1, forward strand.
TGAGAATAGGAACATCGAGGATGAAAACCACTTCCTCTCAGAGTGCCCCGTGTACAACCACATTAGATCTCAGTTTCATAATCTTTGTCACAATACTAACCTTCCTAGCCTTTTACAATGTCAAAATTATAGTGAGCTTGGGAGGCTTCTCTCCAAGATTTTCGAGCATAAGAATAAAATCTTAAATCAAACTAAATAATTTGTTTCTTTAGGTCCGATAGACCAAAGTTTGGTCTCAGCGGACGTTGTTGTTCATCATCATCATCATCATCATCATCATCATCATCATCATCATCATCATCATCATCATCATCATCATCATCATCATCATCATCATCATCATCATCATCATCATCATCATCATCATCATCATCATCATCATCATCATCATCATCATCATCATCATCATCATCATCATCATCATCATCAAATTATTATTATATATTATTATGTAATATACTAATAATATTATATGTAATATTATTATAATAAACTAATTAAAGAGCTTATTTTAAACCAAACCCAAGCTAAACCAAATTCTAACAAATTTACACTATTATGTAAGGAAATCAAATTCATATATGAACATTAAAAATATATATAATATTTGAACATTAAAAATATTATTTGCTTCAAATTAAAAAAGAAAACATAAAACTTTGGCCCAAACCTTAACACATCAGATACTAACAATCCAACCCTAAAATTTAAGCATTTGATTATGATATAATGTCATATAAACATATATTATATATTTTGTTTAAATCAAAAATATATTAATAATGAATTAATAACAAATATTTAATTTTTTTTTCTATATTATCTATTTATATTATATATCATATAAATATATAATATTGTATATCAATCAACAAAACACACCTATATATAAATATATATAATAACAATAATAAAAAAATATTATTATGTAATATACTAATAATATTATATTATATGTAATATCATTATAATAAATAAATTAAAGAGTTTATTTTAAACCAAAACACAAGAAGAAATATTGTAAATAAATCACGATTTCATAAAAATCATTTTTGTTTATTTTAAATCTCACACACAAGCCAAACTAAATTCTAACGAAACTACACTACACCGTTATGCTAGGAAATCAAGGTCATATATGAACATTGAAAAATCTAATATTTGAACACTGAAAATTTTATTTCGTGCAAATTAAAAAAAAAAAAATCAATGGCCCTATTGAATTTGACCCAAACCTTAAGACACATCAGATCCTAACAAACCAATGTTAAAATTTCTGCATTTTATTGATGTGATGTCATATAAACCTATTTTTTTTATATGTCAAAAATATCATAATAATGAATTAATAACGAATATTTAATTATTTTTTATATATATTATATATTTATATTATATATCATGTAAATATATAATACTATATATCAAACATATAAAATAAAATAATATTATTGTATATTATTAAGTAATATAATAATAATATTATATGTAATATGACAAACAAAATTCTAATGAAACTCTAACATGAAATTATAGCATTATGCAAAGAAATTAAGGTCATATATGAACATTAAAAAATATAATCTTTAAACATAAAATTTTTATTTCCCGCAAATTAAAAAAGGAAACATAAATGGATGGCCTTATTGACTTTCGCCAAAACCTTAACATGTATCGGATCTTAACAAACCAATGTTGAAATTTAAGCATTTGATTATAAATCTATATTTTTATTTATATAAAAAATATAATAATAATGAATTAATAATAAATATTTTTTTTATATACTATCTAGGTATATTATATATCATATAAATATATAATATTATATATCAAATAATAACAAAAAAAAAATTATTATATATTATTATGTAATATACTAGTAATAAATTAACTAAAAAAATTATTTTAAACCAAAACACAAGAATAAATATTGTAAATAAATTAATGTTTCTTAAAAATGATTTTTTTTGTTTGCTTTAAATCACAAATTCTAAAGACTTTACACTATTATGTAAGGAAATCAATTTCATATGTGAACATTAAAAAAATATAATTTTTGAACATTAAAAATATTATTTGCTTCAAATTAAAAAGAAAAAAAAAACATAAATCATCTCTCTATTGACTTTGGGCCAAACCTTAACACACATCAGATACTAACAAACCAACGCTAAAATTTACATTTGATTATGATATAGTGTCATATAAACATATATTTTATTTATATCAAAAATATATTAATAATAAATTATATATATGAAAAAATATTATTATATATTATTATATAATATACTAATAATATTATATGCAATATCATTATAATAAATAATAAATAAATTAAAGAGTTTAATTTAAACCAAAACACAAAAAAAAATATTATAAATAAATCGTTGTTTCATAAAAAATGATTTTTGTTTACTTTAAATCACAAACTCTAGCCAAACCAAATTCTAACGAAACTACATTACACTATTATGCAAGGAAATCAAGCTCATATATGAACATTAAAAAATCTAAAAATATGTGAACGTTAAAAATATCATGTGATACAAATTAAAAAAGAAAACATAAATCAATGGCCCTATTGACTTTGACCCTAACCTTAACACGCATCATATCCTAAAAAACCAATATTAAAATTTCTCACATTTTATTGATAATGTCATATAAACCTATTTTTTTATATATCAGCAATATAATAATAATGAATTGATAACACATATTATATTATATTATATTATATATATATAGATATATATATAAAATACTATATTTCAAACAAATAAAATAAATTAATATTATTGTATATCATTAAATAATATACCAATAATATTATATGTAATATCATTATAATAAATATATTAAAGAATTTATATTAAACCAAAACACCAAAAAAATGAGAAATATTATAAATAAATTAATGTTTCATAAAAATATTTTTATTTGTTTTTAATCATAGATATAACCCAAACCCAAATTCTAACACCATTATGCAAATACATTAAAAAAATCTAATCTTTAAACATTAAAATATATTTCCTACAAATTAAAAAAAAAACATGAATTGATGGCCATATTGACTTTGCCCCGAACCTTAACACAGATCGGATCGTAACGAACGTTAAAATTTGAGCATTTAATTATAATGTAATGTCATATAAATATATATTTTTATTTATATAAAAAATATAATAATAATAAATTAATAAAAAAAATTATTATTATTTATGTATATTATATACCATATATCAAACACAACACAATAAAATAAAATATGGTCATATATTATTATGTAATATAATAATAATGTTATGTAATATCATTATAATAAATAAATTAAAGAATTTATTTTAAACTAAAACACATTAAAAAAGTATTGTAGATAAATTAACTTTTCATCAAAATGATTTTTCTTTGTTTTAAATGACAAACCCAAGCCAAACGAAAGTTTGACGAAACTCATGTGACATTGTACCATTATGCAAAGAAACCAAAGTCATATATAAACATTAAAAAAATTAATATTTGAAAATTTATAATTTTTATTTCTTCTAGGTTAAAATAGAAAACATAAATCGATAATCCTCTTGATATTGGTCTAAACCTTAACACACATGGATAGAAATACTATTTCCTGCAAATTAAAAAGGAAAACATAAATTGAGGTTCCTATTGACTTTGGCCCAAACCTTAACACACATGGGATCTTAACATACTAACCATGAAATTTTGGCATTTGATTAGGATGGAATTTCATATAACCTATATTTTTCTTTATATCAAAAATATAATAATAATGAATTAATAACAAATATTTAAAACTTTTTTATATTTAATATTATTATAATAAATTAATATTTAATACCATTATAATAAATCAATTAAAGAGCTTATTTTAAAGTAAAACAAAAGAAGAAATATTGCAAATAAATTAAGGTTTCATTAAAAAAAAAAATTAATTGTTGGTTTTAAATCACAAACCTAAGTCAAACTAAATTCTAATGAAATTACACCATTATGTAAAGAAATCAACATCATATATAAACATTAAAAAATATAATCTTTGAACATTAAAAATATTATTTCGGGCAAATAATAAAATAAAATAATCATGGCTTTATTGATTTTTACCCAAACATTAAGACACATGGTATCCTAACAAACTAACTCTAAAATTTTTCTATTTGATTATCGTGTAATATCATATAATCCTATATTTTTGTTTATAACAAAAATATAATAATAATGAATCAATAACAAATATTTATTTAAATATATAATATTTTATATTAAAGAAGAATATTTTTGTATATTATTATATATAATATACTAATAAATATCATTATAATAAATAAGTTATATTATATGTAATATTGTTTTAATAAATAAATTAAAGAATTCGTTTTAAACCCAAAAAACCAAAAAAACAACCTATTGTAAATAAATTGAAGTTTCGTAAAAATTATTTTTGTTTGTTTTAAATCATGAACCCAAGCTAAATCAAATTCTAACGAAATTCTGATGTGACATTACACCATCACGCAAGGAAACAAAAGTCATATATGAATGATGTAACGTCCTATAAACCTATATTTTTGTTTATATGAAAAATATAATAATAATAAATAATAACAAATATTTATAATTTATTTTACATATTATCTATTTATATTATATATCATATAAATATATAATACTATATATCAAACAACGACAACAACAAAATAAATAAATAAATAAATATATATATATATATATATATAATTTCATTCTAATAAATAATATTATTATATTAAATAAATAAAAGAGTTTATGTTAAACCAAAACTCAAATATAATACTCTATATCAAACAACAACCTTTTTTATTGTATATTATTATGTAATATACTAATAATATTATATATAATATCATTATAATAAGCAAATTATATTATATGTAATATTATTTTAATAAATAAATTAAAGAGTTTATTTTAAACTAAAATACAAAAGAAATATTGTAAATAAATTAAAGTTTAGTAAAATGAAATTCTCACAAAATTCTACGTGACATTACACCATTATGTAAGGAAACCAAGGTTATATATAAACATTAAAAAAATCTAATCTTTAAACATTAAAAACATTATTTCCTGCAAAATAAAAAAGAAAACATAAATGGATGACCCAGTTGACTTTCGCCCAAACTTTAACCCACATTGATCCTAATAACCTAACGTTAAAATTTCGGCATTTGATTATAATGTAATGTCATATAAACCTACACCATATAAACCTCTATTTTGTTTATATCAAAATTCTAATAATAATGAATTAATAACAAATATTTAAATTTTTTATTATTATATATTATCTATTTATATTATATATATCATATAAATATATAATAATATATATCAAACAAATAAATATTATTGTATATTATTATGTAATATGCTAATAATATTATATTTAATGTTATTATAATAAATGAATTAAAGAGTTTATTTTAAACCAAAATATAAGAAAAATATTACAAATAAATTAATCTTACATAAAAATAATTGTTGTTGGTTGTAAATCACAAACCCAAGCTAAACCAAATCCTAACATGACATTGCACCATTATGTAAGGAAACCAAGGTTATATATGAACATTAAAAATCTTATTTACTGCAAATTAAAAAAAAACATAAATCAACGGCCCCATTGATTTTGGCCTAAACGGAAAACATAAATCAATGACCCCATTGACTTTCACCTTAACACACATGGAATACTAACAAACCAACGCTAAAATTTTAACATTTGATATAATGTAATATCATATAAACCTATATTTTTGTTTTTATAAAAATTATAATAATAATAATAAATTAATAACAAATATTAAATTTTTTTATATATTATCTATACATATTATATGTCATATAAATATATAATACCATATATCAAACAACAACAAAAAATATTATTATTAAATATTATTATTGTATATACTAATAATATTATATGTAACATCATTACAATGAAACATTGTAAATAAGTTAACGTTTCATTAAAATAATTTTCGTTGCTTTTAAATCACACATCAGATATTAACAAAGCAATGTTAAAATTTTGACATTTGATTATGATGTACTGTCATATAAAACTATATTTCAAAGAAGGCAAATGCATGTGGGATTACCGGTACTTAAATACAATGTTCATCCACATGCCTTGACAAATCCCTAACACTTATGGTCACAAAAATTTACCAATTTACCAGGAGCTAATGTTAAGCTCCAATAAGTTTTACCAACTGCTGTCTACAATTACGAAAGTGAACTGTAATTATTTCCTTAATTTCTGGAAACCAAATGCAGTAATTTCCTTAAATTACGGAAATCAACTGCAGTTAATTAATTTCTTGTTGGGAGCTTCTGAAGTGATCCATTACTCCATCTGGAGTTGTCTACCATGATATGTGGAACACCGGACACATAGCCAATAGAAGCTTGATGGAAGCTTGGCTATATATATTTCTGTTTGGTCCCCAAGCTTGCATCTCAATCCCCTTCAGTTTTACACCATCAAGTTAAGAGCGCAGAGCCTGGAAGTGCCTTCAGATTTTCTTATCTGCCTGCTTTGGCGTGTTTTTCTTAGGTGTGATCGCTGATATTGTTTGATTGTGGACAACTTGCTTGCGGTTCGTTTTTCATGCATCGCCTTTGCGGACGCTGCCTTTTCGATACTAGTATTTGTGATGGCATATAATATAGTCATATACCTTTGTTATTAAACTATAGAATGTAATATTTCTGAGGAAAATTCAAGAATCTTTTGCCCTTGTGCTCTTGAATTTCTGAGAATTTAAATGGATACATTTTCTCAATTCCTGATCCGTTAAGGCTAACGCAAATGCGCGATTTAGATTTGTAATAACAAATCACCAATATTTTGTGGGGTTTTGCGTTTAGTTTTGATTGTTTACATATTTGATGTTTGTCCTATTTCCTTACTATTGAGAGCTGTCCAACAGACTTTACGAGGCCAAGGAAGCTCCTAGAATATTTATTTCAAGGATTTTGCAACGCTTTCAGTTTAGACTGCGCATCGTTAAAAGCCGCCACTAGACGTGTTCAAATATCCAATAGTTTTTAAGCAGCAACAAATTGGGGTAGCTAGAGTTACAGGCAATCTTGTCTTTTATCTGAATCAGAGTGCATCAATGGCCAGAGGTATTTATCTTGGGCATTAAACTTTCATTTTTTAGATTCTTTAAAGTATTTAATTCCGCATATTAAGAATCATTGTTTATGCTAACATTTGGTATCAGAGCCTTAATTTATCTCTGCCTTGATGTGTGCAAATTTACAACAGTGATTTAATTTTATTTTATCTTGTGAGGAATTATTTCCGTAATTTACAGTAATACTAATATTTATTGGAGTTTTTACTCATACTATGTCGCTTATAGTTCTGGTTATGTTAGTACAGAGTAATATGGAGTTTATTTAAAATATCATTTTGACTTATTCCTTTCACGAAACATTATTTTTACTCTCGTTAAGATTTGTTTATAATTTTATAAGTAAATTTTTAAGTGTTTCGTCAGTGCGGTAATTGTTTCCGCTTTTCATATTTTTTAAATTGCTTCATATTAAAATGTGTATATGCGATTTCACGTAGCATGAAATGTGAAGTACTGTGTATATTTTTTATGCAATTTATAATAAATAATGTCTAGTGATCTATATAATTTTAATTGATTAGAGAATAGCCACAACATCTCTAATTAAATAATATTATATATTATGATTGGTTAGGATCACATAAAGATTATTTAGACATTAAATTGTAATTAATTATACTAAATATAATAAATTTTATCCCACAGGATTTTTTATTATATTTATGTAATTAATTAGGATAAAATTTCATAACTTACCCACAGGAGTTATGAATTAATAGTTTTATCATAAAGTTCAAAACTATGAATAATTGAATAATTGAATCTGCTTGAATTGAAAATTTAGCCCACAGGCAATTTTTATGTCATTAGATTCAATTTTGAGCATGATTTACATTGGTAAAACATGAAATTTTATTTAAGTCTCAATTTTAACATAAGCATGTGATTTTTTAATTTTGATGCAGTTGTACAACCTGCAAATTTCTCTGAAATTCATTGTGATATCCCTGAACTTAAGGGAGATAACTATAAGGTCTGGAAGGAGAGGGTTCTCCTTCATTTGGGGTGGATGGACATAGACTATGCTATTAGGAAAGATGAACCACCGGCACTCACAGATATCAGCACTGCAGCGGACATCACGCTTTATGAACGATGGGAGTGATCCAATCGCCTAAGCATGATGTTCATTAAGACTAAAATTTCAACTGGTATTCGTGGTTCTGTTGATCAGCATGAAAAGGTCCGAGACTTGCTAAAGGTCATTGATGATCAATTCGTCACTTCAGACAAGGCACTAGCAAGCACCCTAATCATGAAGTTCTCATCCCTAAGGCTCACCAGTGTGAAAGGTGTGCGCGAGCACATAATGCAGATGAGGGACACTGTGGCTCAATTGAAGAAACTCGAGGTTGAAATATCAGAGTCCTTCCTGGCGCACTACATCCTAAACACCCTTCCGCACCAATACGAACCTTTCAAAATCTCATACAACACACATAAGGATAAATGGTCAATTAATGAACTCATGACCATGTGTGTTTAAGAGGAAGAGAGACTGGTGATGGAACTGGGAGAAAGTGCAATGCTGGCAACACGTGGAAAGAGCAAATCTCAAGCCAATCGGAAAGGGAAAGGTAAAGTACCTCCCCAAGCCGATATCAAGAAGGATTCCAAGTGTTTCTTCTATAAAAAGAAGGGACACATGAAGAAGGAATGCACCAAATTTCAGAAATGGCTTGCGGACAAAGGTAATTTAATCTCGTTTGTTTGTTATGAATCTAATATGGTTAACGTCAATATTAAAACATGGTGGATTGATTCTGGATCAACAATTCACATTTCGAATTCCTTGCAGGGTTTGCAAAACCTCAAGAAGCTAGTGGGAAGTGAGCAAAGCATCTTATCAGGAAACAAGATGGGCTCACATGTGGAAGCTATAGGAACATGTTATTTAACTTTAAGTAGTGGTTTTGTTTTAGAATTAGAAAAGGCCTTTTATGTTCCAAGTTTTTCTAGAAACTTGATTTCAGTCTCAAGGCTTGTACCTTTTGGATATTCCTTTAACTTTTCAGAAAAATCCTTCAGTCTATTTTATAAATCTGATTATGTTGGGAATGGTATTTTGTTTAATGGTATTTACTGCATTAATTTACAAAACAATGTCACTTATAATTCAATGCATGTTCACACTGGAACTAAAAGATGTGTTATTAATGAAGATTCCTCTAAATTATGGCACTGGAGACTAGGTCATATCTCCATAGAAAGAATTAAAAGATTGGTAAATGAAGGGGTACTTAATACTCTGGATTTTACTGATTTTGAGAGTCTTATGGACTGCATAAAGGGAAAGCAGACCAACAAGTCAAAGAAAGGTGCCAATAGGAGTTCGGACATATTAGCGATCATACATACTGATATATGTAGTCCAGACATGGACTCACATTGTCAGAGATGCTTCATCTCTTTTATAGATGATTACTCACTATATATGTATCTCTACATGCTTCATAAAAGAGCGAAGCATTAGACGCCTTTAAGATCTTTAAGGCTGAAGTAGAGAAACAATGCGGCAAACAAATTAAGATCGTGAGATCAGATAGAGGTGGAGAATATTATGTTAGATACACAGAAGATAGACAAGCACCTGGGCCATTTGCAAAATTTCTTCAAGAGCATGGGATTGTTGCCCAATACACCATGCCTGGTTCACCCGACCAGAATGGTGTAGCAGAAAGAAGAAACCGAACATTATTAGACATGTTGCGGAGTATGCTTAGCAACTCCAATCTTCCTAAATCCTTGTGGACTGAAGCACTTAAGATGGAAGTGTATATATTAAACCGAGTTCCAACCAAGGTTGTTCCTAAAACGCCATTTGAATTATGGAAAAGTTGGAAACCGAGTTTGCGACATATGCACGTTTGGGGATGCCTGTCTGAAGTGAGAATATATAATCCACAAGAGAAGAAGTTGGACCCAAGGACCATTAGTGGGTATTTCATTGGATATGCTGAAAGGTTTAAAGGTTACAGATTTTATTGTCCATCTCACAGCACTAGGATTGTGGAATCAAGAAATGTAAAGTTTCTTGAAAATGACTTGATCAGTGGGAGTGATCAAACCAGGAACAAAGTTTCTAAGAAGGATCATTCAGAATCTCAACCTTCCACCTCAAGTCATAGATTGATATTTTTCATAGCACCCCTCAAGTACAAATTGGTGTTGAACAACCAATTGTTGAAGTTCCACAAGCTGCTGACGACATTCTAGTAGATCAAGTAGTTCAAGAGTTGCCAAGAACTTTTGAACGACAAGTTGAACCACATACTTCTCAGGAAGATGATGGTACAACATTAAGAAGATCTACTAGACCAAAGAGATCAACAATTCTTGATGATTATGTTGTGTATCTGCAAGAATCTGACTACAACATTGGAGCCGAAAATGATCCCGAGTCCTTTTCACAAGCCATGAGTTGCAAAGAATCAGAATTATGGTACAATGCCATGAAGGAAGAGATGAATTCCATAAAGAGTAACGAAGTCTGGGATCTTGTTGAGTTGCCTAATGGTGCAAAAGTCATTGGATGTAAATGGGTCTTTAAGACAAAGAAAGACTCATTGGGCAACATTGAGAGATACAAGGCAAGACTTGTTGCTAAGGGATTCACTCAAAAAGAAGGAATCGACTACACGAAGACTTTTTCTCCTGTATCTAAGAAAGATTCCTTGCGCATTATTATGGCATTAGTAGCCCATTTTGACTTGGAGTTGCAACAAATGGATGTGAAAACGACATTTCTTAATGGAGATATAGAGGAGGAAGTTTACATGAAACAACCTGAAGGATTCCCCTCTAGTGATGGTGAGCAATTGGTTTGCAAGCTCAAGAAGTCATTATACGGTTTAAAACAAGCATCCCGCCAATGGTATTTGAAATTCCATAATGTAATTTCTTCTTTTGGTTTTGTAGAAAACATTATGGATCAATGTATATACCTGAAAGTTAGTGGGAGTAAAATTTGTTTTCTTGTTTTATATGTGGATGACATTTTGCTAGAAACCAATGATAAGGGTTTGCTACATGAGGTGAAACAATTCCTCTCTAAAAATTTTGATATGAAGGATATGGGTGAGGCATCTTATGTCATTGGCATTAAGATCCATAGAGAAAGATTTCGAGGCATCTTGGGTTTGTCTCAGGAAACCTATATTAATAAAATTTTAGAGAGATTTTGGATGAAGGATTGTTCACCAAGTGTAGCTCCCATTGTGAAGGGTGATAGGTTCAATTTGAACCAATGCCCGAAGAACGACTTTGAAAGGAAATAAATGAAGAACATTCCATATGTTTCTGTTGTTGGAAGCTTAATGTATGCTCAAGTCTGCACAAGACCTAACATTGCATTGGTTGCGGGAATGTTGGGACGATATTAGAGTGATCCAGGTTTAGACCACTGGAGAGCTGCAAAAAAAGTAATGAGGTACCTTTAAGGAACCAAAGACTACATGCTTATGTATAGACGGACGAACACTTTGGAAGTAATTGGCTACTTAGATTCTGACTTTGTTGGATGTGTTGTTTCACGCAAATCAACATCAAGATACATTTTTATGATGGCCGGTGGAGCTGTATCATGGAGGAGTGCCAAGCAGACCTTGATTTCCACTTCCACTATGGAAGCCGAGTTCGTCTCTTGTTTTGAGGCTACTTTACATGGTGTATGGCTTAAGAGTTTCATTTCTAGGCTTAGAATTATGGATTCTCTCTCTAAACCATTGAGAATATATTTTGATAATTCAGCTGTTGTTTTTATGGCTAAAAACAACAAAAGTGGGAGTTGAAATAAACACATTGACATTAAGTATTTAGCTATAAGGGAACATGTTAAAGAAAAGAAAGTGGTCATTGAGCATGTCAGCATTGAGTTGATGATCGCTGATCCTTTGACTAAAGGCATGCCACCGTTTAAATTCAAGGATCATGTAATGAATATGGGACTTGGTTCCATTATGTACTTTTTCATTGTATGGACAATGTTATTTTAATGAAATTCTTAATTATTGTGATGTTTTCCTCATATTTATGTGCACCTTCAGTTGATTTGAGAAAATTCATTTAAGAAAGACCAAGAATAAACATAAGGTTTATTCATTAAGAAATTGTTGCCACATAAATTATAATAAGAATAAATACATAGTAATACACGGAAGATAATACTCGTCATTAGAGGACTTATCACCATGATTCATGTATCTATTACTTAATACAAATTATTAATGGGTTTTAAGATGAGACATTAAGTTTGGAAGTATGGACCAAGTGGGAGAATGTTAAGCTCCATTAGGTTTTACCAACCGTTGCCTACAATTACGAAAGTGAACTGCAGTTATTTCCTTAATTTCTGGAAACCAACTGCAGTGATTTCCTTAAATTACGGAAATCAACTGCAGTTAATTAATTTCTTGTTGGTAGCTTCTAAAGTGGTCCATTACTCCATCTGGAGTTGTCTACCATGATCTGTGGAACACCTGACACATAGCCAACAGAAGCTTGATGGAAGCTTGGCTATATATATTTATGTTTGGTCCCCAAGCTTGCATCTCAATCCCCTTCAGTTTTACACCATCAAGTTGAGAGAGCAGAGCCTGGAAGTACCTTCAGATTTTCTTATCTGCCTGCTTTGGCGTGTTTTTCTTAGGTGTGATCGCTGATATTGTTCGATTGTGGACAGCTTGCTTGCGGTTCGTTTTTCATGCATCGCCTTTGCGGATGCTGCCTTTTCAATACTGGTATTTGTGATGGCATATAATATAGTCGTATACCTTCATTATTAAACTATAGAAGGTAATATTTCTGAGGAAAATTCAAGAAGCTTTTGCTCTTGTGCTCTTGAATTTCTGAGAATTTAAATGGATACATTTTCTCAATTCACGATCCGGTAAGGCTAACACAAACGCGCGATTTAGATTTGTAATAACAAATCACCAATATTTTGCGGGTTTTGCGTTTAGTTTTGATTGTTTACATATTTGAAGTTTGTCCTATTTCCTTACTGTTGAGAGCTGTCCAACGGACTTTACAAGGCCAAGGAAGCTCCTGGAATATTTATTTCAAGGATTTTGCAATGCTTTCAGTTTAGACTGTGCATCGTTAAAAGCTGCCACTAGACGTGTTCAGATATCCAACAGTTTTTAAGCAGCAACAAATTGGGGTAGCTAGAGTTACAAGCAATCTTGTCTTTTATCTGAATCAGAGTGCATCAATGGTCGGAGGTATTTATCTTGGGCATTAAACTTTCATTTTTTAGATTCTTTAAGTATTTAATTCCGCATATTAAGAATCGTTGTTTATGCTAACAGCTAACACTCAATATCTCATTTCAATGTAACACTTTTAAGACTTGAGATTAATAAACCGAGGAGAGGAACTAACACTCAATATCTTATTTCAATGTAACACTTTAAGACTTGAGATTAATAAACCAACGAAAGATCGTTATCTAGTTGCATGTGGAATAATAGCATAAAAAAAAAAGAAGAACACAGAATCATATGTTAACCATACAGCGTCCACAGTGTCAACGATGTTCCAATCAATACTTTACACTTCATTTTCGATTACTTGAATTTTTCAAATAATTTTGGGCGTAAATGATTCATTTGTGGATGTGTTTCAAACCAATCAGTGTGATTCATTTTCTGTTCTTAGATAACCTGTTCTCTCTATTTATACTGCAGCCATGATCTGGTTCTACAACTTATCCTGACAATGAACCATAGTGATTAGTTGGAAACAAGTGGACAAATAAATCATAATGTGATTTAAGCTATTCTCAAAAATTTTAATATAGACCCCACAAGCTTAAATTCAGCCATTATTTAAATATTCTATTTTATTTTTATTTGTATATGCATTGATTAAATATTCCATTTTATTTGAATATGCATTGATTATCGGTTAGCTTCGCATTGTTGTAGAATTTGGGAGGTATATTTAGTCAGTTGGACGTGTGTAATGAAAAACTACTTCATCCCCGACATCACACCCAAACGCATGAGGAGATCCGAGTTTGCAGGACATTCCTAATGCATTTTGGCGATAACCGCATCATGCGCTAGAATTCAGATCGAAATATTCTTCAACGTTAAAATGAAACACCAAGAAGAGTGAGATATTCGCGTGGCCCAAACACATCATACTCCCTCTTGTATAATGAATGATGCATCCTTTGCAAGCAGTTTCAACTAGTTTCATTGTAACTATAATTGAATCTTGAAGCAGTTCCAAAAAAATGTAAAAACAGGTCTCTGTGATGAGATATGGGTTCATAATTTTCTCCATTAACGTTTCGCCTGCACAAGATTGAAGTATACCACTGTTCACCGTTGGTCACTACTGCCTTTGGAATAATCACAATATTTTGTGTTTTTTATCTCTGTGCTGAGTGTGTTTCCAAAGATGATTTAACAGGGTTATATATATACATATCGCTTCCCTTTCGTTTTGTATAAATATTTGCATCACGCTTTTAATCAAACACCATATTTTGTTTGTTTTAAATGTATTAAATATATATATTACATTTGCATCCAAAGATTAATATATATATATATATGTTGGGGGGGTGTTTTAGGTTACTTAAATATGAAAACTTTCTATAAAATAATAATAATATAATACAACACAAATAAAAAATATTACAAAGTGTAAACAAATAAAAAATATTACAACGTGTAAAAAAGGAAAGGAGGAACTTTATTTACAATCTTGTTGAAAAGGCTATTTGTGTGAAATTTGTTTATTTTGACGAAAGGTTTTTTTTTTAACTTGTTCTCATTAATTGGCATAAAATGATATTATATTGACTAGCAATTTCGAAAAGCTTCTTACAATTGTTTTTATCGTATTCCTGGTGTATTCCTTGCATGTATTGATAGATGAAATATTAATCGATTTGAATCTATTGGTCATTTTATTCATCTTTTTAAGTAGCACATACATGTTAGTAGTAATTTGTGCATGAATGCTTCAAGTAGTTATGAAATCTTTTCAAATGATTTGATTTGATTCTCACTAACTTATAGGAGACAGAGAAAAATAGTAGTACGACTGCCACTAAAATAAGTTTTCTTGTGTTCATACAAATGTCTTTTCATTATTTTAGATCCTTCTGTATGTTCTTGGAAATGTTGTAGATCTCGTATTTGCAATTATGATTTCGATAATAGTCTTTCGATTAATCTTTAATTGTTGAATGTATTATTGGTCTCTTATTTCCTTGGACACAAGTTTGATCCTAGGCCTGTATAGTAAACATAGAATTTCATTTAGAGTAGGCTTAATCCAATGCATCCCCCTCATATTCTAAAATAATACAAAAAACTATTTGCATCACATCATGTCTCCATTCATTGGAGTATCACCTCATGAAGGGTAAATTGGTTCTAAAATTATAGTTAGGTTCATCATTAACATAAAAGATTCTATTCAGCATTGCGATCAGGCAGTTCCTTCAATGTTGAGTCACGAAAATTCTAGACATCAACATATTTGGCACTAGAAGGAGGGCCATCACGCAATGAATCACCACTAGGTCACATGAGATATCAAGTAAATCTCAGTCAATGCCATTGCCCTCATCAACACCTGTATAATTGGAACTTCCCACTCCACCTATTTCTTTCATTTCTTTTGCTTCATCCGAAGTAACTTCTCCATGATTTAGTCTTGTAGATACTCCTCTAGAATCTTCTATCCATCAACCACTCACTCTTTCACCCTCTCTTAATCTTCCACCAATCTCCTCTTACTACCAAAGCTCTCTTGAAGACATCCAATCCATTACACACAAAAATGAAGGATTAGCAAGTCCAAGACAATCATCAATAGTCTCTTCTAATTTTGGCATTACTATATATTCTTTTGTACAACTAGGTTTTCTTACCAGATCCCAAATCCTTAGAATAGGAATCAAACCTCTTGAACTTTCTTTACCATCTCACCCACACAAGAAATCAAGCCCTGTTATTGGTGGTAGTGGAAACTAACCTCCAACACCTCCTTCAATCTTTGTATTACTCCCTCCACCTTATTAACCCATCAATATGGCTGGTCAACAACCACAATGAGTACTCCCTTGGAAAACACTAGGATAAGTTAATGTTCTCATTGATCAACATGACCTTTCAAAGAATCTAAAATAGTGTCTCCCTAAGTTTGACCCTAAATCAAAACAACTCGATAAAGATCATATCAAGAATTTCATGTTGGCCCTTAACTTAAGAAGACTTGATGAAGAATATGTTTTATGATTAGGATTTGGTCGACGTTTCAAACCAACTAAGCATGTGAGGATGAACCACATTAGTTGGTTCAAAACATTGACCAAATCCTAATAATGTGATTAATCCAGAAGACATATTTCTACATTATGGATCACAAAAGTCTTAGATCTAACAATATGTTTTATGTCAACTATTTCCCTATACATTTGAAGGAGAGGATTCATCTTGGTACTTTTCCCTACAACCAAATAACATTCAGGATTGTGACACTTTTGAAGATATTTTTATTAAATTTTTTGGAGATGACAAGAATTTGTCCACCATCTTAGTTGAGTTCATGTCTAGAATCAAAATGGGCCCAAAAGAGAAGATTAAAGATTCTTCAATATTCCTAATAAGATGTCTGATACATCTAAACCACAAGTTGAAATTCAAATATATTTCTACATTTCATCCTTACCTATGTCTATTGCCATGTTGTTAAATGTGATGCAAAATCCACTCTCAATGAAGCCATGCAAGAAGCCTTAAATGTTGAAAACGAAATGACTGGTATTGTGAAAAATTCTTCAATAAAAGAGCTAAAACTCCACAACCCACTAGGAAAACTCTTTAAAAAGAGGAAAAATAAATAAATATGCTTTTGACATGGAAAGTTTATAAAAGTTCTTGAAAGCCCTAACTAGTGAGATAGTTAATGTCAAACAAAAATAAGATGAATTATTTACGTCTAAGAAACCATTTAGACTTCTTTTCAAGAGGAATCCACAAGAAATCCCTGGTGGTGAAATATCTGCTGCTGAAACTGAATTAGTATATGGAGATGAAGAAGAACAAGGAGAGGAATTAGATTTAAACTCTTTCTAGGATATAATTGGTACACATGAATAATTTCTACTTGTACAAATGAGAAGCAAAATTGCTTAGCAAACATCCACTTCTCCTCAACAGAAAACCAGTTTGTAATGCCTCACCCCACCTTTACCCACTTTTACAATCTCTCCAAGGTAAACTGAGTTGAGTGTCATTATGAGATGACTTGACCTCGAATTTCTAGATATGCAAGTGGGGCATACAAACTAAAATCTTACTAATACCTCTCAGAAGCACAATATCAGTCAAATGTAATCCTAAAACTTACAATAATTAGATCCTGAGTTGGAACTTCTTTATCACAATATTAACACCATAACCGCACCCACAACACAACATGCATGTGGTTAGGAGGCTACAACCACACCCATAAGCCTTTCTCCATGCAAGTATGACCCAAATTCCTTAGTTTTGTGCTAGCGATTGCGAGATTTGTGCCACTTTTTTAGGGATGTCCTTCATGCCACTACCAAGAAGTTCCCACAGGGGCTTCACTCACTAAACCTATGACATAGCACGTGCATTCGTGGAATACTAAACAATGCTGTTAATTTGACTACATATTGGAAAATACCTCTAAAAATCACATTATTTAACCCCCTACCAATATAAATCCAATACAACTTCCCAATTTATAAAACCCCTATTTTCACTAAATATTGTATGTATCCATTTTTTTATTCACATTTTTTATACCCTTTTATTTTTATATCCCTGGTATAGTAACATGATGTCTCTCTTATGACCCCACATGCATTCTACAATGCAACTTTCTTCTTTTGATATACATTGTAAATGCATATTAGTTGCACCTTTCTTCTTTTGATAGAAATTGTAAATGCATATTAATTCTCCCACAATGCAATTACTTAACCCACACTCAAGCACATCTCACTATGATTTTTGGTATTTAATGGTCTAAGGCACACAAAGATCAACCATGTTTTAGGAAGATTGATTATGTGCATGTATATAAAATAACATATAAATTGATCTATATGATGATGAAAAATCAATTGATGAATCTTTATGAATAGGTTTGCACCAAATAAGGTGTTCAAGCACAAGTCTAGACCCTCTAGATGCAAGACAACTATCTACAACCAAGGTTGGGGCCCCAAATCTCAAATCAAGGGTGCAATCCCAACCTAGACATGCTTAGAAGAAGAGGATGGAAAAGTACCAACACATGCGCTCTTAAGGGAATAACACGAAAGCATGAAATCACCTTTTGATTCATTGTCATCTCACCAATGAGATATGGGCTATCACTCATAGACTATGTAAAATGAAACAATGGATTGGAGATAACACAGAGGCATTAAATGAATGGACTACAACTAGAACATAAGACAAAATTTTGGTTGTAGAGGTGATCTGCTCCATTTGGCTAGCTCAAAACAATGGTGTATTCCAAAATAAACCTCCAAACGTCTACAATATTTTCTACATGTTGAAGGCAAGCATTACCTTATCATGCACCTCACTAAAGACAAGGCTTCCTTGCACTCTCATACCTTTGAAATACAATTCTAAAATTTCTAGAGGATATTTTGATTATCCAATTTTAAGGTCACAACCAAGCCAGACCCCACATTGGTGTATGAGACCCCCTTACTTGTGGGACAAGGGACCCACCTCTGCACAGTGATTTGACCACTAAGTCAATGAAGGCATACATACTCTACCCCCTCTGGTTTTGAACCTGTGACCTCTTAGGAGGAAACACATGCTCTTAACCATTAGGCCCACTCAATCTAGATATAGTGGATTTCTCTTTAAGGTCTCTTTTACATAATTAGTGATTACATTGGAACCAAATTGGAACTAACATCATATAGGAAATAGAAACGAACCTAGAAACAATATTAAGAACTAATATCACTTCCTTGAAATAGGAATGACCCTGGAATTTCTATAATTAGAGAATCACTTGAAAATTTAAGCTAAACAATATTAAAGTAATGTCTTGAACACCAAGAACCAATAGCCTTATCGCCCTATAACGAAGCAACCTATGCAAGATCAAATTTACGAAAAAGACCTGCTAAAGAACATCCATGTAACACAATCCTTCCAAAGAAAACATCTATAATGCCAAAATCAGTTGAAAAGCATGATATGGGACTTTCAAATTCAAAAACGAGTTGAGAAGCATGGGATCAGACTTCCAAGATTTTATATAATGATTATATGAACGAAGGTTCTAACAAGACGGGCTTAAATGTCCAAGGAGGAAATGATAGGAGAAAAGCTTTGCCAGAAATTGAAAATAATCCTTTCACTATTCTTTCCCAAGGGATTAAGCCAGTTGTTTATATAAACACTTTATTTAATATTGTTGTATAGGACTTCAATTAATATTGTCTTCTCAGTGTCAAGATTAGAATAGAGAACAACCATTTTCTCTATATACAACCATGATTACAAATATCCTAAAGCTTCTATGGAAAACCCACAGACCAAAGGTTATAAAAGGCCAACAAGGTTTGAGCACTTCTAAAAGCACAAGTGCAGGAATCTGCTTATTACCTTGGAACCTCAAGTTGGGCAAGACCAGTAGGACTCACATCACCTTCCACAACATATATTATAGAATCTTCAAAGCTAAACCAGTTGTCCTTGATTTTGCTACATGAAACTATTAAACTACTGACATGTCCAAAGATAATTTCGCAGCAGCTAGCGATTCTAAAAACACAACTTCTTCATCAAAATAATGGTCATTTTACCAATATGTCACAATAAATAGCTATGGCAGAATCAGTTGAATAGAAGGCACCCAATTTTCTTTCAATACCTCTGAACTTACTCATAGACAACAGAAATATGCAGTATTTGATCAAACTTTGTTGTATCTAATAAAAACAGAAGTTGGAAACAAAATTCCACGCTAAAAAGGTTTTGATCAACTATAGTCTAACTTAGTTGCCTATAAAACGCAGGATTTAGTCCAACTTAGTTGCCTCTAATTCAAACAGAAGTTGAAAACATAATTATGAGCTAATAGATTCTGACAACTCTAATTTAATTTCGTTGTAACTGTAAAATAGACCCCTAGAGCATGGGAGAATAAGCATGGACCTCTTGTTGTAGTCTTAAGCCATAGGTGACTAGCCATAATATATAGTCTCCATTCTTTGAACAAGAAAGAGAGTGGAAATCCTAAAGAGACAAGCCCGTCTGTATCAATATTCCATCTTACTAGCCTTGGTCCAAAAACTAGCTTTAAGAAAGTATCCATTGGAGTGAAGATTGTCTTAAGCACCTGTAGAGTTCAAGTCCTATGAACTGAATTCCTTAAGAGCTCTGAGCTTAGTCTATAGTGTAAGCCCTATGACACTTTCCTTAGTCTTTAGCTGTATTGACATAACTACTATATACAAGTTTTGGAGAGTAAGATATATGTAGAGTAAGATTCACATGGTTTCAAAGCTTTCACTCAATATGCATATATTATTTTATTTGAAATCATAGTATTAGGTGAACTAACTCTCTCTGTTGGAGCTTCAGAGAGTAAGATCTTTGGAAAAAAGCCTTAAGAGACAAATTGTAGTCTGTACTATAGCTGTATAGCCTAGAGTCTCACTATTCTCAAAAGTTGATCTACTTGTTGTCTTTGCGGTTGCTTACAAACTTGCACTTGGGACCCAAGCTTTGGAAAGAGTGATAAAAATCAGGCCTTTGGTTGCACCTTCTATGCAATTTATTAAATTTATGACACAGGCCAAGGGGTACATGTGACAAAATCTTCTAAGAATATATAATTCATGTTGATAGAGAACAGATGGATGGTGGGCATAGGTTAACAGGTACTACTCCCTACTAAATTTCAATGCATTTCAATTCTCAAAAGTATATTTTTCAAGATCTTCAAGAAAATGTAATATGGAGGAAGACTCTTTAATAATGACATGGTAAGTAAAAAATAATATAATTAAATGTACATTCAAAATCGTCCAAATTTCTTTAACAAAGCTTCCAAAATTCAAAAAGGAAATAAGTGCACAAGACATAAGTTAGCATTTTACATAGAAAACATCAGCAAGTAATCTTTTCCTAGTTGCTAAAAAGGACAGTAATTAAATTCATTATTAAGGAGAACTAAATGATAAAAAACAAAAAAGCACTCACTTATTATTAAAGATACACTCACTTATTAGTTGTAACATAACGAAAAAGCATTAACAAGTTAACAGATGTGCAATACATCCATATCCAGTATTTCTCATTACATATCGTAGAATGACCTCAACAATATACAGTTGCATGTAGACTATGAAGAAAATCATGTCTCAGAAGCATTCACAGGAAGAAAACTTTCAGAAAGCTTTGGATTGTTTTTCTTTGCACTGGTAAGGTGTACCTAGACAAATATAAGTATACATAAAACAACATACTAAAATCTAAAACTATGATATTCTTACATTTAACAGAAAATGCAAGTGGGTGACCTTCCAATAGAACTCAAGAACTGTTGTAGCAACACAACAAACAGTCATACAAGGATTTTTTATAAAAATTGTGCCACCTATAATGTCCACTCTAGTGTAAGAGCCCTAAGAAGAATCAAGCTCTTGGACCATCCAAGCAAAATTACTTTAAACACTATGGTGTAAACAAAAATCGTACTATCAAGACTGAAAGCACAAACTAAATACACAACAACATGAAATAGCATGAAAAAACATAGTCTCCACTATAAACAAGACTAAATTTGTATATATACCCCATAATGAAGAAAAAAGTTTCTTTATCTGACCATATTGCACTTGAAAGTTCCCAAATATATAGCATGAAGTCAAAATATCTAGGTTGTGCACCATCAAAAACCAAATTCCAAATTGCCAACCATTCCATAGTTTAAATCTAAACAACGAATATATGCCAAGGCCTGAAAATATTATGATATATCTTTAAAAAAAACATCTCCATCATACAATTGTTTATGGGATAACGATACAACCAACCATAGATTTGTACTTCCAACTCTAGAATTGTCCACTTCTACAAACTCAAAGCTTGCATGTTTAGGATCGTGCTTCATGCTAGAATAAATTGAATCTATGAAACAACTCCATAGACCTAGAGCCAAGTCAGTTTGTTAAGCACTGGTTAGAAAAAGCTTTGTAAAAGCACTACAAAAAACCTATGACTATTGTGAAAAACCTATGACCACTGTTAAGACACATTACAAAGCTTGGTGTTAGGATATTCATCTAGTATTTGAAAGGTACATATCATGCAATTCACAGTCTACCATGCCCTCCTAAATTGAATCGATCTTTTTCTTATCAATGTGCACTCTGGTAGAAGCTAGATCCTTCTTCTTATGAAATGTTGATGCACAAACTCTTATAGCTTTTGTTGAAGTGACATGTATGCTTGGATCTTGAATATTATTCTCATATTTGTTTGGCATGGTAGAAGTGTGGTAGGAGAGGTCACAAGGGTATCTCTTGGGCCTTCATTTAAAGAAATAGACTCTGAAATTGCAACTTTACTCATCAATTTGGGCTTCAAAGCATGAATGCTTGTATAGAGCCTACAAAATAAACCCATATAAATATTTTTTTTTTATAACATAAGCACACCGTACCTCTTGTAACATAATCACATCGTACCCATAAATAAGCTAAATTAATAAGTAGTTGAACACATACAAGAAGAATGTGTCACAATCCAAGGGTTAGATTCCAATCCTTCTTCAGAGTATTGACACATATCTCTCCATTGCTTGCAATATTAGGGTGGAATATTTTTGTGAAAAAATACCCTGCAGTCACACATCCAATACAAGTTAAAAAAATTGGAAGATTTAGTATTATTTACATCATAAACAATGTTTTGATATCAAGAAAAGTCAAAGAAACTAATAATTCACTCATGATATGATGGAAAGAATGAATTTCCTTGTGGAATTGAATATGGACAACCATGACTGGCCATTGAGATTTTCCTGACTCAGCTATACTTAACAGGAAGCCTGAACACAGTAACTCAGCTATTGCTAATAGAAAAATTTTCATCTTATACCAAATGGTATATTGCGTGACTCCGTGAGGTATTATTGTGTGACAATATTACAATGGATTGTAAGAAAATTTACATGACTACTATAGGGATTAAATCTCTTTGGTGGAAGACACACCAATATACTTATAGATGGTAAGCAAGCAAACTTGTGTGATTCTGCTACACCTAGCAGGAAGCTTGAGCATAGTAACTCAGCTATACTTGAAACAAAAAAAAAATCTCTCTATACCAAACAGTGTGATAATATATTTCATGACTCCATACCAAATAGTGTGATAATATATTTCAAGACTCCGTTGAGAAATTATTGCATGACTTATCTATTCACAATTCAAATAAATTTTGGCCATAAATTGGAAAGCCTAGCACAGTTTTGCTACTTGTCTCACATTCCACATCACACATCCATTACAAGTTAAAAAATGCTCAAACAAGAATAATAAATTCTCAAAATGGCAGCCGAATTGGACTTGAATTCCAATGGGCATACCACTATATCCTCTGTGGAAAGGGGTCTTGATGTGAGTGGTTTTGGGTGAATTAAATTAGCATTGTATATCAATGTTGCTTAGAATTTGGTACATATGAGCAAGTTGTAATTGCATTAATGAATGAGATTCAAAGCCAATGTCCATTGCATTATGACTTCGTACATTTATGGGAATGTGAGATGCTATACACAAAAGAAAATGGAACACAGAGAACCCTTACTTCGAGCACATAATGACTTACGAAATTAATCTCTTAGATGAGCTCAATACTGAAATTTCCCAGCATAATTGTGAGACCAGTGACAACTTTAAACAGAACAACATCCTTCTCTTCTCAAGTCTTCTTCAATGAGCATGCAATAAGCTTCAGGACAAAGGAATTCCTTCTTCTATGAAAGATCTGGAGATTTTGTTACTTTATCCCCTTCTGAGGTGTCATACTTGTTTTTGTATTCAGTATTAATGTGAAGCCTTCAAGAAGATCTAAGAAGCAAATGATCTAGGGGCTTAATTCAGAACATGAAATATTTTTTATTATAACTTTCAAGTTGAGTAAATGGTTGTCTATTGATCTGAATATCTTATTCCTGGAATACGTTGTAACTTGTGACAATACTGCCCTTATTTATGCTTCAAGGTGAAAACAATATAAATTCTCAAAATGGCAGCTGAATTGGACTTGAATTCTAGTGGTTATATCACTATATCCTCCATGGAAATGGGACTTGATGTGAGTTGTTTTGGGTGAATTAGATGAGCATTGTATATCAAAGTAGCTTAGAATTTGGTACATATGAAAAAGATGTAATTGCATTAATGAATGATATTCAAAGCCAATGGCCATTGCATTATGGATTTGTACATTGCTGGGAGATGAGAGATGATATCTTCTTTTCCCATAAGTTTCAACCTTGATCAAGTCCTTTTTTAGTCAATAGGATAGGAACCATTCTATAGATGTATGATGATGTAAATAACACAAATATATACAACTATATACTCTGGAAATTATTTTTCTTCGATTGTTCTTTGTATGACTGAGTTGGGTCAAGACTACTTTTAACATTGAAAAGTTCATATAAATTACACTACATGCCTGAGAGATTTGGTTTTCTCCATCTTCCAAAAGAAAAATTCATATTAGTATGACAAAATTTATGTATCCACTAACTAACATTGCATTTGTAAAGAATCTCCTGTATTTTTTTTTTAATCTTGTGTTGGTGAAACTCAATATTAAAATTCCCCTTAAACAAATATTCTGGTTTAGCATGGGCATACACACAGGTCTCGCTCCCTAGTCTTTACCCAAAAATAAAGAGGTTGAAGTAAGCTAATGAAAATATTGATTCGATAATGGAAGGCATTGTGTGTACTTAACATGGGCAAGTTGTTTCCTATTTAATCATAGCTTATTATTAATCTATGTCTGCAGAGTCACTATAAAATGGTTGACCAATAGATAACATAAAGTTCTCAAGTTTGAGTTTGTGAAGCTAAGGGTTAAAAAATTTACTTCATGCTTATTAGACACTCACTCAATGGTTATTACACACCCACATTTTCCTTTAAGTCTGCACTGGCAACTTAGGACATTTATAGGAACACTGTTGTCAATGTTAATGATCACGGTACGAGAGAAGTTTGCAGGGTTAACATAAATATTCATCACAAACGTATATTATTGACATGTAAGCGCAAAGGAGATAGAAGAATTTGCAAACTAAGAAAACATCACTTTATAGGGTGAAAGAAACTATTGACAAATGGATTATGTACATCCAATTGCATATAAACAATGGTGGAATTTCATCAAAAGGTTTCTGCAAATTGTATTCATATATTTCTTCTTTGGTAAAGTGTCCTTCCTTCTAGCAAGAATGTTTGCATTGTGTCATGTCAAATCTACCTAGGTATTGTCATCAATCACATTTTGAGATACATATTGCTATATTCGACAGAACTAGTTTGAAAAACATATAACACCACAACCCAAACAAGGAGAAGGCCTTGAAATGCCCAGGTTACAAAATAAAATCAGTTGAAGCAACACTGTTATGATTTGACAAAGTCTCTGAGGTGTTTCTGTAAAAAATGGTTTTCAATTCTGTTAGGACTAAGGAGAGTCACAACTATGTGCTTTAGTTTATTTCTGCTAGAGACTATGCCTCAGGTTTATGGTCCCTAGACCATTTTAGCCTCTCCAAATGATGTTTTATTTTCTAATACTAACGATGCAATAAGAGAGGGAATATATAGCTAAAATTATTTTTTTGTATCTCAGCACATTGCAGATCATACAGTCCCTGTGGATGCAGATGGAGGTACAAAGAAGGTCATGCAAACCACCAGAGTTAAGGGCTATAATTCCCATCTTGGATTTCATTCATTGTACATGACTCTATTATGCTATAGAGAAGTATGAACTTAAAATGTCACATTGATTGTGTGCCTCTCTTTTGAGCAGGTCCATAGACACTTGCAACTTCGTATGGAAGCACAAAGAAATTTTTTACATACAGTTCTAGAGAAAGCGGGGAAACTCTCGCAAGTTAAAACTTGGGGTCAATTGGATTGGAAGTTGCTTGTTCAAAAATTTCTGAGAAGGCCTCAAGACTGAAAAGTGAATGCTTTTAAATCTACAATTTCTAATTTGACTTTCCCTACTTTGACTAAAATATCAGGTCTATTTCCAGAATCTGAAATTTTTGGTCAATAATTCTAGGTTGCAGACTAGTTTGGATATATTTCTCTCACTTTGAATGAGGGTTCAGCAAAGATTCCTACAAAAAAAGGTCAAGATATGCATATGGCATACAATAGAGTAGTTTTTGTAGAAAGAAATGAAAAAAGATATGAGGTTGCAAGAATTTTCAGGAGAAGAAAGTAAAGTATTTATTCTCCTGTTTTAAGGACCAAGGGCTCTTCAACCATTTTGAATGACAAGGCTACTATTGACATAGTACAAGCATAAGAAAATGACAACCGTTTATCTGGGAAGAAATGGAAACATGTGAATGAATGGAGTGCGTGCTCTTCAATCCATGCCAACAACATTAGCCTTTTCTAGTGCTCCGTCTCTACATAAAAATGATCAGCCTTTTCTAATGCTCTATTTGTGCATGAAAATAGTCAAATTCGTGAGGAAACCAAATTTTATATGAATTAAGATAAAAATGTTCCAACAAGAGTAATATATTGTCAAACTGGTTGCAGAATTGGACTTCAATTCCAATGGTATACCACTGTATCCTCCAAGGAACGGGGGCTTGATATGAATGGTTTTGGGTGGATCATATGAGTCTTTGGCACATATGATCACATAGTGGTTTCATTCATGAATGAGGATTAGAGCCAATACCCATTGTATTATGGCTTTATACATTGCTTAGATATGATAAATCCTTTCATCTTTTTCCCTTGAGTTTTAACCTCGATCAAGACCTCTGCTAGGGTATCAATAAGATATGTGGCATTCTACATTATATATGCAATGATGTAGATAATACACTTATACAACTACATGTTCTAGAAATTATTTGGCTTCAATTGTTCTTTGTGCCACTAAGTTGGGTCAGTGCCACTTTTAACATTGCAAAGTTCATATAAATTATAATGCATGCCTAAGATGTTTTTTTGGTCCATTTTTTGAGAAACCATTCATGTTATCATGCCAAAATTTATCTATGCACTGAGTAATATTGTATTTGTAAAGAAGCTCTTGTATTTTCTTTTAATCTCATGGCGGTGAAACTCAAGCTTCAAATTCTCTCTGTGTTGGTGAGACTCAAGATTCAAATTTGCGATAAACAAATATTTTGGTTTAGCATAGGCATACACACTAGTCTCTCTCCCCTAGATTTTACCTAAAGAGAAAGAGGTCAAGGTGACGTAATGACAATTTTGATTCGATAATGTAAGGCATTATGAGTACTTAACATGGGTGGACTGTTGACTTGTGTATTCCTATTTAATTAAATTATAGCTCATTATTAGTCTATGGTTGCAGAGTCATTATAAAAAAGGTTGACCAATAGATAAGATGAATTTCTCAAATTTGATTTGGTGAAACATGGGGTTTAAAACCTCACTTCATGCTTATTAAGCATCGAGTCCCTATTTATTAGGCACCCACATTCTCCTCTATGTTTTCACTTGCATTTCCAACTTATTTCATTTATGTGAACACTCTTGACAATGCCACCAATCATTGTACAAGAGAAATGTGCAGGGTTAGCAAGAATACTCATCATGGATGGATATGACTAACACGTAAGGAAAGGAGATAGGTAGAAGAATATATGCCACTAAGAAAAAAATCAGTTTATATGGTGGAATAAACTATTAACAATTGCATTCTATAGTTCATGTCGCATATAAGTGATGGTGGAAGCACAAAAATATCACTAAGCACAAAAATATCACTTGTTGAAAATCACCTGAAAAAGGAGGTCTGATATCTGACTCAAGGTGGGAATTACACTGTCTTCTCCAGTGCACTCTTCAACTAATGCTAAAACATCTGCTTGCATTTCCTTTTTCACCAAAAAGATTTGATACACCACTTCCTCCATTTGTTTTGAAATGATAAATGTGCATAATTCTTTGTGGAGTCAACAATGATAAACTCACCTCCAAGAAGATACTTATCTAAAGAAGCCTTCCAAGAACATATGTCTATCAATACAAAGTTCAAACCAATAATAAATTTAAATTTAAAACCTTAAATAAAATTACAATGTCCCAACAACACTTTTGCATACCTCAGAATTGTTCAATGAAGGGATAAATTTATCAACAAAGACTTGTAATTTGTTCTCCTCCCCACCAAGACTTGTAAAAGGAAATTTATGGATTCTTCCTACTATTTTCAAGAGAAAATAATTTTGCATAGATGCAGTGCATAAACAGTCAACAAGGTGCTGCAAAGGCAAAAGAATATAGATATAGTTATTGTATTCAATAGAAAGTTATTCTTAGGAACCCTCCAAATAGCTAACCAAAAGATGGCCATTTACAACGCATCTACCTTATGCTGCCACATCCACCTATAGATAACATGTTGCTGGGATGGAAGTCCCATGCTCTTTGTTGCACCAACATTTACTGTGTAAAAATAGTTAAGCAATATGTAAAATATCAGAATATGACTACAAGATAACCTTGAAATAGTCAAACATTGTGGATTAAAAAAAAATTAATTCATGGAAGGCAATAAAAAGCAATCAAAATTGTACATAATACACTTTCCAATATAATAGTCATTATTGAAAAACATAAAATCAAATTGAAATTTAAGAAAATACACCAATACCAGTAGTGAAGAGAGATCTGCTCTTGAGATGGACAATATAGACTTCTTGTAACTCTTTCAGAAGAAAGGCATGATTTGATTATAGCCATCATTTCCTTACATGCTTCTATCATTTCTTTGAATAAACCCTTGATTAGTCCTAGATTCCACTCCAGAGAGGTCTAGACATAGCTCAACAAACCGTTCAAATGTGGCAGAAATGATAAATCTTACAAATGGTGAGGATAAGGCTACAAACAATCTGCCTTGGAGGTATTTTGAATATATATAGATTGCTTTCAAAAGAGCCCAGAACAGAAGCTTAAATGAGCATCATATTATCTAGAAACCATAGAGATACAACACAATAATGTCCTCCAACTTCACTCAGAATAATCCCAAATTGTGTCCACGAAGATTCCATTGAAAATACTTAGGTCAAATACTACTGAGGTCTACCAAGAAGAGGCCCAAATAGGTCCCAGAATAGGCCTGAAATTAATACAAAAATGCCTCAGACAGGGGGGGTCTCAGAAAGGTCAAGAAGGGTCTCAGGAAAGGACTACTATGTGCCTTAAATGAGCCAAAAGGAAATGCAAGATAGATACGAATTAGCCTCATAAAATAAATCATTTCATAACGACCCAAGATCCTTTCAAATTGATTCATAATTTCCTAGTAACAAGGGTATGAACTACATGATATTCAAAGTGTGATATTCAAATTGATTCAGAAGTGCCCTTTCAAACTGCTTATGTAGTTAATATCATTTATTGCAATAATTCAAGAATTCTAAAATCTTACCAGCCATCTTGGAGATTCTGGGATAATGGAGAGACCAATAAGCAATAGAAAATTGGGAACTAGCTCTACATCACCTCCCATGGGCCTTAATTCACCTCCTAGCTTAGTTAAACCAACTATTCTCATAACTTACTACATACTTTTTATTATATTTTGTTTATGAGATGAGTTAGAGTTGGATATTTTGCTTTGTGGTCTAATGTGCATTTAATGCAGGATTAAAGGAGAAAATCAAGGAATTTTGGCAAAGACCAAGGTCAAAACTCGAATGAATCAAGGGAGAGGGATTATAGGAGGTAAATCCTCCTCATTTACTACCCCTCCATTCGAATATTCCACCATTGACTTGGAGTGCAAACAGCCAAATCAAGAGGACTAGAAGGCAGCCAAGCAAGTGAAAGACAGAAACCAGTTTATCTCGAGTTTGGGAGCTGAGCATCCTTAATTTTAGGGAAGTCGTTGGAGACTTCAGATGTATAAGTAGAGAGGCCTAGGACCTCAGTAGGATTCTGATTTTTATTGTAAAACTCTACTCTATTTTTGAGCTGCAAGACTTGTGATAGTTTTTTGATGTAATCTGTTGTTTTGGTAATAAGAATGAGTTTTGTTTTGAGCCAGCACTGAGTTACTTTAGAGCGCTGAAGCTCTTGGGTTAGGGCCCAACCCTAGCAGCCAAGGCTTGTATTTATTGTACATGTATTGTAGTATAGATTCATAGCTTAATTGTTCATTTTCTTAGTAGATGCATTTCCATTACAGCAGTGTAGATTAGATTGGTTGTGTGATAGTTTGCTTCCATTTGTGCCTTCTTTCAAGTAGCAGGTTAGCAAGGATAATAAGGATCACCAAAAGGTTTTCAACAGGTGTCTTGGCCTCACTTCCTCCCTCTCGGACCATGACTTGAGGAAGGGACCCTTCAGCAGCCCCAAAAACACGGATTTCTAGTTCTTGTATGAGCTTTGGAGTTTGTTGTCTTTGATTCAGTATTTGGTTCATGTTGCAAGGAAGATTTCATTGTCATCTTTTTCCATCTCCATTTCTGAAATAAGATCTCACTAATGCTTTCATTCCCTTCAGCAACTTTCTTCATGCATAATATAGGTAGTTGATTCATGCTTTTCTAGTTTATGAAAATGTATCTTGTTGCATAGTTCTTTTTGGAAGACACACATGTTTTATGCAGAGCAGGCACTTCAGGAGGAAACCAAGACTTCATAACCAGCAATCACCTTCCACTTCATCCACCTTAGCCATCCCTTATTTCACCATTGAGCGAATCTAGCCATCCCTTATCTTGGATATTGACTCCTGAGTGCTATTAGACCTTCTAACACTCCATTCGACCCATCACACTTCTTTCCCAGGCTTCCAAACACTTCCAACACCTCACAATTAGCTCTTGGATGTATCGTGTAGGTTCCCTATAGTTCCTACAGGATCATCCTATAGGTTTCTAGTACATCCTGTAGGTTTTCCTGAAACAACCTATTTTGAAGCCGAATTGATGGGAAACCTCTAAGAAGTCACAGCCTCCTAGGACCCCTCCACACCATCCAACCACTTCCTAAACCTTCTAGCCATCCTCAAATACCTTCCATCGACCAGTCACATCGACAAGAACAATTAGTTTGCATACTTGATTTTTCCTAAAAAACCAAAAAGGTGGAAACAGATTTAGTTTAGTTTCTTTTCTAGCACAGTAGTATGCTTTGATGCTCTTTACATCTGCAACTTAGATAGTAGCATTTGTTTATTGTTGATTTAGCAGTTTTGCTTAGTAGAACTTCTTAAATGGTTAATTAGGGTATGGTGTGGTTTAGCATTACATGTTGGCCTTTTTCATTACTGCAGTAGAGTAATTCTCTTAGAGTAGTTTTTCCCTTCTTCCATTAAAGAATCAAGCTTCTTCTGACTCTATAGAAGTCTAGGTTGGAACCCCAGTGGTCTCTCCCCAGCTGAACAGTGACAATAGGCAGAACCATCACTTTTACTTGTGCACATAACACTGTCACCTCCAAGTTTGTACGAACCCTGGGTTGATAAGTAAAGCTGGTAGCCCAGGAGTTGCAACATCCTTACTGCAATACTAGTGCTCATCACTTTTTGGCGCCGTTGTTGGGGAGGTGTCTAAGTAGAATGTGATTACTGCTTTCGTTTCTTCTATTTCTTGTCTTCAATATTCTTCCATTAGTTTTTTTTTGCAAAAGTAATCTAGTCATTTCCTTTCTTTCAATTTTCATTGTCTATTTTCCTTTCCATTCTGCAAGTAGGATTTCAATTTAGCAAGTAGTTTTTTCATTCTGTCATTAATTTTCAGTCAATCAGCAATTTCAATTCTGCAAGTACTTTCCAAGTTTTAAAAAAAGAATACAAAACCACCCCAAAAATATTTCCTTTCATGCCTCGTAAGAATAGGGACAACTTACGAATTTTTTTGCCAAATACCCCCACTACATCCAATAGCCAACCTTCTCTCTTCTTCGGTGGCTGTGAACTGGAGGAACCCTTAGGTGAGAAACCTGACATATTTCAAGAACCTACAGGGGAAGAAGAAGAAGAGGAACCCATTCCTACTAAGCCAATGGCTGAAAATCGAAATGACTGAGGAAATAGAGAGAGATTTGAGGGTGCCTTCCCCATCAGGGAAACCAATGGGGACACTAAGATGAAAAATATAAGCCCCTCTTCCCTACCTCATTTCCATGGCCTGACCACAGAGGACCCCGACACTTTCCTGTTTGAGTTTGTTGTTATATGTCGAACCTATGACTATACAGATGATGAGAAAAAGTTAAAACTATTTCCATCTACCCTCAAGGATGCAGCATTGTGCTGGTTCATGGGTTTACCTAGATATAACATCACAACTTGGGCTCAAATGCAGCAGGCCTTTAACAATAAATATCGAGACTACTGTCGGTCAAAGGATACTAAAGAAGAAATTTTCAGGGTGACCATAGGCCATGATGAATCCTTAGAAGACTATGAAGAAAGATTCCAGCTCAGTTACAAAAGGGCCAAGTGCACACTTGACCCTGAGTCACTAAAGTTGGTCCTACTTAGGGGAGTAAGAGAAGACCTTCTGGATACCTTACATTTGTTAGCAGGAGGAGATATCTACCAATTACCCTATGAGGATATCAAGACTATCTTCAGAAACCATTCTAGGGCAACCAGGAAAAAGGGTAGGGGTAGTCAACCTATGGCCAGTACACCATCTTCCAAC
Source organism: Pinus tabuliformis (assembly GCA_031772625.1). NCBI lineage: Eukaryota > Viridiplantae > Streptophyta > Pinopsida > Pinales > Pinaceae > Pinus > Pinus tabuliformis. Next base: position 1,766,051,201 of record CM062816.1, read on the forward strand.
TCATCCATCAAGGGTGAAATTGGAAACATGCTGGAAGATTTCAAAAGTGAGATGCTGCAAACCCTTGCCTTGCAACTGGACACCATGAACATTAAAAGGAAGTAGGAGGAAGCAGAGAGAGCCTTGGCGATCTTCTATCCTAGATGCACCAGGAGGCATCCTAGGAATGAATGTCCGTTGAACTCTATTGAAATTTTCTCGGTCTCTGAGGAAAACCACACCATAGACAATTGCCCTTCTTTACCTCGACTCAAAGCTATATATCAAGGAGTTGAAGGGGTCACTAAGCATGCTACATTAACCAAAGGAGACCTCCTGGGCCTAGACCATACCAGTAGGGCATGCAGGGTTCATCCAATGCATATTACAACCCCAACCAAACCACAACTATACCTTCTTGGGGACCCCCTGCTCATCCTTCCTAGTCTACACCCCCTCCTTGGTCCTATGCATCTCAGTATCATTCCCAGCTAGCTAGCCAGTCATTTCAACCTTATGCTCCACCACAACCTCAGTGGAATACACCACTCCAGGGGTGGAGGCCCCAATACAACAATGCTCCAGCTCTATTTCCTCCACCACCTACCCAACCACAACTCCTACACTCTGCTCCACCCAAGCAACCCCAGATGCCTACCCAGCCAAATCTGAACCCGAACAATAGGCAAGCTCAGCAAGTATACAGTGGAGAGACATCATATCCAGCTTATGTTGTGGAAATCCAAGAGATTAACCTGAGATCTAGGAAAGTTCTCCGAGATAACCAACCCCCCCCCCCCCCCCCTCCACCTAGGGAGGTTTAGGAAGAAAGAGAAGAAAGCAACCTTAAAGTAAATCCACTCTTTCCTAAGATATTAGCCCAACCACTCCAACCTACCCCAGAAGAGACTGAACTTCTAGGAGAACTGAAAAATTTATGTGTAAAGATCCCCCTTCTCTAGGCAATAAAAGATGTTCCCATTTACAATAAGTTGATTAATGACAAGTGCTTCAAGTATCCAAGGAGGCGAAAAACGGATTCCCCTACCATTAATGTCATTGGGCAGCTGTCTGGCTTAATGCTGGGGTAGGTAATATGTCGAAAATATTTGGACCCTGGAAGCCCTATAGTAGATGTGCACATCAATGGCACCATTATCCCACACACTCTGATCGATCTTAGGGCTGCCATTAATGTGATGACCAAGGACACCATGCTCAAGCTCAACCTCCAAGGTTCATTGAGAAAGACCACAACAGTTCTACAACTTCCAGATCATTCCACAGTAACCCCTAAGGGAATTGTGGAGGATGTGATGGTCTCCATTGACTCTTGGGAGTACCCTACAGATTTTCTAGTTCTCCAGCCCAAGGCTAAGCTTACTGGTTATCCTCTCATCCTTGGGATGCCATGGTTGGCTGCTGCAGATGCTTACATTAGCTATAGAGTTGGGAATATGACCATCAAGAATGGGCATATCTCCAAGAAGTTAGTCCTATACCCTCCTGCTCAACCTCCTCTAGAGCATGATTTACCTTTATGGTTGGAGGAGGAAGAAGATGGAGTTTATTCCGCCCAACTTTATGCTTTGGAAGCAACCATGGGAGGAGGACATCAAGATGAGGATGACTTGATTGAACACCTGCTCCAAAGTCCAACTCCTAGTTCATTACCTTTAGAAGAAGCAGTAAAGGAAACCCAGAACAATCATCCAACTGACCTATGCTTGGCTGATCCCAAGCCACTCTGTGTTAAAACCATATAATTTAGCCCAAAGAGAACCTTGAAAATAAATCTATCTCTTTCTTCTCTCGAAGAGGAGAAGCTATGCAACATGTTAAAGGAAAATCTAAAAGCCTTCGCCTGGAGTTACAAGGAAATGAAGGGAGTACACCCCTTAGTGTGTAATCACCACATATACATCAAATAAGGATGAAAGTTGGTCCGAAAACCACAAAAGAGGATGAATCTAGCTCTTAAAAATATAGTCAAAGAAGAACTACAAAAGCTGCTAGATGCAGGATTCATTTACCCTATCTCCGACAGTGAGTGGGTCTCTCCTTTGGTGTTAGTTCCCAAGAAAAATGGTAAGTGGAGGATTTGTGTCGATTACAAGGAGTTGAACAAAGCCACAAAGAAGGATCATTTTCCTCGACCCTTCATTGACCAAGTGTTAGATGGCCTGGTAGTGAAAATGTTTTTCTATTCCCTAGATGGATTTAGTGGGTACAACCAAATCTACATCTACCCAGAAGACTAGGACAAGACTACATTCCCCTATCCTTGGCGTACTTTATCCTATAGGGTCCTTCCTTTTGGCCTATGCAATGCTCCTACCACTTTCTAGAGAGCAGTCTTGAGTATTTTCATCGAATTAGTCCATGATGCAGTGGAGATTTATATGGATGATTTTACACCTTATGGATATGATTTTCAAGAAGCCTTGTCTAACCTAGGCAAAGTGCTGCGCAAGTGCATTGAAATGAACCTATCTCTCAGTCCTAAAAAATGTGAATTCTTAATGACTACGGGGACCGTGCTAGGTCATTCAATATCTCAGCAAGGATTGCAGGTGAACCCAAACAAAATAGCCATCATCCAAAGGGTCCCACCTCCTCAAAATCAGAGAGATGTCAGAAGTTTCCTAGGGTTAGTTGGATACTATCGAAGGTTCATAAAAGACTTCAGCAAATTGGCCTCTCCTTCATTTAGTTTGTTGGCCAAAGATTCTGAGTTTATATGGTCAAAAAGTTGTCAAGAGGCCTTAGACATTCTAAAGGATAAGTTAACCACTGCACCAATTCTCTGAGGCCCAAACTGGGCCCTCCCCTTTCATATTCATGTTGATGCCTCACACAAAGCCATAGGAGAAACCCTACGTCAGATACATGAAAAATTGCCTTATGCTATCTATTTTATCAGTAAGAACTTGTCAAAGGCTGAACTAAATTATACAGTGGATGAAAAGGAACTCTTGACTGTTGTGCATTCATTAAACAAATCCAGGCATTACATTACAGGCTATCAAACATTTGTGCATATTGACCATGCTGTAATCAAATATTTAATGAACAAACCAAATGTGAGTGCTCGAATTATAAGATGGTTACTTTTATTACAGCACTTTGATCTAAATATTGTTGATAAGCCTGGTAAGGAAAATGTTGTTGCAAATTTTTTATCTAGAGTAAATTTGCCTGCAGGTGAAGGAATGGTGGATGACTAGTTACCGGATGAGCACTTATTTGCTATTTCAGTTCTCTCTCCATGGTTTGTTGACATAGCAAACTATTTGGTATCAGCACAGTTCCCACCAAACTTGTCCTCCAAAGAAAAGAGAAAAATAGTCAGGAAAATCGCCCCCTTCACTTGGATTGGGGGAAATCTTTTCAAACTTGGCCGAGATCAAATCTTGAGAAGGTGTGTCAAGGAAGAGGAAGTCTTTGACATCCTTCTGACTTGTCATGATGGGCCTTGTGGAGGTCACTTTGCAGCAAAGAGGACAACATTCAAAGTGTTACAAGTAGGCTATTATTGGCCCACTCTTCATCAGGATGTGAAAAAGTACACTAGTCAGTGTGATCGGTGCCAGAGGATGGGAAGGCCTACTCCAAGAGATGAAATGCCTCTGCAGCCTCAAGTGACTTTCGAGCCATTTGACAAGTGGGGAATGGACTTCATTGGGCCTATTGACCCTCCTTCAAAGAATAAATAGTACATGATTGTGTGCACTGATTATTGGACTAAGTGGGTTGAAACCAAGGCAATTAAGGCAGCAATAGGAGAGAAGGTGGCTGAGTTCCTAAGGGGGAATGTATTCTACAAATTTGGGTACCCTAGAGAGCTGGTCATGGACCAAGGCAGCTAGTTTACCTCCAACATGATCGAAGACTTGCTCAGACATCACAAGATCAAGCATAGGACCTTCACTCTCTATCATCCATAAGCTAATGGGTAAGTGGAGGTGACCAACAGAGCACTGGAGGGCATCTTAACCAAGGTGGTGAGTAGCATCATGAAGGATTGGGCAGAAAGGCTAGTTGAGGCCACCTGGGCCTATAATACCACATGGAAGACCACCACTGGATTCACACCCTATGAGCTAGTCTATGGGGAAAAGGCCTTGTTGTCCATTGAATTTGAATATAACACATTAAGGATGGCAACCCAACTAGATTTGGATCTCAGCAGTGCACAGAAAGAGAGATTGTTCCAATTGAATTGTTTAGATGAATTCAGAATGCAAGCCCTCCATGGAAAATTTTAGGGGCTAATGTTCGCCCAGTGGGCTAATTTTCCATGATTTTTCCACAAAAAAGATTCGCCAATTTCCAATTTTATAAAAGACGATTCGCCCAAATTTTAGAATATAAAATTATTTTACCTTAAAAATCGCCAACATTATATAGAGACTATATATAAAATCATTATAAATTTGAATAATTTTACAAATATATCAATAAACATTTTATAGTTTGCATATTAGGGATTAGTGAGATTCGCCAATGTTTTTAAACTTCAAGAAAATTTTCCATCCTTAAAATTTTCCTTGAAGCCCTCCTACATATGGAGGTAGTTCAACTTTAGAGGAAGATCTAGCATGATAAAAATATCAAGGAGAAGCAATTTCAGGAAGGCGATTAGGCATTGTTATATGATTCTAGGTATAAGGACTTCAAGGGCAAGTTGAGGACAAGATGGTTCAAACCTTAAGTTATGGAAAGATGCCATGATAATGGTTCAGTGCAAATCAGAACCATAGATGAAGAAGCCATTCCTTTGCTTGTTAATGGACACCGATTGAAAATGTAGAAGAGACCTTTATCAAAACAAGAGTTCGTTGATGATATCAATAAAACAGTGATGACAGTGGAGCAAGTTCCAGCTCCTCCCTCATCAAATCACTGAAGAAAAAGAATAGGGACTCAGGTGAAAACCTCCATGAGGCACCTGATTCCCATCTATGGGTTGAAAACCTCTTGAGGCGGCCCAGTGATGACAAAAAAGAGAAAAAAAAACAAACAAACAAAAAGAGAATAAGAAGATCCTTGGGTGAAAACCTTTCTTGAGGCACCTAGGGCAAACAGCTAGGGTGAAAACCTCTCTAAGGCAGCCTAGTTGTTTTTCAAAAAAATATGAAATTTCCATTTGCAGGTGGGCGAGAAGGAGAGTTTAGGAGCAAAAGAGGATCCCTGGCAGACCCCTGCCACTCACACATTCATTTTCTTCACTCCTTACCATGCATCCCTCCATATTTTTTGTCATTTTTCCACTCCATTTCTTCGATTTATGCAAATACTATGTTTTCTATAGGATCCCCTGTATTCCTACAGGATCCCCTAAAAACCTACAGGATGATCCTATAGGAATTACAATGACCCAACAATCCTACAGGAAGTAATCTGAAGGAATATGATGGACTTGTTAGGTCCCTAAAATTCACCCCATCCACGATCTAGCACCTCACCTCGTCCACCATCATCATCCCTGCACTCACAATTCAAAAAAAAAGGATCAGTTTCAACAGTTTTTCAGTCTTCAAAGAAAAAAAAGGAAACAGAGAGGAGTAAAGAGCATCACCTGAGTATCCTTTACTCTCCACACTCCCACTCCTTCTTTCCATCCATGTCACCATCCTCATAGCCCCAGCAAGAAAAATGATAAAATAATTTTGAGGGAGAAGCAGCTACAGGACATCCTGTAGGAAATCTTGTAGCAGCCTATCCCACAGAATGCCAATCACACCAGGAACAAGTCTTCACTAGGTTGATCCAGGAGCTCCAAAGCAGTAGTATCAGATCTTCAACCTTAGATACCTATAAAAATAGAGAAACCATTAGTAGACAGCAAGAGGAGGAAGAAGAATGGCATGCAACAAATATACACAACAACACCTCTGGTCTTCGACAAACTGCAGCATAGCATTGAAACCACAGGTAAGTATCCCACTCGCTCTCTCATATGCATCATGTAGTCAAAAATTGTAAGGGTTACGAGATAGTTGGTTTATAAGTGAAAAGGTGGCCAGTTAACTTGGCCACCTTTGTTCATTCAGCGCGTGAACAACCGGGTGTCCTCTCACACGTGGCTACAGTCAACTCAAAGACAGAGAAGGAGTAGGACAAAAAGTGGTTAAACTATGGATCTACAAGGTGGGAGATGATTATGAGGAGTGGGAAATGATGAGGTGGTAGTGGGGACCAACGGTCCAAAAATGGCAACGTACCTTTGTTGCCAGCACACCACCTCACCCCGAATCACCATAAGAGGAAATAAAACATTGTTCCCATGCATTCATGCATTTCACCTCCTCGAAACTCCCTCACTCAAGTCACTCTCATAACCTAGGCCACCCACTGGAAGAAAATATCCATCATTCACTACACAAGAATTCCTACAGTATACAGTCTACAGGATACACAGGGAATGTCTACAGGATTGGTAGAGAAGAGTTCAAAAGGCATATCATGGGAGTTGGCCACTGCAACCAGTCTAAAGAGGCAGGATCTAAAATTACATTCCCCTTTGCAAGTAAATGAACCAAGGATACTCTAAATTTGAGTGAATTTAGCAACTGTGTGAAGGAAATTAAATACACAGTCATCTATGTTTTTCTCCTGCATTTGAAAAGTTGTTTCAACCCTCTCATTTTCCCTCAAGCTTTACCAACAAGATGATAGGAATTTTTAATAGGAGAGAGCCCACAAACACTGTGAGAATCCAACAACACCCCCAAGTGCTTGAAATATTCACAAGACATAATTGGATGGGTTTTTTTGAAAAATTCAAAGGGCATGATGATGAGGTGGCTCAAGAATTTGATCTCTCCCTCACTCCTGACACTAGAATACATGCCACTGTTGTAATAAGGGACCTCACTATAGATCTCACCCCTGTGCTCATCAGCAGGGTCTCCACACCTCCCCTAGGAGTCTCGTGGAGAAAAGAAGACAAAGGAGATAGCCAGGTTGCCAAAATAAAATTCTTTTTAGAAGGTGAGGAACCCACTGAGGACAAAAATGGAGTAAGGAGGGAAAGTCTGCCATATCCATGGACCGAGGTAGGCTACCAACTAATGAAATACATCTCATGTGAGGGTAGATATAGTGTTTTCTATGGCTATCATTTCAAGATCCTTGAAGAATTAAGATTTGGAGTAGAAACACCCCCTCACCAAAGGCTCAACATACCATATTTCTTGCTTCAATCACTCATAGACTCAAGCATCAAAGTGAAGGAGGGGAATTCCCAACAATTAGCTCACCATGGGTTGATTAGGATCCTCATTGAAGATTCCCTCCAAAACCTCAGAACCCCTATAACATGGTCAGTTTTCAGAGACATGCCAGCAGAGGATGACATCAAAGCTCTCACTTATGATGTTAGTCCTATTGTCAGTGAAGAGGAAGATACAGAGAAAGATAAGGATGAGATGGATGAAGAAGGAGCTAACATAGAGGAACATGATGAAGATGAAGAAGAAGAGGGAGAAGAGAAGGAGGAGGATGAAGAAACAAAGGAGGAAATTAAGGAGGAAACTGATAGATATGATGAAGATCTACAAGAAGAAGACAGGAAAAACAGAGAGGAAGAAGGAAATAGAATAGAAGGGACAGAACACAAGGAGGAGTCACCTAGGGTGTCTCCAGAGGCCACTGAGAGAGAGGTAGCAGTTGCCCTCACTGCTCTCAGCACCCCAATCAAGAAAAAAGGAAAAAGGCAGAGGTAGACCCCACTATATTTTAGGACAATAAAGAGCACAAGAATAAGATAGGGGAAGCCACATACATCAACCAAAATTACTATTGAGATTGAAGATTCCCCTACACAAAAAGAAAAAATGCCTTCCCCTAAGTCCCCTATCACCTATGTAAGAAGGCTTACTACTAGATCAACTTCCTCAAAGGGTAAGGCAATCCTACAGGATCCACAACAAAATCTACAGGAGAAAAAATAGTCCTACAGGATACTATGTTGAATCTACAGGAGGCAAAAAAATTGGAAAGAAAGGTAGGGAAGCAGCAAGAAGCTAAAGAGGAGGACCCAGAGACAAAAGAACCCAACCCCCAACCTAACTTGGACTCTTATTACCGGTTTATTGAAGGAGGTAGGGTCATACCTCAAAAATTTTCCATCCCACTATTCTTCGAGCTTGAGAAGGAGAGGGCCAGAACTCACCGATGGATGCAGATCTCCAAATCGAAGTGGGTAGAAGACATTGGGAACATGGAGGAGAAACTCAAAGAAATGGGAAGATAACTAAGTGGCTTAAGGGACAGATAATCTATAATGAGAAATCAACTAGAGACAAAAAATGCATGCCTGAGGGGACAGCTACAGGAAAGAGAGAACCAACTAGCATGTATGGCCAACCTCTCCTTGGAGGCAATCCAATGTAGGATTCCAGCTAAATCCTATGCTCTCTACCTCACAGAACAATGGTTGCAGTTTCAGATTAAGACACCATCACAGAGGGGAACCATGTCATTTCAGGACGACAAGCAGTTTATTGATCTTTGTGCTCAAAGTACACTAGAGGATAGGGCCAAAATGGCTGAGTTTTATTTACACAACATGGCCCTCAAAGACATGAATGTATGGGACCCTAATGCCAAGCTAGGAGATTTACAATTAATGGCTTTAGCATCATGGATGAACCATGAGGAGTCAAGAGTTGCAGATATGAAATGGATATTGGAAAGAGAGAAAACTGAACCTCTTTTGATCATTGTTGAACAATCAAATCCCATGGCCCTCATCAGTACCCATAATTTGATTGCAAATGATCCTCAGTTGGCACCTAGATATCTTGCTACCAAGAGCAAGCAATTTCACATTTTGAGGACATGTTTAGGCTGCTAGGAGATGATAGTATATATGCTTGCCTAAGGAGATGGAACACACTACCATACAACTTAAAGATAAGAGAATATCACTCCCCTCAACGGTTGAGAGAGGCACTCAATAGGACACCTATGCATAATCAATCTATGAAAAGGTTGAAGGTCAATTGGATAGGCCTAAAACTCATCCCACCACTACTCTTGGGGATGCTAGAAGGGAGAAAAGAAGAAGAAGAAAAGAGGCAGTGGGAAGAGGTAGAAAAGAAAGCAGGCTTCTATGAACAAGAAGAGGAGACCACATCAGAAGCATGGGATGTCAGAGAGGCTACCAGAGCCATGAAGGATATGGATATTAACTGAGTTTCTCAGAGGATGAGCAACACTTTCAGTAGGGGGTTGATGATGAGCCTCATCATTGGGTAATTATATGGACCTTAATTCACCTCCTAGATTAGTCAAACCAACTATTCTCATAACTTACTACATACTTTTGATTATATTTTGTTTATGAGATGAGTTAGAGTTGGATATTTTGCTTTGTGGTCTAATGTGCATTTAATGCAGGATTAAAGGAGAAAAGAAAGGAATTTTGGCAAAGACCAAGGTCAAAACTCAAATGAATCAAGGGAGAGGGATTATAGGAGGTAAATCCTCCTCATTTACTACCCCTCCATTCAAATATTCCTCCATCAACTCGGAGTGCAAACATCCAAATCATGAGGACTAGAAGGCAGCCGAGCAAGTGAAAGACAAAGCACTAGTTTATCTAGAGTTTGGGAACCGAGCCTCCCTATTTTTAAGGAATTTGTTGGACAATTCAGATCTATAAGTAGAGAGTCCCAGGACCTCAGTACGATTTGGATTTTTATTGTAAAACTCTACTCTATTTTCGAGCTGCAAGACTTGTGACAGTTTTTTGATGTAATCTATTGTTTTGGTAATAAGAATGGGTTTTGTTTTGAGCCAGTACTAAGTTACCTCAGAGGGTTGAAGCTCTTGGGTTAGGGCCCAACCCTAGAAGCCAAGGCTCGTCTTTATTGTACATGTATGCTAGTATAGATTCACGGCTTAATTGTCCATTTGCTTAGTAGATGCATTTCCATTACAATAGTGTAGATTAGATTGGTTGTGTGATAGTTTGCTTCCATTTGTGCCTCCTTTCAAGTAGCAGGTTAGCAAGGAGAAAAAGGATCACCACAAGGTTGTTAGCAGGTGTCTCAGCCTCACTTCCTCCCTCTAGGACCATGACTTGAGGAAGGGACCCTTCAGGAGCCCCAAAAACACAGATTTCTAGTTCTTATATGAGCTTTGGAGTTTGTTGTCTTTGATTCAGTATTTGGTTCATGTTACAAAACAGATTTCATTGTCATCTTTTTCCATCTCCATTTCTGCAATAATATTTCACTCATGATTTCATTCCATTCAGCAACTTTCTTCATGCATAATATAGGCAGTTGATTCATGCTTTTCTAGTTTATGAAAATGTATCTTTTTGCATAGTTCTTTTTATAAGACACACATGTTTTATGCAGAGTAGGTACTTCAGGAGGAGACCAAGACTTCATAACCAACAGCCACCTTCCACTTCATCCACCTTAGCCATCCCTTGTTTCACCACCACCCTCACCAGTTTTTCATCATTTTTCATTGAAATTCCCCTAAACACATTGAGTGAATCTAGCCATCTCTTATCTTGGATATTGACTCCTAAGTTCTCCTAGACCTTCTAACACTCCATTCCACCCATCACACTTCTTTCCTAGGCTTCCCAACACTTCCAAAACCTCACAATTATCTCTCGGCTGTATCCTGTAGGTTTCCTGTAATTCCTACAGGATCATCCTGTAGGTTTCTAGTACATCCTGTAGGTTTTCCTGAAACGGCCTGTTTTGAGGCCGAATTGATGGGAAACCTCTAGGAAGTCACAAAAATCCTCCTAGGACCCCTCCACACCATCCAACCACTTCATAAACCTTCTATCCATCCTCAAAGACCTTCCATCCACCTGTCACATCCACAAGAACAATTAGTTTGCATACTTGAGTTTGCCTTAAAAACCAAAAAAGTGAAAACAAATTTAGTTTATTGTCTTTGCTTACACATTAGTATGGTTCGATGCTTTTTTACTTCTGCAACTTAGATAGTAGCACTTGTTTATTGTTGATTTAGCAATTCTTCTTAGCATAGCTTCTTAAATGGTTAATTAGGGTATGGTGTGGTTTAGCATTACATGTTGGCCTTTTTCATTACTGCAGTAGAGTAATTCTCTTAGAGTAGATTTTCCCTTCTTCCATCAAAGAATCAAGCTTCTTCTGACTCTATAGAAGTCTAGCTTGGAACCCCAGTGGTCTCTCGCCGCTAAACAGTGACAACAGGCAGAACCATCACTTTTACTTGTGCATACAACACTGTCACCTCCAAGTTTGTATGAACCCTGGGTTGATAAGTAAAGTTGGTAGCCCAGGAGTTGTAGCATCCTTGCTGCAATACTGGTGCTCATCACTTTTTGGCGCCGTTGCTGGGGAGGTGTCTGAGTAGAATGTGATTACTGCTTTCTTTTCTTCTATTTCTTGTCTTCAATATTCTGCCATTAGTTTATTTCTACAAAAGTAATCTAGTTGTTTCCTTTCTTTCAATTTGCATTATCTGCTTTCCTTTCCATTCTACAAGTAGGATTTCAATTCAGCAAGTATCTTTTTCATTCTGTCAATAATTTTCAGTCAATCAGCAATTTCAATTCTGCAAGTACTTTCCAAGTTTTAAAAAAAGAATACAAAACCACCCCAAAAATATTTCCTTTCATGCCTTGTAGGAATAGGGACAACTTAGGAAAAAAATTCCAAATACCCCCACTACACCCAATAGCCAACCTTCTCTCTTATTCAGTGGCTGTGAACTGGAGGAACCCTTAGGTGAGCAACTTGACATATTTGAAGAACCTACATGGGAAGAAGAAGAAGAGGAACCCATTCCTACTGAGCCAATGGATAAAAATCAAAATGACAGAGGGAATAGAGAGAGAGTTGAGGGTGTCTCCCCCATTAGGTAACCAATGGGGATACAATGCTGAAAAATATAAACCCCGACGCCCTACCTCATTTCCATGGCCTCACCACAAAGGACCCCGACAATTTCCAGTTTGAATTTCCTAGTATATGCTGAACCTATGACTATACAAATGATGAGCAAAAGTTAAAACTATTTCCATCTACCCTCAAGGATGCAGCATTGCGCTGGTTCATGGGCTTACCTGGAGATAGCATCACAACTTGGGCTCAGATGTAGTAGGCCTTTAACAACAAATATTGGGACTACTGTCGGTCAAAGGATACTAAAGAAGAAATTTTCAGGATGACCATAGGCCATGATGAATCCTTAGAAGACTACGAAGAAAGATTCCAACTCAATTACAAAAGGGCCAAGTGCACACTTGACCCTGAGTCACTAAAGTTGGTCCTGCTTAGGGGAGTAAGAGAAGATCTTCTGGATACCTTACATTTGTTAGCAGGAGGAGATATCTACCAATTACCCTATGAGGATATCAAGACTGTCTTTAGAAACCATTCTAGGGCAGCCAAGAAAAAGGGTAGGGGTAGTCAACCTATGGCCAGTACATCATCTTCCAACTCATCCATCAAGGGTGAAATTGGAAACATGCTAGAAGATTTCAAAAGTGAGATGTTGCAAACCCTTGCCTTACAACTGGACACCATGAACATTAAAAGGAAGTAGGAGGAAGCAGAGAGAGCCTTGGCCATCTTCTGTCCTAGATGCACCAAGAGGCATCCTAGGAATGAATGTTTGTTGAACTATATTGACATTTGCTCGGTCTGTGAGGAAAACCACTCCAAAGACAAGTGCCCTTCTTTACTCGGACTCAAAGTTGTATATCAAGGAACTCAAGGGGTCACTGAGAAACTTTGTTACATTAACCAAAGGAGACCTCCTGGACCTAGACCATACCAGCAGGGCATGCAAGGGTCATCCCATGCATATTACAACCCCAACCAAACCACATTTATACCTTCTTGGGGACCCCCTGCTCATCCTTCCTGATCTACAGCCCCTCCTTAGTATTATGCATCTCAGTATCATTCCCAGCCAGCCAGCGAGCCATTTCAACCTTATGCTCCACCACAACCTCAGTGGAATACACCACTCTAGGTGGAGGCCCCAATACAACAATGCTCCAGCTCTATTGCCTCCACACCTACCCAACCACAGCTCATACACTCTGCTCCACCTAAGCAACCCGAGATGTCTGCTGAGCCAAATCTGAACCCCAATAATAGGCAGGCTCAGCAAGTATATAGTGGAGAGACATCATATCCAGCTTATGCTGTGGAAATCCAAGAGATTAACCTAAGATCTGGGAAAGTTCTCCCAGATAACCAACCTCCCCCTCCACCTAGGGAGGTTGAGGAATAAAGAGAGGAAAGAAACCTTAAAGTAAATCCACACTTTCTTGAGAGATTATACCAACCACTCCAGCCTACCCCAAAAGAGACTAAACTTCTGGGAGAATTGAAAAATCTATGTGTAAAGATCCCCCTTCTCCAGGCAATAAAAAATGTTCCCATTTACAATAAGTTGATTAAGGAGAATTGCTTTAAGCATCCAGGGAGGCAAAAAAGGGATGCCCCCACCATTAGTGTCATTAGGCAGCTGTCTGACTTAATGCTAGGGCAGGTAATATGTCTAAAATATTTGGACCTAGAAGCCCTGTAGTAGATGTGCACATCAATGGCACCATTGTCCCACACACTTTGATCGATCTTCGGGCTGCCATTAATGTGATGACCAAGGACACCATGCTCAAGCTCAACCTCCAAGGTTCATTGAGAAAGACCACAATAGTTTTGTAACTTGCAAGTCGTTCCACAGTAACCCTTGAGGGAATTGTGGAGGATGTGATGGTCTCCATTAACTCCTGGGAGTACCCTGTAAATTTCCTAGTTCTCCAGCCCAAGGCTAAGCTTACTGGTTATCCTCTCATCCTTGGGAGGCCATAGTTGGCCACTGTCGATGCGTACATTAGCTGCAAAGCTTGGAATATGACCATCACGAATGGGCATATGCCCAAGCAGTTAGTCCTATACCCTCCAACTCAACCTTCTCTAGAGCATGATTTACCTTTATCGTTGGAGGAGGATGAATACGATGAAGTTTATTCCGCCCAACTTTATGCTTTGGAAGAAACCATGGGAGGAGGACAGCAAGATGAGGATGACTTGATTGAACACTTGCTCCAAAGTCCAACTCCCGGTTCATTACCTTTAGAAGAAGCAGTAAAGGAAACCCAGAACAATCGTCCAACTGACCTATGGTTGGCCGATCCCAACCCACTCTGTGTGAAAACCATAGAATTCGGCCCAGAGAGAACCTTGAAAATCAGTCCATATCTTTCTTCTCTCGAAGAGGAGAAGCTATGCAACATGTTAAAGGAAAATCTAGAAGCCTTCGCTTGGAGTTACAAGGAAATGAAGGGAGTACACCCCTCAGTGTGTACTCACCACATATACATCAAAGAAGGTTTCAAGCCGGTCCAGCAACCACAAAGGAGGATGAATCCAGCTCTTAAAGATATATTCAAAGAAGAACTACAAAAACGGCCAGATGCGAGATTCATTTACCCTATTTCCTACAATGAGTGGGTCTCTGCTTTGGTGTTAGTTCCCAAGAAAAATGGTAAGCGGAGGATTTGTGTCGATTAGAGGGAGTTGAACAAAGCCACAAAGAAGGATCATTTTCCTCGACCCTTCATTGACTAAGTGTTACATGACCCGGCTGGGAAAAGGTTTTTATCTTTCCTAGATGGATTCAGTGGGTACAATAAAATCCAGATCTGCCCAGAAGACCAGGATAATACCACATTCACCTGTCCTTGGGTTACTTTTTCCTATAGGGTCCTTCCTTTTGGCCTATGCAATGCTCTTGCCACTTTCCATAGAGCAATCTTGAGTTTTTTCGCCGAATTAGTCCATGATGCCGTGGAGATTTATATGGATGATTTTACACCTTATGGCTGTGATTTTCAAGAAGCCTTGTCTAACCTAGGCAAAGTAATGCACAAGTGTATTAAATGAACCTATCTCTGAGTCCTGAAAAATGTGAATTCTTAATGACTGCGGGGACCATGCTAGGTCATTCAATATCTCAAAAGGGACTGCAGGTGGACCCAAACAAAATAGCCATCATCCAAAGGGTCCCACCTCCTCAAAAGCAGAGAGATGTCAAAAGTTTCCTATGGTTAGCTGGATACTACCGAAGGTTCATAAAATACTTCATCAAGTTGGCCTCTCCTTTATTTGGTTTGTTGGCCAAAGATTCTGAGTTTATATGGTCAAAAAGTTGTCAAGAGGCCTTAGACATTCTAAAGGATAAGTTAACCACTGCACCAATTCTCTGAGGCCCAAATTGGGCCCTCCCCATTCATATTTATGCTGATGCCTCACACAAAGCCATAGGAGCATCCGTAGGTCATATAGATGAAAAACTGTGTTATGCTATCTATTTTATCTGTAAGAACTTGTCAAAGGCTGAACTAAATTATACAGTGACCAAAAAGGAACTCCTAGTTGTTGTGCATTCATTAAACAAAGTCAAGCATTACATTACAGATATCAAACATTTGTGCATACTGACCATGATGCAATCAAATATTTAATGAACAAACAAGATGTGAATGCTTGAATTATAAGATGGATACTTTTATTACAGCAGTTTGATCTAACCATTGTTGATAAGCCTGGTAAGGAAAATGTTGTTGCAGATTTTTTATCTAGAGTAAATTTGTCTGCAGGTGAAGAAGGAATGGTGGATGACTAGTTACTGGATGAGCACTTATTTGCTATTTCAGTTCTCTCTCCATGGTTTGTTGACATAGAAAACTATTTGGTATCAGCACAGTTCCCACCAAACTTGTCCTCCAAAGAAAAGAGAAAAATAGTCAGGAAAATCGCCCCCTTTACTTGGATTGGGGGAAATCTTTTCAAACTTGGCCGAGATCAAATCTTGAGAAGGTGTGTCAAGGAAGAGGAAGTCTTTGACATCCTTCAGACCTGTCATGATGGGCCTTGTGGAGGTCACTTTGCAGCAAAGTGGACAGCATTCAAAGTGTTACAAGCAGGCTACTATTGGCCCACTCTTCATCAGGATGTGAAAAAGTACACTAGTGAGTGTGATCGGTGCCAGAGGATGGGAAGGCCTACTCTAAGAGATAAAATGCCTTAGCAGCCTCAAGTGACTTTCGAGCCATTTAACAAGTGGGACATGTACTTCATTGGGCCTATTGACCCTCCTTCAAAGCAAAAACAATACATTATTGTGTGCACTAATTATTTGACTAAGTGGGCTGAAACCAAGTCAATTAAGGGAGCAACAGAAGAGAAGGTGGCTGAGTTCCTAAGGGAGAATGTATTCTACAAATTTGGGTACCCTAGAGAGCTGGTCACGGACCAAGGCAGCCAGTTTACCTCCAACATGATCGAAGACTTGCTTAGCCATCACAAGATCAAGCATAGGACCTCCACTCCCTATCATCCACAAGCTAATGGGAAAGTGGAGGTGACCAGTAGAGCACTGGAGGGCATCTTAACCAAGGTGGTGAGCAACAGCAGGAAGGATTGGGTAGAAGGGCTAGTTGAGGCCTCCTGGGTCTATAATACCACATGGAAGACCACCACTGGATTCACACCCTATGAGTTGGTCTATGTGAAAAAAGCCTTCTTGTCCACTGAATTTGAATATAACACATTAAGGATGGCAGCCCAACTATATTTGGATCTCAGCAGTGTACAGAAAGAGAGATTGTTCCAATTGAATGGTTTAGATGAATTCAGAATGTAAGCCCTCCTACATACAGAGGTAGTTCAACTTCAGAGGAAGATATATGATAAAAATATCAAGGAGAAGAAATTTCAGGAAGGTGATTGGGCATTGTTATATGATTCTAGGTATAAGCACTTCAAGGGCAAGTTGAGGACAAGATGATCGAACCTTATGTTGTGGAAAGATGCCGTGATAAGGGTTTAGTGCAAATCAGAACCATAGATGAAGAAGCCATTACTTTGCTTGTTAATGGACACCAGTTGAAAATGTACAAGAGACCTTTATCAAAACAAGAGTTCGTTGATGATATCAATAAAAAAGTGATGAAAGTGGAGCAAGTTCCAGCTCCTCACTCATCAAATCACTGAAGAAAAAGAAAAATAATAAGGACTCAGGTGAAAACCTCCATGAGGTGCATGAGTCCCATCTGTGGGTTGAAAACCTCTTGAGGCGACCTAGTGATGACAAAAAATAGAATAAGAAGATCCCTGGGTGAAAACATTTCTTGAGGCGCCCAAGGCAAACATCTAGGGTGAAAACCTCTCTGAGGTAGCGTAGTTGTTTTTCAAAAAAAAAAAATCATGAAATTTCCATTTGCAGGTGGGCGAGAAGGACAATCAAGGAGCAAAAGAGGATGCCTAGGAGATCCCTTCCACTCACATATTCATTTTCTTCACTCCTTACCATGCATCCCTCCATCATTTTTGTCATTTTTCCACTCCATTGCTTCGATTTATGCAAAGACTGTGTTTTCTACAGGATCCCCTATATTCCTACAGGATCCCCTGAAAACCTACAGGATGATCCTGTAGGAATTACAGTGACCCAGAAATCCTACAGGAAGCAATCCGAAGGCATATGATGGACTTGTTAGGTCCCTAAAATTCACCCCATCCATGATCTAGCACCTCACTTCGTCCACCATCATCATCCCTGCACTCACAAATTCAAAAGAAAAAAATAGTTTTCTTCAAAGAAGAAAAAGGAAACAAAGAGGAGTAAAGAGCATCACTTGAGTATCCTTTACTCTTGGTCATGCAATCCTGTTACATTTCAACCATTGTACAACCCGGTTAGCCTCCACCCTTCCCAAGGAATTTGATATCGAAGACCTGATGTTGAAGAATAATCCTTCAACATAAGTTGTCTTCTTCTGCTATCCCCATCCGAGGAATGACCAACAATAGGTCCCAAATTATTTTCCACGTGTTTCTTCCACATAGATTCTACCTTTTCCCATTGTTGATAAACAAAATTTGCATTGAACCTATTGCATGTTGGATGAACAACCACAACCAAACGAGGAATCCTTTCATGTAAAGGGTTTGCAATAATAACACGTGCATAATGGCCAATAACATTGTTCTTAAAAGAATCTGTTATAATCTCATAGCCTATAGCTCCGTCACCAACTCTCACCAAGAAATGTGATTGGCATTGATGTTCTTCTTTCGTACCACAAAACCCCACCAGTGTATCACTTTTTGCTACCCACCTAACATATTTTTTCACAACTGTTTCATCTTCAGCGAGCAATACAGGAATTGGGCCATCTATACCATGCTTGGCTTTATAAGAAGCATAAACTTTTTTGACTGCCTCAAAAATATGCTTGTGCTCCCTTGGGATATATGCTAATGACTTTCTAACTTTCCTTAAAGTCGTAGATATTGAAGGACCATCCAGATTCAAGCTAATAAAGCTATGTAATCTAGGACCTCCCCATAACTTGATCATCTCATAAAGGGATTTTGTGGATGTACTATACCTTCTCCCTACTTTTGCATGCATCAAGTTATGAAAAATATCCTTGACAAATTCCCTTCTTATGTGCATATTTACCTTGTAATTTTCCTTTCTTATGTGCCTCACACACATCCTTGCAAAACCTAAAGACATCCTTCCTTTCTGTTTATTCAAACAACTTTTCCTTTAGGGATCTCATTCTAACAGAGAGTGTAGCAACCTTTGTCCTATCCCACCAAAGAGATCGCATTGTTGATTTATGGTTAGAATTTGTAACCCTTGCAACATTCTTTAGTTCATTTTTAGTCAAATAGTCGATTCTTCTACCTTTTCCTATATCTCATTCACTTCTTTTATTGGTGCACATTAATTCACGCTATAATCGCATCCTGAAGTCATCACATTCTGGAACCAACTTACAAAAGTTTCATGTTAATGAATCAAATGGGATCCATGTTTTAGAAGCCCTCTAGCAATGAATATGCCTATATGTACCATCAATAGGACATTCAATACCCTCATAACATAACATGATCTTGGTATGATTCTCTATGGCCCATAATTTTCCACCCCTTTGATCATCCATTAGGACCTTTGTTTCTATCAATATAAGGATACCAATACCCCCAACATTGTAGTAACAAGGGAGATAATTGAGCTATAATAGGATGACAACAAACAAATAAATTTGAAGTAAGATAAATAAAATAATATACAAATTCCTATTCAAGTTTAGCCTAAGTTGTTAATTAACACACGTGAAGTAGAAGGATCTGCACTTGTAGAACCCCTATGTAATACTGTTGGTGATAATGGGACCAAGAACCTAGTCATACTTTGTTGGGAATTATCATTGGTAGGATTCTTGGGTCTCCCAACTGTGCCACTCCTCAGCCCAATATCCTCATGTGAACCCTCATTTGTAGTAGTAGCAGTGTGCTTCTTTGATTTCATGTGTTCATTTAGAGAATTAACAATATTGACACTTGTCGGCACTAAACAAAACCATTTATTGCATCGTGTACATTACACTCTCACCTTTTACATGTCCTTATAGTCTACAAGTGTTGCTTCCACCACCTTGAACAAATTAGGCTCTTGTGCCTTGTTGAAATCATCTAGAAGTTTGATTGCTTAATCAATATGAATGTTGTACTTCGTTACATGAAGGAATTTCACTACCACTTGGCATTGATAGGTGTTGTTGATGGGCCCCTATTTTCGTATGATGGTTTTTGAAGTTGCGTGTTGTTCGTGTTGCCAAGGATACATCACCTTTTCCATAATCAATGCCACAAATTTCACAATGGATATTTATTTTATATTCTCCCTTTTCTGAATATACTTTGAGAGTAATTTTCTCATTGACAAACTCTTCCATTAAACTTTTAACTTTTTTTCGCAAGATGCCAATACACTGGGATCAACAACTATGGCTTGTTTCACTAACAAAGACATATTTTCAACTCTTGGTTGTTTATGCATAGGTCCCTCCACATTCACTTCAATGTTTTCAAAGATTGGTATTGTTTCCACTACATTTGAACACTTTTCTTCCACATCAAATGTGACTAGTTTCCTCTTGATGCCTACAAGTGTTGTGTAAAATTTCCGTTTTTTCTCTTGCTTTGGATTTAAACTTGTTCCATCCTAGATAAAATCAAAATGGGATCCAACGATTTCATCATCCACAATTTCATCACAAATTTCAACAAATGTACAACCTTCTCGACGCTTGACCACGCCAATGATAGAATTCTCTTCACCGGTAGCAATTTTATAAAACAACTCCATCTATTTTTACACATAAATAAATGAAAAAGTAAGTAAAATTCCACAAGCATATTGGTTATTATAAAACAAAGAGCAAGGAAGCAAGGTATGAAATTTCAATTCAAAACTCCAAAAAACATGAAGAAATATTACTATTTGGATGAAACACCTTGATTCAAAATGTACTATCGGTGGATTCCTCAAATGGAACTGAAACCAGAAATAAAACATATTACTAAAATAGATTTGAGAGCTAATTTATTGTTGCACAAGAACTCAGCAAAACATTGTACAACTATTTTTAATTCATAATCTTAACATGATTTGTAACCAGAATTTCAAATGCTTATCTAAAAATGCCCATTATTAAGTTAGATAGGCCAAACATCTGTGCATCTTGAAATTGTTTCAATCATGTAAATACCTGTTAAAATTGGCAACTAGGGCCAAATTCCACTTTGGACAGCTCCTATGGGGAAGATTATTGTAGCATTATTGCAACTCCTATGGCAACCAAGTCTTAGCCAACCACGATGCTCAAAGAACTATTTGGAGGAAGTTTAACTCCTATGGTATACTAAACATTTTCGACATATTTTAGAATTTGTATCAAGAAAAAAATATTTCTGAAAATTTGATGACATACTTTGGATTTCTAAAATATTTCAAATTCCAAATTTGAAACAGATAATTTTTGAAAATTTGATGGTGTAATTGAAAGTTCTCAAATATATCAGAATCTACACTTGTTAAGATAAATGCCTTCTCCAAAATTTAAAACTATATTTATTGTAAATATTTTTTTCTAGAATTGACAGATTTACAGTTGAATATTTTATCTGTGTTAAGGTTTAACAAATATGTATCTTATGGTTTGATAGATGTGTATCCTAAAAAATATTTACCCTGGTTTTTTGGTAAGAACCATCTCTATAAAACTATAAAGTCATTCTCGCCCATATGGAGTGACGTATAGGCAAGGCCAAGACCAAGCCTGTTATTTAATGATTAATGTTAATAATACTGAATAGATTCTTATATAAATCCCTCTCTTTGAGTATGCTAGCAGAGTGATAATGCAAACTTATGAGTCACGATTCTCATGACAATTTTGTTTCAAAGAATACTAATGAAAATCAATTATGTTTCAAAGAATACTTAAAAAAAATGGAATCTGTAATTGAGATAAATATACTTAAAAAAATTTACCTTTTCAAAAACAAAATTTAAGTATTTTAAAATGATTTCAGATGCTTCCCATCGCTGGAAGGTGCAGGGGCAGGTGTAGACTTGATAGGTCGAGGTGGAGGTGGAGGGCTGGAAGGAGGTGTAGGTGGAGGTGGAGTGCTAGAAGGAGGTGGATGTGGAGATGTAGGTGCAGGTGGAATTTAAATTGCTCCATGGAAATTAATAAAGAAAATATATACAAAGAAAATGAAAGGTTGAAAGCAAAGCTGCAAGCTTCTGAAACAACCATTGAAGAACTCCAGAATGATGTTTCATCACTAGAAAGACAGGAATGAGCATATGAAACATCAATGGATAGACATGCATGAGCCTATAAGATTTTATTTTGTAGAACCAATCATATGAAACATCTCAATTTATTTGGAATTCTCCATTTCCAAATTAAATTGGTCCACTAGTGGATATTATGGTCCATAGTTGAGTGTGAGATGGCTTCATAAGAAAGCCTCACTTTCACCTTTCCAGAAGTATTATTTGACCTCCAGAACAAGGAATCATTTGAGTTATTTAGAAATATGCCATTATTATACAGTCCCTTTACAAATGTATTCCATTCTTCATCTAAATCACCTACCAGCCCAATGTCTGCAAAACCCATCCAATAACCACTAGAAAAGTGATTGGATTCAACCTTCTTGACATTGTTCAAATAGTATTAACCCTTAGATTATAGGATACTTACCAACTCTTGTGACAATTTATAGCAAGCTCCTCCAACTACAAAAGGCTCTTTTCCAAGTATCACCTGATTTCCATCCCAAGTATTTCAAGGCAACTATCTAAAGAAAAATGGAAAGGATTTCATTAAAACATTCCAAACAATTGAGCCACTAAGCACCATCTTAACAAAAACTTTTCTAATCCAAATGAGCACTGCCAATTTTTTAAGTTGCGTATCCAGAATAACTTGACTCCATAGTCATACTCCAAAAATTCCTCACCACATGTTTTTCAATGCTAGTGCCTTGCCAAACCAAACCATATTCTTAAAACCCCAACCTCCTAGATTTTCTAGGCCTAAACAAATTTCCCAAATAAGAAGATGAACATCTTCCCTACTTTTCTTACATATCCACAAAAAACTAAACATTTTTTTATCTTATTTTCTCAAAATAGATTTGGGAATCTTCCACAAAGATAACCAAGTACATATTTCACTGCAACCATTCTTCCTCCTAGAGAGAGCCATTTGTAGCACCAAAAGCCAATATGTTTCTCAACTTTCTCGAGAAACCACATCCAATCCTCCTTTTGATAGCAGTCGGATTTGAGATAGGAAACACCAATATCTGAAGCCTTTGTCTAGTTCTTACACTAAAAATGACAAGAAAGACTTTATGTCGGATAGATTATTTTTAATAACCTCATTTAGTAGAAAAGGATATTTTTTCCCACTTACCTCCTGTTGTGGCCACCAACAACCCCCCTCCTTATTTAGTATTAGCAATAACACTATGTAAGTGGGGACCCTTAGTCAAAAAATTCAAAAAATCAATTAGTGCTCATATATGTCACTCCTTAAGAAACATCGCATCGCGCAAAGAATGATAGGACATTTCCTTATGAGTAAAAATGATACACTGCGAGATTTCGACGCGAACTCTATTGCATCGCACGCATTAATAAAAACTCACGTTGGAAAACCTTAAAGAATCGCCTATATGCGATATCACATATCGCAAAATTGTAGGAAAGACACATAATGATTATAACGATACTGCGATCCGCGATCTTGCGATACTGCGATTCGCGATCTTGCGATAGCGCGATCAAGCAACCATGCGATAGCACAGCCCGATGAAATTGCGATAATGTGATACAGAGAAATGCGATGCTGCGATGAAAATTGCATAAACATTCCATCGCAGATTTTCCCGGCTCAACATTCAAGAAAACGTTTTCCATAAACCAAGAACTGGATACGCGCTTTAATGATAATTAATGAATTATATGCCAGTTGTTAATGAAATATGGTTTTGTGTTGTTCAAAGAGTCAGTTCACGTCGGGTGGCGTGTTTTTTCATATCCGTAGCATTTAAAGCTTTCCTGTTGTTATTTATTGTCATTACTCTTTCCTCACTTGTGGACTGCAGGAACGAAAAACAAAAGTTACACAAAGCAATGTGCAGGAAGCTATGAGGAAAAAGGGTAACGCTCCAATGTCTAAAGACAGAGAAAAGACGCCCTCATAAACAGATACCGCATGCAACAGAGCCGCAGATTCACAGAATGCTGCTGAGCCATCCATTACAGATCTTTCATATACAGCCATGGTTGAATGGGTACTGAGCGATGCTGATATTAGAGACAAACAGTTTAATGCTCAGGGTCAAGAGTTTACAAAAGCATTATTTTTACAAATTTTGAAGCTTTATACCCGGTGAAGAAAAAGGCGCAAAAGGCAAAAAACGCATCAGAGAGGCCCGGATCAAGGAACAGAGGTAGTTTCTGATGCGCGATTAGCGCTAGGCGCTAATCGCACATCGCAGAGAAAAGTTGCTCAAAAAGGAAAGCCTCTAACTGCCCAGTCATCTATAAGCCTGAAAAAAGCAAGAAAGCAATGGTAAAGAACAAACTGGAAACAGAAAGCCAAAGAAAAGGCGGAAGCGATTCAAGGGTTAACCAAGTTGACCTTGGATTATTACTGGGCATACATGGTAAAGCCACATAGTCAGAGGATGACTCTCGAGTATATCATCGACTTTGCTGAGAAGATGGTGCCAGCTCTTACCAATTCTGTTTGCTTAGCTCAACCAAAAGCGGAAGACAGTCAACCAACTCTACTCAGGCAAATATTGAATGCTTGCAACATTAAGGAGCAAATGCTGAAATAGTTAGATATTAGATTTAATTTTAGAAATAGTTTTGTTTTATTTTTTCTTAGAAAAAGGGCGGTCATTTAAACCGTATCCTGAATCTATGTAATTAAGTTATTTAGTTAGTAGTATTTAAACCCTTCTCATGCATTTAGAGAAGGGTCCAGAAATTTATCAAAAACTTGTCCTCAGAACATGCACTTTTGCACCCTCCAAGGAGGTTTTGATGAATGAATGGAAAAAGATTTGTTGATGTTTGCATTTGATATCTGCTACTGATGTTGCACTTCTGTACTCTTAGTGGATGTTAAAGCAAGGAGAGATAAATCATTGTCACTTGAAGCTCATGAGTAGGACTAGTCATAAATGGTACTTTTATCTCTTGACCATTGCTGCTTATGTGTTAAAGTGATATACAGTTTTTAGTTGTTTATGTATTATTGCATGAATGCCTGTGTTATCATTTGGCACTTTTGTACGATGATAGCTATTTATTTATGCTTAATTTATGAATAGCTCATTATGTGATATGTTTTTCACAACTGTTTCGTCTAACTTTTTATGCGAAGTGGTTCATTCTAATTGATTTCTTTTCTCATAATAGCTGAATAATATTTATTACCAGTTGTTATTTGAAATCTTTTTAGATCGCATAATAGAAGAATTACATCCCGGGTTAGTATAGACTTAGATGTTGCTATTTATTAGAATACAATAGCATAGAATTAGATTAAAAATTAGAATTAGAATATCTTAATTAGGAACTGTTAAATCAGGAACATCAAATTCTACACACACACACTCATAGATTAGGAAACTGGTCCCATATCCCCAGTCGGACCCGCTATACCAAACGGATAAGGAGCTGCCAACCAAGGTCCGAACCGGGCGAGTACCCCCCTTGTTGTAGACCCGATTTTCGGGGCTTCAACATATTTGAAGCTAGAAGGAGGGCATGAACTATGAATGGCAAGTAAATCTAAATCTGAATACCATTCTGAGAGTAAATCGCCCTCACCATCTCCCCCTACTTCTCCATTACCCTTAAATCCAGAGTTAGAAGTCGCTCGAGTATCAACCGCTGCTACAAACCCTGACATTTCAGAACAATCTACCGTTGAACTTCCTGAAGTCGAAACTCTAATTCACAAACTTCAGCGATTTTCTATTTCTCCTCAAAGGTCTGATAAATCTCAAGGCAGCGTGACTTCACAATATAACCCTGCTCATCCCCTGACCAAGCTAAAGAGTGAAAAATTTGGCGTTCAGCCAACCGAATTACCTCTTCCCACCAGGAAAAGAGCAAGGAAATTACCTAAAGAGTCCCACAACGAGACTCTTTTGTTAGCATCGTCCATCTCAACTTCTTCACCACGAAGTCAACCATCCACTCCTCCACTCCAAATCATCGTCCATCCGTCCACTGGAACCCCCACAACTCTTCCTCAATCATCTATAATTGTAGTATCCTCATCTTCCCAGCCACAGGGATCATCTTCTGCACTTTCCTCTGTTAGCAGTTCAACAATGGCCCAGTCTCCATGGAATAACCCTGGGGCAATCTTAATGCCTGCACCCTTGAGTCAAATACCAACCCATCCTGAGAAATGGCTACCTAAGTTTAATCCCGAGGCAGGCATGCTAGCAGAAGACCACATAAACAACTTTATGCTATCCATTAATCTCAATGGGGTTACTAATGAAGATGCTGTTGTTCGGCTCTTTCCTTATACTCTGCAAGGAACAGCCAGATCATGGTATTTTTCATTACCCTCCGGATCCATCACTAGTTGGGATATCTTCCAGGAGCAATTCCTCACCAAGTTTGGTGATGACAGGTCTACAGCAACGTTAATCAACGACCTATCCAACCTTAGGGCTGAATCTAGAGAGCCTATCAAAGATTTCAATTTACGTTTCAACAAAATCCTAAACAAAATTCCTACTGCTTACCAACCCAATGAAGAAGTACGATGTGAGTGGTATATCACCGCTCTACCATCAAACATAGCAATCTTCGTGGACAGGGCTAATAAAACAACCTTAGCTGATAACATGAAAGAAGCAATAGCAGTAGAGAAATGTATAATAGCCCTGGAAAAGAAATCCGCGATAGAGGAACGTAAATCCAAGAAAGTCACCTTCAAGGAAGACTCCAAGAAGAAACAAGCAAAAGATCCATTTGATTTGGAAGGATTGCAGAAAGTTCTAAAGACCATGTCCAATGAAATGGTCGACATCAAAAAGAAAGCAGCAGAAACTTCTTCAAAAAATCCCTACAGAGCTTTTAGAAGAGGCCCTTCAACTGATTCAAAGCCACCCAATGCTATTTCAAATGCTGAATCCGAAGAAGAGGAAGAGGAAATTCCCATTGAAGGGAAAACTGATGAAGAAGAAGTTGTGGAATTACAAGGAATGTGGGATTTCATCCTCCCACAAGAAGAAGATCAAGAAGTATTCCCAGTTAGCACACGAAGTAAAAATCAGCTTGATCCTCCCCAGACTATCCCTAAGCCAAAGAGCACAAGCTCTGCAATAAAGGATAAAGTCGCAACAAAGAAAACGACATCTAAAGCGACTTAAACCATCCCAGTCCAAATAGATGAAACAACTCCATCTAAAACACTGATCGTGTCGGATGAAATGGAGTACAATATTATAGAAGACATGAAAAAGACTAGGGCTAACATCACTCTTTACGCACTGAGCAAGTTAAAGCATCAACAGAAGATAATGATGAAAGAATTACATGCTGTGCCAGTTGCACCTTTGCCCGCCGCTGTACTTTCTCAAGCTTCTCATAACATGGGAAGGCCTCCAACTAACGTGATCAATAAGATTGATCCAAATGACATCGCTCTAATTGGAGGAAGATCAAGATCTCATACTTCCCCGTTCCTCCTTACTTATGAAATTTTCAATAAAAATGTGCACAATTGTTTGGTAGATTCTGGTGCTTCATCGAATATTTTACCAAAATCCATATGTTCCAAGTTAAACGTTCAACCACAAAAATCCGTTGTGCACATAGTTCAGCTAGATCGATCATCCAACCCAATGGTATGTCAAATTATTGACATTTTAGTTGCTGATATTCCAGAATTCTATGGCTTAATTCTTAGCAGGGATTGGTCAGAAAAACTTCATGGATACTTCGAAACTGACTGGTCGCACATGTGGCTGCCCTACAACGGTAAACCGAATCAAATAAAAGTTGAACGAGAGCTACACAAAAAATACATAGTAACGGAGCTAGAGGGGGAAATGAACCAGTAACGTATAATAGCAGCATTATTGGCAATTATTCGGTAGATTCTTTCCTCGAAAATTTTAATGCTCATGCGTCACCCTATTTAGAACACTCTGTTTTGTCCCAAGTCGAAAATTTTTCTCAAACTGATATTTCGAAATGTATCAATTTTTTAGATAAACCTGTAAATAAATCTTTGTTTTGGAAATTATTTTTTGATGGTTCTAGATCTAACGAAGGAGCAGGAGCAGGATGCGTTTTGATTAGTCCAGAAGGAGATAAAATCATGCTAACATGCAGGCTCGAATTTGATTGCACCAAAAATATAGTAGAATATGAGGCTTTGGTCCAAGGGTTGTATAAAGCAATCGGGTTAGATATCAAGTACCTTCAAGTTTTTGGAGACTCTGAGATTGTGGTTAGATAGGTACGTAACACTATACATTGCTTATCAGGTCATTTAAAACATTATCAATCCTTAGTTCAAGATCTGACTGAGCATTTTATAGCATTTAATGTCTCTTCAATCCCCAGACTCCAAAACGCAAGTGCAGACCTTTTGGCTAACGTAGCTTCTAAGCTTATTCCTTTAGAAGATTTTAGTCCAGATAGAATCTCAATAGAATTAATCTTTAGACCATCCATTCCTGATAACATCACAAATTGGAGAGTATTCAACGACGATCCTGATATTGTAAATTTCCTCACATCTGAAGGATCCTACTCCAATCAAATAATTGACGAAGACCAACATGATCTACAATTGCAACAAGATAGCACTAATAATGCTATACCTAAGTCGGTAGTCAAGTTAGAAGACTTGTACGATTTGAAGGATCGGTTTAAAAGGTCTACCAATTCGAAACTCCAAAGTTCAACCTTGAACTACGAATTAGTAAACCTAGGAACCGATGCCAAACCACAAAACATTAATCTAGGTCTCGACCTAGCCCCTGAAGAAAAATCAGCGTATATTTGTCTTTTGAGACAATATAAAAATGTTTTTGCCTGGAATTATGATGAGCTCAAAACATACGACACTTCCATCATCCAACATACTATTCCCATGATCAATAACGAAAAACTCGTCCAACAAAATTTGAGAAAGATCCATCCCAATTTAGAAAATCAGATAAAAACCGAACTCAATAAGTTATTGAAAGCCAGAATAATCTTTCCCGTAAAACATTCTAAATGGGTCTCCAATATGGTACCTGTTAGAAAGAAAAACGGAGATATTAGGATTTGCATTGACTTTCGAAACCTTAATAAGGCCTGTCAAAAAGATAATTTTCCTTTACCACCTATGGAACAGATATTGCAAGCAGTGGCGGGCTCAGAATTAATGTCTTTCTTGGATGGATCTTCAGGATACAATCAAGTGTTGGTACATACTGATGATCAATTGAAAACCACATTCAGAACTAAATGGGGCACATACGCATATCGAAAGATGCCGTTTGGTTTGATTAATGCTGGTGCCACATTTCAGAGAGCCATGGACATCGCATTCAAAGGTTTAGCCAATAAATCTGTAGTAATTTATTTGGATGATATAACAGTGTATTCCAAGAAGCGAAGCGACCATCTTAAAGACTTGAAACAAATCTTTCAACGGTGTTTAAGGTATGGAATTTCACTTAACCCAAAGAAATCTTTTTTCGCACTAAGTGAAGGGAAACTTCTAGGATTCATAGTGTCAAAATCTGGTATTCACATTGATCCTGACAGAATCAAAGAAATTTCTGAAATATCCCTACCTCACAACAAAAAAGCCATGCAATCTTTCCTTGGTCAGATCAACTTTGTAAAGTGATTCGTTCCAGATTTTTCACGAATCATCTCTCCTTTGCAAGCCATGATTAAAAATAACTCTAATTTTAAATGGGGCCAAGATGAACATGAAGCATTCAACCTGATCAAACAAGCTATTATTAATGCTCCATCGTTAGCAACTCCGAATTTTTCAGAGCCTTTTATTTTATACACATTTGCCTCAGATAAGTCATATGTTGCGATACTAACTCAAGCAAATCAAGAAAAAGTGGAAGCCCCAATTGCTTTTTTCAGTTCAAATTTACAGGGTGCTGAATTAAATTATTCAGACGTGGAGAAACAGGCTTATGTTGTTTTCAAAGCGGTCAAATACTTTAGACCTTTCTTACTCAAAACCCATACCAAAATTATAGTACCGTTTCCAGCGGTAAGGAATCTTCTAGTACAGAAGGATGTGGGTGAGAAAAGGTCCAATTGGGTTACTGCCTTACAGGAATATGACATTGACATTAAACCAGCAAACATTGTAAGAGGTCAAGGCTTTTGCAAAATGTTGGCTGGAGTATCGCAAATTTTTGAAATTCCATCTGCAGAGGTACAAATGTGCGAGGTAAGCCTAAACAATGCAGAGTCATTATACGCTGATATCATTTATTATCTTAAGAATGGGTATGCTCCTTCACACCTCGATCATACTAAGAAAAGAGCTCTAAGGTTGAAAGCCAAACAATATCAGCTCATAAATGATATTCTTTTTAGAATAAATTATGATTTTGTTCTTCTTAGGTGTCTTGAGAAATCTGAAGCTGAAAAAGTTTTGCAGGAACTCCACGATGGGCCGGCAAGCAGACACTATGCTGGAGATGCTACTGCACATAAAATCTTGCGCGCAGGATATTACTGGCCCACATTATTTAAAGACTCGCACAGTTACGTGAGGAGATGTCAAGTCTGCCAAACTACTGCTGGAAGACAAAAGAAGCTATCCTTGCCACTACAGCCAGTTAACATTGAGCAACCTTTTAGTGAGTGGGGATTGGACATAATAGGTGAGATCGTTCCTCACTCTTCTAAGCAGCATAGATACATCCTCACAGCAACAAATTATTTTACTAAGTGGGTAGAAGTAGTTCCACTCAAGACGGCTAATGCTAAAAATATCATTGAGTTCATAGATCAATTTATAATCACCAGGTTTGGATTGCCTTCCGCTTTAATGTTTGATAATTCATCATACTTTTCTGGAAATGCAATGATTGAATTCGCACTTAAAAGAGGATTCAAACTTAAATATTCGGCCAATTATTACCCGCAAGGCAATGGGTTAGCTGAGTCCACAAATAAAAAACTAATCAGGATTATCAAAAGAACAGTTGACCAAAATCATAAAAATTGGCATAAGGCTTTGATATATGCTTTATTGGCAGACCGAATAATGCAAAAAGATTCTATCGGCACTTCTCCCTTTAATTTAGTTTATGGGAAAGAAGTGGTTCTTCCGACTCATTTAGCGATTCCCTCTTTGTCTCTAGTTCAATACATTGATGAAGTACCCACTTCCTCCTTACAGCTAAGACAAATGAAAATAATCAAATTAGAAG
Organism: Pinus tabuliformis; assembly: GCA_031772625.1. Lineage (NCBI taxonomy): Eukaryota > Viridiplantae > Streptophyta > Pinopsida > Pinales > Pinaceae > Pinus > Pinus tabuliformis. The sequence continues at coordinate 1,766,082,064 of CM062816.1, forward strand.
AACAACGAGAACAGGCTAGGAAAACGCATGCTCATCATCAAGCACTAGTAAAATCCTCTTTTGATTCAAACATAATGACCAAAAAAGATTTTCAGATGGGAGATTTAGTTTTAAAGTGGGACAAAGCTCATGAAGAGAAAGGCAAACATAAAAAATTTCAAAGAATGTGGCTTGGTCCTTTTCAAATTGTAGAAGTCATAGGTCCATCAACATTTGTGTTACAGGATTTAGCAGGTAAGAGGGATCCTTTCCCTGTTAATGGACAAATTCTCAAGAAATATTTTCCATAGAAGATTATTCTTCTATTTTTGTAGAATAGTGGTTTTTCTTTTCAAAATAAAACCAGTTGTGAATGGTTACATTAGGCATTTACGAAAAAGACACCAATTCTCTTTCAGATTTTGAACTTTTTGCTTGTATAAATAGCAAATCTTTTGGAAAACTGATCTTTATTATTGATAGCTACAGTTAAAAAACTCTAGCCTAGATATGATACTAGTTTTAACTTCAAAAAGTTTGATGAAAACAACCTTTAGTGAAGAAATTGTTTTATCTCAGTACAATGAAAGGTATCAATAACAAAATAAAGATTCTCTGTAGAACAGTTGTTTCCAAAAACTCTATTATTTTCGTCCAGAGCTATCTTAGGGAAACAATAACTTCCTCCCTGCTAAAGAGATCACAACTTTCAGAGGAACAACCCAAGGATACACTTTATCTTGAAGAATAAGAGGTCTCATCACGAGTCGGCTTATCATAATCACAGATATTATAACTTGCTGACTTTGCCAATACTGTACACCACAACAGGGCAATGACTCAAGATTGTTGCAATCAAAAGACAAGGGGTCTCATCACGAGCCAGCTTGTTCAACAAAGTTATAAATCAAGTGAATGACTGTGTCATAATTTGGCTACCAAACCAAGACATTGTTCTTTAAGAATAAAAAAGAAAATCAAAGCAATAAGTGTGGATATGGATTTTTCTTTGAAAGTTGTAGGTTGCTTTAAGTAGGATACAGGATCATTGCTGGGTAACAGGTTTCCCTGTCGAGGCTATAAACGCCTACTGGCAGCAGAGGCTCTACCTACGACAAATGAGCATATTTAAAACTGGTTTACAAAGAAGACTTTGTTTTATCTTTACAAGACCAAGTAATCACTGATGAAAATTCAAGGACTAGCCTGAGGAAGCAAATAATCAAAGTGGAAAATAGTTGAAACAAAATATCATTGACAGGTTAGAGCATAATGTACTTTATCTTTCCATAATAAAGTTTAATTTTCTGAAAAAATTTCCTGTTTTGGAAGTTTAGAAAATTCAATAGAAAAACAAAGATAACTGGTTCTTCCAAGTGAATCACCAATTGTTGTGGCCACCAACAACCCCCCTCCTTATTTAGTATTAGCAATAACACTATGTAAGTGGGGACCCTTAGTCAAAAAATTCAAAAAATCAATTAGTGCTCATATATGTCACTCCTTAAGAAACATCGCATCGCGCAAAGAATGATAGGACATTTCCTTATGAGTAAAAATGATAAACTGCGAGATTGCGATGCGAACTCTATCGCATCGCATGCATTAATAAAAACTCACGTTGGAAAACCTTAAAGAATCGCCGATATGAGATATCGCATATCGCATATCGCAAAATTGTAGGAAAGACACATAACGATTATAACAATACTGCGATCCGCGATCTTGCGATACTACGATACGCGATCTTGCGATAGCGCGATCTTGCGATAGCGCGATCAAGCAACCTTGCGATAGCACAGCCTGATGAAATTACAATAATGCGATACAGCGAAATGCGATGTCGCGATGCAGATCGTAGAAACATTCCATTGCAGATTTTCCCGGCTCAACATTCAAGAAAAAGTTTTCCATAAACTAAGAACTGGATACGCGCTTTAATGATAATTAATGAATTATATGCCAGTTGTTAATGAAATATGGTTTTGTGTTGTTCGAAGAGTCAGTTCACGTCAGGTGGCGTGTTTTTTCATATCCGTAGCATTTAAAGCTTTCCTGTCGTTATTTATTGTCATTATTCTTTCCTCACTTGTGGACTGCAGGAACGAAAAACAAAAGTTACACAAATCAATGTGCAGGAAGCTATGACGAAAAAGGGTAATGCTCCAATGTCTAAAGACAGAGAAAAGACGCCCTTATAAACAGATACCGCATGCAACAGAGCCACAGATTCACACAATGTTGTTGAGCCATCCATTACAGATCTTTCATATACAGCCATGGTTGAATGGGTACTGAGCGATGTTGATATCAGAGACAGACAGTTTAATGCTCAGGGTCAAGAGTTCACGAAAGCATTATTTTTACAAATTTTGAAGCTTTATACCCGGTGAAGAAAAAGGCGCAAAAGGCGAAAAACGCATCAGAGAGGCCCGGATCAAAGAACAGAGGTAGTTTCCGATGCGCAATTAGCGCTAGGTGCTAATCGCGCATTGTAGAGAAAACTTGCTCAAAAAGGAAAGCCTCTAACTGCTCAGTCATCTGTAAGCCCGAAAAATGCAAGAAAGCAATGGTAAAGAACAAACTGGAAATAGAAAGCCAAAGAAAAGGCGGAAGCGATTCAAGGGTTAACCAAGTTGAACTTGGATTATTACTGGGCATACATGATAAAGCCACATAGTCAGAGGATGACTCTCGAGTATATCATCGACTTTGCTGAGAAGATGGTGCCAGATCTTACCAATTCTGTTTGCTTAGCTCAACCAAAAGCGGAAGACAGTCAACCAACTCTACTCAAGTAAATACTGAATGCTTGCAACATTAAGGAGCAAATGCTGAAATAGTTAGATATTAGATTTAATTTTAGAAATAGTTTTGTTTTATTTTTTCTTAGAAAAAGGGCGGTCATTTAAACCGTATCCTGAATCTGTGTAATTAAGTTATTTAGTTAGTAGTATTTAAACCCTTCTCATGCATTTAGAGAAGGGTCCAGAAATTTATCAAAAACTTGTCCTCAGAACATGCACTTTTGCACCCTCCGAGGAGGTTTTGATGAATGAATGGAACAAGATTTGTTGATGTTTGCATTTGATATCTACTACTGATGTTGCACTTCTGTACTCTTAATGGATGTTAAAGCAAGGAGAGATAAATCATTGTCGCTTGAAGCTCATGAGTAGGACTAGTTATAAATGGTACTTTTATCTCTTGACCATTTCTGCTTATGTGTTAAAGTGATATACAGTTTTTAGTTTTTTATGTATTATTGCATGAATGCTTGAGTTATCATTTGGCACTTTTGTACGGTGATAGCTATTTATTTATGCTTAATGTATGAATAGCTCATTATGCGATATGTTTTTCACAACTGTTTCGTCTAACTTTTTATGCGAAGTGGTTCATTATGATTGATTTCTTTTCTCATAATAGCTGAATGATCTTTATTACCGGTTGTTATTTGAAATATTTTTAGATTGCATAATAGAAGAATTACATCCTGGGTTAGTATAGACTTAAATGTTGTTGTTTTTTAGAATACAATAGCATAGAATTAGATTAAAAATTAGAATTAGAATATCTTAATTAGGAACTGTTAAATTAGGAACATCAAATTCTACACACACACACTCATAGATTGGAAAATTGGTCCCATATCCCCAGTCGGACCCGCTATACCAAACGGATAAGGAGCTGCCAACCAAGGTCCGGACCGGGTGGGTATCCCCCTTGTTGTAGACCCGATTTTCGGGGCTTCAACACCTCCATATCAAAGGAATGACATAATAATTTTATCACTCTAGAGAACACCTTCCATTGAGATACTATTCCAATCCCCATGAATAGTACATCATCCAGAAAAAGCAAATGAGTAATGCACTATGAGTGCAAGACTTTTATTCTTTTTATATTTCCTTCCTTTTTTTTCCTTTCAATAATAAGAGGCTCGAACCTTCCATAACTATAAGAAAAAGGAGAGGGGATAATGCGAAACCCTATCCAAGACCTATTGTGTTGGTAAATTTTTTAGAAGGCAACTCATTCATCAAAACTGAAAAGTTTGTTGAAGTCACATAACACATTATCTAATTCGTGAATTCTAGCCCCAAACCTATATAAAGTAAAATCCATATTAAGAATGTCCAGTTCACTTTTCCGTAAGACCTAATAAGGTCCATCTTGAGGACCCTCGCTTCCAAATTTTTTATTTTAATGGAGTGAAGTGCCTCTTGGGATACATCAATAGCATCATAGATCTACCTATCTATCATGAAGCCAAATTGTTCTCAGTACATCTTTGCCAACTTATCTTTGAGCCTGTTGGAAATAATTTTAGAGATGGTCTTATAAACCAAGTTGCAGAGTGAGGTCATATATTTAGATAATTTTGGAATCAATGTTAAATAAGTTACATTCATGGCTTTAGAAATATTCCCATTCATTCTATAATATTCCACAACCTTTCAAATATCTTCCCCCATGAGGTCAATGAATGAAAGGAAAAGTTCCACAGTCTAGCCATCCAGCCTTGGACTTTTTTCCTTAGCAAAAATTTCCAAGACCCCTTCAATTTCAGGCAAAGTGATGGGTCTTCATGTCTTGCCAGAATCCTCAAAAGTGAATAATATTAGATATTACTAAATGAATTGCAACTATGCTAAAATATTATTATTTCCTAGGACCTTGAAAAAAGAGGGAAAATGTTTCGCAACAACAAATTCTAACTCTTTATGTGTGGACTTGATAGTACCATCCACCTCCTCTATTTCCAAAATAGAATTATTAATCCTTATATGATTGGAAAACTTGTGGAAAAACTTAGTGTTTCCATCCCCCAAATTAATCTAAGTTTCCCTACTCTTGAGCCTCCAAGGCTCCTCTTCTATCCTCAATATTTGCAATTTTTGGCCTCCAATGAACTCATCCTATGTTTATCTTAACTGAGAAATTAGAATTAATGAAAGGTTGTGCGATTTTTTCATATTCATCCTCCTGGGTTAACAATTCTTCTTTCAACTCTACTTTTCTTTTTCTTTTCCAACCTACAAAAACTTTCTTATGTTTCTTCTATTTCCAAAAAAGGGAGTACATATTAGAGAAGAAATTAATAACATACTATTATGCCACAAATTCCTGACTAGTGATCTAAAGGATCCAATTCAAGACATGAATGATTGAATTTAAAGGGGTATTTAATATTATGATCTTCAAAATCCAAAGTCAAGGAAAACAGAGAAGTAATCTAAAATTCTTTCTGGACTAATCCATGATCTATATCTTCCAAAAATTGTAGCAAGATGGCCTACTTTCAGGAACATATCCAATATATTAGCTATTACTTCATCCCCAACCCTTCCATTTCTCTAGTTTGATTCCAAAGAATTAGGGATAACATCAAGGAAATTTTGTTCTTTTAACATCTCTGAAAATTAGGTTATCATGGGGATCATAATGGGCTCTAATCTCTGAAGTTTCCCTAGTAGAGGTAGTGAAGTTCAGATCCCCTGCCAGAATAAGGGACTGATCCATTAGAAAACCACTCGCTTGTATATGGTCCCAATAACCATTTATCTATCCATAAGGCCCATAACAGTTGGCCAACTTTATAGGATGTGACAAACCCCTTAAAAAACCTTATATTATGATTCCTATTGAGGATGAAAAGGCCTGTAAATTTGCATCCATGTGATCCTAGATGGAGAGTAGCCCTCTTGCCAATCTCGCAGATATTTTTGAATATACATTCCATCTAGGGCATAGATTTTGAAAGGCCTCTCTTTCTTTCTCTCCCAAAACCATTATTTCTAGCATTAGAATTACAGATAGTCCATGTAGATCAACCAATCTCTTAAGGGAGTTGAATTTGTGGGCTCCCACTACCCATTGATATTGATGGACATCACAATCATGAGAAGTGTTCATCTAAAAAATTGGAGGAAAAACTGCAAGAAGAATTACAAAATCTCATAGATGAGCATGCAACTTCTTTTTCAACCATAAATATCCTAGAGAGTAAGGTTGAACAATTACAACAGGAGACAGATACAAAGACAACAAAGTTTGCAGCAGATTTGGATTTATTGTTGTAATCTAAAAGGGAACAAGAACAAAGGGCCAAAAGGGAATAAGAAGCACTAAGAATGACTTGATGGAATAATTCTAATACAACAAAATGACTTCGGGAAGAATTTAAGAGGCTTTCTCAACATATGTCATCAATATTCGATGCTAATGAGAAACTAGCAACACGAGCACTTAAAGAATCTTTTGAATTCTACCTACAGAAAACCAATCTGCAAGAATCACTATAAAGGCTAAAGAAGAGATTGCATCTATGAAAAGGAAATATCATGACAATCTGCAATAACTTATGAACTAATTAAGTCTCTCAAATAAAGAGAGTGAAGCATTGTCATCAAAGCTACAAAACATGTTGGATGAGATTGAGAAACAAGTGAAGAATGAACTTAATTATAGGAGTCGGATTGAAGAGTTGTCTCTAAATCTAGCCATGTTACAAACTAAAGTTCAGACCCCTATGAATGAAAAGAGTGAACTTACTCAAAATACTCATGAGTATGAGCATATGAAAGCTGGCCTAGAAGATACTAAAATAGCCTTAGATGCAACTGAAATAGCCTTAGATAGTTCCAGAGTAGAGAAGATAGAGTTAGAGTCTACTTTACAAGAATCTTACCAGGAAAAATTCAAACTTGATAAAGAGCTTAGACGTTACAAGAAAATTTGAGAAATTTAGAGGTAGAATTGAAGGAACAAAAATGTTGCAGGGATGATCAAGAAACAATAATTGCATCTCTTGAGTCCAAATTAAAGGAGCAAACCATTACTGGATGGAACTCCCAGTAAAACCATCCACATAGACTATTGCACCTAACCCAATGGGACTCAAACCAGGTGTCTGTCAGCATGGAACTAGCTAATGACTAAAAACATTGGAAACAACCCATTGAGCTAACCCCTTGGGTTATGTTAGAATTAAATATAACAACTAACTACAAAAAAATATGAAATTTTCCATTTTGATTGCTTTATCAATATTTTCCAGAGTTCACTCTGATTTATTTTTATGAGAATATATTTCATCTTTACTAGAAGATATCACTGGTTTGAAGAATGTATACTTATTAATGTCTTGAATTAATATCTCTCTAATGATAAAAATATTCCTGATTTATCTTATCATTCTAGTAGACACTGATTCCAAAATTGGCATATAAAGAGGCATTAGATGCATATGACATTAATTACATCTTATCAGTCTAAGTAAATAATTATACCTAAAGGGCATATGAAATACACCCAACTACCCACCAATGACTATAAAGAGGATAATCAATGGTGTAGAAGAGTCAATGGGCACCTAAGATTTTGCACCAACTCTGTTTGCTACAATAGCTTCCCTAGACAGTGTTAATGGCAATGGCTCATGCAAAGAGCTCCCAACACAGTCACCAACAGGAGATTGATTAGATGCAATATCTTCCCTTGAGATAGAGGAGGATAAAGGTGAATCATAAATAGAGCCCGATATATCCTTCTGCGGAAAAATAGAACTAATTAGGGGAAAAATTCTAGACCCAGACGATGGTAGAGCAGGATGATGCAACTGCTCCTGAAAATGATGATTGTGACTAGAACTGAAGCTTGAACAAACTTCTACAGGAAAATCAAAATAAACCCATTTTGATGTTCCTCCAGCCCAAGGTTCATAATGTTGGTGTTCAACAAAATGGCTACTATACTCTCTCTCTCTGGGTGAGCATATTTCTCTTGGATGTTGAATGTTGTTGTTTCAACTATTGGGACAATGTTATCTCCTTGGACCTATGTTTCGTAAATGCTCTGGAAACTATGATTTTCTCCTGCTTATCTTTACATTCTCCCTCTCTTGGTGTCTGTGAGAAAAACCCAAGTTGGTGTTCCACTACCATCCCACAAAAACAAAAAAATTAGCATATACAATTCATACATACTAAACTATTTAGTAGCAAGGTAGAAAAACAAATGGAATACATAGAACCATACATGTCAAAGAAAAGATGTCCATTGTCGCTCAGGTCCCATAATCTTTCAACTTTATATTAACAATTTAGAAGATCTCATTTCAAAGTGATACAGGTGGTTGTCTTCTCTATGGGATTTCCAACTGGGATGTAAGATCACCTCACTTCTCTAGGTGCAATTATGGTTGAAGTTTCCATCCACAATTTATTAAAGGAATATCTTATCCATCACTCAAGATAGTTGTAGGTTGCACTATAAATATTTCACCTTTGTAATGAATTTTTCATGGTAGTATGAGATATTATAGAATAGTATTTTCATGTGATGAGTTTATACACATCTTAAGTTTTTGGGCATATTTTATTTCCATGTATCAGAGAATAATAGGTTTTCACACCAAAAACATGTCCTCCTAGTTATAGCAGGGACCTTCCACAGTTTGAGTGGAACTCTTTTTCTACTGCCCCACATATCCTGGCATTTATGAAGCATAAATGGGAATTGAGGGAAAGACATGAAGATTCCATGATAAGTTTATCTATGCTTTCTTTAGGACAAGGGCATGGTGGCTAGTTGAAGCATTATTGCTTCCCAAAGAGCATACATTCTCTCAAATCTCTAATTGAAATCTTCCTCAAGCATTGCCACCAAGGTTCAGAAATTTTATGTTACATATCAAGAGTTGTTGACAACCCTACAAGAGGAAGGCCTCCTTGGTCTTTTTGAAGGCAATGATAACATTGTTGGGGATGAAAGTGGAGCATCTATGGAAGAGGGATTATGCTCAAAATTTGAATATGAAAACACTAGATATTTGTAACATGAACAACCTTGCGGCAACAATGATAGGAAGGAGGGCCATTTTAGCATCTAAAGTGATTTCTTAACACATAAATGAGTACCACCATGAAAATTGTGATGGCATTATTACACCACCTTCAAATTATAAATGTGTCACTATTTCTGGTGAGGATTGGCATCAATTTGGTGATGTTTTTATTGGCTAACCCATAGGAAATAATGTTGCAGATACAGAAGAAGAAAGTAGTAGCAATTTTGAGATGAATTTGGCGTGGGATTTATGCTCAAAACTAAAAACAAGAACACTCCCTTCTCTTATGGCTTATGTACATGATAATCATAATAATGAAAACATAAGCCTGGACACTCATAATGATCCTCTCATCAGTATGGATCAATCATCAGACCATATATTTGGGGTTGGGTAGAGGTAAGTCGTATACACTACTTGCATGGACCACTGATGTTTGGTGATCACAAAGAAGAGGGGAAGTTTGATTCTGAGCCCTTCACAAGCATTCGTCAGGAGAGTTTTGAGATTGAGTCATGTCATAAAAGTGTTGGACTAACCTCCCTAGACTTGTCACAAGATTTGAGGATAGAATATCCCTCCGAGGACAAGAGACTTTGCTCCAAATATGACAGCAATAATGATTTTGCACCAAAAATTGGCATTTCTGATAATGAGTATCAACACTACACAACTTATGAAGTCCTCGATGATGAATTTTTTGCTCTAGAAGAACACAAGTACTTCTATTTTTCACACCAATTTCCCCAAGTCTTGAACAATGAAAAGTAGAAATCAAAAGAGTCCTCTTATCTCTACAATCAAGACTGCAAACCTTATTTAGTAGAGAAAAGGTGTAAGGACCATATTTGTGAAGAGTCAAAGGAATTATCTAGCAGAATAATAGAAGCCACACCTCTTCACATTGGATCGAAACACAAAAAAGTTCCCCCTAGGTCTGCATCTTCCAAATCACCGAATTTATGAAGATCTATGCAGACTTTGGTATGTACATTACAGATTAGTGAAATTATTAAGAATTGATTGTTCTAGTTTTGCAAGACACTTAAGGCCCTCCTATTAGCAACTATATCAATCCTAGAAAGGAGTAAAACCCTTTGTCTATAGTTCAAAATTTGTGTATGGTTCTGTGCATAAGCCCTAGAAGGACAATCTCCAAAAAATCCACTCCTATGCATTAGTTGAAGTTCTATGTTGGGCATCAGTCCTGTTTTGAGACCACTGTCAAAGGTTACCAAATTTTTGAAGCTCAAGCTACATGAAGAACGTTCTTAGCACATTTTGCAAAGCCAAAATCCAAATTGAAGAAGCTAAAATTTTGAAGTCTGAAGTCTATCAATTTTTCTTAAAAGAAGTCGAAATTGTGAGCATGTTTGTGAAGGAGCCAAGAGAATTATTTAAGGATGTACCTGTATATTATAGAGATTCTCTAGGTAAAATATAATGCAACACTATGATCGGCAACACGAATAAACTGCTAATACCTCTTGTTGCACTCCACAAGATGACTCCTCTGAATCAACTGCTAATACCGCTTGTTGCACTCCACAAATCGTCTCCTCTGAATCAACTACTAATACCGCTTGTTTCACTCCACAAGTCGACTCCTCACCTCTTCTTATGTTTGTGTTGGGTGTTTGTAGAACCCGTCATTTTTTAAAACCTTGATCATGAAGGTTACCGTAGCTAGACAAAACACATTAATTTTGGGTTATGGACTCCCTCCGGAATGAGAATGAGAGAGTAGCTATGTGGTTGGAAACAAGGTTTCTTGGTTATAGAAGCAAGAAAACTATGGTCAGAGAATCGAATAAAAGCAGTAGGTCTCGCTCAGAGATTCGAAGCAGTATGTCATTTTTTTCTCTTCCTCAAAGATTCGAATGAAAGGTGGTCTTGCTCTTGTCTAGTTCAAACTCAGAAATTCAGAAAAGATTAGGGTTCAAACGTAGAAAGGCTTAGGGTTGCAGAGTGGTTGTAGAGAGGCTCGACTCCAAAATGCAACCCTTCCCACTCTTTCCCTCCATGGGTGACGTGTAGCCAGACATTCTCTAAAAATATGGTATATTTTTCCCTTTGCTTGGCCAAAAAATTGTATAAACAATACCTTAGATTACATATATTATTATATGGTATATTAAAACCCTTTAGGCCCTCATTATAACCCCAATATATTATTTTGTGATTTTTCCATTTTTAATGCCCCAATATGAATGCACGTGATATAATATTGGTTTGTGACTGACGCCCCTATGGAAGTTCCTAGAACTTCTTAGAATCATGTCTAATATGATGATGATGCTAAAAAATCAATACTTAAGAAAGATATTAACAAATACATGCCTACTACATGATACACATTTAATCAAAAAGACAATAAGCGTAGAAGTTTCAGGTCATGAATACATATCTGATCATAAACTTTTTAACTTCATCTGAGAATCACCAAGAACACTCTATGCACTCTCAATCTAGCTGCAACAACACTTGTTATCCCATGGATTCATCAAACTTTCAATAACTTATCAAATCATGAACAAGAGTCGTAGCTTGAGCATATCATATGACCATGCATATAACCAACATGCAACCATAATAGAAACCATGACAAATTATCCATAAGCTCAAAATAAAAACCAGTACATGTTCTCATTAATCATAATAGAAAATAGCTCATATTAATGTATGCAAATGCTGACCAAGTCAGGGACTTCCATGTACCAACTGACCATAGATTGGGCTGAACCAAATATCTCCTTTAGCCAATAACCCCTGCGCCATATTCCAAGCATGAATGTGGCATCATATGGGTTAAACCAAAATAGAACCAACTAGATCTTATAGATTCCAAACCACCTCAACCCTCAACCATAGTGATTTCACCTAAATGGTCTATAAATCACTAACACCAAACTAGATCGGTCTCGCCCTAAGCTGTCCAGGGCTCCAATGACTCCTATCTCAACTCATAGCCTCCAGGGACCCAAGTTGTTACATGGCTCTAGAGAACTACCATATCAACCCACAGCCTCCAAGGACCCAAGCTATTCCAAGGCTCCAAAGATTCTATCCCAACCCATATCCATCGGGAACCTAATAACCAATCAGAAAATCCAAATGGGGAACCCACTACATAATTGTTATCTAGGAAATGGAAAGGCAAGGCTGAAACCACTGTCAATCCAGGAAATCTCCATGCCAGTGAAAGAAAAATAATTAAAGAACCACATGCATATACCATGCATCCAAATACTAGCAAGGAAACCACACATACAACCTGCTACCTGCAATGCATCCCTATTGAAGTTGTTTCTCCAACTTTTTTTTTGTTTTTTGCGCACCAATTCCTTGCTTTTCCTTTGTTTTCTTTCTCCATGTCCAAGTGTATGTTAGAATGCTCCAATAATGCTCTAAGTTTAAAAGAGTGTATGAGATAATGAAGCAAGAGTTGGACCCAAAATTGTAAAAAAACTAGCAACTATTTCTCTAATGCCTTTTTATCATTGATCTCACATTTTCTTTCATTTTCCTTCATTTTCCTTCATCTTCTCTCTAATTTCCCTTGCATGCATATTTGTGTCTCTTCTCCTTCGTTTTCTCCTACTTTCCTTATTTCCCATAATTAAATGTCAAGTCTTTCATGTTTTCCTTTGCTAATGCCTTTGTGAGTTTCCATATCCATTAATAAACCATAATCGGTGCCCATTACATTGTTTGCTTGCCATTCAACTTGGAATAATTTTCCAATGACCTTGGTCTTATTTTATTTACATGGAAAATCAACCAGTGGTTGTTACAAATCCCTCCCCCTTAGGGGAACACCATCCTCAATGTTCTATGATGCTTATAACCAGGAAATCATGGTGCCCATGGATATTTATAACACAACTCGATGCAACATTTACAACATACCAAACTGTTGAAAAATCATGGCCACCATACTACTTATTGGAGCTTTATAATGCAGCTCGATGCAGTATTTATAACATACAAAATTGTTGAAAAATCATGACCATCATACTGCTTATTGGAGATTTGTAACACAAATCGATGCAATATTTACAACATACTACTTGTTTGAGATTTATAACACATCTCATTGCAGTATATATATATAGAAACAAAAACAAAAACACATATACCAAACACATTTGCTCAACTAGAAAATAAGCAAGGATACAAGGCCCGCATCTGATCATCCATCTCCCATGTAGCTTCATTGAGACCAAAGTGCTTCCACTGCACTTTAACCTGCTCTATTTCTCAGTTCCGGAGCATGAGTTGTTTCCACTGTGAAATGCATTGAGGCTTTGGCTAGAAATCTCCCTCTAGCTCCACCTACAACACATACCAATGAATCACATTATCAACATCCTACATATACCTCTTAAGCAATGAAACATGGAAAACAATGTGGACTTTCACTATTAGCGGCAATGCAAGCCTATAAGTCACTGTTCCAATCCTCTCAAGGATCTCAAAAGGTCTACAATATCGAGGTGCCAACATGTCACATGACCCAATCCTCTAGAAGCTCCTCTTGGGCTTGATGCGCAAGTATACATCCTCCCTGACTTGAAACTTCTTGAATGCTTATGCTAATCCGCATAGCTCTTATGCCTATCCTATGTTGCTTTCAAGTTCCTTTTAATAACCTGCATCTTCTGTTCCATCTCAGCCAAAATATCTAGTCCAATAAACACCCTGTCTTCAAGGATTCTTGATGCCCAGTACTATATGCAAACTTTACCAATGGAAGATAATCTTCCCACTTCCTCTGCTGATGCATGACATACATCCTCAACATATCCCAAAGAATCATATTAACCCTCTCCGTTTTCCCATCTATCTGTGATGATAAGTTGTACTGAAGGCTAAATGTGTTCCCAAGCCTGCAAAAAACTCCTAAAACTTGGAAGAGAACTTGGTATATATGTCTGATATGATCTTCTTAAGAACTCTATGTAACCTCACTATCTCCTTGATGAAGATCTGAGCTACATCACTAGATGAATTCATAAACTAGTGTAATGAAGTGAGCTATCTTGCTCAGCATATCAACCACAACCATGATGGCATCATGTTGTACCGATTTCCTCAGCAAAACTATAATGAAATCCATGGAAATGACCCCCTACTTCCATTTTAGAATAGGAATATGCTGCAATAGACTAGCTGGGTGTTTACACTCAACCTTCACCTAGTAACAGTCCAAACATCTTGCAACAAACTCAACCACCTATTTCTTCAATTTCAACCAATAGTATAACTTCTTAACCACTATCAAAGTGTTTTGCTACCCTGGGTGGCCTTAATATGGCTTGACATGAAACTCTCTCAAGATGAGCTTCTTCGACTCACTATTATCTGACACCTAGATCATGTTCCTAAAACTCACCAAGATACTCCTCATCCCTATCACCTTCACCCTGTTGTTATAATCCCTGCTTCAATTATTGTTACTTCTCATCATGTTTCCCTACATGTAAGATCTTCTCATGTAAATATGTCCCATATGAACTCACAACTAAAATTTGGTTCACCCGCACTCTCCTACTAATAGAATATGCAAACTTGTTCTCATTTCCTTTGATGTACCCGATCTCAAATTCAAACTCACTAAGGGTGGCCAACCATATAGATTTCCTGGCATTCAGATTGGGTTGTTCAAACAAGTACCTCAACCAACTATTATCACTCATCAAGACAAACTTCCTACCAAGGAGATAATGTCTCCACATCTTCAATGCATGAATGAGAGATGCCAACTCAAGATCGTGAGTCACATAGTTTTTCTCCTGCTCATTCAACGTCCTTGACTCATAACATACCAACTTTCATTCATGCTTTAGGACTCCACTAATTCCCTCTTTTCAAGCATATTTACAAACCACAAACTCCTTATTAGGGTCTAAAATCTCATTCACATTTCTTGGATTCGAAGACTCCAAGATAAATTTACTCTTTTACAAGTCCACTACTATTCCTTCCTTAGAAACAACATGTCTAAAGTAATGAATCTGAGACTAAAAGAAATTTCCCTTGTTAAGCTTGGCATACAACTGATGCTCTCTCAACAATCTCAACGTTACTGCCAGGTGCTCTGTAAGATCTTCCCCGTTCTTTAAATATATCAATATATCATCAATAAAGACTATCAAAAACTTGTCCAGATAAGGATGCAACACATTTTTCATCAAACACATGAAAGTGGTTGGATCATTAGTAATATCAAAAGGAACCACCACAAAATTGAAGTTCCCATACCTCATGCGGAATGTAGTCTTGTAGATGTATTCTTCCTTGATGTGCACCTGATGATATCCTCATCTTAGATTAATCTTTGAGAATACTATTGCTCCCTTCAACTGATAAAATAAGTCATCAATCTATGGCAATGGATACCTATTCTTGATGGTCACCTTATTCAACTTCCTGTAATTAGTGCAAAATCTGAGAGTATCGTCCTTCTTCCTTACAAACAACACTGGTGCACCCAAAAGCGACACACTTGGCCTTATGTATCCCTTATCGATCATTTCCTTAAGCTGCAATTTAAATTCCACCAACTCTGGAGTGCTCATCCTGCAAGGTTATTTAGATGTTGGTGCTACTCTTGGCATCAACTCAATAGATAAGTCCACTTCCCTATGAGGCAGTAACTCTGAAATATTTGCGGGAAAAAGATCCTGAAATTGCTATAAAATATGGTACTTCTTTAGGACTTCCTCATCCTCAACATCCTTCCCTTTATCACTGGAAATATGCATTGTAAATAATAAAAATCATTTCCTATGATTGTTCTTTGCTTGCATAGTTGTCACACCCATTCTCATTTATGTAGGCTTCTTCTTTCCCTAAAATATTCTCCTTTCGCCATCATCATTCAAACACTCAATAGCCTTATCATAGCATTCCACTTTAGTCCTGTGAATGATCAACCATTCCATGTCCAAGAGCATACTATACGAATTCAAAGTAAGTGCATTTATATGTGTTGATGTAGGCATACCATTAAGGTCAAATACATAAGATCTCACCCAATGATGAACTCTTCTCTGGGTCCCTGTAGCCAACTACCCCAACCAATATTCTACATGCACTTCTTTACTCAAGAAACACTTATCCACTAGGTTAGGACTAACATAACTACAATTAGATCCAAGATTAGTAAAAATGGAAGAAACTTCATCACAAAGCTTTCCTTCCATCTCAGTAATGGATTCCTGGTGACCTTCCTGCCTATTATCAAGTCCTGTATAGATTCAAGGAATGCTCTGACCAACATACCCAACTGCCTGTGCCTCTTGGGCATTGTAGATCTGAGGCCTCCCACCCTAGTATAATGTAAAATCCTTCTTGTGATGGTCTCCACCATAATTCCAACACGTCAAAGGCTTTCTACCATCGCTTTTGTTCTTCTCCTCAGGTTGAGACCCATGTCCTCTCTCAACTGCGTTAAACTTGTTATAAGGAGCCACATTTTCTTTCTCACTTACATCCTGAGGTCTTCCCCTCTTATTAGGTCATTTTCCTTTATTCTTCTCATTTCCTTTCCAATCAAACTAAGCTCAGGCTTGCACTTTGACTATTCAAAACAATGTTTCAACTTTCTAATGGCTTCCTCCAATGACCTAGGTTCATCAAACTCAAACTGCTCTTTAAATGCTACTGGAAACTCACTAATGAACCTTTGAATCTTTGCTTTCTCATCCTTAAGATAAGGTACATACCTCAAAAAATCCTTAAATTTGGTTGTATATTCTTCATCTATCATAGAACCCATCTTGAGCTCATAGAAATTCTTGGCCTTTCCATCATAATACCTTTCAGACAAGTACTTCTTTTTGAAGATTCTTTCAATCTCACTCTAGGTAAAATTCTTTTCTCTAATTCTTTTGACATTCTTCATGTACTCCCACCAAATATCTACTTTGAGATTGAAGGTGGTTATCTTGGCTTTCATGTTTTCTAAATAGTCATGCAATTTGTAGAACTTCTTCATCCCAAGCAAGCATTCTTCTGCATCTTTATATTTCTTTAAATCCCCATCAAAAGTAGGAGGCTTGGCATTCTTGAAATCCTCTGGCAAGTTCTCCTTCTCACTCCTCCTATAATGATGGTGGCGATGATGGTGATGAAGTCTCTCGAAACCGGAACTAGAGTGAAATCCATAAGTACTACCCCTCCTGTTAGGTGTATCCAAATATATACCACCTTTAATTGTATCATATTTGTCCATAATGTGTCCTCTATGAGACTTGCTACCCTATGCCCCATTAGTCTTGTCCTCCTATCTATAGTTAATCTCCGCCTGTCCCTACTTCTGCAAATTTGAAAGACTCTAAGGGATGACTGCATTAGCTTCTGCTAGCTTTTCTTGAGTCCTGGAAATCCTTTCCTAAGCCTTAATCAGCCTATTATTATCTTCCTTACAACTTATGATCTCTTCCCTCAAACTTCTTAGTGTATCTACCAAATCAAGATAATACTCTTCTCCCTATTACTCAACTGACCTTTCTCATTCCGCTAAATTCACATCAGGCCTACAAGTGGAGTCATGTGAACTATAGTCCACCATTCTACTCTTCATCTGTGATCTTCTATTTCCTGCAAACGTGCCATGTTAGATAAACCAAATAGAAAAAGTAATCCAAAATCATACCTCACTATATCTCATGGGAGTCTATCTCATATCCATAAATTAGTCTAGATTAGCATGATATATATATTAACACTAACTCCATACATGATAACCATAACCACCACAATGCATGTACTGTAGATGTTGAAGTCTAAAATTGTTTCCTTTTTTACTACCCTTTTCCATCTCCTTTCACCTTTTTGTCACCATTTTTGTAGCAGTATGAACATGCTCAAGGTCAAATTAAACTTATAAATATGTATTTATCGTCCATGTTTAGAATCTATGTTTCTTTATGAATTATAACGAAAGCATTCTTACAATAAAAGAATCATAAACATTCCACAACTAATGTTGGATTCCGCAACAATATCCATGGTTAAACAGGTTGCAATGCTTAGAAAAAAGATGAAGAGTGTCTGGAGATGGAAAATTTTTACCACGTGGATGACCACCTATCGACATGACTTGGTAGGCTATGAAGATTAAGAGATCTAAGAGTCAAACTCTGAGAATGATGGTGCATCCGTTAAGTAAAGGCAGCAAGATAATAGAATGACATCAAGAGAGCGTGTTGGAGACATGTTCAATCGTTAGGATATGGTTTGAGAAGAATCTCTTATGACTTCTCTTTCAGTAGAAACTCATGAGGAGATAGAGTTTTAAACTAAATCCATTTCGTAAATTCAAATTAGCTCATTTTGTATCAGCATAGAATTCTTAAAAGTTGTTTAATGAAATTTGTATAACGGTCATAAGGTGAGACCCAGAACACAGTTCAATTATTAAGTTTTAATTAGGTTTATTTTCAATACTGGTGATACTCTGTTCCAGATTAATACAAGTACTTTGTTCTCAATGTGTGCATAAAAGATCCTTTGATTATTAGCGTACCTGTGCTCACGGGAGGGCCCCCTGTCGAGTTATGAGGTTATTTATTTTGTTTTGCATTTCCAGTTTTCTCATAGTGTATTAGTTTCTCTTAGAATTTTCTTAATCAGTTTCATCATAGAGATATTTTGATCAAGTTTTGTTTTGATTTCAAAGTACTCATAAAAGGAAAATACCAAAAATAATTGATTTTTATATGCATTCTCTTTTCATATTTCATGGCTCAAGTTAACTTCTTATATGACAATAGAAGTGTTCTTTAGAGTTAACTGCGCACACAAGTAATCATTTTAGAGTTACAAGTTTTCCATCTAATCTTTCTTCTGCAATTAGAAGTTAGCTCATTTTGATGCAATTTTCTTTTATGTAATTAGTATAGAAATTCCTTACTTGCAATTTAGTGTAGAAGTTCCTTTCTACAAAATAGTGATTGTAGTGTTTTCAATTCTGCAAGTAGCACTAGATTTTTTTTCTTTAAATTTATCATTTCCTTTTATGCAAGTAGAAGTAGGTTTTGAATTATGCAATTATGATATATTTTCCATTCTGCAAAGTAATGAATTTCAAGTCAGTTAAGTAATTAGGATTTAATGTAACTTTAAATTGAAAGAACATATGCATAATTATTCTCTAAATTTCATTAAAAACATTTGTCCATACTTAGGTTAATTTCATTTTTAGAGTCAATCAATCCATAAAACGAATCCTACCATATATGGTGCACATTCATCTCACAAGTACATGAACCTTGGTTGACAATTGATTTAGTAATTTAAGAACAATTAAATTACCCAACATTTTTGTGTTGTTGTCGGGGAGGTGTATATATGATTCTTATTTTTGTTTTCATATCATTTTAGGTACATTCAACTTTAGATGCATAATTAAAGCATGGTAAAAATCATTTATGCATAGAGAAATGGATTCTAGGGGTAGATTTGTAAGTAGAGGTAGAATTTAAATTCCAACATCACTACTCACCCCTGATAGATCTCGTAGTGCCACACCACCCAGTCATAGTTGCATTCCATAATTGGCAGGTAGACATAGACTTCCTGGGGTGCATAGATCTGAAATCCAACCAAAATATTCACCAAATTCCTCTATCGGAGTTGTAGTTGAAGAACCTACATCCCCAATAGAAGGAGTAATTTTCCTCTCTTTAACATGAGAGAAACATCTAGGACAAGAACTAGAGGTTCCTAGTGAAGAAGAAGAAGAAACTTATTATAATATACCATTAGTAGAAGAACCATAAGAAGAAGATCTAGACAATCCTATCATAGAACTTTATATTAGCTCTGAAGAATCTACAATGGTAGGAGAAGGAGAAGTTGGAGTACATAATTCAAATGGTGAGCCTAAGATTGGAGGTGGAAGGGTCAAAGGAGGAAACAGAGGAGGAGGTGGAGGTCGAGGTGGTAGAGGTGGTAGGGGAGAGCCAGATCCTTATCGATTTCCCATATTTGATGAAGATGCCACAACTACAATGAAAAACATCTCACCCTCCATATTTCCTAATTTCCATGGTTGGAGATATTAGGACCCTGAAACATTTCTTTTTGAGTTTGAATTTTTATGTAGAACATATGACTACTTACTTGATCCTCAAAAATTGAAATTATTCCCGACAACTCTTAAAAGATGGAGCACTTGAATGGTTCATGGGATTAGGAACACATACTATTAGAACATGGGAAGAAATGAAAAATGTGTTCTTAGAAAAATATAAGGGTTATTTCATGCCACATAACCTTAAGGATGAAGTCTTTAAGATGATGAAAGACTTGAAGACCTAGTTGAAATATTTGCTTACAACATCAAAATGGAATGTATAATTTGGATGATGAAACACTAAAATCTCTTTTGTTAAAATCCATAGGATATGAATGGATTGATCTTATTAATTTAATGGGAAATGGATATGTTTCACAACTTTCATTTGGAGAAGTCTGTGATTTGTGTAAACATATTTCAAGGGGTAAGGCTAGAACTGGCAAAAATCCAAGAGATCATGTGATGTCTATAATTAATAAATCTTCAAATGGAATAGTAAGTAGAGATGAAATAGTAAATTTTCTTGATAATTTCAAAAAAGATATCCTAGGGAGTCTTAGTGAACAACTAGATACCCTCAAGATACAAAACAAGCAAAAATCTGAGAATGTTTCATTATCTATTTTATATCCCAAGTGTAGGAAGAAACATGCCTTAAGAAAAACTCCCCTTGATAGTATAGAAATTTGTATCATATGAGCTGAAAATCATAATACGAAGGAATGCGCTTCGATACTTGGTCTTAAAGTTGTTTTTCAAGATGAAGCTCGAATGAGCCAAGTTGAATATCTTTGTTTTATTGCTAAAAGACCATGGAAAAATCAATAATCAAATATGACTCAAGGTTTCAATACTCAATCATATGAACAACAACAAAACAGTTGGAATGTACCTATGCCATGGTAACCTTGTCCTCCACAATCTCAAAATCCATCTTGGGCACAAGGTTGGAAAAATACTTATGGTAAATATCCTCAATATCCTCAATTCCAACAACCTTATCCTTCTTTTCCACCGCAATATTATCCTCCTCAACCAACTCAACCTTCTCAATTTCAAAATCCAAATAACCAACTTTCATTACCATTTCCTCAAAAACACAATCAACTACCTTCTCTAACACTTCCAAATATGAATAATAAAAATCAGCAAGTCGTTTATAATATTGAAGGATAAAATTTTCAAGCTTGTATGATTACCCCATTAGGTCTAAATGATGTCAAACTTATATCTGGTAGGTTTTTACAAAATAAGTCACCAACAATCACCATCCAAAAATCTAAAGAGGATGAAGTTCATGAAAAAGATGCAAATCTTGATCAAGAAAATATTTCTCTAAAGGAATATGTTCATGTGCAATCAAGGGATGAGAAAATAAAGCAAGATCCTATAGTTCCTCTATTATAACAACCTTATATTTCTTTACAAGATCCACCTTTTCCTGAAAGGATCAAAATTGATGAAGGAATATAAAGGAAATTTTTTTTACCAGATTATGATATGTTAGATGAACTTAAGAATATTTGCATCAAAAATCCTTTACTGCAAGCTATAACGGAAATACCAATATTTTGAAAAACTATTAAGGAGATATGCATTAGAAAACCAGGAACAAAGAGAAAAGATGTTAAAAAAATCCAATAGGTAGGAAAAATTGCTGATATCGTGATGGGGAAACCTGTTGTTCAAAAATATATAGATCCTTGTAGTCCCATTATAAAAATTCATATCAATGGTGTTGAAATTCCAAACACTTTAATTGATCTAGGAGCATTCATCAATATCATGAGTAAACAAACAATGGAGCAACTTAAGCTTCCTAATCTTCAATATAGTCCTACATTATTACAATTAGCATATAGCTTTGTTATCAAACCAAATGGAGTATTAGAAGATGTGTTTGTTTATCTATATTCATGGGAATGTCTTGTAGACTTCATGATTTTAACTCCCAAGAATAATCTAGGAGGCTATCCATTGATCCTTCGTAGACCTTGGCCAGCTACAGCTGATGCATTCATAAGTTGTAGATCTTGTGATATGTATATCTCTAATGGAAGTTCAAATAAGAAATTTACATTTTATCCTCCTTCAAAAACAATAACTGAAGTAGAAATTCAAATTTGGATAGATGATGATAATGAATACTTTGATGA
This sequence comes from Pinus tabuliformis, assembly GCA_031772625.1. Lineage (NCBI taxonomy): Eukaryota > Viridiplantae > Streptophyta > Pinopsida > Pinales > Pinaceae > Pinus > Pinus tabuliformis. Next base: position 1,766,104,142 of record CM062816.1, read on the forward strand.
TATGCAACCAGTTTATACTCTTTCAAAATTAGATGAAGAAGATCAATTGATAAATTTAATGAATAATAATGATTCTTCTTCATACTGTGAGCAAGATCAAAGTTTTTAACAATACAATATTGAATATCTATCGTCTCACCTAATGGATTTACATTCTATGGATAAGTTTGGCAATTCTCAAGTAGAATTTTTTCCAGATAAAACATTAAATATTAACAATAATTTGGAAGAATTTCAAAAGAGTAAATTGATACAAATGCTATAAAAACACTCTTTTGCTTATGCATGGGAGTACATTGATATGAAATGGATTGATCCTAAAACTTTTATGCATCATATTTATATTCAAGAAAATGTCAAACCAGTTAGAAAACCTCAGAGAAGGATGAATCCTAATCTGAGAGAAATTGTTGATGAATTACAAAAGTTACTTAATGTGAATTTCATCTATCCAACATCAGATATTCAATAGGTGTCACCTCTAGTGGTTGTTCCTAAGAACAATGGAAAATGGAGAGTGTGTATTGACTATAGGGAATTAAATAAATCTACTTTGAAAAACCATTTTCCACTACCTTTTATAGATAAAATACTAGATACCTTGGAAGGAAAGAATTATTTTTCATTTTTAGATGGTTTTAGTGGATATAACCAAATCCAACTAGCACCAGGAGATCAAGCTAAAACTAATTTTACATGTCCATTGGGAAAATATGCCTATAGGGTTCTTCCCTTTGGATCATGTAATACACCTCCCACATTTCAGAGAGTAGTCTTAGGTATTTTTTCTAATATAATACATGATTGTGTGGAAGTATACATGAATGACTTTACTGTGTATGGTGATACTTTTAAAGAAGATATTGGGAATTTGGAAAAATTTCTTATTAGATGTAAAGAGGCAAACCTTTCATTAAGCCATCAAAAATGTTTTATGATGTTCAATGAAGGGATTGTTTTAGGCCACCATATTTCAAGTGATGGAATTAAAGTGGAAACATCTAAAGTAGAAATAATTTCTAAAATTTCAATTCTTGTTTGTCAAAGATATGTTAAAAGTTTTCTCGGATTTACTGGATATTATAGAAGATTCATAGAAAATTTCACAAAAATAACCTCTCCACTTTTCAAACTCCTTACAAAAGAATGTGAATTTGTTTGGAATTCTGACTGTCATAAATAATTTGAGACATTGAAACAAAATATTATAGAAACAACAATTTTAAGGGGACCTAATTGGGCTCTTCCTTTTCACATTTCTATTGATGCTTTAGATATAGCCCTAGGAGCTGTGTTTGGACAAAAATATTTAACTTGTTATTCCATCTATTATACAATCAAAAATTTTACTCCAACAAAGTTAAATTACACTGTAACAGAAAAGGAATTTTTATTTGTTGTGCATGGCATTAATAAATTTTGTCATTATATCACTCGTTATGAAACTTCCATTCATACAGATCATTCTTCCATTAGATATCTAATGAAAAAACTATTTACTAATGGTATAATCACAATATGGTTGCCATTGTTACAAGAATTCAACATTACTATTCTTGATAGACCAATAAAAGAAAATATAGTTGCTAATTTTATTTCTAGAATGCAAAATAATAATGAGGATGTTCCTGTAAAAGATAAATTTCCTGATGAATATATTTTTGTAGTATTTACTAAAACACCTTGGTTTGCAGATATTGCTAATTAATTGGCTACAGGAAAGTTACCTCCACAATTATCATCCAAAGAAAATCAAAAAGTGATCAACATAAGTGCACCTTATTCTTGGGTAGATGGAGAATTGTACAAAACTAGACCTGAACTAATTATTCGAAGATGTGTTCGAGAAGATGAAGTACCTGAAATCTTAAAAGCTTATCATGATGAGCCACGTGGAGGACATTTTTTTGGCAAAATAACTCCTTACAAAATCCTTCTTTTGGGATATTATTGGCCATCCATTTTCAAGGATGCCAAAGACTATGTCAAAATATGTGATAGTTGTCAAAGAATGGGGAATCCCATTCCATGAGATTAAATGCCTCTACAACCACAGGTATTCATAAAACCTTTTGAGAAGTGGGATCGATATTTTGTTGGACTAATAAATCATCCATATAAATAGAAAAGGTACATACTTGTTTGTACAGATTATGTTACAAAATGGGTAGAAGCTAAACCTAATTTATTTGCAACTAAAAAATGTTGTACTAGTATTTCTTTTTTAGGATATTTTTACTCGGTTTGGTGTTCCAAGAGAAATTATAATAGATTGGTGTACTCAATTTACATCCAAATTGGTGTAAAAGATCATGGAGCAATATAAGATCAAACATTAAAAGTCGACTCCATATCATCCACAAGCCAATGGACAAGTGGAATCCACCAACAAAGTACTTGAAGCAATTCTTACCAAGAATATGCATTTCTTAGGAAGGATTGGGTAGAAAAGTCTCTAGAATCATTATGGGCATACCGAACTACATGGAAAAATAAAACTGGACATACTCCTTATGAGCTTGTTTATGGAAAGCAAGTTTTGCTTCCAATTGAGTTCCAAGTGGAGACCTTCATAACAACAGTTCAATTGGGCCTTGATCTTTCAGAAGCTCAGAAATAGAAATTAGAACAATTGAATGAGCTAGATGAGATCTGGAAAGATGTTATTCAAAGAACCAGCATAGTTCAACAACAAAGATCAATGTGAAATGACAAATTCATCAAAGCTAAAAAGTTCAAGCAACGTGACTGGGCTCTTCTTTTTTATTCCAAGTTCAAATATTTTCAAGGGAAATTTCAAACTCATTGGCTTAATCCTTATGAGGTTTATACTCTTTTTTTATAATGGAGAAGACAAAATCAAAACTATTGATGATGAAAAAATTACTTTCTTTGTTAATAGTCATAGATTAAGGTTGTATCATAAACCACTAATAAAGGAAGAATTTGTCAAATATTTGCAAGAGAATTATGAATTCAAGTTGGTCAAGAAAGGAGATTCTTCTCCTCACTCTCCAACTTCATTGTAATTTTTCCAATGAAAAATAATAATAATAATAAATAAAAACAATATATATATATATATATATATATATATATATATATATATATATATATATATATATATATATATATATAAACATGAAAACCAACTATGTTGGCATGTTTATACAGAAAATATTAACTGAAAACCAAGATCTCTTAGTGGTTTAGATTTTCATAATCCCCTCTTTCTTGTCCCTATTTCTTTCTACCCTTCTTTTTCTAATAAATTTCAGGTGGCAAGCAATATTTCTGAGGATTAGTATTTTCACTGACCATCGAAACCAACATTAGCAATAAAGAAGTCTTCTCCTGATCAAACAAGGAAAATTCAAGAAATGGTAAAGCAACAAACATAATTTATATCATTTTGCAACCGATCTTCAATTTTGTAGCCAAGTTTGAATTTTACATTAGAAAATCCACGGCAAAAGAATGTAAAGGAATTCAAAAAAGTAGGGGTATGTAGAATGTTGAAATTATTTTTCATATAAGAACTTAGGTTTTAATTCATGGATGATTTTATTAAAAAAAAAAGTTGAATACCTTATAAAAATGCTATTACAGTCATGATCGTTATACCATACTCCCTCATCATTACTCTGTTGGTCACATCAGTCTGCTAAAGATCAAATACATTCCTTTGATCCTCTGAAATCGGATTTGGGAATTGTTGGAAGGTACAATCCAATCATAACACAACTCCTTCCATCAAGCACCTTATTTCTCTATCAGTTAACACCATTTCATATTCATTTTTCTCACTTCCAAAACCCCTATCATTCACACTTCGCTCATTCCCTTTCTCAAACTTCCATTATCTTGTCAAAAGGAAACAATCAAAGATTGAAATTTCTTCTCTCCATGGGAACGATTGTTCGCTTTGACCCAAATGGAGTGAAATTTCTTCAGGCATACTTGAGGGTCAGAGACCAATTGTAGCAAGTAGAATGACACCAATTCTTTGAAAAAATTGATGGGCATGAGACAGATGTTACCAAATTTTTTTCTCGAGCTTTTGATGAGGTTGAAGTAGAAATTAGAGACATCAAGTTTATTGATCTAGGTGGTTCCAGAGACCCTAAGAGGTCAAAGAGGGCTTATAATAGCTTGAAAATCAAAGTGGTCAGATGGCAGCAAAACTAGACTAGATCAAAGTGCTCGTTTCCCTCATTCCAATGATGTGAACGACACTCCAATCGGAGTTCGTACGAAGGAGATAGGGTTGGTCAAATTTTTGGTCAAAGTGGGCATGTGGGCCAGGATTAATGATCCTAATAATTGACCGAGTCTGGGGCATGGAACTTGGCTCCCGAAAGTAGGCAAATTTGTCGAATGCCTAATTTTTCTAATGACCCCTAGTTTTGGCCAAAATGACTATATATATTATAAATATAAATAAATAAATAAATATATATATATATATATATATATATATATATATATATAGATATATATATATAGATATATAATAAGGGGGGTGGTAGGCCACCACCCCTGCCACCCCATGACACCCCGGCATCGTATGACATTGAATTATAATGTGTGGGGTGGTCAGGCCACCCCCGATGGACCCGTCCCAACCTCGGTGGAACTCCAAAGCCCGAAGGCCATGGCAACGACATCCTAAGTGCGGTACCAGCAGTTTCAAACCCACCTGGCCCACGTGGATTGGCCCCCACCAAGAAGTCCCATAATTAAACTAACTGCCAACATAACTCTGCACCAAATATAGAACATACTACCAAAATATAATATATTTCAACGGTTATCCAACGACAGTCAACATTAAATTTAACATTCGGTTCAAAAAAACAACAAGGTGGGGTGTCGGTGGGATTGGAACCCCCAACCTCCCTGCCTCTACCTCATCAACTTAACCAACGTGCCACAATGGTGGCGTTGGTAAATTTGTAAGCATGCCCTTACTTAAACCCGGATGTTCATTCAACTGGGTAGCAAGAGGACAAAGGAGCGACCAACGGAGGAGAGTGGAATCGTGAAATGCAAAACCATGACACAGTTCCGGGAGGTGGAACCATGCCCAGTCAAAGATGTGGAACCTTGACGCAGGAGAATGAATTGATGCCTAAAAGATTCCTTGGGACATAAAATTTTTACAGTGACAGAATTTGACATGCGTGTAGTCATTTTTGCACATTTCGTGTCAGGAGTCCAACCGTGCAGTCAAAATCTCCATCTGATCAGCGGAATCGTAGATTTCCAACAACTAAGAATCTTCAGAGAATCTTGTGGAATCTAAAAGATTCCTTGGAGGTTTATTTTTTCCAATGTGAGAATGATGTTGACTTTATAGTCATTTTTCACAAAATGTTGTGAGGAGCGCAGTGGTGTGCTCAGAATCTTCATCTGAGAAGCAAATTTTTCGACCATCTTCAGGAAGGAATCTTTTGGGGAATCTTGAAGTTTCCCGAGGGTATAAAATTTGACGGTTTCGGAATTGGACAAGTTTACAGTCGATTTTACACCACTCATCTCTAGGAATTCAGTGGTGTAGGCCATTTCAATAGCTAAGATTTTCATTTTTCGGCCATCACCAAAAGTGGGGGTATATGATACCATTATGTCATGTTTTTCTTCTTGAATCGCTGAGATGATGTATTTAGTGTCGAGATCCCTAATTACCATTATGTTGAAGGATACTTGTTTTCACATCATGTGAGATTTGCTTAGTTTTTCATGTTGAAGGGGAACCCATTTGAGTGAGATTCATATAGGGAGAACGTCTAGTGGAGAGACATGCCACTCAGGTTGAGGGTATTTTTCCTTGTAATGACAAAGAACATGCCATGTACATCTTCATCATTTGCAATATTTAATGAAGAGACCTCCCCACTCTTAACACCAAGGCCCAGAGACGTAGCCCACACTAGCTGAACTCTGTTATCAATGTGTTTTTGTTCTTGATTTAATGGCCGCCATTATGATTTCTTTCCTTTCCATCATGTATATGTGGTTGTTTAATGTTCTTTCACATGAAATTATGCAAACATCACAAAATTAAAAGATCTTGGATAATTTCAGTAGCTGAAGAGATCTGGATCAAGTTTGGTATCAGAGCAGTCTTCTCGTTGATGTGAATTGCGAGTGTGAACGATTGAACGTGCAAAAATAAAGAAAATGGAGAATGAAATAGATATGTACGAGGAACTCCTCGAGATGTCAAAAACGGTGGACATAATGTAAGAAGCTTATGAGAAGAAAATGGAAAGAGAGGGATGGGAGAAAGAAAGAGCAGCGAACAATGCTCCATCTACCCCCTCGAGTGTACATTCATCTTCTTCATCGTCTTATCAACATTCAAATGAGGAGATTAGTCAGAGCCTTCAAGTAGAGAATGATAAATTGAGGAGACTCCTACAAGAAGAAAAATAGGAGAAGCAGAGATTACATCTTCAGTTACAAGCCGCAGAAGATGCCTTGAAATAATTGAAGAGTGACAAAGGCTTAACGAAGTGATCATCACCTGTTTTAGAATCGATAGTTGAGGTAAACAATGTTGATCGTTCTTCAGTTTCATGTTCACATGATGTTATTTCTGTTGGAAATGTTGAGGTACCCATTTCAGGAACTGGCATGAGACTCCTTACCAAGATGGGGTATAAAGGAGGAGGAATTAGTGTTAATGGTCGAGGCATGACTCAGCCATTAGAGGTGGTGCAAAGACCTCGATTTTGTGCTTCCAAGACATTGTTGAAACCACCGAGGAAAGAGAATGGTGGGAACACATCCCCATCCTCCCATGACAGTGCAAATCACAGAGGAAGAGCTAAGGAAAGCTCTCATCACCATAATTACACTAGAAATAACCAAGAGAGGTATAAAAAGTCTCAATATTCTAAGGTTCATCTTGAATATAAGCATGTTAATGATGAACATAAATCATGGCGTAGAAAAACATGTAGTTTTTGTGGTTTACATAACCATGTGTTTATGGAGTGCTGGAAGTGAATGGCAGCACGAAAGAGGATAAGGCATGAGAGGCCTTCTCCACATCAGGGAAGGAAGCAGGCTAAATAGGTCTGGAGGAAGAAGACTTTTTGTATTCGTTACAATAGAGGTGGTCACCAAAGATCCACATGTTGGAGGCTCCATCTAGAGTAGCGTTTTAAGGACAAAGCACCCGTGCAGAAACCAGTCAATGAAAATGTTCAACAAACAAATTCGCCACATTCATCGTGGTTCACTTTGTTGAGTAAGAGAAGGTTTTTCTATATATGGTAGCTTGTCATGGCCACATTTTTGTAAATCATGTGTTGAGATATAAATGTAAAATTGATGATGTTTTTTCCATCACTTGTTGAAGCAACAATGATGTTTTGGCCTTGTATTGATAACTGGGGTATTGTTTCCATTTTGATGTAAACTTGACCACGGAGTATGTGTTACAAAATCGTGGAAAGTATGGGATGATGGGGTCATAATTGGTCATGTAATTGAGCATGTAATTTTCAAAGAATAGAGGTGAAGGAGAAGGAAGGGTGACCTATCAGGACACTTATGGTGCAAAGAATTTACACATCAGTTGTAGATTATGTTCATGATTTTGGAGGACCGGCATTTTGGTGCAGAGTTATCTACCTCATCAACTTAACCAACATGCCACGGTGGTGGTGTTGGTAAATCTATCGGCGCGCCCTTACTCAAACCCTAAAGTTCATTCGACCAGGTAGCAACAGGAATGAAAGAGCGTCGAGCGACCAACAGAGGAGAGTGGAACTCTGAAGTGTGGAACCATGACATGGTTTAGCGAGGCAGAACCATGCTCAGTCAGTGATGCGGAACCTTGACGCAAGAGAATCAATTGATGCCTAAAAGGTTCCCTGTGAGGTAAAATATTTACAGTGATAAAATTTGACATGCTTATAGTTATTTTTGCATGTTTTCTTATCAGGAGTCCAACCGTGTAGTCAGAATCTCCATCTGAGAAGCGGAATTGCAGGTGTCTAGCAGCTAAGAATCTTTAGAGAATCTTGTAGAATCTAAAAGATTCCTTGAAGGCTGATTTTTGCCAGTGTCAGAATGATGCTGAATTTATAGTCATTTTTCACATAATTTTGTAGGAGCATAGTGGTGTGCTCAAAATCTTCATCCAACCAGCGTATTTTCCGGCCATATTCAAGAAGGAACCTTTTGGGGAATCTTCAGGATTATCGAGGGTCCAAAATTTGACAGTGTTAAAATTGGACAAGTTTATAGTCAATTTTACACCACTCATTGCCACGAATTCAATGGTGTAGGCCATTTCAGCAGTTGAGCTTTGAACTTTTTCAGCCATCACCGAAAGTGGAGGTCTATGATACAATTATGTCATGTTTTTCTTCTTGATTTGTTGAGATGATATATTTGTTGTTGAGATCCGTAATTACCATTATGTTGATGGTTACTTGTTGCCACATTGTGTGATATTTTTTTACCTTGTCATGTTGAAGGAGGACCCATTTGAGTGAGAGTTCTTGTAGGGAGAATGTCTCATGGAGAGACACACCACTCAGGTCAAGGGTATTTGTCCTTGTAATGACAAAGAACATACCATGCACATCATCATCATTTGCAACATTTAATGAAGCAGTCTCCGCACTCTTGACACTAGGGCCCAGAGATGTAGCCCACAATGGGTGAACTCTATTATCAATGTGCTTGTGTTCTTGATTTAATGGCCGCCATTATGATTTGTTTCCTTTCCAGCATGCATATGTGGTTGTTTTATGTTCTTTAACATCCAATTCTGATAACATCATAGAAGTAAAAGATCTTTGATAATTCTAGTAGCTGAAGAGATCCAAATCACTTATCCTAATAGAGTCCATTGTGGTAGAAGCTATGGGATTGCCTAGAAATGGAGAAAGTTGGTTAAAGAACAAAAAAATTAAAGAGAATAACTGGAGACATTTCCTCAAAGAACTAGGTATGGATATATACATCTTTAAAACGGGAATTCCATTCACTTCATTAAAAGGGGAATGGAGAAATCTATTGTTGGCTATCCAAAAGTTTGTAACTTATGAAGGTATATTTGGAACTATATTTTTCTACCATCCAAAAGTATCCAAAAGTGGAACTATCCAAAAGTTTGTAACTATCCAAAAGTTTGTAACTTGTGAAGGTATATTTGAAACTATATTTTTCTACCATGCCCGACTCCTGATGCATTTTATTGACGGAAATGAAATCAATTTTCCTTACTTCTTGCTCCAAAGTCTTAGAAAAATGGTATCTAGTATACAAAGAGAGTCTATGTCCATTGATAATTCCCTTTATCACCATGGACTCATAAAAATTCTTATAGAGGCACATATGGAAATCAAGGGAGATAATTGGCAAGATTTATTAGTCATAAATCATTTTGTAGAAGTCTAGGAGGAAGAAACAAGTAGTAGGCTTAAGACGAGTCGAGAAAAGTTAGTACCAAACCCTAACCCTGAAAAAGAGAAAATTGAAGAAGAAATTCAAAAACAGAATGCGACAGAGGTACCAAAAGAACTGTTTGAGGATGATACTCCATTTTCTCAGTATTTTTAGAAATGTAAACAAATAAATGAAAAACGGAGTCTTAGAATAAATAAATCCAACTCAATCTCTAAGTTACTTGAAGAAAGTGAGAAAGCAGAGAAAATAAAACAAGAGATTAGTAAAATAAAAAGACAAAACATTGGAGGATCAGTAGTAAAATTGAGAAGAAGCAAATGAATTTCAAAACTTTCAAGTACACAATCTTCATAAATGATAGATATTGAAGAGGAAAGATACAGAACACCACCTCACACAGTCAACCCGACAAGAAAAAATCTAGATATTGACCCAGTCCAGCAGGAAATTTATGATTATGTAGAATTTCTAGAACAAAGAGAACAACAGAAGGAAAATATATTTCAGTATCAAAAGAATGCAATTAGTCAAATTTCCTTGAAACAAAATACTCCAGAACAAGAATGTAGAGTTGAAGATGCTTTGAAATAGGACATATATGAGCTAGAGGTTCTAAATAAACAATTGATACAAGAAAGGGAAGAAACAAAAGTTCAGAATGATATACTTAGAACCTAGAATCGTAATATACTTCTACATCTTTTCCATTGGTATAAGAAAAATAAGAAACTTTAGGCTAATAACAAGTTTCTTAAGAATAGAATCAGGGGTTTGCAGAGTAAAATTTTGATGAAGAGACCAAGGGCCACCTTTAGCATTAAGAAGAAAAAGGAAATCACTAGTTTGGATGTGCTTGCACAGGCTTCATAAATCATACATTGAAGGAGAAAAGAAGAACCAAATTTGAATTTCTGGTGCATGAGGACATGCAATACCTTTGGTGTGGGGGAATGTTGAAGTCTGAAATTGTTTCCTTTTTTACTACCCTTTTCCATCTCCTTTCACCTTTTTGTCACCATTTTTGTAGTAGTCGTAGTATACTCAAGGTCAAATTCAACTTATAAAAATGTATTTATCATCTATGTTTAGAATCTATGTTTCATTATTAATTATAACGAAAGCATTCTTACAATACCATAATCATAAACATTATGCAACTAATGTTGAATTCCGCAACAATATCCATGGTTAAACAGGTTGTAGTGCTTCAACAAAAGGATGAAGAGTGTCTCGAGATGACCAATGTTTACCACATGGATGACCACCTATTGACACGACTTGGAAAGATATGAATATTAAGAGATCTAAGAGTAAAATTCAAAGTCAAACTCTAAGAATGATAGTGCAGTGGTTAACTAAAGGAAACATGAGAATAGAAAGATATCAAGTGAGCGTGTTGAAGACCTATTCAATCATTACCATATGGTTTGAGAAGAATCTCTTATGAATTTCTCTTTCAGTAGAAATTCATAAGGAGATATAGCTTTAAACTAAATCTATTTCATAGATGTCAAATTAGCTCATTTCATATCGGCATAGAACTCTTAAAATTTGTTTAATGAAATTTGTATAAAGGCCATAAGGCGAGACCCAGAAGACAATCTAATTATTAAGTTTGATTGTGGTATATTTTTAAGGTTGGTGATACTGTGTTCCATATTTATACAATTACTCTGTTCTCAATGCGTGCATAAAATATCTTTTGATTGTTAGTAGACTTGTTCTCACGGGAGGGCCCCCTGTCGAGTTGTGAGGCTATTTTATTTTGTTTTACATTTCAAGTTTGCCTCGTAATGTAGTAGTTTCTCTCATAATTTATTTAATCAGTTTCATCACAGAGATATTTTTATCAGTTTTTGTTTTGATTTCAAAGTACTCATAAAAGGAAAATACCAAAAATAATTGATTTTTATATGCATTCTCTTTTCAGATTTCATAGCTCAAGTTAATTTCTTAGACTATAACAAAATTGTTCTTTAGAGTTAACTGCACACCCAAGTAATTTTTTTAGAGTTACAACTTTTCCATCTAATCTTTCTTCTGCAATTAGAAGTTAGGTCATTTTGATGCAATTTCCTTTTATGTAATTAGTATAGAAATTCCTTATTTGTAATTTACTGTAGAATTTCCTTTCTGCAAAATAGTGATTGTAGTGTTTTCAATTCTGCAAGTAGAACTAGATTATTTTTATTACAAGTTAACATTTATTTTTATGCAAGTAGAACTAGGTTTTCAATTTTGTAATTAAGATAGATTTTCCATTCTGCAAAGTAATGAATTTCAAGTCAGTTAAGTAATTAGGATTTAATGTAACTTTAAATTGAAAGAACATGTGCATAATTATTCTCTAAATTTCATTAAAAACATTTGTCCATACTTAGGTTAATTTCATTTTTAGAGTCAATCAATCCATAAAAATAATCCTAGCATACATGGTGCACATTCATCTCACAAGTACATGAACCTTGGTTGACAATTAATGAAGTAATTTAAGAACAGTTAAATTACCAAACAATAGACACATATACAATTAGCATATATGCATAACAATATGCATTTAGCCCATCCAGTCCATGTGTTTGAACCTGGAATCTCTAATACCACTGTGTGGTATCAAATATCATCCAAAGAGAACATAACCCACTCGGATACTACCCTGTAACAACTCACCCCACATTTACCCACTTTTACAAGCTCTCCAAGGTAAACATGAGCTCACTGCCACTATGATATGACATGACCTCAAAGTTCCAGTTATGGAAGTGGGGCCTACTAACCGAAAGCTTAGTGATACCTCTTATGAGCACCAAATCACTCAAAAGTCAGCCCATAACCTTTAATGATCAAATCCTAAGATGAAACTTCTTTATCACAACCTCACCCACAACACAACATGGATGTAGTTGGGAGGCTACAACCGCACCCATAAGCTTGTCTCCATGTGGTTATGACGCAAATTCCTTAGTTCTGTGAGAGTGGTTGTGAGATTTGTGCTACATTTTCAGGGATGACCTTCAAGCCACAGCATAGAAGTGCCCAAAACTTTTCAGAATCATGTCTAAGATGATGACAATTCTAAATAATCAATAGTCATTCAAGATCTTGACCAAGACATGCCTAATACATGATACACATTTCATCAAACAGATAGTAAGCATAGAAGTTATTGGTCATGAATGCATATCTGATCATAAACTTCTGAACTTCATATCAGAATCACCAAGAAGGTTCTATGCCATCTCAAGTTAGATGTAACAGCACTTGTTATCCCATGCATTCATCAACCATTCAATAACTTATCAAATCATGGACAAGATCCATAGCTTGAGCACATCATATAACCTTGCATATAACCAACATGTAACCAAAAAAGAAACCATGAAAAAAGAGTCATAAGATCAACATAAAAACTAGTACATGTGCACATTAATCACAATAGAAAATAACTCATATTAATGTATGCAAATGTCAACCAAGTCCGGGACTTCCATGTACCACCCGACCATAGATTGGGCTGAACCAAATCTTTCTTTCAGCCAATCACCCTTGCGCCATATTCCAAGCATGAATGTGGGATCATATCGGTTAAACCAAAATAAAACCAACTAGGGTTTCCAGAGGCCAAACCACCTCAACCCTCAACCACAGTGATTTCACCTAAACGGTCTAGAAATCACTAACCCAATCTAGATTGGTCTCTTCCCAAGCTTTCCAGGGCTCCAGGGACTCCTATCTCAACCCACAGCCTCTAGAGACCCAATCTGTTACAGAGATTCAGAGAAATACAATATCAACCCACAGCCTCCAGGGACCTAATTTTTTCCAAGGCTCTAGAGATTCTATCCCAACCCACAACCATAGGGAACCTGAGAATCAATGAGAAATTTGAAATGGGGAACCAACTACGTCATGCCTATCCAAGAAATGGCAAGGCAAGGCTGAAATCACTGTCAATCCAGACAATCTCCATGTAAATGACAATAAAATAATCAAATAACCACTTGCTTATACCTTGCATCCTAATACTAGCAAGGAAATCACACATGAAACCTATTACCTTCAATGTATCCCTATTGTAGCTGTTCATCCAACATTCTTTTCCACTACCCACCAATTCCTTGCTTGTCCTTTACTTGCTTTATCCAAGTCTAAGTGAATGCTAGAATGCTACAAGAATTCTCGAAGTGTTTAAGAGTGTATCAGAGAATGAAGCAAGAGTTGAACCTAAAACTATAAAAAGGCTAAAATTTGTTTCTTTAATGCCTTTATATCATTGATCTCTCATTTTGTTTCATTTTCCTTCATTTTCTCTCTAATTTCCCTTGCTTGCATATTTGTGTCTCTTCACTTTCCTTTTCTCCTATTTTACTTATTTCTCATAATTAAATGCCAATTATTTTCTCTTTTCCTTTTCCAATTTCCATAGCCATTAATAAACTACAACTGATGCCCACTACAATGTTTTCCCACCATTCAGCCTGGAATATGTGTCCCATGAACTTGGTCTTATTATACTTATATGCAAAATCAACCAGGGGTTGTTGCATAGATCCCCTAATCCAACATTCACTTCAAATCAGTCACCAAATGACAACACAATAACATCTAAAACCTTAATTGTCCATGATAAAATTGAATATGACTTTATAGAGGACATGAAAATAACTAGATCTAATATAAGTCTATATGAATTGAGTAAACTTAAATCTGAAAAGAACATTTTACTGAAAGCCCTAGGTTTTGTTGATAAATATCCTCTTCCTCCTATCACAACATCTAAAAAGGGAAAATCCATTATTAACCAAAATGTTGTTTCCGATAGCCATCATGATCCTATAATGATCGGAGATAGATCCAAATCACATACACCCCGCTTTGTCCTTGCTTCTGAAATTTTCAACAGAAATGTTCACAACTACTTAGTTGGCTCTGGGGAATCTTCTAACACTATGCCTTACTTAGTCTATTTAATGCTCAATGTTCATCCTCAAAAATCAGCCATCCATATCTCCCATTTAGATAGAACAAAAGTTAAGCTCTTAGGAGACTTACCAAATATCCTCATTAGGATCTCCTCCAACCCTCATGTCAAAAAAATAATAGATATCACAATCGCTAACATTCCCAAACACTATGGTTTGATCTTGAGTTGAGATTGGTTACAACAATTAAATGGATATCTCGCTACCGATTTGTCTCACTTTCAGCTTCCTTTTAATGGAAAACCAAATCAAATCAGAGTAGACAGAGAAAGACATATGAAATCTACTATTACTAATTTTGGATAAGAAAATGAACCAAGTGTCACACCAAATTCCATTCTCAGTAATTATTCCTTTGATTCATTCTTTGGAAGCTTTTCCACATAAATGTCTCCCTTTGAACAAGGTTCTCGTCTCTCTGAAAATGAAATTTTTTCCTAGACCGACTCTTCCCATTGTGTAAATTTTCTAGATAGTCATGTAGATAATTCTATAAATAACCCATTTTGTACCTTATCCTTTGACAAATCAAAATCTAATGACAGAGCTAGTGCATGTTCCATTCTAATTAGCCCTAGCGGTGAAAAAACAATGCTAAATCGCAAGTTAGAATTTGAATATACCAACAACATCGTTGCGTATGAAGCATTAGTATAAGGTCTTAAAAAGGATATTAGTATGAATATACAAGATATTAAAGTGTATGGTGATCCAGAGATTATAATTAAATAAGTTAAAAATGTTATTCATCGCATCTCTAATAATTTGAAAATTTACCAATCTTTAGTTCAAGATCTAATTTGTAATTTTTCTCCATTCAATATCACAGCCATTTCAAGATTACAAAATGATAGTGCTGATTTGTTGGCTAATGTGGCTTCAACGTTGATTCCTTTAAAAGATTTTAATCCTGATAGATTTTCAATAGAGTTGATTTTAAAACCTTCCATCCCAGATAACATGATCAATCTATGAGTGTTAAATGATGATAATAATGTAACTAAATTTCTTATCTTCAAAGGCATGTCATCGATGAACAATCCCATGATCTCGAAATCAATAATCATTCAAAGTAGATAATATTAGAACTAAAAATTTCATTCCCATTATAGAAAATTTGAGGTCTAAAATGGGCCTCCTAAGAAATATTATAAAAAATTAGTGGAATAATAAAGATAAAATTAGATTACATCATCAAATTTTTGAGGGGGGGGGGGGGGTGGGAACTACTTTTCAACTCACATTTTCAACCTATCTCCCTATGATTTTATTCAAATTTCAAGTAGTAGCACTTGTTGGATGCAGAGTTTAATTCCTCATCCAAGGAGTACCCATGTTGTATACTTTCAATGGACACTGCTACATGAAAAATGAAAAATGTGTTTTTTTGATAAACACTACTACATGAAAAATGAGAAATACATGAAAAAATGTGATTACAATCATGTTTTTCATGTATTTCTCAATTTTCATGTAGCAGTGTCCATCAAAATTATGCAACATGGGTACTCCTTGGATGAGGAATTAGGTAGTTCCATATTCAGCAAGTTCTCCCACTTGAAATTTGAGTAAAAACATAGGGAAATAAGTTGAAAATACGAGTTGAAAAAGTAGTTTTTATTTATTTATTTTTCTATTTTTTTACTTTTTTACTCTTGTTAGTGTCAGTATCTTCATCCCTCCATTAGTGATCAAATTCTCTTGTTGCATTGCATGTTAGGTGTCTCATCTAATCATCTGCATTCCATTAGGGTCATGGATCATCTTATGGTAGTGGCATATTATACATTTTCCCTCATGTTCTTTACCTGCTGGCCCATTTTCATACATTTAGGTCATTGCAGTCATTTTTTGTCCTTAAATCTGCAAAAGTCATTTTTAGGGTTTTAGGTCTCATTAGGTCTAGGGTTTCGTCAATAAGGTCTTGAAAACGCTCAATAATGGTCAGCAAGTGCATGAGGAGGTCAAATAAAGTCTTAGCAACAAAAATTTCAATAATCACATGCTCAGTGATTGAACAGATTTTTTATGTTTTATGTACAAAATCTCATGTAATTTCATTTTTCTATATGTAATAATTTCAAGAGGTAGCCCTGGTCACCTTTCCAAGCCTTTGCAACTCCAGTTCCTACAAAAGAAACAAAATTTCAAAGCATTTAGTCCATCAAAGGCAAAAAGTCAGACAAACTGCCCAAAACAGAGTTTAAAAAAGCACATGAAAGATAAACATTAGCAAAGTGGGTTTTCATAAGTGAAAAATTAAAACCATTGGTATATAAAGTTTTAAAATGTCAAAGGAAGCTCATTTTTGTCCAAAGGAGAAGAGAGCAAGTGCAATTTGTGTTTTCGAAGCCAAGGGAGCGATTTTGCAGTCAAACGGTGAAAATTACAGGCACGGCGCACCTGGGTCAAGGCGCGGCGCACCGAGCCAGCGCGGCGCACACAGAACATGATTTACACTGTAATTTTTAACTGGAATGACGCACCAGAGAGGCGCGGCGCACTAGTCTTCAAGGCCGAAAATCCTCCAGATCTTCCTCCAAAAGCTTCAAAACCGTAAATTCCTCATTTCACAAGTAATTTGACACTCCCATATGGCCAATGTTTGAGTTTGCTTCCGTCTTCATGGTGATTCAATAGGGAAAAATTTAAACCCTAGTTCCTTGCACAGTTTGTTGAAAAAAATTGTCTAGGGTTTACAAATTGTTGTTTTTGCTGCTAAATCCCACCCCTACCATTTTCACTCCTTCACTACATTTCATTCACCTATTTTCTCCCTCCCTTTTCGTTCATACTTACCTATTCCCTATTCCCCATATGCCTAAGACTAATAACCCTAATCCCACTACCCCAAACCCTAATTGATATCCCTAAACCCTAATATCATTTCCCAAACCCTTCCATTTCCACTAACTCTACCAGTAGCATCCCCAACCCCTCATTCACAGTCCCTTCACACTCCTTATCATCAATCCCTGTCTTTTAGCAGCAAATACCTATTGTCACTCTAAAATATCTTCATACTCATCTAAGAAACTCAAGCATTGGCAAACATGGAGTCAGATTCTTCTTATGACAGAAATGAGGAAACAATTAGTGACTCCTCCAAAGAAATTCATGCACCAAGGAGACCTCATAAGAGTGGAAAACATAACCAGGAGGAGCCTACTTCACTTACTGAGCTGTTGGCCTACCCTCTTGCTGTCACATGCTTCCAACATAAATCTTGTTACCAATTTTGTGAGATGGTGGAAAGAGTCAAATACCACCATGAGATTGCCAGACTGTTTGTGCTCCATCTTCACAATGGCCAGGTCAATTTGGTAGGTGTGACATTCACTTTGACACCTGAGACTATAGCTCAAGCAACCGGCATTCCAAATGTAGGTGAATAGTGGAATAAGGAGCAGCTAGTGGACAGAGATCATTATGAGCTTTATATCAAGGCTGGGTTTCAGAGGCATTTTAGTAGGGTCTTCCCTTTCAGGCACCTACAGGACACATATGCTCCCCTTATGAAACTCATAATCAAATATTTCAGCTGTGAGGGCAAATTTTCTCACTTATACACCTATCATATCATATTGTTGATGCATTTCACTAGGGTAAGGATGATGAACCTCCCCTATTTCATTTGCCGGAATATTGAGAAGATGACCACATTGGTTCAAAGGAAGCCTCCTCATCAGCAGTATAACAACATCTATCACTTTGCACTAATCAAGATTGTGGTTTTGCATCAGCTTAGTTGACTGAATGTTTCATGGGAGGATTTCATTTCACATGAGGTCTTCACAGGTCCTCAAGTGCCCCCATCAGTTTTTCATGAGGTAGGAGAGCCTTCACATCAGCAAGAGGTGCATGAGACACAAACCACCAGTGTGCCAATGTTTTTCACTTACCAAAAGGGCACTAGAAGGTTGTTTGAAGCAGCAAAATGAGTACTATCTCCACCTGGGGTGGAAGGGGTCTCATTTCCTCCAACAACAGGAGCAGGTACAAGATGAGGGTAAGCAGCCATTGCATGATGAGGGACCTTCAGGAGGTCAAGAGACAGATTTCATTCTTATTTAGGATGATGACATTGATTTGAGCTCAAAGCTCAAGGAGATCATTCGGGAGCAGCAAGATGACATTCATGACTTGTCTCTAAACCTGGAAAGAGCCAAGTGGATAATCAACTATCTGGAGCAGAGGAACAAACAGTTAGAGGATCAGCAAACCATCATGGAGCTCCAAAACATAAGGGCAAACTAGCAAGCTGCCAAGAGGAGGAAAACCAAGTTGACACCACTTGAATAAGAAACTGAAGTTGATCGTGAATATTGGCTTGAGAAGACAAACATGCACTTGGAAAAGATGTTGGAGAAGGCCAACAGAGAAAAAAAGATGTTGAGGCACATGGCCTACCACTACTTGGCGAGAAACAAAGCTTGCAAAGCGAGAATTAGGACTTTGAAGGCCAAGTTGAGGAAGCATTGAGGAAGAGAAAGGAGAAAGATAGACTCCAGATCTTGGCTGAGGCTTCCTTAGCCCAAAACAGCACTTGATGTAGGACACTCAGCCCAAATTTCAAGAAATTTGGGATACTTTTTGCAAATTTTGAATTTTTGGACTAAAAAACAGGTTCTTCTGCCTGGTGCGCGCTTTTGCTAGGGACCTCCTTTGGATGAAAACTCAGCATTTTTGGATTCCTCGTGAAAAAATATGAATTCCCTCACATGGCCAAGAAATTTTGACAAGTTTTGAGCTTCCAAAAGGGTCAAAAACACCTCAAAAATGCCCTTTCTGCCTCTTTTTGGCCACACAGGAAGCATTTTTGGCAGAACTCATTTTTGGATGGGCAAATGGAGACAAAATTCAAAACTTCCACTTGTTCTAGAAATTAGACAGGTAGACCTTTCCAACAAGCTCACGTGGATCAAATTTGGTGCACGAGAAGGCCTCCAAAATCAACTCCAAAGTAGCGCGGTGCACAGGATGAAATTTTGTCATTTTGGCCAAAAAACTTTGTTTTTCGCCTAGTTTTTTCTCAGTTTGACTTTTATCTCTCTAATAGTCAAACTCATGATGTAATTTGATGTGACTTGATGGATTTTGATGTAAATATGCTAAATTTTCACTCATGGAGGTAGATACATCATGAAAAGGTAGTTTGCAACTGAATGAATCAGTTTCCTAGGTTTTAGAGGCAAGTTGTTCCACTGCCTACTTTTCAGTTCTTAGTTTAGATCTTGTTGAAATAGCTCCTAAACTCATGAATTCGACCCCTAAAGCCTAGCATGAGTTGTTTTTTGCCTATATCTAGTATTTTTTCAGTCATTGGTAAAGGTTGGACTCTTGTGAATGCTTTGAGCATTATTGTACACTCATATTTGCAGTTTGGCAAAGGAATAGACCAGGGTTTGCAGCACTTTGTGGGATTCTTGTGGCAACTTGATTTGGTATAGTTTTTCCTTCTGTAATTGCAAGTTCACATGTGTTTATGTATGCCATCATCTCTCTTTGTTCATCTCAACTAAATGAAACAAGGATAAAAGGTAGAATTCATTCATGTTGCAGTGCTCTACCTAGGGTTTTGTTTAGTGATTTATGTTTTCAGCTGTTTGAAGAGGATCCATGAGACTTTAATGCCCTCTCCGACTCCTCACCAGTATAAAAGCTCTCCATATCATGCAATTTGAAGTATTAAACCATTTTCCTACCTCGCCCCATAGAGATCTCTATAAGACTGTGTCCATTCCCCAGACCCAAATCTACCTTTCACATTTGAGCCAGCAAAACAAAATTAAATTCAATCAAACTTCTCAGAGAACATACCTAGCCTAAAATCAGTCTTTACATCAGTCATCTCAAGCTTTATTGGCCATCTTTTCCTAAGATTGACAAGGAGAGAGCCCTCTCCCGACCTGGTAGGGCTAGCTACTAGGTTAAGCGTGGTTTGATGTTACCCCAGATTCTGCCTTTCTCAGCCTGAGGTAAATTTAGGCCCTAACAACTCCAAAACTGGTGAATGATCCCCCATGGTTGACATCATCATCTTGAATCCTATTGTTTCTTATAAAGTTGATTTTGGTTCTACAATTTTGTTTTGATGCCCATTTTTTACCTCAAAATTTCTCTAATGTAAGTCTGTAGTTTAATTAGAGGAATTTTATGATCTTCAATGTAGGATCAATAATTTTGTAAATACTAAAACCAATATTCCTACCATGAATTATGAAATCATCAATTTAGGTAGAGACTAAAATGCGCAAAATGTCAATATTGGATTAGGATGTCTACCTTTAGAAAGAAGCACTTTAAGCAATCTTCTTAAATGGTATAAGGATGTTTTTGCTTGGACATACAATGATTTAAAAACTTTTGATACATCAATTATTCAACAAATAATCCCAATCATGCCACAATCAAAACTTGTTCAATAAAAGTTACGAATATTCCATCCAAATCTCGACCCCGAGATTAAGGCTGAGCTAAATAAATTGTTAAAAGCCAAAATTATCTTCCTTGTAAGACATTTCAAATGGGTTTCTAACTTAGTTCTCGCTAGGAAGAAGAATGGCGATATCCGATTATGTATCGATTTCTGGAACCTGAATAAGGCTTCTGAAAAAGACAACTTCCCACTTCTGCCTATGGAACAAATTCTTCAAGTCATGTTTGGATCTAAGATGTTATCTTTTCTTGATGGGTTTTTTGGTTACAACCAAAACCTAGTTCAGCCAAACGATAGGCTTAAAGCAACTTTCCGAACTAAATGGGGCACATACACATATCAAAAGATGCCTTTTGGGATCATCAATTTGGGTGCAACTTTCCAAAGGGAAATGGACATAGATTTTAAGGGCTTAGTTAACAAATCTGTTGTTGTTTACTTGGATGACATCACCATCCACTCAAAGAAGTGATCTGATCACTTGCACCATCTGAAACAAATTTTCTAAAGATGTCAAAGATATGGAATCTCAATGAATCCTAAAAATTCATTCTTCGCGCTCACTGAAGGTGAATTACTAGGGTTCATTGTGTCAAGAGAAATTATTTCAAGTGATCCTAATAGAGTTGAAACGATATCTAAAATTCCATTGCATAATAACAAAAAATCCATGCAAAATTTTCTTGGACAAATCAATTTTGTTAGGATATTCATTCCTAATTTTATTGAAGTTGTCCTACCTCTCCAAAACATGATTAATAAAAACAACACATTTAAGTGGAACAATCTCGAAAAGAATGCTTTTAATTCTATTAAAAAATCCATCATATATGCTCTTGCTTTACTCTCTATGAATTATGAAAAATAATTCATCTTGTACACTTTCACATCTAATTTATCATATGCAACTATACTAACACAAAGAAATGATAAAAATGTTGATCTACCAATTACTTTTCATAGTTATAGTTTCCATGGAGCAAAATTAAAATACTTTGATGTTGAGAAACACACATATGTTGTATTTAAAACCATTAAACATTTCAGGCCTTTCTTAACTAAGTCTCACATTGAAGTCATTGTTCCATTTTTTTTTTATTTGAAATTTGTTGGTACAAAAATATCTTGGAGAAAAATGGGCCCATTGGGTTACTTCTCTTCAAGAATATGATATTGAAATTAAACCTTCCAACATTATGTGTGGTCAACGGTTATGCAAATTAATGACTAAAAATATGGATTCTAACTCTGATCATGTGACTGATGAACAAGAAGTGCAGGAAATACAATAGGTAAACTCAAACCCTAAATCATAATATGTTGATTTAATATATTATTTGACTCATGGTACTGCACCTTTACATTTATATTCTACAAAAAAGTGTGCTTTGAGATTAAGAGATAATCAGTATCAACTCATTAATGGTGTTTTATTTCGAAGGAATTATGATACTGCTTTAATTCATTCTGACCTCGCTCCCTTCACTCAATTGTGAAATTAAATACTAAAAGTGATTCTCTAAATTAAATATCAAAATGGTGGTAAAAGAGAGTTTTGGAAAGTGTATGTAAACCCGTCATGCCTATGGACGCTCACTCGTCGTGGGTAAATGAATGCATTATATTAAGGCAACTTCATCGGGGCTATGGACACTCACTGACAATGAAGCGATGTCAGGTTAAGGAAGTCAAATATGAACAAAGTATTCATTTGATTGGTATTAGATATTTCTAAGTAGTCAAATCTTAATCCACTTCTTCTCATCCAATTTTCATGTTATTATATTACAGATAAAGATAGATTGTAAAGTATTTTGAAGATCTCTTTTCCTATCTTTTTAATGATCATTATTGATTTTGACATGAAAATATTTAAGTTACAAGTTTCTCTTTTTACAAGCTAATCTTTATTCTCTTCCTTTTGGTGTGAACATATATTCTGGGTTCTCCCATTTTGTCACCAGTTGTTGTGGCGGAAACAACCCCCCCATTTTTTCGTTTTGTCTTTTCATAATAAATGGAGGCCTTCCTCCTATTATATCTTCATCTCGTTTCTAGTTTGCTTTTGGTCTTAGTTTCGTTTCCATTAGGTGCCATCTTCCTCCCATGACCATTTTATCACATAAAGACACTTGCAACACTTTACTTCCTTACTCCTCTCTACAAAATGACGCTTGTGCCACTGGTCTCACTTTGCCACATCACTTTACATTTTTCATTTTCCATGCTTGTGGGTGTTTTCCTCACTTTACATCCACTTTTGATTTTGTGGTTTGGCTCACTTCTCCCTACACAATCATAGGACTAAAATGTTGTATTAGTTGTACATATTTCAATTGTAACATAAGTTTAACATTTTGTCCATTTTTATTAATACTTTTGTAACTTTTCTTAATATATTTTTTCTTAAATATATTTTTTATATAAAAAATATAACAATAAACAATTAATAAGAAATATATATATTTTTTATATATATTATCTATGTATATTATATATTATATAAATATATAATACTATATATCAAACGTCAAAAAAAATTATTGTATATTATTATGTAATATAATAATATTATATAAATATATAATACTATATATCAAACGTCAAAAAAAATTATGGTATATTATTATGTAATATACTAATAATATTATTATATGTAATATTATTATAATAAATTAATTAAAGAGATTATTTTAAACGAAAACACAAGAAGAAATATTGTAAATAAATTAACGTTTCATTGAAATGATTTTTGTTTGTTTTAAATCACAAACCCAAGCCAAACCAAATTCTAACGAAGCTCTGACGTGACATTACACCATTATGAAAGGAAACCAAGGTCATATATGAGCATTAAAAAATATAATCTTTGAACATTAAAAATATTATTTCCTGCGAACTAAAGAAGAAAACATATATTGACTTTCACCCAATGCTAAAATTGCGACATTTGATTATGATGTAATTTCATATAAACCTATATTTCGAACAAGGAAAATGCATGTGGTATTACCGGTACCTAAATACAATGTTCATCCATAAGCCTTGACAATTCCATAACACTTATGGTCATAACTATTTACCAATAGCTGGTAAATAAACCAATGAAAGACTGTTATCCAGTTGCATGTGGAATAATAACACACAATCAAGAATGCAAAGTCGTATGTTAACCACATGGCATCCACGATGTCAACAGTGGTCCAACCAAGACTATACACTTCATTTTAGTCAACAGTTATTTGAATATTCTATTTTATTTGTATATGCATTGACTATCAGTTATCTTCGCATTGTTCGAAGATTTAGGAGGTATATTTAGTCAGTTGGTCGCATGTAATGACAAACTATTTCATCCTTGACATCACACCCAAATTCATGAGAGTATCTGAGTTTGCAAGACATTGTTGGTGCATTTTGGCGATAACCACATCATACGCTAGAATTTGGATCAACATATTCTTCATCATTAAAATGACACACCAAGAATAGAGATATACTTGCACGGCCCAACCATATCATCCTCCCTCTTGTAAAATGAATGGCGTAGCCTATGCAAGTATTTTCAATTAGTTTCACTATAACTATAGTAGAATCTTGAAGTAATTCCAAAAAAATATAAAAACCAATGTCTATTTTTAGGTTTGGGTTCAAAATTTTCTCCATTCTAGTGTATGAAGTAGCATTCATTGTAGCTCATTTTCCCCTGACTCAAGCCCCTGAACCGATTCACTTAGAATATGGCTGAGAATTTGTACATTTGCATAACAACCTCTTCCCACATTTACCCACTTTTACAAGCTTTCCGGGGTAAACATGAGTTGAGTGCTACTATGATATGACCTGACCTCCAAGTTCCAGTTGTGGAAGCGGGGCCCACAAACCAGAACACATACTACCATCCCTCAGGGACATTAGATCATTCACCAGCATGACAACCACCCTTGGTGATCAATCCCTAAGATGGAACTCATATTCACAAACTTGACACCCCAACCACGCCCATAACAGAGTGTGCATGTGGTTCAAAGGCTACGACCACACCCATAACATAGTGTGCATGTGGTTCAGAGGCTATGACCACACCCATAAGCCTTCATGCATGTGGTTATGATCAAGATCTCCCTATTTTGTGCCAGAGGTTGCGAGACTTGTGCCACTTTTTCAGGACTGGCCTTTAGGCCCCTGCCCAAAAATGCCCAGAACTTTCCATAATCATGTCTAAGATGATAGCAATTCTAAACAATCAATACTCAAGCAAGACCTTGACCAAGAGATTCCTAATATATGATACACATTTTTTCAAACATATGATAAGCATTGAAGCTACAAGCCATGGAAGCATATCTGATCATGGATTTCTTAACTTCATAAGAGACTCATCAAGAAGGCTCAATAACCTCTCAATTTAGTTGCAACAACACTTGTTATTCCATGCATTCATCTATCATACAATAACTTATCAAATCATGAACGAGATCCATAGTAAGAACAGATCATATAACCATGCATTTAACTAACATATAACCAAAATAGAATCCATGACAATTCAAACATAATATAAACATAGTAACCAGTACAAGAGTTCATCAATCACGAGAGGAAACTAACTCATATTAATATATGAAAATGTTAACCAAGTGAGGGACTTCCATCTACCACCTAACCATAGATTGGTTGAACCAAAATCTATCTTTCAGCTAATCGCCCTCACACCATATTCCAATCCTGAATGTGGGATCATATGGGTTAAAAACAAATAGAACCAACCAGGGCTTTCAGAGGCCAAACCACCTCAACTCTCTACCACAATGATTTCACCTAACTGGTCCAAAAATCACTAACATTAAATTAGATTGATCTCTTCCCAAGTTGTCTAGGTCTCCAGGGATTCTACCTCAACCCACAACATCTAGGGAACCCAAGTTGTTACAAGGATCTAGAGAACTACCATCTCAACCCATAGCCTCTAGGGAACGCAATTTGTTCTAGGGCTCAAGAGATTCTATCCCAACCCACAACCATTAGGGAACCTGAAAACCAATCAAGAATCTAGATATAGTACCCAATACATCATGGCTATCTAGGAAATGGAAAGAAAAGTTTAAAACCACTATCAATCCAGGAAAAACTCCATGCTAATGACAACAAATAGCCAAGGAACCACATGCATGTATCATTCATTCAAATCTCAATAGGAAATCACACATGCAACCTAATACATGCAATGAAATCATGTTGTATTTGTTGATCCAACCCTCTTTTCTGTTCTCTGTAATCTCATTTTCTTTCCCTTTGATTTCTTCTCTCCAAGTCCAATTGAATGCTAGGAAGCTCCAATAATTTTCTAAGTGTGCGAGAGTGTATGAGAGCATGTAAGAGTGTAGAATAAGGGAGCCAAAAACTAAACCGACCAAAAGTTGTGAATTGTTTCTATGATGCCTTTTTATCAATGATGTATAGTCTCTTCCTTTCCTTTTTTCCCTTTTTATTCATTTTCCTTCATTTTCTCTATAACTTCCCTTGCATTCATATTTTTGTCTCTTCACCTTCCTTCTCTTCTGTTTTCCTTTATTTTCATAATTAAATGCCAATTATTTCCTCTTTTCATTTGCTAATGCCTTGTGCCATTTCCATAGCCATTAATAGACCACAAGTGGTGCCCACTATAATTATTGCCCACCATTCATCTTAGAATACATGTCCCATGACCTTGGTCTTATTTTATTTACATGGAAATTCAACCAGGGGTCCTTACAAACCCCTTCCCCTTGGGGGAACACCATCCTTGACATTCTATGACACTTATGACCAGAAAATACATTGCCCATGAAGCTTTATACCACAACTCGATGCAACATTTACATCATGGAAAACTGTTAAAAAAACATCACCATCGTATTTCTTATTGGCTTTTTATAACACAACTCGTTGCAGTATTTACAACACACACACACACACATATACATATAAAACCAAAACACATATACCGAACACATATGCTCAACCAACAAATAAGGAAGGATATACAACCCTCATTTGATCAACCATCTCCCATGTAGCTTCATTGGGCCCAAAGTACTCCCATGACACTTTAACTTGCTCTATTGCTCGATTCCAAAGCATGAGTTGGTTTCACTACAAGATGCATTTTGGCTCTAGCTGGAACTCTCCCTTTGGTTCCACCTGCAATACAGACCAATCAATCACATTATCAACATCTTGGACATATCTCTTAAGTAATGAAACATGGAAAACATCATGGAATTTTACTATTGGCAGCAGTGCAATTCGGAAGGCCATTAGTCCAATCCTCTCAAGTATCTCAAAAGGCCCACAATACCAAGGTGCCAACTTGACACATTATCTAATCCTCAAGGAGATCCTCTTTGGCTTGATGCGTAGTTACACATGCTCCCAAACCTAAATCTCCTTGAATGATCTATGTTGATCTACATAACTCTTTTTCTAGTCCAAAGATTCCTTTAAATTCATTTTAATAACCTATTCACTAGATCACTTCAGTTGATAGGAGTATTACAACTTCACCTGTAAAGAACCTCAATTAGACTCATCCTCAAGGATTCCTTATATCCATTATTATATGAAAAATATACCAGTGGACGATACTCCTCCCACTTCCTCTGTTGATGCATGACATACATCCTCAACATATCCTCAAGGATCATGTTAACCGTTTTTGTCTGTCCATCTATCTGTGGATGATAAGTTGTATGAACTTCTAACTTTTTCCCCAAGCTTGCAAACAACTCCTTCCAAAACTTGGAAGGGAATTTTTCATCTCTATATGATATGATCCTCTTGGGAACTCCATGCAACCTCACTATCCCCCTGGTGAAGATCTCAACTACCTCACTAAATGAATTAGTAGACTTCACTGTAATGAAGTGAGCTACCTTAATCAATATATCAATCACAACCATGATGGAATCATGTTGCCTCAATGTCCTCGATAGAATTATAATGAAGTCCATGGAAATGACCTCCCATCTCCATTCTGGAATCAGAATAGGCTGCAACAAACCAGCTAGATGCTTACACTCCGCTTTCACTTACTAACAGTCAAACCAATGTAACAAACCCAACCACCTCTTTCTTTAAGTTTGGCCAATAATAGAACTTCTAGCAGTTTTCAAAGTCTTCTAGTATTCCCGGTGGCCTGAATATGGATTGGCATGAAATTCTCTCAAGATGAGTTTCTTCATCTCACTATTATCTAGCACATAAATCGTGTTCTTGAGTATCACCAATCCATATTTCGTGAGGTTATACTCCTCATCTCTATCACCTTCACCCCACTATTGTAACCTCTACTTTAGCTGCTGTTATTTCTCATCATTCTTCCTTGCATGCAAAATTTGCTCCTATAAATATGTCCCATATGAACTCACAACTGAAATGTGATTCACCTGCACTCTCCTACTAAGAGCATCTACAACCTTGTTCTCCTTGCCTTTAATTTACCTGATATCGAATTCAAACTCATTAAGAGTAACCAACCATCTATCCTACCTAGCATTCAGAATGGGTTGGTCAAACAAGTACCTCAACCCATCACTCATTAGAACAAACCTCCTTCCGAGGAGATAATCTCTCCACATCTTCAATGCGTGAATGATAGCTTCCAACGCAAGATCATGAGTCACATAGTTTTGCTCATGCTCATTCAACTTTCTTGACTCATAGCATACCACCTGCCATTCCTGTAGCAAGACTCCACCAATTACCTACTTGCAAGTATATGTCCAAACAACAAACTCTTTATCAATATCTACCATCTTCGAAATCGAAGCATTTGTAAGCTTCAATTGCTCAAAACTAGCGACACATTCCTTAGCCCATTCAATTTTTTTTCCTTTTCTTCACAAGGATGTGATAGGATAGCCAATCTTTTAGAAGTTCCTAATGAACCTCTTGTAATAATTTTCTAGTCTCGTGAATGATCTAACCTCATCCACATTCCTAGGAGTTGGCCACTCCATGACAGCTTTAATATTTTTCGGGTCCATTGATATCCCTTTCCTGGAAATAACATGTCCCAAATAGTGAATCTAAGACGGGAAATAACTCCACTTTCTGAACTTGGCATACAACTGATTCTTTATCAACAATCTCAACAATGTTTCTAGGTGCTTTGCATGCTCCTCTATTAGGTAAAATTGACTTGAGGTTTGAGTCAAGGTTGACTTGGTTAAATAGTAGTGGTTTTGGTCACATGGTATAGTATACCCATGGTATTACTACCCATTGTATTGCATGTAATGGAGCCTATAAAAGGCAGGAAGACTTCAACATAAGGTAGGTTAGGGAGGTGAGTGGTGTAGGCTCACTTGGTCGGGTTGGCCAGGGTTTTCGCCAAGGATAATGAAATTTCATTATGTTTGGTTTTTTCCCAGATAAACATGTGTGTTTATGTGTTTATGACTGTTGTTGGTTATTATTCAACTCGGTAAATCTCAGTAATTAATTTATGTTCTATGGTAAATTTTTAACAATTAGTATGAGAGGCCAAAATTGGCTTCAGAGAGACGCTTTTGTCACCAAAGGTTTATGGCATGATAAATAAAATTGGGAATATATGCTGCATTGATACTATTTGGGATCAAGAAAGGATTTATGTTATCTTATACATGGTGAAAGCATCGCAGTAGAAAGGAAAATGAGTCATGGAGCTGCAGCATAGGGTAAATTTTTTTCTTGGGTCTGTGTCCAAAAGAGGCGATGAAGTCTTGAGCGTTATCAACATAACGAGATGCCCAAGTGTGGATTTGAGTGGAAGAGCATGCAGATTGTGTTTATGGTCGTAACTTGCCATCACTACAGATATCAAGGTCAATAGTGTGATCAGATCTGCTAGGCACAAATCTTGGAAGCAATGGTTGTGGCTCTCATAGCTGTGAAGAATATTCAAAGGGAGAAACTTGTTAATGTCTGGCTAGAATTAGCAGGCCCATGATGTCTGGTGGGAGAAGAATGTGCAGTGGCATGGAGGTATGCACAGAAATCTCTCCATGCTCGGGTATCCTGCGGATTTGTCATGGAAAGGAGAGGAGGCGCGCTGGCTACCGGAGGGAACATGATGGCATGAAAAAGAAATACAATGGTTGAAAGATGAAGCTTCTAGGGACATTGAAAAAAAATCCTTCAAGAAAAATGGTGTGGATCTATTTAGAAAAGCCTAGATCTGAGCAGTGAGCATTGTGGTTGGAGCATTTGAAACTGAGATCTGTTAAGACACAATTTGGGTCTCAAAAGATATGATCTCGATGCAGTGCGCGAGATTACTATTGTAAATGGTGATAAGGATGCTCATGGTGCAGAATGATGTTGATGATTCAATTGTGGTTTATAACACCTTGGGAATGTGAAATGTGTTCGTTGTCGAAATCTATTCAATTTCTATACAACAGATCAAAATCTGGTCTCTTATTTCTTGTAGCCGAACTCCATCACAATGGTCAAAGAATTGTTGATGTTTTGGGAAGAGTGGAAACAACTCTCGAGCATGTCCTGATAGAGGATCCCATGCGAAAGAGACCTGGAATGCGATGTGGGTGAGTGTGCCACGACCATAGGAAGTCACGTTGAAATGTTGCTTAAATCAATGGGATGTGGATTGAAAGGGCAAAGTAGACCAGATGGAAGAAAATCAATAATGGCAGAGCAACACAATGAACATCGTGTCGGGTTTCCTAAATTGAAGGGATGTGTTGGGGATGGAGATGACCCTCCATGTGGTCGTCTAGATTGAAGATCTCACAACTGTGGAGATGATGATGGCTGTCAGGGCTAGAACCAAGTAGGGATGATGGTGGTGTTCCAATCGATGATTAGAGACGTTTTTAAGGTACCTCGTGGATACCATGCAGGTTATGGTGAGAGATGAAAATAGTTAGGCTCACACACTGCAAAAGCGAGATGCTCAATTTGTACTAGTGAAGGAATCCATAGAATGCAGCTGGGCTAGGAGAGAATGAGGCATGAAGTGTGTCAAGTTGAGAGGATAGTTATACAAAGAAACAAGGAAACAAAAAAAAATTAGTTTTATAATGGAGTTAATATTTATTTATTACATATAAATGGGTATACTATTGTAAGACCTGGTAAGGCATGCGTACCCCTCGGTAATCACCAGTAAATTTTGGGTTAGACCTAGGTGATAGGGTGGATTTCAGGTTAACAATATCCCGGATAAAAACTTTGAGGGCGGTAAGGTCTAGAGTGAGCAGGGTTGTCTCACTTAGTAGGTTTGGCTGGAGTTAGTTAAGGAACCCCAAGTAAAGTTTAAGGGGGGCATTGTTAGGTAAAATTGACTCGGGGTTTGAGTCAAGGTTGACCTGGATAAACAATAGTGGTTTTGGGCACATGGTATAGTGTACCCATGGTATCACTTCCCATGGTATTAAATGTAATGGATCCTATAAAAGGCGAGAATACTTCATTGTAAGGTCGGCCAAGGAGGTGAGTGTAGGCTCACTTGGCCGGGTTGGCCACGGTTTTGGCCAAGGATAATGAAATTTCATTATGGTGGTGATCCAGTTGGATTTTGGTGGCCACCTATCTATTCCACTTGGACCCACACCATTGTCTCTTTCATTTTTTTTAGTTTCCTTATTTGTAGCACAATTTACTATTTTTGGCATTTTTTCGGGTCCTGAACTTCCGGAGCCATTTTAAGGCCCTAAACGATGTTTTTTCTGGGAAAACGGGGGCCAACATGGCTAATTGATTGATGTTGGCCACTTGAAAGTTGTAGTCCTCGGATATATCTTTCTAGCGAGGTATTGTACGCGTCAAATGGAGATCGTATGCCAAAGTTACGACCCCGGGAAATTGATGGAGCAATTTACCCAAACGGGTCCCATAGTTTGGCGCTTCATCTCCTAGGGTTAGGTTTTTGGATGTTTAGGATTTTTCGTTGTTTCTCAAAAATAAGCAGGCCTTTAAGCCTCATTGTAACACAGTTCAGAGGCATGTAGCCGCCACATCTCTTCTGAGAGATAACCTACCATCGCTCGAGCTAGTCTTATTTCCATTTTGTTTGTAAGGATATTTCAGTATTTTATATTAATGAAATTAAGTTTTATTTTTGCTACATATCTGTATTTGTGGTTATATTTGTAATTTTTTTCATTCTTGTTTAAATCTGGATCAGGTGGGTTTTTTCCTAGATAAACATGTGCGTTTATGTGTTTATGATTGATGTTGGTTATCATTCATCTCAGCAAATCTCAGTAATTAATTTATGTTATCAGGTAAATTCTTAACACTCCTCATCCTTAGAATATATCAACATATCATCAACAAATACTATCACAAACTTGTCTAGATAAGGAAGCAACAGATTGGTCATCAAACACATGAAGGTGGTTGGAGCATTAGTAAGACCAAAAGGAACCACCACAAACTCATAATTCCCATCCCTCATGCGGAATTTAGTCTTGTATATGTCTTCTTCCTTGACGTGCAACTGATGAGATCCTTATCTTAGATCAATCTTTGAAAACATTATTCATCCCTTCAGCTGATCAAACAAGTCATTAATCCTTGGCAATGGATCCCTGTTCTTGATGGTCACCTTGTTCAACTACTTGTAATCAATGCGCAATCTAAGAGTATTTTTATTCTTCCTTACAAACAACACTGGTGCACCCTAAGGAGATACACTTGGCCTTATGTCTCCCTTGTCAAGCATTTCCTTAAGCAACAACTTCAATTCCACCAACTCTAGAGTGCTCATCGTGTATGGTGCTTTAGATGTTGGTGTTGCTCCTAGCATCAACTTAATATAAAATTCCACTTCCCTATGAGGTGGTAACTCTAGAAATGTATGCGGGGAAAACATCTTGAAACTACTAGAAAACATGATACCTCTTTAGGACCTCCTCATCCTCAACGACCTTCCCTTTATCACTGGAAATATGCACTACAAATAACAAACACCCTTCCTACTACTGTGCTTTTCTTGTATAGTTGTAACCATTCTCACTGATGTAGGATTCTTCTTTCCCTGCAAAATTCTCCTTTCTCCATCATTATCCTGGCACTCAATAGCCTTGTCATAGCAGTCCACTTTAGTCATGTGAATGAAAATCTAGTCCATTCCTAAGAGAATGTTATCTAAACCCAAAGGAAGCACATTTAGATGTTTTGATGTAGGCATACCATTAAGCTCAAATGCACAAGATCTCACCCAATGATTAACTCTTCTCTTGGTCCTTGTAAGCAATTTCACCAACCAATATTTTTTCATGCACTTATTTACTCAAGCAACATTTATCCACTAGATCATGACTATTATAACTACAATTCGATTCAGGATCAATCAAAATAGAAACAACTTGATCACAAAACTCACCTTCCATCTCGATAATGGGTGTCTGATGATCTTCTTGCCTATTATCCACCACTACATAGATCCAGGGAATGCTATGACGAAAATCCCCAACTGTCTGTGCTTCCTAAGCACTATAAATCTGAGGCCTTCCACCCTAGTGCGATGGGCATTCACTCCTGCGATGCTCTCCACCACAAGTCCAAAACCTCAAATTATTTTTGTCATTTCCTTTCTTCTGCTCCCTAGGCTGAGATCGTTGTCCTCTCTTAACTGCATTGAACTTATTATAAGGTGCCACATTCTCCTTATCACCTGCATCGTGAGGTATTCCTCACTTTTGAGGTTGCTTCCATTTAGTATTCTTATTACCTTTCCAATCATGCTTGAAGTCAGACTTGCACTTTGACTTCTCACAACAATGCTTCAGCTTTCTGATGGCATCCTCCAATGATCGAGGCTTATAAAACTCAAACCGGTATTTGAATGCTACTTGAAACCCGCTGGTGAATATTTGAATACTCATCAACCAATTCTAAACAATCAATACTCAAGCAAGATCTTGACCAATACATGCCTAATACATGATACACATTTCATCAAACATATGATAATCAAAGAACTTATAGGTCATAAAAGCATATATGATCATGGATTCTTAACATCATCAAAGAATCATCAAGAAGGCTTGATGCCCTCTCAAGCTAGCTACAACAACACTTTCTAGTCCATGCATGCATCAATCATTCAATAAATTATCAAATCATGAACGAGATCCATAGTAAGATCACATCATATAACCATACATTTAACCAGCATATAGATAGAATAGAATCCATGAAAATTCAACCATAAGATCAACATAATAACCAGTAAAAGAGCTCATCAATCACAAAAGGAAAATAACTCGTATTAATATATGTAAATTCTAGCGAAGTCAAGGAATTCAATGTACCACCCAACGTCAGATTGGCTTAACCAAAATATCTCTTTTATCCAATTTCCCTCGCGCCATATTCGAAGCATGAATGTGGGATCATATGGGTTAAACCAAAATAGAACCAACCAGGGATTCCAAAGGCCAAACCACCTCAAACCTCCACCAGAGTGATTTCACCTAACTGGTCCAAAAATCATTAACATCAAACCAAATTTATCTCTTCCCAAGTTTCCCAGGGCTCCAGGGATTATCTCTCAACCCACATCCTCGAGGAAACCCAAGTGGTTACAGGGCTCCAGAGAACTCCCATCTCAAACCATAGCCTCCAGGAAACCCAAGTTTTTTTAGGGCTCTAGAGATTCTATCCCAACCCATAGCCACTAGGGAACCTAAGTACCAAACAAAAATCTAGATAGAGAACCCGCTAAATCATGGTTATCCAGGAAATGGCAAGGAAAGATTGAAACCACCATCGTTCTAGGAAAAAATCCATGCCAATGACAACAAATAACCAAGGAACCACATGCATGTATCATGCATTCAAATCTTACCAAGGAAATCACACATGCAACCTGATATCTGCAATGAACTCATGTTGTAGTTGTTGATCCAACACTCTTTTCCACTATCCATAACCTCATTTATTTACCCTTTGCTTGCTTCTCTCCATGTCCAAGTGAATGCTAGGAAGCTCTAAGAATAGTCTAAGTATGCAAGAGTGTGTAAGTGTGTAGAGGAAGAGAGCTAAAAAATGAACTAACCAAAAGTTGTGAATTGTTTCTCTAATGCCTTTTTATCATTGATTTCTAGTTTCGTCCTTTTCCTTTTTCCTTTTTTATTTAGTTTCCTTCATTTTCTCTCTAATTTCCCTTGCATGCATATTTGTGTCCCTTCACCTTCTTTTTCTAATATTTTCCTTTATTTTTAAAATTAAATGCCAATTATTGCCTCTTTTCCTTTTCCAATGCCTTTGCCAATTTCCATAGCCATTAATATACCACAAGTGACACTCACTACAATACTTTCCCACCATTCATCTTCGAATACATGTCCCATGACCATGGTCTTATTTTATTTACATGGAAAATCAACCAAAGCTATTATAATTTTCATGTCAACATTTTTGTGTGCACAACACCGAAGTCTGCCACTGTTCTCCACAGTCGCTACTAGCTTTGGAACAATCACAATATTTTGTGTTGCATATCTCTGTGTTGATCGTGTTTCCAAAGATTAGTTAACATGGTTGTATAGATACATATTGCTTCCCTTTCATTTTGTATAAAGATTTGCATCACACTTAATCGAACGTCACCTTTTGTTTATTTTAAATATATACATTACTTTTGCATTGATATATATATATGCAATCTATGTTCATTAAAAATGCAATATCTTATAAAACAATAACATAATACAATATAAATAATAAATATAACACAAATAAAAAAAGAAGGGAGGAACTTGTTTTACAATATTGTTGCTTTTTATTTTATTTATTAATTCTTTTTAAAAGAAAAAGGATATTTGCGTGAAATTTGTCTATTTTTTATGAAAGGTTTTTTCTAACCCGTTCTCATTAAATGGCAAAACATGATATTATATTGACTCACAATTTCAAAATTTCTCTTACAATTGTTCTTATCATATTCCTTACAATTGTTCTTATCATATTCCTTACACGTATTGATGGATGAAATATTAATCGATTTGAATCTATTAGTAATTTTATTCATCTTTTTACTTCACACATACATGTTACTATTAATTTGTGCATGGATGCTTCAAATAGTTATGCACTCTTTTCCAATGATTTGACTTGAGCCTCGCTAACTTGTAGGATAGAAACAAAAATAATTGTAAGACTGCCACTAAAAGAAGTTTTCTTGTGTTCATACAAATGTATTTTCATTATTTTGGATTCTTTTGTATGTTCTTGGAAATGTTTTAGATCTTGTATTTGCAATTATGATTTCGATAATAGTCTTTCGATAAATATTCAATTGTCAAATTTGTTGGCATTCATGGAGAGTTTGTTGGCATGATGGTTTGCATGGATCTAGTTAGCTGACATTGGAATGGTTTATGATGACAGCTAGCTCATGTTGACATCGATGTCAACCATTGTAGACTACCTTATGTGTAGATGTCATTCATTGTAGTATGGTTGTAGCTTTCTAAGTTGGCATTGGGATCATTGTGTGTTGGCATTGATGTCAATCTTATGATGTCAACCTTATGAGGTCATGCACTTATGTCAACCTCATGCTGATGTAGTTTGATGGAGCAATTGGTGCACGTTGGTATGTGTTGGGGCTGATGATTGATCATATTTATGATAACACACTTGATGGCATGGTATCAGATGATGGCATTGGTGGATGGTGATCAGACCTACATATGATGGTTGATGGTTTGATGGCACGCTAGTTGAATTTTCAACTAGGTATTCATTAGGTCCTCATGTCTATGCTTATGAGGATGACTTGTTGTAGTGAGGTGATGACTTGATTATGGTGCTACAGAAGTGTTTGCAGGTCTGTCAGAGGTGTTTCACCTTGTGGAGATGATTGTTGGAGAGTGGAGGACTTATTGGCACTCTTTCCAAGCTTGTTTGTTGTCCTTTTAGGAAAACTAGGCAAATGACACTTAGGAGACATGTTTGATCCACATGTAGATGTGTCAGAAGCTATTTAAAAGGTTTGGAGGCTTGTACAGGTGCTTAGAGAAGAAGAGAATCAGTTTCAGGAAGTTGGGAGCCAAGAAATGTGGAAAACTTGAAGTTTTCTAGGTATACTCTAGTTTCCCTCATAGGAACCGGGTGAATACATAGGTTTACTTCAGATGAGTAGTGTATCCATTATGGGAGTGATTTTTCTTCACATTTCTCTCGTTGTTCGGGTAAAAATTGACTTAGTAATTCCCAGAAGCTTCAAAATTAATTGGATAAATGTGAACACCTTTAGCACACAAGTAGTGATGTTAGTGGATTGATTTGATCCAATTTGTGCACCTTTGATCCCAACCCCAAGCTCAATTTCACCCTACAAGTTTTATATATTTTATCTTGGAGCTATGTCATGGTTGGTTGAGTATGACAGTGAGCTGGAGAAGGTTTTATACTGATATATTGCTTCAAACCTTGAATAGAGCATAGGTTCTTTGGTCTATGAGTGTTGATGGCTGAATAGTGAGCAGATCTAAAGCATGATTTAGAATAGTTCAAATTTGATGTTGTTGGATTAGAGATTGATTGGAGAGTTTTGTATGCTTCTGGTTAGAGCTTTTTATGGTGATTATCACACTTGTTTTGCAGGAGTTGTTGATGCATTTAGAAAATTAACCATGTGTATTATGATGTTATTTGTATTATGTATCATTTTATTTTTGTGAGGATTTGATAGTTTTCAGATTTATTGTTGTCACAATTTTTACTACTGGAGAGCATATGTTTTGTGGAGTTTGTTATTGTTTTGATTTAATGATGAGATTTGGTTGTTGAGAGCATGTATGCAAAGATGATTTATTGTTGAGCATAGTTTCTTGGATCTAGTTTTAAAATATATGAAATGAGGTCCGCATAATGGTAGAGGAGCAGTGACTTCATGAGATAGGAGAAAGGATATTGAAGCTTTAGCAAAAGGAACAAGTTTCTCAATCCAATGGTGGTTAGATAATCCAATGGTGGTTGGATCGTCCAATGGTAGTTGGGAGAGGATCGAGTGATCGCAATGGCCTTGAGTGGATGGTATTCCATAGATATCTGTAGACAACAGATTCTTCTGAGTTTATCAGTAGTATCGAGTCTCCTAGTCGATGGGTGTTGGCACTATGTATATCAGGTCGAATCTCCATGCTGATGGCAACCAACAAGCTATGTAAAAGACCAATTGCATGACTAATAGAAATTCAGAGAAGAGAAACAACATCAAGGGTGGTTTTTCTCCTAGAAGGGTTTCCACCCAAAATCTTGTGTCTCATGTATGATGATGATATATTTGGTTGTGCTTTGATGGTTTGCATTTAGTATATGTTGCTTATATGTTTATATGTTTATTGTTTACTCATATGATACTAACATATTGTGAGTTGTTAAAATAAAAAGTGTGTAATTCAGTAAAAGTAATAATTAGAAAAAATTATAAAGAAGACCACACTATTGATTCACCGCCCCCCCCCCCCGCCCCCCAGTAGTGCTCAAAGGTTTCCCATAATTAGTATTAGAGTGGGGCTCTTGGTTGCAGCTTGATCGTTGGAGAGTAGATCTACATTTTGTTGGTATAAATTTGAATTTTTTTTCCCTGAATGGGTAAGAGCAAGAGGAAACAATTTAAAAGAAAGAATGACCTTCAAAATAAGGAATATCAGCCACAAGAATCTCATCTTCCTAGTGCAAGAGGTTCAAAAAATAAAGTGCAGAAACCAAAAGATCAAGAACCAAAAGTATTGCAGCAAAATGAATCCAAAGATATAATTGTTAATGATTTTCTTTTGAGTTATAATTTTGAGGATTCAGATTTTGATGAAGATGGGAATGTTGTTAAGAGACTTAGATCTGACATTTCTAGACTAACAGCTACATGCAAGGATCAATAAAAACTATCGCAGATATGTGATGATAAGGGGGCCAATTTCAAGGAAGTGATTGTGAGCTTAAAGGTTAAATTGGCAGAATTTGAGAAAGTTGAGCAAGGTATGTGGAAGAAATACCAAGTGAAAGTTAAAGAGGTTGAGAATTTAGAAGCATAAGTTGTTTCCTTGAGAACGCAACGAAAGA
This sequence comes from Pinus tabuliformis, assembly GCA_031772625.1. NCBI lineage: Eukaryota > Viridiplantae > Streptophyta > Pinopsida > Pinales > Pinaceae > Pinus > Pinus tabuliformis. The sequence goes on from CM062816.1 coordinate 1,766,143,067, forward strand.
TGGAGAAGAGTACATTTTCCTTCGATAATTTTCTTAAGATCCAAAGATCACCATTGGATAAATATGGTCTTGGATTTCAAAAGCGCAAGTTTAGTTTGCATGTAGGTAAAAACACCAAAGAAGAACCCAAGAAACTTATAGCAAACATTACCAGCAGAAAAGGTGAGATCCACGGAAAATCAAAAACAAAGAAGAAAATCTCAAGGAGCACCTACATTCAAAAGATCCTTTGCTCCTAGCGATGATCATGAGAGGTTTGTAAAGTTTCAAAGGAATCAAATTCCTTTTGTTCCTTTTGTGAATAATGTAGAGTGTTACAAATGTCACAAGTTTGGGCATTTTGCATCTAATTGTTGTAGCAAAATATATAGACCATATCAATAGAGATTCCAATAATATTAGTAGTCAAGGAGAATGACCAACATGTATAATTGTGATTTTTATGGTTATTGCTACTCAACATAGTTATCGATCAAACATGAAAATGACCTAGTATCTGTTTTTTTAGGTAACAATAAATCACTCGATTTTGAAAAGTGGTGGTTCAGAATAAACATTTTTTTTTTAGCATATTTTTGGCACTTTATATTTTCTTATGTATCAAGTATGAACATTTTTTTAAATGTTAGTGATTTTCATGCTGATTTTGAAAAGTGTTGATATAACATCAACACAAATTTTTTTAGAGGGCTTATTTTTGACACTTCAATTTTTTTTATGTATCTAGTATGAACATTTTTTTTGTTAATGATTTTCATGCTGATTTTGAAAAATGCTGATGTAGCATCAACACAAATTTTTCTAGACGGCTTATTTTTTGACACTTTAATTTTTTTTATGTATCTAGTATGAACATTTTTTTTGTTAGTGATTTACATCTCAATTTTGAAAAGTGCTAATGCAATATCAACCATTTTTGTTTAAAGGGCTTATTTTTTACACTTTAAATTTTCTGATGTTCGTGATTTTCATGTTGATAATAAAACATAAAAAAAATAAAACATGACAAAAAAAAAACCCTTGTTAAAAAAAACAATAAAAAATATCAAAAAATTCAAATATTAAAAATAATAAAAAAAAAATACACAAAAAACAATGCAAAAGAAAACAAATATTCAAAAAAAATAAAAACAAAAAAAATAATACAAGTAATAAAACATAAATAAAAAATAAAAAAACATGACAAAAAATATCAAATATAAAAAATATATAACAAAGACAAAAAACTATAATCTGTTAAAAAAAAAAAAAAAAAAATAGTCATCAAATTTAAAAATTAAAAAAATAAAAACAAAAAAATAAAACAAAATAAATAAAAAATAAATGGAAAATATTTAAAAAATACAACACAATTTAAGAAAAATAAAATAAAATTAATAAAAAATAATTTTTTTGAAGTTAAAAAAATAAATAAATAAAATTAATATTAAATATATATATATATATATATATATATATATATATATATATATTAAAAATAAATAAACATTAAAATAAAAAATATTTAAAAAACAAAAATTAAATATTAAACAGAAACATTAGAATATAAATCATTTAAAAAAAAAATTGAAAATAAAAAGGTTGTGGGGTGGCAGGGGCCGATTCGACCCTGTGGCCGGCTAGGCTATGGGGTTGGGCGAGGAGAGAGCGAGGTTGGGCCCAAGGGCATCAGGGGCCGATTACGGAGTCAGCCCCTGCCACCCCCGGGCCGTTGGGGGGTGGGGGAAATAAATATTTGAAAAAAAAAAAACAAAAAAAGGCCCTGGGGTAGCAGGGGTCTATTCCGAGAATCGGCCCCTGCCAGCCCAGGGCCATTTTGTCGGTATTTTTTTTTTTTTAGTCGGGCTCTTGGGTGACAGGGGTCGATTCTCGGAATCGGCCCTTGCTACCTCAGGGCCTTTTTTTGGTTTTTTTCAATTTTTTTCATAATATTTTAATTTTGTTATTTTTTTTACATTCATTTTCATTTTTTTAATGTCGTTATTAAAAAATGTTGAAAATTAACCCTGAAAAAAAAAATGTTATTCCAGCATCAACATTTTTTTTCCAGGGTGTTTTTTGCACACAAAAATTTGGTTTTACTGCCATTTTTAAAAAACATTGAAAATGTACCCCAAAAAAAATTGTTATTCCAGCATCAACACTTTTCGTTTTCAACCTGTTTTTTCATGTTTTTTGGGGGTTGGGCTAGAGTGCCTGTTTTGAGGTAATAGTTCTCGTTTAATCGGTAACTATGTTACTCATGTAACTTATTTTGCCATAAGGCAATAGAGTGCAAGTCTAACCAATGGAGAAGAAGCACATTGCATGCATGATTTAGATCTTGCATGAGAAGTAAGAGATCTAGCCCTCTTGCTACATATCTTGGCCATGTCGAGTGTTATATTTTCCATAGATTTGGCCATATGGAAAAAGATTGTTTGTTTCCCCATTATTCAAGCCAAAATCAACAAAGGTAGTAAAAGCAAAGAGGTTCTAACACAAGGCAAGTGAAGTAAGAAAGGAAGAAAGTGAAGGAAGATAAGAAGAAAGTCAAGGAAGAGAAGAAGCAACCCAAGACTCTGTGGATAAAGAAGGAGCAACAACTCTTCAAGTGGTGAAAAGCATTCCCTCCTGTAGTCCATCGTTATTTCATGCATATTCATAGAGGACTACAGAATTCATGAGAGGTGCACAACCTCATGGGGAGTTTATGATGGAGTTTGCAGTAGCATATGATGAGTTCATGTTAGCCGTCATGCACTTTCAAGTCCACAAGATCAGTCTATGTTTTGGAGGTATATTGAACTCAAGGTGAGTTATGCATGGTTTTGAGATTCATGATTTATTTTGTCTCTTTAATTCCTTTTTGTGCATGTGTTTGTAGAAAATTTATATGTATTTCATGAGTAGAAAGAAGAGAACATTTTTCAGCCATGTATATGTTTTTGGTTTCCACTAACAACTGGTTGAAAAGATGTGCAACCATGCATAGATTGTGATCATGACTCCAAGATGTATTGAGATGACATGTGACATGGACCAGCCATGTATAAGATGTTATATGATGATTTCCAGAACCATGTATTTGCCATTTTTCATCATTATGTATTGGTTGAGAGTCCATACATTAGTATGTTGAGTCATCATGGTGATAGACTTGTTTTGGAGGAGTCTTATGGAGTCATTTTGTAGCCACATGTATGGGCTAATGATAATGTAATAATCATGATGTATTATGTATTTGAGTCATTGATCCATAGGAGATGATTAGAGAAGCCATGTATTTCATTAATATATTCATGTAGTAAGCTCATGGAGCCATGCACTTATGTTGTACTACATTTTGGGTCTTATAGTCATGAATCATGAGGTCATGTTATGGTCATATATGATTTATGTATGAGGTCTTATGTCACTGCTACAACCATGTATTTATCAATGTATATGTCACTTGAGTCATGGTCATGTGGAGTCTTGGTCCATATGGTGCTTCTATTTGTTAAAGGAAGCATTGTTTACAGCGGAAGCAGACATTTCAATCCAACAATTGGTATCTCTACAACTTGGAGATGGCACGTGTTGAGCGGGAGCACTATTTTCTCTTATTATTTTTGTTGTATATTATTGGCTTTACGATCCGCTTGGAGGTGTTCATGGTATGTCTCATGCTATGCTATTACAGTTGGGGTTTTTGGCCTCATGTGATGAGATATTTTGGTAGTTGTTGCTATGTAGTTATGGCAGAGATTGTGTGTGGTTGCCTTATGTGGATGGTGATGCATTTTATGATGATGATCATATGATGTTGCTATGAGGAGGAGAGATGGATTGATGCTTATGTGCATATTGATGCATGTACTTGATCTTGCTCATAGTTGCTATTATGATGATGTTGATGGTTGGATAAGTTACTCTAAATGTTGCTTGGATATATTTGTTTCTTACTGCTTCTGATTTGTGGAGAGATAGAGGATATTTCTTGCTGCTTATATGGAGACATGGATGACCTCTGATGCATTATTTTTCAACCATGTTAGTTGCTCCAATATGTACTTCAGTTCTTGCTTCCTTACTATATGGATTTGTCCATTTTCCATTGATGTCAAGGGGGGAGAAATAGAGGATGATGGTTTGGAGTTTGCATATGGTTTACATCAATGCCAAAGTGGGAGATTGTTGGCATTCATGGGGAGTTTGTTGGCATGATGGTGTGAATGGATCCAACTAGTTGATGTCGGCATGGTTTATGATGATAGATAGCTCATGTTGGCATTAATGTCAGCCATTGTATACTAGATTATGTGTAGGTGTCATTCATTGTAGTATGGTTGCAGCTAGTTGAGTTGGAATTGGTATCATTGTGTGTTGGCATTGATGTCTTTCTTATGATGTCAACCTTATCAGGTCATGCACTTATGTCAACCTCATGTTGATGTAGTTTGATGGAGTAGTTCGTGTGTGTTGGTATGTGTTGTGATTGATGATTGATCCTATTGATGATGACACACTTGATGGCATGGTATCATATCATGGCATTGGTGGATGATGATCATACCTACATATGATGGTTGATGGTTTGATGGTACACTAGTTAACTTGTCAACTAGGTCTTCATTACATCCTCATGTATATGCTTATGAGGATGACTTGTTGTAGTGAGGTGATGGCTTGATGGTGGTGCTACAAATGTGTTTGCAGGTCTGTCAGAGGTGTTGTAGCTTGTGGAGATAATTGTGTTAATATTTGGTAGCATCGGATGTGCTCTAGCCTTGAAGTTTGGTGGAGAGGATAAGGCACATGAGATCTCCAAGACCCAGAAATCGTTTGGAGAAATTCCACCTGAATGGGGAGTTATTTTTATAATTAATATTTTTAATGGTTTCCTAAGTCTAAACTTAGGAAAATTAAAATATTAATGGGTATTAATAAAGATAAGGGTGAGAAGTTTCTAAGATACGAGGATCAAGTTTGTTTTAATCTTAGTCGTTGATTAGAAACTTAATCTTGGTCGTTGATTCATTAACAGGAAAAGTATAAGAGAAGATTTGAGGATCATTTGGAGACACACTGGTAGATACTTAGTATCTCAAGGAAAATCGATTCTCAAAGAGAAGGAGATCGGTTTCAAAGGCAGAGTTGTAGGCTGGAGGAAGAGGAGGGCATCAACAACAGTCAGTGACTAAGGAGGAGGTGACACAGGGACATTGAGAGACACTGCATAGGGAGACACAGTCCAGGGGAGACGCAAACCTCACGTAGGATGAAGTAGAGGGACGCAGAGCCATGCAAAGCCACACAAAGTGACGTAGAAGTGACACAGAAGTGGGAGAAGGTTCTCCAAGGTGTCAGAAAGTTTCCACGGGAAAGTCTCATGTGTTTTCTCTCAGTTTCTCTATAAAGTAATTCCTTGTAAAAGCGATTGTTGTTGAAGATTAATAAAACTCTCATCTGTTGCACCGGTTTTCCCACATTGGGTTTTTCTAGGGACAATTGTCCAAACACAACTGTGTTGATGTGATTGATTCTTGTGTATGTATTTTCTCTGTGTAATTATGTGATAACTGCTATAGAATTTATTTTAATATTTTCTGAAGGGATTTCGTAAATAAATTATTGTGAAGAATAAGTAGGTGAAATAAATCAGTAGTTGCAGTAGAATTTTAGGTTAGAAATGTTCACATGGTATAAGAGTAGAGATCTAGAAACAAGAGAGAAGAATCGGCTATGGGTCAAGCGCATGATGCAGAGGCATCAACTAAAAGGGACTCACGCAGATTTCCAGAAGATAGCACAAGGGACATGGATCACAATTATTCTATGTTAGCTTCTAGACTGGAAGAAGAAGTCACTTTCCTAGCAAGATTTGTCTCTTCTGAGGTTTGGTACATAGATAGTGGAGCTTCCTGGCATATGACAGGAATTCGATAATGTTTTTCAGATTATCAGGAAGAAAGGATGAATTTTCAAATCACCATGGAAAATAAGGTAAAGTGTACCCCTGTAGGAAGAGGTATTGTAGTCTTTCAAACCGAAGTAGGAGGGTGGCTTCAAGCAACCAATGTGTTGCATGTGCCAGGATTGGGGATGAACTTACTCTGTATCTCAACTTCAAAACAAGGGTTGTGACATTTTCTTCATTAAGGAGAAAGTATATGTAAAACACTCGAGTTGGAAAAAGAAGGCCCAGGTTGGAATCAGAAGTAACATGTTGTATAGATTACAGCTAGAATCTCCATTGACAGTGATAGGAAGCAATGGGGATAAAGATTTGAATTAACTATGGAACAGGAGGATGGGACACTTAGACCATGGGGCTCTAAGAATTCTCACGAAAACAATATTAGGAGTTCCAGAACTAAGTATCAAACGAGATGATGTAAGCAGAGGGTGCGCTCTAGGCAAGTATACTAAAGAAGTGTTTTCCAAAAGTAACAATAGAGCTAAGAGTGTTCTAGGATTGATACACTCAAACATATGCAGACCGATGTCCAGAAAATCTCTTAGTGGTGTCAAATACTTCGTCACCTTCATCGACGACCATTCCAGGAAGACTTCGATCTACTTTCTGAAAACCAAGGATGAGGGTTTTGGTCGATTCAAAGAGTTCAAGGCTTTAGTGGAGAATCTAATAGAAAGAATATAAAAGTGTTGCACTCAAACAATGGTGGAGAGTATGTTGACAAGGAATTCACCAATTTTTGTGCTAGGGAAGGCATCACAAGAGAGTGGACAACTCCCTACAATCCAGAGCATAATGGAGTAGCAGAAAGGAAAAATAGGACAATTGTGAAAGCAGCTAGGGCAATGCTATATGATTAGGACATGCCCAAATTCCTATGGGCAGAAGCATGAAACACGACAATTTATGTCCAGAATAGGACTGTGCACAAGGCATTGGGAAAAATCACTCCAGAAAAGGTCTTCACCAGGAAGACACCTGAAGTCAATCATTTCAATATATTTGGGAGTTTTGCATATTGTCGTATACCCGAAGAAAAGAGAAAGAAATTAGATGAAACTACTGAGAAAGGATATCTTATTGGATATAACGAGAATTCTAAGGCATATAGAGTCTATCTTCCAGGGAGTAGGAAGGTAGTAGTTCGGCGGGATGTAAATTTCATGGAGGACAGAGCTTTCAAGAAATCTCGAGAAATTCCTTCGGAGGAGCAGTCAAAAGACGATTCGGTTGTCTAACCACTTCGACCAGCAGAAATTAGTACCAACAATTCTCCTAAAGGAAAAGCTTCAGAACATGAGGAATATTAGGAAGAGGAAGAGTTGATATATGTACCCACTACTAGTGGAAGAACGAGTTAGGAACTCTGATAGATTCTACAGGATGCAGAGGAATTCATTGGTGTACCCAGGAATGATAAAGGGGAGCGAAGACAACCAACAGATACCAGGCCCTAGTAGCTCAGGTTGGAGAACCATCTAGTCTTCAGGAGTTTGTTTAGCATCAAGTATGGGTAGATGTTATGGTGGAGGAATACATTTCTATAATGGTCAATGATTTCTGGGAAGGTACCTAGGCCTCAGGAAAAGTCAGTGGTAGCTTCGAGATGGATCTACAAAGTCAAATATGTTGCAGATGGTAGTGTGGAGAAATACAAATCCAGGTTTTTGGCTAAGGCATATGCTCAGAAGGAAGGGATAGACTAAAAATAAACCTTCACCCCAGTAGCCAGGTATACTTCTATTAGAACCGTGATATCCCTTGCAGCACAGATGGTGTTAGGGTCCCACCCTAACCCCCTTATTTATGTAGTAGGATCGAATCCTAGTTATAGTTAAGTAAAGAGTCAATAAAGCCCATATTAATAATTGTAAGTGGTTAACCCGCATTGCAAATGGGCCATGGTATTAGATAGATGGTATTAATAAGAACCATGGTATTGATCCATGGTATTGCATGTATGAGTCATATATAAAGGATAGAGACTCCCTGCGAGGAGCATCGTGTCTTATTTTGTAATCGAGCTCTGCTCTATTGGAGGTTGCCCCCTCGAAGAGGCAAGTGAACATTGCTTTCTAAATAATAAAATACTTGTCGTTGTTTCTCACTATTCTATGTTCTGGGTATATTTCTTCGCATATTTGGTATTCGAGTATTGTCTTGCAGGTTAAGAGCACAACAAGTGGTATCAGAGCTCTTTCCAGGGCCGGTGGGATCTCCATTTCTTAACAAAAAAAAATTTGGCTAGAGACGTGTTCTGGCGTCTTTAAACCACGGGATTTGTCGTTGAGTGCATAAACCTGCGGATTTGGGGAGGCATGCACGCAGGAAATACAAGAGGTGGTCACACTTGTTGGACTCCCTTGTAACCCTTGTGGGTACCCCTTTGAGTAGTAGCGCATTAGACAGAACCGCGCACGGACTGTCTTCCACGTGCCCTCTGGGTATATCAGAAGCCCCCTAGCTCCTTTGAAACCTCGCCATAGATAAACCATTGGTCGTCTTGCTGCTACAGTACACCGAGAACAGCACTCAGAGAGATTACTCACCCGTACGATAGGGTAGTCAGGTTGTACGGCTAAGGGTACGGTTGATCCTCCTTAGTTAGAGCCCTGAAACATTGGGCCGAGTACTACTATCAGACCCTTATGTATATTGCGATCTGTAGCACCTGACACTCCTCAAGACCATAGTTCCCTTTTCTATCTCTGGATCACGCATAATCTCTATGAGATCAGATCTTGCCAGTGGGGTTTGCAGCAGCAGCAGACATCAGTCCTGAAGTTCCGAGTTCACAGAACAGCTATTCAGATCTAGCAAATCTGCAGCAATCTGTTCCGCCGCTCAGAGCTATCCGATCAGCCATTCAGATCTCTCAGATCCACCAGATCAACCATCCAGATCTAAGTAGTTGTGTGGGGTTCCTATACCGGGGCAGGATTTTCGCAAAACTTTTGGCAGCATTGACATTTCGGGGATTCGGCTACTGCAGTATTCCTAAGCAAGGAGTAAAACTTCTTTAGGAGTTTTCAAAAGAAAAAAAAAAACTGAGACGCCCCGAGGCGCTTATTGGTGATCTAGCCCATAAGAATCAGGACGACGAGTTGAGCAAGGTGGTACCATTCAATTGTTAGTGAAAAAAAAAATCGGGCGGTCCCAAATTTCAAGTACATCGGATCGATGCATGGTAGCAACTAGAGCTCAAGCTATGGCTAATGAGAAGATCGACAAACTTGAACAATCCTTGAAAGACATCCAAGATCAGCTCGACAAACTAACTAATGCACTCTCTAAGGGCAAGGCGGAAGCCCGCGAGGAGGCGTATATTGGTAATGAACACAGTGAGGGTGAGTCTAGCCACTCTCTTCACCTCTGGGGCACCCACCAACAATCCCGTCCGCGACCTCCCAAGCTGGATATGCATAAATTTGATGGTTCTCACCTGGCAGCATGGGTAGCACAAATGGAGCAGTATTTCAATCTGAATTACATCTTAGATAATGAGACTCAACTTATGGTGGGGAGCATGTACTTGGACAATGAAAGATGGCAATGGTGGCAATGGCATCAACGTTGCAATGGAAGTTTTTTGACTTGGGACACCTTCAAAAAAGCTCTTACAAAGCGCTTTGACCATGACTCTACTTTTTTGGGTCGTCTCACTAAGCTCCGACAGACTAGCACAGTGGATGAATATGTTACAGCCTTTGAAGCCTTAGCTTTCCGCACTAGGGATCTCCCAGATGCATTCTACATGGAATGTTTTATCAGCGGTCTTAAAGAGGCCATACAAGCCCACGTCCGACTGCGCCACCCTCCCACATGGTCGGAGGCTTGCAAGGTAGCTCGTAACATGGAACGTGCGTTAGCGGCCCAGTCCATTCACCAAAATTTCCCTGCCAAGGGTCGCCCCCCACAGGCTCACAGCACAACTCAAACACTTAAGGTTCAAAAGGTGTCACCTGCAGAAATGGACGAAAGAAGAAAGCAGGGATTATGTTACTACTGTGATGAAAAATACTCCCCAGGTCATAAATGCAAGGAGCCTAAATTCTTTCAAATTGATGCCACTGATTACAGCTCATCGGAGGAAGCCCCACCACTTGAGGAACCTGAGGAGGCAGAAGAGGACAACCAAAAGGAAAATGTCCCTAACGAACCAGTTATTTCGCTCCAAGCTTTGGCAGGAATTTCTTCACCTCAAACTCTCAAAATCAGAGGTTTTATTAAGCATCGCCCGGTAGTAGTTTTGATTGATAGTGGAAGTACACATAATTTCATCCATCAAAGAGTCACGGAAGCAGTACATTGTTTTGTACGAGCAGTTTCTAACTTCCAAGTCCAAATTGCGGATGGGGGAACAATGAAATGTGAAGGCCGCTGTGAAAATGTCAAACTTCAAATGGGGGATTATCAGTTGAAGACCCACATGTTTGCCATACACATGGGAGGGTGCGACATTGTCCTCGGTGTTGAATGGCTTCGCACTCTTGGGCCAATCACAATGGATTTCCAGGAGTTATATATGAGCTTTAAGCAGAACAACTCCATACATACCCTCCGTGGACTCCAGGGGGGAGCTCCCTCTATCATCAGCTCACATAGGATGGAAAAATTGTTTAAAAAGGGCCATCATGGAGTTATAGCTCAATTTAATGCCATCTAGGCCGTTGAACCCAATTCTCTGCCGATTCATCCTGAGATGCAACAGATTTTAAATAACCATCTGCTAGTCTTTGACAAGCCTCATGAGCTTCCACCCTCGAGAGGGGAACATGATCATAGCATCACCTTGGTTCCAGCGACCCAACCACCAAATGTGCACCCATATAGATATCCGTTCACCCAAAAGAATGAAATAGAAAAAATAATCAAGGAACTTTTGGAAGCAGGCGTCATTCGTCCCAACATTAGTCCTTATTCATCACCAGTGGTCATGGTGCTCAAGAAAGATGGGGAATGGCGTATGTGTCCAGACTTCAGGGCCCTCAATAAGTTGACAGTCAAAGATAAATTTGCCATCCCGGTTGTTGATGATTTGCTGGATGAACTCAATGGGGCTCAATTCCTCACTAAGCTGGATCTTCGCTTAGGCTACCACCAAATTCGCATGAAGGAAGTCGACATTCAAAGACTACTTTCAGAACTCATGAAGGCCATTATGAGTTCCTGGTCATGCCATTCGGTCTTTGTAATGCCCCATCTACTTTTCAGAGCCTTATGAACCACCTTCTCAAACCATATCTCAGGAAATTTGTCCTTGTTTTCTTCAATGACATCCTCATCTACAGTTGCACTTGGGCCGCACATCTTCAGCATGTAGATCTGCTCTTTCAACTGCTCCGCAAGCATAAATTATTTGTTAAGATGTCCAAGTGTTCTTTTGGCATGGAAGAAGTTGAGTATTTTGGCCACATTGTGGGGCGTGAAGGTGTCAAGGTGGACCCCAAAAAGATCCAGGCCATGCAGGATTGGCCTCAACCTAAGACCTTGAAGAGCCTGAGAGGATTTTTGGGTCTCAAAGGCTACTATCGCAAATTTGTCCGCAATTATGGTCACATTGCACAGCCCCTCACTCAAATCCTCAAGAAAAATTCATTCTTCTGGAATGATGAAGCACAACAGGCATTTACAACTCTCAAAAATTCCATGTGTTCCACTCCAGTCTTAGCACTACCCAACTTCACCAAATCTTTTGTCATTGAATGTGATGCTTCGGGTATGGGTATTGGGGCGGTCTTAATGCAGGAAGGTAGACCCTTGGCTTTCACAAGCCAACAACTAAGTGGGAAGAATCTGGGACAGTCTACCTATGAGAAGGAAATGATGGCCATCTTACATGCCGTAGATACCTGGCGACCTTACTTATTGGGGCGACGTTTCCAAATCCGAACAGACCATCATAGTCTTAAATATTTTTTGGAGCAATGCCTATCCTCCCACAACAAAATAAATGGCTCGCCAAAATGTTGGGATATGATTATGAGATCATTTACAAGAAAGGGTGCAAAAATATTGTAGCAGATGCATTATCTCGCCAATTTGAGGAGGAAAGTACCCTGCTTGCAATTTCCCTTCCCATTCCAGAATGGATTGAAGAGGCTCGCAGGGAATGGTTTTCACATCCCTGGTTCTCCCAACTCATTACTCAATTGCAGGTGGATCCAAATTCCACCAAGGGCTACTCGTGGCAGGATGAGATTCTTCGCTACAAGGACAGAGTCGTAATATCACCAACATCCACCCTCAAAAGCCGCATTTTGGCAGAATTGCACTCATCCCCCACGGTAGGACATTTAGGCTTTCAGAAGACATATGCTCGCACTAGAAGATCATTTTTTTGGACAGGCATGAAAAAGGACATCCTTACTTTTGTAGCGGAATGCGATATCTGTCAGCGCCACAAATGGGAGACAGTCAAAGCACCAGGCACATTACAACCATTGCCCATCCCGGCATCAATATGGACGGAGGTTTCTATGGATTTCATTACAGGTCTTCCAAAGTCACGAAACAAGTCATTCATCATGGTGGTTGTGGACCGACTTTCCAAGTATGCTCATTTTTGCGCCCTACCCCACCCTTTTACACCGACTTTGGTCGCTCAATCATTCATGGATCAGATCTTCAAATTGCATGGCATGCCCACTTCTATTGTGTCTGACCATGACCCGATCTTCACCAGTAATTTTTGGCAGGAACTCTTTAGGCTACAAGGCACCCAACTAAAACTTAGTACTTCCTATCATCCACAAACAGATGGTCAAACTGAAGCCGTCAACAAATGTCTAGAAACCTACCTTAGGTGTTTCACTTCAGAAAAGCAACATCTTTGGGTACAGTGGTTACCTCTAGCTGAATGGTGGTATAAAACCAACTATCATGTTGTGGAGTACCAAAGAAGGTATGTTTTTGGTAATTATTTCAGCATCTTTTCATTAGAACTTACAAACCTTTTGCATCATGAACTAGGAAAATGATAAGGGATTGCAATAAAACTTGTGAGATTAAGGTGCAAAACGAAAACACTGACAATTGTCATTTTCTTATGCAGGAAGAAGGAAAAACGAAAAGTTTCTGTTCCAAAGGAGAGGAAAGGACGAGTTAGCCACTCTCCCTTTGACGGGGAACCGTATGCAAACAAGGCAAAACAAATCAAAGCGAATCAGCCCTGCAAAGGAAGTGGAGATATCGGCTCGGCGCAAGAAAGAAAAGAGATAACTAAGGACTAACGGTTCGGGATCGCTGCTTTAACTATTTTTTGCACCTAGACATCTCTGTCTTCACCATTATAAAAGGGGCAGCACTGTTAGCTCGAGGGGGTAGTCGAGTCCTTATGTTTTATGTAATTTCTCTTAAATATTGAAACTTTGATCATCGAGTCTCGTTGAGAACTAATCTACTGTAATTATGTCTTATGCATTAATACAAACTTGGATGCTATTTCATCTCTGAGTCTAGAATAACTTCAAGCGGTGTACCCCTGGAGGCTAAGGGCCCAGCCCTGGAGGACACCTGCTCCTGTACTATTACGTTTGGTTTATGCGTGGTGTGCTTATCAGCGTTATTTGGTAATCTGATATGTTTTGTTAGTTTACATCACATGCTCTGTTATGTTTGATTTGTTAAAGTTTCTGAAGACAGAACCATTGTATTAACTTTGCAACGTATCACTGTTCTTTTAAGTGTTGATATAATATTGTCGGTCTTTACATAATATTGTTGTTGTTCAATTACAGAGCCTCTATGTTGTGCACTTATTTATTGATATTACGGAATTCATCTTAGCGACTATGTTCTTTGCGATTGTTGGATCTATAGACATTGTTGTTCCATTCTGAAACATAGTCGTAATCTTTTATAACTGAGATTGATAACTAGTTTACCAAGATCAGGTTACTATTAAGGTGTGCCATGTGCATATATAGTTTTTAAAGCGTTGTTCTATAATTCATCATTAATCAGTGTTGTTCCATTTTGGTGTGTTGTTCGATTCGTCCTTAAGAGTGAAGGATTGTCGTTTGATTCCTGTAGGTCACGATTCGTGCATTTGATCTTGTAGACTAAGGTGTTACTGCTTGTTAGACTTAGTTGCTGTTACAGTTCCTTGTTTGATGTTCCATTTCAGATTTGTTGTTCTCTTTCTTATTTGTTGTTCCCTTTCTTATCTGTTGTTCCATTTCCTGTCAATTGTTATTTTGGTGTGAAGAACGATCTAAGGCTGTAGTGAGCATTGACATTTACTGTCTGGCTCCCAGATCCACGATCTGTTCTCTGATTTCTTTTAGTTTCATCAGTTTACAAAGGGATGAGTTACTGCTACTGAACCCTTGACTGATAAATTGCTTAGTTCCCTGAATGTGTGGTTTAATCTTTTGAAGTAGTTTGCTGTAAACAAGCATCCATTTACTCTTGTATTTGTAAGCACTATACTACTAGCATTACTCTGGCAAATGATAGCCTCAGACTGAGACACTCTTTGAAATAACAAAACATTTCTGGATTGACAAACTAATGTGAGGTAATTAGAGGTGAAAGAGACCCTTTTTATAGCTCGACATTTTGGCGCCGTTGCCAGGGAAAGAGTGTAGCCATTTGTTTCTTTCCAGAGTAGTGTAAGAACCTGTTAGGGAAGAATTTGGTTTTAAAAATGGAAGGTAAGAACCTACGTGTGGAGCATGTAACAGCCCTGCTCAGAGCCCGCTTTCCTACATATTTGTTGTTGTTTTGTTTGGGTAGAATCTAGCAGTTGATTTGTGTGCATGACTAAGCAGAAAAAGCCAGAAAAGAATTCCAAACCTCTACCCAAGCCAGAAAAAGCTAAGGGGCCGGTGACCCTTGGCCGATCAACCTTCATAGACGAAATCTTCAAGAAAGCAGAATCTCAGCCTTCAGTAGGACCCAGAAAAGTTATTTCTAGATAGCCTACTAGTTCCCTTCAGGCCACAGGATCACCATCTGTAGCCTTTGCTGAGGTGCATAGTCAAACTGAAGAGCAGGACTTTCAAGAAATTGAAAATTCTACTCCATAACTATTGCAAGAAGGGAATTTCAGCAATCTTTGTGAAGGAGGAGGAGAGACAGGGGAAACTGAGGAACCGAGGTCTCCTCTTGGGACAACTCAGCCATTGAACAGCCCAAACAAGGGAAGTGCTGCAAAAATCATTGTTGAAGAAACTCAAACTCCTCAGACATTAGGCACTCTCATCATCCCAGACAGAGGAAGTGCTATTAAAACCATTCCTGTTAAAGCCATTCCTTCTCAACCTAGGAATACCCTCCCAGATATCTCAGAAGGTTATTTGGCATATATTCGACCAAATGGCTCAAAACCAGCCAAACACCCAAACCTCTACATTGCAATACCCCATAGTGGATACTGCAGCAAATGCGCCCATGAAAGCAATCCCTCTTCAACATATACCTACATTCCACGGTCTTACATCAGAAGATCTGAATGCATTTCTATTTGAGTTCGATGTGCTGTGTAGGGAATATGTTTACACCAGCGACCCCCAGAAACTAAAATTATTTCCCTCTACATTAAAAGGGGCTGCCTTAAGATGGTTTATGGGATTAGGTGGCGGGGTTATAAATAACTAGGATCAAATGAAAGAATCTTTTCTAAAAAAATATCAGGACTATTGCAGGTCTAAAGAACTGAAGGACAAAATATTCTAGATGGTAGCTAGACCAAATGAAACATTAGAGGAGTATGTGGAATGTTTTCAGTATAATCTTCAAAGATCTCCTTATGCATCACTACCTTTACTTGATAATGTGTTAAAAACAACATTGATTAGGGGCATGAAGGAACAATGGATTGAAACATTAAACATTATGGGAAAAAGAGATATTTATCAGGAAAATTTTGCTGACATTATTGACTTATGTATCAGGAGCTCGAGAGGCAGTACAAGATTAAAACCGGCAGAACATGATCGGTTTGTAAGAGATAATAAAATTTCGACAGAAGGAGTAACGCGTGCAGAAATTGGAAATTTATTAGAAAATTTTAAAACTGATATACTAGGGACGCAAACTACACAACTTGATGTTATGCAGGCCAAACAGAAGCAAATGGAGGCAGAGTAGAATTTAGCAATCTTTTGTCCTCGATGCAGGAAGAAACATAGCCATAATGAGTGTCCACTAGATGCAGTCCGAACATGCGCCATCTGCACAAAAGATCACCTTACAGAAAGCTATCCCTCACTTCCCGGATTAAAAGCAGTATATAAGGAAGCAGAAGAAGACCCTGAATCGGTATATTTGCTCAACCGGTGCCGTCAGTGGCAGCCACGAAAATCTGGTATGTTTTCGGACCCAACCTCTTCTTTTCGGTCTCCGCAGTATAATGCTCAACAATATAATATGTGGCAAAGTCAATCTCAACCCCCGTTTCCAAACTGGTCACTACAGTCGTTTCCTTCATCAACCCCGTGGCCAAATCAGGCAAGCCAATCTAGTTGGCCGAATTTTCCCTATGCCCCACCATATTGGCAAAATAACCCATATCCAGCACAATGGACTCCCCCTACTTCACAAAGTTCAGTCTGGCAGACAAACTGGCAAAGACCAATGCATCAGCCAATAGGAACCATGTCGCTCCCTCAACCTACACTGCCAGCCTTACAACAAAATCCCCAGTCTAATCTGAGACCGCAACTCCTAGCCCAACCCAATCCCAATCCAAATAACAGACCGGTCCAATCTGTCCAAATAGTAGAAACATCAGAAATAGGGGTTGATCTGAGGGAGTGTAATTATCTTCAGCTAAGATCTGGGCGTATTATTGAAACTAAGGGAGATAAGACAACCCATGTTGAAAATCAGTTACCCAGAGAACACCTGTCACAAGAGGAGGATGTAAACAAACAACAAACTTACAACCAAGCAACCCCATCCTCTCCCCCATTCCCAGAACGATTAATCATACTTCGACCTACACAATATCCTGATTTTGACATTCTGGGAGAATTACAAAATTTGTACATAAAAATTCCATTCCTCCAAGCCATTCAAGACATCCCGATATATGCAAAGACTATCAAAGAATTGTGTGTAAAGAAACCAAGGAGGAATGCAGAAAATAATCCAAGAGTCCAAGTAGTTGGCACTCTATCTGACTTATTATCAGGAAAAGAAACACCCATTAAATACGAAGACCCAGGAAATCCAATAGTCACCGTACAAATTTATGGTCAAACCTTCCCTAATGCCTTAGTTGATCTAGGAGCTGCAATCAACATCTTAACAACTACTACTTGCCAAAAGCTAGGCATTACATATGTAGAACCCACCTCTACCTTGCTAGAGCTGGCTAACCGATCTGTGGTTAGGCTAGAGGGCACACTACATGATGTCATGGTATCTGTTGACTCCTAGGAATATCCGACCGATTTTCTGATAATAAATCCCAAAAGCCAACTTGATGGACACCCATTGATTTTAGGTAGACCTTGGCTTGCAACTGTCGATGCCTATACTGGCTGCCAACAAGGCAATATGACCATAACGAGGGGAGCGAATATCAAGAACTTAGCCTTATATCCTCCAGCACAGCCAAGTGTCACAATGATCAAAACAAATAAGCACCCTGTATCATACCTTACTGACAACATTATATCTCCATTAACTATACAAGAGGCACTTGATTTTAAAGATCAGACAGAGGACGATGCCATTAATAAATTTATTAGTCAAACTGAATTCAGATCCCGCAGACAGTGTCACATGATAGAGGCAACATTCGATAACAAATTAGAAGAAGATACTCTTAAAGATACACATGATCAAACGATACATGTTACCTCTGTTGCAAATAGTAAAATTGTGGAAATCGAACCAGGAAAAACCTTAAACATTAATGCCAACCTCACCTCCGAACAAGAAATGAAGCTCATCCATTTGTTGAGGAAATATAAAGAAGCATTTGCATGGAACTACCCTGATATGAAAGGAATTGACGCCCAATTATGTACCCACCACATTTACATAGAAAAAGATGCGAGACCTGTTCGCCAGCCTCAGAGGAGACTTAATCCTCATCTAAAATATGTGGTAAAAGCTGAACTTCAAAAACTTTTAGATGTCAATTTCATCTATCCTATCTCCGATAGTAAATGGGTCTCTCCGCTTGTGGTGGTACCAAAAAGAATGGGAAATGGAGAATTTGTGTGGACTACAGAGAACTAAATAAAGCAACACAAAAAGACCACTTCCCTCTCCCATTCATCGACCAAGTATTGGACACTTTGGCAGGAACGAAACTCTTTTCTTTCCTGGATGGCTTCAGTGGATACAATCAGATTCAGATTGCCCCTGAAGACCAAGACAAAACCACTTTTACTTGTCCTTGGGGAACATTTGCCTACAGAGTTCTACCTTTTGGCTTATGCAATGCTCTTGCCACATTCCAAAGGGCTATCCTCAGCATTTTTGCAGACTTAATAAATGAAGGACTTGAAGTATACATGGATGACTTTACACCATATGGAGACGATTTCGATCCAGCATTGGATACACTAGAAAAAGTCCTACAACGCTGCATTGCTACCAGGCTTTGTTTAAGCCACAAAAAATGCTATATGATGATGACTGAAGGACTTATTCTAGGACACTATGTTTCAGCAGCTGGCATTCAGGTAGACCCAGCCAAAATCCAAATAATTTTGCTTATTCCCACTCCCACCACTCAAACAGAGGTACGCAATTTTCTTGGATTTTATGGTTATTATAGGAGGTTTATAGAACATTTTTCGCATATTGCTGCACTTCTGTATGCACTAACTGGTAACATTGGTTTTCTTTGGAAAGAAAAATGTGAACGTGCTTTCCAGGATCTGAAGAAGCTTGTGTCCACAACCCCAGTCCTTCGAGGACCAAATTGGGATTTTCCATTTCAGATATCATCTGATGCCTCAGATACAGCCATTGGAGCAGTCCTTGGGCAGGAAGAGGATAAAAAACCATATGAAATTTATTATATTAGCAAAAATTTATCCCCTGCTGAATTAAATTACACTGTTACTGAGAAAGAATTTCTAGCTGTAATACATGCTGTCAATAAGTTTAGACATTACATTACTGGATATCCTGTTATCTTGTATACAGATCATTCTGCCATCAAATATTTAGAAAACAAGCCTATCACAAATGGCAGAATAACTAGATGGCTGATTTTATTGCAGGAATTTGATATTACAATCAAGGATCGACCCGGAAAAGAAAATCCTGTAGCCGATTTTCTCTCAAGAAAGCCAAAGCCAATCGATGCAACAGCAGTGGAAGATCAATTTCCGGACGAGCATCTGTTTGTTGTGGCTGTTCAAACACCCTGGTATGCTGATGTTGCCAATTACCTAGCAGTAGGTAAACTACCGAAACATCTAACCCCTAATGAGCGGAAACAGATTGTTCAGAGGAGTGCTCGATTCTCGTGGGTTGGAGGCTACCTGTTCCACACAGGGGCAGATATGCATATCAGAAGATGCATTCGAGAGGATGAAATCTTCGACATTTTAAAATCTTGCCATGACAGACCATGTGGCAGACATTTCGCCGATCGCAGAACTGGACATAAGGTGCTGCAAATAGGGTATTATTGGCCTACAATTTTCAAAGATGCAAAGAAATTCGTCCAAGCTTGTGACAGTTGCCAGAGAGCAGGACGCCCTAGTCAGCCCGATGAGATGCCCTTGAACCCGCAGTTAGTCATTGAACCATTCGAACGATGGGCCCTTGATTTCATCGGACCAATCAACCTACCCTCAAACCAGAAAACATATATTCTGGTGGCAACAGAATATGTCACCAAATGGGTTGAGGCAGAGGTGTTGCCGAGAGCTACAGAAGATTCTGTCATACAGTTCTTGTTCCATATATTTGTGTGTTATGGCCTTCCAAGAGATATAATTACAGATGGTGGACCACAGTTTGCTGGGAACAAAATAGCTGCAACACTCAAAAACTATCATGTCCAACATAAAATCACTACTCCATACCACCCACAGGCAAATGGTCAGGTAGAAAGTAGCAATAAAATAATAGAAGCAATCCTAACAAAAACAATTGCGTCACATAGACGTGATTGGGCTGCCAGACTACCAGAAGCACTATGGGCTTACAGAACAACATGGAGAAGTACCACTGGTTACTCACCTTATCAATTAGTGTTTGGAAAGCAACCCATTTTTCCCATAGAATTTGAAATCCAAACATTGCGAACAACACAGGAAGTTGGCTTAGATCTAACTGAGGCACAGATTAATCGATTACAGCAGATCAATGAGCTCGATGAAATCAGGCTCTTTGCACTCCAAAACACTTCACTTATCCAACAGCAGTGAGCTAAATGGAATGATTCTCTCATTAAAAATAAAGTCTTCCACGAAGAAGACTGGGCACTTCTGTACAATTCCAGGTTTCAAGACTTTCCCGGGAAACTTCAGACTCGTTAGTTGGGACCATACGAAATCCAGAAGGTACATGACAATGGTACTCTTACTCTAATCACTATCGACGGTTCCGGATATGCCTTCAAGGCAAATGGCCACCGAGTTCGTCTTTATCACAAACCACTCACTCGGGAGTCCTTCTGCCAGCAGCTACGCCAAGACTCTAATATGGAAATTTTGGGGGAGGGAGAGAAGTATTCCTCACCTGTGATTCATTAAGTAATTTATCTCTTTTCACAGTTTGTACATAATTTCTTTTGTTTTGTTTTTGTACATATTTTTGAATCAAACGCTTTGCCGTTACTTTTCGAAGCAGCAGCAATGTTATTATTTTTGTTGTTCCTTTTCTCAAAGGAATGACACTTGAGTGTCTTGTTGTCCCTTTTCCAAAGGAACAGCCGTCATTTTGCTTCAATTTTGTTCTTTTTCTTCATTTTTGCTTTCTACTGTTCCTTTTCCAAAGGAACAGCACTTTCGATTTTTGTTGTTCCTTTTCCAAAGGAATGACACTTGAATGTCTTGCTGTCCCTTTTCCAAAGGAACAGAATTTTTCGATTTTTGTTGTTCCTTTTCCAAAAGAACGGCATTTATGCGTTTTGCTGTTCCTTTTCCAAAGGAACAACATTTTCGATTTTTACTGTTCCTTTTCCAAAGGAACGACATTTCTGTGTTTTGCTATTCCTTTTCCAAAGGAACAGCATTTTCGATTTTTGTTGTTCCTTTTCCAAAGGAACGACATTTGTGTTTTTTGCTGTTCATTTTCCAAAGGAACAACATTTTCGATTTTTGTTGTTCCTTTTCCAAATGAACGGCATTTGTGTGTTTTGTTGTTCCTTTTCCAAAGGAACGACATTTGTTTGTTTTGCTATTCCTTTTCCAAAGGAACAACGTTTTCGATTTTTGTTGTTCCTTTTCCAAAGGAACGACATTTGTGTGTTTTGTTGTTCCTTTTTCAAAGGAACAACGTTTCTGATTTTTGTTGTTCCTTTTCCAAAGGAACGGCATTTGTGTTTTCTGTTGTTCCTTTGGAAAAGGAACAGAATTTTTTATCTTCGTTGTTCCTTTTTTCCAAAGGGAACACCACTTATATTCTTTTGCTCTTCCTCTTTGAAACAACAACATCCTCGTATTCCTTTTACTTATGCTTGCTCCCCTTGCTGTTTTAAATTAAGGATGCTTACTGTTCATGTTCTTTCAAGTCTTTTGGAATACAGCTATGCACTTATGCAATGGGTACAAAATCACAACATACTGAAATTAGGTGAATTATAATATCGTTATTTTTTTAAGAAATTGCTCTGAATTGGTAAAAGGACATAGGGAAGGACACACTTACCCATTGTCTTTTGCTGTCATTATTTCACTAACTCTGCTCTGATTGGTTATCTTTATCATGTTGGTTCTTTTTAAATCCTATTTGATTATTATTCAGGAATAGGAGCAAAGGGTTTATATCTTCCTATTGAGATGTTAAGACTTCTTCCACCATTCCTACTCTTAAGGAGTGTTGAACCACCCTTTGTGTATAAATGGGAAAGTACTTTATGAAAAAGAAAGAAAAAAGAGCAAACTGACTTGTTTATATAAAGATGTCAAATGCAGGATAGGGGGTCTCATCAAGAGCCAACCTACTATGATCATGAGAAAGAAAGTGAAGTGGCATTCCCCCTATGGCCACCACACCAGGGATATGGTCCAAAAGGTATATCAAATAAAGAACCCTTGGAACAGGAGGTCTCATCACGAGCCGGCCTGCCCACCTTTCGCTCCTTTCTCGTTAATGGCATTATGGCTAACTGGTTACCAAGCCAGCATAATGGCCTACATTTTGACATCATACAAGACTTCCTAAGCATACACAAAGGATCATGGTTCCATGGGTGAAATAAAAAACTCTGCCAAGGTTATGGACACCTGTCGGTAGCAGAGCACTGTTAATGGTATTGAAGTCACAATTACTTACACCAATAGGCAGTTATCAACACCCTTCTGTTTCTTATACCTTAGTAATCAATCGCATAAGATGGATGTATATTATTTTCCGAACCATACAACGCATGTAAATTTATTATCACCAATCATGACAGAACAATTGACAATGACCGCATGAGACTTGGTATGTATGGCAGATGTCCTATCCTCCCAGCCTCGCATCATATCACAGCAGTCTCTTACGTATTAAGCGATCCAACTTGACACCTCGATTTCGGTAATCTGCTACTTTTGTAAACATGGCATATTGCCATACACTGTTCCTTTATGACTCTGCTTCAGAACAGACCGGCACGCCGCTCCTTTATTTGACGGCCGGACGGCCTATCACATTGCGGGGGGGAGGTTAACCTCATCATTCCTTGGATGACGTGTCAGACTGCTATTCGGGAAACTGCGTACTTGGGAATAGCATGGCTCAATAGTATACTATTTTTTATTTTTTTCATGACTTGCTGTTCCTAAGCCATTTCCATTGTATACTCTGCAGCATTAGATTTTGAGCGAGTCTTGCGTCTGTCAGCCTCTCTGTGTTTTAACAGTGTGAACAGCTGTCGTTCCATTGTCAAAATTCTGAGATTTTACAGCAAAACCATAAACATGGGAGGAAGATCGATTCGGAGAGAACCGCAGGTGTTAACAGTCTCTG
Source organism: Pinus tabuliformis (assembly GCA_031772625.1). NCBI lineage: Eukaryota > Viridiplantae > Streptophyta > Pinopsida > Pinales > Pinaceae > Pinus > Pinus tabuliformis. Next base: position 1,766,166,108 of record CM062816.1, read on the forward strand.
ATGCTGCACGGGAAATCCTGGCAAGAGCAGGGTGGCTAACTTATCTCAATCGCTTACAGGAATCCAATGAGACTGTAGCAATTGAATTCTTGCAGAACTTGCAAGAGGATCACTCCACAGTGAGGGGGAGACACATAGCAGTCACCGATGACATAATCGCAGAGGTCTCGGGACTGCCAGCCGCTGGACCTGTATGGACGCTAAAGAAGGAGAGATTGCAGAAGATTATAGAAACCTTCCAGGAGGAAGGCCAGAGCCTGACAATTAGAGGAAAGGGGGTTCTGCCAGCAGCATTAGGAGAACGTGGGCGGAATTGGCAAAGACCATTCAAAGCTACATCACCTGTGAAGGAAGAAAAGACGTGGTAATACCACGGCACCTTAAACTTTTATCTGTGTTAAAGAAAAAATGCTCTGTAAATTTACCTGCATTTTTGAATTCATTACTGCATGATGTTGCACGGAGCATGAAAAAGGCACAGCATGTAGAATCAGTTGTTAGTCATCATGGGTTGATACGGTTAATAGTCAGCCATAGCCTTACCCAGCAGCAGAGCAGCTGGGAAGAGCTAATTGCCATGATAGATGGAGGATTGACCACACCATCCCCAAAACATAAACATGCCACCAGTACACCTGAGCGTCTAGAAAAATGAAGGAAATCGGTCCGACTAGCACGGCTACGAGGGAGGCTGGAGAAGCCCCAAGGAAATACCAGCCAACCGGTAGAGATAGAAGATACAGGGGATGAGCAACCCCCACGAGTAGAAGGAGAAGACAATGAGAAAGTAATGCAGGAAAACGAGGAAGGAGAAATGGAGGAAGAAACCGAGCAATCTAAGCAGGAGGAGGAAACGGAACAGTAGGAAGGCAGCCCAGTGTAGGATCCATTGAGAGAAGATGAATTGGCCAAAGTTTTGGCCAATATGGGCGAATATGGCCAATCTTCCAGCCCATCAGATTTCCATGCTGAAGAGGAACCAAAAGAACACTCTGCTCAGGAGGGAAATGCACCTGAAGAATCACATGCAGAGGAGGTAGAAGAGGAGAGTCAGCCTGTTCATGATGAAAACATGACAGGAGATGTAGAACAGGAACAATCCGTTCCTAGCCAGACGACACCAGAGGAAACTTCGGAAGAAGGGGGGCAGAAAAGGAAGTCACCCAAGAAATAACAGAACCAGCTAGGGTTCTTGCCCCAGAGCAGCCAGAGAAGAGCAACAAAGAAGCACCCCAGGGAGAAAATCAGGAAATTAATCCAGGTCATAGTCCAGGCCGCAGCGAACAATCTGTTGTTCCCTCTAAGGAAATTGAGGAAATTAAGAAATTACGGAAAGAACAGCAAAGACTACTGAATGTAATAGTTCAAGTTCGAAAACAGATTAGGATTTTGAAAGCAAGGAAAAGGGTAAAAAGTACTTCGGGAAGAAAACATGTAATCACTCTAGCAAAACCCCTCAAGACAAAGGATCGGAGGACCAGAGTCCACCCTGCTGTTCAAAACCCTGTTGAAAAGCGGGCTGTTGTTCCAAATGTTGTTGAGAAGCAGACTGTTGTTCAAATTAAAAAGGAACAACATTTGACTATTACCCACGTTGAGATACAAACGGATGATATATTGACCTACGATAAGGAAATTCAGACAGAGGCACCACCCTCGGGAGTGATAAGGGCCATGAACACAAGACAACGCAATAGGAAAATTCAGGTAAAACTCCCGGTCTCCACCTCCGCATGGGAAAGAGATCCGAGAACAGTAACCCTACGGAGGGTTTGAAACAAGCTCAGCAAGCAGCAAAAAAGCTCATAGAGCAAACGGTCCCTCGAGAAAGGTATGAAGAGCTACAACAATAGCTTAGAAACGTCAATCTATCCGAAAGCCAGGCCTTTGAAGGGTGGCGAAGGGAAGAAGAAAAAGTCGCGAAGGTAACTCGTAGGTTAGATATAGTTATCAAGCAGATGGATACCTTATGTTCTTTGTACAATGACGTCCTAGCATGTAGAGCCCCTGCTAAGAATTATGCCTTGTTTTTAATGGAATGATATTTGCAATTGAAAATAAAGGTTGTTAAAGCAGGTGCTCCCATACAAATTAATACCATTGATGATTTTATAAACTGCTATAAGCACTACGGGGTAAAAGTTCAAAGACTACTGTGTGAGTTTTATTTGCATAACCTTGTATTAGATTAGGAGACCGAGCTGAACCCTGGCCCTTTTGTTGGGGATATCCAATTACAGGCATTTATTTCATTTGGGGTTAATCAAATTAAATGGCTTAAAGCCTATAATGCTTTCCAAAGGCAAGAAAACGGATTAGATTTGTGGGTAAGAGCTGAGCCTAGGGATCCAGTACAGTTGTGGAGAGAACATAGGAACCTCATGAAGACTCCAGGTGTAATTGAAGCATTAGGACCCATTCACACAGCAATCAATCAGCAAGGAATAGAATACTTTTTCACTATTAAAGACCTTGCCATTGATGCGGCTAAATTTCGATATCAGATCTCTAATCCGAATATCCAACTCAGGGAGCCATTTAAGTATGAAAATTTTAAGTTAGCCGCCAACCGCTTACACCTCTATGGCGAAGTCATTTTGAGGGCAGGGCCATCCTGGTTAGGATATAGGTTCCGGAGTCCAATTATTTGGCACCCTGCACTTGGGTACCAAGCCCTGTATGAGATGCCTGAGGGTCAGACAGACCATTTCTTTGAACACCTAGTTATTCATCATGGCTGTAGACCTCCACATGAGATTCCATCTCCAGCCTACTCTCTCACTGCCTTACATGTCAACTACAATGTTTTCATGAGGGCATGAAAAAGGGTAAGCAGGGGGGTGTGTGGAGTACCAAACAAGGTATGTTTTTGGTAATTATTTCAGCATCTTTTCATTAGAACTTACAAACCTTTTGCATCATGAACTAGGAAAATGATAAGGGATTGCAATAAAACTTGTGAGATTAAGGTGCAAAATGAAAACACTGACAATTGTCATTTTCTTATGCAGGAAGAAGGAAAAATGAAAAGTTGTCGTTCCAAAGGAGAGGACAAGGACGGGTTAACCGCTGTCCCTTTGATGGGGAACCATATGCAAACAAGGCAAAACAAATCAAAGCGAATCAGCCCTGGAAAGGAAGTGGAGATATCGGCTCGGCGCAAGAAAGAAAAGAGATAACTAAGGAGTAACGGTTCCGCGAATCCCTCAGGATCCTTTGATCCTGAGGGATCGCTGCTTTAACTATTTTTTGCACCTAGACATCTCTGCCTTCACCATTATAAAAGGGGCAACACTGTTAGCTCGAGGGGGCGGTCGAGTCCTTATGTTTTATGTAATTTCTCTTTAACATTGAAACTTTGATCATCGAGTCTCGTTGAGAACTGATCTACTATAATTCCGTCTTATGCATTAATACAAACTCGGTTGCTATTTCATCTCTGAGTCTGGAATAACTTCAAGCGGTGTACCCCTGGAGGCTAAGGGCCTGGCCCTGGAAGACCCCTGCTCCTGTACTATTACGTTTGGTTTATGCGTGGTGTGCTTATCAACGTTATTTGGTAATCTGATATGTTTTGTTAGTTTACATCACATGCTCTGTTATGTTTGATTTCTTAAAATTTCTGAAGACAGAACCATTGTATTAACTTTGCAACGTATCACTGTTCTTTTAAGTGTTGATATAATATTGTCGGTCTTTACAGAATATTGTTGCTGTTCAATTACAGAGCCTCTGTGTTGTGCACTTATTTATTGATATTACGGAATTCATCTTAGCGACTATGTTCTTTGCGATTGTTGGATCTATAGACATTTCTGTTCCATTATGAAACACAGTCGTAATCTTTTATAACTGAGATTGATAACTAGTTTACCAAGATCAGGTTACTATTAAGGTGTGCCGTGTGCATATATGGTTTTTAAAGCGTTGTTCTATAATTCATCATTAATCAGTGTTGTTCCATTTTGGTGTGTTGTTCAATTCGTCCTTAAGAGTGAAGGATTGTCGTTTGATTCCTGTAGGTCATGATTCGTGCATTTTATCTTGTAGACTAAGGTGTTACTGCTTGTTAGACTTAGTTGTTGTTACAGTTCCTTGTTTGCTATTCCATTTCAGATTTGTTGTTCTATTTCTTATTTGTTGTTCCCTTTCTTATCTGTCATTCCATTTCCTGTCAATTGTTATTTTGGTGTGAAGAACAATCTAAGGCTGTAGTGAGCATTGACATTTACTGTCTGGCTCCCAGATCCACGATCTGTTCTCTGATTTCTTTTAGTTCCATTAGTTTACAAAGGGATGAGTTACTGCTACTAAACCCTTGACTGATAAATTGCTTAGTTCCCTGAATGTGTGGTTTAATCTTTTGAAGTAGTTTGCTATAAACAAGCATTTGTTTACTCTTGTATTTGTAAGCACTGTACTACTAGCATTACTCTGGCAAATGATAGCCTCAGATTGAGACACTTTTTGAAATAAAAAAATGTTCCTGGATTGACAAACTAATGTGAGGTAATTAGAGGTGAAAGAGACCCTTTTAATAGCTCGACACATGCCACCACCAAAGTGACTCCCTATGAAGCAGTTTATGGTCAACTCCCTCCTTCCCCTACTTCTTATATCAAGGTGTGCTCAAAGGTACAAGCAGTGGATCAACTCCTACAAAACCGCATAACCATGCTCGCCCATCTTAGAGAGAATCTTCATCAAGCTCAAAACCGCATGAAGCAACAGGTAGATCAGCATCGCTCAGAGCGCCAATTTCAAGAAGGGGATCAGGTATTTTTGAGGCTGCAACCATATAAGAAAACGTCACTCAAAGACAAGGGTTGTCAGAAACTATCTCCAAAATTCTACGGACCGTATCAAGTACTTCAGCTCATTGGAGAAGTGGCCTACAAGCTAGCTTTGCCACCCACTGCAAAAATCCATCCAGTTTTCCATGTATTATGCCTCAAGAAAGTGATTGGGAACAATTATGGAATTCAAACCAGTCTACCTGAATTGGATGAAGAAGGGTCAATCTGGCTCCAACCTGAACAGGTCCTAGACACACGAGCACGACACCTGCGTGGCCGCATGATCAAGGAAGTCCTCGTCAAGTGGAAAGACACCTCTCCGGAAGATGCAACCTGAGAACCAGCCACTATTCTTCAGCAGTTTCCGCAGCTTCAGCCTTGAGGACAAGGCTATTCTAAAGGGGGAGGGCATGTTAGGGTCCCACCCTAACCCCCTTATTTATGTAGTAGGATCGAGTCCTAGTTATAGTTAAGTAAAGAGTCAATAAAGCCCATGTTAATAATTGTAAGTGGTTAACCCGCATTGCAAATGGGCCATGGTATTAGATAGATGGTATTAATAAGAACCATGGTATTGATCCATGGTATTGCATGTATGAGTCATATATAAAGGATAGAGACTCCCTACGAGGAGCATCGTGTCTTATTTTGTAATCGAGCTCTACTCTATTGGAGGTTGCCCCCTCGAAGAGGCAAGTGAACATTGCTTTCTGAATAATAAAATACTTGTCGTTGTTTCTCACTATTCTATGTTCTGGGTATATTTCTTCGCATATTTGGTATTCGGGTATCGTCTTGCAGGTTAAGAGCATAACAGATGGGGTGGTAAATTCACCAGATGGATTTCAAGATGACATTCTTGAACGGGGTGATAGAACAGGAAGTATACATTGAATAACCAGAGGGTTTTGAGACACATGAGAAGAAATACCATGTATGTAGATTAAACAAATCCTTGTATGGGCTTAAATAAGCACCTAGAGCATGGTATGATCGAATTGATGGCTACTTGCAGAAGATGGGGTTCATCAAGAGTGACGCAGATCCTAATCTTACTATCTTGTCGTAGAGAATGAGCCTGCAATCCTAGTGTTATATGTGGATGATCTTTTCCTAATAGGATCATCCAGGCTCATCAAAGACTACAAGAAGAACCTAGCCACAGAATTTGACATGAAGGATTTGGGACAAATGCATTATTTCTTAGGGTTAAAAGTTTGGAAGAAGAAGGGTGAGATCTTCCTTGGACAAGGGAGATATGCTACAGATATATTGAAGAGATTCAGGATGTAGGATTGTAGACCTATGGCTATTCCAATGATCACCAACTAGAAGAAGATTGATGCATCAGAAGACAAAGACGTTGATCCCACCTTGTACAGGCAGCTTATAAGGTCTCTGATGTATCTGGTTAATACCAGGCCAGACATTTGTTACACTATCAACACACCCAGTCAGTTCATGGTGGAATCCAAGAGGGTGCACTAGGCAGCAGCCAAACATGTTCTCAGATATATACAAGTAACAATCGAGCATCGACTATTGTACACCCAAGGCAATGACATCAGGTCGAGTGGGTTCACTAATGCAGATTGGGCTGGAAGTTTAGTAGATTGGAAAAGTACAACTTGGTACTATTTTAACATTGGATCAGGAATGACCTCATGGTGTAGTAGAAAATAGAATTTCATGGCTCTGAGCTCATCTGAAGCAGAATATATGGCAGCTAACACAGCTTCGTGCGAAGCCATATGGTTTAGGAAATTGATTGTGAATCTATTCGGGAGAAGGATGGAAGCGACCGGGATTTTGTGTGATAATCAGAGTTACATAAAGCTCTCTGAAAATCCAGTATTTCATGATCGGTCAAAGCACATTGATATCAGGTGTCACTTTGTCAGAGACTATGTCCAAAGAGGGGCAGTACAGTTGAGGTGCACTCCTATAGGAGAAGAGGTGGCAGACATCCTCACCAAGGCTCTAGGAAGAACAAAGTTTGTTTATTTCAGGGAGAAGATGGGGATGGTGAAGAATCCATTTCAGTAGCAGAAATGGATAGGTATCAAGAGTTGCAGTGCAACAGGTAGCAGTGGTAGTGCTATGGGTAGCATGATGTAGCATGTTGAGAGGGAGTTGCAGTAAAGATGCAATAGTGGCAGTGGCAGTTTCATGGGCAGCAATACAGGAAGCAGTAGTGCAATGGATGTGGGGCAGCAGGCCAAGAATTAGCACAGATGACCGATGTGGAAGATCAGTGTGATGCTTCTATGGTGAAGCGTTGCTAGAGCACATTCCTCGCTAAGAGAAAGTATTGATTTTTGGTAGCATTGGATGTGCTCTAGCCTTGAAATTTGGTGGAGAGGCTAAGGCACATGAGATATCCAAGACCCATAAATTGTTTGGAGAAATTCCACCCAGATGAGGAGTTATTTAAATAATTAATATTTTTAATGGGTTCCTAATTCTAAACTTAGGAAAATTAAAATATTAATGGGTATTAATAAAGATAAGGGATAGAAGATTCTAAGAGATGAGGATAAAGTCTATTTTAATCTTAGTTATTGATTATAGACTTAATCTCAGTTGTTGATTCATCAACAGGAAAAGTATAAGAGAATACTTGAGGATTATTTGGAGACACAGCAACAAATACTCAGTATCTCAAGGAAAATCAATTCTCAAATAAAAGGAGATCGATTTCAGAGGGAGAGTTTAAGGGTGGAGGAAGAGGAGGGAATCAGCAAATGTCAGTGACTGAGGACGAGGTGATGCAGGGACATTGAGAAATAGTGCAGAGGAGACACAGTCCAGGGGAGATGCAGTGCTCATGCAAGATAACACAGAGGGATGTTGAGCCACGCAGAAGTGATGCAAAAGTGGGAGAAGGGTCTCCAAGGTGTTAGAAAGTTTCTAGGGGAAAGTCTCAGGTGTTTTCTCTCAGTTTCTCTGTAAAATCATTCCTTGTAAAAGTGATTGTTGCTAAAGATTAATAAAACCATCATCTACTGCATCGGTTTTCCCACATTGGGTTTTTCCGGGAACAATTGTCCCAAAACAACTGTGTCGATGTGATTGGTTCTTGTGTATGTATTTTCTCTATGTAATTATGTGATAACTACAGTAGAATTTATTTTAATATTTGCTGAAGGGATTTTGTAAATAACTTATTGTGAAGAATAAGTAGGTGAAATAAATCAGTAGCTATAGTAGAATTTCAGGTTAGAAATTTTCACATATTTTTGGGGATTTTAGGACTTTTTGGCACTCTTTCAAACCTTTTTTGTTGTCCTTTTAGGTCAACTAGGAAAATGACACTTAGGAGACATGTTTGATCCACTTACAGATGTGTCAAAAGTTATTTCATAGGTCTGGAGGCTTGTATAGGTGCTTAGAGATGACGAGAATTAGTTTCAGGGAGATGGGAGCCAAGAAGTGTGGAAAACTTTATTTTTCTGGGTATATGTTGGTTTCCTTCATAGGAACCACATACATACAAAATTTTACTTCACAAGAGTAGCGTATACATACTCAAAGTGATTTTCCCCCACATTTTTTGCGTTGTTCGGGTAAAAATTGACTTAGTAATTTCCAGAAGCTTCAAAATTATTTGTATAAGGTCAAAAATGGTTTGAAAAGGTCCTCCAATGATGTTAACACCTTTAGTGCACTAGTAGTGATGTTAGTAGATTGATTTGGTCCAATTTGTTCACATTTGATCCTAGCCCTAAGCTCAATTTCTCCCTACATGTTTTATATATTTGATCTTGGAGCTGTGAGATGATTGGTTGAGTATTAGAGTGAGATGGAGAAGGTTTTATAGTGGAATTATGCTTCATACCTTGAATAGAGCATAGATGTTTCAGTCTATAAATGTTAATGGATGAATAGTGAGCAAATCTGAGGCATCATTCATAATGGTTCAGATTTGATGTTGTTGGAGTAAAGATTGATTGGATAGTTTTGTATGCTATTGGGTAGAGTTTTTGATGGTGATTTACACACTTGGTTTGCAATATTTTTTGATGCATTTAGCACATAGCCATGTGTCTTATGATGTTATTTGTATGATGCAACATTTTATTGTTGTGATTGTTTGATAGTTCTAGATTTATTGTGGCCACAATTTTTTCTATTAGAGAGCATATGTTTTGTGGAGTTTGTTATTATTTTGATTTGATGATGAGATATTGTTGTTGAGAGCATGTATGTAGAGTTTATTTCTTGTTGAGAATAGTTTCTTGATCCAATTTGAAAATATATGAAAGGAGGTTCACATATTGGTAGAGGAGTAGTGACTTCATAAGATAGGAGTAGGGATATTGAAGCTTCAACAAAAGGATCAAGTTTCTCAATCTAATGGTGGTTAGATAGTCCAATGGTAGTTGGGTGAGGATCGATTGATCATGGTGGCCTTGAGCAAATGGTACTCCGTAGAGATCAGTAGAGAACATAGTCTTCTGAATTAATCAGTACTATTGAGTCTCCTAGCCAATGGGTGTCAGAATTATGTATATGAGGTTGAGTCTCCATATTGATGGTAGTCAGTAAGCTATGTAAAAGACCAATTGCTTGACTTATAAAAATTCATAGCAGAGAAACAACAACACAGGTGGTTTTTCTCCTGAAAGTGTTTCCACAATAAATCTTGTGTCTCATGTGTGATGATTATCTTTGTGGTTGTGCTTTGATGGTTTTCATTTAGTATATGTTTCTTATATGTTTATATGTTTATTGTTTACTCATTTGTTTCTAACATATTGTGAGTTGCTGCAATAATATGTGTGTGATTCAGTAAAAGTAATAATTGGCAAAAATTGTAAACAAGATCACATTATTGATTCACCACCCCCCTTCCCCCACAGTAGTGCTAAAAGGTTTCCAACAGAATGTAATATCCATTTTTTATTTCCTTGGACATAAGTTTGAGCCTAGGCCTATATATATATTAGTAAACATACAATTGCATTTAGAGTAGGCTTAATCCACTACATCCCCCTCTTATTCTAAAAAAATAAAAATAAAATATCTGTATCACATCGAGTCTTCATTGGTTGGAGCATCACCTCATGAAGGGTAAAATGGTACCAAAATTCTAGTTAGGACTGCCATTAACAAAAAATATCAGGACTCTAATTAGGTAGTTCCTCTTGTGTTGAACCAGGACAATTCAAGACATCAACAAGAGGTGATTTTGAAGAAAAAGGTAAAGGATCTAAGTGTGTAGGGGTAGATTGTGGTACAATATCATTGTTCGAATGGTCAGGAGTCTCCTCCTCATGTCTTTCCTCAATGATAATTGTCAATTTTGTTTTTCTTTTTCCATGACCCTTCTTGGTCTTAGTTATACATTGTGGACCTCAACTGGCATGATCTGATAAGTAGGGAAATGGGGTGGTTCTATAGGAAGAATCAGTTGCATTGATTTATTGTTGGGGTTGACATTGGCTGCACGGGTAATAGTGGTGGCCCAAAGCATGTAGGAAATGGTAAGTAGGGTGGCATAGGTTGCACTTGTTGTGGCAGAGAAACTAACAATGAAGGTTGAGCGTGGGTATGATGTATATTGTGTAGGGTAACACTGATGTGATGGAATTAGATATGAAAAATGAGGATGTGAATGCCCTCTCCACACTTGTTTCCATGGGGTATTTTGGAAAAAATGTTGGGGATACCCTTTCCATGGGGTATAACAATTCCAATTCTAAAACGAGCGTTGTTATTGACCATGAAAACTAGGAAAATACAGTGCAATTTTAGGATGCATATCTAAACTTACATGATGTCAAGGTTTCCTCACTCCCATCGCATGTTAAGGTTCAGGTGCTTGGTTACCCTCTTGTAATATTACTTTAAAACCAAGTATGGAGGGGCATTCATCCATAGAGTTTTCACCTACACAAATAACACAACTTTCACTGACATTTGTATGGAAATCACGCAATCGATGTGTTTTTCTACACTTTGGGAAAAAAATAGATAATACATCTTTTTTTTCTTGTTGTTTCTTTTTAGATTTTAGAACATCTAAATGCAAATTAAAATTCTTGGACAATTTAGTTTCAATATTTTCTATTAAATGTCCAAATTAATCTCTAATAACATCAGTTGTTCCATTTTTGATGCTTTTAAAAGAACTGCCTCTCAAACCCCTACCAAATCTAGATTGGTTGCGTGAATACTTCTTGCATAAATCATAAATTTGATCAAAAGTCAGTTGGGATATATCTCCTTGGCCTAGTAAATGCAAAAAATTAATTGACTCATCCAAAAGTCCACGTGAAAATAGAGTCCTGATAGTTCCAAGATCCAATCTATGTTTGGACCTTTGGAGGCTATACAAGAACCTTTCAAGTTAATCCTCTAGACTTTCATCTTCACATTGTTTCATCCTAAAGATCCCATCCTACATGTCACAGAATTTACAATACTCTTGATATTTCCTAAGAAAGTTCTTTTCATTTCATCCCAGGGATATATGGTGTTTCTCCCCAACCCCATGAACCAACACAAGACTGAGTCCTTAAGGATAGCGGGGAAAAGTTTATGTTTCTAGGCGTCTAAAGAATAATCATAACTCCTACATAATATATCAAATTCAAAATGGAAAGCATCATGACCTTCATGAAACTTACCATAAAAATGAGGGAGAACTGAAGAATGGATTTTTTTCATTTAAGAATAGAATCGAGATCCATGATTAGAAACCCAAAAGTAAGCTCTCCCTATGGTTTGTTCTCACCAACTCCTTCACCATTTCCATGTTCATCTTCTGCCATGTTTTTAACTCCGAGAAAATTTTACCATGTGTTTAATGAAGGCTAACTATTTTATGAAGAATCGGTCATAAGGGGAGAATTCATTGCAAAAGTCACCTTATTTTCCCCTGCTATTTGAGAGACACCCTATCTACTATTTCTAGAATCCAAATGTAGAGTACCATCCTCGTTGATCTAAGTGTACCCAAAGTCTTTACCTTCAACAATCCCAACATGAGAAAAATGGCTTTCCAAATTATCAAATTTTCCTCTATCCTTCCTATGTTTTGGACCTTTAACCCTAGTCATTCATTTTAAAAAAGAAAAATGAAATTAGAAAACTAAGTAAAGACAGTAAAAATTCATTTGTTGGCCTATAATAATTCAATCAAATGTTGCAGCTATTTCAAAAAAACATACCTTAAAAAATACTTATAGTGAAAACAAACTAACCCTCCTAATAAGAAGAAAACACAGGCACACCTGTTGAAAAAAATAGCACAAAAACTTCCTCTAATGTTGAAAAGAATTCACCCAAAAAGTTTACCAAAATCCTTTCCTAGCGTGTCCTCAGCAACAATGCCAAAATATTGGTTGTAATATTTTTTATATCTGTGACCCAACATTTAGTATCAATATGGGGTCTATAGACTTCGAGATGCGGCACTGGAAATTCCCGAGGAAGAGTCTAGGATCTTGCAAAACAAATCCTTACTCTAACATATTCATCAATACTCCTTTGAGTTCATGCAAATGCTAGTTAAAGTATTGTATTTTTCCTATAATGAAATGGCACTATTAAAGATCCAAACCCTACCTAACAATAAACTGGTAGCATTAGCATTGAATGCTAATTAAACTAAGCAATTCAAATGTTAAGACTAATAAATTCCTAGGCAATCCACTCATTATCAAAGAGAATGTAAGATAAATGATCTCATACTCAATAGAGAACTCAAACAACCAAGCCTATTATAATCTTTCACTCAGTTCTATTGAAAACTCTCTGTGCAAACCCAAGGGAATAAAGAAATAGTTCCAAATATATTTATGGCACAACCACTCCAAATATGATGCACTAGCTATCTAAAAAAGCTTCAAATATACGTAAAATTATTCTTCATTCAGTCCTAATGTTACTTTTACTTATAAGCTTTCACAAACTAATGAACTTACAACCTCAATTTAGAGATCAATTTTAGAAATGGTACATTTATAAAAAGAATGCACAAGGAATAGATATCAAGGAGAAGGCTATGTAACTTTCAAGGATACAAATCATTAATGCATCTACAACAACTTAAAATGAGTTGCAAAATTGTGGCTTAACAGCCCAAACTCTTTTTATAAACTAATTCCTTAACTCTAGTCCTCATGGAATGAACATGCATCGAATAAATAGAGAGCAATACATTTAGTATGTTGGAATGTCACAGTTGGGAAACCTTGGATTTCATAAGTCAATCAATATTTAACATATGCTCTGTTCCGATATGTAGACATAAACAAGTTAAAGGATAAAGATATTAGTTTTTCTTGTGAAGTCTTAATTCAACCCACATCCCAAATCACAACAAAACTTGATACAATCCTTGTTACTGATCAATAAAATTCATATTCAAGAGGATCTATAACAATTCGATTTATTATTTAACAAAGGGTCACCAAATATCAATAGGCTTGTTTTGTTTTGATTGTATCTTGATAGAGGACTTGGATCATAATGGATTTGTCTCTCTTATGTCATAAATTTGACAAAGAGATTCAAATCTCAAGGGATCTGGTGTACCTTTGTAATGTCACTCAACAAATCACCCCAGATCATAACCATGACGGTGAATTATGAAACAGATTATGGTTTAATCCAATCACTACATACACATATGAAAATTGTTTTATAGATCATGAATAATATCCATGCAATGATCAATCACAACAATGAATTATAATAATGTTTATCATAAAAACTAACCACATGCATAGTTAAAACATTTCTAGATCTGAAGATATAAAACTGGTATAAAATGATGAAGTGTGTATCAGAGATAGAGTATATAGTTTTCACTCCAGAAACCTTTAGATCTGACATCAACCACTCTAGTTAGTAAACCAAATCATAAATAACAAACCAATCAATAGATCTGCAACCTATTAGATAAATGGAAAAAAGAAAGGGGTGTCGTGTTGGATTGGTGGGCCCAACCAACCAGCTTGTCCCCTCTGTAAGAAATTTAAATCTCAAAGAGGAGATTAAACATTGAACGCACAAATAAAGAAAACATAACCTTGCAAGAGTATTTGATATTAAAATTTACTCAATCTTTAAATCATAATCCAAATGCTTAGGGTCCAACCAACTGAGGAAGCGACACACATGAATATTCCACTAGCAATATGAAACTAAAATAACATCGTTGACTAGGCCCAAGGGCCATGGTTCCTTTCTTATACAAGTTACATTACAAGTATAAGCAGTAACAGTCAGAACTAACATAGATAGAATAAGTGTGAAGATCACAACAACCATAGGAGGGAGGCTTGATTTGGTATAACCACAAGCTAACTCAAGAAATCTGCAAATCTGAATCAAGGATGAGCTTGGAATAAATCCTCCTATCTCATCCTATGAAAACTGTAGCCTCCTTTGAGCGTTCAATCCTTGACCTAATTTCCATGATGACCTTCGACAGGTGTGCAAGATGATGACTAGTCAGCGAGCCCACATGGTATCTCAATGTCCAATCTATCAACACGTACTCATTCCCTTGGTTGTGGATCTCTACAGGAGGTGCATGATCTGCAAAACTTCATTAGCAAGTCCTTTAACCATCATAAATCCTATAAAATGCATAAAATGGAGTTTGGGTAGAAAAAATTATTTACCTTCCAACTTTTTAATAGAATTATAATTAGACGCATTTCTCCAACATTACATTAAAAAGGTAGGGATATGCGGGGTAGGAGGATTTGGAAAGTTAAAACAAGGGTAGAAAATAGGGTGTCATAAAGGTAAAAATGAGACAATTTCCGAGCCTAAAAATAGGCTCTTTGGCAATGTAATGTAAATAAATCAAAATATTAATCAATTATTCGACCTTTTGTGACACGTAATGAGATTGAGTTGAATATCATAAGTAATACATATCTCAAATGGTTGAGTATTATTATATTGTGTTATTTATTTCTGTCAAGGTTTTGGGCCTCATTTTATCTAGTGACTAGTTCGTTACTCGGACCATGGATAGGGTATGGTCTAAAATAGAAAACCATATTAGCAAATTGATTTTTGATTGTGTTACCGTAGGATGCATATCAAATTATAGTATGAAATATTTTTTCCTTAGCCAAAACCTCACTTTTATCCTTATTGATCACTTTAATTTTAAGTGATACGATTTCATGTGTACTCCCTCCCGGGGTGAGGATAATAATTGAAAACCCATAGTATAACTCATTACATGGATTCTTAAGCTCTGAAAGAAGAGCATAGGAATTTGAAAAAAAAGAAACTGACACATTAAATTTGTTTAAATATAATATATTATATGATAATGATGGGTATTTTCATTTAATAAGTGTATGGATGAATTTATTAAAATTTTTAAATATGCATTATGGAGAGTGCGGAAGAAGAAAGATTGACTTTATATAGTCCCTACTCTTTAACAAACTCCCCCGCACATAATTTCTTCGGACACCTTTTTTCCTAGACTTCTCACACACCCTTTCTTCGCACAACAAAATAGTAGTAGTTTGATATTAAATTAATATATAAAAGCTTCCTCCATGTATTTGTTCAAAACCTTCCCTCCCTAACCCCCCTCGCTCCATGCCCTCACTTACATAAGGGATCTGGAATCCTATTATTTCTAGCATCATTGGGCAATCTAGCAGTAGCAATTTCAGGGATAATAGTGTTAGAGCACCACCAAAAAATGACCACTCACAAAATTAGACCTTTTTTTAATTATTTTAAAATGCTTTTGTCAAGAACTAACAACTACCGAAAATAAATCTCCCTCTACCAACGGAATTATGTCACATCAAGGCTTTCTCAGCCAATGGAAAATTAGAAATAAGATTTCCAAAAATTAGAAAATTATTTTTGAACTTACAAAAAAAAAATCAGCATTTTCCTGAAACTTTGGTTAAAATTGCTCAAAATCGAAAAAAGTAATCAAGATTCAATAGACTTTAACCATGAAGCAAGTGTTATATTCCTTGGTGAGGTAGGGACTAACAAGGGTGATAGTTTCATAGAAGCATAGTCCCTACCTCTTTGTGTGGGGTCTGCATTTTGTCGTTATTTGAAAATTCTTTGTTTTCGTTATTGTTTCTGCAATTTATCATTATTCCTACCTCTTCACATAGTTCCTCCGCACTCGACATAATGAAATCCACGTACTCACCTCTGCAGTTCACACAATGAAATCCTCCTCTACACTCTGCACTTTGCACAATGAAAGCCACCATTGCACTCCACACAATGAAAGCCAGCTCCACACTCTGGATAATGAAAGCTTCATCCACACCTCTGAGGAAAGATTATAACACAACTAACAAAAAAACATATTTATGATAATCTGAGACATTTTATGGAAGGAATCAATGGGTGGTTGCAAACTTGCACATTAGGATTTTAGAATTGTTGTATTCATGTGACAAATTTATCAGCAACGGACTTTAACATTCCAGACTCCTTAGGAAATATCATGTCGTTGTCATTTCTTTGTCTACTTGAAAATGAATTAAGTGGAGTTTTTCCATCTTCTATAGGACGTCTGGTCAATTGCAGGGCATTTCGCTAAGCAATACCAATTTCGTGGGCCCCTTCCCACCTTCGTAGTTTGAATTCATTCCCACCTCCACACACTTCTTCCATGCATCACCACCCTGCAGATGACTTCTTCGCATATGCACTACTCCAAGTAATTGCTTTCCCGCATTTTTTATCGATATGCTCACGCTAATTACATACATCAAAATATTTTAACTTTCTATGTAGTCATGTGCTCATGTATTTTGATTGATCCTTCCTACGATTAATTTATTAAATCACAATTCTATAGGATCGGTATGATCTATTTTGTTATTTATTTATTAATGTTCACACAATTATGCGAGTACAGTAGAAAAGGTATGCGAAGTTGTTTTTATTCCTTGCTCTGCACATGCATTCCCCGCACACCCTTTCTCCCACACTCCCTTTCTCTTCACACCAAAATAAAGCTTCCATGAAGGAATCAAAATTTAATCCCAAATTAATTCTCTAGAGTGAAGTCGTTAAATATCATGAATCTGTGTGCAATACGAAAGTAATCTTTCCATAAATATTCCCAATATGTTACTCGTATTTAATTCAATGGTTGTTTCACATGATGTGATAGATATAACAATTCTACGGTACATGGGGGAGAGACACATGTGTCCAAATGAAGTTAATTTCAACGTGTTGTAGGATATCATGTTTATCTTCACAATATTAAAACTAAAAAAAATGTTCAAAGGCTCCTGAAGTGACTATTATTGTTAAACGGTGGAATGAAATTGAGAATGAGTGTGAGGAAGTGTGGAGTAAGCACTCAAAATTTTATATTCAGAGACGAAGGTCTACACAAAACACTCGTTTTCCTTTAACTTGTAGTTTGTGTTTCTTAAATATATCTATATTTTTATTGAACATTCTCACACTCCCAATGAAGTGGCACCTTTTATTTTGGTGAGATGCCACATTGCAAATTCATTCTCACACTCCCAATGAAGTGGCACCTTTTATTTTGGTGAGATGCCTCACATTGCAATTGTGGAGTGTGGCAGTGCGGAAGTGTTGAGGAAGCATAGTGAAAGCTTCCTTCGTATTCAAGATAATTTTTTGTGTCATTAATGATTGTTAAGATAGTGATGTCTAGGGATCAAATAGGTTTTTTTTTATTATATAATATGGGTATGGATGAAAATACCATGGCATAAAGTTCCATATAAGGATGGAAATTGGGATCCCCAACCAAGCACTTGTCTATAGGAAATTGGAGTAATCAATCAGACTCACCTTTGAGAATCTCCTTGATAATGTAAAGGAAATACATCAAAACATTAATAAATTATTTGACCTTTAGTGACATGTAATAAGATTGAGTTGATTGTCACAAGTAATACATGTCTCAAATGGTTGAGCATTCTTATATCATGTTTTTTATTTTTGTCAAGGTTTTGGGCCTCATTTTATTTGGTGACTAGTTCATTACAAGGACCATTAATGGGATAAGGCCTAAAATAGCACCCCATATTAAAAAATTTATTGTTGATTGTGTTGCAGCTGCATGCATAACACATTAAGCATGAGATTTAGATTCTCAAATTTAGTCACTATCTCTTATGATCAAATTTCCCTATGCGTAGGTTTTAGCTAAATTGTACGGAGCACGGAGGAATCTGTCATTATACTTTGTTTTCACTCTCATACCTCTGCACTTCGCAAATTTCAACGTGAGGCATCTCACCAAATTCAAAGGCTATTGCTTCGCCAGACCGAGACCATGTTGAGGAAAAAAATATAACCCAAAACATCCATCTCAAAACATCTATGAATTCAATGCAGTAGTTGACAAGAAGACTCACAACAAATTATATCCAGTGAAAAAGAATAAAACCCACCATTCTAGTGTGATATATATTCTGGGAAATGGGTTCACGGTTATTTGTATCCCCTTTAGCATGTTGGAGAGTTCCCTTATATGAGTAACACATTTGAATGCAAAGGGAACAAGGTATTGGATTTAAGCTATACAAAATGGAGATGGCAACCTAGATATTGTAATCTTCCTAGGTATGAAACACTAAAAGCCATGGATTCTTTGGCTATCATTTACCTTATATTCGTAAATTATCTAGACAATCTTTAAGTTAGCACATATTTTGTGTTGAAGGTTGAATGCTACAAACATGCTAGAAAAAATGAGAGGAAAGAGATCGATGTTCACTAGAGACTCCATCAATCATAATCAATGGGAATCCTTGCTCTGCATTCTCACAACTGTAATCCCTGAAAACAAAAAAATCTTTAGATTCAAAGGTGCCATAATTATATTCCTAGCTAAGGTAAGTTTTTTCACATAAACAAATTCTCCATTGTATTTAAATAGGTTTAATAGAAATGATGTTGCAACGAAACAAAGTTATTTCAACATGTTGTAGGATATCGTGTTTATCTTTTCAATATACAAGCTAACAACAAATGTTCAACAGTTCTTGAACTAACTATTATTGTTAAACGATGGAAGGAAATCAGGAATGAGTGTACAAGAATGTGGAAGAAACACTCAAAATTTTATATTCAAAGACAAAGGTCTAGGAAAAACATTTGTTTTCCTTTAAGAGATAACCTCACTTTGTTTATTGATATCTATATGTTCACAGAACATTCTCACATTGTCAATGAAGGGACAACGTTTGATTTTGGAAAGATGCCTCACATTGCAATTTGTGGAGTGTGGAGGAAGCACAATAAAAACCTTCCTCTACACTCAAGATTTATTTTGTTGTGTCATTAATGGAGGTCAAGATAGCGATGTCTGGGGATCAAAGAGGTATACTATGATTATGTAATATGGGTGTGGATGAAGATACCTTGGCATAAAGTTCCACATAAGGACAAAAACTGGGATCCTCTACCAAGCATTTGTTTATAGGCAATTGGATTAATCAATCAGACTCGCCTTTGATAAGCTCTCTGGAAATATAAAGTAAATACATCAAAATATTAATATATTATTTGACCTTTTATGACACATAATAAGATTAAACTAATTGTCATAAGTAATATTGCATGTCTCAAATGGTTGAGAATTCTTATATTGTGTTTTCAGACTCGCCTTTGATAAGCTCTCTCGAAATGTAAAATAAATACATCAAAATATTAATATATTATTTGACCTTGTATGACACATAATAAGATTAAACTAATTGCCATAAGTAATATTTCATGTCTCAAATGGTTGAGAATTCTTATGTCGTTTTTTTCTCAAGGTTTTGAGCCTCATTTTATCTAGTGACTAGTTCATTACACGGACCATTAATGGGATAAGGCCTAAAACAACACCCCATATTAGCAAATAGATTGTTGATTTTGTTACTATGGGATGCATACCCCATTCAAATATGAAAATTATTTTCCACGACCCAAACCTCACTTTTATCCTTGCTAATCACTTCAATTGTAAGTTATATTATTTCATGCGTACTCCCTTCCACGACGAGGCGTAATAATTGCAAAAGCCATCGTATAATTCTTTACATGCATTCTTAAGCTCCAAAACAAGAGCACGGGGAATTGAAAAATAAATAAATCGAAACGTATTAAATTCGTTTAAATATAATATATTATATGATAATAATGGGTATATATCATGGCCGCATTATGCTATCTAGAATAATCTTTAAGGTTGGATGAACTTGAAGAACACATTTACGTTTTTTGGTATTTGTTTAAGCTTCATTGTAATTGAACAACGAGTTTATACCTTTTTCTTTTGTTTGGTGCAAGACAAGATGACTCAGATTCGATGAAAATAAGAGAATGAATAGCAATAAGCATTAATAGGAATATATTATTTTAAAAACAAATAAAAAAATAAACAAACATGCATACTAACCAAGTTATGTTCTGATCTTAGATCTATGATATGGTGGTTGTTGATAGGGGCATAGAGAGTCATCAATGTCTTTTATGTTCACCTTTCCCTGCACATAGGTGTTAGCTAAATTGTGCGGAGTGCGTAGGAAGCTTTTATTGTGATTCCTCTGTATTCCCACACCTCTGCACTCCGTAAATTGCAATGTGATGCATCTCGCCAAAATCAAAGGTTGTTGCTTCATTGAACCCAACCCATGTTGGCCATAATATATTTCCTTTTGGTTCATTCACTGCTTTTGTTACATGCTACATTTATTTATTTTCTCTTCCCCTCGTTGATCTCCCAATGGAAAAAGTTTGTGTTTCTACATAAGTTATCTTCTCTTAGATCTCTGTTAGGTGACCTTGGCGAGAATCATTTTAAGAATCGCAATATGTTTGTTTGGCAATGTTGGCGTTTTGTACATACGTGAAACAAAGCATAGAGAAAATATTAAGATTTTCTTTTCTTTATCTTTTTTTATGTAGGGAACAAAGGAGTTACACAACATTGTTGGGAAGAGGGACAACATCATTTGGCCAGCAATAGCGTGATACTTATCAACGGAGAGGGTCTGATTTGGATTTTGAGTCCTTTTGAAGCTTGGAAGATGACTGCAAATTTCTCTACTCTTTTGCACTCTTTTGATAGAAGAAAACACACTTTCAGGTAGGTGGAAACATTGCCTCCAATTGGGGGCGGCGCCTTGCTGGCAAGGTGCTAAGAACATTCATAAGCTGCCATTTGTAGCTTATAGGAACTAATCATATGCTTCCACGTGTCCCATGAAAGAGAACAAAAAGGTTCATCAACCTCTGGTTCTACGATGAAATCCTTTTTTAATCTTTATCAGCGATTGGAGAGATCAACGATTGAAGATCAGAGATCGAAGGGATATGCTTATCAAAGTTCGGAGATCAGAGGGATGTGATTATTGGAGATCAGAGATTGCATAAATATGATTATCGGACATTAGAAATTAGTGGGATTTGCATATTGGAATATCGGTAAGGAATCATATCAGAGTTTTTTTAATGTGTCTCGAAAGAAAATCTCCAATATGCGTTACCTCTCATAACCGAGACCGGGAACAAGAACTTGGAATGTGGGTCCTCCAATAGGGATTTTAAGTTATAATGCCTTTTATATAATGGTTGGACTTTGGTTATATGGTATGTTTGTTTTAATAGTCTGAAGTCTATAAAAAGGGTTTGCAACATACATATTCTGAATTTAATATGCCCCTCATGAAATTTATATGGTTTGGATATTATATTCTTTTATTACTATACCCTGCAAGAAAGATAGAGGATTGCGGGCATCAAAATATCGGAGCGGAGACAGGCTATCGAGAGAAGATATAATATGGTAGGGACAATCGAGCATACATGTGATATCGGTGTTTTTTGTAGAGGTGCATATCGGGGTTTCTATTGATATACATATCGGGGAAACACCCGATATTGGGAGACCAAAGCAATCCAGATAGGTGGCACAAGGCGAGTTGGGCCAATATGAACATATGTTTTATGTATTTAAATCAAAGGTTGGGCAGCGAAACTTTAAAAAAGGTTTTTATATGTTAAAACCTTGGCGCGGGCCCTCCCTTATCCCCTCTCCACGTGGATCGGGCCATGTCACACATCGCTATATCAAAATTTTCGGGGGTGAAACCAAATGTAATCTTATAAAATCCCTGATATCGTCCAAGTCCCAATATTTTAAAGGGCCCAGGTGCATATGGTGTGGTCCCATGCGTTACACATGGGACTATTTGTAATGTGACGAATTAACTTAAAATCAACCCCCTTTCACCAAGTCCCCAAATGCTTAATGATTGTGGTTCTATGGTTCCAAAGGACCATACATTACAGAAATATCTCAAAGAATCGGTCCCGTCCCCAGCTAAAGGGTTTATCCCCTAAAAGCTTTGGCCTTAAGTTCCCAGGCCCTCGTCATGTGGGTTCCGCCTAAACCCCTGCGGCTATGCATATCGAAAAGTCTTATAGTTTTACACAATTCATTTTCAATTATTGGAGTCTCTCGCTTTACTTCTCGAATCTCTGGAACCGATCCATCATAAAATTTCGAAGAGTCGAGGTAGGTACTCTGGTGCGTTAGATATTTTGCCTTTGTAAACCTTTGTGTTGCTCTTCCTTCTCTTTGAGTTTATTGCTATTTTCACTGCGAGAGGAGGAACCCTCGTCGAAGACGCTTGCAAGCTACAAGGGATGTTCGTTCGTGTCACTGACAATGAGCGTCAAGTAATACATGAGGAATTTTTGGGTATTTTACTTTTGTCATGTGTCAACTCGGTGTGACATCAAAGAAATTCTAATATTTTCATATCGAAAGGATACGTAAGAGGCACATAGGAGCAAGTGGCATATATCGGGAGCCGAGGTTTGTGGGCACTAGAATATTGGAGCAGAGACATGCTTCAGACATGTGATATCGACGTTTTTTAAGAGGTGCATATTGGGGCTTCTCCCGATATACATACCAAGGAAACACCTGAGATCGGGAACCCAAAGCAATGCGAACAGGTGGCACAAGGCAAGCGATGGCGTAGTGAATATATGTTTTATGCATTTAAATGAAAGGTTGGGTGGACACAGTGTAACAAAGGTTAATTTATGTTAAAACATGGGCGCGGCCCCCCCTTATCCCCTCTACACGTGTATCGGGCCACAACACACATCCATATATCAGAAGTTTTGGGGGTGCAATGAAGTCTACTCTTATAAAATCCTCAATATCTTCCAAGTCCCGATATTTTAAAAGACCCAAGCGCATATGGTGTGGTCCCATGTGTTACACATGGGACTTTTTGTAATGCAGCGAATTAACTTAGAATCGACCACCTTTCACCAAGTCTCGAAATGTTTAATGATTGTGGTTCTATGGTTCCAAAGCACCATACATTATGTCGATATTTCAAAGAATCTACCCACGTCCCCAACTAAAGGGTTTAGCCCCTAAAATATTTGGCCCTAGGTCCACAAGCCCTTGTCATGTGGATTCCACGTAAGCCCCCGGGGCTAGGCATATCAAAAAGTTTTACAATTTTCTAACATTCATTCTCACTTATTGGAGTCTCTTGCCTTTCTTCTCAACTCTCTCTAGAAAGTTTCAGTCTTTTGTGTCTTTAACAATAAGATCTTCCATTTTCGTAGCCCTATCAGCATGTCTTTGCGCCCTTTTGGTGCAAATGCTAGTAATAACACTTAGATGTTTTCAGTATTTGGAGTAGCTTTAAATAATGCATTGATTTTTTTTTATCGAAATAGATTACATCGTTTCTTGTTCGTTTATTTATTTATGCAAGTTCATGTTTATTTGTTTGTTGGGTTTTTACTACTCATGATTTCAGTTCCATGCATTATTTTGGGCTACATCTAATTGTAAGTGTAGCAGATTTCAAATTTACTTTTAAAATTTATAAAGTTGCAATATTGTTTATTAATCAATGAAGTGTTATTAGAGTGATCTATGAAATGTAAACTAGTGAGTTTAGGGATTTCATTTTATTAAATTTCAATTTCAAATATCATTGAAAGAGTTATTATTTATTATTAAATGTAACTATAGGAAAGTTATTTATGAAGGTTATTTATGAAGTGTAAATTGGTCAATTTCGATAAATTTTACTCTATCAAATTTGATACGAAAAAAGGAAAAATTAAACAAAGAAATTAATTGTGAAAATAAATATTCTCCTATAAATCAATTTCCAAATTCAACTAAATCTCATACAATCAACTTCAATTTACTTAGAAAAAAAAAGGCAAAATCATAAAATATTATGCTCCTTATAACTCTCCAATAATTTTTTAATAAATGTTCAAAACTTAAATCAATGTAATGACTAGATGATAATTATAAAAGAATTATTAAAATTAATATTAACAAGAGCCACGTGGTGACAAATCGCTTATTTGCATATATGAATTGTGTGAATTTAGTTTATTTAGTTGAAAAAATATATGTGACAATGAAATGATTTGAAATAAAATGACATTTTATTAATAATGTATTTATTAAAAAAATATTATTATTTTAAATTTTTTAATAAAAGGTATTTATTTAAAGTTTTTAATAAATGCTTTTTATTTATTTTTAATTATTTGTTAATAATATATTTTTTTCAAATATCCTAAAACTTTAACTTAAAATATCATTACCTTTACTTTTAAATTAATAAACAAAATTGCATTTTACTTTACTTTTTGCAACTTCTCCCAACAAGTCACTTAAAAGCCCTAATGTTATAAAACTAGTATTTCATTCATTACTTCTACTTATTAGTTTTGTTGTACTTGACTTATTTAACAATATTTCATGCTTATCCAAAAAAATTATTAATTTTTATTATATATAAATAAAAACTAATAATTGTGCATTTAGTAATTATATTTTAATATTCTAAAATATTTAGAATAAAAAAATCTTAATAAAATATATAAAAATATCTTTTTTATAATTAACCATGTTCTCTTTTTACATACCTAAAGTTTTCTCTTTTTACTTATCTAAAATTTTGACTTTTATTATTAAACTATAAATTTTATAAATTAATTATATATTTTAATTATTCTAATAAAAATGTTGCATGATAAAATTTGTTGAAACTTAACAAATACACCATTGTGGAAAATATTTGACCCTTCAACACTCACTATTAAAATCTCACCAAACTGAAAGAGATCCACAACTTGTCAATTGTTGCATTAACGTTTTTGTTAATATAAATTTCAAATATGCTTAAATGTAACCGGTGGAGATCCACAACTTTTTTATTATGATTTGAACATGTCAATTAATAGGAGTAGCAAATGGAATTTGAAATGCATAATATAATTAGTACATAAGCATTGGATTTAATAGAGGGAAAATAGAGCACATCATTTTTGGAGAAATTTTCATTTAATGGAGTGATACCTATAATTGTAGTGTTCATAAATGATGAAATTTATGAGGTCATAAGTCCTTACCAGAGTAGTCCAAGAGATCGGAAATGACTTGTTGTCGGGAGGGAATTCCCGTTGTAGTCCATTCTCATCTTCTTGTTTTATTAACGTTCAATACATTAAAATTAATTTTAATAAATAACCGTTATTAATTATTATTGTAATAATGAAAAAAACATAATTCAAAAATTATTAGTTAAAAAATTCCATACATTTATTTTGATATGAACACAAATAAAAAAATTTATTAGTACATTAATGTTGAAAAAAAACCTCCTTAAATTTCCCAACCAACGATTATCACATTTGCATATATCAAGATGGGGCCCTGCTGCAATTGGTCGAGGGTTTTAGCCCGATATATGGTTGGAGTTCATAACCTATCATCACACCTCCATGGAAACTTGGCATCCAATGGCCTCTCTCACTAGTAGAAGTCGGGTTCCTTGCGCTATTTTGTAACTAACCAGCCAACTGCTTTTTGGAGCCAACGCAACTTGTGGTCGAAGGGAGTTCCCTCGTAGTCCCATCCTCGTATTTTTATTTTATAAACATTCAATACATTGAAATTAATTTTAATAAATAATAGCTATTAATTATTATTGTAATAATGAAAAAAACATAATTCAATAATAATTAACTAAAAACTTCCCTACATTTAGTTTGATATGGCTGCAAATAAAAAAATGTATTAATACATTGTCGTTTAAAAAACCCCTCCTTTAAAATTCCCAACCAATGATTATCACATATGCATATTAATGTGGGCACCCACTGGAGCTCGTCGGGGGGGGGGGGGTTAGCCTGATATATGGTCAGAGGTCAGAACCTATCTTCACACCTCCATGGCGACTTGGCATCTAATGGCCCAACCTCCGATATTTGACCTCCAACACTGAGTTCCCTCTAATTTCCAACTACTATAAGTTCATTGGAACTGTTTCAAGATTCCCTGCAACCGATGGCTTTGACACCACCGATGATACCTGGTGAGCCTCATCATTGGTGTAATAATATGGGCCTTAATTCACCTCCTAGCTTAGTCAAACAAACTTGTCTCACAACTTATTACATGTTTTTAATTATATTTTGTTTATGAGATGAGTTAGAGTTGGATATTATGCCTAGTGGACTAATATGCATTGAATGCAGGATTGAAGGAGAAAATCAAGGATTTTTTGCAAATACTAAGGTTAAAACTCGAATGGGACAAGGGAGAGGGATTGTAGGAGGTAAATCCTCCTCATTTACTTATCCCCCATTTGAATATTCCTCCCATCACACCAGCGCAGAGTGCAAGCAGCGAAGCCATGAGGATTAGAAGGCAGTCGAGCAAGTGAGAGACAAAGAGCTAGTTTATCTCGCGTTCGAGAGCCAAGCCTCCCTGATTTTAAGGAAGTTGTCGGGGACTTCAGTTGTATAAGTAGAGACGCCCACAGCCTCATTAGGATTCGAATTTTTGTTGTAAAACTCTAATCTATTTTTGAGTTCCAGACTTGTGAAAGTGTTATTGATGTAATTTCTGCTTTGGTAATAAGAATGAGTTTTGTTTTGAGCCAGCACTGAGTTAATTCATAGGGCTGAAGCTCTTGGGTTAGGACCTCCTCTTTCTTGTATATGTATGTTTAGTTTAGTTTCATAGCTTCATTGTTAATTTGCTTTTAGATGCATTCCCATTGCAAGTAGTGTAGATTGGATTGGTTGTTTACCAATTTGCTTCCATTTGTGCCTTACTTCAGTAGCAGGTTAGCAGGGATAAAAGGAGAACCACAAGGTTGTCAGCAGATGTCTCAGCCTCAGTTCCTCCCTCTGGGCTCATGACTTGAGGAAGGGAACCTTATGCAGCCCCAAAAACACAGATTCCTATTTCTTTTATAAACTTTGGAGTTTGTTGTCTTTAAACTAGCATTTGGTCAGTTTTTCAAAGTAGGACTCCATTGTCATATTTTTCATCTTCATTTTTGCAATAGATCTCATCCATGCTTTCATTCCTTTCAGCAACTTTCCTCATGCATAATGTAGGTAGTTAGTTCATTAATTCTGCTTTTCTAGTTATGAGAATGTTTCTTGTTTCCATAGTTTTTTTTTGAAATATACATGTTTTATGCAGAGCAAGTGCTTCAGGAGGAGACAAAGACTTCATATCCAGCAACCACCTTCCACTCCATCCACCATAGCCATCCCTTATTTTCACCATCACCTTCACTAGTTTTCCTCATTTTTTATAGAAATTCTTCCAAGCACATTGAGCGAATCCAACTCTCTCCTATCTTTGTTGTTGACTTCTGAGTGATCCTATACTTTATCCCATTCCATTCCACCCATCAACCACCTTTCCTAAGCCTTCCAACACCTCACATTTTTCTCTCAGCTATATCCTATAGGTTTACAGGGAATCCTATAGGTTTCTAGTACATCCTGTAGGTTTTCCTGAAATGGCCTGTTTGGAGGCCGAATTGAGGGAAAACCTTTAGGAAGTCACCAAAATCCTCCCAAGGGTCTCCCACACCATCCAACCACCTCCTAACCCTTCCAGCCATCCTCAAACATCCTTAATTCACCTGCCACATCACCAGAAGAAATTATTTTGTATACTTGATTTTGCATGAAAAGACAAAAAAACAAAAATACAAAAACAGATTTATTTCAGTCTCTTTACTTGCACATTAGTGATGTTTGATGCTTCTTACTCCTATACTTAGATAGTAGCATTTGGTTCATGTTAATTTAGCATTTTTGCAAAGCATAGTTTCTTAGCAGTTAATTAGGAAATGGTGTGATTTAGCATTGAGTTTCGGTCTTCTCCATTATTATAGTAGAATAGCTCTCTCTTAGAGTAGATTTACCTTTCTTCCATCAAGAAATCAAGCTTCTTCTGACTCCATAGAAGTTTGGCTTGAAAATCCTAGTGGTCTCTCGCCAGCTAAACAGTGACAACAAGCAGAACCATCACTTTTACTTGTGTATACAGCACTGTCACTTCTAAGTTTGTACGAACCCCGGGTTGATAAAGTAAAGTTGGTAGCCCAGGAGTTGCAACATTCTTACTGCAATACTGGTGCTCATCACTTGTTGGTCGTAGGTTTGTGAAAAGAATGAAAAAATTTGGCTAATATAGTGGTCATGGGAGTCCCAATGTAAATTAAAATCTAGCCACATCAACAATACATTGTAATAATGGTAAACATGGTTAGTCTTTGATGAAGCTTCCAAAGGTAGTCCACAAAATGCAGGATGTAGACAGGTGTGATTTTTGAGCAATTCTAAGTGGTTATATAAGTTGGGTTGAATCTCACTTGACAAAAAATATAAATTTGTGATTCGAAAATGCAAGTATTTTGGAGACTCGAAATTAAATTGTCTTGAGATGTTGATCCAAATTTATGCAAGAACAAATTGAAATACATATTTTAAAAAAGCATAGATCTACAGTGAAAACTGAACTTCAATTCATTAATAACAAATACTGAAAATGGATCACATGCAAAATGGAAATAAACTAGCTCGGTTGATGGTAGCTTATCTCTAAGAAGAGACGTGACAACTAAATGTCTTCTTAACTATGCTACAATGAGGCTCAAAAGATTTTTTTTATTGAAAAATAAGGGAAAACCCTAAACATCCAAAATCTAACCCTATGAGATGAAGCGCCAAATGTTTGTGGGCCCCATTGGGGTTAGTTGGTACACCAACTTCCTAGGGTTGTAACTTTGGCATACAATCTTTGTTTGACGTGTATGATACCTCGTTGGAAATATCTATCTGAGGAATATGAGTTTCGATTGCAAACCCCTACCAAAAGCTATGAATTTTCCCATTTTATATATAAAAGATCATTTAGGGCTTCAAAATGGATCTTGAAGTTTAGGGCACGAAAAACTGTCAAATATAGTAAATTGTGCTACAATTAAGGAAACTAAAAGAAACATTGTTGGACGTGTGACCACCAATATCCACTTGGATCAGTCCTCCCCCCGTTAGGAAGAAATGGTCCCCATTGTGTTGAGTACCTCCATGGGATGGGAAAACTTCTATTAAACTTGGTCCCTAGTGAGCCACTTTCCTTGGTGCAAGAGTTGGCCAGCTTTGACAACACAAAAAATTGGATCCTCTATTGGTGAGTGTTCTTGATATGTGTGTCCATGATCTATTTAGTTGTGGCATTTTCCATGCTATCTGGGTTGAGCTCTGTTGGTGTTAGTTGTTTGGCAATGTCTGATGTGTCCAATAATGGTGGAAATTATGGTCGAAGGCAGTTACATTGAACACTAGGTGCAAGCCAAAGAATGGGGGAATGTTGAGCTTGAAAGTGTTATCTCCCAGTGCCTTGTCGATGGTGTAATGCCCATATAGGAGTCGTTGAAGCTTTCAATGGGCTTCTACAAAACATTATTTCTGCAAATGCAACCAAACTTTTTCACCCACCTGAAACTTATGTGGCACCCAATGTTGATCATGTCGTTAGTTGTACTTGCCATTGGACTTATCCAAGATGTCATGAAACTGTAAGCAGATGTGTTGGATGCATTCAATAAACCTGGTTTCTTTATCAGCCTCAAACTTTACATTTGTGGATTATTTTTGTGTGGTCGCATGAGGAATTGCAACATCAATTAGACATAATGGTTGAAATCCTAGACCCACTTGAAAGGGGATGTGACTCGTCAAGTTATGGAGAGATGAGTTATAACTATGTTGCACATAGGGAAGGTTCTCATCCAATGTTTGTGGTTGCTTGGAGTTGTACATCGGTAGTATATGCATGATCATCTTGTTGACGACCTTCATTTGGCCATCAGTTTAGGGACGGAATGTAGCTGACTTGGCGAGATTGGTGTCTAATAATGACCAGAGGCTCAACTAGAATGTGATGAGGAACCTAGTATCCCAATCTAATATAATGGTATGTAGGATACCAAAATGTA
This sequence comes from Pinus tabuliformis, assembly GCA_031772625.1. Classification (NCBI taxonomy): domain Eukaryota; kingdom Viridiplantae; phylum Streptophyta; class Pinopsida; order Pinales; family Pinaceae; genus Pinus; species Pinus tabuliformis. The sequence goes on from CM062816.1 coordinate 1,766,196,226, forward strand.
CCTACACTCATTCAAAGAAGAGTTTGGCAGTTTCCTCTGTTGTGATACTCTTCTTGTAGGCTACCAATATAGCCATCTTAGATAATATATCCATGGCCAAAAATACACAGTAATTAACATTCTTGGTAGAAGGGAGGCCAGATAGATAATCCATGGATATGGATTCCCAAGGCTGGTTGCGAGTAGGCAGAGGATTTTACAAGCTTTGCTTCTTGATGGTTGGCTTGGTGATGGCACAAGTAGTGTAGAATCTAATATATTTTCCAACATCTTGTTGGAGTTTTTGCCAATAAAAATACTTTTGTAGCACTTCCACAGTTTTCTCCACACCAAAGTGTCCTGCAACCTAACTATAATGCACCTCCCCCAACATGGCACACTCGCTTAAAGGAACACAAAGGTGGCCCAGGTAGCATAATAATGCGTCCTGGATGTGGAAGTCTGGAACTTTCTTTCCATCCACTAGCATCTAATATGTGGTGGTGAACTTTAGATCATTTTTATATAGTTGCAGCCATCTAGAGGTCTTGTGGCCATAAGAGTTGACAATAATGGTCAATGTTGTAACCAGGGGCCAATTGAGGCAATCTACAACATGATTGGTGCTTCAATTCTTGTATTTAATGTTCAAATGGAATTGTTGCAGATATGTGGACCACTTCTGATGGAAATCGTTCAACAACTTCCCTCATGTATGTATAAACTGAAGAGGTTGGTGATCTATGTAGATGATCGTCTCCTTCCCCATAATGTAATGTTTCTATTGTCGGCAAGCCTACATAATGGAATACATCTCTTTATCATAGCTGGGGCATTTCCGAATTGTATCAGAAATTGTCTCACTACGATAAGCCACTGCATGCCCTTGCTGGGTGAGAACTACACCAATAACATAGATGAATGAGTCTATCTCAATTTCAAATAGTTGTTGTAGGTATGGAAACTTGAGTGCTAGTGTAAAGAAAATGCAGTGTTTCAGCTCAATAAATTCCTTTTGTTGGGGCTTGGACTAGAAAAACTTTGCTTTTGCTCCACCCTTGGTAAGTTGACTCAAAGGCCAAGTCATATGAGAGAATCCCAACGTGAACCTCCGATAAAAGTTGGCAAGGCGCAAAAAACTATGAAGCTTTGTTAGAGTGGTCAAGGTTGGCCAATCTCGAATGACTTGGGTCTTAGATGGATCCACATGCATGCCATTCTCATCAATGATGTAACCTAGATAGAGGAACTAGCTCATGCCAAAGGTGCATTTCTCCAAGCTGGCACATAGTTTGTGCTACTACAGGGTTTAAACAAATTGCCAAATGTGTTGCAAGTGCTCTTCCCAATTCTTGCTGAAGATGAGGACGTCATCCAAATGCATAACCATGAATGAGTTGGTAAATGGTCATAGTTTTTTCAATGAAATTATAAAATAATGTAATGTAAATTGTGAGGAAATAAAAAATATTAGTTTTGGAATATGATTAAAAATTGGTTTACTGTCCAAAACCTAAAGACATATGATAAGTGGCATGGTTTTCATTATTTAAAAAAATGGTAATGCCTAAGTTTTCATTTTGTGTTAGTACACAATAATAATTGTTCCAACTAAATTATAATAAAAGTTTCCACTATATTAAGGAGAAAAAACTCTCTCCATATAAATAAATATAAATGCAATACAACCTAATATATATTTCCACCATAAACTTGCTTAAAACTAGGTGAAAGTCATGGAAACTATTAAATAATCTTTATCTTCAAATTTTCAAATCTCCCTTATCATTTTATACTTATAAATAAATCCTTTATACTTGTCATTTTGTTTATGACCAAGTTGCCACAGTTAACACTCACATACTAATCTATTATTAATATCAATGTTGCATGATGTTTCCAAATAAATTGGCATTATAAGACCATTTTACATTGTTATAGTTCACACTCTCACATATAAGTCTACTATCAATATCAGTGTCGCACTATGTTTCTAAATAAATTGGTATTATAAGAACATTTTTATAATTATGATGCGATCTGTTCACTCGTGGAATTTGATATTTATAGTATTGGTAAATCAAAATGTAGTATATGATTATCATGTGTTTTTATATTTGTCCAAAAAAAAACATTATTATAATTAAGTTTTGGTCATAGTTTTGTATTTCAATTAGTTGTTTGTGAGACTACATAATGTTTTAAACTTTGTGAATTTTTTGATTAATTTTTTAATAAGAAAATATAAGGTAATTATAAGTGGTGTGGTTTATGATTATGTTTCCTCACATTAGATTGTGTAAACTATACTCTTGCCAAAATGTAGCTAGAATTCTCTTAAAAAAGAATCATAATTGTATGTAAATGTGATAATAATTTAGTTATATGTAAACTTTTATTTGGAATACAATAGTACAAAACTATAATGACACAACTATTTCACCACATGATTGACAAACATGATGCTCTTAATGCACTATAAATTATGTCAATGTCCAAACAATACATTACCACATGATTATGACACATGAAGAAATTATTAAACATTTTAATGTTTTGAGCATCATATTTACAATGTAAAATCACATTGCAAAATCCCAAGCTTCACATCCATATAAACTAATAAGAGTAATAATAAAAGTAATATGAGTCTCAAATGAAAAAATTTCTTTATCCCAAATCCAAAGATCCATCGATTTACAATTATTTTTAACTCTATAATAACATTTCCACCTTCCATTTACCATTTTTTAAACAATATATTTATAATTAAACTTGCAACTAAATTTCAACATCTAAATAATATAAAAACAAAAAAAACAAAAAGATTTATTATTTTTATAATGCTAACAAAATTTCTATCTCAAATTCCAAACAAAAGTATTATTATTAATTATACAATATCGCTTAAATATATAATATTACTTGTTAAATAGATAATAAGAGATTGTACAATATTATTGTAAACCTGGAACCGCAACTTTGCACTATGAAAATATGATGGAATATATAATGTTACATATTACAACAGATAATCACTATCTATATTGTTTAATTTTGCATATAATTTTTTTTTTTAAATTTATTTGGTTATGGTAAATGTGATTATCATTATTAAAAATTTAATATGTTTTATTTTCAATAAGATATTTATTAAAGTTATTTAATTGAGTTGTTTTAAAAACAATTTTGAATAAAAATATACATTTAATTAAAGTTATTTAAAATTTATATTAATTATTAATTTTGGTGTGTATTTATAAATAGGTGTATAAATATAAACAGTGCTCTCACTGCCACCTTCATTGCTTTAATCCCCAAAAAGGAGCGATCGGAATCGTTGGCAGACTACAGGCCCATTTCATTATGTAACATCCTTTACAAAGTAATAGCAAAGATTATCGCTGAGAGAATGAAACCTGTGCTCAGTGCCTACATCTCCACGGATCAACATGCCTTTTTATCAGGCAGGAACATTCTCGATGCAGTGGCCACGACACAGGAGTGTCTTTTCTCAGTCTTATCCAAAAACTCTGATGCTGCTATCCTAAAGATAGATCTCCAAAAGGCTTACGACTGTGTTGATTGGGGTTTTCTTAGAATTCTTCTGGCAAGAATTGGTTTGAGGGTTCCCGGAATCAATTGGGTGATGGCTTGTGTCGAAAATGTCTCATACTCTGTTATCATAAACGGCATCCCATCACCTTTCTTCCAGGCCGAAAGAGGGCTGCGGCAGGGCTGTCCCCTCTCGCCCCTGCTCTTTATTCTTGTCATGAACTCTCTGAGCACTCGGATTAATAAGGCGGTTGCTGACCGGCGTTGTATTCCGATCAAGATCTGCAAGAAAACATTCCTCTCCCACAACCTCTTTGTGGACGACATTCTTATTTGCGCCATGCTTCAAAAATCTACTTGGCTCTGTCTCAATGAGATTTTTCTCAGGTTCCAATCTGCTACGGGACTGGTCATAAACAAAATTAAATCAATGTTGTACCACAATGGCACTAACCAGGCGCTTGCTCAGTGGATTGCTGAGGCTTTTGGCATTAATATGGCTCCCATAAATGAAGGATTTAAATATCTGGGCTTTCCTCTTAAACCTAAAGGGAATCGCAAATCGGACTGGCTCTGGCTCATCGACAGGTTCTACAGCAAAATCTCAAAGTGGGAGATGCGCTTTCTTTCCCTGGGAGGCAGATTTACTCTCGTCCAATCGGTCCTTTCCCTCCTCGCCGTTTACTGGGCTCATCTGTATTTTCTTCCGGCTTCCATAATTAGGAAAATTGTTTCTTTGTCTGCAAATTTCCTATGGGGCGGACGATCGCATCAAGCCAAGATTCATCTAGTCAAAATGGATATCATCTCTCGTCCGAAGCGTGAAGGCGGTTGGGGCCTTCTTCACATGAGGTCCTTCGGCTTGGCTCTCCTATGCCGGTCTCTGCACAGAGGCATCTTTGGAGAAGGCGTTTGGAGCTCGATTATTAAACACAAATATCTGAAGGGAAAGCCGTTGGCTCACTGGTACAGGAGGAACACCCTGGGGTCGGAAAGGGGTTCTGCCATCTGGCACAGCCTCAAAAAGGCTCAGGCACTCTTTCTCGGCTTCTTGAAATGGCGCTTCTCCTCTGGATCTAGCGTCCTTCTCGGCATCGACTCTACCATATATGGGCTGGAGTCCTCGCTGCCTCCTGACCTTATAGATTTTTTACACTCCAGAGGGATCTTCACCTGGAATAGGCTGATTCGTGCATGGTCGTCTTCGGCACCTATTTGGATGAACAGCGATGATCTTTGTTTGCCCTCTCCCCTGCGGCCATCATGGGAACTGGCTGTAAACTGTTTTGATGGGAAAGGCATCACTCAAACAGGTTCATCTGACGAGTTAGTATGGTCGATGGGGCCAAACAGAATGTCTGCTACAGTCAAGGACTTGTATTCGGCTGCTTCTTCCCTTCTTCCGCCGCTTACCGGCCCAGCCTTTCCCTTCATTTTCTGGAAATCTAACTGTCAGCTTAAGGCGATTTTATTTTCTTGGCTGCTTTTCTCCAATAGGATCCTGTCTTGGGAAGTTCTGCAGAGAAAGGGATGGTTGGGGCCCGGTAGATGTTCAATGTGCTGCCAGGCTTCTGAATCATCCCTCCATATGTTCTTCCAATGTTCGGCTTCATCCCAGGTCTGGTATGATCTTTCCCTTTCCTTTGGTTTTCCGTTCCAGCTGTTCGCCTCTGTCCAGCATGCTTTCAGATGGTGGTCCGTTCAACGATCAGAATGGAGATCGATTTTCATTTATACCTGCTGGCTTTTATGGAAATGGCGGAACGAATTCATTTTCCAGGATTCAAAGATCCCCATTTCCTCCATTCCGGTTCTTGTATCTGCGTTCTCTGAACAGTTTTGAATCTGTTTTCTGGATGCCGCATTCAATGGGCTTGCTTCTCAGCTGTCAATGCTTTGTTTCAGCCTTATCTCTGGATGCTGCCGATCCTTCCGTTTTATGGTTTACATAACCGTTCTGCTCGTTTTGATCCTGAATCATTGGTCCTCTTATGTTAACAGGTTTGTTTGGACGGCTCTCTCTCATTGGTGTATTTATCAGCCAGCGTGGCTCATTTTCTTCCCATTACGCTCAGAATCTGTTCTATTCCTGGCCAATGATTTTTCATATGGTCCGTCATTTGTATTTTGCCTATTATATATTCTTAATATAATACCATGCCGTTTTTTCCTTCTGAAAAAATGAAAGAGGATTTTACACATTGTCACCTGGGACAAAATTTTCAACTTGTGTGGCATATTACATTTTGTCAAAATTTTCAACTTGTATGGCATATCACATTTTGTCCACGTTTTTTCGTCATGCGACCCATCACACTTGCTCAATCCGTCCTCCACTCCTCCATTGCGACAACATTTTATTGCATCATATCAAAGTTTTATTAAATGCCATATAGATGAGATTTGAATTTTTTTGAGTTTCACATTATGACACTACATTGAAGTTTGTGTAAGTGCAAAGCATAAACGAAAAGAGCTTATTCCGCGAAGCCAAAGTTTTAAAAGATTTGACACATCACATTAAGTTACCTTTAAGTATGATGCAAAATGTTGGAAAGAGATGTTGCACCCAAAAAACAATTATGTGCGATTCACAAGCTCCAAAGACATGTTCCATTGGAGTCTCTTTTAGTGTGATACATCAAATTGACCCTTGATGTTATGATTTAAACTTTCTTTTAAAGGGTTTTGAAGTGTAAAAGTATTTTTTCAAATTAATGCACTTTCTCAATTTTTTTTAGTTTCAGATATACTATCAAAAGTGTTATATATCAGGAAAAACAGATGCCCTGCCACCATTATCATAGAAGTGGTTTTAATTTTTGAATAATATAAAGAACGTAAATTATTATTTGTGGGGATTATCTAATGGTTTTTTTGGTTTCTAGTATAAAATTACTTCTTGTAAGAGGCTATCAATAATAGATGAGATAATTTGTAATCATGTATCTATTTCTATATAGGAAATTTGTTACTTTGAAATACTAACAATACAAATACTTGATGTTGTGAATGAGTGTATTATAGGTCCCAGATATGGTAACCTGGAAAGTGAGAATGGAAAAATTATCCATCATGAAATAAAGATCGAATGGGAAATGGTTCCTATGACTAGGGATGCAATCACTTATCAAGATTTATAATAAAATACACTATTTAGACAATTATTAGCTATTGCATCTAGCATGCAGTATGCACAAGGGCTTCACTCAATGAAGCTCTGACATATCACATGTGTTCGTGGCATATTAAACAATACCCTTAATTTGACTACATATTGGAAAATACCTCTAAAAATCACATTATTTAACCCCCTACCAAGACAAACCCAATACACCTTCTCAATTTAAAAACCCTTACTTTCAATAGATATTGTAGGTATCCATTTTTTCATTAATATTTTTTACACCCCTTTATATTTTTTCATTAATTTTAAGCTACATTTGTTGTACTTGCTAATATAAAAACTCTTTACCACTTAATATATGCTCAATATATTATGTCATTTTTTCCTCAATATATATCCTCCAATATGAATGCACGTGGTATGGTATTTCTCCCACAGTGAAGCCTCTGTGGAAGTATGGACCACCTATTTTTAGTGTAAATGCCCAAAGCTAAGTGTAATGTTTCCTTTGAGTCATAATGTATAGTTATTTGCAAAATCAAACTAAGACAAAAAAATGGAAGTCCAAAAGCTATAACCACCAATGCAAAGTAAATAAACAATTGTGACTCTTAGAAAACAATTTCAACTCATTAGTGATATATGTCCAAGAGTACCTGATTGAAGGGGTCTTTCTTTTTGTAATTTGGAGGAACTATTTCCAAAAAATTAGTTGAGAAGAAACCCTTATGACCATTTTAGATGAGGATTAATTGGTGTTGTGTGATTTTCTTGGCGTGGGTTGCTTCTAGTATTTCTATTATCACCTTCACAACAATAAGGTTGTATTATTCATGTCCTGACAATTCTTCTATGATTTTATGGTTTTGTAATTTTAATTGCTCATTCGTTAGTGTTACTTTAAGTTGGTAAATGGAGACTAATGAATGACTTTTTGTTTTAAGCTAATTTGTTCACCTATGACATTCATCATTTATGAGTTTCCAATTTTATTTAATTGTTTTTGAATTTTGCTAATTTAACTTATACTAGAAACTCTTTGTGAACAACCTTGAAATCAATCCACTAATCTTAGCTAGGTTTTCTACACCACCTTACTCTTGAATTCACATGTCTCTCTCGTGGGGAGGTGGGGGAAACCCCTCCTTCAGTAATATTTTGGTGAGGAGAGCCACTAGGAACATATCTCGTAGACTCAAACATCTCAGCTCAGTAACGAACAATTAGTGCTTCTCAACAACATCAAAATACCAAGCAGAACTAGGAAAGAACGAATTAGGGCAAGGGGCCCCACAAACGAAAGGCTCAAGGAATACAAGCACTTGCCTCCCACTAACAACAAAAACTATGTTGTATGAAATCAAATAACAAAAAAAGATAACATATCAAGGACCATACACTAATTTGCAAATTTGTGGGAATTTTGCCCTTATATAAATTACTCACAAGGTGGATTAGGAAATACCAACAGAAAAAGGAATTTATAAAATTTAAACTAGGCTCAAGCTCAAAAGATTTCTTCACAATCATCTTCAACAGCATAGAGGATAGGGACAAAATATTTCAGGGTGGGCCCTACATTCTAAAATCTACTAGAGTATACATGAAATCCTTGATTGAGAGATTCAACTCAAATACAAAATATTTCAATTCAACCTCAATCTAAATTCTTCATGGAGCACCAAGATTCAAAATTCAAATTTGAAATGTGGGACTATGTCTTGGCGACTATGGAAGCGTATTGTTTCAATGTTTGATGTTAGTATGTGACACATGTATTGTGACAGTAAGATGGGGGAGAGTCATTTGAAGGGTGTAGGGGTTCAGAGGTCGAGGAACTGCCAGAAACTAAAAAATAAAAAAATTACATTCACCAGATTCCCAATTCATAGAACAGATACACTCTCCTAAATAAATATATCTATTTCCCTAATTATAATTACATCTATAAACAAAAAAATTTAGAAATAAAAATATTGATTTCCTTATATATAATTACATGTATAACGCTGACTTTATAAGTATATTAAGTAACATAGGCAATATAGGTGACCAAGCATGTAGTTTAATTTTTTATGTGCTTATTTATTTTTGGAATTTAAATATAAATTTGAAGAGATTGTAATTTTGAATTATTTAAATTATGTTTTTTAATAAAAAATAGATTTTAAAATTTTAAAGATGCTTTAAATTATACAAATCAAATTTATAATTCTCATAATCTTACTATTCCAATGAATATCTATACAATTTCCCATAAAATTAATCAAAAAATATTAGAAAAATAAAATATGCAAAAATTAGACTTTGTTCATTACAAATTAGAAATATCCACTTTAAATCCCACGAGGCATAAAATAGACAGTGGTGGGTGTATTATTAAAGCACTCGGTAATGTGAAGGCCATTGGTTCGAAACTTTGCGAGAAAAAATCCAACCATGTTAAGGGCTGATGTGACCTAGGTTTGGTATGATCTTTGTATAATTTTGACGACTTAGATGCCCTTAGATTGCGGTTTCTCAAGAAAATTCCACTTTAAAAAGAAATCACAATATTTGTTTATAAATTTTTTATAAATATTATTGAAATATACAATTTGTGATCATTAAATATCTCACCCAATATTTAAATTTAATATTAGATTAATTCAGGATCCCTTAACAATCCTATCCCTTTTATTTTGAAAGCATGATAATTTTTTCCAAAATGATTTAATATATTATAATTTTGGGTATAAATATTAAATTGATACGTGAATGTTTTTTGTTTAAGTGATAAGTGATTTTCCCACGTAAGAATCATACTTTTAAAATTTACAAAAATATATATTATATCCCTAAGGTCATTTAATTTGTTTTTTAAATATGAAATTATCAATAGTTTGAATTTAAATTAGTTATCTGTGTTTGTGTGTCATCAAAGAATTTATATTAGTGTGAAAAAAAAAAATATTTACAATGTTGATAGTTTTTATTGGCTTTTTGCTAGGGAAACCAAACCAATAGCATAAACTCAAAATTTTAAGATTGTCTCTATTGTTTGTGATTTACTAAGCTGATAAAATAAAACAAGCAAAGAAAAAATGTCTACACAAAGAACACTACATAAACTGAAAGACGTTGCCAAATGGTTGGAAAATAAACTATGAGCTTGAGCATGAACCATATATTGTCTCACTCCACTGAATTGTGTGCCTAATCTAGTAGCCAAGGATCACTATTAGTATCTTATGTTGAGGGGCTTGTGCCTGTGATTCGCTTAGTCAAAATTTTCACCTTCATGTTAACACATAGTCTAACGAGGCAGAGGCGTTGCCTGGAAAGTTATGGAAATTATGGTCATATTTAGAGAAAATCTGGCAAGGATTTTTGTAAATCCAAGTTAAAGTTGTTAAATTTCAAAATTTTAGGTGTCTTAGACATTTTTGATGGTGCTGAATCTATTTCCACCATCAAAAACATGATTCAAACACTACATCTACAAGATTTTTTGAATTTTTTTACCCGGATTCCGACCACTTTTAGCCGTCCGGGCAATTCCTCCGCCTCGTTAGACAACTCCTCATGTTAATGTTGTTTGTTTTTTCTATGAGCTCGACCATACAACGATACTTTCTTGTTGGGTGTCAACCCTGTTTCTAAGAACTCTTCCCATAAGAGTTTTTGTGTACCAATACAGGTTGATAGTCTGCATGTAAATAAATGCTATGGCTCTAATGGAATTTCCTACATCAAAGATCCAATTTTCGGTCTCTCGTTCCATGTGTGTGCTTAGCATGAACTTGTGAGCTTGTCTGACTTGCTCCTCTACGTCAATATTACTCTTTGGACAACCTTAGGGATGATATCCTTGTACCTTTCCATGGATTCCTTTGCAAAGGTTTTGCATCAGTGCCTCACAAGGTTGGGGGACTAGAGACAAAAGAGGGGGGAGCCCCAAGTCTACCTCTTCAACCATGTCGGGAGGGTCTAACTAGATGATGCCTCACCATGTTAGTGAATGGAGGTGTGGCAAGAGAAATCGAGGTGGGAGGGACGAGCCAAAATAGAAGGGAGATGTAATGATCCTTAATAGGAATACAAGTGATAACAAGCAAATAATACATGCAACAAATTACAAAAATGAAATATTCAGCGAACACCCATATAAACGCTGCAAATGGAGAACTTCTGAGCCATTTTATTAATTTTCTGAAGGCAAAATACAATGGATGACAAGGTGGTGCCCCTGGGCTTGTCTCAAGGACAAGCTGTACTAAACCCGAGTGATGGAACAGCTGAGATGATGGTCATTCAGTGGCTGCACCACTTTGCACTGCATTGTCCCAACAAACTGCTGATCTACAATTTCGACCTGCTGGAATGTGTCAAAAAACTGCCCAGAAATTTATATCCTTCTAGTATTAGACTCCTCGGACAAAACCCAGAAATGGGTTGGCTTGATTTGGACTTCCCAAAATCGACCGCCAAAGGCACTATTCAATTCCCAACAATTCTACATTGCCTGCTGCAAAGATACGACTTAAAACCCCACCTCTGGTGCTCAGAAAATTATGAAACTTTAGATTTGGGATCCTTGTCAAAAACCCAGGTAAACCTAGAAGGGAGTTTCTCTAGTTTTGACTTTGGATTTTGGGCCTCCTTGGAGCCTCTCCCGAGCTGCTACAGCCAAATTCGACTTGCAGGAAATAGCTTGTCAAGCCCTCTGAAAATACCCCTAGAACATTGCGTCCTGTACTGACTAACTCCTTGCTTCCCAGATGACCCTTGGTCCAGATGACTGCTCTCCTAGCACTATGAGTTTGCTGCTACAGTGGCCTCTGCGCTGGTCTAGCTAGCTGCTACTCCAACAAAGTTTCCCTTTCTACGTTGTCTCCTCAACTCTCGATTCTCCCAGCACGCTGTGAATCCCTTTGTTGGTCTATTCCCGACTCTCCCAGTAAGCTGTGAATCCCCCTCGCTGGTTTCTAACCCTTCCTGCGTGTTCTCTCGCTGCCCGGGAATACACAGTTGCTCCCTACACTGATGACTAAAGTGTGTGAATGTACCAGACTCCCTGGAAACTCCTATGTAACAGCCTCCCTAGGGCGGGGATGGATGGTACCCCGAAGAAGTGGTTGAATCTTCCCTGTAGAATACTTGTGGCTAAACAACCGGTAGACTCGCTGAACAACAGAGCGTACAAAATGAGTTTGTTTGTCAAAATAATCAGAATGCTCGAAAATGAGAGCTCCATCCCCTTTTATCACCTTGGGCTCCCTTAGCCTCTTGTGGGCCCCTCCTTCCACTAACTCGAATTCCCTCCAACGTCCTCCTTGGCCAAATTCAAATTATGCATGGGTGGCCTCCACATTCCACTAGTTGCCAAAAATAATTCGAACTGCCTATAGTTCCTAAGTTTCTGCGTGTGGGGTTCTCCTCTTAAACCAAAATCGCTGCCAAAATTGTGTAGCAGCACCCTGTTACAAATGTGTTTGAGAAGGGACATGACAGGAGCGAGCAGTGATAAATAATGGAGGACTGATTGAGGGATGAAGGCCTAAGATCAGGGGATGAAAATAGTAAGCACTGGACCAAAACAAGAGGGGGAGCTAGAAATAGGACCAATTAATAACAGGGAAGAAACAATAGATAGGTAGGGAAACCATAGAGATACAGGTGAGAAGTAACCTCCTAGATACATAGGGTCGAGGAAAGGGATGGAGGTCTAGAAACCAAAAGAGCTCACAAAGGATGGAGAAGTAGACATAAAATGTTGTAGATTCGAAATAGAATTGCAGGGTAAGAGCAAGAAAAAGTTGAACCTGAGAGAGAAGGTCCCATGGAGAGGAGTGATGCACATGAGTGAGAAGAACTGGAACTATCGTGATGGATAGTGATAATTAGATCCTTTGCCTGCATGCTCTCCTTGAAATGGTGTTAATAATCTAGAGTTGCAAATCCTGATTGTATCCTTCCATGGCTGGTGGATTATAAATATATTTAAACGCTTCCTCTTCACTGTGTTTTGGCCTTGTCCCCATTCCTCTATATAATGATCATGATTTGACCTATATTCTTCCATAATTGAAACATTGTGTCCTTGAAAGTGCAAACCATAACATTAGTGTGCCGGCTCAACTCTTTGCATGCTTCTTCTCTATGTTGGTGCAACATACACTAACTTACCATCTTTTTTCGTCCTTTGCAGTAGCAGGATGGCCATGCAGGTTTCCATGTGGAGGTAGCCTACTCTCCCTTATAACTTTGTGTTATCATCATTTACTCTCTTTTTTTCAAGTTTATTGTAACTATTCTTTGTTATATATATATATATATATATATATATATATATATATATATAATGTTATTGTAGAAATATCATATATTCAAGCATTCATTTAAGTGTATAATTTAGATCTCCTATGTTAAACTATGACTTGAAAAGTAATTTCTATTGAATATTTTAGCTTTGCACATATTCAGTCTATTTTTTCACTATTTGCCACCTTTTTCTCCACCCAACCTCATTGCTTTAAACTTCTAACATAGTTTGGAATGTTGGCATTTTTTTGGATTGTGATGTGAGCAAGAGAAAGAGATAAAATTTTGTTATGCTGGGCAAACATAAATTCTTGGTTTCCACTGCAAGTGTTATATTATAAGTAATGAATCTTTACCTCATAAAAATATGGGAAGTGGTAGAATTTCTATCTTCACTCTTAATATGGTAGCTTTGCACTTTTTTCTCAAGTTTTGTTATGCTAAGAAAGTGACTTAGGATGTATGTTAGGTGACAATTGGTACTAGTAACACTAGGGATATACTCAAGAGGATGGTAGAGAATGAAGAGAGTGACTTAGGATGTATGTTAGGTGATAGTTTCTATTAGTAACACTAAGAGAGATACTTAAGAGGTTGGTAAAGAATGAGTAAAGACATTGATACACCATGAGGCTTTAGTGCTAGTCATTATTGAGTATATAATGTCTTTCACTATATTATTTTACATGGATAATTCACTTTGACATGCAATATAATTAACATGTCTTGGCCATAATCCTTTGTATGCTTATGTATGCCTATTGATCAACCTTAAGGTTTGTTCTATCTCTTGTAGGAGTACATGTTGAGTAGAGTAGGGAGACAAGGGAAATTATCTCTACATTTTGGAAACTTTTTGTGTGTTGATAATCTTTTAATATACCTTCTGTTGTTGTCCTCTCTAGCCAATTGTTTGGAAAACAAACTACACAATAAGAGTTCATGGTTGCAAGCAAAAATCTATACGTTGGACAGAGAATAAAAATGATAAGGCTAGAAAATGTTATGGCTACCTTGTGTGTGGCTCTCTCACTAGTGGGATTGTTACATCAGTATAGCTTAGTTTGTGACTTGTTCTACTCCTCCTTCCTATGTCTTTATGTCTTCTCTTATATGGCTTTTGATTATGTTCCTATACCATGTTTCTCTCCCTAATTGTAATGCATTCTCTCTAATGATAATGCATTCTCTCTAATGACAAAGCATTAGTAAGAAATTTCTATGAACTACCCTCATTTTTGGAATAAAACTCAACTTGAAACTTAGTCTAGTCACAAGCATGAAATGATCTCGTATTCATTACAATGCTATATCTTGCATGTAGGATAAGTTAAAATGCTCTCTTGACCCCTTATTTGATCTATTTTCTCTCTTAATATTCTATTGATCCTAATCCGCCATGGTCTTATTGTTATGATGACTACAAAAAATAATAAATAGAAGTAACCATAACCCTAAAGAGGACCACCTATCATAAAACGAAAAAAATAAATAAGATTTAAAAAAATGAACATCCATTAATGGCATTTCTTTGTAATATTAGATTAAAATATCAAATAAAATTGAATAAATTATGTGAAAAAAAATATCCAACAATAAAAACCACGTATTATAAAACAAAAATAAATAACATTAAAAAAAATAAACATACTACACCTATCATAAAACAAAAATAAATAAGATTAAAAATAATTAACATCTATTAATAGCATTTTTTTTGTGATTTCTTATAACTCTAGCAATTGCTTTTTATGCTATTGACTATATATTAAGAAATCAAGGATTATTGAGTATATGGTGAAAGATGAAATAAAATTCAAGCAATTGCTTTTCAGACTATTGATTATATGGTGAAAGATGAAATAAAATTCAATTTACAATTTATTAAGTGAAGGAAAATCACACAGCGATATAACCATATGCACAACAAATTAACACATAGAACATTAACTGACGGAAAAGGTAGAGAGCCATAATGTGGTCTCTCATGCTCATGTAATTCTCTCTTATTCAAATAATTTAATAATACATTTAAATACATGAGCAAGTGGTCTTAAGATAGTGCATTTATCTTAGACTCACTTGGTTGAGACAATTTCTCAACTTACACACTAATTTAGGAGAACTAGTTGGAGAGAATCTCTCATCCAAACTAGAATCCTTGGTTTGAAGAATTCTCATGATTTTGTTTATTTAATTTAATATTTGGATTTATTATTGATTTTTAAGAGAGTGAGGCTAACATTCCCCCCTCAATGATAAATCCAAAACGAACAAGGAACCATCTTCCAAGTTCTCAAGTTGATCCTCAAAAAACATTTGCCTGAAAAACCGCCAAAGCTGGATGTTGAAAAAACTCAAATCTGAAGAGAACATGAATCAGCTGCATGTTTGATTCATCTCTGAATGTTGCTTGACAACTCCATCGTGCCACGCTGCAAAAGGATCCAACTATCCTTTGCTTGAAAACAACATCGGTGTCCACTGACACAATTTGATGATGTGACGCTTTGTGCTTATGAACTTAATTGATGGCGATTGTACTTTGAAATGCTTGAGTGTGTAGCGTCCTTAACTTGATGACGTGATTTAGCTGTTGTGAAATGTTGTAGTAGCATTTATCAAGTCGATGATGTGACGCTTTGTGCTTATGAACTTAATTGATTATGGGAGCTTTACTTTCAAGAGCTTGATCGATGATTTGTATATGTAAACTTTCTTATGTGCATGTAGTTGTTTTGTTGAAGCATAAGAAAAAGAGCGTTTTACAAATTCGACACAAGTCATGCAAACACATCCACGACACAGAGTGTTCCTATGATCCCCTTATTCAATTTCGGGGGATCTAAGACACGATCACCACAAAAAGAGATGTTTTTATTAACCTTCAATATACATCATCATGACAATGTTTTCAGTGAAGCATCTCAAGCACAGACTGAGAACTGCTTGACGTCAAAATGTCTTCAAAATATTAAATGTACACTCAATTGCTCTCAAAATCTCTCTCAAAATAAAATATTACTTTTGATAACTTTCTCCAAAAAAATCACTTATCACTTCAAATACAAAAAATATTTTCACCTTATTACTCCACAAAATCACACTTGATACCCTTATTACTCCATTACATAGAAAATAACATTTATCACTTTTCACCATATATCTTAAAAAATTTCATTAAATCTTCCATCCCTCCAAACATAAAATTTATACAGCTTAGGTCTCCAAAAAAAAATATTTTGGTGTTCAATGCCTTTTAGACTCCCATTAAAACTTTTAGTGATTTTCCTTTTAAAAGGAGAATTAACCTTTATAAAGTAACTTTTTCAAGTGAATGAATCTCTTTAAAAGTCAAAACACTTTAAAAAGTCAGAAGAGACTTTAAATTTTTCATAAAGTATACATTTTCGTTGGAGAAAAAGTTGACTATGGCTGAAATTGAATTTTCAACCCATTTGTTTTTGAGAAAAGTTGGCTCTCTTCCACGCTAGCTCTCCTTTGTCTTCACATCTCAAATTTCTTCTTGATATTCACATTGCTGTGTTGAAGGAATTTCCGCCACGTAGAGTGTATTTTGGAGCTGAAATCTCACGCTAGGAATATTAGCACCAGAATGAATATTCAACATTACAGATATTACCATCAATCTGTGATAATGGCGTGGCATCTGGATTGAGGTAGCGAGTGAGGTTTTACAGACATGACGGAAGAGGTGGGGATGTACTCTGGGTGGGCAACGCCGTCGCCTGAGCGCAGAGAGGAATTTGTTAAACTGATGAATGAGCTCAAGAGCGAATTCGGAGGGCCTTCATTTGAACCCCATGTGACCGTAGTAGGCGTCCAGAGGCTGACAAAATCCCAGGCCTGTGCAAATCTGGAAGTCGCATGCAGGGCCGTGGCACCTCACACTTGCCGCCTTAATCAAGTGGCCCGCGGCACCCACTTCTACCAGTGCGTTTATATTCTTGTCCAGCCAACACCGGAGGTTATGCAGGCGAATGTGCTGGCCAGATGCTGTAAAGATCGCTTCCTAGTCTGACTGACAGAAATTCAAGAAGATTTAGTGCATAGGTGTTTGACTCATGACAGTAATTCATCTACAAACAATAATTAAATAATCAAGGTTGTGTCCTTGCAACACACAAATACTCAGTCAGATCTCTGCTACATATATATTCTGAAAATCCGCCGGATCTCATTCCTCAACTCTGCCAACGATCTAGCGATCATATATGCATCATATTCATTCAAAATCTCTGACACCCACAGGTATATATGAACGCACAACCTTACAATCGGATGTGTCTTGGTGCAACCCCGTCCTATCTAACGCAGGGTGCATTTAACGTGTTCCCCGCGTGGATTATATCAACCAGCAAATCAATCCATGCGAAAAGGAAAATACGGTCCTTTCCAACAATGAATTCTGCTCAGGCACTCAATCCACAGGAACAGCCAGCCCGAATAATACAATCAGCCGAATGTTGCTGCTATCACTCGAAATGGCCCGAGCTAGTTAGAAGTAGACCAACAATTTGACTCGGCCATCTACAACACACCAATCAAATTCATCGTACTGCACTTCAGCGCAGAACAACAACTGAACTGGTGAATGCATATGGTATCTTGGTTGATTTCTTTGATCAAATCCTTGTAACGACCACAACAACTTGGCTTCTACGGTTGGTCTCCATGTGAACGAACCCGATCTCGCTGTGCGCACCTAGACTACTCGTGGACTCTTTCAATCGCTCTACACGTGATCTTTTAATATGAAATCTCATTATGGCTCGTCCCAAATCTGGTGGTGCCCAGAATCACATGCAACATTCTCCTGGCACCATTACTCGGGTTGGTCAACAATCAATGCAAATGTATATCACGACAAATGCTATTTCACTGAGAAGTGGCGCAGATACCACATGAAGGAAAATCACCATATGCACAGCAAACTAACACACATAACATTAACGGGCAGAAAAAGCAGAGAGCCATTATGTGGAATTTTCTCTCTTATTTAAATAATTTAATAATATATTTTCTATTTTAATATAACATAGAAAGCAGAGAGCCATTATGTGGAATTCTCTCTTATTCAAATAATTTAATAATATATTTTTTATGTTAATAATACATCTTCTATTTTAGACTCACTTGGACATAATTCTCTCTTATTCAAATAATTTAATAATATATTTTTTATGTTAATAATACATCTTCTATTTTAGACTCACTTGGTTGTTAGACTCACTTGGTTGAGAAATTTTAATAATATATTTTCTATTTTAATATAACATAGAAAGCAGAGAGCCATTATGTGGAATTCTCTCTTATTCAAATAATTTAATAATATATTTTTTATGTTAATAATACATCTTCTATCTTAGACTCACTTGGTTGTTAGACTCACTCACTTGGTTGTTAGACTCACTTGGTTGAGACAATTTCTCAATTTACAGGTTGGAGAGAAACTAGATCCTTCTCATAATTTTATTTATTTAATTTAATCATGATTTTATTTATTTAATTTAATATTCACGATTTTAGATTTTATTTATTTAATTTAATATTCACGATTTTATTTATTTAATTTAATAATTGATTTGAAGAATTCTCACGATTTTATTTATTTAATTTAATATTCACGATTTTATTTATTTAATTTAATATTTGGATTTATTATTGATTTTTAAGATAGTGAGGGTAAGTAAATAAACTAATAAAAAATAATAAAAGATGTACAGTGAAAAAATAAAATCAACCACAAACCGTAGTAACAATGTTCCATTATGAACCAAGAAAAATCAACAATAAATTTGTTTATAATAAAACCTCTAACACGTATCCACATTTTGTTTATAATAAAACCTTTAACACGTATCCACATTCTGTCGTTTCCCCTTCCATTATGAACCAAGAAAAGTCAACAATAAATTTGTTTATAATAATACCTCTAACACGTATCCACATTCCGTCGTTTCCCGTTCCATTATGACCCAAAGAAAAATCTAACAATAAATTTGTTTATAATAATACCTCTAACATGTATCCACATTTCGTCGTTTCCCTGACAAAAGTGAAAGGTAGGTTTCGAAAAAGAGTTGTCATGATGGAACTTTTAATTATTTGGAATATTTCAAACAAGAAACCTCCAGGGATGTTCCAACCAAGAAACTTCTTGTTACATGTTTTGATTACGAGTGCTAATATCCACCCTACTAGTTTTTTTTTGGGGTTATAAAATAACGTTATAATACTGGTTGAGATACAGCACATCCTTCTCCCCACATTACAATACTGGTTGAGATACAGCACATCCTTTCCACCCATAGTGCGCTACGCGTTTGGCTGCAGCTTCTTGCAGTTTTCAGCACATCCTTTCCACCCATAGTGCGATACGCGTTTTGCTGCAGCTTCTTGCAGTTTTCAGCTATTCGTCTTATTCATTGTCTCGGCTGTTCATCTTATTTTCATTGACTCGGCCTATCAGTCCATCCA
The DNA here is from genome assembly GCA_031772625.1 of Pinus tabuliformis. Lineage (NCBI taxonomy): Eukaryota > Viridiplantae > Streptophyta > Pinopsida > Pinales > Pinaceae > Pinus > Pinus tabuliformis. The sequence continues at coordinate 1,766,215,691 of CM062816.1, forward strand.
TTCATCCCAATCCGCCTTCTGCAATGGCAAACCTACCCACCGCACCGCAACAGAAGCACGATGCTTCATCGTCTTCTGCTTCCACCTCTTATCCCCGATATGATGTTTTCATCAATCATCGGGGATCGGATGTTAAAAACACCTTCGCGTCCCATCTCTACCAGCGCCTTCGTGACCATGGATTGTGGGTGTTTCTTGACAAGCCTGAACTTGAGCCAGGACACAAATTCCAGTCTCAAATCGAAGCCGCTATTCGAGTGGCTTCTGTGCAAATAGCCATTTTCTCCCCTGCTTATGCGGAATCGAAATGGTGCCTCGATGAACTAGTTCTCATGGTCAAGTCCCGGGCACCTATTGTGCCGATATTTTATAATGTAGAGCCTTTCGAGGTCAGGTGGAGCGACAAAAAAGGAGTATACGCTGAAGCCCTGAAGAAACTCGAACAGAAGACAATAATCGACCCTCAAACTAATAGAGAGGAGCCACGCCACGACTCCGCTACCATTCAAGGCTGGAGAGATGCTCTTTCTCATGTCGCCGACATAAGTGGTCTCGAGCTGAAGACCTTTAATGGGTAACGTTCTACTATCTCGCGTCCGTACACATTTTTTTAGGAGGAAAACTTTTTATTAAAAGAAAAAAGTAGCATATATATATATAGATTGGAACATTTTTCTGTCTTTCTTCTTTGCAAAATTGCATACAGGAGACTAAAAACTAATCAACATACTTTCAAAAAAACTATATCTTATGAGATTGTATTTCTTTGTTGGACAAAATTCAAAAGTTTATTGCTGCCTATCTAGTGGAAGAGAAATTCGATTACATTAGTGCATCCAGTAATCAAAATGAGACCTTGGCATGTCTCTCCTTATGAGTAGTTGATGCTGACAGTGTTAGTCATGACAACCTGTTCAAAAAACTGAAAAGTAAAACTTACCTGTTTCTCGATGATTGCCTCTTTTTGAAAGTAAATTAGCAGACCAGTTTTGCTCTCTGTATATGTGGTCAAAGTTTACCTGCTGGAAAGTTCTTATTACGATTTTGATGCGCTTCATCCCCTTAATAAGAATAGGCAGTCTGAACTCGTTGCGCCCCTTAAACCACTCAACTCAATCGAGTTAATAAGAATAGGCAATCTAAACTCGTGGCCCCCCTTAACCCACTCAATAATGCCTTTCGCATCCCAAAGATCTGAATCTCTTCAATTCCAAGTCATTTGGCAGCAATCAACACTCCCCACAGGGCTATATATAACCATTCCACAACGACATTTTCTAGTGCCCCTTGCTCCATCAAAAAAACCAACATGTTTGCCATAGATCCCTCACTTTTGGAATCATGTACATTTTACTTCCCTTCGTCGGCCCTATCTCATTGTAGTAGGTCGCCATCTTGTTAATGTCCTCATGGAGCTCCAGGCAGATATGTTTGCCATAGATCCCTCACTTTTGGAATCATGTACATTTTACTTCCCTTCGTCGGCCCTATCTCATTGTAGTAGGTCACCATCTTGTTAATGTCCTCATGGAGCTCCAGGCTTTTCTGATCAAATAAGATTTCATTTCTTCTCTGCCATATAGTCCAAAAGACGTATAATGGAAGCTATAATCTCCTTGTAGTAGGTCACCATCTTGCTAATGTCCTCATGGAGCTCCAGGCTTTTCTGATCAAATAAGATTGCATTTCTTCTCTGCCATATAGTCCAAAAGACGTATAATGGAAGCGCACGATAATCTTGCACTTTGCTCCAAGCAAACTTTAATACATCTGTACATTGTCTGGAATTGTATCCTAGATACTAGTTTGTAATGGTCCAACACCCCTTCCCATAGAGGGAGACTATAAGGGCAATGAAAGAAAAGGTGGAGAATGTCTACATCTTCCTATGACCCTCCAAAACTGCGATCTTATCACGATATAAAGCCGAGAAATATAATGGGACCAGATTAAGGTATATCAGCTCTTTCTAACTCCACTAATAGAATCTGTTCCTCCCTCCTTTTCGCTTTGATCCATCTCCGAGATTCAAATTTCAGCAACCGAGGATTAAATTTGAATGGATATGCCCACCGCCCCTCCATCCCTTTCCACCTCAGCGCTATCGGAATATGGTGCGATATATCCATTGGGATGATATAAGACTCGACTTCCACCATGTTATTAAACAGGGTCTGACTTACTAGAAAATGATCAATCCGCTTGGAGATGCCCTCCCCTCCAATTCTCCCGTTCTTCCAAGTTGGAGCCATTGTATCTGGGATTGCATCAATCAAAGGATTGGCGTCCATCATTTCTTTAAAGAAAGCAGAAAGTGGATCTTCCGTGGCCTTCGTACCCCAGATTTCTAATGGGTTCAATGTGAAATTTAAATCCCCCGCCAGTATTAATGTGGTGAGACTTAAAATCCCAGAATTAGCCACTCTATTCCAAAAGCTTTTCCGCCCATGATACAGTGCATATGTGTTTAATATTCTGATCCTATTGCTCGAACCCTTCATGTAACCTGTTAAGAGAATACCTGCACAAGTATAGAATGCGTTCAGATCAAAATGACGTGGATTCCACATCACACCCAACCCACCTGAGATACCTATCGCATTTGTTGCGCAAACAACCCAGTCAGAACAAATCTTTAACATGACCTCCCAACCTCTGTCAACCCTCACCATCGTTTCCTGCAGTAGTATCATAGACGGCTGGTATAATCTAATCATACCCCTAATCGAGATGATTTTGGGGTAAGCTTCCAGCCCCAGGATGTTCAGAGAAATAATGGTCATGGGGACAACCCAAAGACGAGTATATCCCCTCTAAGTACCCGAGTACCATCAAAATCCGAGATAGAGACCGAACCAGCAGTGCAAGATGAATCGATGGAAAAACACGAATCACCAGGGATGAGAGCCGGATGAGAACTCGAAGCTGTCAATCTACAGCCTGTGACTTTCTTGTATCGAGGGTGACGTTTCTTCTGATGGGTCAAGTTCTGGAAATTTGGCTTATGTCCAGAAACCTCCGAGGGCACAAAGAAAGACCGTTTGATGACAAGTGGTTCCATTTCCTCGGCATAGTCCAGAACACCGATTAGTTCCCGGTCTGGAGATAGGGACGCAACTTTCTCCACCTCCTTTTCAAGGACAGACGAAGCAGGGTTTAATAATTCTCCAGAAGGTTCAGAACCCACCTTCAAGGTCGGGGCTAACCCACTCTCGCCAGGATGGGGAGTATGGAAACAGTGATCTAGCAATAGGGAGGAATCTAAAGACCCAGCACCCGAGGATGGGGTGATCAAACCCCTGTCAACCCCAAGGGAAGAGGTAGAGACTACGACATCAACAGATGAGGCGGGACCGAGCCCATTAGACCGAGAATTTCCCGAAATATTTGTATGCGAAATATTTGATACAAGATTGTCTAAAGGTGGCTCGCTAACAAGTTCAGAGGAATAAGCCGAAATACCTGGAGAAGCCCTAGAGAGGACCTCACTTCCTTGAACTGCACATGCCGATGGACCGGAATATGAAGAGTCCCGAAGTCCATTGTGTCTGCGCCTTGAAGACGAGACCCCATGCACCGGACATGTAGCCATCAAGTGACCCGTCTGGTATAGGAGGCACCGATATGGCAAAGCCCAATGATCAATTTTCAGCCGAATCTTATAACTGCTCCACTACACATCAATTTCTGCTAACTAACCTCGCCCCAGGTCGACTTCGATAACACCCAAGCCAAGCGCTTATCCAGCTGACCAACAGAACTGTCATCCCAGTAATAAAATTTCCTAATCCTATTCCATAACTCCAGCGGTAAACCCGACAGTTTTGCCCAAATCAGATTACGTCTAGGGATCCCAGCTAGAGGGTCGAAACTGGTCTTCCACCACTGCATTAGGAGAAACCCTCTACCGTTGACCCAAGGATCCCTTAAAATCCTGTCGGCGTTCTCCAAACTCAGGGAGTGAAAGCATAAACATCCGTTCAAAAGTTGGCTTAACTTCGGTCAAGTTCGCTTACCTTCGTCTGTATCGGAAACGATCTATCTTCCACCCATTTCTTAGGTTTTTCACCCGACATTTTCAGAGGGTGCCACCGCCCTACCAGCGCCTTATTCCTGAGCCTTTCTGTACTCTCCCATAAATCATTTTCACCCAAAACCAGAGGTGGTTGTGCTGTAATCGCCTCCAAAGGTTTATGTTTAGTTTTTGTCTCTCTAGTTCTCGTGAGAGGCAGGGATATCACACGCAACAGAACTCTGGGTGAATTGCAATATTTCCGACTCCCAGACAGAATACTGCTAATGCTGCCCGCTCCGCCCAAATAGTGATTTTGATCAAGGCCTCGGCAGTTGGTGACATCCCATCATGCATGCCAGCCAACTGTACCCCATCGCAATCCATAACCGAGCGGCGAGACACCAGTACCAACCCACCTCCCAAGGAAAGTACCGAGTGTAAAGGAGGTGTTAAAAAAGAAATGGAAGGCCTTACAACAGGTAGCCACGCAAGCTTCAACTCCAATCGAGAAAACGGACCACCTAATGAAGAGAGGATAGGTAGCATACGTCTACGCCAGATACGTCGCCACAAACCCAGTACAGAACCTATGAACTGACCTGGGATCGAAAACCCCACATAACGAAAAGGAGCAGATCCCAAGCCTAAAAAGGTCGCCCAGAAATCTCCTAGTGGATACGCCAACCTACTGCTAGCCACGCGATGGGTACAAATATCGAAATATATTTTCTGCCCAATTGAAAAGAGCCAGCCCTTAGCCCCACCAACTACTTTTGACCAAGAAATAGGTCAGAACCCCGGTCAAAGACCTTCAACGCACCACGCAAAGAGCGATCACTCCCAATCGTCCAACCCCAGGAAACACGGAATTGTCTACCGACGCAACAAAATAGCCTCGACGACCGCTTTTGTCGGAATCTCGTATTAAAATTTCAAAAAATCTGTTAGTTAGTTAGTTGGAGTGTTTGAATCGATTTAGTTTATTGCGGAAAAAATTCAGCATCATCAAAAATCAATCTTCTCGGCACATTCAAAATTTTTAAATTTGACAATTATTACAAATTCCTAGGTTATTTTATGGGATTTCTAGGTTATTTTATGGGATTTTAAGACTACGCGCAAAAACACAGATTACCGAAGAAAGTCCCCTGTCCATTCAGCCAAACCCCAACGGCTACGATCCAGCTATTGAAGCTTTATCTCTGCAAATGAAGGGAACCCCAGCCGAAACGAAGGAGGAAAAACAGATATCATGACAGAATCGGCTTCTCACAAAGGATCCAGGAGAAGTCCTACCACATGATGAAACTTAATTCCACTATGACCACACAACACCAGAAAAACTAGTAATTGAAATCATCTCCTCCGTCGATCCCCTTAATTCAATGAGCTGATCGCCCTAGACCAAGCTAATAACAAAATAATCCCATCTGTCTTTTTGTGCACTTCAGAAAGGCTGCGATCCTTTCGTATTATCCTGCTCGTTTATCTCCAAAAGTATAGTGTAATGTTGATCCTGTGATTGACGCCCTGCGACGTGCTATACGTGAGAATAAAAGCATTTAACTACGAACCTTCCAGTTCTCTCGATCAGTTGAGGAAATCAGCAACTTGAAGGTGGTCTGAGAAATCTTGCGGAGCAAATGAATGTTGGGGATTGCTGTAAGAGATTTTTTTTTTAAGTGATCCATTGGCTCCAATGAAAAGTCCATCTCAATAATTTGAATTGGACAAGCTGATTGGAAAGCGAGTCCATTTCCCTGCAGGGATTTTCTTAAATTGGGTTTCTCCCAGGTAAATATGGTGTCTCTTGATGTATGTTCTTGTTTACTTTTTCCCTTCGCAATCTCCTTTCCATTCTCTTGCTGTAGTTTGAATTCAATCCATTTGAATCAGGGGAATTGTGTGTTTCCTCCTTGATGTAGTTTGAATTCAATCCATTTGAATCAGGGGAAATGTGTGTTTCCTCCCTGATGTAGTTTGAATTCAATCCATTTGAATCAGGGGAATTGTGTGTTGCCTCTTATGTTTCAGCAATGGTTACAAGGGTAAGCAGAGACATTTTGCATGTTGTTAGCATTGAGAACTAAGTTGAATGAAACCCAAAGTTCAATGTGGTCCTTCCAGTTTTGAATGAAATCTGGTATTCCTCATGTGAATAGATTATCAGACGCCCATAGCTTTGTCAAATTTTGTAGCTTTCTGAACTGTATAGAATCTCTCCACTTACTCCTGCACGATCGATGTACCTGTTTGGTAGATATAAAGAATAAAACTTCAAAAGGACCTCTGGAATGATTTGTAACGTTCATGATTTTATTACTCGCCACTCACAAGCGGAAAATAGGAATTATCCCATATGGATACAGAAATTTAGAAGTGCTGCTTGGTACTTGACACTTACCTAGGCATTTCTCGTTGGTTATTCATCCAGGAACGAGGCGGAGCTTCTGGACAAAGTTGTTCAAAGCCTATTGAAAAAACTTCCAAAAACACCGCTTTTTGTGGCTAAATATCCAACTGGATTGGATGATAAGCTACAGCACTTTGAAAGTACAGTGCTAATGCAGCAGGGGCAGAAGCGTGACGTCCAGGCCAGGGTTGTCGGAATTATAGGTGTTGGTGGTATTGGGAAAACCACTTTGGTGAAACAGATCTTCAACCATAGGTGCTCTGAGTATGATGGATCCTCTTTTTTATCTGATGTTAGTGAAACTGCAGCTAGAAAATCTCTGGTTGATTTGCAAATGAATGTTGGGTATTTTTCAAAGGGGAGAAAATACCAAAAACCAAATATTCAAACACACAGAGGCAATGCTCTGTTTTTACTTTTCTCCAGGATCTTTTGTGCACACAGAAGACTTAAAAACTTTCACTGAGGAATAGAGGATTTCACCATAAAATATTTCTATTCATTAAAACAAAAAAAACATTCACTGTGTCTCCATATGAGAATTTACACTGCTGGAAAAAATTCCCATTAACATTTACTGCTGTAAAACCTCCATTCACATTTACTGGTGTAAAACAATTTTACATACTGCTGTAAAAAAAACTTACAGAGGCTTACAAAATTCGCTCCACCATTTTCTTTATGCACTTGCAAAACCACACATGGTTTTTCTTACACCTCTGTTTTACTATGCCTCACAAAAACATTACAAAAAACATTTGTGCACTGCTGTGCATACAGCCTCTGGTTCTTCTTTTCGCTGCTGCGAACACCTTTCCTTTTTCCTCTCGTGTGCAATGCATACAAAAAAAAGTCAACACTCAAAACATAAAAGACTTATTACATATGTTTTCACATTTAATACATGCCGTATATAAGAAATATATATAAAAGACATATATTAATTGTGCCCATACCCATATTTAAAAAAAAACTTAACTAAAGAGCATATACGCCCATACCCATATTAAAACGAGCCTCACCAAAATCTTCGTACCACCATTAAATTCTTTTACCTACGGTAGTCAACCATAAACCTTTTACTCCACGCAAAACATTGAATTGATGTGGGTCCGTATGCAGCTCCAGGTGATCAACGGCGGAGGAAAGTGGAGCAGATCCGACGGTGGATAACCATATCGGAAAACCAACAAGTGCTGAAAGTTAACCTCCGAGAAAATGACGTTGCGTTACGTCAGGGCTGAACCACGTGTCAGCTCCAAATTGTATCGGAGCTCCTTCCCGGATTATTCCTTCGTCGGCAAATCGCTCCGAGAAAATCCGGTGAACGGTTTCTGGCTTGGTTCACGGTTTCTGGTGGTCTGCGTTGAAATTAGATTTCAACACTCCCCTTTAATTTCAACAGCTGGGCATTCAGTCATACCCAGACACTTTCTCAAAAATTCAAAGCTCTTCTGATCAAGTGGCTTTGTCAAGATGTCTGCTACCTGTTCTTGAGTCCTGCAATGTTCTAGGACAATTTCTCCATTGTTCACTAATTCTCTGATGTAGTGAAACCTTGTATCAATGTGTTTCGTTCTCTTATGAAACACTGAATTCTTTGACAATGCAATAGCTGAGCTATTGTCACAAAAGATCACTGTCGCTTTTGCCTGCTCTTGGCCTAAGCTTCTCAACATTCTTCTCATCCACACTGCCTGACAAGCTGCTGCTGTCGCTGCCACATATTCAGCCTCTGCTGTAGACAATGCTACAATGGACTGCTTCTTAGAAGCCCATGAAATGGCTCCTGAACCCATATTAAAAACATAACTGGAAGTGCTCTTCCGATCATCTACACTTCCAGCCCAATCACTGTCAGTGTATCCAATCAAATCTGAATGTTCTGAGGCATGATATAAAATTCCAAACATTTTGGTGCCTTTGACATACCTCAAAATTCTCTTTGTTGCCTGCCAATGTGCCTCCTTTGGCCTCTCCATGAACCTGGAAATTAAACTAACAACATACATTAAATCAGGCCTAGTAGCTATTAAGTACATGAGGCTGCCTACAATACTCTTGTACAAACTAGGATCAAAATCCTTGCTGCTGTCCTCTCTGCTGAGCTTTAATCCCATTACTGTGGGAGTGATGGCTGCCTTGCATTCTTCCATCTTAAATCTGCTCAAAATTTGATTTACATATCTTGCTTGAGATATAAAAATTCCTTTTTCATTTTGATCTACTTCTATGCCTAAGAAGTATCTCAAGAAACCCATGTCAGTCATTTCAAATTCATCCTTCATGACTGATTTAAAATTTTTAATGAGCTGATCATCATTACCTGTGAAAATCACATCATCAACATACAAAACAACAATTAAAATTTTACCATCTTTTTCCTTGATGTAGACTGTGGGTTCTCCTTCACACTTGTCAAATTCATTATCCAATAGATATGAATCTATCCTGCTGTACCATGCTCTTGGCGCTTGCTTCAGCCCATAAAGAGCTTTCTTCAATTTGCACACTTTGTGCTCTTCTCCTTTCTTCTCATATCCGAGAGGCTGTTTCACATAGACCTCTTCCATTAACACTCCATTTAGGAATGCTGATTTCACATCCATTTGGTAGACTTTCCATTTATTTTGAGCTGCTATGGACAGCACTGCTCTCACGGTTTCCATTCTTGCAACCGGGGCGAAAGTCTCCTCATAATCTCTCCCATACTGCTGCTTGTACCCTTTGACAACCAGCCTTGCCTTATGCCTTTCAATCTTGCCTTCAGCATTGCTCTTGGTCTTATAGACCCATTTCACACCAATGACTTCTTTGCCTTTTGGTAACTCAACCAAATCCCATGTTTTGTTTCTCTCTATGGCATTCATCTCCTCATCCATAGCTTCTATCCATTTCCTATCTTTAATTGCATCTTCGAAATGAATAGGATCATCAACATGACAATACAAGGCAAATAAGGAATTCATTCCTTCATCATAAATATCACTTAGATTTCTAAATTTCTTACCTCTTTCATTTGGTGTGCAGGTGCTTGATGATGCACTTGAATTTCCTCCTTGTGGTGTGCTTGGAGAAGCACTCTCATTGATCCTCAATGGTGTCCCTTGCTGTCCTTGTGTTGGCGCTGCTGTTTGGGGATGCATTTCAGCCACCTCCTCTTCATCTTCATCATGAGACAAACAGTGTTTAACATTAACTGTCTTCTCTATGCTTCCATCCCAAGCTTCCTCTTCAATAAATTGAACATCTCTGCTGACAAAAAACTTCTTGGTAGATGGGATATACAGCCTGTATGCCTTGGATTCCTCACTGTATCCAATGAAAAGACATTTCTCCCCTTTGCTGTCCAACTTCCTCCTTAGCTGATCCGGAATGTGTGCATAGGCCACACACCCAAAAACTCTCAAGTGGGTGACACCTTGCTTTCTCCCACTCCATGCTTCTTCTGGCACCTTGTTCATCACTGCTTTTGTAGGACACCTGTTCAAAATATACACTGCACAATGTACAGCTTCAGCCCACTACTCATTTCCCAAATGCTTTGCCTTTAGCATGCTCCTCGCCATATCCATGATGGTCCTGTTCTTCCTTTCAGCAACTCCATTTTGCTGCGGAGTGTACCGAGTTGTGAACTGTTTATGAATTCCATTTTCTCTACAAAACTTTAGGAATTCATTTGAGATATACTCACCTCCTCTATCAGTTCTCAATACTTTTATGTGCAGCCCGCTTTGGTTCTCCACAAGTGCTTTGAAATTTTGGAATTTCTCAAAGACTTCACTTTTGTTCTTGAGGAAATATATCCAAGTCTTTCTTGTAAAATCATCAATGAATGTCAAGAAATATAGGCTGCCTGCTAATGATGGAGCTTGCATTGGTCCACACAAATCTGAGTGGATAATCTCTAAGGGTGTCTTTGCCCTTATGCTTTTCCCTGATGGAAAACTTTCTCTGTGTTGTTTTCCCAAAATGCAGCCTTCACATAGGCTGTCCGGTTTCTCTATCAATGGTAATCCTTTTACCATTCCTTTTCTGCTCAACAAATTCAGACCTCCAAAATTTAGATGCCTGAATCTCAAGTGCCATAACCAGTTCTCATCCTTTGGCACGCTTTGAAAGGCCTCTTGGGTGACTGCTGCAATTTCATTTTTGTTTTTCAAATCTGCCCTTATCCTGAGAGGGAACATCCTGTTCCTTGTCATCTTCACTTCAGCAATGCATCTTTTGCTGGGTGGTATGTCCATGATGGTGCATACATCATTTTTAAAGTAAACATTGTAACTCTTTTGGATAAGCTGTCCAACACTCAATAGGTTACATCTCATTCCGGGGACATAGTAGACATCTGCTATGGTTTTCCTTTCTCCTTGTTTTGTAAATATTTTTACCTCCCCTTTTCCCATAACAGACACTTTACTATCAGTTCCTAGTGTGACCTCTGATTTCAAATTCTGATTTAAGGCTGAAAAGAGGGCTATATTCCCTGTCATATGGTTGCTGCAACCTGAGTCTAAAAACCATATGTCTTCACTATGTGTTTCAGCCATGTTACAAGCTAACAGGACATTATTTTGACTGTTGTTTTCTCTTGTAACATTTGCATTTTGTCTATTGTTCATATCATGTTGTTTCTTTCTACAATCACTTGCATAATGTCCATACTTTTTGCAATAATAGCATTGAACATTAGATTTATCATACTTTTGTCCTTGAGCATGAAACTGTTCTCTTTGTTGGCTACTGCCTTGGCCTTGGTTTTGATTTGGATTGCTGCCTCTTCTTTGTGCATTTGCTGGGCTGTTCCTTCCACCTCTGTTCTGGCTTCTGCCTCTTCCTCTCTTGTTTCCTCTGCCTTGACCTCTGCCTCTTCCAAAGGACATCTGGGTCTTGAAGGCTTGCTCAAGAGATGAGTTTTCATTCCTACTCAACCTCTGCTCATGTGTTATCAGTGATGCATGTAGCTCATCAACTGAATAACTTGAGAGATCCTTTGTCTCTTCGATGGTGGTGACTATGGCATCAAACTTTGAGGGTAAGACCCTCAATATTTTCTCCACAATCCTTCTATCTTCAATGGTTTCTCCATGAGTTCTCATTTGTGTGATTACACCAATCACATGAGTGAAGAATGAGTCAATGTTATCTGACTCCTTCATGCACAGATTCTCAAAGTCCTTTCTCAGCAATTGTAGCTTTGCTGTCTTCACTCTCTCCATGCCTTGATAGGCTGTCTTGAGGGTTTGCCATGCTTCATTTGCTGTCTTAGCTGCTGCTAACCTTGGAAACACACTCTGGTCTACTGCTAGATACAACAACATACGGGCTTTCGAATCCTTCTTCCTATTGCTTTTCAGCTGATCTCTCTCTCCCTGAGTTAGTGCATTGAACTCAGTTTCATCTGCTGGTTCTTCAAAACCTTCCTCAACTATTTCCCATAAATCTTGAGAGGCAAACGGGGCTGTCATGGTTATTGCCCAATAGTCATAGTTCTTCCCATTAAACTGTGGGAGCTGGGTGTTAAACAAACCCATACCAGTGCTTGTGCTGGCCATTCCTTGTATTCTGATCTATGCCTCTAAATCCTTGACTGTGTGTTTAAAACAAATCACTGCTTCTTCAGCAACATAAAAAAACCTTTTGGAATACCTGAATCTTTTGTTGACTGTCTTCTGTCTGCCTGAGAAGTTTTGCTGCAGCAACAACCTTCTCCCTTCAGCTTCTTTAACTTCTTTAAAGAGCCTGGTCCTGCTCTGATGCCACTGCTGGGTATTTTTCAAAGGGGAGAAAATACCAAAAACCAAATATTCAAACACACAGAGGCAATGCTCTGTTTTTACTTTTCTCCAGGATCTTTTGTGCACACAGAAGACTTAAAAACTTTCACTGAGGAACAGAGGATTTCACCATAAAATATTTCTATTCATTAAAACAAAAAAAACATTCACTGTGTCTCCATATGAGAATTTACACTGCTGGAAAAAATTCCCATTAACATTTACTGCTGTAAAACCTCCATTCACATTTACTGGTGTAAAACAATTTTACATACTGCTGTAAAAACAAAAACTTACAGAGGCTTACAAAATTCGCTCCACCATTTTCTTTATGCACTTGCAAAACCACACATGGTTTTTCTTACACCTCTGTTTTACTATGCCTCACAAAAACATTACAAAAAACATTTGTGCACTGCTGTGCATACAGCCTCTGGTTCTTCTTTTCGCTGCTGCGAACACCTTCCTTTTTCCTCTCGTGTGCAATGCATACAAAAAAAAGTCAACACTCAAAACATAAAAGACTTATTACATATGTTTTCACATTTAATACATGCCGTATATAAGAAATATATATAAAAGACATATATTAATTGTGCCCATACCCATATTTAAAAAAAAACTTAACTAAAGAGCATATACACCCATACCCATATTAAAACGAGCCTCACCAAAATCTTCGTACCACCATTAAATTCTTTTACCTACGGCAGTCAACCATAAACCTTTTACTCCACGCAAAACATTGAATTGATGTGGGTCCGTATGCAGCTCCAGGTGATCAACGGCGGAGGAAAGTGGAGCAGATCCGACGGTGGATAACCATATCGGAAGACCAACAAGTGCTGAAAGTTAACCTCCGAGAAAATGACGTTGCGTTACGTCAGGGCTGAACCACGTGTCAGCTCCAAATTGTATCGGAGCTCCTTCCCGGATTATTCCTTCGTCGGCAAATCGCTCCGAGAAAATCCGGTGAACGGTTTCTGGCTTGGTTCACGGTTTCTGGTGGTCTGCGTTGAAATTAGATTTCAACAATGAAGCTCATTAAGGACTTGACACACAGGGATATTAAAATTGAGATTGTGGACCAAGGTGTGATAATCCTTAAACGTTACCTAATTTGTTGTAATGCAATGATAGTTTTAGATAATGTAGAGAAGGCCGATCAATTGGATGCATTCTTACCAATTAGGGATGTTCTTAGTTCCAATAGCTTGATAATAGTTACCTCTCGGGACAAGCATGCTCTCCTATGTTCAGAAATAGCAGATTCATCAATTTATAAGCTCACCGGGATGAATGGAGCACACTCCCAAGAGTTGTTCTGCTCATATGCCTTCAATCAGCCACATCCACCACCAGGATTTATACATCTGGTGGAACGGTTTGTAACGGCCTGTGATGGATTGCCGTTGTCATTGAAAGTTACTGGGGCTCTTCTTTGTGGAAGAGATGACACATATTGGAAAGATCTATTGAATGATTTTCACAAGATACCACCCGCGGACATACGGGAAACGCTCAAAATTAGTTATAATTCACTCGACCAAGAGTACCGGCAAATATTCTTAGATATGGCCTGCTTTTCTATAGGAGAAGATATGGATACAGCAAAAAGAATATGGGGAGCGGTGGGGATTTCAAATTTAGAGAGCAAGTGTCTTCTGGAACTGGACAGCGGAAAGCGGATAAAAATGCATGATCAGGTTAGAGATATGGGAAGATATACTGCTGCGGAAAGATCAATGCCCCATCGTCTTTGGTGTCACGCCACCAACAATAACAATGTTGATAAGTTATTTGAAGAATCGTCGTGGTCTGTAAGTGATTCAAACATTCCTCTTTGGTTCAAAATTTTTAAAGTTGTTTTGTTCAACGCAAGATCTGTGCCCTGGATACTATCTATCTTTTATTTTTATGATTGAATAGGTCACAACCGAAGTTCGCGGGATTTCGACGGTTCATTGTGTAGACGGTTTTCATTATGGATTCGGTGTCCGTTCAGAAATGTCATGGTACAAAAGGTGTATTCAGGAGCTGTTGGGAAACTGTAAGCGGGCACTGTTCAATACAGATCGTTATCATGGTTTGCGAATTCTTGCAAGTGAAGATTATTATGTAGAAGCTATATTGAGGAGGGTGCGGTCACCACATCTCATATGGCTCCGCTGGTACAAATGCCCCTATTCTTCCCTGCCTTCTTGGGTTCCCCTGAAAAATTTAAGAGTTTTAGAAGTAAGAGGAAGCAGATTGAAAACGTTGTGGCAACAGGAATCTCAGGTACGCAATTTTGCGTGTTTATACTTCTTTTATTTCAATCTCAATTTGTTTGTAGATGAGAATCATCTCGAAATCTTTCTTACAGTGGAAATGTGTACATTGCAGCCGCCTCTCCAGTTGCGGGAGTTAAACATCTACTCTCCAGTTTCAGATTTTCCAAAGTCCATAGGACAACTGAAGTACCTTGAAAAGATTGTTGTGGATTATGATGGGACTGTCCAACTCAAAACTTTGCGAGAGGAATTTTGTGATACGCACTCTTTGACATACTTGGTTTTAAGACATTTCACAAGAATGAGATCGTTGCCTGATCGCCTGGGAAAGCTAACAAATCTTCAGCACATCGATTTGTCTTATGCTACCAGTTTGGAGATGCTGCCTGATTCCATCGGAAAGCTACCAAACCTCCAGTCCATTGATTTGTCTTATTGTTCCCGCCTGGGGATGCTGCCAAATTCTTTTGGGAATTTGACTCGACTCAAATGTCTCTCTTTGAAGGAATGTAGGAATGTGACCATTTCCAAAGAGACACTTGGAAATATTACCACGCTGGAATTCTTGGATCTTTCATGTTGTTCCGAGGTGAAAGAATTGCCTCCCCAGGTCGCACATCAACGGTTCTTGGAAGAACTATATTTAGTGGATGCTGAGTTAAAAGAATTGCCAAGCGGTATCGGTGACCTATGCAACTTGGAGGTACTCCATTTAGGGGACCGTTTGTTGAAAGTGCTGCCATCTTCCCTCGGTTCCGTCAATAGCTTGAAGGATTTGCGGGTGAGCAATTGCCCGCGATTGAAATGCTTGCCGGATACTTTTGGACGGTTGACTCAACTGACACGGTTGAGTTTGGTTTCTTGTGGGATACAAAAGTTACCACAGGATATTCTCCTGCTGAACAATCTCGAATACTTTCGCATGGAAGATTGTCCATTGGGCGAACTTCCATTTAAAACGGCAGAATGTATGTTTGGCTTCGACAGGCTCTGGCAACTAGATCTGGTTGGAGTAGAAATAAGGGACGTAATCTTTCCTGAAGGAGTTTGCCGAAACCTTCAGAGACTTTTCTTGTTTGGCTGTAAGGAATTGAGGCAGATAGGAAGGCTGTGTGGTATCTATGATTGTGAAAATGTAAAGGAGCTCACCAGTCTTGAAACGTGGACATCATCTCTGAAGCACTTGAATGTGATTGGGTGTAGCAAACTCAAGAGCATACAAGCGTTGGAACACCTCCCAAATCTTAGAACACTAGAGGTTAGTCGTTGTGATGAGATAGAAGTGTTGTCATCTCTGGAACATCTTACATCTTTGTCTTCGTTGGAAGTCGATGGATGTAGTAAACTGAAGACCATACAAGGGTTGGAACACCTCACAAAGCTTCAAAGCTTAAAAAACTACATGTTTGTCGTTGTGATGAGATAGAAGTGTTATCATCTCTGGAACATCTCACATCTTTGTTTTCGTTGGCAGTCGAAGGATGTAGTAAACTAAAGACCATACAAGGGTTGGAACACCTCACAAAGCTTGAAGTGCTATTTGTTGTTGATGTCGCTGAGATAGAAGAGTTGCCAGCTTTGGAAAATTTAAGGTGGTTGTTTGTTATTCGATGTCCCAAGTTCAAGTGCATGCAAGGGTTGGAGCAATTCAGAAAGCTTACATATTTAGATGTTGGAGAATGCGCTGAGATAGAAGAGCTGCGAGGTGTGGAACATTTAATGTGTTTACGAAAACTTGATGTAAGGTACTGTCCCAAACTGCAGTGGCGCGGGAGAGTACTGGAGCAGTTGCGCCAACGATTGAAGGAAGATTTCATATATGTAAAAGAAAGCAAAATGAAGAGGCTGTGGTCCGCTATTTGTGGAGCGAGAGAGTGTGAGGGGGATAGAAAAACAAAAAAAATGAAGAGCATGTCAAATTAAGACCATGGTATATTTTAATATTTTATGTTAAGCCTTATTGCGTTTCTCTCTGTTTTCGTGACCTTGGTAGTAAGTGTCGGAGTATTGGGTTCATTTAGTTGTTAGATTTTAATTATGGCATGGAAGACATTGTTGAGGTTAGATAGATGGCAAAACTTGGAAGCTCCAACCGTTCGAACACTTCCGTGGTTGTCAAATTCTATTTTGGTGAGAGGTGTTATTCGTGTGAATAGCATTAAAGAACGTGGGTTATACAGGTTAATGTTAATGTTTGTTTGTTTGTTTGTTTGTGTTTTTTTTTTTTAAATTAAATAATAATAATTATTATTTATAGTATTTTTTTAATAATTATAATAAGTATTTTATAATTTTAATTTAAGTATGGGTAATTATTAAGAGGATGATAGAGGTTAAATTGGTTGGAATATTTATAGTAGTATTCATAATTCAAGGATTAAGTTTTTATATCTCCAAATTAGTTATGTTCATTTAATTGATTTAGTTTAAATTAATTAATTAAAAAAATGCTATGAACACATGTCATACTGGACATGGTATTGATAAACTATGGTATTGTAAAAAGAATTATTTACAAATTCAAAATTTCCATGGTTTTTTCTCGTTAAGGCTATGCTATTCTATTATTTACATAAACAGGAAAACAGTTACAGTCATGAGGTCATACTGCCAAAGGCCATGGATGGCACTTTGGACTGAAAGTGAACAAAAAAACAGCCCACGCAGGGGCAACGCCACTGAGACAAATCACCCGTGCAGGGGCACTACCACTGAGACAAGTCACCCGCGCAGGGGCACCACCACTGAGACAAATCACCCACGCAGGGGCACCACCACTGAGACAAATCACCCACGCAGGGGCGTTAAACCGCTGAGGTGCTGTAAGAGCAAAAATTGACATCCCACGCAGGGGCTCAAAAAAGAAAAAGAAGACCTTCATTAGGATCCCTTGCAGGGGCATTGACAAACATTGAACAAGATTTTTCTCGAACCAAACAGAAACAACAAAAACATACAGTAAGCCATTGTAGCAAACGTAGAAAATCATGGGAGAACCTGAGCAGCGTCTGAAAGGGAGAGGCTGAGCGAACGGACGACTATTCGTCCGGCTCCTCCTCGATGATCCTGCACCAACCACATCCTTCCGGGAGAGAGTCCCATGCTGTCTTGTCCTTCTCTGGAGAAGGTGCTGCCTGAGTCGAAGGTGGAATGACAGCATGCTCTGGGCCAACCTCTGGCAAACCCTCAGCATCCCTAGAGCTTCCTGCCTGGTGCATCTTCGTGCTGGGTTGTTCCTCGCCCTCCTCCTTCGGTTCTTCCAGAAAAAGGACCGAGACATGGGCGTTGATGCGAGAATTGCCCTGGGAACTGCTGAAGGAGAAGACTGCAGTTCCAAACGCAGGTGGCGGAGCCGAGTCCGAATCTGGATTGCTAGAGTCCAGGAAATGGCTCGATTGGATGGGATGGGCTTCTGCAACTTGATGGCAGAGACATCGACAGCAGCGAGAAGGGGGAGTTGCAACTGAGGGACGAGAAGACCCGCCTCTGCTAGAGCCTCGACGGCTGAGAAGGCGCTGTCGAGGCCTGACCATATTTCCACTGATAGCAGAAGAACGAAACAGAGCAGGATAGGAGGAATTGGAGAGATTGAAACGCCCTTCACCCTCCCTTGCAGACCTGAAGCCACAGTCAATTGCCAAAGGGGCGACGTGAGCACTAGCTCTGTGAACTGTCGACCAGGAAAATGCGCATTCCTTAAACCATAAACCCAATTCCGGAATCTGAGCTCGACCCAACACATTACATTCCATTCCCTCACCATTCTTATGCTCCTCTGTTGTTCCTCGAACTCTGCATGCCATAACTGCACTCTGAATTCGCACTTGAACCCCGGACAGAGCAATGAATTGCCGTCCCTTATCGCACCTGCACCCACGCTTAAGATCCATGGCGGCGGATCGCAGTAAATGCGAGTCTTAGGCTTGGGGCCGCACATGGTGTCCATGTGGCGCCTCATTTTCAACCATCGTGTCACCCACATCCGGGGAAAAATTTCCATGGTTAAGAATATTGTTACATGTATTTTAAAACACATATAAATTTAACTCACATATTGATTATTTTTATAATTAATAATAAATAATTTAAAATAAAATTATAATGAAGTTAATTTTTATAATTTCAAAAAAAAATTGGCAACATGTGACATATAATGGTGTAAGTGTTTTGATTTTTATCATGGATTGATGTCTATTTGTGTTTACCAAACATTTAATTTATATGATTAATTGGCAAATTTAATGATTAAAAACATGTCTTTTTACAAAAAGTTGAGTTCAAGTTTGAAGAGAGACATATTTTAATAATCAAATCTTTACATAATTTTAATTTTATGTTAAAATTTTATTTTTTTGAAAAGACTTTATATAAGGTTGTCATCATGCTCAATTTTTATAAGATGAAAATAGTTTAATTTTTAATTATTTATTTATTAATGATAATGTGAATAAACACTAGTTTAAGCACAAAGAAACTAGTTTATTTTTTAATTAAAAATTATTTTCTCATTAATAGTTTGTTTTATGTTATAAAACAAATAAGTTGATTAGTTTGAAACAAAGGTTTTATTATTGTCATTATTTAATCACTTAAATTGGTTCATCAATGTGGAGCCACTTTTTAAGAAATAGGTAACTTATAAAACTTATAGACATAGTATTTTGCAACTTGATGTTATCCAATCAAATAAATTAAAAATTATTAAAATAAATCATTTTTAATGAAAATTTTTAAATCAATTTTAATGAAAATTATGATGTTTATTTTTTTATTTTTTCTATAATAATATTTCATTTATTTTCAAATCAATTCAAAATATTTAAAAATATTTTTTTCATAAATTTTAAGGGGTTTCTTTTCCTTGTTCTTTTTTTCCTATTTTTTATTTTTTTAGAAATTAAAAAATTTATGTTAAACATAATTTTATTTACAATATGTACAATTTATTTAAAAAAAAATGAGTTCTATTTTCATACAATTCCGTGGCTAAAAACACAAATATCTTGCTATTTAGAAATGAAAGCATTTGAAATAGTCTTTGTTCGTGAAAAGTAATGATCATATTGTGGATTGAATAAACAATGTCTAAGATTGATATTCTAAACCTGGAATTGAGCATTATAACATGTATATGTTATTTTAGATATAAATGTTAAGATAAATTGATAAAAGTAATATATTGGTGTAAAAATTAAGAGAAGATGAATTAAAGAACTAAAATTAGTGTTCAAATTGAATATATATATATATATAAAAGTTAAAAAAAGCATAATGAATAACCAATATGATTAAGTATATTTTGTTTAAAGGTAATCACCATTGTATCCAACAATAAATTGATATAAACATAAAATTTGAATATATATATATATATATATATTTATTTATTTATTTTCTCTATAATATTATAAACCAGCAAATAGGCAAATATTTATATAACTAATGCAAAGTAATGATCAAAGTGATTGCTATAGTCTTGCCCATGGATAGGGACTAATCGAGACATAAAGATTGTGATTTCATACATAAAGTGATGAATTATTAAAAATATAATAATAATTGATTTGTTTTTCAACCATTTAAACTAGTTATTTTTGTATTAGTTGATATCAAAGTTAGCTTCCTTATAAGGGATATGTTTTATCATTTTTTAGGTTTCCAAATCTATTATATAATATGTTCTCTTATTTTTCAAACTTATATGTCTATTACATGGGAACCATTGCGTTCAATTAAGAGAATTTTGAGGTCTAAAATGGGTCTCCCAATAAAAATAATAAAATATGATTTATGAAATTTTAAAGAAATAGAGAGTTTTCTTTTTAAATCATATTTTGAACTTATCTCTTTATAAATTTACTCAAATGTGAAGTGCATCCTATGAGTGCCGACTTTGCATTTTTAAGTGGACCCATAATTTTTTTTTGTTTTGAAAATGCAAGTAAAAAAGTGTGATTTCATACAATTTTTTGACCTCAAAATTCTCGTAATTCTTTTTCAAGCTTCCATAACCATTATAGGGATATGTTCTCGTTATTCTAGAGTTTGTATACTTATCACAAAGATTCATCATATTATTTTGATGAAGGGGAAACATAAAGAAGGGTTGACTAAACTTTTCTCAAGGATGGTATTCATGTCATATGATATCCACTGGATGAGTTGGTCGACCCTTCCTCATGCATAATATTTCCATCAAGATGATGAATGGGGATATGTTAGCTAATAACCCTTTGTTAGGCATAATATTGTAATCTAAGGGGTCATAGGGAAGGGTTGTTTAGGGGATGATCTTCTCTTTAACCAATATCATAGGTCCTTGACCAAAATATTTTCATTATGTCGGGGCACTAAGCATGTTCAACTAACTCTTCCTCAAATTTAGTATTGACATTGAGGGAGACCCAAGGGGAGATTTCATTGACCATTAAGCGTAATACTGATGTCATAGAAAATTCGAAGGTATGATCATTAAACCCTTTTTGATGCATAATATACACTAAAGGGGAACTCAAGGAAGGATCAACCAAATTTTTCTTGATCATAGTATTTACATCATGAGGAAGCATGAGAGAAAGGGTCAATTGGCCCTTTTTAAAGCCTTAGTCATTTCATTGGGGGAGATTGTAAGGAGGGGCAGACCAACCCACCCTTGTGCATGGCATTGTTTCATAGAGGATCCCAAGGTAACTATCAGCGAACCATTTTTGACGAATAATATTAATTGTTGAGGGGGGCTAAGTTGAAGGTTTGATCATTCCTTCCACAAGCATAGATTTTTCCTTGTGGGGAAGTAGCGAGAATAGATGATTGACCCATCCTCAAGCATATATTCTCATCAAGGGAGTAATAAGGGAAGGGTCACTCTATTAATATCCTAATCCTAATGTTCTAGACATCTAAATTAATTGTTTTAGGATTTAGTTTATTCTAGCATATTTGTCAATTTGTTGAGAGGATCTATAACTTAATATGTAAATGAGACTTATCACACTCACTGGATTATAAGATTGGCTGATCTCTTAGAATTTAACATAGAGTTAATTAATATCAACTAATTCTTTTTTCATGTGAGGTTCATAAGTTTTTAGCCTTCTATTTTCTTTGCAACTATATTTTTCCTTATTTTATAAAATTTTGCGTGAAGGCATTTTTTCAACATGGTATCAATTTCAAAGCCATGTTGAATAATATGGGAAGGATTGGTGATGTATTGAGGAAGTAGGAAAGTATCCACAACATCATCCTATATCTCTCCAAATTCAATAGTAATATTGAGGTGATAAAGAAAGATAATAATTTTTAGTAGTTAAAAGTATAGTATCAAATATATTTTGATCTTGAATCTTGATAGATAGTGTTTTTTATTACATTTACCTTGTTTGTCAAGTAAACAAGTTGTAATCTAATTTTTATTTATAAAATCTATGGTTTTTATATTGTATATTTCATTAAAAGCGTTTGTTGCAATTGTAATGCCATGAGATCTAAGTCTAACACTGTATTTTTGGTTAAAATCCATTATTTTTCAAATTTATTAAAGGGCTCATATTGTATAAATTGCTTTAGATATATTTATAAAATTTGACAATGAAAATGATAACATTGTAGATATTAAATTTTTCTCTGAACTCCATCCATCATTTTTGGTTAGAAATCTACAAATTGTTGGACAAAAGACCACATTTGGTGGGGCGGGGGTAAATCTGAGAGAAAATTTACAATTTCACGACTTTTATTTAACAAACAAATATACAATAATAATCCATAACCATTTGCAACATATCAAAATATAGAACAATGCATCATAAGGCCATCATCACATCAATAATACATCAGGAAGCCATCACATCAACAATAAGAGACACACGTTTTACATGGAAACCCATATGGGAGAAAATCACAAATTATTCTTCTTCTTATGCTTCAATTCATTACATAGATTTGTAGGCACCAAAGTACTGGAGGTGTTAGAGTCGGTCTTGTAGCCCTCCATCAGCGATCAAAGCTCTTTGCATTTGCATAAGTAGGTGTCTCATCAGTGTCAATTTTTGCATTCCCATTAGGCATGCCATAACCCTGATGGAGGAGCTGGTGTCTTTGTCCCCCTCTTGGCATTGCTGGATCAAAGTCATTTCAGTCCTTAATCTCTTTCAGGCTTGTCTTGTCTTGTCTTGAGGTCAAATTCCTAGGTCTAGGGTTTTGGTCAAGTTTGTTTACAAGGTCATGTCTCTGAAGGTCAATAAGTGCTCAGCAAGCCAGAGGGATGATTTTAAAGGTGTTTCTTCGCAAATTTCTATCTTGTACAGTTAATTTTCACCTTGGATTTAAAAACCCTGTTTTTAAAGCCAAGGTCAATTTTCAAATTTTTGTAAAAAGTGATGAAATTTCAAAAAGCTTCCAAGGACAGCATGTAACCCTGGCTCCCTTGCCAAGATCCCTCAGATGATATCCCTGCAAAAAGTATCAAAGAAAAGCATCAAATCAGTCAATTTCAGGATAAAAGGAAACCATGTGGGTTGTGACATGAAATTAATTCAAACAAGGCTATAAAAGCCCTAATCTCCCTCTATCAAGCCTCATTATGCATCCAAGTGATAGAGCAACTGATTGCAAGACAGTTTGAGTGAAATTTGTGAGCTTGACAGGCGCGACCCGTTGGGTGAGGCGCGCGACCCGTCAGTGCCCTCTTTGTAAAACCGCCTGAAAATTCACCAAGGAGCCACAAATTGCCAAATTTTGCAAGGTAGGCCCTCCATCATGAAAAATTATTGCTTGCTACAGTTCAAGAAGATCATGATTGTATTTTTAAAGGTCTTCATTTGCAAGTAAAAGTCTCCATTGTGCTTTTGGGCTTAAAGTTGTCAAAATGCCAATTCATGTCACCATTTAGCTGAGTCTATCATCATTCAGAGGGTTGTCATCATCATGTCAAGTTCCATAGGGTCCTTCTACAGCTTATTCATGCTTCAGTTGCGCCTAGGCAAGGTCATTTCCCTCTCCTAGGGTTTGACGACAATTTCTCTTGGGCGGCCAAATCATCGGCAAAACTCATATCCTGATGTTCATACACCTTCCCCTATCCTTAAAGTACCTTACCAAATGCTTCCCATCACTGAGATCCCCCAAATTCCTCATTTTTGCATAAACCGTAGTTTCCAGCTACAACCTGGCAATTTTCTAGGTTTGGCCTGTGTTTTTCCCTTTTGAACCCCTTCCCCTCGCTCAATCTCTGAGATTCCACTTTCCCCTACTTCCTAACATCCCTCCCCACTCCCAAGAATTTCCCCAAGAATTTAGAAGCCCCTTATCCCCTTCATTTCGCTTCATTTCGACAAAATTCCTTGTCTCACACATCGGGGAAAGTTTCACTCAAATGATGTTTCAGAGCAATCAAAGATGAATTTTGCAAAACGGAGAGAGGTTTTTGTCCACAACATGCCAAAGAAGAAAAACCTCCTTCACTTTTTGCACAGGTGTCATGGTTTTAGAGAAATGTCAAAAATACTGGCGAGAACGAAGGTGCTCCAAGGACGGTTGGCCAAGGCACTAAAACGACGGAAAAGGCCCGATCCACTCCAAATTTTGGCCAAAGCCGCTTTGACTGAGCATGGTACTTTATTGGGGACTCTCAACTCAAATTTCAAGAAATTTGGAGAAAATTTTGTCAATTGTGAATTTTTTGTGCCATTTACAGGTTTTTGTCCATTAATGGGTCTCACCCCCCGCGCGACCCTTCATCCCGGCAACTCCATTTTGCAAAAACTCAGCATTTCCAAACTTTTCATGAGAAGTTACATATGCTCATCAATGGACTTGAGATTTTATGAAGTTTTAGGCCTCCAGAAAGTCAAAAAACAAGCAAAAAATGACTTTCTGCCACATTTTTGAGTTACAGAAAGCAGTCTTGGGAGATTGCAATTTTGGAGGGGCAAATGACCACCAAATTCAGAAATTCTAGTTGGGTTGGAAAGTAGACTCATAGACCTTTCCAACAAGCCTACTCTTGCTCAATTTGGACACCGGGAAGTGCCCCAAATGTGGTCCCAAAGGCGCGCGACCCGTCAGGCAGAGGTGCGCGACCCGTCAGGGAAACTTTTCCAAATTTCAGTGTACAGCTCAGAAAAATGCAGTTTGACCCTGTTTGACTTTTTGGGGTGGATTATTAGGCTCTTTGATGTAATTATTGTACTTTTATGACACTTTTACTCTTATGTACCTATTCTAGAAGATTCATTCATGAAAAGGGTGAAAATTAAATGAATGAATTGGTTTCCTAGCTTATAGAGGCAAGTTGTTTTGACTGCCTAGATTTTAGTGCTCAGTTTAGAATTGGTTGAAACAGCTCCTAGAAGGATGAGCTCGACCCCTAGAGGCAAGGGAAGAGGTTGGCTTGCCTATATTATGTATTTTCTCAATTATTTTCAGGGGTTGGAAGGTTGGACTCTTGAGGGAGAAGCTATCATTGTATTATTCACTGTATCTTTGCAATTTTTGGCTAAGGAAGACCAGGGTTTTGCAGTCTTTTTTGGGATTCTTGTGGTTACATGTATTGATGGTGTGTTTCTCTATGTACCTGTAAGTGTGTTATGTGAATCATTTCCTTTCTTTTCCTTCTGCACATTAAGCAAACAAAGTGTTAAATTAAGAATTCATGACTGACATGCTCTGCTTTTAAGTTTGTTTAATTTCAATGTTTTCTACTGTTTAAGGAGAATTCAAAGTTATTGTTTGCTCTCCTTAGCTCCTCACCTGTCATTCCTGACCATCCACCTCAATCAAAGGCATCAATATTGTCTCCTACCTCGCCCCAAAGAACCCCCTGCAGAAACTGTGTCCAATCCCCGCACCCAAAATTGCCATCCCCTCAATTTGCCACCAAAAACCCTAAAAACCCCAAATCAACCTTTTTGATCAGTTTACTAGCCTAAAATCAGTGTTACCATATTAGTCATCTCATCCATTGAAGATTTCACCGAGATAGACCGGAGAGAGCCCTCTCCCGCCCCGTAGGGCTAGCTACGAGGCTAAGTGGTTTGATGTTGCCTTGAGGTTTACCTTTCTCAGCCTGAGGTGAAATTTCAAGCGCTAACATATTGGTGACCATACTGGGGAGAACAAATTGTTTGTTGATTGATGTGTTGGTTTCATAAGTCTTAGATGGAGCCTGAAGTTATGCCAGGTAGCCTTCGAAACGCTTTTGCTTTGCATAAGCGGAAGTAGATAAACGCTGCTTCAGTCCATCTCCGTGAGCTTGTGAATACATCACTTCATTTGCATTTCACCCTAGTACATGTATCAAGTTCAGATCTGATTGTTGATAGTGAACAACGATCAGACACTTGAAAGACTGAAATCATTCACTTGGCGACTCTAAATCATTTTTGCGATCAGATCCAAAGACTCCACTGGAGGATGATCCCGACCAGCAGAAACATGAAAGGAGAATATGGCAAGATCAGGTACTCAAGTTGGAATTTCATCCAAGACATTTTGTTCTTTGTCATAAATTATTTCTTCTCTTTTCCCAAGAATGTCAAGAAGGCTTTGCAAAGTATACTATGCTTGAGAAGAGATCCTCGGCCTGCAGTTGATTCTTTCCCTTTGAAGATTGTGAATACCAAAGATTTGCATACCTTTGAGCTTGATCAAGACCTTTCTTCTAAATTTTGTGACGACCATCTTCAGATTGATGAACCTCAAGAGACCAAGACTGATTCTATACCTGCTGTACATACCCCTACACCTTGTAAAATTCCAGATCGGTATAAACCTCTTGTTTTACCTTCTTTTCTTCATCCTTTCCCCAAAAACTATGATCTATACTTGCCGAGGTTTGATGGTGAAAGTAAGAATGTCAACGCTGAGCAACATGTGTAGAATTTTGAGAATTTTCTAGATCTTTTTGAAGTTGATGAAGAAGATGTTAGTATAAGGCTTTTTGCTCTTTCTTTGCAAGCCAAAGTGAAGAGTTGGTTCAAAACCCTGCCTGATGCGAGCATCTCAGATTTCCAGCAGTTCGTCAAAGTTTTTCTCGATAGGTGGATGATCGGGCAGAACCTTTTCTTGATTGTAGAAGAGTATAACCAGCTGAAAAGATTGCCAGGGGAGACAGTACAACAGTTTTCAGCCAGATTTAACCAAGTTTATTATTCGATGCCAGTTGATATAAGACCTTCTCCTAGATCTGCTCTCTTGCACTATCCGGGTGCCTTTGATCCGGAGATGGAGTTTCAGCTGAGAGAAAGGGATATTGCAACACTTCACGAGATGCAGAACAATGCAGTAAATGTAGAGGCGCATCTGTTGATCCGACGGGCAAGGTTGAACGAAGAAGAGATGAAAAACATAGATCCGGAAGAATCGACATCTCTAGAGGTGAAGCTTGATATTTTGGTAAGTGCAGTGGAAAAGATGATTGACAAGATCAACGTGAGAAATGCTTATGATGTTCAAGCTCATGGCTCGCTGATTGAAGAAGAACAAGTTGCTGATCCAAAACATTTTGTTTCTTATCCTAGTTGTCATAGATCTGATAATGATTGTTTTGTAGATCACCTTGGAGAAGAGAGATCTATTGATATGACATGCATGCTTGATGATGTGTTTTATAGTGATGATTTGCCTCATTTTGATGAGTATGACGATGATTATGTTCTCCAAAAAGAAGCTAATCTTACAGACAAATCAGCAGCTAGTTTGTGGGAGGAAGAAGTTCATTTTCAGCAGTTTGAAAACAATGTTCAGCCATCACATATCAGCTATGACATTGATGAGGAAAGTGCATCAAAGTTTGAAGTAAGTGAAGGATCTTTGCCTTTTTGTTTTGATTCGTTTCAGTTCATCAGAGATAACTACCATGCAATCAGAAATCAAATGTCAACAAGTCTTGATTTGAAACATCTTGAGAGAAATGAAAATTTTGTTCAAGACTTCTCATATTCAGATTTGCAACCCCCGAAAGCCATTGATTATCAAGTTGCAGCTGAAGACTTGGAAGTGCACACACATGATTTAATGATTCAAGGTGACTCCGTACCATTCTGTTTTGAATCATTTCAGTTTTTGAAGGATAGATTGCATGGTAAATCGAATGAACAACCTATAACAAATCGACAATTTTTCAGTGTTAATGTTGAGGATGAGACAGATAACAAAATTCTTGAGCAGCCTGTAGCATCAGATTTGCAGCCACCAAATGAACTTGAAGGGCAGATTATAGATGAAGTTGTGGCAGACAAAATACATGATTTGATGATGCAGGAAGATTCTATACCCTTTTGTTTCGAAGCATTTCAGTTTATAAGGCAGAATCTTTGTAAAATTTCTCAAGAAAAAGATGAACAGCTAGAAGGATGTCATACATTTTCAATGGATACATTGCAGCAGTCTTTTCAATTTTTTCATGATCCAATAGCTGATGTTTTGGATGAGGTTTGCAGTCAAAGTCTTTCTCCATTGACTACATGTGAGCTTGAAACATGTGCTGATATGAATTTGATCCGGCAGCCAGTTTCTTTCTTATTTTCAGCAGAGGTCTCGTCACAAGGCTCAGATCAAAGTTTGCATTCATGGTATGAAGGAAAGAGAAGTAATCCATTGGATGAGCTCAGTTCCAGTGTGCTTGAATTTCATGATCCTTATGCAGTGTTTTTGGAGGTGGATAGTGAATCCATATCATTCAACGGATTTGTTTCCAAGTTGTCATGGGAGTTGCCTTTCAGCAGTTCTCTCTTGTTATTCATCAGCGAGAACTTGTGGAGAATTCAACCAACAGACGGGATACTTACTTGGTTGCATTGGTTGTTTCATTTCACTTGATCAGGTGATGAATGTAACTGTTAGGGTAGGTTTTGATGAATAAGCTCCACTTTGAGCATCATTTTCAGTTTGTCGGTTGTGTTTAAGTATTGAGTCAGTTTTTAGTTGAGTGAGAGTCAATTTGTGTTGTCAAGTCATCAGTTTTCAGTCATGCATTTCAACTTGAGTTTTTGACTCCATTGCCCAATAGATTGAAAGGCACTGGTCTGCTCTCCCAGAGGTCTGAGGTTCTTGGTACCTCCAAGGAGCTACCATCCCCATTGGAGCCAATGTTAGAGTCGGTCTTGTAGCCCTCCATCAGCGATCAAAGCTCTTTGCATTTGCATAAGTAGGTGTCTCATCAGTGTCAATTTTTGCATTCCCATTAGGCATGCCATAACCCTGATGGAGGAGCTGGTGTCTTTGTCCCCCTCTTGGCATTGCTGGATCAAAGTCATTTCAGTCCTTAATCTCTTTCAGGCTTGTCTTGTCTTGTCTTGAGGTCAAATTCCTAGGTCTAGGGTTTTGGTCAAGTTTGTTTACAAGGTCATGTCTCTGAAGGTCAATAAGTGCTCAGCAAGCCAGAGGGATGATTTTAAAGGTGTTTCTTTGCAAATTTCTATCTTGTACAGTTAATTTTCACCTTGGATTTAAAAACCCTGTTTTTAAAGCCAAGGTCAATTTTCAAATTTTTGTAAAAAGTGATGAAATTTCAAAAAGCTTCCAAGGACAGCATGTAACCCTGGCTCCCTTGCCAAGATCCCTCAGATGATATCCCTGCAAAAAGCATCAAAGAAAAGCATCAAATCAGTCAATTTCAAGATAAAAGGAAACCATGTGGGTTGTGACATGAAATTAATTCAAACAAGGCTATAAAGGCCCTAATCTCCCTCTATCAAGCCTCATTATGCATCCAAGTGATAGAGCAACTGATTGCAAGACAGTTTGAGTGAAATTTGTGAGCTTGACAGGCGTGCGACCCGTCAGACTAGGCGCGCGACTCGTCAGAGGCGCGCGACCCGTTGGGTGAGGCACACGACCCGTCAGCGCCCTCTTTGTAAAACCGCCTGAAAATTCACCAAGGAGCCACAAATTGCCAAATTTTGCAAAGTAGGCCCTCCATCATGAAAAATTATTGCTTGCTACAGTTCAAGAAGATCATGATTGTATTTTTAAAGGTCTTCATTTGCAAGTAAAAGTCTCCATTGTGCTTTTGGGCTTAAAGTTGTCAAAATGCCAATTCATGTCACCATTTAGCTGAGTCTATCATCATTCAGAGGGTTGTCATCATCATGTCAAGTTCCATAGGGTCATTCTACAGCTTATTCATGCTTCAGTTGCGCCTAGGCAAGGTCATTTCCCTCTCCTAGGGTTTGACGACAATTTCTCTTGGGCGGCCAAATCATCGGCAAAACTCATATCCTGATGTTCATACACCTTCCCCTATCCTTAAAGTACCTTACCAAATGCTTCCCATCATTGAGATCCCCCAAATTCCTCATTTTTGCATAAACCCTAGTTTCCAGTTACAACCTGGCAATTTTCTAGGTTTGGCCTGTGTTTTTCCCTTTTGAACCCCTTCCCCTCGCTCAATCTCTGAGATTCCACTTTCCCCTGCTTCCTAACATCCCTCCCCACTCCCAAAAATTTCCCCAAGAATTTAGAAGCCCCTTATCCCCTTCATTTCGCTTCATTTCGACAAAATTCCTTGTTTCACACATCGGGGCAAGTTTCACTCAAATGATGTTTCAGAGCAATCAAAGATGAATTTTGCAAAACGGAGAGAGGTTTTTGTCCAAAACATGCCAAAGAAGAAAAACCTCCTTCACGTTTTGCACAGGTGTCATGGTTTTAGAGAAATGTCAAAAATACCGGCGAGAACGAAGGTGCTCCAAGGACGGTTGGCCAAGGCACTAAAACGACGGAAAAGGCCCGATCCACTCCAAATTTTGGCCAAAGCCTCTTTGACTGAGCATGGTACTTTATTGGGGACTCTCAACTCAAATTTCAAGAAATTTGGAGAAAATTTTGTCAATTGTGAATTTTTTGTGCCATTTACAGGTTTTTGTCCATTAACGGGTCTCACCCCCCGCGCGACCCTTCATCCCGGCAACTCCATTTTGCAAAAACTCAGCATTTCCAGACTTTTCATGAGAAGTTACATATGCTCATCAATGGACTTGAGATTTTATGAAGTTTTAGGCCTCCAGAAAGTCAAAAAACAAGCAAAAAATGACTTTCTGCCACATTTTTGAGTTGCAGAAAGCAGTCTTGGGAGATTGCAATTTTGGAGGGGCAAATGACCACCAAATTCAGAAATTCTAGTTGGGTTGGAAAGTAGACTCACAGAACTTTCCAACAAGCCTACTCTTGCTCAATTTGGACACCTGGAAGTGCCCCAAATGTGGTCCCAAAGGCGCGCGACCCGTCAGGCAGAGGCGCGCGACCCGTCAGGCAAACTTTTCCAAATTTCAGTGTACAGCTCAGAAAAACGCAGTTTGACCCTGTTTGACTTTTTGGGGTGGATTATTAGGCTCTTTGATGTAATTATTGTACTTTTATGACACTTTTACTCTTATGTACCTCTTCTAGAAGATTCATTCATGAAAAGGGTGAAAATTAAATGAATGAATTGGTTTCCTAGCTTATAGAGGCAAGTTGTTTTGACTGCCTAGATTTTAGTGCTCAGTTTAGAATTGGTTGAAACAGCTCCTAGAAGGATGAGCTCGACCCCTAGAGGCAAGGGAAGAGGTTGGCTTGCCTATATTATGTATTTTCTCAATCATTTTCAGGGGTTGGAAGGTTGGACTCTTGAGGGAGAAGCTATCATTGTATTATTCACTGTATCTCTGCAATTTTTGGCTAAGGAAGACCACGGTCAGGGAAAATTTTAAGAACCCCCCCTAAATTTATAAATATAATAAATGGGAGAATCTCCATGGTATATAGGAAAAATGGAAGGCGATTTTATCAATAATATAATATGTATATATAATTTTTTGGCGAATCTCTCACCAGGCATGGCGAATATTTTACTCAATTATAAAATCCTGTAAGATCTTGGTGAGTCTTTCACTAAATAATAAAACTTTGTAAAGTCCTAGTGAATCTTAGCATAGGCTACATGCTGGTTTAATTCCCCCATTTAAATAGGCTACATTCCAGGTGAATACCATGGGTCAATACCATGTGCCATTTTGGTGAATACCATGGGTCAATACCATGTGCCATTTTTATTTTTATTAATTCTAATATTAGGGTTAATAATGGTTTTTTGCATGGTATTAATAACAATCTAGTCCATGGTATTTGCCCCATAGTATTTTGGCCATAGGTTTCACCTAAATATAACCCTTTTTTTGAGTGTTCGTAAATATAAGGTGACTTATGGAGTAAATATAAAAAAATGTTTTATTTGTTTACCATACCTCTAGTTTATTTATATTTTTTTTAATTTACCATACCTCTTTTACAAATATGGTATTTGGCCCATAGGATTCACTTAAATAAAACCTCTTTCTTGAGCCTTCATAAATAGAACGAGGGTTATGGACTAAATATAAAAAGAGGTTTTATTTATTTACGATACGTCTAGTTTATTTATATTTTTATTTATTTACCATACCTTTTGAGTAAGTATAAAAATACGTTTTATTTATTTACCATACCTCCACTTTACTTATATTTTTATTTGTTTACACCCTTACATGTATATAAGGCGACTTATGGAGTAAATATAAAAAATGTTTTATTTATTTACCATACCTCTTTTATAAATATGGTATTTGGCCCATAGGATTCACTTAAATAAAACCTATTCTTGAAAATGGGCGAATGGATTCACTTAAATAAAACCTATTCTTGAAAATGGGCGAATGGAAGGTTGTAAGTCCTAATTTCAAGGGCTAAATTTACCTTTTTTACCCTCTCCCTTAAAATAAGGTGGGCTATTTGAGGTGATTTGTAAAAATGTACTATGATACAAAATATTCGCCCACTAAAAATTTAAAACCCCTTAATTTCGCCAAAGGGCGAACATTCGCCCCTAAAATTATCCTTGACCAGGGTTTTGCAGTCTTTTTTGGGATTCTTGTGGTTACATGTATTGATGGTGTGTTTCTCTATGTACCTGTAAGTGTGTTATGTGAATCATTTCCTTTCTTTTCCTTCTGCACATTAAGCAAACGAAGTGTTAAAGTAAGAATTCATGACTGACATGCTCTGCTTTTAAGTTTGTTTAATTTCAATGTTTTCTACTGTTTAAGGAGAATTCAAAGTTATTGTTTGCTCTCCTTAGCTCCTCACCTGTCATTCCTGACCATCCACCTCAATCAAAGGCATCAATATTGTCTCCTACCTCGCCCCAAAGAACCCCCTACAAAAACTGTGTCCAATCCCCGCACCCAAAATTGCCATCCCCTCAATTTGCCACCAAAAACCCTAAAAACCCCAAATCAACCTTTTTGATCAGTTTACTAGCCCAAAATCAGTGTTACCCTATTGGTCATCTCATCCATTGAAGATTTCACCGAGATAGACCGGAGAGAGCCCTCTCCCGCCCCGTAGGGCTAGCTACGAGGCTAAGTGGTTTGATGTTGCCTTGAGGTTTACCTTTCTCAGCCTGAGGTGAAATTTCAAGCGCCAACAGGAGGTACACACAAAAAATGTTCAAGTTGATACTTGTGGTAGGCTACAACTTGATTGAAACACCAACCTTGAAAATGTGCAAGTAATAACCCATTGAGGCTACAACCTAATTGAGGCACCAACCTCGAGGATGAGAAAGCTTCAACTTGCTCTAGGCTCCAACTTGATTGATGCATAAACCTTGATTTTGAGCAAACTCTAACCTACTCTAAGCTCCCAACCTTAGTGGAAGCACCGACCTCCTCCTTCAACCTCTTATGGACTGCATTTTAAAATCTTTCAAACTAGGTCCACATAATATTCAAACAAAATAAACATTTAAAGTGAATAAGTTGATGTTATCATACTACTGTGTATGCCTTGCCATACCCTATCACAACTCTGCTTCAAACTTTTCACTAATATGGTCACATATGACTCATCCCAGAACTTACTTCTGCCATAAAATCAAAGCCACTTCAACATGATCATAGGCCCTCAAATATATTACATAGATTTCAATTATAAAAAATATATTAATGAGGTTTTTTTTGCCCTTAGAATATCCACCTTTGAACGTTGATCATTGTGCCTCTTCCAGATTCCAATTTGGCTCAAGAATGAGCTCGAAAACTCCAAATAACCATTTAAAACCATATATTAAATTAACAGTTATACAAAAAGTCATTTTTCATGTGTGTTATACATAATAAAATTTTTCTAGCATCGATGCGACAAGATGTACACCACTGGTTGCTTAAATATTCAATAAAATGAAACTCTGGTGGGAAAAAATAATTAATAAAAATTGAATCCAAACCTCACAACCTGACTGATTGAACCTGCACCTTCCAATCTACAAAATAAAATGCATACCAACTATGGCAGGTGACAATGCTTAGTAGGCCATCTTGGCCAATGATTTTGTTATTGTAGAATTAACTTCAAATTGAAGAGCTTAGATATTCGATCCCAAGCCACTCCACGTATGATTTAGAGTTTAACATATACAATGTATCAATCACCTATAGCGATCTCAATCTAGTGTGTTGATTGGGAGATGTTATATGTAACATATACAACGTGTCTACCTCTACGTGGCTAGCTCCAATGTATGTTGTAGCATTCAACATGACTTTTGCTTCACTGTTAAACAAAGAGTTAGGGATTCAACCTCGAACCACTCCTTGTATCAATCCAATCGATCTGATGTAACATATATAATGTGCCTGTTACCACATAGTAAGCTTGATCTGTTGTAATATATACAACATTTATATCACCATATGCCCAACTCCAACAACCCAATGCTTCATTGTGTATTCATATATGGCATATGAAACCAAATCTTCCTCGACCACATTTGCAATACCATTCAAACCTGGATTACTATGTCAGATATCAATTGAACTAGGGTTATGTTAATGAGCACATTGTAGTAAGAAAATAATCGATTGAATGATACTCAATG
Source organism: Pinus tabuliformis (assembly GCA_031772625.1). Lineage (NCBI taxonomy): Eukaryota > Viridiplantae > Streptophyta > Pinopsida > Pinales > Pinaceae > Pinus > Pinus tabuliformis. The sequence goes on from CM062816.1 coordinate 1,766,250,066, forward strand.
AACTAATGAAGAATTTTAGACCACGGTTACTTGCCTTTGAAAGAGAAAGATTTTTGAACAATGCTCGGTCTCCACTCAAAACCATAAATTTTTAAATTCGAACCAAAACAATATATAAATTTTTTTGTTACACAACACGCTTCCCATGATTGTTTTTCATAGCCCAAAAATGAGGGTATATATAGTTGATTTGTGGTCCAAGAGATTGATAGGGCTGACACCATTCACTCCATTAAACAATATTGTTAGTTCCTTATAATACCATGTAGCCCCCATATTGTTATTGTTGCACCCCATAGAATCCCACTATTGTTATTTTTGAGCCCTTATAGTATTATTGTTATGTAGGCCCTGATTATATTGAGGCCCCTTAGACTCCTATAGCTACCAACGAGGTCTTTCCATTTGTATCATCCAAGAATTTTTCATTTATGTGATGTAAAGGAGGTTTTCTCCTCGAAGAGGCTTATTTTCAAGTCCTAGATCTATCTTTTCTTCTATTTTGTGATCTGGTTACACAACATTTGGTATCAGAGCTTTGGATTCTATGGTTTTGCTGCTTCAAATAGGTCATATTGGAATTTTCGCTATAATATTGTTTCTATGAGGCTTCTAATCAAGTGGAGCAGAAATCTTGGTGAACTTAGTGTAAAATTTCATATATTGTTTTGCTATATTTTATGATTTATATTCTGATGAAGTTAGGGTTTCTGCATGCCCTTGAATTCAATCTCAAACAGGTGACCTAGGGAAAATCGTCATAAATTTCTCTGTGAGCATCCAATTTCAATTTTGTAAAAATTTATTGGAATTACACGAAATATAGTTTCGCATGTATCAATTTCAGAGGCGAAGGTCGTGTTGTGCTATTCAAATCCCTGCCCATTTATTGATTTAATAGTTAATATTCTATTAATAAATGGGGACCCTTTATTAAACCCCCCCAAGAGAAATTTAGCACTTAGGCATTTTCTTTTAAATTTTTAGAAATAAAGCAAGATATCAAGTCAAATCCATTAAAGACTAGCAATTCTCACTTTTTTCGCATAACGCTGGACCAAGTGTGTAAAAAGTTAATTAAAAACCAAAATTCATGAATTGTGATGGAAGGGATCACCACATTTAACTTAGGATATTATTAGACTTTTCATTCAGAACTAAGACTTAAGGTATTCATTGTCAAATGAAGCACTTATCGCAATCACATATTGGCTTTCATAAAGGACGTAACTCACAAAGCATGTCATAATATGCGAAATTTGATATTGCGGTAGAGCGAGCCAATACTTATCGCATTGTGACACTTTACTTAAAAGCCAATCTTATGAACTGCAAGAGTTTGCGAAGTGCGATAGAACCTGTACCCAATAAAACAAATATTATAAACTATAAGTTAACTCTGGCACTTAGTAAAAAAACACTTTATGAAGTAATTATTCATTTAGGAAAAGTACACTCTAAATGATAAAGAATGTGCCACTCATCTCGCATCCCGCAGAATTCTAAACAACTCTGGAGAAATGCACAACCAAAAATGCGATAGTGCGATTTACGATATTGAGATAATCTTATTGCAATCGCAAAATCGACATTTTCGCAATTTAAACTTGCCACCTTAAAGTTTTTCCCTTCTCGTTTGCGATGTGGTAGTTTAATGAGTAATAAAGGCAATGATAAGAGACCTTAGTGGGTAGTTAATAAGTTTAATGGCATTTATGTTAAGAGCGACTCGACGTGATACGATATCTTTTCATCTGCGTTTTGAATAAAAGCTCCTCTCTTGTCACCTTTTGAGGTTAACTGTATCATTTAATTCTCATTGTCATTCTCACTTGTGTTTATCTGATAACTTCCATTTGCTTCATTTCAAGAAACCTCCGTAGAAAACATTGTTAGAAAGAATGGCGAAGAAGGGGAAGGCAACTACATCTGAGAAATCAGAAATGGTACCACTTTTCTCTAATACCACATGTAGCAAGGATAGAGGAACCACAACATGGGAGGCCATGTATAACTTGTTAGAAGAAGAGCAGCCTAGGCCATTAGTAACAAATGCCACGACTGATGCTTAGGAGTCATCTGACGCCTCCTATTTCGAAACAACATGTTCATTCCTGCACCGAATAGCTACGAGACCAAAGATAATACCATACACAGATATGGTCAAATGGGTAATTGATGAGGTAGACATCTTAGACAGAACCTTCAAGAATAAAAGGCAACAAGTCATGGGGTCTTTCTCACCAGACAACCTACGACTAATGTACCAGTTACTAGAGCCTCAAAAGCTCTACAACAAAGAGTTCCTTGAGCAATTCGCCAAAGAGAACGAGGACCCGTCATATGTTACGCAAACCTGGAGATCAAGTGGAGGCAAACTCAAACAGGATAAAACTGGTATGTACTCAATGGCATCCATTTCTCCCCCTCATAGTTTTGCAGTAGCAATGATATGTAGGTTATCAGTAGACCCGATAGCACCAAATTTTCTATGGAATGGCTCCCATTAATAGATGCAGTAGTTAATGCAATGATTATGAACTAGGCTCAAATTTTATCAAACAATTTGGCAAAGACAATTGTGGAATATAGAAGGAAAAGAAGTCATTCATTAAGGATTTCCCCCCTTTCTTTATGAGTGCTTTTGTTATGGATGCAATTTGCTTTAGTTCTCAGTTTCCGAATATGGTTTGGAAATGGACTGTACAGAACCCACTTCCCATCCATATATACCATAAAATTTTGTGGAAACCCCAATTCCACCCCCATTTTTATAAAATTTGTCAAGGTGTTATGCTGCCTATTCATAAAGTAGTTTTTGATAAAACAACCCCTAGGTTTTCTCAAGAGGCCAAAGTAGATACCTTGCCAGTAGCCAGATGGTTTGGGGAAGAAACATTCACCTATATTAGAGTTTTTGGGAGCATTTCTTCTTCGCATGTCCTCCCATTTTATGTCCCCGACAAACTTTTGGCCAGAGAAATAGCCTACCAAATTGCAAGGGAAGGTGGCTTAACCAGAGGATTGAAAGAGAAAAAGAAATCCATTTGGCCGACCTTCCCATTACAATGTGGTGGTTTTGCACTACACAATTATGGACATGCATTAAAGGAAGCAAAGATTATTATGTATATGAAATTGGCTACAGTTCCAGGAAGGGAATATGACCAAATGGAACTGTTAAGAAATTTACTACTATGCTAAAAGTCAGACAATTCACCCATGAAGAGGATGCCTTTGATGACCTCTTCCTACAAGCAGAAAAGTTTTCACAAGTTCTACATATGGCATCACTACTGTTGATCCCAGAAGATATTAATTCTTTCCATGTGTATAGAAATAAGAGACCATCAACGGTCCCATTGGACCTACTGCAAATTGAACCAATAAGAGAGCCAACTCCTAGCATAAGCTGGGAGGGAAGTTTTAAAGAAAATTCTAAAGGAGAAACCCAGGAGAATTCGACTGACAATCTCAAAATTGGGGAGGAAACACAAATAAAGAGTCCGAGAAAGACACAGCTGGAAGTACAGAGGAGACGGTTGAGCATGCCTTAACAAATAAACAAGCAGAGGTTGCTTCTACTTCAACTCAGTCAGGAAAATATCAAATCATTGATGTGGAATAGGAATGGGAGTAGTTCAATAAAAATCTCCATACATACACAAAACTTAAGCAAACATCTGAACTGAAAACTCCCAAGAAAACCCAACACAAAGAAAATCTAGAAACAACAGGGGGAAGGAGCTACAGGTACCCAGGACATTGAGGTTATTCCTACTATTCATACTTCCGAAACTATCTTAAGAATTGAGGAAATACCTCCATTAGATATATTCTACAGTCTTACCCACAAGGTTGTAGTGAAAAGAGAAAGGAAGAAAAGGAAACTAGACACCACTGCTGTTACGACTCCGGAAAATGAACCAATGGATATTGTGTGGAAGGACACGCCTATCGACTCATCAAAGAATCTCACAAAGATGTCGCAGTTCGCAAGAGCTTATGCCACAGTCACCATCGACAAGGCAACTAAAGTTCAAATGCCGTTGAAGGAAAATGAACAGAAAATTCTATTGCTAGAACAACAATTAGCCCAAGAAAAAACTAATCAGCAAGCATAATTATAGGGAGCCCAACTTCAAAGAGAATTCAAGCAGATGAGGATGCAACACTAGGCAAGCTTAGCAGAAAAGGATTCTCAAATACAAGCCATGATAGATAAATTCAAATACAACCCGCAAATTGACAAATTCATTAAAGAAGCAGTCAACCTCAATTCCCTATTAATGCAACAAGAGGAAGTATTCTACCAAAAGATTTCACAAATAAATCCTTACTGCGAAACCAGTGATAAATTGACGAACCAAATAATTGATATGAGGCTTGAGTACGAACAAATCCACAAAAGAGTTTCTGAATTTATCACTTGGCAAGAATCAGAGGATGGAAGAAAGGTTGACCTACCAAAGCTGGAGGAGTCTCACAAAGATATTTTGTTTATGGATTGGGATTCTTGGTTGAAACAGGCACAAAGGGCAACAACGATAGCAGCAGGAGTAGCAAGCAACATAATAGAGGTTGTGAATGAAAACCTTCATGGTGCCAATCTTGTCAAAGAGTGTGTACCAGGGTTTATACCAAATGTCAAGAACCTAGAGTAGCAATGGAAACAAACAGTGCAAGAAAGGAAGAGGTTATTAAATAGTTAACCAACCTGAATTGGGAGGCATACTCGCAATTTCTAGTAAAACCACATAGCTAGTGGATGACTTTGAGGTGTTTAACAACATCTACACAAAAGATGGTGCCAGCATTTACAAATGCCATATTTGCTGGGCAGTTAAAATCTATAATCAGCCAGCCGCCTCAGCTCAAGCCAATGATTGATATTTGCGACCTTAGAGATCAAGTTCAAAGGAGCTAGTCATTAATTTATTTTACTTTTAGTTTTATTTTTGCTCATTCTGAGGAAGGTTGTTTGAAACCTCCTCAGCTATTTTTGTAATAATCTATTTTGAGAAATATATTTTAGGATTTAAACCCCTCTCATGCATTTAGAGAGGGGTCCATAAATTTTATCAAAAACACTTTTCAAGACATTATACTTCTGTACTTTTGAGGAAGTTTTGATAAAATGAATGGAACAAGATCTATTTTCTTTAAATATCTAGCATGCTCTACTGAAATGCAATTTTGTACTCGTAGAATGTGTTGGATTGAATGAAATTGGGTCAATATTATTGAAGCACATGAGCAGGACTTATCATATATGGTACTTTTATCGTATGATTATGTTTTATTTATGTATTAAGCAATACTTCTTCTTTCAATTGTTTTATGTATGAAAGTTAGAATTATAGTTTTGCATTATTTCACTTTCGTATGATGTTAGCTCTGATTTTGTTTTGAATACATAAACAATTTTTATATGCGATATATTTCTCTCAATTGTTTTGTCTAACTATTTATCCAAAACAATTATCGTTAAGCAATTTCGTTTCTTTTGGCAGTTGAATGATCTTTATTACGAATTATTGTATGGCATCATTGTAAATCGCATATCGTATTTTATTCCTGGGTATATTTATAATTAGATAATGTTAGATTAAGATATATGCATGTGTTTAGTTGTTATATTAGATTACACTTAGCTGAATCATTTCCTATTACATCCTATATCATCCCATCAACATTATCAAATCAACCCTTTTTGGGAAATTGGTCCCATTATCCCCAGTCAGAGCCACTATACCAAACAGAAAAGGAGTTGCTTTCAAGGTCTGGACCAGGTGGTTTTCTCCCATGTTGTTGTAACAATTTTCAAGGCTTCAACAAGTTGAAACAATGACACATGGAATCTCGTACAAGTTCACTCTACTAAACTAGTCCATAATCACGTCATCATGGGAGATTTGGCATAAATTTATATCGAAGAATCCAATATTGGTATGAATTGTGGCATTAGAAAGAATACTCATAGGTATACCATAGGAATAAATTTCATAACTTGGGAGACCGAAATTATGGAGATGCAATAGTTTCAAGATCGAGCTCCTAAAACTAAGAAAAATGTGTGTATTTTTTTAAAATGTTGCATAACTTTTGTTTGAAAAAATATTTTGAAGTGATTCAAAGTGCATAATGAAGCATATATATCGTTTTTTGATTCTAAAATGTCTTGAAAAGATAAATAGATACACCTAGTAAGCAAATATAAATCTTTACTATGACACATGAAGAAGATGAAGAAATGCAATATGATATATCAAAATTACAAGACCAAGTGAAACAAATTTTGCTCTTGAAAAGAGTAACCAAAAATGAACTAGAGGCTAAGATGAATGGTTTAGAAGAAAAAATAAAAGGAAACATGGAAGGTTTAAAAGCAGACATGGGATTTTTAAAGTAGACATAGAGATGATGAATGTCAAGTTGGAAGGGTTGACAAAGTCACTACAAGAAAGGCTTCCAAGTGGTGACAAGATAATCCATGAAAATCATGATGAGGACAAAAGGAATATGAATTATGGTTTTAGAGGAATTGTATGCAAAACTATTGGAGGAGAAGCAATTGGATGCAAAACCCTCCAAATGTTTCTTTGGGTTACAGGAGGTGGAATATTTGGGTCATATTGTACCTCATGAGGGTGTTAAGGTGGACCTTAACAAAATTAAAGCTATGTAGGAATGGAAAATCCCCACAACCCTAAAGTATATTCGAGGACTTCTCAGTTTTACAAAGCATTACCACAAGTTTTTTAAGAATTATGGGAATATAGCAGCGCCTCTAACAACATTACTTAAGAAAGATGCATTTTTTGGACTCTAGAAGAAACTAAGGCCTTTGAACATCTTAAAGAGGCAACATGCCAAGATCCAGTCTTAGCTACATGAGACTGCACAAAAATATTTATTATGGAATGTGATGCCTTAGGAAATGGAGTTGATGTTGTTTTAATACATGAACGAAGACCCATTTCTTTTGAAAGTCGTTTAGTCAAGGGGAAGCATTTACACAAACCTATTTATGAGAAGGAAATGTTGGAAATAATACATGCCCTGAAGTAATTCTAATAGCCCCTGGGTTAATTTTCCATGTAAATGGAAGGACATTATAAAGGAAAAACAAGACGAAGATCATGGGATGCATATTCCAAGTTGGATGGAGGGGAAAATTTTTTAGTGGGCATCACTTGTGGTTAATTATTGGCTATGGAAATTTGCATTGGCATTAGAAAAATGAAAAGGACAATGAATGGAAATTAATTCAAGAATAAAGGAAAATAATAGAAAAGGAAGATGAAGAGAAAAGAATATGCATGTAAGGGAAAATGAAGGAAATTGAAGGAAAAGAAAAGGAAAAAGAAAATAAAAGGAGAGGGAGAGCATTCTATGAATCTCTTAGTCACTGTTAGTTACTCTTGGGATCATACGCTCTCTTGGAAATTTTGGAGAAGAGAGAGAGAGAACTATAACAAGAGAAGAGATCACTTAGACACAAGAAAGCAGGCAAACAAAAGCAAGGATGTTCAAGAAGAAGATTATAAGAGAAGGTACAACAAGAGGATTTTGCAGGTATCAGGTCGTATTTGTCATTTACTTGATAAGATTTGAATGCATGGTGTATGCATTTTGTTTACATTATTATTTTGTTGTCACTGGCATGGGATTTTCCTGGATTAACAAGGGTTACAACCTTGCCTTGTCATTTCCTGGATAACCATGGTGTGTTGGGATCCATTCTTGGTAGAGCTTTAGATTGCCAGAATATTTTGGATATGGGTGAGGTGTGTAGGTTTTAACCCCGTACAAAAATTACCTGCATATGAATTGTAAGAACAAAAAATAAACAATGGCGAGAGCATAACACATAAAACATATATACATAGATATTTTCTGCTAGATCCAAAAACTGGGACTACCAGATTGATTTTTCATTATGTTCCTTTCAACGTTACAATACATATATATACATGTTGAAGCATCCATAAACCCCAATACATTAACCTTGGATTAGAACATAACCATAGTTCCCTTGACCAGATCTACAAAATACCATGGACCGAAAACCATCACGCCCAAAACCATGTGCAAAATCCATGCACAAAACCATAGGTAGGTCTGCCCATAGGGTCCAATTTTTTTTTCCTTGGGGTGCTACCTCGAACCCCGTAGAGGGGGGCAGTAACCCCCCAACAGGGGGGGCTGGCGCCCTCCCTCTAACCCATCGACTTAACTATTGCGGCTAGTCATGGAAAGAATATAACACAACCCAACATTCTCCCACTTGTTGTTTTCTTTCCATAGGGGGCCACAGGAGATCTTAGTCATTGATCCAACCCTGCAATTCCCTTTGTTTCTCTACACCAAGAGAAATTCTCAGTGCTCACAGAATTTGTCAATGCATTTGCGGTATTCTTCAAAGCATCCACCTTTACTAGCAACACCTTTTTGTCTAGTTCTACCATATCCCTCACAATGTGATACTGAACATCAATGTGCTTTATCTTTGAATGATAAGCAGGGTTCTTTGCCAAGAAAATTGCACTTTGGATGTCACATTCTATCCTTGTAGCTCGTTGTACTAACCCCATACTTGAACACAATCTCTGCAACCAAACTACTTCCTTTCTTGCATGAGTGGATGCCATGTATTCTACCTCTGTAGTTGACAGTGTCATTACAGATTGTCTCTTACTCATCCAATTGATTGCACCTCCAAATAGGTTAAACACATACCCACTTGTAGATCTTCTCTGATCCATATCTCCAGCCCAGTCTTCATCAACAAAGCCATGGATGTACAAAATTCTATCCAATCCTAGTCTTCCTTGGTAGCACAAACCATAATCACTAGTGCCACAGAAATACCTAAAACCCCGCTTCACTGCTGTCAAATGCTCCTTCCCTGGTTTTGACGTAAAACTGCTCAATACTCCCACTACATGTGTAATATCTAGTCTAGTACAGACCATTACATACATCAGACTACCGACTTCACTTGCATATGGAACACAAGACATGTCCTCTTCCTCTTCTGATGTCTTGGGACACTGTTCAACAGATAACTTTACTCCTACAGGAATAGGAACCTTCGCCGATTTAGTATCATGCATATTAAATCTCTGTAGTATTATCTCAACATACTTCCTCTGGTTTAACCATAGCTTCCTCTTTCCTTGATCTCGTTGAGTTTCTATGCCCAAAATATAGTTTGCAGCACCAATATCTTTCATGTAGAATTTGGAGGACAATTGGGTCTTAAAATCCTGGATAACTTGTTTGTCATTTCCAACCAGCAACATATCATCCACATACAAGACTAGATAAATAACATGGTCACCAATTAATTTAAAATATATGCAGTGATCTACTTTTCTTCTGGTGAGGCTATCCCCGTATAAATGTATCAAATTTATGATACCACATCCTTGGTGATTGTTTTAACCCACACACAGACATTTTTAACTTGCATACTAGTTATTTCTTACCCTTCACCACAAAGCCTTCAGGTTGCTTCATGTAGATCTCTTCTTCTAGATCCCCGTGAAGAAACATTGTCTTCACATCCATCTATTCTACCTCAAAATCAAAAGTAGAAGCAATAGATAAAAGTAATATAATAGAAGCTACCTTGGCAACAGGAGAAAAAATATCACCAAAATGAATTCCCGGCACTTGGGAATAACCTTTTGCTACCAACCAAGCTTTGTATTTCTCCACCTTTCCTTCTGCATTCATCTTCTTCTTGAACACCCATTTGCCGCCAATGGGTTTCCTTCCAGTCGGAAACTCCACCAGATCCCAAGCTTCATTTTTGTGCAAAGATTCCATTTCATCAACCATGGCATCTTTCTAGAGTTTTACATCCTCCAAATCTACTGCTTCCTTCACAGTTTTGGGATCATCATCAGTAATAGATAAAGCAAATTTTGAACAGAAAGTAGATGGAATATACCTTTATGGCTGCCTTTTTTCTTGAACTGATCTTCTCACAACCAGAGCTTGTGGCTCTTCATCTTCTGATTCCTCTTCTGCTATAGAGTCTGGTTCTTCCTACATTAGCTCAAACTCTATCTTCTCAGGTTCCTTTGGTAGGAATTCATGTTTGATAACATATTTTACCTCTCTAAACACCACATCTCGGACGTACACAACCTTCCTTATTACTGGGTTCCAAATCTTATAGCCTTTTAAACCATCCTTATACCCTATAAAGATGCACTTTTTAGATTTACTATCCAAATTTGTTCTTTTCTCCTTTAGAACATGTACATATGCATCACATCCAAATACCCTCAGATGTGAAAGATAAGGTTTTTTACCAGTCCATACCTCTTGTGGAGTCTTATCCTCTAACACTGATGAAGGTGATCTGTTGACCAGGTAACATGCATTCTCCACCACCTCTGCCCAAAATTCCTGTCCTAACCCGACACCACTAAGCATGATTCTTGACCTTTCCGTCAACGTCTTGTTCATTCTTTCTGCAACTCCATTTTGCTCAGGTGTGTATGGAGTAGTCTTATGCCATGCTATACCACACTTCTTACAGAACTCTTCAAATTCTTTCTTGCAAAACTCTCCACCGTTATCTGTCCTCAACACCTTTATCTTCTTCTCTGTCTAGTTTTCCACCAGAGCCTTAAATTCTTTAAACCTATCAAAGACTTCATATTTATTCTTGAGGAAATAGATCCATGTATTCCTTGAGAAGTCATATATAAATGATACATAGTACACAGACTTACCCAGTGATGGAACCGACAGAGGTCCAAACACATCACTGTGCACAAGCTCTAATATATGTTTCGCCCTTTTACCATTAGAGGAGAAACTCACCCGATTTTGCTTCCCATATACACAATTTTCACAAAAATCAAAATCCAGAGAGCTATTATACATACCTTCTAGCATACCTTTACCATGAAGTATTCGAAGACCCTTCTCTCCAATATTTCCAAGCCTTTGATGCCATAGCATGGTCTTTTCTCCAGAGACCACTAGATTTTCTGCTCCACTTTTAGAAACCACAGAACTGTTGCACCCATCAATAATGGTGCTACCTTGTAGCTTGTACAGAGTTCCAATATGAACTCCCCACATCAATAACAGTGCTCCCCAAACCATCTTGTAGGTATCTTTTTCGAACACTGTTTTTACACTTGCATCATCTAGCTTGCTTATAGAAATAAGGTTTTTGGCTAATGCAAGAATATGTAGAACACCCTGAAGTGTTCTAATCCTTCCACCTTGTAACTTCAACTTGACTTTTCCACGACCAACGATTCTAGCCTTCCTGTCATGCCCCAAGAAGACATCACCACCATCATATTTCTCATACTTGCAGAACCACTCTCTATGGGGAGTGAAGTGAAAGAATGCACCTGAGTCAATCAACCATGCCTCATGATCTACATGTGTACTTGAAGAAGCCAAGTACACATCCCCAACTTCATCTGAGGTGGTTTTCGCCTCTGTAGAAGGAGCATCATCGTATCCATTTCCTTTCTTAGGAGCTTTAGATTTATAGTCCCTTTTGTAGTGCCCTTCCTTTCCGCATTTCCAACACACCTTTACAGGTTTTCCTAGAGATTTAGATCTCCCACTCGAGGAATTATTTTTGTTTCTATTCTGCGATCATCCTCATACAGACAAGGCATCACCATTTTGGCTCTCCATATTTCTCCCTCCATATTTTTCCATCTCATCTCCTCCGTCAGTAAGGATCAGACTATTTCATCATACTGCAAGGCAGTTGCATTGCTGCCTATTGCAATAACGAGACTATCCCACGTATCTGGTAGAGAACACAACAAAATGATGCACTTATCTTTATCTAAAATTTTAATATCAGTAGATAATAACTAGCTTACCACATTATTAAATATGTTCATATGCTCTGTTACTAAGTCTCCATCTTTCATCCTCAGGTTATACAAATTTTTCCGTAGGAAGAGTTTATTCACTAGAGACTTAGATTGGTAAAAAGTCCCTAACTTGTCCCACAAAGCATTCATCGTAGCTTCCCCTGATACATTTAGCAATACTGAATCCGAGACACACAATTGTATTGTGCTTTTTGCCTTCTGATCCAACTTCTTCGAGTCTTCAGCGGACATTGTCGTTTGTTTAGTACCTGGATCTACTACGATCTAGTGATCTTTATCCACCAACAGATCCTCCATCTTGAGTTAACACAACTCAAAAATTTGACCACTAAATTTCTCAATCTCTATCTTTCCATTGCTCGCCATATTCTTTCACCACAAGAATCGATCCCATGGATCTCCTAGTGAACATGGTCTACCACAAGCCCAAGCAAAATCCCTCAGCAGCAAAGGCATCCCCTTGAAGCCAAAACAACTCTGATACCAAATGTAGGTTTTAACCCCGTACAAAAATTACCCGCATATGAATTCTAAGAACAGAAAATAAACAATGGCGAGCGCATAACACATAGAAAAAATATACACAGAGATTTTCCCCTAGATCCCAAAACCGAGACTACCAGATTGATTTTTCATTATGTTCCTTTCAATGTTACAGTACATATATATACATGCTGAAGCATCCATAAACACCAATCCATTAACCTTGGATTAGAACATAACTATAGTTCCCTTGACCGGATCTACAAAATACCATGGATTGATAACCATCGTGCCCAAAACCATGTGCGAAATCCATGCACAAAACCATAGGTAGGTTCCCCACCTAATATAGGGTCCAAATTTTTTTTTTCTGAGGGCGCTACCCTGGACCCCGTAGAGGGGGGCTACCCCCCCTCAAGCCCCTCGACAAGGGGGGTTGTCGTCCCCCCTGTGAGCCCCTTGCTACACCCGATGTAATGAAGTGGGGTCTCTGCCCCCACTCTAACCCCCCTCCTTAACTACTGGGGCTAGTCGTTGAAAGAATATAACACAACCCAACAAGGTAGTTTCAAGGAAATCCCAAGGGTTGGGAGTGGAGATGGCTTTCTCAAGGAAGCCCTTAACAGGTGGGTGGAGGCAAGAAAATTCCTCTAGGTATGGAGAATAAATTCTGAGTCATCCAAGCTTGTTTTGGTTAGGTGATCTCTATACCGATTTAGGTGAGATCACCGTGGCTTAAGGGTGGGGGTGGATTAACCTCTGGAGTTCCTATTTGGTTATATTTAGTTTATCCCATGAGATCCCGCATTTATTCTTGGAATATGGCACGAGGGTGATTAGCTGAAAGAAATATTTGATTCATCCCAATCTATGGCTGGGTGGTACATGGAACTCCCTAACTTGGTTGGAATTTTCATATGTTATTATGTGTTGATTCTTATTGAGATTAATGAGCACAAGTTCTGATTTTATATGTGATTTTATGACTTGTTTGTCATGGTGCTATTCTAGTGGAATTTTGGTTACATGCATGGTATATTTCTTATTACATGATGTGCTCTTGTTATGGATCCATTCTAGGGTTTGGTGGGATCTTAGTTACATTATATGAATGTGTAATAGCTTCGGGTTAAATGATCTGAATTTGAAACTACTTGAAATTTGTTTGCAAGGTATTCAGTTCAGAATTAAACATGTTTAAAAGATTTCCATGTCTTGCAGAAAGAAAACACATGAAATTTTCAGCTGTTCATGACCCATTCAAGCATAGCAGAGTTATTTCCTTTTACTGTTTAACACATTAAAATGAATTTTTTCTGCAAAATAAATCAACCACATATGCAAAAGAAGTTGATAAAGCAGTTCACCCCCTCCAGGGCTACGTCTGTTGGGTCCAAAGCTCCCAACTGGGCTTGTCCTTGTTTTTATTAAGTGCTGAAATTGAAAATACAGCTGAATAGAAGCATCTACAGGTGAAATAGATGGCAAAAATGGATTCAGAACACTTGAATCCTTCAGGATTGACTATTGGATCACCTCCAATGGATACCTGCAACCCTATACAGTCTTCACAAAACTGGGCCCTAGTGGCTCCTAGAACTTTCACGGCTCCAAAACCTCTGCAAATGACCTCAGATGGCTGTAAGACCTACACCAATGGCTTCAGAAGGTCGAAATTACCCAAAATAAAAAAAAAAAAATTCGTCCAAAACCGCCTTTCCTAGCCAAAGTTATGGCCATTTAATGATCCCCTCCAGTTTAGCCTAAAAGAACTCCGGCTAACTTTAGTGAAGGTCCAGTTAGGCCCGCCAAATATGGCGGGCCCGCCAATTTTGGCGCTCCTGCCAGATTTTCCACCAAAACTGCAGTTACATTAAATTTTTGCCTCGGATTCCGTGCTGACCGTTTGGGCTGGCGGTTGGGGCTTAAGCCCGTGGTTCTGGGTCATGGTCCTATGGAAGGCGGGGCTGGCCCCCTTTGTTTTCCCGCCCAGCAAAATTCAAACTTTAAACATAGTTTGTGCCGCCCACATGTCAAATGTGGCTGCGTTGGTGCAACGGTAAGCCTGTGGAGTCGCTTGCGGGAGGTCTCGTGTTCAAACCCGACCGATGCCAAAACTGTTTTTTACATACGCCCATTGCTTGCTGACGTCATCTGGGGGCCACGTGGCGGCCTCCGGGCCTGCCACGTGGCAGCTTCTGATTGGCTGCTGCGAAGGGAATATTCCCTGGAATATTCCAAGGAATATTCTGCGGAATATTCCTTTTTTAATTTTTTTTGAAAAATTAAAATTTCTAATGTTATGGACAAATTATTCTTTTTGCCATATTTTCCTCATACTGCGACCGTTTTTCGAACCGTTTGCGGTGTCGGAATCGGGAGGACGAGCACTTTTCATTTGTTCAACTTTGAACTAGTTCTGAGTACTTTAAATTTTGAGCATTTTTACGACACTTAGGACATGAGCACCTGATCACGCCTCCCCATTGGGAAGCTTTTGGACCCCAAAAGCCTTCAACTACCTATTAAAGAGGTGAGGGTACAGCTCCCTCACTCTGTCCACCTCCATCCACTTTGCCTTGTTCGGTTTGCTGCCTTTGAAACCAACTCGAACATAATCTACACTGCCCCTCGTTGAAGTGCGTGTCTTTTTGTCAAGGATTGTATCTTCTGTCAGCTCATCTAAGAATTCTGTCGAGAAATCTTCTATAGATGGTAGCTGAACAACACTTTCATGATCAACAATCAAAGGAGGTTCATACAAACGTAAGTTCTCCACATTGACAACAGAATACATTTGCATGTAGGAAGGCAAATCTAATTGAAAAGCATTATTTCCAACGTTCTTGAGGATTTTGAATGGACCATAACGAATAGGCTTCAGCTTTTTACCTTCTCCTTGCAGCCTTTCCTTACTAATGTACAGCCATACCTCATCCCCTTCTTGAAACTTGTGATCGACTCTATGCTTGTCGTGTCTTTCCTTGTACTTGCCTTGACTCTTCTCAAGCTGTTCTTGAATTTGCTGATGTATTTGCTGAATTCTCTCAATGAATGAACGAGCTTTGTCAATATCACTATGTCCCTCAATGGCAACATCTTTCTCAAGAATGAAATCAAGAGGTGATTTTGGCAAGTAACCAAAACAAGCTTCAAACGGTGAGGTGTTTGTGGAAGAGTGCTTGGCACGGTTGTAAGCATGCTGTATCTAGTGCAAATGTTCATCCCAAAGCTTGGGATGCTTGCTACAATAACATCTTAAGAGGTGCACAATGGTTCTGTTCACAACTTCGGTTTGTCCATCTGTTTGCGGATGGAAAGCAGTACTTTTCTTCAACTTTGTGTCCATCATCTCCCATAGGTTGGACCAGAAATTCCCCACAAATTTGGAATCCCTGTCACTAATAATGGAAGTAGGCAAACCAAAGTGAATCCATACATGATGAAAAAATAATTCAGCAGTTTGTTCAGCAGTTATAGTTTTCTTACAAGGCATAAGTATACACATTTTTCTAAAACGATCAACTACTACATATAAATAATCATGCTGCTTTCTAGATTTTGGCAAACCTCCTACAAAATCCATAGAGATGCTCTCCCATGGTCTAGAAGGTACCGGCAAAGGAGTATACAAACCAAGCTTCCTATTTCTAGGCTTGCTTGTAGCACATAATGAACAACCTCTTATGAACCTTGAAACATAATCTACCATGCGAGGCCAATAGCAATACCTCTGTAGATGTGCAACTGTTTTGCTCACACCAAAATGGCCAGCAATAAGAGAAGAATGAGCTTCTCTTATGACATTTATCCTCTCCCCCTGTGGTATACACAACTTGCCCAAATGAAACAGCAAATTGTTATGCATGTGATAATCATTTTCCTCTACATGATTCCCTTTACTCAAGTTAGCATACACATCTTTAAAGTCATCATCAGATGCATATTGTTCTATGTAACTATCATGTACAATGGAATCATCCTTAAGTAAAGTAACAACACCAATAACAGGCCTCGAAAGCATATCAGCAACCTTATTCAAGGTACCTTTCTTGTACCTTATTACCAAATGGAACTGTTGCAAGAAGCCCATCCATCTGAAGTGTCGTGACTGTTGTAACTTGCTTTGTGATTGCAAGTACTGTAAGGGCCGATGGTCGGTATGTATAACAATTTCTTTACCCATCAAATAGTGTTTCCACTTTTTGACGCTTTGTACCAATGCATACAACTCCTTATCATATGTAGGATAATTTACAACAGCACCATTAAAAGTTTCAGAATGAAAAGAAATAGGCTTACCATGCTGTAGAAGAACTGCACCCATAGCATAATCATTAGCATCAGTTTGTATCTCAAATGGCTATCTCAAATCCGGTAATGCAAGGACTGGAGCTGAAATAATCTTCTCTTTCAAAGATTCGAAAGCTTTTTGCTGCTTGCCTCCCCATTGGAAAGCATGCTTCACACTTGTCACTGCATGCATAGGAGCTGCTATAGAAGAGAAGTTAGAGATAAACTTCCTCCAATATTGAGCTGCACCCAAAAAACTTCTTACCTCTGTTATGGATTTGGGAGTAGGCCACTTCATAATAGCTTCAATCTTAGCAGGATCAATTCTCAAAGCACCTCCTCCTACTATGTGTCCCAAATAAACCAAAGAAGTCTTTCCAAATTCACACTTTGACATTTTAAGAAATAATTGATTCTTCTTCAAAACATCAAGTACTTTCTTAACATGCATGACATGATCTTCTCTAGACTTGCTGAAAATTAAGATGTCATCTAAGTAGACAATAACAAAATCATCAAGAAAAGGACACAAGACATCATCCATTACCCGCATGAAAGTTGCAGGTGCATTGCACAAACCAAACGGCATCACAAGCCACTCAAAGAGTCCTTGTTTGGTTTTAAAGGTTGTCTTCCAAATGTCACTTTCTTCAATTCTTACTTGATGATATCCACTGCGCAAGTCTAGCTTAGTGAAATATCGAGCATCTTTCAGCTGGTCTAGCAAATCATCTATCCTTGGGAGTGGGTAACGATTCTTTACCGTTATCTTGTTCAAGGCCCTGAAATCAACACACATACGCCAAGTGCCATCTTTCTTTGGAATCAATACAATCGGTGACCCACATGGCGAAGTACTTGGCCTTATGAAACCCTTGTCCAACAAGTCCTTGATTTGCTTCTTTATTTCAGCATTCTCCATAATAGACATGCGTACATGCCTATGTTTGGAAGAGGACAATCTGGATGCAAATGGATTTCATGCTGAATCTCCCTCTTAGGAGGCAAACCTGTTGGCTCCTGAAACATCTCATGATATGCATCAACTACATCATATAGATCTGATTTAAGTTTTGGATCACAATTTTCAAATGACTCATGATTCACATCAACCTTGGGCTTAATCATAAGAAGAACAAAATTCTTACTTGAATTGACCAGCCTTTTTACCTGTCCTGCATTCACCATCGCTATATTTGTCTTCTTGCGATGATCTCTAACAATGAACTCCTTGCCATCTTTGAAAAGATGATATTTGTTTTCATGGCGATGAAAGATAACTTTCCTGTCAAACAAGTAGGGACTTCCCAAAACAATTCCTGCTATATCAAAAGGTACCACATCAAGTTCAACCGTGTCAATAAAATGTGCAGTAATTGCAAAGCGCAATGTGCACTTTCTTGAAACTTGTAAATTTGCAACCTTGCAAATCCATCCAAGTGGATATGGCTTCGGATGTGGAACGGTCTCAAGTTTAAGCTGCTTGACCAAGTCCTCTGATATAAGGTTTGGTTGTGACCCACTATCAAAAAGTGTGTCAATTTTAGTATGTTTTGAAATCACCCTCACATGAAACAGTTCAATTCTTTCTTCCTCATTAGGAGCTTGTACATGGCAGTTTGAGGTACTAGTGCTGGCTTGAGTTTCAACTTCTTTTCCCTTCAAGTTTTTCAATCCCATGGCTGTAATTTTGGTTTCATCACCTGAATCTTCCCCTAAATCTTGTGGTGTAGATGTAGTAGCAGCAGTTTTCTGTTTCCCTTTGGATTTGTTAGATTGAGGTCTTTTTTCAGGATATAATTTCCAATAGTTTTTCTCCTCATGGCCTGGTTTAGAACAGTGTTTACAGATCACTTTCTCACTCTCCTGCTTGACAGATGCATTCTTTTTGCCCTTTCCCTTGGAGGTTTTCTCTTTGTTTTTCCCCTTGGGGGGCTTGTTTCTACCCTCTTCAAATGTGTTTTTTCCCCTTGCCTCTAAATGGGTAGCTTGGACACAAACCTCGTCCAGGCTAGTAGGGTTAAACATCAAGATGGTGTGTCTAAGGTAGCTATGCAAGCCACCGATGTATTTCAGCAAGGTTTCTTGGGTCTGTAAATCTACCCCTAACAAGAGAGCTCTTCTTCTGAATTCTTGGGTGTAGTCTTGGACACTCTGACCCTTAAGTTGTCTGAAATTTTGCCAGTTCATAATGGCTTTCTGCATGTGAGCAAGAGGATAAAATTGTTTTTTAATGGCTAATAGAAATTCAGGCCATGTTAAGGTAACCTTACCAAATTTATTGATCTCCTCTTTAGTCTTGGCCTCCTACCAGACCAATGCTGCTCCATCCATTCTCAAAGAAGCCAACTGAATCTTTGTGGCATCATCATGCATATTTTGGATCCTCAAGTAAACTTACAACTGCCTAATCCAGTTGTCAAGCTTTTCTGCATTCACTTCACCATTAAACATAGGTAATTCGAATTTTACATCAAGCTTCAAAAAAGGACTTTTTCCAGAGGATCTATGCTTATGAACAGAAGAAGACGAGGATGAAGAGGAAGAAGGTGAAGATGGGGGTGGTGGATCACCATTACCTCCATGTCCTTTCTTGGAATGATCATCATCCTTCTTACCTCCTGAAGAGCCCTCTCCTTCATGTGGATGTTTGGACCCTTCTCTAGCCAATTTCTCATTTCTTTCTTGGTACAATATCCTCACCATTTCAGTGAGATCTAAGAAAGCCTTTCTGAAGACTCTTTCTTCTTCTCTTGGATCTGTCTCTGTAGGAATTTCTCCTTCATGTTCAGACATCTTTGAAACTTCTGTTGAGACTCTTGAGGGTGAAATTGAAAGTGGAGGTGATGGCTCTCTGGCCTTCCTTGACTGAGGATTCTCTCGTTCTCTAGTCAACTGTCCTTCCCCTCTTTTAAGTTTCAACCTGGTAAGCATCAATACTTGCAAGAAAGTTAGAAGATCTTTGCACAAAAACCCTGAGCTCTGATACCAACTTGATCTAAATTTGAAACTACTTGAAATTTGTTTGCAAGGTATTCAATTCAGAATTAAACATGTTTAAAAGATTTCCATGTCTTGCAGAAAGAAAACACATGAAATTTTCAGCTGTTCATGACCCATTCAAGCATAGCAGAGTTATTTCCTTTTACTATTTAACACATTAAAATGAATTTGTTCTGCAAAATAAATCAACCACATATGCAAAAGAAGTTGATAAAGCAGTTCACCCCCTCCAGGGCTACGTCTGCTGGGTCCAAAGCTCCCAACCGGGCTTGTCCTTGTTTTTATTAAATGCTCAAATTGAAAATACAGCTGAATAGAAGCATCTACAGGTGAAATAGATGGCAAAAATGGATTCATAACACTTGAATCCTTCAGGATTGACTATTGGATCACCTCCAATGGATACCTGCAACCCTATACAGTCTTCACAAAACTGGGCCCTAGTGGCTCCTAGAACTTTCACGGCTCCAAAACCTCTGCAAATGACCTCAGATGGCTGTAAGACCTGCACCAATGGCTTCAGAAGGTCGAAATTACCCAAAAAAACAAAAAAAATTCGTCCAAAACCGCCTTTCCTAGCCAAAGTTATGGCCATTTAATGATCCCCTCCAGTTTAGCCTAAAAGAACTCCAGCTAACTTTAGTGAAGGTCCAGTTAGGCCCGCCAAATATGGCGGGCCCGCCAATTTTGGCGCTCCTGCCAGATTTTCCGCCAAAATTGCAGTTACATTAAATTTTTTGCCTCGGATTCCGTGCTGACCGTTTGGGCTGGCGGTTGGGGCTTAAGCCCGTGGTTCTGGGTCATGGTCCTATGGAAGGCGGGGCTGGCCCCCTTTGTTTTTCCGCCCAGCAAAATTCAAACTTTAAACATAGTTTGTGCTGCCCACATGTCAAATGTGGCTACGTTGGTGCAACGGTAAGCCTGTGGAGTTGCTTGCGGGAGGTCTCGTGTTCAAACCCGACCGATGCCAAAATTGTTTTTTACATACGCCCATTGCTTGTTGACGTCATCTGGGGGCCATGTGGCGGCCTCTGGGCCTGCCACGTGGCAGCTTCTGATTGGCTGTTGTGAAGGGAATATTCCCTAGAATATTCCAAGGAATATTCCCTGGAATATTCCAAGGAATATTCTGCGGAATATTTCTTTTTTAATTTTTTTTGAAAAATTAAAATTTCTAATGTTATGGACAAATTATTCTTTTTGCCATATCTTCCTCATACGGCGACCGTTTTTCGAACCGTTTGCGGCGCCGAAATCAGGAGGACGAGCACTTTCCAGTCATTCAACTTTGAACCAGTTCTGAGCACTTTAAATTTTGAGCATTTTTACGACACTTAGGACATGAGCACCTGATCATTAAAAGTTCATGTAATAAAGGTTAATAAAGGCAAACTAAGACCAAGGCCATGGGACATGTATTCCAAGCTGAATGTTTGGCAAAGCACTCTATCGGGCATAACATTTGGTTTATTAATGTCTAAGGAAATTGGCAAAGAAAAAGAGAAAATTGGCATTTAATTATGAGAAATAAAGGAAAATAGGAGAAAAGTAAGGTGAAGAGACATATATTTGGATGAGAGGGAAATTAGAGGAAAATTGAGGGAAAATGAAGAAAATAGAGGCCTCAATTATAAAAAGGCTTTTGACAATCTATTCATAGTTTTTTTGGTTTTAACTCTTGCTAGTTTAGCTTTTTGTTAGTTTTAGCTTGGGTTAAGTGAGAAAGAGAGAGAATAGCACCAAGAGGAGAAAGTAAGCAAGAAAGCGAAGGGAGGAAAAGTGTAATTCCTCCTCCCTCCTTTACCAAAATTCACAAGCTCGCTAGGATAAACATGAGATGAGAGTTAGTATCAGAGACTTGATTTCCAAGATGCACTTATGGAAAATGGGGTCCACATGTCCAAATCTAACTGCAAACACCCTGTGACAAATGACCACATTGTGATCATCCTAACTTAACCCAACACTATTTGTTTTTAGTTTTTCTTCCTTAAATTTAACAGAACTTTCTATTTTTGGCAGTTTTCTCGGGTTCTAAACTTTTGAGGCCGTTTTGAGGGCGTAAACGACATTTTCATGGGAAATGGAGGGATTACAATAGTGCAAGACCAATTTGCTATTCTGTTTTTGGTCTCCTCATCAAGATCTTCGAAATGAGGTATTATGATAGTCAAACAAAGATCGTATGCCAAAGCTATGACCCCGAGAAGTTGGAGGTCTGAATTTATCATTTATACAAACATTTGTGTACATAGTATATGTAGGTTAAAAATACATACATGTTTATTAATTTAATAATCTCACTAGAGAAACATAATTGACACAATGACAAATCTAAACATTCAATCTCAACTCAGAGCTTGACCGAGACTGACTAGAACATACTAGGCATTTCGTCAAACACATGGCATACATGTAAGCTATAGGTCATGAATACATATATGGTCATAAAAGTCTAAGATTAATATAAGAATCACCAAAAAGGACCTATGTCATCTCCACATAGTTCCAACAACACATATTATCCCATACATTAACCAACCAATCAATAGCTAAACCATTCGTGACCGGAGCCATAAATAACATACATCATGTAACCAACAAATAACAAGTAAATAACCAGCATAGGAACCATGGAACCTCGACCATAATATCACTAACATAATCACTACAAATATTCTTTAATGACAATATAAGAATAACTATTACTAATATATGGAAATACCAACCAAGTCAGGGACTTCCACATACCACCTGACCATAGATTGAGCTAAACCAAATATCTCTTTCAACCAATCAACCCCACGCCATATTCCAAGCATGAATGTGGGATATCATGGGATATACCAAGAAAAACAAAACTAGGGCATCCAAAGGCCAAACCACCTCAACCCTCAACAAGTGATTCCACCTCGTGGTCGAACATCACCAACACCAACCAAATCGATCTCTACCCAAGCTATATAGGGCTTCAGGAACAAGTAAATTTCCCACAAACTTCAAGGGCTCCAAAGCGTTTGTCCAACCCGACTCTACGGACTGGTAACTCAACCCACCAAGGGCTCTAGATCATTTGTCCCAACTTAGGCTCAAGGATTAGTAACTCAACTGATTCGAGTTGACTGCACTCCTGGATCTAACCAAGATCTTTTGCTTTCATGATGTGATTATAATTGCATTTAAAATGGCATAAAGGAACATAAATGCAGGTTGTAATGAAAAAGGAACATGAAAAGAATCAACAACATAAAACTCAAGACATTGATAACGGAGTTTGTCCAGGAGGGACTACGTCTCCGGGCCCCGATGTCAAGATGGTGTAGGCCGCTACATTAAGTGCTATCAATAATGATGATGTACATAAGAGGTGACATCACTATCATGCAAGGAAAATTCCCTCACGCAGGAGTGACTCCAAGAGATGTTCTGCTATAGGAACTCTTAATCAAAAAGTACTCCTATCAGTATGACATAAACTCATGCATGATGATAATGAAAATCCTGCCAACATGGCATAAAAGGGATTTCAGTGCAATCATACATGGCGAGACATGAGTATCCCATCAACATAACGACAAATGGATCTCAAACAAAACATGACAAATCATGACAACAAGTACATCCCACAAATGATTCCGCATCACATCAAGCAGGAATCATGAAACAAGTAAGAAAATAAGATCCCACATCAAACATCAAACAGGGATCTATGTAGCACAATGCATCTCATAGCAAAAAGAAGTACATGAACATATTTCATATACCTCACATCCTGGGACCATCTGAAGAAGAAGATGTCAAACTGCTGAAGTTGATCGTACCATCAATCTCGCGGCATCGAATCTCATGGAAATGACTGCTCGCACATGAATGCTGACACTTGCACCCCACTTTGAAAAGTGGCTGAAAAATTAAATGATCAAATGGAAAATATGAATGCACCATCAGATTTGTGGCGTCGAATAGTGCAAAATCAACTGTCAAATTTCTGAATTCTGAGAAAGTGGAAATCTGGGGCTTAAGGAATCTTTTAGATTCCCCTTAGATTCCTCAAAGATTCCCTCCTCTGGGTCCTCTGAAAATCTGCTGCTCAGATCAAATTTCCAGCTGCGCCACTAGGTTAGTGTCACTGAGAGGTGTAAGATCGACATAAATTTTGTCCAATTTGGACACTGCAAAAATTTCACCTTCCTGAGAATTTCGCCCAATCATGGTTCTGCCTGTGTTATTCCCAAGTTCATGGTTCCACTCTGTAATAAAAGTTAATTAAAAATATTCCTCAATCTGCATGTGTGCCCTTGGGTCCTCCCTCCCCCCGTGCAAATAAAATTCGTGTTTTACAATAACATTTAAGGGTGGATATAACAAAGATTCCATTGTAGATAGATTGGTGACAAAGTTGAGTTATGAGGAGGAGGTCGGGTGGTCAAACCCCGACCCCTCCATATTAAAACTCAATTAGTTTTTGAAAAACCGCATTTAACATTTTTTTGGGGTCGGGTCCACATTGGGCGGCTTGCCCCTTAACCTCTACTGCGGGTCCCGTTTCATTTTGGAAATGGTGCGGTTGGGGTGTATTAAATGGAGTGGGTGTTGTTTTTATAGCCGAGTGCACATTAATGGAGCGTGGTTAATATTTTTTTGGCTCTATTATGGGGTTGCCCGGTGGGGGCTGACCCACGTGGGCTAGGCGGGTTCAATCCCCGTCGGCCCCGCATTAATATATGCATATATGGTATGTGGTTTGGGGGTGTGGGTCGGGTCCACCGGAGGTGGCCCACCCACCCCATATTTAAATGGTTAACGTGTGCGGTGGTTGAGGGAGGGCCGGCGGGGGTCATGGCCCATCGACCCATAAAAATTTTAATTTTTAATATATGTAGGTCATTTGGGGGTGGCGGGTTTCGTGGCCCGCCACCCCAATAATATGTTTTTTTTGTTATTTAAAAAACAATTAGCCATTTTTGAAAATTTGAAAAATTACCAAAGGAGACAATTTAAACAGGCCACAAATTTGCCCGGAATCTGGTCTAGGTCTGCCGGAATCTGGTGACCATATTTTGTCCAAAATGCTGCCTCCTTAAGCCTGCCCAGTCACCCAAGTCAACCCTGAACTTTGATTGCTCCTAAGATTCACATACAGACTCGGTTTGATAAACCATTCACACCACCGTGATCACGACAACGAGATCTTCAACATGAACCTAGTTTGAGCATAATTCAAATGCTTTGATTTTTGGCCCTTCCTAAGTCCTCTTGGACTTCCGCATGTGTCTGGAGCCACCTAGATCAATCTTCCCCACTGAGGAGCTTTTGGTCCTCCAACCGCATGAAAAATAATCTGCAACTTCTCTGTACCTTGTCTGCATCACAAGTGTCCTGAAAAGGTCTTGCTTCCATCTCCTTCACCTTTGTTCTTTGGAGCCTTAAGTGATGAGTCGACCCCTGCAACCTTTGCAACCTGTAGTACATTGTTTTTGCAAATTACATGCTTGACTTTCATGACCAACTAATGACCCAAGCATCCCATACTTGCCACGAGTTTATAACACATACTCGATGGTCAAGTTTACATAAAAATGGAAACAATACCCCAGCTATGAAACAAGGCCAACATATCATTGTTGCTTCAACAAGTGATGGAAAACACATCATCACCACAACACATGATTTACAACAATAAGGCCAGACTCTATGTTTTTCTTTGACAAGTGATGCAAAAACGACATCACTTTCGGAGTGTAAAATGCAACACATAATAAGATCAAACATCGTTATCGTGTAACAAGTGATGGAAAACACATCATCAATTTTACATTTTGAAATGCAACAAATTATTTACAAAATCACGACCATGACAAGCTAACATATCTAGAAACCATTTTTCACTTATCACTGTGAATGGGTCACCTTATTGTGGTGGTTTTGCTTGTCGAACAATCGTTTCATCTGGTTCATGCACCAACACTTTGTCTTTAAGGCACTGCTCTAGATGGAGCCTCCAACAAGTGGCTCTTTGATGGCCACCTCTATTGCAATGACTGCAATACATCTTCTTCCTCCAAATTGGCTTAACATGTTTCTTTACTAGCTGTTGAGAGGGTCTTTCACGCCTCTTCTTTGTTTGTGCTGCTATTCTTTTCCAACACTTAGAAAATGTATGGTTATGTAATCCACAAAAGGTACATGTTTTTCGATTCCATGGTTTACGTTCATCTTTAACAACATGATTATAATCAAAATGAACATTCAAATATTGAGAGTGGTTACACCTTTCCTTGTTGTCTCTGGTGTAAGTATGGTGATGAGAGCTTGCCTTAGCTCTTTCCTTGAAATGGAAATTGCCATGGGATGATGGGGATGTTTCCCATCATTCTCTTTCCTCGAAGATTTCAACGATGTCTTGAAAGAATCTAACACCTTCGATCATTCTCCCTCAGTGAATCTCAAGCCTGAAAATTGAGGTCTCTACACAACCTCTAATGGTTGAGTTATGCCTTGGTTATTAATACCAAGTTGTTCTTCCTCCTTGTACCTTATCCTGGTAAGAAGCCCCATGTCTGTCCCTGTAATTGGGATCTCCAAATATCCAACATAAATCATACTAAGTGAAGACGAAACTGAAAGGAAATCAACATATTTTACCTCCTCTATCGATTTGGAAAGAACTGATGAGGGCTTCTCATCATCTGTTGTTGGTGGTTCACTAACTGTCTCGGTGCATTCCCCAACTTCCTTTCTGACATACCCAAGTCTTTCCTGATGGGGTAATTCCTCTACTTTGATGGGGTTAACAATGCCTTTGCCATTAATGCCCAAGCCTTTCCCTTCATAACCCATTTTCCTCAACAATTTGGAGCCAATTCCTGTGGTATGATTTTTAAAAACAACAAAATCATCATCAAGACAAATACATGAATTCATAGAATTAATTTTTACCTCACATGGGTCACGCTGCAGCTTTTCCAAGGCCTCATCCTTAGCTTGCAGTTGTTGTAGCAAACTCTATTTCTCCTCTTTCTCATCTTGTAGAAGCATCTTCAATTCAATGTTCTCTGTTTGAAGATTCTAGTTGTTGTGCTTTAGTTCTTCCAGGGCCTCTTCTATGGTTCGCAACTAAAGCTACAATCGCTCCTTTTCCTCTGTCTCATTTTGTAGAGTTTCAGACATTATTTCCACGCTTTGGGAAATTTTGAGCATTGTCTAGTACATTACTTTTTCATCCTCTGTCGTTGCATGTTCCATTGTTCACATTTGCAATTCACATCCACGCAAAGGCCGCTCTGATACCAAACTTGATCTAAGTTGACTCAACTCCCGGATTTAACCAAGATCTTTTGCTTTCGTGATGTGATTAGAATTGCATTTAAAATGGCATAAAGGAACGTAAACGCATGCTGTGACGAAAAAGGAACATGACAAGAATCAGCAACATAAAAATTAAGACGTTGATAGCAAAGTTCATCCAGGAGGGACTACGTCTCCGGGCCTCGTTGTCAAGATGGTGTATGCCACTGCATTAAGTGCTGTCAATAGTGATGATGTACATAAGAGATGACGTCGATATCATACAAGGAAAATGCCTTCACGCAGGAGTGGCTCCAAGAGATGTTCTGCTACAGGAACTTTGAGTCAAAAAAAACTCCTATCAGTATGACATAAACTCATGCATGATGATAATGAACATCCCGCCAACATGGCATAAAAGGGATTTCAATGCAATCATACATGGTGACACAAGAGTATCCCATCAACATAACGAAAAAGGGATCTAAAACAAAACATGACGAATCATGACAACAAGTACATCCCACGAATGATTCCATGTCACATCAAGCAAGAATCATGAAACAAGAAAGAAAACAAGATCCCACATAAAACATGAAACGGGGATCTATGTAGCACAATGCATCTCACAGAAAAAAGAAGTACATGAACATATTGAATATACCTCACATCCTGGGACCATCTAAAGAAGAGGATGTCAAACTGCTGAAGCTGGCCGTACCATCAATCTCGCAGCGTCGAATCTCATGGAAATGATTGCTCGCACATGAATGCTGACACTTGCACCCGACTTTGAAAAGTGGCCAAAAAATGAAATGATCAAATGGAAAATCTAAATGCACCATCAAATTTGTGGCATTGAATAGTGCAATATCGACTATCAAATTTGTGATTTCTGAGAAAGTGGAAATCTGGGGCTTAAGGAATCTTTTAGATTCCCCATAGATTCCTCAAAGATTCCCTCCTCCGTGTCCTCTGAAAATATGCTGCTCAGACCAAAATTCTGGTTGCGCCATTAGGTTCGTGTCGTTGAGAGGTGTAAGATCGTGATGAGCCCCAAATTTGGTAACATTTTGGGCTCATTTGGCCTAATTACCCTTGCTCAATCCTTCATTTTTCATAACTTATGCATCATTTTTTAGTATGTTTATGTCATTTGTACGAATAAGGGTAGTCACTATTCCTAGGTGGCTAACACGTGCTCATTTCAGGATTTTTTTGACACATGTTGGAGCAAAACCGAGCAGGCAAGGACTAGGAGACAGCCAAGCTGGGGTTGAGGATTCGTAGGGGGGTTGTCTACGACATTAAATAGCCTTCTTCGGGATCTTCACCCCCAACTCCGAGCTCCAAAAGCCACCAAAACCGGATCTAGAAGGCAGCCAAACAGATTTTGTGGAAGCTGCTGTTCACTCCCAGTTTGGTCAGCCAAGTCCCATAGATTTAGGAGGCCAGCTTGGGCCTCGTGATGTATAAATGATAAGGCTTCAGCCTTCGAAGAGGACTTTTGGAAAAACTTTTGCACATTCTGCACTACAAGCTGCCAACTCTGTTTTGTTCTTTTGTAGCCATTATTGGCATGACTCTTGACTTATGATTATTATTTTTTAATGGGAAGCAGTCAGATTTGATCTCAGCTCTGAGTTTCTAGATGAGCCATAGCTCTCGGGGTTGGGCCCAACCTGAGAGCCTAGGGCCTCCTTCTTTGTACTGATATCTTTCCTTTCAGCATTATGAGTTTCCTTGTATGCATTTGAAACGCAGTTTGGTGAGTTCGATTTTGTTGTGTGGTTAAGTAGGTCATTGTTGAAAAGTAGAGTTGCTTTAGATATATAGAATAAAGTAATGAGATAAGAATTGATAGGAGCTCCAGAAAAGGGTTGCCTGCACTCTCATTTTCACCTCTTCCTAGGGGTTGGAATTGCAGACAGTGCTGCCCAACAAAAACACTAGTTTGCTTACCCATGCAATCTTTGGTGCAATGTTTTCATTTGTAGGAGTTATTCATGCGTTCAGACCTCTTGGAATGTTTCTTTGCTTCAGTGTTGTACATGGTTCTCTTTAGAAATAACGTTGCTATTCATTGGTTTCATTAACAGTTAGGATAGATTAGTTAATATTTTGATTGTGTGCAGGACGTGGTTGATTTGGTTAAGTATACACTGTGCGGTGCATCTCCATCACTCTCTCGTCCATCTAAGCTTCGTCCAGGCCAACTGCTCCATCTCCAAGTTAGATCCCTCGTCTCACAACTACTCTTTTGCCCACGTCACCCTACCTTCTTGCCCTTCCATTGCCTCAGCCCTCTTTAAGACAAGCTAGCTTTCCACACCCTCTTATCATTTCATCCCTCGATCACCGAGTTATTTTAGACTCCTACCCTACCTTCCTATCCATTCATGCATCCTCTTTCACTCACCCATCATCCAAAACCCAACCTTAGAACATCCTGTAGAAATTCTGAACATCCTGTAGAAATCCCTGAAACATCCTGTAGAACCCCTGCAGACTTCCTGTAGAAGCTCACAAATGAGGTTTCTTGGTAGCCAAACTTTGTGAAACTCTCTGGAAGGGTGTTAGGGACTCCTTAGACCCTCTCTGAACCTTCCCGACCTCTTCCAAGCATTTCTCCTCCTTGATCCACCTCTGCACAGTAAAAAGCCAGTTAAAAGCACATGCATGATAATTCTAATAACTTATTCAAAAATACAAAAAGATGTTTTCTTCAGGTAGAGGTAGTCTAGACACATGTATCTTACCTTCATAGAAAGTAATGGCATCTCTCTCTGTAGTTTTCATTCTCATCTTTGCATCAGTATGACTAGCTGGTAGAATTAGGGTTTGCTAGGGTTTGTGTTTCTTTTTGGCTTTCAGTCTCTTTCCGCAAGTAGATTAGCTTCCTTTGAGTTAGCTTTCATCCATCAGTTAAAAAGCTTCTTCTAAGAGCTCATAGAAGTTGGCTTAAGCCCCTAGCGGACTTGTGCCAGCTGACCAAGTGACAACTACGGCAAGAGCTAGTACTTGTGCATACAGCACCGTCGCTTCCAAGTTTGTTACGAACTACCGAGTTGATAAAATTAAAGAAGGGAGTTCCAGGAGTTGTAGCATTATTGCTACAATACTGGGGCTCACCATCTTTTTGGCGCCGTTGCCGGGGAAGCGTCAGAGTATTGGTGATTGTTGCTTTTCTTCTATTTTCCACTACAACCTTCTGCTAAGTAGTTTATTTCATTTCCATTCTGCAATTTCATTTCCGCAAAAGTAGCGTAGACATTTCCTGCTTTCGTAGATTAGCATTTCAATTCCGCAATTTCATTTCCTGTTTTCATAGATTAGCATTTCAATTCTGCAATTTCATTTCTGCAAGCGTAGATTAGCATTTCAATTCCGCAAGCGTAGCCTAGCATTTCATTCCTGCAATTTCATTTGAGCAAGATAGATTAGTCCTTTCATGCTTTCATTTCAATTCCGCATTTCCATTTCAGCAAGATAGTTAGTTGCAGTTCAATCTATTTTAGTTTTGCAGGTACCAGAGAAAAAAAAACAAAAGCAATCAAAAGTCTTCCCATTTCATGCCTCGTAGAAATCGAGATAAAACAGGCAAATTCTTACCCAACACCCCCACCACTTCACTGAGTCACCCTTCTCTCTTCTTTGGTGACAGTGATCCAGAAGAACCTATAGGCGAGCCTCCTGAGATATACGAAGATCCTATAACAGAAGAAGAGTTAGAGAACACTCCATCTGAAGCCATGACTGACAATAGAAGAGAAGATGAGAGAATAGAAGGTGCCTTTCCCATCCGAGAGACCAATGGAGACATGAAAATGAAAAACATAAGCCCCTCCGCTTTACCTCACTTCCATGGACTGACTACTGAAGACCCTGATACCTTCCAGTTTGAGTTTGCTGTCCTTTGTCGAACCTATGACTATACCGAAGATGAGCAAAAACTGAAACTCTTCCCCTCTACCCTTAAGGATGCAACATTACGCTGGTTCATGGGCTTACCTGGGAACAGTATTACCACTTGGGCTCAGATGTAGCAAGATTTCAATACCAAATATCGGGACTACTATAGGTCCAAGGAAGCCAAGGGAGAAATCTTTCGGATGACCATGGGAAATGATGAGTCATTAGAAGATTACGAGGAAAGGTTTCAACTTAGCTATAAATGGGCCAGGTGCACAGTTGACCCTGAATCTCTCAAGTTGGTCCTGCTTCGAGGAGTCCATGAAGACCTTCTAGATACCCTTCACATGCTAGTTGGAGGAGATATTTACCAACTACCTTATGAGGATATAAAGACTGTGTTTAGAAATCACTCTAGGGCAGCCCGGAAAAGAGGTAGAGGAAACTCCCTCTCAGCTAGTCTTCCTTTCTCCAAACATGAGTTTGCAAATCAGTTAGAGGACCTCAAGAGTGAGGTGAGACAGACCATTGCCATGCAACTTGATACATTCCGAATCCAGCAGAAGAAAGAGGAAGCTGAGAGGGCTTTGGCTATCTTCTGCCCTAGGTGTACAAGGAAGCACCCTAAGAACGAGTGCCCATTACATTCGGTAGAGGTATGTTTCGTCTATGAGGAGGACCACCCCACAAACCAATACCCAACCTTACCTGGGCTTAAAGCCATGTACCAAGGAATGGAGGCACCCAATGAACCTCTCTATTTCCTCAACCAAAGGAGGCCACATGGACCTAGACCTTACCAGCAGGGGATGCAAGGGACATCCCAAGCTTATTATAGCCCCAACCAATCTGCTCCTATGCCTTCCTGGGGTCCCCCTGCTCATCCTTCCTGGTCTGTACCTCCCCCATGGTATTACCCACCTCAGTACCATACTCAGCCCACTACTCATTCATTTCATTCACATGCCCAGCCACAGCCTCAGTGGAATGCACCTCAACCGAGGTGGAGGCCCCAGTACAATACTCCTCCCGCTATTTTGCCTCCACCACCAGCTCAACCACAACCATTACCTCCTGCTCCTCCAAGACAACCCCAAATTCCTGCTCAACCGAACCCGAATTCCAACAACCGACAGGCCCAACAGGTATATACTGGGGAAACAACATGCCCTACCTATGCTGTGGAGATCCAGGAGATCAACCTGCGATTTGGAAAGACTCTTCCGGATCACCAACCTCCTCCCCCAGAGGACGAGGAAGATAAACAGGAAAGTGAACCAAATGCCATTCCACCCTTTCCTAAGAGACTAACAGTAACCACACAACCCAACCCAGAGGAGGATGAGCTTCTGGGAGAACTCAAACAATTGTGTGTGAAAATACCACTTCTCCAAGCCATCAAAGATGTACCGATATACAACAAACTGGTTAAGGAAAAGTGTTTCAGACACCCAGGCAGGCGAAAAAGAGATGCCTCAACCATAAACGTCATAGGACAACTGTCTGATCTTATGTTGGGGCAAGTAATCTGCCCAAAGTATTTGGATCCTGGGAGTGCTGTAGTTGATGTCCACATCAATGGCACCATCATACCCCACACTTTGATTGATCTAGGGGTTGCCATTAATGTGATGACCAGAGATACCATCCTCAAACTCAACCTTCAGGGTTCCTTAAGAAAGACCTCGACAGTCCTGTAGCTAGCAGATCGCTCCACCGTGACTCTCGAAGGGATTGTAGAGGATGTCTTGGTCTCTGTTGACTCTTGGGAGTACCCTGTAGACTTCTTGGTTCTTCAACCAAAGGCAAAGCTTACTGGATACCCCCTTATTTTGAGAAGGCCTTGGTTAGCCACTGCGGATGCTTACATAAGCTGTCGTGCAGGAAACATGGCCATCAAAAATGGTCCTATGTCCAAGCAGCTAGTCCTATACCCTCCTGCCCAACCCCTATTAGAGCATGACTTACCACTTTGGTTGGAAGAAGGAGAAGAGGATGAGGTGTACTCTGCACCCTTGTGCACCCTAGAAACCACCAGGGAGGTCCTCAAACCGAGGATGATTTGATTGAGACCTTGATTCAGAATCCACCTCCCAATGCATTGTCCTTAGAGAAATTGGTGGAGGATACCCAAGCCAGCACCTTAGTGGACCTTTGTGTGACCAATCCAATCACGCCCAGAGTAAAAAATGTGGATTTTGGCCCCGAGAGAACGTTAAAGATTAGCTCCTCCCTATCTCCTTCCCAGGAAAAGGAGCTATGTAGTCTGTTGGCCAGTCATCTAGATGCTTTTGCTTGGAGCTATAAGGAGATAAAAGGAGTCCATCCTTCGGTCTGTACCCATCACATCTACATCAAAGAAGATTGTAAACCGGTCAGGCAACCCCAAAGGAGAATGAATCCATCCCTTAAGGACATCGTCAAGGAAGAATTGCAAAAACTGTTGGATGCAAGATTCATTTACCCCATCTCAGATAGCAAGTGGGTGTCCCCTCTGGTGTTGGTTCCCAAGAAAAACGGGAAGTGGAGAATCTGTGTGGACTACCGAGAACTGAACAAAGCCACCAAGAGAGACCACTTTCCTATACCCTTCATAGATCAAGTGTTGGATGGACTGGCGGGAAAGAAGTTTTTCTCTTTCCTAGATGGTTTTAGCGGGTATAATCAGATCCAAATCAGCCCGGAAGACCAAGATAAGACCACCTTCACTTGTCCTTGGGGTACCTTTGCTTACCGAGTTCTTCCCTTTGGGCTATGCAACACTCCTGCCACCTTCCAGAGAGCCGTCTTGAGCATCTTTTCTGAGCTGGTCCATGATT
Organism: Pinus tabuliformis; assembly: GCA_031772625.1. Lineage (NCBI taxonomy): Eukaryota > Viridiplantae > Streptophyta > Pinopsida > Pinales > Pinaceae > Pinus > Pinus tabuliformis. Next base: position 1,766,283,757 of record CM062816.1, read on the forward strand.
CGGTGGAGATCTATATGGATGACTTCACTCCTTATGGGTCCAACTTCCAGGAAGCATTGTCCAATCTGGGAAAAGTCCTAACCAAGTGCATTGAGATGAACCTGTCCCTTAGTCCTGAAAAATGTGAGTTCTTGATGACTGAAGGGACCATGCTAGGACATACCATTTCTCGCCAAGGGTTACAGGTGGATCCTAACAAAATTGCTCTCATCAAAAAGGTTCCACCCCCTCAGAAGGTAAGAGATGTTCGAAGTTTCTTAGGTTTAGCAGGGTATTATAGGAGATTCATTAAAGACTTCAGTAAGCTAGCCTCGCCATTGTTTGGCCTCTTAGCAAAACATTTTGAGTTTAAATGGACTGACGATTGTCAGAGGGCTCTGAATGAATTAAAGGATAAGTTGGTGTCTGCCCCAATCTTGAGAGGTCTAAATTGGGCCCTACCTTTCCACATCCACACTGATGCCTCGAACAAAGCCATAGGGGAAGCCTTAGGACAAGTTGAACAAAAACTTCCATACGCCATATACTTTGCCAGAAAAAACTTATCCAAGGCAGAACTAAATTATACTGTAACTGAGAAAGAATTCTTGGCCGTGGTCCACACACTGAACAAGTTCCGACATTATATTACTGGCTATCAAACATTTGTACATACTGATCATGCTACAATTAGATATTTAATGAATAAACCAGATGTGAATGCTCGTATTATTAGATGGTTACTTTTGTTGTAGCAGTTTGATTTGACTATCATTGACAAACCAGGTAAAGAAAATGTTGTTGCTGACTTCTTGTCTAGATTTGATTTACCTGCAAGTGAGGATGGAACAGTGGATGACCAGATGCCAGATGAACATCTATTTGCTATATCAATACTCTCTCCATGGTTTGCTGATATAGCAAACTACCTTGTCTTAGCACAGTTCCCTCCGCACCTATCCTCAAGAGAGAAGAGCAGAATCGTAAGGAAGAGTGCCTCATTCACTTGGATCGGGGGCAACCTGTTCAAGCTTGGCCCCGATCAGATCTTAAGGCGTTGTGTAAGGGAGGAGGAAGTCTTTGATATCCTCCTAACCTGTCATGACGGGCCTTGTGGAGGACATTTTGCAGCCAAAAGAACTGCCTTCAAAATTCTACAGGCAGGCTACTATTGGCCCACGCTTCATCAAGATGTCAGAAGATATATCAGCCAATGTGACCGATGCCAAAGGATGGGGAAATCGACTCCAAGGGACGAAATGCCTCTCCAACCTCAAGTGACTCTTGAGCCATTTGAGAAGTGGGGTATGGATTTCGTGGGTCTTATCAATCCTCCTTCAAGGCAAAGGTCTTATATCATTGTGTGCACAGACTATCTGACAAAGTGGGCAGAAAACAAGGCAATCAAAGCAGCGACAGAAGAAAAGGTGGCTGAGTTCGTAAGAGAAAACATCTTCTACAAATTTGGCTACCCAAGAGAGCTAGTCACCGATCAAGGAAGCCAGTTCACCTCCAACTTAATTGAAGACCTACTCGCTCATCACAAAATCAAGCATAGGACTTCCACCCCCTATCATCCTCAAGCAAATGGGCAGGTGCAAGTCACCAATAGAGCATTGGAAGGGATCTTGACTAAGGTGGTGAGCAGCAGTAGAAAAGATTGGGCAGATCGCCTGGTTGAGGCCACTTGGGCTTACAACACCACTTGGAAGACCACAACCGGTTTCACACCTTATGAGCTGGTCTATGGGAAGAGAGCTTTGCTGTCAATTGAGTTCGAATACAACACCTTGAGGATGGCAGCTCAGCTGGACCTAGATCTCAGCCATGCCCAACAAGAAAGGTTATTGCAGCTGAATGGGCTGGATGAACACCGAATGCAGGCCCTTCTCCACTCAGAGGTGGTTCAACTTCAGAGGAAGGTATGGCATGACCGGCACCTCAATGACAAGCAATTCCAGCCAGGAGATTGGGCACTGTTGTACGATTCCAGACATAAGGATTTTAAGGGGAAGCTGAGAACAAGATGGCTGGGACCATATGCAGTGGAGAAGTGTAATGAAAATGGGTCTGTTCTTGTTCGGACCATTGATGAGGAAGCCATCCCCATGCTCATCAATGGGCATCGACTAAAGATCTACAGGAAACCTCTTTTGAGGCAAGAATTCATCAAAACTGTGGAAAAATCAGTGCTGGTCATAGAGAAGGGTTCTGCCTCTGTTTTGGGCATACCCTGAACATCAATAAATAAATAAATAAATAAATAAAGATCCTTGGGTGAAAACCTTTCTGAGGCTCCCAAGGCAGATGGTAGGGGTGAAAACCTCATTGAGGCGCCCCTGCTGTCTTTCTGAAAATTTTTGAATAATAAAAAAGACCCTTGGGTGAAAACCTCTCTGAGGGGCTCAAGGCAGATGATAGGGGTGAAAACCTCACTGAGGCACCCCTGCTGTCTTCTAAAAAAAAAAAACAAAAAAAAAGAAGAAAAAGAAGAAAGAAAAAACAAACAAAGAAAAAGAAAACAGAAAAGAAGGAAGCAGAAACAGGAAAACAGGCTCAAGATTTGACAATTCATGCAGGTTGCAGGTATTCCATGCAGAAAAGGAGGTCTCTCAACTCAAGGACAAGGGTCCCTACTATGCTACCAGGTGACCTCACCAGCACTCCATCCAGAAAACACTTCTCTCTTCCAAGGTCTAGGCACGATTTGATCACAGTTTAGCCTTCTACAGGAAGCTACAGGACTTTCTACAGGAAGTTCTGTATTTCTACAGGAAACTTCCTGTAGAATCTTTGGACGACCCAGGACCGACTGTGTGGAAGAATTTGAAGCTCGAAGTCCAATAAGGAGGCATGCAACCAATGTTTTTCTCCATCACCCACTGCTGTCGCCTCCTTCTACCACCCCTGCTGCCATGCAATGGAAATACCTGCACAGTCAAATCAGAACATTGGATTCTCAGCAGAAATAATTCTCAAATGGAATAAAATATGCAGAGGCCCAATGCGCTACTTATCAAAGCAATCCGAGGACCCTGCAACCGTGACCGTGATTCCACCGTTTCGGCATGCACCCTAGGAGTAGAAACGGCTACAGGATATCCTACAGGAATCCTGTAGTAGTTGATCCGGCTAGAGCATACACCATGAAGGCACCTGCAACTCATAAAGCTGGCACATGCACCATCCGCAGCTAGGCAACCGGTCTCGTAACCAGCAGCAGTCGGCAAGAAGGAACTCCCGTGCCTGTGCATGAAGCAACAGCAAGCGGATCCATCACCCTCGTCCTGAAGCATGAAAATAACGTCGCGGCCGCACAAGTAAGTGCCTCACCCTTTTTCATCAAATTACATGAACAATGCTCTAAAATGTGTGCGAGTATGGAAATGAATGGGTTGAGCCAGTCGGGTAGCCATTCAACTGGCCACCACGACCAATCCGATGGTCTCGTCCGATTCGGAAAGCGTTGGTTGTGTCAATCAAGACAGGAAATGGACACGTGGGAAGCGTCCAGTCGGGGAGAAGCGACGATCTAACAGAAATGGTGGCGGTAGATATGCAGGGAATGATTCGGCGGTCAGGCAGACTTACAGTGGAATGATAATAGGTGACGTCGTCCAACGGTCTGGCAGGGACAACTCACCCCTGCGCCACGAGTTCCGTAGGGATTCAAATCCACCGGCTAGATCGCGTATGACACTCCACTCATTTATCCTCAACCGCTTTGCAGTCGAGTAAGCATCCGAAATTTCCTGAAGACTGTTACTTCGAGTCCTCGGCCTGTTCAAACGTCTGGTGGTTGCACAGAAGGCCCAGAACCACTGACACGCTCTCTAGAACTCGTGCACGACTTCTATAGGAAGCTGCGCTACAGGAAGCTCACCGTTATGGAGGAAATTAATCTATTCACGTCAAAGGTGGCAAGTTGGAACGAGGTAAGCCTGAACCTAGTCCTCCTATGCAATTGGTTCAAAGGGTGGTGAAGTCAACGTCTTAAAAAAAGTAAAAGTACAGTCTGCGCATGAATTTGCAAGCGTCGTCTTACTTCTGCATGAGAATTATCATCATAGTGTATATGCAGGGTTTTCTACAGGGTTCGGTTCATAATTGAGCCACTGTCAAGGCTCACCTGTAGACAGTCGTGAATTCACAAACTGTGTGCATGACAGAGGCGTAATTCTGTGCTCTGTCTAAGGAAATCCCAATGGTCCATCTTTTTATACTCGCCAGCCAGCTCCAGCTAACACAGCAAGCTTTCACCATGCTGGGTGGGTTCATTAGGAAAGAGCCGACAGACTCAAAGAAGCTACGGGAAAACCCTGAGGTGGTAGACCTGTTTTCTCGTGCACGGTGGATGTCGTTCTGCGACAAGCTTCAAGGTTACGATGACGAGGTGGCAGAGGAATTCCTGCGAGCTTTGAAGCCAAAATAAAAAACGCTGGCCGTTGTCAATTTCAGAGGTTTGAACCTCAGACTCACCCCACAGTTCATCAACAGAGTCACTGATCTCCCGATGGGGGTACCGTGGGATAAGGAGGAGAGAAAACTGGGCCAGAAGGCTAAGAAGGAGTTCTTTCTGCCAGAGGAGCAATTCTAAGAGGACAAGAACGGAGTTCGAAGAGCCAGCCTACAGCCGCTCTGGAGTGAGGTCAGCCTCCAAATTATGAAGTATATCACGTGCGAGGGGCGATTCAGCATCGTGTATGGATACCATTTCCGGCTGCTCACATGACTTAGGCACCAAATGGACCTACCCTCAGAAAACAAGTTGAGTATTCCTTACTTCCTCTTGCAGTCCATGACCGAATGTGCAACCAAGTTATGAGAGGGAACGCCAGACTAGGTAGCCCATCATGGGCTCATTAAGCTCCTCGTGGAGGATGCACTCCACACATACACCGTCCCTCTCTCGTGGGAAGCCTTTCGAAACTTGACTAAGGATGATGACATCAAAATTTTGGCTGAGGAGCTCACCTCCTCCAGCAGCGAGGAGAAGGAACCAATTCAAGCAGAGAAGAAAGGAAAAGGCCAAGAAACCATGGCCAAAGCACCAAAGAAAGAACACAAGGGGAAACAAGAGAAACACCAGGCTGCCAAAACAGAGGATGACAAACCCACATTAACACCCAGGGAGAAAAGGTTACAGAGCAGGGTGGGAAGGACTGAACAAGTCCATGTCAGTGAAGGCACCTCTAAGGCAGCCTCAGCAAAGTCAAAAGACAAAGCACCCTCAGCCAAACAGGCTAAAATGGTGCCACCTGTTTCTATAGGAAAATCAAAAACGGCTTCTACAGGAAGCCAGAAATCAGCCGCTACAAGGCTTTCTACAGGAAGTCCTGAGAAAGGAACACAGAAGGGGAAGACGGTCGAAATCCTTGCTAGGGAGGGAGCAGCTGTGCTGGCCACCCTAAGTACCCCTCCCAAGCCAAAGGAAAAATGAAAGAGGGAGACCCCTCTGTATTTCAAAGCAAGGAGAAGTGTAAGAATCAAAACAGGCAGGCCCCAACCTCCATCCAGCGACCCCATTACCATAGAAGACACCCCTACCTCGCCAAGGGAGAGGTCCCCCTCAAAAATATCAGTCACTTATGAGCGGGGGAGCCCGAAGACAACTGCCTGGAAGGAGAGGATGGAAAGGTTGGATTCAAAAACCCCTTTACAGGATGCTAAGGCCATTCTACAGGAAACATTGGCCAGGCTCAAGGAGACCGAAAGAATGGAGGGAGAGGCAGCCACATCACCACCAACGGAAGACGGAGGAGAGCCATGGAGGGAAGAAGAGGTAGAGCATATTCCGGAACGTAGTCCCCAACCAAGCTTGAGCTCGTATTATAACTTTTTGGAGGCTGGAAAAATTATTCCACAGAAATTCACAGTGCCGCTTTTCTTTGCGTTGGAGGAAGAAAGAGTGAGAACCCACACATGGATGAGGATAGCTAAATCTAAAGGAGTGGCAGATATAGGCCCGTTGGAGGAACAACTCAAGGAGGCACGAAGAGAATTAGCTATGGCCAAACACGTGGGAAACTGCCAGCGGGTATTCCTACAGGAAGAGAATGAGAAACTCAAACTACAACTACAGGAATAGAGGAAAGAAAGGGGCACAGCATCAGAGGACACTACAGCAGAACCTCAAGGCAAAGAAGGACTACAAATTGGTCTTTGGGAGCTAAACCAGCATCTACAGGAAAGGGAATTGCAAGCACAAATCGAGGTACAAGCTCTCAAATAGCAGTTGCAACAAAAAGAGGCACAACTGGCCTGCATGGCCAGTTGGGCCATGGATTCTCTACAATGTAGACAACCGGCCAAATCTTATGGCCTATACCTACGGGACCAGTGGCTGCAATTCCAAATTAATGCATTAGCACAGAGGGGTATCTCCCAAATCCAAGACCCCCAGCAGTTCACAGAGTTATGCAATAGCAGTTCATCAGAGGACAAGGCCAAGCTATCGGAGTTCTATCATTTGGCCCTTCCTAATGTGACTTCATGGGATCCCAACACAGTCGTGGGAGATATGCAGTTGATGGCATTTGCCTCATGGTTGAACCATGAAGAAAAGAGAGCAACAGAGGTCAAAGAGGTCATGAACCGAGAGTTACATGAGCCACTGCTGATTAGAGCAGAGCCAGGGGACCCCACTGCATTGATATCAGCCCACCAACACTTAGAAACCGACTCTCAAGCTTTATTGAAATACATGGATCAACAGGCTCAAGCTATAGCACATTTTGAGGATATGGAGCGACTATTAGGGGACAATTGTGTTCATGCTTGCACCCGCCGGTGGAACACATTGTCCCACAGCCTCAAAATCAGGGAATATCACACTCCAACTCGAATGAGGGAAGCTCTAGTACGGGTGCCCCTCTACAAGAAGTCCATACAGAACCTCCAAGCCAGCTGGATTGGCCTCAAGCTAAGCCCACCTTTGCTTTTAGGATTGATGGAAGGCAGCACAGAGAAAGAAGAGCATAAGTAGTGGGAAGAGGTGGAAAGGAAGGCTGGGTTCCATGTCAGTAAGGAGGATACTACTTCAGAAGCCTGGGATGTGAGAGTGGTGGTGAAAGCAATGAAGGACGAGGAACTGGATTAGTTGCTCAGGGATGAGCAATCATTTTAGCTGGGGGGTGATGATGAGCCCCAAATTTGGTAACATTTTGGGCTCATTTGGCCTAATTACGCTTGCTCAATCCTTCATTTTTCATAACTTATGCATCATTTTTTAGTATGTTTATGTCATTTGTACGAATAAGGGTAGTCACTATTCCTAGGTGGCTAACACGTGCTCATTTCAGGATTTTTTTAACACATGTTGGAGCAAAACCGAGCAGACAAGGACTAGGAGACAGCCAAGCTGGGGTTGAGGATTCGTAGGGGGGTTGTCTACGGCATTAAATAGCCTTCCTCGGGATCTTCACCCCCAACTCCGAGCTCCAAAAGCCACCAAAACAGGATCTAGAAGGCAGCCAAACAGATTTTGTGGAAGCAGCTGTTCACTCCCAGTTTGGTCAGTCAAGTCCCATAGATTTAGGAGGCTAGCTTGGGCCTCGTGATGTATAAATGATAAGGCTTCAGCCTTCGAAGAGGACTTTTGGAAAGACTTTTGCACATTCTGCACTACAAGCTGCCAGCTCTGTTTTGTTCTTTTCTAGCCATTATTGGCATGACTCTTGACTTATGATTATTATTTTTTAATGGGAAGCAGTCAGATTTGATCTCTACTCTGAGTTTCTAGAGGAGCCATAGCTCTCGGGGTTGGGCCCAACCTGAGAGCCTAGGGCCTCCTTCTTTGTACTGATATCTTTCCTTTCAGCATTATGATTTTCCTTGTATGCATTTGAAACGCAGTTTGTTGAGTTCGATTTCGTTGTGTGGTTAAGTAGGTCATTGTTGAAAAGTAGAGTTGCTTCAGATATCTAGAATAAAGTAATGAGATAAGAATTGATAGGAGCTCCAGAAAAGGGTTGCCTGCACTCTCATTTTCACCTCTTCCTAGGGGCTGGAATTGCAGACAGTGCTGCCCAACAAAAACACTAGTTTGCTTACCCATGCAATCTTTGGTGCAATGTTTTCATTTGTAGGAGTTATTCATGCGTTCAGACCTCTTGGAATGTTTCTTTGCTTCAGTGCTGTACATGGTTCTCTTTAGAAATAACGTTGTTGTTCATTGGTTTCATTAACAGTTAGGATAGATTAGTTAATATTTTGATTGTGTGCAGGACGTGGTTGATTTGGTTAAGTATACACTGTGCGGTGCATCTCCATCACTCTCTCGTCCATCTAAGCTTCATCCAGGCCAACTGCTCCATCTCCAAGTTAGATCCCTCGTCTCACAACTACTCTTTTGCCCACGTCACCCTACCTTCTTGCCCTTCCATTGCCTCAGCCCTCTTTAAGACAAGCTAGCTTTCCACACCCTCTTATCACTTCATCCCTCGGTCACCGAGTTATTTTAGACCCCTACCCTACCTCCCTATCCATTCATGCATCCTCTTTCACTCACCCATCATCCAAAACCCAACCTTAGAACATCCTGTAGAAATTCTGAACATCCTGTAGAAATCCCTGAAACATCCTGTAGAACCCCTGCAGACTTCCTGTAGAAGCTCACAAATGAGGTTTCTTGGTAGCCAAACTTTGTGAAACTCTCTGGAAGGGTGTTAGGGACTCCTTAGACCCTCTCTGAACCTTCCTGACCTCTTCCAAGCATTTCTCCTCCTTGATCCACCTCTGCACAGTAAAAAGCTAGTTAAAAGCACATGCATGATAATTCTAATAACTTATTCAAAAATACAAAAAGATGTTTTCTTCAGGTAGAGGTAGTTTAGACACATGTATCTTACCTTCATAGAAAGTAATGGCATCTCTCTCTGTAGTTTTCATTCTCATCTTTGCATCAATAGGACTAGCTGGTAGAATTAGGGTTTGCTAGGGTTTGTGTTTCTTTTTGGATTTCAGTCTCTTTCCGCAAGTAGATTAGCTTCCTTTGAGTTAGCTTTCATCCATCAGTTAAAAAGCTTCTTCTAAGAGCTCATAGAAGTTAGCTTAAGCCCCTAGCGGACTTGTGCCAGCTGACCAAGTGACAGCTGTGGCAAGAGCTAGTACTTGTGCATACAGCACCGTCACTTCCAAGTTTGTTACGAACTACCGGGTTGATAAAATTAAAGAAGGGAGTTACAGGAGTTGTAGCATTATTGCTACAATACTGGGGCTCACCAGATCGGCATAAAGTTTGTCCAATTTGGACACTGCAAAAATTTCACCCTCCTGAGAATTTCGCCCAATCATGGTTCTGCCTGTGTTATTCCCAGGTTCATGGTTCCACCTTGCAATAAAAATTAATTAAAAATTGCCTCAATCCACGTATGCACCCTTGGCTCCTCCCTCCCCTGTGCAAATAAAAGTCAGGTTTTATAATAAAATTTGAGGGCGGATATAACAAAGATTCCACTGTAGATGGATTATTGACAAAGTCAAGTTATGAGGAGGAGGTTGGGTTGTCAAACCCCAACCCCTCCATATTAACACTCAATTAGTTTTTGAAAAAACACATTTAACATTTTTTTGGGGGTCAGGTATGCATTGGGCGGCCCGCTCCTTAACCTCCGCTACGCGTCCTGTTTCCTTTTGGAAATGGCGCGGTTGGGGTGTATTAAATGGAGTGGGCGTTGTGTTTATAGCCGAGCGCACATCAATGGAGTGCGGTTAATATTTGTTTGGCTCTTATGGGACCGCCGAGTGGGGGCCGACTGACTTGGGCCGACCGGGTTCAATCCCCACTGGCCCCACATTCATATATGCGTATATGGTATGTGGTTTGGGGGTGTGGGCCGGTGGCCCGCCCACCCCATTATTTAAATGGTTAACATGTGCGGTGGTTGAGGGATGGCCAGTGGGGGTCATGGCCCGTTAGCCCATAAAAAAAATTATTTTTAATATATGTAGGCCGTTGGGGGGTGGCGGGGTTGGTGGCCCGCCACTCTAATAATATGTTTTTTTTTTATTTAAAAAACAATTAGCCATTTTTGAAAATTCGAAAAATCACCAAATGAGACAATTTAAACAAACCACAAATTTACTCGGAATCTAGCATAGTTTGGCCCGAATCTGGTGGCCAGATTTTGTACAAATTGCTACCTCCTTAAGCTTGCCAAGTCACCAATTATTGTATGGCATCATTGCAAATTGCATATCGTATTTTATTCCTAGGTATATTTATAATTAGATAATGTTAAATTAAGATATATGCATGTGTTTAGTAGTTAGATTAGATTACACTTAGCTGAATCATTTCCCATTACATCCTATATCATCCCATCAACATTATCAAATCAACCCTTTATGGGAAATTGGTCCCATTATCCCCAGTTGGAGCCACTATACCAAACAGAAAAGGAGTTGCTTTCAAGGTTTGGACCAGGTGGATTTCCCCCATGTTGTCGCAACGATTTTCAAGGCTTCAACATGTTGAAACAATGACACATGGAATCTCGTACAAGTTCACTCTACTAAACGAGTCCATAATCACGTCATCGTGGGAGATTTGGAATAAATTTATATCAAAGAATCCAATATTGGTATGAATTGTGGCATTAGAAAGAATACTTATAGGTATACCACAGGAATAAATTTCATAACTTGGGAGACCGAAATTACGGAGACACAATAGTTTCAGGATCGAGCTCCTAAAACTAAGAAAAATGTGTGTATTTTTTTAAAATGTTGCATAACTTTTGTTTGAAAAATTAATTTGAAGTGATTCAAAGGGCATAATGAAGCATATATATCGTTTTTTGATTCTAAAATGTCTTGAAAAGATAAATAGATACACCTAGTAAGCAAATATAAATATTTAGTATGACACATGAAGAAGATGAAGAAATGCAACATGATATATCAAAATTACGAGACCAAGTGCAACAAATTTTTCTCTTGCAAGGAGTAACCAAAAATGAACTAGAGGCTAAGATGGATGGTTTAGAAGAAAAAATAAAAGGAAACATGGAAGGTTTAAAAGAAGACATGGGATTTTTTAAAGTAGACATAAAGATGATGAATGTCAAGTTGGAAGGGTTGACAAGGTCACTACAAGAAAGGCTTCCAAGTGGTGACAAGATAATCCATGAAAATCATGATGAGGACAAAAGGAATATGAATTATGGTTTTAGAGGAATTGTATGCAAAACTATTGGACGAGAAGCAATTGTATGCAAAACCCTCCAAATGTTTCTTTGGGTTATAGGAGGTGGAATATTTGGGTCATATTGTACCTCATGAGGGTGTTAAGGTGGATCCTAACAAAATTAAAGCTATGTAGGAACGGAAAATCCCCACAAACCTAAAGTATATTCGAGGATTTCTCAGTTTTACAAAGCATTACCACAAGTTTGTTAAGAATTATGGGAATATAGTAGCGCCTCTAACAACATTATTTAAGAAAGATGCATTTTTTGGACTCTAGATGAAACTAAGGCCTTTGAACATCTTAAAGAGGCAATACGCCAAGATCCAATCTTAGCTACACGAGACTGCACAAAAATATTTACTATGGAATGTGATGCCTTAGGAAATGGAGTTGATGTTGTTTTAATACATGAACGAAGACCCATTTCTTTTGAAAGTCGTTTAATAAAGGGGAAGCATTTACACAAACCTATTTATGAGAAGGAAATGTTGGAAATAATACATGCCCTGAAGCAATTGTAATAGCCCCTGGGTTAATTTTCCATGTAAATGGAAGGACATTATAAAGGAAAAACAAGACAAAGATCATGGGACACATATTCCAAGTTGGATGGAGGGGAAAAAATTATAGTGGGCATCATTTGTGGTTAATTATTGGCTATGGAAATTTGCATTGGCATTGGAAAAAGGCAAAGGACAATGAATGGAAATTGATTCAAGAATAAAGGAAAATAATAGAAAAGGAAGATGAAGAGAAAAGAATATGCATGTAAGGGAAAATGAAGGAAATTTAAGGAAAAGAAAAAGAAAATAAAAGGAGAGGGAGAGCATTCTATGAATCTCTTAGTCACTGTTAGTTACTCTTGGGATCATACACTCTCTTGTAACTTTTGGAGAAGAGAGATAGAGAACTATAACAAGAGAAGCGATCACTTAGACACAAGAAAGCAGGCAAACAAAAGCAAGGATGTGCAAGAAAAAGATTATAAGAGAAGGTACAACAAGAGGATTTTGCAGGTATCAGGTCGTATTTGTCATTTACTTGATAAGATTTGAATGCATGGTGTATGCATTTTGTTTACATTATTATTTTATTTTCACTGGCATGGGATTTTCCTGGATTAACAAGGGTTACAACCTTGCCTTGTCATTTCCTGGATAACCATGGTGTGTTGGGATCCATTCTTGGTAGAGGTTTAGATTGCCAGAATATTTTGGATATGGGTGAGGTGTGTAGGCTTTAACCCTGTATAAAATTACCTACGTATGAATTGTAAGAACAAAAAATAAACAACGGCGAGAGCATAACACATAAAACATATATACACAAACTCCCCTAGATCCAAAACCTGGGACTACCAGATTGATTTTTCATTAGGTTCCTTTCAACGTCACAATACATATATATACATGCTGAAGCATCCATAAACCTCAATACATTAACCCTGGATTAGAACATAACCATAGTTCCCTTGACTGTATCTACAAAATACCATGGACTGAAAACCATCACGCGCAAAAGCATGTGTGAAATCCATGCACAAAACCATAGGTAGGCCTGTCCATAGGGTCCAATTTTTTTTTCCTTGGGGTGCTGCCCTGAAACCCGTAGCGGGGGGCTACCGCCCCCCTCAAACCCCCCGACAGGGGGGGCTGCTGCCCCCCCTCTAACCCGTCGACTTAACTATTGCGGCTAGTCATGGAAAGAATATAACACAACCCAACATTCTCCCACTTGTTGGTTTCTTTCCATAGGGGGCCATAGGAGAGCTTAGTCATTGATCCAACCCTGCAATTCCCATTGTTTCTCTACACCAAGAGAACTTCTCAGTGCTCACATAATTTGTCAATGCATCTGTAGTATTCTTCAAAGTGTCCACCTTTACTAGCAACACCTTTTTGTCTAGTTCTACCATATCCCTCACAAAGTGATACTGAACATCAATGTGCTTTTTCTTTGAATGATAAGCAGGGTTCTTTGCCAAGAAAGTTGCACTTTGGCTGTCACAGTATATCCTTGTAGCTTGTTGTACTAACCCGATAATTGAACACAATCTCTGCAACCAAACTGCTTCCTTTCTTGCATGAGTGGATGCCATGTATTCTGCCTCTGTAGTTGACAGTTCACTACAGATTGTCTCTTACTCATCCAACTGACTGCACCTCCAAATAGGTTAAACACATACCCACTTGTAGATCTTCTCTGATCCATATCTCCAGCCTAGTCTTCATCAACAAATCCATGGATGTCCAAAACTCTGTCCAATCGTGGTCTTCCTTGGTAGCACAAACCATAATCACTAGTGCCACACAAATAATTGAAAACCCGCTTCACTTCTATCAAATGCTCCTTCCTTGGTTTTGACATAAAATTGCTCAATACTCCCACTGCATTTGTAATGTCTGGTCTAGTACAAACCATTGCATACATCATATACCGACTTCACTTGCATATGGAACACGAGACATGTCCTCTTCCCCTTCCAATGTCTTGGGACACTCTTCAACAAATGACTTTACACCTACAGGAATAGGAACCTTCACTAGTTTAGTATCCTGCATATTAAATCTCTGCAGTATTATCTCAACATACTTCCTCTAGTTTAACCATAGTTTCCTCTTTTCCTGATCTCATTTAATTTCCATGCCCAAAATATAGTTTGCAGCACAAACATCTTTCATGTCGAATTTGGAGGACAATTGGGTCTTCAAATCCTAGATAACTTCTTTGTCATTTCCAACCAACAACATATCATCCACATACAGGGCCAGATAAATAACATGGTCACCAATTAATTTAAAATATATGCAGTGATCTACTTTTCTTCTGGTGAAGCCAAGTCCCCGTATAAATGTATCAAATTTCTGATACCACATCCTTGGTGATTGTTTTAACCCATACAAAGATGTTATTAACTTGCATACTAGTTATTTCTTATGCTTCACCACAAAGCCTTCAGGTTGCTTCATGTAGATCTCTTCTTCTAGATCCCCGTGAAGAAATGTTGTCTTCACATCCATCTGTTCTACCTAAAAATAAAAAACAGAAGAAATAGATAAAAGTAATATAATAAAAGATAGCTTGGCAACAGGAGAAAAAATATCACCAAAATGAATTCCCGGTAGCTAGGAATAACCTTTTACTACCAACTGAGCTTTGCATTTCTCCACCTTTCCTTCTGCATTCATCTTCTTCTTGAAAACCCATTTGCTGCCAATGGGGTTCCTTCCAGTCAGCAACCCCACCAGATCCTAAGCTTCATTTTTGTGCAAAGATTCCATTTCATCAACCATGGCCTCTTTCTAGAGTTTTCCATCCTCTAAATCTACTGCTTCCTTCACAGTTTTGGGATCATCATCAGTAATAGATAAAGAAAATTTTGAACAGAAAGTAGATGGAATATACCTTTCTTGCTACCTTCTTTCTCGAATTGATCTTCTCACAACCGGAGTTCGTGGCTCTTCATCTTCTGATTCCTCTTCTGCTGTAGAGTCTGGTTCTTCCTACATTAGCTCAAACTCTATCTTCTTAGATTCCTTTAGTAGGAATTCATGTTTAATAACATCTTTCACCTCTCTAAACACCACATCTCGGATACAACCTTCCTTATTACTGGGTTCCACATCTTATAGCCTTTTAAACCATCCTTATACCCTATAAAGATGCACTTTTTAGATTTACTATCCAAATTTGTTCTTTTCTCCTTTGGAACATGTACATATGCATCACATCCAAATACCCTCAGATGTGAAAGATAAGGTTTTTTACTAGTCCATACCTCTTGTAGAGTCTTATCCTCTAATGCTGATGAAGGTGATCTGTTGACCAGGTAACATGCATTCTCCACCACCTGTGCCCAAAATTCATGTCCTAACCTGCCACCACTAAGCATGATTCTTGACCTTTCCATCAACGTCTTGTTCATTCTTTCTGCAACTCCATTTTGGTCAGGTGTGTATGGAGTAGTCTTATGCCGTGCTATACCACACTTCTTACAAAACTCTTTAAATTTCTTCTTGCAAAACTCTCCACCGTTATCTGTCCTCAGTACCTTTATCTTCTTCTCTGTCTGGTTTTCCACCAGAGCCTTAAATTATTTAAACCTATCAAAGACTTCACATTTATTCTTGAGGAAATAGATTCATGTATTCCTTGAGAAGTCATGTATAAATGATACATAGTACATAGACTTACCCAGTGATGGAACCGACACAGGTCCAAACACATCACTGTGCACAAGCTCTAATATCTATTTCGCCCTTTTACCACTAGAGGGGAAACTCACCCGATTCTACTTCCCATATACACAATTTTCATAGAAATCAAAATCCAAAGAGCTATTAGACATACCTTCTACCATACCTTTACCATGAAGTATTCAAAGGCCCTTCTCTCCAATATTTCCAAGCCTTTGATGCCATAGCATGGTCTTTTCTCTAGAGACCACTAGATTTTCTGCTCCACTTTCAGGAACCACAGAACTATTGCACCCATCAATAATGGTGCTACCTTGCAGCTTGTACAGAGTTCCAATCTGAACTCCCCACATCAATAACAGTGCTCCCTAAACCATCTTGCAAGTATATTTTTTGAACACTGTTTTTACACTTGCATCATCTAGCTTGCTTACAGAAATAAGATTTCTGGCTAATGCAGGAATATGTAGAACACCCGGAAGTGTTCTAATCCTTCCACCTTGCAACTTCAACTTGACCTTTCTGCGACCAATGATTCTAGCCTTCCTGTCATCCCCCAAGAAGACATCACCACCATCATATTTCTCATACTCGCAGAACCACTCTCTATGGGGAGTGAAGTGAAAGAATGCACTTGAGTCAATCAACCATGCCTCATGATCTACATGTGTACTTGAAGAAGCAAATTACACATCCCTACCTTCATTTGAGGTGGTTTTCGCCTCTGTAGAAGGAACATCATCGTATCCATTTCCTTTCTCAGGAGCTTTAGATTTATAGTCCCTTTTGTAGCGCCCTTCCTTTCTGCATTTCCATCACACCTTTACAAGTTTTCCTAGAGATTTAGATCTCCCACTCGAGGAATTATTTTTGTTTCTATTCTGCGAGCATCCTCATACAGACAAGGCATCACCATTTTGTCTCTCCATATTTCTACCTCCATATTTTTCCGTCTCATATCCTATGTTAGCAAGGATCTGACTATTTCATCAAACTTCAAGGTAGTTGCATTGCTGCCTATTGCAATAACCAGACTATCCCATGAATCTGGTAGAGAACACAATAAAATGATGCACTTATCTTCATCTGAAATTTTAATATCAGTAGATAATAACTAGCTTACCACATTATTAAATGTGTTCATATGCTCTGTCACCGAGTCTCCATATTTCATCCTCAGGTTATACAAATTTCTTCCGTTCGAACAGTTTATTCACCAGAGACTTAGATTGGTAAAAAGTCCCTATCTTGTCCCACAAAGGCTTCATCGTAGCTTCCCCTGATACATTTAGCAATATTGAATCTGAGACACACAATTGTATTGTGCTTTTTACCTTCTGATCCAACATCTTTAAGTCTTCAACAGACATTGTCGTTGGTTTAGTACCCAGATCTACTACGATCCAGTGATCTTTATCCACCAACAGATCCTCCATCTTGAGTTAACACAACTCAAAATTCTGACCATTAAATTTCTCAATCTCTATCTTTCATTTGCTTGCCATATTCTTTCACCACAAGAATGGATCCCACAGATCTCCTCCTAAACATGGTCTACCACAAGCCCAAGAAAAACCCCTCAGCAGCAAAGACATCCCCTTGAAGCCAAAACAACTCTAATACCAAATGTAGGTTTTAACCCCATACAAAAATTACCTACATAAGAGTTCTAAGAACAGAAAATAAACAATGGCGAAAGCATAACACATAGAAAAAATATACACAGAGATTTTCCCCTGGATCCAAAAACCGGGACTACCAGATTGATTTTTCATTATGTTCCTTTCAATGTTACAGTACATATATATACATGTTGAAGCATCCATAAACACCAATCCATTAACCTTGGATTAGAACATAACTGTAGTTCCCTTGACCGGATCTACAAAATACCATGGACTGATAACCATCGTGCTCAAAACCATGTGCGAAATCCATGCACAAAACCATAGGTAGGTTCACCCACCTAATATAGGGTCCAAAAAAATTTCCTGAGGGCGCTGCCTTGGACCTCGTAGAGGGGGGCTACCCCCCCCTCAAGCCCCCCGACAAGGGGGGGTGCCGTCCCCCCTGTGATGCCCCCGCTACACCTGATGTAACGAAGGGTGGTCTCTGCCCCCCCTCTAACCCCCCGACTTAACTACTGGGACTAGTCGTTGAAAGAATATAACACAACCCAACAAGGTGGTCTCAAGGAAATGCCAAGGGTTGGGAGTGGAGATGGCTTTCTCTAGGAAGTCCTTGACAGGTGGGTGGAGGCAGGAAAATTCCTCTAGGTATGGAGAATAAATTCTGAGCCGTCCATGCTTGTTTTGGTTAGGTGATCTCTATACCAATTTAGGTGAGATCACAGTGGCTTGAGGGTGGAGGTGGATTAGCCTCTAGAGTTCCTATTTGGTTATATTTAGTTTACTCATGAGATCCCGCATTTATTCTTGGAATATGGCACGAGGGTGATTAGCTGAAAGAAATATTTGATTCATCCCAATCTATGGCTGGGAGGTACATGGAACTCCCTAACTTGGTTGGAATTTTCATATGTTATTATGTGTTGATTCTTATTGAGATTAATGAGAACAAGTTCTGATTTTATATGTGATTTTATGACTAGTTTGTCATGTTTCTATTCTAGTGAAATGTTGGTTACATGCATGGTATATTTCTTATTACATGATGTGCTCTTGTTATGGATCCATTCTAGCGTTTGATGGGATCTTAGTTACATTATATGAATGTGTAATAGCTTCGGGTTAAAAGTTCATGTAATAAAGGGTAATAAAGGCAAACTAAGACCAAGGCCATGGGACATGTATTCCAAGCTGAATGTTTGGCAAAGCACTCTATCGGGTATAACATTTGGTTTATTAATGTCTAAGGAAATTGGCAAAGGAAAAGAGAAAATTGGCATTTAATTATGAGAAATAAAGGAAAATAGGAGAAAAGTAAGGTGAAGAGGCATATATTTGGATGAGAGGGAAATTAGAGGAAAAATGAGGGAAAATGAAGAAAATAGAGCCCTCAAATATAAAAAGGCTTCTGACGATCAGTTCATGGTTTTTTTGGTTTTAAGTCTTGCTGGTTTAGCTTTTTGTTAGTTTTAGCTTGGGTTAAGTGAGAAAGAGAGAAAATAGCACCAAGAGGAGAAAGTAAGCAAGCAATCAAAGGGAGGAAAGGTGTAACACCTCCTCCCTCCTTTACCCAAATTCACAAGCTCGCTAGGATAAACATGAGATGAGAGTTAATATCCGAGACTCGATTTCCAAGATGCACTTATGGAAAATGGGGTCCACATGTCCATAACCGATTGCAAACACCCTGTGAAAAATGACCACATTGTGATCATCCTAACTTAACCCAACACTATTTGTTTTTAGTTTTTCTTCCTTAAATTTAACAGTACTTTCTATTTTTGGCAGTTTTCTCGGGTTATAAACTTTTGAGGCCATTTTGAGGGCGTAAACGACATTTTCATGGGGAGGGATTAGAATAGTGCAAGACTAGTTTGCTATTTTTCTTTTGGTATCCTCGCCGAGATCTTCGAAATGAGGTATTATGATAGTCAAACAAAGATCGTATGCCAAAGCTATGACCCCGAGAAGTTGGAGGTCTCAATTTATCATTTATACAAACATTTGTGTACATAGTATATGTAGGTTAAAAATACATATATGTTTATTAATTTAATAATCTGACTAGAGAAACATAATTGACACAATGACAAATCTAAATATTCAATCTCAACTCAAAGCTTGATCCAGACTGACCAGAACATACTAGGCATTTCGTCAAACACATGGCATACATGTAAGCTACAAGTCATGAATGCATATATGGTCATAAAAGTCTAAGATTAATCTAAGAATCACCAAAAAGGACCTATGTCATCTCCACATAGTTCCAACAACACATATTATCCCATACATTAACCAACCAATCAATAGCTAAACCATTCGTGACCGGAGACATAAATAACATACATCATGTAACCAAAAAATAATAAGTAAATAACCAGCATAGGAACCATGAAACCTCGACCATAATATCACTAACATAATCACTGAAAATATTCTTTAATGACAATAGAAGAATAATTATTACTAATATATGGAAATACCAACCAAGTCAGGGACTTCCACATACCACTTGACCATAGATTGAGCTAAACCAAATATCTCTTTCAGCCAATCAACCCCGCGCCATATTCCATGCATGAATGTGGGATGTCATGGGATATACCAAGCAAAACAAAACTAGGGAATCCAAAGGCCAAACCCCCTCAACCCTCAACTAGTGATTCCACCTCGCGGTCGAACATCACCAACACAAACCGAATCGATCTCTACCGAAGCTATCTAGGGCTTCAGGAACAAGTAACTTGCCCACAACCTTCAAGGGCTCCAAAGCGTTTGTCCAACCCAACTCTAGGGACAGGTAACTCAACCCACCAAGGGCTCGAGATCATTTGTCCCAACCTAGGCTCAAGGACTAGTAACTCAACTGATTCGAGTTGACTCAACTCCCGGATTTAAGCAATATATTTTTCTTTCGTGATGTGATTATAATTGAATTTAAAATGGCATAAAGGAACATAAATGCATGCTATAACGAAAAAGGAACATGAAAAGAATCAATAGCATAAAACTCAAGACATTGATAACGGAGTTTGTCTAGGAGGGACTATGTCTCCGAGCCTCGGTGTCAAGATGGTGTAGGCCGCTACATTAAGTGCTGTGAATAGTGATGATGTACATAAGAGGTGACATCGCTATCATACAAGGAAAATTCCCTCACGCAGGAGTGACTCCAAGAGATGTTTCACTACAGGAACTCTCAGTGAAAAAGGACTCCTATCAGTATGTCATAAACTCATGCATGATGATAATGAACATCCCGCCAACATGGCATAAAAGGGATTTCAATACAATCATAAATGGTGACACATGAGTATCCCATCAACATAACGACAAAGGGATCTCAAACAAAACATGACGAATCATGACAACAAGTACATCCCACGAATGATTTCGCGTCACATCAAACAGGAATCATGAAACAAGTAAGAAAACAATATCCCACATCAAACATCAAACAGGGATCTATGTAGCTGTCACACGGAATCTGTCAAGGGTGCGGACACGACTGACCTTCCTAGAAGTCTAAGACATTCTAATGACAAACAAGACAAAATGGAGTGATCTTTCTCTAAATACACCTTTTACAACATGAAAACTACAAGTGTTTAGGCTTACCTTATTCCAAAACGCTGTTGTTGAAGTCCGTTCTTGACGATCCGGATGAGCTCCTCCTTCAAGTCAATTCCTGCAACCACAAACAATCAAACAATTACCAAGCACTTGCATTTCATATAATAAAACATATATTCAACATGCAGACCAAGGAACACATGAAATAACTCATTAACACAAGCTATTGAGAAAAATAAACCAGTTTGTATTAATAACGAAACAAAGAAACTCTTACAACCTGGCCTTGGTGTTGTGCAAGTTCCTCCCAGGGTCCATCAAGGGTTTTCCTCTACTTTGACAAAGCTCACCCTCTCCCAAGTAGAATCAAGTGAAGACAATCTCTCCTCACAAGGGCTCTAATGGAAGACCTAAATCCTGCAGCATTTACCGAAAGAAAATGTATAGCTCCAACCTCTTCTCCTTCTGGCTCAATGCCTTTATTTATAGTGCTGTAAAGAGGTTATTCAGGTCCACCATCAATGGGATCATCCCCCTCTTTGGGTGGGATAGCTCCCTTATTGATGGGATAAGTTCCCCCTTAATAGAGATACATGAACCAACTGGAGGCGCATCCATTTCATCAAACCGACCTCTAGAATGTTCTAGAAGTAACCACAAGTAACTTTTTCAAGATAAAACTCGCGCATTTTGCCTTTTACAGAGGGACGCACCTGTCCCTTAACATACAGAGCGTCCATGGACACATATTTTGTGAACAAGGTCAGCGTCCCCGCAGGTAAGGCTAGAGAGAACCTGCGACCCCAGAGATAAACATAGTTTTTACAAGACTTTCTCTCTTCTTTGAGTTTGAGATGGATAACAGAGGCATGAGACTTGCCTAAGAGGGTAGCATGACTGTTGATTTGAGCCATACTAACTGTAAGTAGTCAAGGTGACATTTTTTAGTGTAACAGATTGCCCCCTAAAGTGCGAAGCCTGGAATAGAATAGGGTTTTGTAATTCTAGGAAGGGTGAAGCGCTTTATCATTTCAAGGATTACCTTGTGGATGGCCTGGTTGGAACCTGCAATTTTCAACACAAAATACATGGATAGGATTATATCATCACTGAGGTAGGAATTCCCATACTCAGATTCAAAACTTTAACTAATGGACTAACTATTCTATTCCAGACTTCTAGGAAGGTCAGTCGTGTCCGCACCCTTGACAAATACTTCAGATGACTTTTGTACAATCCACATGTTCTTAAGGCATCCAGAGAGGGTTGGTGGTTAATCGCAGCTTCATCGTCTTCTACGTGCTCTCTCTCTCTCCAGTCTAACATGTTTTGGGCCCTGCACATCAAAAGAGTCAATTAGAAATTAATTTGAGAAAATTTGGTGGTTTTTTGAGAGAGTTAGGGTTTTGAAATGCGCCCTTTGCGGAAGACGCACCCCGGCTTTTTAGCACAGGGCGTCCGGACGCAGCTCGCCTGAAGGCGGACTGCGTCCCCAGACCTTTTTCCCGTGTGAGAAAAAGTCGGGGGACGCGGCTCACCCGAAGGGCACCTGCGTCCGCCGAGGGGCGCATTTTGAACCCAAAACCCCCCAAAAAAATGAAACAGAGACCAAAAACAAAAAACTAAACGGATAAAAATGAAGAGTGGGATGTGTAAAATACCTCGGTGAAGCGGCGTTCGATTCCGACGGTCAGATTTTCCGCAGCAACCACGGGAAGTTTCTTGTCAAAAGCTCCTTTTTCAACCTCAACAGTGAAACGGTAAAAATGACATGGTAAAAGGTCTTTTTATAGGTTTTTTGGATGAATTAGTTCATTTTTTACCATGAAAAGATGTTTTCAAATGTATTTTTGCCTATTTTAAACAGGTATGAGTAATGTGTCGCTTTTGTGCAGGACGAAGGGATTTCAAGGGAAATTGTAATTTTTCACAAACAAAATTTCAGAGTCATCTTTTAAGCCCTTTTCTGACTCCTAAAACATGAAAAGATCGCCGAGTGTTTCTTTTTCACTCGTTAAAACGGAATTAAAAGACGGTCCCCTTTTAGCTCTTTTCTGACCGCAAAATCAGGAAAAGATTGCCGGGTTTTTGTCGTTTCAAACTCGATAAGGAAATAAAACGACGTGTCTTTGATCGCTTTTTACTTTTCAGGTCAACGATAATATTATGAAAGTACTCCTTGGTCGCAAGATCAAGCGGTTCCCCCAGGTATTATTTTATACTTTTTCGGGCTTGAGGGACACAAATATACGAAAAAGTTCAACGTGGAGTTTCCTTAAGTTTTTCAGACTCTCTAAAATTGAAAAACGCCGAGTTTCTCCTATACTGGGCTCGTTAAACTTTTACAGTAAAGGACCTGTTCAATTACAAACAGGAACGAACTGCTCCTTCCTAGGGTTCGCATTTAAACTAGGTTGGACTCGTCCGAAGGATGAGCTTATAATCAAGCATATGTTATCCTCCTCAAGCTTGTTAAAAATAAAGAGGTACTTGCCAGAAATGGTGGGGGAAAAAAGAGAAGAATGAACCTATTTGTCACCTTTTGCCTCAGAAGAAACTTTATTACCGCTCTTGAACACGACACTTTTCATTCACCTGGATTGGGAAATCTTTTACCTCACAGTTGACTAAATCACTTTGAAAATCTTTAACCGGGTTCAGGGATCAACTTTGAGTTATTCGTCACCAAACCATCTGTTGTGTCGTTATGTGTTCAAGAGGTCTGCAAGCAAAACTTTCATCTGCAAAATACTTGTCATCCATTGACCATCCCTGAGTCAGTCCTTACAGCAACATTTCTTCAACTTGAACAATGATTTCGTGTTGCAGGCTTGCCTGCAACGGGTCGCTTTCTATCGACATCGACACATTATCTAGACAGATGACTTAGGAATCAACAGTACCTTGAAGTCTGCATGCATCAATGGCAGGTTTCTCGCCTTTGACGTCAGTTTACATCATTGACTTTCGATCAGAGGATTCCGTGAAGTGTTCGACATCAAAACATCTATTCACATTTCACGGGTTGTGCTTGGTACTTTGAGAACCATTGACATTACTGGTGGTTTCTCTCACACTTGTTAACAGTTTACATCATTGACTGGTAATCAAGTGGTTTCTACCATGTTCGACATCGAATCATTTAATCACATGACTAGAATCGTACCAATTCGGGAAGTAGAAGTGAAGACCCTGGATCTAGTTTCTACCATCCAGGCTGCGAGGAGTTTTGTATTCATTGTCTATGTAGACTTATCATAAACAGATGGCTGCGTCCATACTGTGTCTACAAAAGTCTATAAAAATAATGTACTGCAAGATCATTCCTGTATTAGGATAGTTAGTCCATTAGTTAAAGTTTTGAATCTGAGTATGGGAATGCCTACCTCAGTGATGATATAATCTTATCCATGTATTTTGTGTTGAAAATTGCAGGTTCCAACCAGGCCATCCACAAGGCAATCCTTGAAATGATAAAGCGCTTCACCCTTCCTAGAATTACAAAACCCTATTCTATTCCAGGCTTCGCACTTTAGGGGGCAATCTGTTACACTAAAAAATGTCACCTTGACTACTTACAGTTAGTATGGCTCAAATCAACAAGTCATGCTACCCTCTTAGGCAAGTCTCATGCCTCTGTTATCCATCTCAAACTCAAAGAAGAGAGAAAGTCTTGTAAAAATCATGTTTATCTCTGGGGTCGCAGGTTCTCTCTAGCCTTACCTGCGGGGACGCTGACCATGTTCACAAAATCCGCGTCCATAGACGCTCTGTATGTTAAGGGACAGGTGCGTCCCTCTGTAAAAGGCAAAATGCGCGAGTTTTATCTTGAAAAAGTTACTTGTGGTTACTTCTAGAACATTCTAGAGGTCGGTTTGATGAAATGGATGCGCCTCCAGTTGGTTCATGTATCTCTATTAAGGGGGAACTTATCCCATCAATAAGGGAGCTATCCCACCCATAGAGGGGGATGATCCCATTGATAGTGGACCTGAATAACCTCTTTACAGCACTATAAATGAAGGCATTGAGCCAGAAGGAGAGGAGGTTGGAGCTATACATTTTCTTTGGGTAAATGCTGCAGGATTTAGGTCTTCCATTAGAGCCCTTGTGAGGAGAGATTGTCTTCACTTGATTCTACTTGGGAGAGGGTGAGCTTTGTCAAAGTAGAGGAAAACCCTTGATGGACCCTGGGAGGAACTTGCACAACACCAAGGCCAGGTTGTAAGAGTTTCTTTGTTTCGTTATTAATACAAACTGGTTTATTTTTCTCAATAGCTTGTGTTAATGAGTTATTTCATGTGTTCCTTGGTCTGCATGTTGAATATATGTTTTATTATATGAAATGCAAGTGCTTGGTAATTGTTTGATTGTTTGTGGTTGCAGGAATTGACTTGAAGGAGGAGCTCATCCGGATCGTCAAGAACGGACTTCAACAACAGCGTTTTGGAATAAGGTAAGCCTAAACACTTGTAGTTTTCATGTTGTAAAAGGTGTATTTAGAGAAAGATCACTCCATTTTGTCTTGTTTGTCATTAGAATGTCTTAGACTTCTAGGAAGGTCAGTCGTGTCCGCACCCTTGACAGATTCCGTGTGACAAATTGGCTGTACCTTGATTTGCGTCGTTATGCTGGGGGCATGCGAACTTATAACAAGCATAGTTTTTCGTTTCAAGCTTGCGTAAACATGAAACTAAATCCGAGCATAGTTCTTTTCCTGTGTCAAGCTCGTTAAAAAATGAAACAAATCCTCCTCTACTTGAGTCGAGAGATTGACTAGATCTCATAGATGTTAAATGTTTAGGTTAGTTATTTCAGTTTTTTGCATAGTTTTCTTATAGTTTTAGGTCGAGTCTTTCAAATGATCTCGTAACTCAACCTTCATTTCATCCAAATGAAGCTGGGGGGCATGCGCTCTAGTAGTTATGCTTAGGGGGCATCAAGCACAGTTTTCTCTCTGTTTCAAGCTTGTGTAAAAATGAAACTACTTTGAAGCATAGTTTTTGTCTGTTTCAAGCTTTTGTAAAAATGAAACCTATCTCGAGTCAATTTCAGTTATTTTCAAGACTCGTTAAACTCATGAAAATACCGAGATTATTTTGCTATCTTTCATTCTCGTAAAAGAAATGAAAATGCCGAGTTCTTTCCGTCTTTTCCTGCTCGTAAATTAAATTGAAAGTCGGCTATATGAGTACATTTTTATCATTTTTTCGAACTCGTTAAAACTTACGAAAAAGTGAAAACCATGAGTACATTTTTATCCCTTTTTCGAACTCGTTAAAACTTACGAAAAAGTGAAACCTTGGAGTTCTCTTTTAAGCCCTTTTCAGACTCTTAAAACATGAAAAGATTGCCGAGCGTTTCTTTTACACTCGTTAAAACGGAATTAAAAGACGGTCCCCTTTTAGCTCTTTTCGGACCGCAAAATCAGGAAAAGATTGCCGGGTTTTTGTCGTTTCAAACTCGATAAGGAAATAAAACGACGTGTCCTTGATCGCTTTTTACTTTTCAGGTCAGTGGCACTAATTATGAAAGTACTCCTTGGTCGCAAGATCAAGCGGTTCCCCCAGGTATTATTTTATACTTTTTCGGGCTTGAGGGACACAAATATACGAAAAAGTTCAACGTGGAGTCTCCTTTAGTTTTTTCAGACTCTCTAAAATTGAAAAACGCCGAGTTTCTCCTATACTGGGCTCGTTAAACTTTTACAGTAGAGGACCTGTTCAATTACAAACAGGAACGAACCACTCCTTCCTAGGGTTCGAATTTAAACTAGGTTGGACTCGTCCGAAGGATGAGCTTATAATCAAGCATATGTTATCCTCCTCAAGCTTGTTAAAAATAAAGAGGTACTTGCCAGAAATGGTGGGGGAAAAAAGAGAAGAATGAACCTGTTTGTCACCTTTTGTCTCAGAAGAAACTTTATTACCACTCTTGAACACGACACTTTTCATTCACCTGGGTTGGGAAATCTTTTACCTCACAGTTGACCAAATCACTTTGAAAGTCTTTAACCAGGTTCCAGGGGTTAACTTTGAGTTATACGTCACCAAGCCATCTGTTGTGTCGTTATGTGTTCAAGAGGTCTGCAAGCAAAAACTTTCATCTGCAAAATACTTGTCATCCATTTGACCATCCCTGAGTCAGTCCTTACAGCAACATTTCTTCAACTTGAATAATGATTTCGTGTTGCGGGCTTGCCTGCAAACGGGTCGCTTTCTATCGACATCGACACATTATCTAGAAAGATGACTTAGGAATCGACAGTACCTTGAAGTCTGCATGCATCAATGGCAGGTTTCTCGCCTTTGACGTCAGTTTACATCATTGACTTTCGATCAGAGGATTCCGTGAAGTGTTCGACATCAAAACATCTATTCACATTTCACGGGTTGTGCTTGGTATTTTGAGAACCATTGACATTACTGGTGGTTTCTCTCACGCTTGTTAACAGTTTACATCATTGACTGGTAATCAAGTGGTTTCTACCATGTTCGACATCGAATCATTTAATCACATGGTTAGAATCGTACCAATTCGGGAAGTAGAAGTGAAGACCCTGGATCTAGTTTCTACCATCCAGGCTGCGAGGAGTTTTGTATTCATTATCTATGTAGACTAATCATAAACAGATGGCTGCGTCCATACTGTGTCCACAAAAGTCTATAAAAATGATGTACTGCAAGATCATTCCTGTATCAGAATAGTTAGTCCATTAGTTAAAGTTTTGAATCTGAGTATGGGAATGCCTACCTCAGTGATGATATAATCCTATCCATGTATTTTGTGTTGAAAATTGCAGGTTCCAACCAGGCCATCCACAAGGTAATCCTTGAAATGATAAAGCGCTTCACCCTTCCTAGAATTACAAAACCCTATTCTATTCCAGGCTTCGCACTTTAGGGGGCAATCTGTTACACTAAAAAATGTCACCTTGACTACTTACAGTTAGTATGGCTCAAATCAACAGTCATGCTACCCTCTTAGGCAAGTCTCATGCCTCTGTTATCCATCTCAAACTCAAAGAAGAGAGAAAGTCTTGTAAAAACTATGTTTATCTCTGGGGTCGCAGGTTCTCTCTAGCCTTACCTGCGGGGACGCTGACCTTGTTCACAAAATATGTGTCCATGGACGCTCTGTATGTTAAGGGACAGGTGCGTCCCTCTGTAAAAGGCAAAATGCGCGAGTTTTATCTTGAAAAAGTTACTTGTGGTTACTTCTAGAACATTCTAGAGGTCGGTTTGATGAAATGGATGCGCCTCCAGTTGGTTCATGTATCTCTATTAAGGGGGAACTTATCCCATCAATAAGGGAGCTATCCCACCCAAAGAGGGGGATGATCCCATTGATGGTGGACCTGAATAACCTCTTTACAACACTATAAATAAAGGCATTGAGCCAGAAGGAGAAGAGGTTGGAGCTATACATTTTCTTTGGGTAAACGCTGCAGGATTTAGGTCTTCCATTAGAGCCCTTGTGAGGAGAGATTGTCTTCACTTGATTCTACTTGGGAGAGGGTGAGCTTTGTCAAAGTAGAGGAAAACCCTTGATGGACCCTGGGAGGAACTTGCACAACACCAAGGCCAGGTTGTAAGAGTTTCTTTGTTTCGTTATTAATACAAACTGGTTTATTTTTCTCAATAGCTTGTGTTAATGAGTTATTTCATGTGTTCCTTGGTCTGCATGTTGAATATATGTTTTATTATATGAAATGCAAGTGCTTGGTAATTGTTTGATTGTTTGTGGTTGCAGGAATTGACTTGAAGGAGGAGCTCATCCGGATCGTCAAGAACGGACTTCAACAACAGCGTTTTGGAATAAGGTAAGCCTAAACACTTGTAGTTTTCATGTTGTAAAAGGTGTATTTAGAGAAAGATCACTCCATTTTGTATTAATAACGAAACAAAGAAACTCTTACAACCTGGCCTTGGTGTTGTGCAAGTTCCTCCCAGGGTCCATCAAGGGTTTTCCTCTACTTTGACAAAGCTCACCCTCTCCCAAGTAGAATCAAGTGAAGACAATCTCTCCTCACAAGGGCTCTAATGGAAGACCTAAATCCTGCAGCATTTACCCAAAGAAAATGTATAGCTCCAACCTCTTCTCCTTCTGGCTCAATGCCTTTATTTATAGTGCTGTAAAGAGGTTATTCAGGTCCACCATCAATGGGATCATCCCCCTCTTTGGGTGGGATAGCTCCCTTATTGATGGGATAAGTTCCCCCTTAATAGAGATACATGAACCAACTGGAGGCGCATCCATTTCATCAAACCGACCTCTAGAATGTTCTAGAAGTAACCACAAGTAACTTTTTCAAGATAAAACTCGCGCATTTTGCCTTTTACAGAGGGACGCACCTGTCCCTTAACATACAGAGCGTCCATGGACACATATTTTGTGAACAAGGTCAGCGTCCCCGCAGGTAAGGCTAGAGAGAACCTGCGACCCCAGAGATAAACATAGTTTTTACAAGACTTTCTCTCTTCTTTGAGTTTGAGATGGATAACAGAGGCATGAGACTTGCCTAAGAGGGTAGCATGACTGTTGATTTGAGCCATACTAACTGTAAGTAGTCAAGGTGACATTTTTTAGTGTAACAGATTGCCCCCTAAAGTGCGAAGCCTGGAATAGAATAGGGTTTTGTAATTCTAGGAAGGGTGAAGCGCTTTATCATTTCAAGGATTACCTTGTGGATGGCCTGGTTGGAACCTGCAATTTTCAACACAAAATACATGGATAGGATTATATCATCACTGAGGTAGGCATTCCCATACTCAGATTCAAAACTTTAACTAATGGACTAACTATTCTGATACAGGAATGATCTTGCAGTACATCATTTTTATAGACTTTTGTGGACACAGTATGGACGCAACCATCTGTTTATGATTAGTCTACATAGATAATGAATACAAAACTCCTCGCAGCCTGGATGGTAGAAACTAGATCCAGGGTCTTCACTTCTACTTCCCGAATTGGTACGATTCTAACCATGTGATTAAATGATTCGATGTCGAACATGGTAGAAACCACTTGATTACCAGTCAATGATGTAAACTGTTAACAAGCGTGAGAGAAACCACCAGTAATGTCAATGGTTCTCAAAATACCAAGCACAACCCGTGAAATGTGAATAGATGTTTTGATGTCGAACACTTCACGGAATCCTCTGATCGAAAGTCAATGATGTAAACTGACGTCAAAGGCGAGAAACCTGCCATTGATGCATGCAGACTTCAAGGTACTGTCGATTCCTAAGTCATCTTTCTAGATAATGTGTCGATGTCGATAGAAAGCGACCCGTTTGCAGGCAAGCCCGCAACACGAAATCATTGTTCAAGTTGAAGAAATGTTGCTGTAAGGACTGACTCAGGGATGGTCAAATGGATGACAAGTATTTTGCAGATGAAAGTTTTTGCTTGCAGACCTCTTGAACACATAACGACACAACAGATGGCTTGGTGACGTATAACTCAAAGTTAACCCCTGGAACCTGGTTAAAGACTTTCAAAGTGATTTGGTCAACTGTGAGGTAAAAGATTTCCCAACCCAGGTGAATGAAAAGTGTCGTGTTCAAGAGTGGTAATAAAGTTTCTTCTGAGACAAAAGGTGACAAACAGGTTCATTCTTCTCTTTTTTCCCCCACCATTTCTGGCAAGTACCTCTTTATTTTTAACAAGCTTGAGGAGGATAACATATGCTTGATTATAAGCTCATCCTTCGGACGAGTCCAACCTAGTTTAAATTCGAACCCTAGGAAGGAGTGGTTCGTTCCTGTTTGTAATTGAACAGGTCCTCTACTGTAAAAGTTTAACGAGCCCAGTATAGGAGAAACTCGGCGTTTTTCAATTTTAGAGAGTCTGAAAAAACTAAAGGAGACTCCACGTTGAACTTTTTCGTATATTTGTGTCCCTCAAGCCCGAAAAAGTATAAAATAATACCTGGGGGAACCGCTTGATCTTGCGACCAAGGAGTACTTTCATAATTAGTGCCACTGACCTGAAAAGTAAAAAGCGATCAAGGACACGTCGTTTTATTTCCTTATCGAGTTTGAAACGACAAAAACCCGGCAATCTTTTCCTGATTTTGCGGTCCGAAAAGAGCTAAAAGGGGACCGTCTTTTAATTCCGTTTTAACGAGTGTAAAAGAAACGCTCGGCAATCTTTTCATGTTTTAAGAGTCTGAAAAGGGCTTAAAAGAGAACTCCAAGGTTTCACTTTTTCGTAAGTTTTAACGAGTTCGAAAAAGGGATAAAAATGTACTCATGGTTTTCACTTTTTCGTAAGTTTTAACGAGTTCGAAAAAATGATAAAAATGTACTCATATAGCCGACTTTCAATTTAATTTACGAGCAGGAAAAGACGGAAAGAACTCGGCATTTTCATTTCTTTTACGAGAATGAAAGATAGCAAAATAATCTCGGTATTTTCATGAGTTTAACGAGTCTTGAAAATAACTGAAATTGACTCGAGATAGGTTTCATTTTTACAAAAGCTTGAAACAGACAAAAACTATGCTTCAAAGTAGTTTCATTTTTACACAAGCTTGAAACAGAGAGAAAACTGTGC
The DNA here is from genome assembly GCA_031772625.1 of Pinus tabuliformis. Classification (NCBI taxonomy): domain Eukaryota; kingdom Viridiplantae; phylum Streptophyta; class Pinopsida; order Pinales; family Pinaceae; genus Pinus; species Pinus tabuliformis. The sequence goes on from CM062816.1 coordinate 1,766,314,892, forward strand.
TTGATGCCCCCTAAGCATAACTACTAGAGCGCATGCCCCCCAGCTTCATTTGGATGAAATGAAGGTTGAGTTACGAGATCATTTGAAAGACTCGACCTAAAACTATAAGAAAACTATGCAAAAAACTGAAATAACTAACCTAAACATTTAACATCTATGAGATCTAGTCAATCTCTCGACTCAAGTAGAGGAGGATTTGTTTCATTTTTTAACGAGCTTGACACAGGAAAAGAACTATGCTCGGATTTAGTTTCATGTTTACGCAAGCTTGAAACGAAAAACTATGCTTGTTATAAGTTCGCATGCCCCCAGCATAACGACGCAAATCAAGGTACAAGGGTGCGGACACGACTGACCTTCCTAGAAGTCTAAGACATTCTAATGACAAACAAGACAAAATGGAGTGATCTTTCTCTAAATACACCTTTTACAACATGAAAACTACAAGTGTTTAGGCTTACCTTATTCCAAAACGCTGTTGTTGAAGTCCGTTCTTGACGATCCGGATGAGCTCCTCCTTCAAGTCAATTCCTGCAACCACAAACAATCAAACAATTACCAAGCACTTGCATTTCATATAATAAAACATATATTCAACATGCAGACCAAGGAACACATGAAATAACTCATTAACACAAGCTATTGAGAAAAATAAACCAGTTTGTATTAATAACGAAACAAAGAAACTCTTACAACCTGGCCTTGGTGTTGTGCAAGTTCCTCCCAGGGTCCATCAAGGGTTTTCCTCTACTTTGACAAAGCTCACCCTCTCCCAAGTAGAATCAAGTGAAGACAATCTCTCCTCACAAGGGCTCTAATGGAAGACCTAAATCCTGCAGCATTTACCCAAAGAAAATGTATAGCTCCAACCTCTTCTCCTTCTGGCTCAATGCCTTTATTTATAGTGCTGTAAAGAGGTTATTCAGGTCCACCATCAATGGGATCATCCCCCTCTTTGGGTGGGATAGCTCCCTTATTGATGGGATAAATTCCCCCTTAATAGAGATACATGAACCAACTGGAGGCGCATCCATTTCATCAAACCGACCTCTAGAATGTTCTAGAAGTAACCACAAGTAACGTTTTCAAGATAAAACTCGCGCATTTTGCCTTTTACAGAGGGACGCACCTGTCCCTTAACATACAGAGCGTCCATGGACACATATTTTGTGAACAAGGTCAGCGTCCCCGCAGGTAAGGCTAGAGAGAACCTGCGACCCCAGAGATAAACATAGTTTTTACAAGACTTTCTCTCTTCTTTGAGTTTGAGATGGATAACAGAGGCATGAGACTTGCCTAAGAGGGTAGCATGACTGTTGATTTGAGCCATACTAACTGTAAGTAGTCAAGGTGACATTTTTTAGTGTAACAGTAGCACAATTGGTGAGCTCCAGTATTGCAGCAATGATGCTGCAACTCCTGGGACTCCCTACTTTACTTTTATCAACTCGGTAGTTCGTAACAAACTTGGAAGTGACGGTGCTATATGCACAAGTAGTAGCTCTTATTTCAGGCTGTCACTTGATCAGCTGGCACAAGTTCGCTAGGAGCTTAAGCCAACTTCTATGAGTTCATAGAAGAAGCTTTTAACTGTGATGGATGAAAGCTAACTCAAAAGAGGCTATTCTACTTGCAGAAAGAAGATGAAAGTTGAAAGGAAGTGCAAACCCTAGTTTTATCGACTAACCCTACTTGTGCAAGAAAAGAGATGTAAAACTACTGAAATGGATGCCATGGACTATTGTAGAGGTAAAATACATGTGTTTAAGCTATTTCTGAATAAAAATATGGAAAAGTCATCTTTCTGTATTTTTGAGAAATTTTATGCAGAATTATTATGCATGTGTTTTAACCATTTTTTACTGTGTAGAGGTTTATTGGCGAAAGAAAATGGAGTGGGTGTTTTTAGGGGGTTAGGAAGGTGTGGAGAGGACCTAAGGGGTTCCTAGAACCCCTCTGTATATTTCCACCACGCTCAGATCTCGAAAAATCGCTCGTGTTATCTTCTACAGGAGGCTGCAAGGGATCTACAGGAAATTCTACATGGACAGGCCGAAAGTGGTTTTTAGAGGATTGATGGGGGAAAAACGGTGGGGAAGTGGAAACGAAGGATGGCTGAGGATGTTAAGGGGTATAGGACCTGGTAAATGAAGCTCAGGAGTGATGAAGATGGTTGGATTTATTCAAGGAGGAAGAAAGCAATGTTGAACAAAAATGTTGAAATTAGGGCAAGTGGGGAAAGTGTGGCGAATGAAGGGAAGAAATATTGAGTGAGCGACTGGAGCAGGTTGTATGATGGAGGAAGGGTAGTTAGGAATGTATTACAGGTGTTCTGCACACTACTTTCCAAAACTGATCCAAACAAAGACTAAAAAAACAGAGATATATTTATTTTGACCTAATCTGCCCTTAAAAACCAGAAATATGATGAACAACAGTTTATAGATAGAAAATCATGAAAGAGAGCTATGGAAACTGAGCAAGAATAGATCTAAACATGGAAACACAATTGATATCAACTTTTCCAACCCAAAATCTAACACTAGTAATTGCATTGGAAGACAAAAACAATGTTTTTGTGGCAGCAAGTGTACCTTGGTCTCAATTCATGATCACAAGGAGGGAGAAATGAGATAAAGGATTGCTTGGTAGCCTTTTTGTGGATCTTTTCTATTACCAAACTATCAAATCAACATGAAGCATGAACAACTATCTTAATCATAAAAACAACCTAAGTAATGAAGCAAGATTTTAACCTAAATAATAGAAATTATTCTATGAATGTAAGAAAAACACATAAAAGTACACAAAGGAGGTACTGGGCACTTGGGTTGGGCCCAAACCCAAAAGCTACAGCCCCATAAGAAATATTATAGCTAGTGCAAAGCTGGATTCATCTTCATTGATAAAAAAATAATAGTTACATCCCAGAAACTATCTACAAGAAAAAGCTCGAAAATGTGTTGATACAGGGCTGCACTAAAGTGCGAAAATAGACTAAAAAAATGACTAAACTACCAAGGCTTGAAGCCTTCCTACTTATGCAAACGAGGACCCCCAACAGTCCTTAATTTTAGGAGATTGGCTGCCCAAAACTGCAGTTAATCGGCCACTTCACTAGACCTGCTCAGCTACCCCTTGAAATCATCTTTGGTGGGCTATAAAACTCTAAGCTAATGGTGGAGAACTCGAGGAAGGGATCATTTAGTGCAGTAGACACCCCTCCTACAAATCCGCAGCCTTGTTTCCTTGTATTTGGCTACCAATCTACTCATAAATGCCTGATCTTGGTCCAAAAAGTCCAAAAATCTGCAATAAGCACGTATTAGACCTTGTGGTAAAGTGATTATTCCCATTCACACAATTAACATAAGTATATTCAAAAGCATACATAAAACTATGGAGAATGGTGGATTAAATGAGAATAATAGGCAAAATGAGCCCATATAGTTACCCATTTCCGGGTCTCATCATCACCCTCCTGCTGAATGTGTTGCTCATCCTCTTAGCAACTAATCCAGTTAATCATATTTGATTGCTTTGACTGCCTCTCTGACATCCCAGGCCTCTGAAGTGATGTCCTCTTCCCTATCATGAAATCCTGCCTTTCTGTCTACCTCCTCCCATTGTCTTTGCTCCTCTTCTTCCTTGACCCCTTCTAACAGCCCTAGCAGTAGTGGAGGGATGAACTTAAGACCAATCCAATTGGCTTTCAAGTTCTACATTGATTGTTTGTATAGGGGTACTCTTCTCATAGCCTCCCTCATTCTGGTTGGGGAGTGGTATTCTCTTATTTTTAGACTATGGGACAAGGTGTTCCATCTCCTTGTGCAAGCATGAATGCAATTATCACCAAACAGTCTTTCCATGTCCTCAAAGTGAGCAATGGCCTGAGCTTGCCTTTCAACATAGTCAGGTACGATGTGAGGGTTGTCTGCAAGGTACCGATGGGAATATATAAGGGTTGAGGGATCTTCTGGTTCTACCCTGATCATAAGTGGCTCATTCAGTTCCCTGGGCATAATCTTCTGAATCTCTACTCCTCTCTTTTCCTCATGGCTTAACCAAGAAGCCATGGCCATAAATTGCTGATCCCCTAATACAGTGCTTGGGTCCCATAGATTCATGTTAGGAAGTGCCAAGTTATGTAAATAGAATTCTACTAACTTGGCCTTATCTTTAGCTGAGCTACTATCGTACAATTGTAGAAACTGATTGTAATTCTGAAATGGAGTGGTGCCCCTTTGGGCCAATGTGTTAATTTGAAATTACAACCATTGGTCTTTAAGGTATAATGCATAAGATTTAGCAGGTTTCCTACATTGTAAGGCTTCTATTGCCCAACTGGCCATGCAGGCCATTTGGGCTTCTTTTTCTTGCAACTGTTGTTTTAAAACTTGTATTTCTTTTGCTGCCTGAGATTCCTGTTCTTGCAGCAGTTTTGTTAGCATCTCCACATTGGCTTGTAGCTCTCCCTCTTTCTACTGTTTCTCGGTTGTTTCCTTGTCTACTGGAGGTCCTTCTTGCTGTTGTTGCCCTCCCAAAATGGACAACCTATCTTCCTTGTGGACTTCCTGTAGCTGCAACTGCTTTTTCAGCAGCTCATTCTCCTCCTGTAGCTGGGCTCTTTTGCAGCTTTCTACATGCCTCACCATGGCCAATTCTCCCCTTAATTATTTTAACTTATCCTCCATGTGGCCTATGTCCTCAACTCCCTTAGATTTGGCGATTTGCATCCATGTGTGTGTTCTGATCCTCTCTTTCTCTAATTCAAAAAATAATGGTACAACAAATTTTTGTGGGATAATTTTCCCACCCTCTAACAGATTGTAATATGAGCCCAAATCAGGTTAAGGGGCAGGTTCAGGTATTTCTTCAGCCTTGCTCTCCCCCTGTGGCTGTTTAGCTGTCTTCTCCTCCAATTTCTCAGTCTCTTTTAACTTGGCTAGAGTTTCCTTTAGGGATGTTTTAGCTTCTTGTAGAACTGCCTTTGAGTTCATCAACTTAATTCTCTCTTTCCATGTGGAGGTTTTTTGGGCTTCCTCTTTCATAGGTGATAGATATCCTGGAAGGAGACTCTTCCTTCTTTTTAGTGGGTGAGTTCTCAATGACAATTGGTTCCTTGGATGATGGCTAAGGTTAGCCCACTTTAATCGTTGTGCTTTTTTTGGCTTTAAAGTACATGGAGGTCTGCCTTTTTCTTTTTCTTTTTGTTTTGTAGGTGTGCTTAATGCAGCAAGCACAACTGCTGCCTCCCTTGCCAACGTTTCAGGGGATTTCTCTCTCTGTTATTTTTTTTCTTCACTTCCTGTAGAAACCTCTATGACCCCTGTTTCTTCTTGTGTCCCTGATATCTTAGGGTGTGTCTCTTCTTTCTCTTGCTGGGTGCCTGCCTTAGTTGTGGCAACCTTCTTTTGGGCTTTCTTGGCCTTTTTCTTTCCAATTTTTCTCATTTTTCCCTTCTCTGTTTTTGTTGTTTTCTCCTTTTCTGTCTTAGTTTCAACAGTCTTGTCAAATTCCTCTTTTTCCTTCTATTCTTCCTCTTTTTTGCCCTCTACTTGAGTGTCTTGTGCTCGCTCATCAATGTTCTTCTCAATTTATTCAGTTTACTTCCCATCATCATTGCTAGATGGGCTGATGTTCTCAGTCAAAGTTCTGATGTTATCATTACTGAACATATTTCTGAAGATTTCCCAAGATATGGGGACAGTATAGGTGTGTAAAGCATCTTACACCAACAATTTGATGAGTCCATGGTGGGCTAACTGATCTGGGACTCCTGCATTTAGTTTTGTACCACATTCAGTTAAAGACTGAAGGAGGAAATATGGGATGCTCAGTTTCTTAGCTGGAGGCAAGTCCATCCCATACCTCAATCCATGTAGCAACCTGAAATGATAACCATAAATGATGCTAAACCTCCCTTCACATGTGATATACTTCATGATTTGATAACTGACTTCACTCCAGAGAGGAGGCAAGCTTGTCCTTCTGACCCCATTTTTGTCTTCTACAGGATGCTCCTTAGGCAGAAAAAAATGTTTTCTTAGCCACTTGTCCCAATGACTTCTCCTCTTTGCTCCAAGGGAGCCCCAATGACAAACCGGTAATTCTACTAATGAAATCAGGGGTAAGTTCTAGGGTCAAACCCCTAAAACTAACTGTGGCATGTGTCTTTGAATGTGGTCTCATAGACATCAAAAACTCTTTAGTCACCTCTTCATCATAACCCTGAATTCTGTCAAAGAAGGATATCCAATTTTCCCTGGTGAAAAGGTCCACCACCTCAGGGTTCTCATACAATTTGCTAGAGTTTAAGGGTTCTTTCCTCATGAATCCTCCTAGCATGGTGTTGAGTTTGTGTTTCAACCAGCAAAGAAATTGCTCAAGTGGGGCAAAAAACAGTCAATCATTGAAATAGAGGATAGCTGAATTTGGTTCTTCTGAACCCAAGAAGGAATTTCTCGGGTGCTCCTTACAATATCAAATGGCAATAATTCCCCTGTTTGAAAACTGCTGTCACCCAGAATTTGACTGTCTGTTTATGAAAATATATATATATATATATATATATATATATATATATATATATATATATATATATATATATATATATATATATATATATATATATATATATATATATATATTTACAGAACAGAGCATAAGGACACAGGGTCTTTTCTCAACACATAGATAGATATGTAAATTTGGGTTTTTTCACACACACAGGCTGGCCTCTACTACTACATGTATCTTCCTTACAGGAGAAATTGAAAAATGATGAGGAGATTTCGGATGCAAAAAAAAAAGAAAACTGGGTAAACTCAGTGAAATATGCAGGAAGGCTTTCACTTTTTTCTCATTGCACAGATATACTTTTACTCTCGTTCTTCAATCTAATGCCATGTTCAATTCACCACCTTACACAAACAAATCATGCACAGAGAAGTTTTCCCAAGCCTACCTCATTTTGAGCTTGAAATTCAATGAAAGTTCTGGGTTTTCTTTTTGCAGAGCTGTTCTCTGCTTTTCCTGTAGAACCCTTCCTGTAGAAGTCACCTGACTCCTGTAGAATAAAATTGTGCTTCCTGTAGAGTCCAATAGGTGGGAGATTTTCAAAAAAACATGCACAAATCTGGTGGAGGACGACTGGTTAGCTGCTCTGGAAGTGGTAGATGCGTACTTTAGTCGAGAACGTCATGAGTGCAGAATGAACAAAGGGTGATGAATGTCTTAACTGAGCTGTGTTTTATCTACGGGTGTGATTCGTGGTGAGGTGATGAGGTGGCCAGATCGGACCGTTGATCCTACGTCACAGCCATAATGTTTCTGCATGCCATCTGACCACCATCACCTCCCTTACTCCCGTTATCCGCCACCACCACTACCAGTCCCGATTATCTCTTCGTGAATGGACATTCCACACATGCTAGCTGCGTATCTTATTAGCAGTTTTGAATTTGATGAGGCTCGTTTGGATTCCACAAGGACGTGTAACTGACCGAGGGTGGCCAGTTAACTGGCCACTGATTCCATTCAAACCGAACCATTCCCATAGTCACGCAGCCTTGAAATATGATTCATGTAATTGTAGAATAGGTTTAGGCACTTACTTGTGCAGTCGCGGCCGTGTTATGCACATTTTGGATTCTGGAAACCATTTCTTCATTGTTGTGGCTGCTTGCGTTCTGCATGCTCGACCTCAGACTATTGTTGATGTTTACACATTCAAACATAGCTCATGCATGTTTCATAGGCTATACTTTGTTGTCCCTGGCTTTGTAGTATGTTTTTTAGGGGGATCAGCTGCTACAGGAATCTTGTAGGATTTCCTGTAGCTGCTTCTCCTCCTTAGATTCAAGCTAAAATGAGTAGGGATACCACTGCTAATGAGGGTCTTGGTTGACAAGGAACCTCAGATGGAGGGTATCAGGTATGGTGAGTAAAAACTACTGTTTTGATTTGTCATTAAAATTTTGTTTGCAGCATGAAAAATAGGATTTTTGTGTGTGACTGTGCAAGGACATAAAAATGAGTGTAATGGAGGTGTTCAGAGATGGAAAAGGGTGACATATGGCAAGGGATGGAGGCAGGGAGGTTTATAGGCCCCATAGATAGGTTTCAAACCCTTGAGTCCTCTTCTGAAATTGGTTTTGGCTTGTCTGTAGTTTCTACAAGATCCTCCTGTAAAAGATACAGAGCTTCCTGTAGGATGTGGAATTTCAGACCAAATGAGACCAGATCATGGGAAAAGGTAACGATGATGGAGGAATGGATTTTGAGGGATGCATGCATTCTGGTCATGTCCTCTGTCTTTGGTTTGCGCGATTCTCCCAAAACCTATAATGACCTTCCTGCAACCTGCAATTTATTCAACAGAAATTAGATTTATTTATTTATTTATTTTTTGTCTGAGACAGCTGAGGCGCCTCCAGGAGGTTTTCACCCTCACTATCTGCCCTGGGTGCCTCCAAGAGGTTTTCACCCAAGGATCTTTTATTCTTTTTTCTTTTTTTTCTGTGTTTTTTTCTATTTTTTTCTTTCTATTTTTTTTGTTTTTTTTTTCTTCATGATGTAGGTAGAGTGGAGACAGGGACCTGCTCCATTACCAATACTGATTTGCCAAGAGTCTCAATGAACTCCTGCTTGGAAAGGGGCTTCTTGTAGATTTTCAATCTATGCCCATTGACGAGCATGGGGATGGCTTCTTCATCAATGTTTTGAATAAGGATTGAACCATTATCATTACATGTTTCCACTATATATGGTCCCAGCCATCTTGTCCTCAACTTGCCCTTGAAATCCTTGTACCTTGAATCATATAACAGTGCCCAATCCCCTAGCTGAAATTGCTTTTCTTTGAGGTGTTGGTCATGCCATATCTTTCTCTGAAGTTGGATTACCTCTGAGTGGAGAAGGGTCTGCATTCTCTGTTCATCTAATCCATTCAGCTGAAGTAATCTTTCCTGTTGTGCATGGCTGAGATCTAGGTCTAGCTGAGCTGCCAACCTCAATGTGTTATATTCAAATTCTATGGACAGCAAAGCTTTCTTCCCATAGACCAGCTCATAGGGTGTGAAACCTGTTGTAGTTTTCCAAGTAGTGTTATAGGTCCAGGTGGCCTCAACCAAGTGATCTGCCCAATCTTTTCTGCTGTTGTTCACTACCTTAGTCAAAATCCCCTCCAAAGCTCTATTAGTAACTTCCACCTGTCCATTTGCCTGTGAATGATAAGGGGTGGAAGTTCTGTGCTTAATCTTGTGATGAGTGAGCAGGTTTTCAATCAGGTTAGAGGTACACTGACTTCCTTCATCTGTGACTAATTCTCTTAGGTAGCCAAACTTGTAGAAGATATTTTCCCTCAAAAACTCAGCTACTTTTTCTTCTGTCGCTGCTTTGATTGCCTTTGTTTCCGCCCACTTTGTTAGGTAATCTGTGCACACAGTGATATAGGACTTCTGTTTTGAAGGAGGGTTGATAGGACCCACAAAGTCCATGGCCCACTTCTCAAATGGCTCGAAAGTCACTTGAGGTTGCAAGGGTATCTCATTCTTTGGAGTAGGTTTCCCCATCCTTTGACATCTATCACATTGGCTGATGTATCTCTTGACATCTTGATGAAGAGTCGGCCAATAGTATCCTACCCGTAGAATTTTGAAGGCGGTTCTCTTTGCTGCAAAGTGGCCTCCACAGGGCCCATCGTGACAGGCTAGGAGGATGTCAAAAACTTCCTCCTCCCTGACACACCACCTCAAAATCTAATCTGGGCCAAGTTTAAAAAGATTGCCCCCAATCCAAGTGAATGGGGAACTTTTCCTCACGATCTTGTTTTTCTTCTTTGAGGATAGGTATGGCGGAAACTGTGATGAAACCAAATAATTTGCTATATCAACAAACCATGGAGAGAGTACTGAAATAGAAAACAGGTGTTCATCTGGCATTTGATCATCCACCATCCCTTCTTCACCTGCAGGCAAATCTAGTCTAGACAGAAAATCAGCAACAACATTTTCCTTACCTGGCTGATCAACAATGGTCAAATCAAATTGTTGCAATAAAAGTAACCATATAATGATACGAGCATTTACATCAGGTTTGTTCATAAAGTACCTAATTGCAGCATGATCAGTATGCACAAATGTTTGATAGCCAATGATGTAGTGTCTGAACTTGTTTACAGAATGGACTACAGCCAGGAGCTCTTTCTCAATTACAGTATAGTTTAACTCTGCCTTGAACAGGTTTTTACTAATAAAATATATGGCATATAGTAGCTTCTCCTCAACTTGTCCTAAGGCTGCTCCTATGGCTTTGTTCGAGGCATCTGCGTGAATGTGGAAAGGTAGGGCCCAGTTTGGACCTCTCAAGATTGGAGCAGTTATCGGCTTACCCTTCAAAGCATCCAGAGCCTCTTAATAGTTGGCAGTCCATATGAACTCAGCATCTTTTCACAAAAGACCAAAAAATGGAGAGGCTAGCTTACTGAAATCTTTAATAAATCTTATATAATATCCTGCGAAGCCTAGAAAACTTCGAACATCTCTTACCTTTTGAGGAGGTGGGACCCTTTGGATGATAGCAATCTTGTTGGGATCCACCTGTAAACCTTGCTGAGAAATTGTATGACCTAGCACGATCCCTTTAGTCATTAGGAATTCACATTTATCAGGACTGAGGGACAGGTTCATCTCAATACACTTGGCTAAAACTTTGCTCAGGTTAGTTAGATCTACTGTAAAATCATCTTCAGAAAAAGAAAGGATTTACACTGGGTAACCTTTTGTAATTCTCAAGAACTTTTGGTTAATCAATCAAAGGCGCATTGTCACCTTGTTTAGCAAATTGCAGTTGTTGAAGGTATCGTTTCAGAGGTCTCTCCAATCATTGGTACATCAATAGGCTTCTATGTAACATTTGTCAATAAGGATGTTGTTATAGGTTCTATAGTAGTATTTGATGTCTCTTTACCTCTTACAGAAATGATGATATATGCCAGTGACTTGGATAACATTGATGCAATGATGACGATGCTATTATAACCTTCTATGGGAAGTGATCTAATAAAAATGACCTAAATATAATAGAGACCTAACATATAAAATTATGATGGTAGCCTTGATTAAACAACAATTTTGTATGCATCATAGTGTTATTTGGGTTGAATTTCATTGATATCTAGAAAGTATCTTTAGAAAATTATGTCGATAGTAGTGATGGAAGTATATGACATTGGTTATATTGTTGGGAAGTAAGCAGTAGATGCTTGTTTTTATGTTACTAAGGTTTGACAACCTAATGGTATGTGTGTTGAGTATAGACAAATAGAAGGCCTTAGATTTACTCCTGTAGCTAGTTCTCATTACAGATAAAGATTAATGTTGACAATGACATATTATTGGAGTCATGTTGATTACAGTACAAGACTATTGTGATAGGAAACATGAGAAATTGATTGATTGGTGCCATCTTGACAGCTTGAACAAAAGTTAATGTATTGAGTATTATGATATCACCTTGTGACAATGATAGTGTAGTAGATATTTGTGTTGTAGATGAGCAATGGATGGTGGAATAAGCATTGACAATAGATGTGGCAGAAGGAGTGATAGTGGAAATGATAGCATTGAAATTAACAACAATAGTGGATCAGTGGCAACATTGAGTGAGGTATTAGTAATAGTGGATCAGTGGCAACAATGAGTGGGGCAGTGGAAGTAACAACAACAACAACAACAGTTGAAATAATTTGATTGTACTTGGGCCATTATCCCTGGTACAAGAGCCCAAACCTTCAGGAAGCATCAAATGCCTTACATATTGCTGGTAAGTCCTTGGGGAGTCTTGCACTTCCTTCCATACTTGTTTGGTAAATTTTGTATGTACATCATACATAAGAAATCTTTTTGGATGACATATTCTGTGTACTCTTCTTGATGTGATGATGTGTCATATGATTTAATTGTTGATGCTCTTAATGTTTAAATAATTTGGCAAGTTGTGTGAAAAACAAGGAAACGTTTGTTCACCCCCCTCTCAGTATTTCCAACATAGCCTTCATGTTTGTTCAAGAAGTTGGGAGGTATAATTGCTTTACCTTTCTAGAAATAAAATGTTCTTAAAAAATACATATTACAATCATCATATTATAGGTATTAGTTGGTCTGAAAGATATTTCTTAGTGTGGAACCCTTTCCCGTTCAATATGCAAAACAAGTAACCATGTATGTGTGGATCCAATTTCCAATTCACCTAGAAATAAGGTTAAATATACATACATGAGCATAAATTACATAACATCAAACAATTATCATATTTCATATTTAAAACATAGAAACACGTATATGATTTGATTCAAAGGTGAGCCATTTTCCACCCAACCATAAGCCCAAATGTGCATTAATATATCTTGAAGTTGGCTACCTCCTAGCAAAACCACAATTCCTTCAGTGTAACTATCTCTTAGCAAATAAAAGGTGGAAGTATGAAGGACAATCTACTTTGTTAACAAAAAATAAACAAGACTTTCCTTCAAACCCACTTAAACCAAGAGTCTACTCAAACCATAAGTGGTTTCTCAGTTGGCTTGGATTCCCTTTACAAGCCCAATAGTCCCTTGGTGACCTCCCCTCTTAGTGCCTATAGGCCTTGCCTAATAATCATCTAAAAACATAACTCTCTATTATATCTCAAGTATAGGGAACTTGTGATTGATTTTCTCAACTAGAAAATGGATCTAATGACTCCTCATAGTTCTACCATCAACCAACAATGTTTTGGAACTATTTTTCATTTAGACAATGTCCTTAGACCCATTCATGTGCATTCCATACTCCTTGCATGTGAAATATCCATGTTCTTTAATTTTCTAACATGATATTTCATGGGTCAAATCCCCAAATTTGAGGGTCAAGTCAAACTTCTAGATGGGTTATTTATGTATACCATTTAGGGACAAGTTGGTACAAATCCCAACTACTCCCATAATTATAGTTTGTTGGTAATTCAATTACCAGTTAATTATCTAATTGTTTCCTTGAAAATTTGTACAATTGGGCTTTTAATTTTCAACTTTGAAAAATAATTCTTTGCATGGTAGTTTCAGCAAGTACAACCCCCACCTTTCCCACACATGGACTATGGTTGGTGTAGGTTCTCATTCCTTCATTCAGTTATTTGATATTTTTCATTAACAATAAAATACGTACGTGTTATTTTGAGTTTAACCCATTCCCCATAAAGATGTTCGTTCAAGCAACATTAATATAATTAATTACATTGTCAGGAAGGATCAAAAGGGGGGTGTTACAAATTTGATGTCCAACTTGTAAATTGTTGGCACTATGGCTAATGTGTTGTTCTTGATGGCAACCTACTTGATACAGGTGTACTTCATGTCAACAGTGATGATAATATGATGATTTTGGAACTAATGTAGATATTAGGAATGTTGGTAAAGATGATATGAACAGAGAATTGGCAGTTCAGTTATAGAAGGATGAAAAAAGTGATGCTTGAGAAAGTATATGCAATTCCTATGAAGAAGGGTCTCGTACATAGATAGGTCCTATGAGAAAAAGTAGCGTACAAAATCTGAACCATGGAAATATGGATAGTAGGGGTCATTACCATGGTATTTTCCCATAGTAATTGGAGCATCAACATTTATTTGATCTCGTCAAAGAATACTAATGACATTACCAAATGATTTAACTGAGGCATTGGCTAAGGAAAAACTATATAAGGATATGGAGATCAAGGTGTTAAGTGTGCAAGTGAATGGGTTATTTATATGAAATTTGATCTGAAATGGGCATGCACGAGGAAGCAAGGAGAAGACTCAGATCTGAAAGTTCTGAAGATATGTTAATATATATGGTTGTTTGATTTACTTATTGCATATGTTTAAATAACTAACAATGATAGATTTGTGGTTATAATGGTGATGTGATCTGAATGGGTTATTCAGGAGTCTGTAGTTTTGACAATGAAGGTTACAAAATGTAGGTTGTGTTTGCATTGAATGTATGCTTCAGTAATTTAAGATCTATCCACTGGTTTGCTTATCGATAGTCACATACATACACAGTTTTGTATCTGTTGCATCATGTATATATTCTAAGATATGTTTTTCAATATGTTGAGACCAGTACACGGGTGTTATGCATGGTAAACATGTACATACACTGATTTTTCTTGTGGAAGTCGCGTATATGTATTAGGGTTTTGTTGTAGTGGCTACTGATCCGAGTTGACTCAACTCCCGGATTTAACCAAGATCTTTTAATTTCGTGATGTGATTGGAATTGCATATAAGATAGCATAATTGAACATATTTGGATGCTGTAAAGAAGAAGGAACATGACAATCATCAGCAACATGAAATAACAAGACATTGATAATGGAGTTTGTCCAGGTGGGACTATGTCTCCAAGCCCCAGTGTCAAGATGGTGTATGCAGTGATGATGTACATAGGTGATGATGTCGCTATCATACAAGGAAAATTCTCTCACGTAGGAGTGGCTCCAAGAGATGTTCCGCTACAGGAACTCTCAGTCAAAAAGGGACTCCTAACAGTATGACATAAACTCATGCATGATGATAATGAACATCCCGCCAACATGGCATAAATGGATTTCAATGCAATCATACATGGCGACACATGAGTATCCCATCAACATACAACAAAGGGATCTCAAACAAAACATGACGAATCATGACAACAAGTACATATCACAAATGATTTCGCATCATATCAAGTAGGAATCATGAAACAAGTAATAAAAGAAGATCACACATCAAACATCAAATAGGGATCTGTGCAGCACAATGCATCTCATAGCAAAAAGAAGTACATGACCACACTGCATATACCTCACATCCTGAGGTCATATGAAGAAAAGGATGTCAAACTACTGAAGCTAGCCATACCATCAAGCTCGTGGCATCAAATCTCATAGAAGGACTACTCGCATGCTGAATGCTGACACTTGCACCCCAATCGATTTTCACGCCATGCCTTGGCTCCTCCATGCTGGTGGGTGCACTGACAAATGAGTATATATATAAAATTTATGGTGGATAAAACAATGACAATGCCGATTTCCTAGTGGTTAAGTCACCATATTAGGTGAGCGGAGGTTGGGGCATCAAATCTAGACCCCTCCAAAATTACGTGCCTTTTGTTTCGAAAACTCGCATATATTTCTTTTTTGGGGGTCGGGTCCACATTGGGTGGCCTACTGCTTAACCCTCGCAACTCATTGTATTAAATGGGATTGGTTGGCATGGGGTCACTGCATGGTGGCAGGCCAATCCACATGGCTGGCGTGGGCTCGATACCCATTGGCCTCCGTAACATGTGCATTAAACAATGGTGTTGTTGGGGTGTGGACCGGGTCCACCGGAGGTGGCCCGCCCACCCGTTATAACATTTGATATTTGTATATATGTGGTTGGAGTGTGGAAGGGTTCTGCGGGGTAATGGTTGCCAACCCAATTAAAATTAAACTTTGGTTATGGTTGGTTGGGGGTCAGCAGGGGTCATGGCTCGCTGACCCAAAATTATTTAAATTTTTTTTTGGGTCTCGGTCGGAGTGGTAGGGGTCATGGCCCGCCACCCATTTTAATAATATATATATATATATATATATATATATATATATATATATATATATATATATATATATATATATATATATATATATATATATATATATATATATATATATATATATATATATATATATATATATATATATATATATATATATATATATATATATATATATATATCTATATATATATTATTTTAAGAACATAATAGTCATTTTTAAAATCTTTTCGAAAATAAGGGATATTGGGCAATTTAATGAGGCCACAATTTTTCCCACTTTCGAGAGCTAAGTTTCATGCCCTGGGGTCGGTCAAATTGTAGGACACTTAAACCTGGCCCACAGACCAACTTTGACCAAAAATTTGACTGGCTCTTTCTCCCTCATACGATCTCAGATTGACGAACCGTTTGCACCGTTGCAATCAGGACGACAAGATCTACACCCTAGTCATGGTTCAAAAGCATTCCGAACACTTTGATTTTTGAGCTTCCCTAAGCCCTCTTTCTCCTGTGTGTGTCTCTGGAGCCACCTAGATCAATCCTCCCCACTGAGGAGCTTTTGGTCCTCCAAAAGCATGAAAAATAATCTGCAACTTCTTTGTACCTTGTCTACATCACAAGCATCTTGAAAAGGTATTGCTTCCATATCCTTCACCTTTGTCCTTCGGAGCTTTAAGTGATGAGCCGACACTTGCCACTACTGCAACCTGTAGTACCATTCTGAAAATTACATGCTTGATTGACATGACCAACTAATGACCCAATCATCCCATACTTGCCACAAGTTTATAACACATACTCGGTGGTCAAGTTTACATCAAAATGGAAACAATACCCCAGCTACGAAAACAAGGTCAACATATCATTGTTGCTCCAACAAGTGATGGAAAACACATCATCACTGCAACACATGATTTACAAAGATAAGGCCAAGCACTATTTTTCTTTGACAAGTGATGGAAACACAACATCACTTTCAGAGTGTAAAATGTAACACACAATAAGACCAAACATCATTGTTGCTTAACAAGTGATGGAACACACGTCATCACTTTTACATTTTACAATGCAACAAATGATTTACAAAAGCACGACCATGAAAAGCTAACATATATAGAAACCATTTTTCACTTATCGATGTGAATGGGTCATCCCCTTGTGGTGGTTTTTCTTGTCGAACAATTGTTTCACCTGGTTCATGCATCGACACTTTGTCTTTAAGGCATTGCTCTGGATGGAGCCTCCAACATGTGGCTCTTTGATGGCAACTTCTATCGCAATGACTGCAATAGGTCTTCTTCCTCTAGATCTACATAACATGTTTCTTTACCTATTGTTCAGAGGGTCTTTCATGCCTCTTCTTTGTTTGTGCTGCTATTCTTTTCCAACACTTAGCAAATGTATGGTTATGTAATCCACAAAAGGTACATTTTTTTCGATTCCATGATTTACGTTCATCTTTAACAACATGATTATAACTGAAATGAACATTCGAATGTCGAGAGTGGTTATACCTTTCCTTGCCATATCTGATGTCACTATGGCGATGAGAGCTTACCTCAGCTCTTTCCCTACAATGTTAATTTCCATCAGATGATGGGGATGTGTTCCGATCATTCTCTTTCCTCGATGATTTTGACGACATCTCGGAAGAATCTGACACCTTCGAGCATTCTCCCTCGGTGTATCTCAAGCTTGCAATTTGAGGTATCTGCACAACCTCCAATGGCTTAGTTATGCTTTGGTTATTAACACCAAGTTCTTTTTCCTCTTTGCACCTTATCCTGGTAAGGAGCCTCATGTTTGTCCCTGTAATTGGTATCTCCACATATCCAACAGAAATCATACTATGTGAAGATGAAAATGAAAGGAAATCAACATCTTTTACCTCCTCTGTCAATTTGGAATGAACTGATGAGGGCTTCTCATCATCGGTGGTTGGTGGTTCACTAGCTTTCGTGGAACATTCCCCAACTTCCTTTCTGACATACCCAATTCCTACCTGATTGGGTAATTCTTCTACTTTGATGGGGCTGACAATGCCTTGGCCATTAATGCCCAAGCCTTTTCCTTCATAACGCATTTTCTTCAACAGTTTGGAGCCAATTCCCGTGGTATGATTTTCAAAAATAGCGAAATCATCATCAGGAAACATACATGAAGATGGAGAACTACTTTTTACCTTGCATGGGTCACACTGTAGCTTTTCCAAGGCCTCGTCCTTTGCTTGCAACTATCGTAGCAAACTATGTTTTTCCTCTTTCTCTTCTTGTAGATGTATCTTCAATTCAGCATTCTCTATTTGAAGGTTTTGGTTGTTGTGCTTCAGTTCTTCCAAGGCCTCTTTCGTGGCTTGCAACTGAAGCTGCAATCGCTCCTTTTCCTCGATCTCTTTCTATAGAGCTTCATACATTATTTTCACCCTTTGGGAAATTTTGAACATGGTCTCGTACATCGCTTTTTCATCCTCTATCGCTGCACGTTCCATTGTTAATTCTTGCAATTCACATCCATGAAAAGGCCGCTCTAATACCAAACTTGATCCGAATTCACTCAACTCCTGGATTTAACCAAGATCTTTTACTTTCGTGATGTCATTAGAATTGCATTCAAGATAGAATAATTAAACATATCTACATGTTGTAAAGAAGAAGGAACATGACAATTATTAGCAACATGAAATAACAAGGCGTTGATAATGAAGTTCATCCAGGAGGGACTACGTCTACGAGCCCTGGTATCAAGATGGTGTAGGCTATTGCATTAAGTGCTGTCAATAGTGATGATGTACATAGGTGGTGATGTCGCTATCATACAAGGAAAATGCCCTCACACAGGAGTGGCTCCAAGAGATGTTCTGCTACATGAACTCTCAGTCAAAAAAGGACTCCTAATAGTATGACATAAACTCATGCATGATGATAATGAACATCCTGCCAACATGGGATAAAGGGATTTCAATGCAATCATACATGGCGACACATGAGTATCCCATCAACATACAACAAAGGGATCTCAAGCAAAACATGATGAATCATGACAATAAGTACATCTCACAGATGATTCCATGTCATATCAAGCAGGAATCATGAAATAAGTAATAAAACAAGATCCCACATCAAACATAAAATAGAGACTTGTGCAACACAATGCATCTCGTAGCAAAAAGAAGTACATGAACACACTGCATATACCTCACATCTTGAGGCCATCTGAAGAAAAGGATGTCAAACTGCTGAAGTTGGTCGTACCATCAAGCTTGCAGCGTCGAATCTCATGGAAGGAATGCTCACACGTTGAATGTTGACACCTGCACCCCACTTGATTTCCGCGCCACGCCTTGGCTCCTCCATGTTGGTGGGCACACTAACAAATGAGTATATACATAAAATTTCGAGCAAATTAAACAATAACAAGTCCGTTGTCCTAGTGGTTAAGTCGCCATATTAGGCACGCAGAGGTCGGGGGATCAAATCCTGACCCCTCCAAAATCACGTGCCTTTTGTTTTGAAAACCCGCATATATTTCTTTTTTGGGGGTCCGGTCTGCATTGGGTGGCCCGCCCCTTAACTCTCATAGCTCATTGTATTAAATGGGATTGGGTCATTTGTTTCAGTTCAATGGTTGGTATGGGGCCGCGCATGGTGGCGGGACAGGCCACGTGGCTAGCGTGGGCTCGATACCCGCCGACCTCCGTAACATGTGCATTAAACAATGGCGGTGTTGGGGTGTGGGCCGGGTCCACCGGAGATGGCTTGCCCACCCCTTATAATATATGATATTTATATATATGCAGTTGGAGTGTGGGAGGGTTCGGCGTGTCGACCCAAAATTATTTAAAATTTGTTTTGGGTCCCGGTGGGGGTGGCGGGGGTCATGGCCCGCCATCCATTTTAATATATATATAATTTTAAAAACATAATAGTTGTTTTTCAAATATTTTCGAAAATAAGGGATATTGGGCAATTTAACGAGGCCACAATTTCGTTTACTTTCGAGAGCTAAGTTTCATGCCCCAGGTTTAGTCAAATTGTAGGACACTTAAACCTGGCCCACATACCAACTTTGACCAAAACTTTGACTAGCCTGTTCTCCCTCATATGAGCTCGGATCGATGAACCATTCACACCATTGTGATCAGGACGATAAGATCTACGCCGTGGTCGTGGTTCAAAAGAATTCTAATCACTTTGATTTTTGAGCTTCCCTAAGCCCTGTTTGTCCTGTGCCTGTCTCTGGAGCCACCTGGATCAGCTACAACCACCCTCCAAAATTTTGGCCTGCACCCAAATTCGGAGCCTCCCTTAAGAGTTTCACTTGATGGTTACCTACACTCAGGCTCACTTTGCGAGCTCGTGTGGCCCTTCGCACCCACCCTGCTTGTTCATTCCACCCAAGCTTTTGCATGTTGATGTCAGTGTATTTCTTGCGACCATGTTCTGGTCATGCTCAAGGTCTTGTCTTCGTGTGTACATGTTATGTTTGCTATGAAAGCATCTGTCACACTCAAACATGGAGTCACATTCACTATCATGCAAGCGTCGTCAGGGTCGATCAATGATCAATCACGAGTGTCGCGCTTGTCGCTTACACCATCGGTTAGTCATGTTGAACATGTGTCTCTAGTTGGCTTGAGTTATCTCATCATCAATTCATGTGGGTGTGTGTTTATAAGATCACATTTGCATCTTTCACTCGTTCGTTCACACACTTAATCATTTTGTTGAAGTTTTGACGATCGGACTCCCCATTGACAGCCAGACCATCACCCCACCATTGACTCGATCGACTGTCACCCAGAACAGCACAGAATCACCAAGAAAGTATTTTCAAGATGCTTTGCTCACAAAAAATTCAATCAACCTTTATGCTAGCCACCCGAAGAGTTGGACCTAGTAGCCACCCCAGGACTGACTCCCCTAAAAAATTGCATAGAGGCTATAGACCTTACCTGCATTGTTGATTAAGGAAATTGTGGAGACAGGCCGGACAGACACCCTATGCCTGTCCCCGTCTCCCTCAGAAAATTGCGCAGTTTTGCTAGCCAATCCTCCCAACAGTCGACCTTCTAGACATCTAGAAAATTGCACAGTTTTCATGAGTAGCCCTCTATTGCCAATCCTCCCATCAGGAAGATGGCCTCCCAACATCAGTGCAATTTCTCTTGCCAACAACTCCCAACAGAAGACTAATAGTACCCTCCAGGAATTGCACAGTTTCTATTGCCATACTCGTGGCAGCTGACTGCTAGTTCCCCTCAGGAATTGTGCAGTTTCTGCTTTCAGTGACCCAACAACCAGTTTTCATTTCCCTCTAGGAATTGCATAGATTTGGTTGCTAGGCTCTCGGCAAGTTCCTCCAAAAAACTGCGCATATCCTATCTAGCAATCCTCCTCACATCCCAGCCTGTTCCTCCAATAAATTAAGAAAATTTTTCTTTCAAGCCCTTGCAACCCGCTCGTTTGGAAAAATGCAAATTTTTTCTGCCTTGCCTTCCTGCAGCCCAGACTGTCCCTCCCAAAATTTGTGCAGTTTTTCCTTCTAGCCGAGCCAGACCTTGCGAACAATCACTATCGACTTAAATTTCCCACCTTAATCACCCAGTGACACTTGCGCAATTTTCATCAGCAATGCCCGGATCCATCATCCTACCTCAAAACCTTATTGCCTCTCCTAGTCACTTGCATCTGAAATGATCATGTGTCATGGTAGACTAGGAGGTTTTTGGATTTGATGTCATCTCGTCATTTGTGACTGCAGGTACAGGTACACCAATAAACATGGCGCGACGACGAATGGGATGAACGAAGGGAGCACATGCAGAAGGACAAGTTCACCAACGAACAAATGAACGATGCATGCGAAGAGATGTGCTCGCGAACGAATGATCATTAAAAGATGTGTTCGCGGATGGATGGTCGGGAAAACATGCAATATGTTCTCACGGACAGACGAATGAACGAACATGCACCTTTCGTGAACAGACGAACCTGTCAAGCCTTCCAACATATAAGAAAGGAACAATGTGCCAAAGAAACATCAAGCGAACCAATGACCATCAAAGACTCCATGCACCTTGCCATGTGAAGGTGAAGTTGTGACACACCATGAAGACATCCACCACCTAGCAACACTGCAGTTCGACATGCACTCCAATAGCAGTACGAATGAACCATCACTGTCATGTCGAGTTGTGTCATGAGTCATGTCGTCCACATCTCTACTGTGGGCCATGTTGTCAATCAATGTAATGTAACATGGAAGTCGAAGAGACCCACTTGTTGTACAAAGAGTCATGTAAAGTCAAAAAGTCATGAAAGTCAAACAATCATGACAGTAGTCGAACAACCACAAGGGTGAGTTTCATCCTTGGCTATAAATGTTTGGTTGTGTTATATTCTTTCCACGACTAGCCCATGTAGTTAACCGGGAGGTTAGAAGGGTGGCAGAGCCCCCCCTTCATTGTGCCGATTACGTAGGTGGGGGGGTCATAGGGGGTTTGAGGGTTGCAGGTAACCCCACTCTATGGGGTCCGGGGTAGTGCCTTGGAAAATTTTGTTTTGGACCCTATATTAGGTTGGGCGGACCTACCTATGGTTTTGTGCATGATTTTTCACACATGGTTTTGGACGCGATGGTTTTCAGTCCATGGTATTGGATGCTTCTGCATGTATAAATATGTATTGTAACATTGAAAGGAATATAATGAAAAATTGAGCTGGTAGTCTAGGTTTTGGGATCCAGGGGAAAATATCTATGTATATGTGTTTTATGTGTTATGCTCTCACATTGTTTATTTTATATGTTTTAGAATTTGTATGAAAGTAATTTCTATACGGGGTTAAAACCTACATTTCGTATCAGAGTTGTTTTGGCTTCAAGGGGATGCCTTTGTTGCTGAGGGGTTTCACTCGGGCCTGTGGTAGACCCTGTTTAGTGGGAGATCTACAGGATCGATTCTGGTGGTGAAAGAGGATGGCAAGCAGTGGAAAGATAAAGATAGAGAAATTTATTGGTCAGAGTTTTGAGTTATGGAAACTCAAGATGGAGGATCTGTTGGTGGATAAATATCAATGGGTCGTGGTAGATCCAGGTACTAAACAAACGGGAGTGTCCGATGAAGAATGGAAGAAGTTGGGTTGGAAGGCTAAGAGCACAATATAATTGTGTGTCTTAGATTCAGTATTGCTAAATATATCAGGGGAAGCTACGGCGAAGGCTTTGTGGGACAAGTTAGGGACTTTGTACCAATCTAAGTCTCTGGTGAATAAACTGTTCCTACAGAAAAGGTTGTATAACCTAAGGATGAAAGAAGGAGACTTGTTGACAGAGCATATGAACGCATTTAAGACTATGGTAAGTCAGTTATTATTTGTTGATATTAAGATTTCAGATGAAGATAAGTGCATCAGTTTGTTGTGTTCTCTACCAGATTTGTGGGATAGTCTGGTTATTTCAATAAGTATCAATGCAACTGCCTTGCAGTTCGATGAAATAGTCTCATCCTTGTTGACGGAGGAGATGAGATGGAAAAATATGGAGAGCCAAAATGGTGATGCCTTGTTTGTACGAGGATGGTCCCAGAATAGAAACAAAATTAAGTCATCGAGTGGGAGATCTAAATCTCCAGGAAAACCTGTAAAGGTGGTGTGCTGGAAATGCAGAAAGGAAGGGCACTACAAAAGGGATTGTATATCTAAAGCTCCTGACAAAGGAAAGGGATCTGATAATGCTCCTTTTGTAGAGGCAAAAACCACCTTAGATGAAGGTGGGGATGTGTACTTGGCTTCTTCAAGTACACATGTAGATCATGAGGCATGGTTGATTGACTCAGGTGCATCCTTTCACTTCACTCCCCATAGAGAGTGGTTCTGCTAGTATGAGAAATATGATGGTGGTGATGTCTTCTTGGGGGATGACAGGAAAGCTAGAATCATTGGTCACAGAAAAGTAAAGTTGAATTTGCAAGGTGGAAGGGTTAGAATTCTTTCGGGTGTTATGCATATTCCTGCATTAGCCAGAAATCTGATTTCCGTAAGCAAGTTGAATGATGTAGGTGTAAAAACAGTGTTTGAGAAGGATACCTACAAAATGGTTTAGGGAGCATTGGTATTGATGTGGGGAGTTTGGATTGGAACTCTGTACAAGCTGCAAGGTAGCACTGTTATTGATGGGTGCACTATTTTTGTGGTTCCTGAAAGTGGAGCAGAAAATCTAGTGGTCTTTGGAGAGAAGACCATGTTGTGGCATCAAAGGCTTGGACATATTGGGGAGAAGGGCCGTCGAATACTTCATGGTAAAGTTATGGTAGAAAGTATGAGTAATAGCTCTCTGGATTTTCATTTTTGTGAAAATTGTGTATATGGGAAGCAGAATTGGGTGAGTTTCCCCTCTAGTGGTAAGAGGGCGAAACATATATTAGAGCTTGTGCACAGTGATGTCTTTGGACCTGTGAAGGTTCCATCACTGGGTAAGTCTGTGTACTATGTATCATTTATAGATGACTTCTCAAGGAATACATGGATATATTTCCTTAAGAAGAAATCTGAAGTCTTTGACAGGTTTAAAGAATTTAAGGCTCTGGTGGAAAACCAGACAGAGAAGAAGATAAAGGTGTTGAGGACAGGTAATGGTGGAGAGTTTTACAGTAAGGAATTTGAATAATTTTGTAAGAAGTGTGGTATAGCACGACAAATGACTACTCCATATACACCTCAACAAAATGGAGTTGCAGAAAGAATGAACAAGATGTTGATGGAAAGGGTAAGAAGCATGCTTAGTGGTGCCGGGTTAGGACAAAAATTCTGGGCAGAGGCAGTGGAGACTGCATGTTACCTGGTCAACAGATCACCTTAATCAGCCTTGGAAGATAAGACTCCACAAGAGGTATGGACTAGTAAGAAACCTTCTCTTTCACATTTTAGAGTATTTGGATGCGATGCATATGTACATGTTCCAAAGGAGAAAATAACCATGTTGGATAGTAAATCTGAAAAGTGCATCTTTATTGGGTATAAGGATGGTTTAAAGGGTTATAAGCTTTGGAACCCAGTAACAAGGAAGGTTGTGTACAATCGAGATCTGGTGTTTAGAGAGGTGAAAGATGTTATTAAACATGAATTCCAACCAAAGGAACTTAAGAAGATAGAGTTTGAGCTAAAGGAGGAAGAATCAAACTCTACAACAGAGGAGGAATCAGAAGATGAAGAGCCACAAACTCCAGGTGTGAGAAGATTAGTTCAAGAAAGAAGGCATCTAGAAAGGTATAGCCCATCTGCTTTCTGTTCAAATTTTTCTTTATCTATTACTAATGATGATACCGGAATTGTGAAGGAAGCAGTAGATTTAGAGGATGGAAAACTCTGGAAAGAGACCATGGTTGATGAAATGGTATTTTTGCAAAAAAATGAGGCTTTGGATCTGGTGGAGTTGTCGGCTGGAAGGAAACCCATTGGCAGCAAATGGGAGTTCAAGAAGAAGACAAATTCAAAAGGAAAGGTTGAGAAATACAAAGCTCGATTGGTAGCAAAAGGTTATTCCCAGGTGTTGAGAATTGATTTTGGTGATATTTTTTCTCTTGTTGCCAAGGTTACTTCTATTAGATTACTTTTATCTGTTCCTGCTGCTTTTGATTTTGAGGTAGAATAGATGGATGTGAAGACAACGTTTCTTCATGGGGATCTAGAAGAGGACATCTACATGAAGCAACCTGAAGGTTTTGCGGTGAAGGGTAAGAAAGAACTGGTATGTAAGTTAAAGAAGTCTTTGTATGGGTTAAAACAGTCACCAAGGATGTGGTATCAGAAATTTGATACATTTATACGGGGACTTGGCTTCACTAAAAGCAAAGCATATCACTATGTGTATTTTAAATTAATTGGTGACCGTGTTATTTATCTGGTATTGTATGGGGATGATATGTTGCTGGTTGGAAATGACAAAGAAATTATCCAGGATTTGAAGACCCATTTGTCCTCCAAATTCGACATGAAAGATCTTGGTGCTGCAAACTATATTTTGGGAATAGAGATTAAAAGAGATTGGACAAAGAGGAAGCTCTGGTTAAACCAGAGGAAGTATGTTGAGACAATATCAGAGGTTTAATATGCAGGATAGAAAATTGGTGAAGGTTCCTATTCATGTAGGTGTAAAGTTATTTGCTGAACAGTGTCCCAAGACACAAGAAGAGGAAGAGGATATGTCCTGTGTTCCATATGCAAGTGCAGTCGATAGCCTAATGTATGCGATAGTCTGTACTAGACCAAGCATTTCACATGCAGTGGGAGTTTTGAGTAGGTTTATGTCAAAACTAGGGAAGGAGCAATGGACAACAGTGAGGTGGGCTTTGAGGTATTTGTGTGGCACTAGTGATTATGGTTTGTGCTACCAAGGAAGACCAGGATTGGATAGAGTGTTAGATATTCGTGGATTTGTTGATGCAGACTGGGTTGGAGATCTGGATCAAAGGAGATCTACAAGTGGGTATGTGTTTAACCTATTTGGAGGTGCAGTCAGTTGGATGAGTAAGAAACAATTTGTAGTGGCACTATCAACTATAGAGGAAGAATACATGGTAGCCACTCATGCAAGAAAGGAAGCAGTTTGGTTGTAGAGATTGTGTTCAAGTATGGGGTTAGTACAAAGAGCTATAAGGATAGACTATGACAGTCAAAGTGCAATTTTCTTGGCAAGGAACCCTGCATATCATTCAAAGACAAAGCACATTGATGTTCAGTATCACTTTGTGAGGGATATGATAGAAGACAAAAAGGTGTTGCAGGTAAAGGTGGACACTTTGAAGAATATTGCAGATGCATTGACAAAATCTATGAACTCTGAGAAGTTCTCTTGGTGTAGAGAAAAAATGGGTGTTACAGGGCTGGATAAATGACTATGCTCTCTTGTGGCCCCCTATGGAAAGAAAACAACAAGTGGGAGAATGTTGGGTTGTGTTATATTCTTTCCACGACTAGCCCATGTAGTTATCCAGGGGGTTAGAAAGGGGGCGGAGCCCCCCTTTCGTTGTGCTGATTGCGTAGCGTGGGGGTTCACAAGGGGTTTGAGGGGTGCAGGTAACCCCACTCTATGGGGTCTATGGTAGAACCCCATAAAATTTTGTTTTTGGACCTTATATTAGGTTGGGCGGACATACTTATGGTTTTGTGCATGATTTTTTGCACATGGTTTTGGACGCAATAGTTTTCGGTCCATGGTATTGGATGCTTCGGCATGTATAAATATGTATTGTAACATTGAAAGGAATATAATGAAAAATCAAGCTGGTAGTCCCGGTTTTGGGATCCAGGGGAAAATCTCTGTGTATGTGTGTTTTATGTGTTATGCTCTTGCATTATTTATTTTTTGTGTTTTAGAATTCGTATGTAGGTAATTTCTATACGGGGTTAAAACTTACAATAAATACCCCCTCATTTGTACATGCAAAGGACTTTTCACCTCAGCTCCTCCCACAAAGCCAAGAGAGTTTGTAATATTTTCTTTGAGGAGTAACTAGTGGCTCCAACGCCCCATGCACAGGGTTAGTGATGTATGGTGTAACGATGTGTCTTGGAACTTTTGCTTAATTCAGAAGCCTGCTAGCAAGCCAGCACATTTTAACACATGTATATTAATTTTTCTAAGACTAATCTTGAACACTTGTAATGCATGTTTCTTTAACCTGTGTTGAACACTTGAACTTATTCCACTTGCTGTAATGCATAATATGTTAATGAAAATGTGTTGTATATGTTGTTAATGTTGTCTCACCCGTGGTGGCTATCTCCACAATCACTAGATAGACCTTTCACATAAAACTAGTTCTAACAACCATTGCACTCGTGTGGACTCATTCACTGAGTGTTGTATGTGTTATCTTCCCTTGTGTGTTGTGACTACCACATCCATGTGGAATGCTCCTCCGAAAGTTGTGCATGTCCTATTGTGTTGTGTGTTCCTAACAAAGTTGGAGCTTCCTCCCAACCGACTTGGGACTCACTTTCAGCCTCCCCATCTATAATGAAAGAACCATTGACACAAGTAACGCTAGTAATCACCAAGCACACGAACGCCACTTTTCGAAGACAAACCAGACCACTCTTCTATGCTGACAAGCAAAACCTGAGGCAAATACTTAAGAGAATTGAAATTGAGCCATCATACTGGATGGGACTCCCGCACCAAATGATGTGAGGTCTAGTTGGGAATTCACACCGGGGTGATCCCCTGAATGTTGGTGAGTCCAACACTGTCAACATTTCTAGTGCTAGAAAGAGGGCAACCAGTTGTATATGGCTAAACATCCTCTCACACTCATTCATCAACCATCTGGTCAAGGTGGTAACTCGCACTCCCTCTCACATACATGCGACTCTATAGTTGGCTACTCCTCACCTCCCAAGATTGAATACAACTTTCTATGTCAACACCTTTGATTCATCTGTCCCATCACTCACCAGTTCGTGAAAGCAGTCAGACTGATCCCAGGCATACAAAATCTTCCATACACATCACGAAAGCCAAAAGCCACTCCTACAGGAGTTGTTGTATCATCGGTGGAAGAAGCAGTCCTTGCCACACTTGAAGGTTTGGCAGAAACCATTGAAGATGGAGAGGAACCTCTGGTCTTTCAGAAAGGCAAATAAGACACTATTGTGATCTTGGGATCGAAATACGATACAGGAGGTAGAGGGGAAGGAAGCAAAGGATGCGGAGGCAGAGATGAACCAACAGACTTAGAGCTAGAACCATCAGATTTTGGAAGAGAGGAGGAGGACGAAGAAGAAGAAGAAATGGTTGAACCAAATCTTGAATGGATGACTCAAGGACCATTAGCTCTCCTAGATGTTTTGCACAAGATGCTAAAGCGAGCAGAGAGAATGAACATCAAGTTCAACCTTGACATCATGGTGAAGGCAAAAGACGACTTGGACAACTTCTACCTATAGCTGCAGACCCTTGAGGTACGGTATGACGGTGTAGCATGTAGATTGTTCCCATGTACCTTGGATGGTTGAGCAACTGCATGGTATCACAACCTTCCACCAAACTCTAAACAGAACTGGGGTGCATTCAAATGCATGTTCCTTGAAAAGTTTGCTAATGACAAGACCCCAACCATGCTACTCAAAGAATTGGGAAGCCTTAAGATGGAGGGAAAAGAGAAAATGAAAGACTTCAATAAGAGGTTTACACACATATTGAACAAGTTTGCAGTAGACACTAAACCTCATGACTCCATCACTGTTGATTACTACACGTCCGCACTGTCAGCCAGCATTGCACAATTCGTCAAGTGAGCTGCGAAACCAACACTCTTAGAAAAATGCGAAGAGGCTATTGTTGTTGAGAAGGACCTGCACGCAATTGGAGTCATCAAGGATGACGAATCAGCAAAGGACTCTATGGATAAGAGCAGGAAGTCCCAAGCAATGGTGAGTAAGGGTAGAGACAAGGAAGCAACTGATATTGAGACCCTCATTCGCCTTGTCAAGAACTTGACTACAGAAGTTTCTGAGCTCAAACAATGGAAAATGGACACATTTTCAAACAACCATCCTCCCAGATAGAGACAAGCAACCAACTCATCAAGCAGCAACCGGTTCAGTCTAAAAACTATGCAGAAACATGTGTTCTAGGTCGAACAATGTGCAGATACTAATTTATGTTCTTTCCATGAAGAACATCACCCCAAGAACTCTTGTTCAGACTGGAAGTGAGTTGCAATCTCTTTCTATAGTCATACACTCGATGCAGAAAGAAATATGCAGGAGAAGCTGGAAGAAACTGATGATGATGAAGAGGTTGCACTGGATGAACAATCAAGCTCTGGGCATATGGTGAATGCGTATCAATGCTCGCGAACGATGTCAAAGACGAATACTGAGAAGTAGTCCCTAAAGAAAACTTACCATTACAATATTAGGAGTAAAGGGGCTCCCCCACACTTGGGGAAATGCAAGAGAATATGAGACTACTAATGAGGAAGGTTGACCCATTGGTTGCCCCATCGCAGAAAACACAAAAAAAGTCTAGGAAGACAGTGACGAACAAGAGTACATCCATGAGAAGCAAGCTACAAAACACTCCATCGAACAAAACAAAATCCATTCTATGCCAGACATCTTAGTAATTCTACCACCTCTGGACTACAAAATTGTTGATGATATGAAGAAAAATTGGGTGAACATCAATTTGTTCGAGTTAGCTAAGATCCAGAGTCAGCAAGATATCCTGCTACGCACATTGGGACAGAAAACAACAGACAGCGTAGCTTCTACCAGAAAGGGAGCAAGCACACCTCCCAAATCACTTTCCACTGTGCTCAATACACTCCAAATGGAAGAAGCGAACTCAGGTTGCCCTCCATTCCTGCTATCTTTTGAAATTTTCAACTGCAATGTCCAAAACTACTTGGTTGATTCTAGTGCGGCAACCAACATCTTGCCCCTCTCCATTGCGAAAAATATCAATGCATAATGGAGCGAGACATCCACGTGAATCATCCAACTTGATCAAACATTGGTACCAACCATTGGTGAACTACGAGATGTGATCATCTGACTATCTCATGACGGTCGAGTCCATCAATGCATCAACATAGTGGTTGTAGACATACCAGAAGCATACGGTCTACTACTCAGTAGAGGCTGGTCCAGCAAGGTAGACAGATATTTTGCTATAGACTGGTCTCACATGTGGCTTCCGTACAAGGGAAAGTGCAACCAAATCCGGGTGTTGTCCGAGAGGTACATGAAGCATAATTTCACTCCCCTTAACGGTGAGAATGAACCATTGGCCTTCGCAAAACTCATGTTTGGAAATTGCCTCCTTCAAATAGCATTGGGGTGTTATCCTACATGGCCAGCTCCAACCCCACCAGACACACAGTTGGGACTCCTTCCTTGCCCAACTGATGATAATGAAACTTGTACAATACATTGCACCAATAGTAGCAGTAGTAGCAGTAGTACTAGCACATCAAGCGGTCCATGTACAGACAAGTTGTGGACCGTGTACTTTGACAAATCAAAGGCATAGGACGGCTCAGGAGCCGGGTGTGTCTTGATCGACACTTACAATAGGAAGCATCTAGTTTCAAGTCGCTTGGAGTTGGAGTGCACGAACAATGGTGTTGAGTATGAAGCACTCATGCTAGGCTTGTAGAAAGCCATAAGCCTCAACGTGGTCACACTCAAAGTGGTAGGTGATTCAGAGATAGTGGTACGGCAGGTACGTAACACCATTCATTGTTTATCACTGCATCTCAAAGTTACCAATAAGAGGTATGGCGACCAGTCTCAAACTTCCAAGCATTTAACATCATTGTTGTACCACGTATGTGTAATGTAGTTGCCAATGCACTGGCAAATGCAACGTCGAGAATGTCACCAATTAGGGATAGATTGACTATTGAAATTTTGTACAAACCATCTATCCAGGACAACATAACTAACTTATGCGTGTTTAATGATGATCAATAGATACTACATTTCATGGCCAATGTTGACGTCTTCAAAGATGCAAGGATAGATGATGATAGGCATGAGTGCTCTCTGCAAGTATAAATTGGTAACATGAAAGGCCACCTTATTACAAAAGGTGTGGTAACATTGGAAAATCTTTATGACTTGTAAGAACATTTCCAGGGGCCGAGGAGCAGTGAGACCCACAGTTTCACCATGAGGCCTGAACTGATCAACCTAGGAACAGAAACAAATTTAAAGTTCGTCAATCTTGGTACATGATGCACACAGCAAGAGCGACAAGACTTTGTCCGTTTGTTCAAACAATACCAAGATGTGTTCACGTGGACGTATGATGATATGAAAACTTATGACACGCGGATCATCCAACACATCATCCTGACCAAAGAAGGGGTCAAGCCATATCAACACTTGAACCCCTCATACATAAAGGGCTTACTAAGTTGTTGGATGCATGGATCATATACAAATTTCATCATTCCACATGGGTTTCAAATCTTGTTCCTGTACGTAAGAAATCTGGGGAAATCTGCTTGTGTGTCGATTTTTGAATTGTAAACCGCGCCTCGGACAAAGACAACTACCCCGTGTCGTCTATGGATCACATTCTGCAAACAGTATTTGGGGCACATATGTTTTCTCTTCTTGACGGTTTCTTAGGATACAATCAGGTTTTGGTAGAAGAACCCGACAGACTCAAAACTACTTTCCATACCACGTGGGGTATGTTCGCTTACATACGAATGTCGTTTGGGCTTGTAAATGTAGGTGAAACATTTCAATGTGCCATCGACATCGTTTTTCATGGACTCGTCAAACAGAGCATAGTTGTATACCTTGATGATGTGACTATGTTCTCAAGAAGATGAGAGGACCAAATATGCCATCTGAAGAAAAATTTTGAGCGATGCTGGAGATACGGGATTTCCTTGAATCCCAAAAAGAGCATATTCGTAATGTCGGAGGGGAACCTCCTCAGACATATTGTTTCCAAAAGCGGGATCATGTTGGATCCAGACTAGGTCCAGACTATCACACAAATCCCTTACCCATCCAACAAGAAAGCCATGCAGTCCTTCTTGGGCAAGACAAACTTTCTCGGGAAGTTCATCTCAGATTATGCGCAGACAGTTAAGCCCATGCAGGACATGATCAAGAAAGACATAGTCTACAGCTGGGGAAAGAGGGAAAAGTGTGCATTCACTTGGATCGAGCAGGCCATTGTAGAAGCGCCTGCACTCTACAGCCCAAACTTCAAGAACTATTTCTTGGTATACACCTTCACCTCTGATAATTCACTAGTTGCAGTATTCACTCAGAAGGATGAGATGAATGATGAACTCCCAATATCCTTAATGAGTGGAATCATGTAAGGACTAGAACTCAACTACTCCGCTATTGAAAAGCAATCCTATGTAGTTTACAAGGCAGTGAAACACATCAGGCCCTACTTGCTAAAGAACCACTGCATAGTCTTCGTCACTCACCCAACAATCCGTACATTTCTTGTACAACAAGAACTGGGTGAGCGACGTGTGAACTGGATGACGTGATTACAAGAGTATGATCATGAAATCCAACCAGTTCACATGGTCAAAGGACATGGGCTCTGTAAAATTGCAGCTAAAGAAGTACACGCTCCAGAGAGCAAAGAAGAGCTCGCCGGTTGGGAGCAGGAAATTGAGATGTATGATATAAGGCAAGCAACGCCCACTAAAGACGAAACCTCTTGGTACGTAGATGTGCGCCAGTACCTTGAGCACAAAACTGTACCCTCTCACTTTTCCATCAAAGAGAAGAGGGCATTGTTCCTTAAAGCCTTAGCATATCAGTCGGTGCAAGAAGTGCTTTACAAAAATCACAGTAATGGATTTTTACTCAGGTGCCTGGAGGCACATGAATCAGAGAAGGTACTTCAAGATCTGCATGACAAACCTAATGGGGGTCACTTTGCAAGAAACACCACTGCGTACAAAGTTATGCAATCCAGTTTTTACTGGCTAACATTATTGAAGGATGCACATGCTTATGCTCGCAAGTTCCCGGTCTGTCAACGATGCACAAAACACGAAGATCAGCAGCTCAACTGCACCCTACTGCAGTGATTGAACCATTCCAACATTGGGGCCTAGACATCATTAGGGAAATCTTCCCACATTCGTTAAAGCAACACCGCTACATCCTAATAGCAACTGACTACTTCATGCGGTGGACAAAAGCAGTTCCGCTCAAACAATTGAACAACCAGGAGGTCATCAACTTCTTCCAGTAGAACATTATCTCACGCTTCGGTGTTACGGTATCACTTGTTTTTGATAATGCAACGTACTTCTCATCTTTGAAACTCTATGCTTTTTCATGACAGAATGGTATTGTGCTAAAGAATTCATCTAACTATTACCCACAAGGAAACAGTCTCACAGAATCCACAAATAAAAACCTCAATCGCATAATCAAGAAGACCGTTTTCTCTGAGTAACGTAATTGGAATACCGCACCGACGAATGCATTATGGGCTTACCATGTAACACCCATGCCCTCTCTGAATACTTCACTGTACTTCCTGGTTTATGGTAAAGAATCCATCCTTCTGCTAAATATCTACTTGCCTTTACTTTAACTTTCCCAAGAATCCCAAGGCAAGCCTTGCCAGCTAGTACAATGTAGGATGGATGCTCTCCATAAGCTTTAGGAAGAAAGGATGAAAGAAAAAGAAAAATTCACACTCCACCAAAACCATATCAAGAGATGGTTCGATAAGAAGTCTGAAGGGAAAGCTAACTTTAGTATTGGTGACTTAGTTCTGAAATGGGATAAGCCCCATGCAGATAAAGGCAAACATATGAAGTTCCAGTCCATGTGGATTGGTCCATATACAGTCCACGAGAAGCTTGGCCCACACACGTATCATCTGCAATAACTTGACGAGAGGATTGACAACCTTCCTGTCAATGACCAAGATCTTAAGCATTACTTTTACTAGTCCGGTCCGCACCTGTGCCATGTACATAGTCTGCTTGTTGCTTTTTGTTTTCATCTTGTTTGTGTTGCTTATTATCTTTGTTTTCACTTTGTTTGCTCTAATCACTATGTGTGTGTTTTTTTTTCCTTTTGTTTGCTTGGTACATTACTATTTTTATTTTTTGAAATAAGTGATGCCAACTACTACATTCTGGCTTATGAATACAGTATGTGGCTGAAATTTGAAGATACTTGTGACACTATAACACGTGGCTAGTCTTGTGTTCGTCTTCTCTATGCTTGGTTATAACCTTCGGCTGATGAAGTCTTGACGTAAAATACGAATCGTTTGCAAGGGAATTTTTGATCCAACCATGAGGTTGTGTCCACACTGGGAATCTCCATGCCTTTACTCAGCCTTTTGCTCTATGTGTTCAAGCTCATCCAACTAGTAGAAACGGAGAAGGGGAAAATCTAAACGAGAAAACCTATATCAAATGTCTCACATGCTTCTTTGAAGGAACAACCTCTTCTACTCTCAATAAGTCTGGATCCCTCTTCTGCCCCAAAAATAAATAAGTGCCTATGCACAGTCGTCTTGAAAAATACAAAGGCAAAAGAAGAGAAAGGCTTCCTGTGCAAAGAGGTGAAGCACGCAACTCCACTAGGGTACTGGCCAGGCTCGCTGGAAGTGGAGCAATGTGTGTGTTCTAGTGTGACTCTGTCAGGGTACTTTACAGGTCTATTGGTAGCGGAGCAACACTAGAGATGAAAAATTATACTTTGAACATATTCAACTCGCGAGCTAAACTACCCTTCCTGGATTCGAAACATTGTGATCAAGCTAAAATTTTGATTGTGTTTGACTGAGTTGGAAAAAGGTGGACCACGTATGTCCTTGGGGTAAGTGGAGAAGCCAAAGTAACCCACACAACATTTCAATACTCCCTGAAATAGAAAGGCCCTATGTTATCAATGAACCAAAATATAGAAGCTAGAGTTCTACCAGTGTGTCGCCAAGTGTTGTTACAGCTACAACCACCCTCCAAAATTTTGGCCTACACCCAAATTGCGAGCCTCCCTTGATAGTTTCAATTGATGGATACATACACTTGGGTTCACTCTGTGAGCTCGTGTGAGCCTTCGCACCCACCTTGCTTGTTCATTCCACCCAAGATTTTGCATGTTGATGTCAATGTCTTGCTTGTGACCATGTTCTAGTCATGCTCAAGGTCTTTGCTTCGTGTGTACATGTTATGTTCGCTATGAAAGCATATGTCACACTCACACACGTAGTCACATTCACTATCGTGCAAGCGTCGTCATGGTAAATCAACGATCAATAACGAGTGTTGCGCTTGTCGCTTTCATCGTTGATTACTCATGATGAACATGTGTGTCTAGTTGGTTTGAGTCGTCTCGTTGTCAAGTCATGTGGGTGTGTGTTTGTAAGATAACATTTTCATCTTTCACTCATTCATAGACTTAGTAATTTTTTTGAAGTTCTGACGACCGGACTCCCCTTTGACAGCCAGACCATCACCCCACCATCGACTCAATCGACTATCACCTAGAGCAACGCAGAAGCACCAAGAACATATTTTCAAGTTGCATTGCTTGCAAGCAATTCAATCAACCTTCATGCTAGCCACTTGGAGAGTTGGACTCGACAGCCACCCCAGGACTAACTCCCCTCAAAAATTGCGTAGAGGCTGTGGACCTTGCTCATGCTACTGACTGAGGAGATTGTGCAGATAGTCCGGATATGCACCCAGTGCCCATCCCTGTCTCCCTCAGAAAATTGTGCAGTTTTTCCAGCCAGTACTCCCGACAATCAACCCGTTGCTCATCCAAAAAATTCCATAGTTTTCATGAGCAAGACCTCTTCTGACCAGCCATCCGCTCAGCTCAGAAATTGCGTAGAGATAATTAGTAGGCTGACCTCCCAATATTAGTGCAATTTCTCTTGCCAACAGCTCCCAACAACAGAATAATAGTTCCTTCCAGGAATTGTGCAGTTTCTGCTACCAAGCTCCCGGCAGCTGACTACTAGTTCCCCTCAGGAATTGCACAATTTTTGTTGCCAGTGACCCAGCAGCCAGCTTCCAGTTCACTCCAGGAATTGCATATATTTGGCTACCAGGATCCTGGCCAGTTCCTCCAAAAAATTGTGCAAATCCTCTTTGCCAATCCTCCTCGCATCTAGGCCTGTTCCTCCAAGAAATTGCGAAAATTTTGTTGTGAAGCCTCTGCTA
Source organism: Pinus tabuliformis (assembly GCA_031772625.1). Taxonomy (NCBI): domain Eukaryota; kingdom Viridiplantae; phylum Streptophyta; class Pinopsida; order Pinales; family Pinaceae; genus Pinus; species Pinus tabuliformis. The sequence goes on from CM062816.1 coordinate 1,766,351,207, forward strand.
CCCACTCATTCTGGAAAATGCCTAGATTTTGTCTGCCTTGCCTTGCCACAGCCTGGACTCTCCCTCCCAAAATTTTCACAGTTTTTCCTTCTAGCTAAGCCAAACCTCGCAGACAGTCACTATCGACTTGGATTTCCCATCTTCATCACCTAGTGACCCTTGCGTAGTTTTCATCAGTAGTGCCTGGAGACATCATCCTACCTCGCAACCTTGTTGCCTCTCCAAGTCAAGTGCATCTGAAATGATCACGTGTCATGGTAGACTAGGAGGTTTTTGGATTTGATGTCATCTCGTCATAGTGACTGCAGGTACAAGTTCACCAACAAACATGGGGCGACGATGAATGGGATGAACAAAGGGAGCACATGCAGAAGGATAGGTTCACCAACAAATGAACAAATGATGCATGCGAAGAGATGTTATCGTGAACGGATGATCATACAAAGATGTGGTCGTGGACAGATGAAAGAGCAATCATGCAATATGTGCTCACAGGCGGATGAATGAACGAACATGCACCTTTCGTGAATAGACAAACCTATCAAGCCTTCTAACATACAAGCAAGGAACAATGTTTCAAAGCAACATCAAGTGAACCAACAACAATCGAAGACTCCACGCACCTTGCCATGTGAAGGTGAATTTGTGACACACCATGAAGACATCCACCACCCAACATCACTGCAGCTCGATGCGCACTCAACAACACGAATGTACCAAAATTGTCATGTCGATTCGTGTCATGAGTCATGTTGTCCACATATGTATTGTGGGCCATGTTTCCAATCAATGCAATGTAATGTGGAACTCCAAGAGACCCACTTGTTGTAAAAAGAGTCATGTAATTTCAAAAAGTCATCAAAGTCAAACAATCATGAGGTTATTCGAACAATCACAAGGGTCAATTTCACCGTTGGCTATAAATACCCCCTCATTTGTACATGCAAAGGAATTTTCACCTCAACTCCTCCCACAAAGCCAGGAGAGTCTATAATATTTTCTTTGAGGAGTAAGTAGTGGTTCCAATGCCTCGCACACGGGGTTAGTGATGTATGGTGTAATGATTTGTCTTAGAATTTTCACTTAATTCAGAATCCTGCTAACAGGCCAACATGTTTTCACACATGTATTATGACTGTTGTAAGACTAATCTTGAACACTTGTAATTCATGTTTCTTTAACCTTTTTTGAACACTTGAACTTATTTCACTTGTTGTAATGCATAATATGTTAATGAAAATGTGTTGTATATGTTGTTAATGTTGTCTCACCCGTGGTGGCTATCTCCCCGGACACCAGACAGGCCTTTCACATAAAACCTATTGCAACAATCGTTGCACTCATGCGGACTCATCCGCTGAGTATTGTACGTGTTATCTCCCCTTGTGTGTTATGACTGCCGCATCAGTGTGGATTGTTCCTCCTAAATCTGTGCATGTCCTGTTGTGTTGTGTGTGCTTAGCAGAGTTGGAGCTTCCTCCCAGATGATTGGGGACTCGCTTTCACCCCTCCCCTCTACAGTGAAATAACAATTGACACAAGTAACACTAGCAATCACCAGGCACACGAACCTCACTTCTCGAAGACAAAGCAAACCACTCTCCTATGTTGAAAAGCAAGAGTTGAGGCACTTCCTTAAGACAATGGCAACCGAGCCATCATACCGGATGGGACTCCCACACCAAATGGTGTGAGGTCTAGTTGGGACTTCATATCAGGGTGATCCCCTGAATGTTGGCAGGTCCAACACCATCAACAAGTTTACAATGCTACTTGATGATGGCATTTGATGAGTTATGTTCTATTTGTTTTTGTTTTTTAATGATGTATCTATCATGATGACCTGTGTATGAAAATGTTTATTAGGTTTATTTTGGATTGGAATATTGATTAGTAATGATGCTACATTGTGGAGAGCTGTGATTTCTTTAAAAAGTTGTACTTGATTTAGTGGTTGGTTTAGTACTACAATGATTCAATAAGTCAAACAATTCAATGTTCAATAATCTGAGAATTGTGCATAGGTTGTATATAGAGGAAGCACATACATACATGAGTTTACTTCAGAAAATTCGCGTATACATTTTGAAGTAAATCTTCTCAGGGTTTGCAGCAACAACACTTTTCTTCTATGGTGACTAATAGTGTATGCGTTGGTATATTGATGAGTGGGTGAGAATTGGTATGATCTGGTTATAGTGATTCAATATTATATGATTCAATATGGTAACTTGGTTTGTTTAGTGACTGGATGATTTGATTCAATATCTAGTTTTAGCATGGTTGATTGGTATTGGGCCTATTGTTGATGTTGGTCCAGTGTGAAAATTTGATGAAAGGTAGCCTACAGGTTTTGATGTTTTGAGTTAATTGGATCCAGTATAAAAATATTAGGAAACATGGTCCATGAGGTTTTGAAGGTTGGAGCCTTCAGTGAGAGTGTTTGAGCTTCCTTCCAATGGTAGCTGGTAAACTTGTTCAGGGGGTAGGTGCTCCCTTCTAGTAGGAGTCGATAAATGAGATGGGGGGGTTGTAGCTCCCTTCGAGTGGGTGTTGGAGAATGAATGGTGGTTGTAGCCTCTTGTAGGTAATAGCCTACATGCTGATAAGAACCTATGCCCATACAAGATTGTAAGAAGTTTTTGTTTATAATAAAAGAAGAAGACAAAGATAACGACAGTGGTGGTTTTCACCCACATTGGAGTTCCACCTAAAATCCTGGTGTTCTATGTGTGTTTCTTGTGTGTTGTGATTTACCTATTCTTTACTACATATTGGATGGTTAATGAATCAATAATGGTTAAAGTTAACTCACTGATGGAATTGATGATAAATCAAGTAAACTGGATATATGCGGTTTTACTTCACTGAAGTCACATACACATGAGGGTTGCATTAAGAAAAATAGTGTACATAATTTAGAATATGAAATGAAAAGTTAAAGTGGATTAAAAATACTAATTCACCCCCCTGATATCTTTCCTAACAATTGGTATCAAAGCAGCTCCCTCAGAAGAAGTGTGATATCTTAAAGGGATATATATCAATATGGGCAGTCTAGAGGGAGTATCTTCTATCTGGCCACCTTTGTTTAATGGAACTCACTTTGTATTTTGGAAAATTAGGAGATCATTATTGCAGGCACTAAGAGCTAATGTATGGGAAATTGTTGAAGGTGGATATCAATACCCAACCTCTATTCCCACATATATTGCAGGGAAGAAGTAGTATGAGATCAATGCAAAGGTTGTAAATTCTATCTTGGGATGTTTGGTTGAGCACTGCAAAGGTAGAAAGTGATGGGATAAGCTCATCCAAAGCTATGAAGGTGACACTAAGTTAGAAAGTAATAAACTTCAAACATATCGAATTCAGTATGAGACTCTTAAAATGCATGATGATGAAAGAATTGTAATTTTTTTCCTTAGAGTAGACGAGATTATTAACTCAATGAAATTTCTTGGTGATGAAATAACGGATTCTACTATTGTTGAAAATATTTTGAGATCACTAACTCCATAGTTAGATTCCAAAGTCTTTGTCATTGAAGAAATGAAGTATTCGAAGAAACTTACTGTTGAACACCTCCATGGAATATTAACAACCTTTGAGATGAGAAAAGGAGAATCTAGCTCACAAGATTGTGAAAAAAATTATGATATTATCAAATAAAACTCTAAAAAAATGGGGAAAGAATTAACAAGTCAACCATTCCAATAACCAAAGAAAGAAAAATTTCAAAGGAAAGAATTTTCTCCTAACTATAGAAGAATCAATCAATTCTTTCCTATGGAAAATGGTGTTGAATGTTTTATATGTTATAACTATGGACACATTGCAGCGAATTGCAAAAGTAGATTGTTTTTATCTCAATAAAATAACCACTTAACAAGAATATCATCAGCTCCTAGGTACTTAAGTTTTTTTAAGGGATATTGTTTTTCTTGCAACATATTTGGTCACAAATCTATTGTTTGCCCTAGGATAAATATGAAACATAAATATTATGATTCCTCTGCTCCCTTTTTTGGTCATGTAAGATGTTATGTGTGTAACAAGTTTGGGCATGTAGCAAAATAATGCAGGAACAATTCGATGGATTCACATAGGCAACAAGTTGGTTTTATATTAGGCAATCAACCAAACAAGAATATTGTTACCAAAAGACTTGAGAAAGATGGATTCACCAACACTTCTCATATTAAGCAAAAGGAAGAAGAACAAAGAAGGTGTGGATTGTCTCTTTTCTCATTTGAAGACGAATATGAATGGTACATCGACAGCGGATGCTCTCACCACATGAGTAGAGATAAGAACAAGTTTGAATTTCTCAAGAAAAACAAATATGGTAAAGTTATTCTTGGAAATAATGATTCTGAAAACATTCTGGGAAAAGGTAGAGCTAATCTTGATAAGTATACAAAAGCAGTTGGTGCATTATTAGTTCAAGGGATAAAACATAATATTATAAGTGTAGGTAAAATAGTTGAAAATGGACATGTAATTTTTTTTACATCATATAAATGCAAATTTATAGAAGAAGAAACTCGAAAGGTTATATCCAGATGATTAAAAAATGCATACAAATTATATGTTCTAGTAAAGACGAAGTCATGCAGAAATAAGAGGCATAGCTCCTCTTCTTTAGATTCAGAGTAAAAGAAGACAGGCTCTACCGCAATGTATTGTATTTAAGGTATAATTCTAACAGTGAATACAGAAGTGAATGAGAGTTACATAACCTCATAAGGCACAAGTGATGATTATTAGGTCCACAGGATCAGTTGTGTATGATCTCAGGGGGAGCTACACATATGTATCTTAATGTTGATTCCCCATGATGTTTTGGTAATGTTTGTATTACTAAAATTGCATCTGATGAAGTAGTAGTGAACAAGAACAGGGATGACATGTTCAGGGGGAAATGTGGTTATGAAAAATCAAAATTTTATCTTTTGTACACAGATCTTATGAAAGACATTCACGTGTATACACAAGTTTTGATCTAAACAACTGTGTATGCCTCTCAGTAATGAAAGTGGAGTGGCACATATTTGGGGGGGTCTTCTCATATGCTTCCATCAATTATTATTGGATCTCTAGTTCTGATATTGACTTGTTGTAGACTGTAAATGATGCCCATATGCTGCTTAGGAATGATGTTTGTTCATGTTAAGTTTATTGTCGTTGTTGGAATGGTTTTATGGTGCATTGTGTTGATTGATAAGATGGGTATAATGTGATCAAAATTGAGGATGAAAAGTTGGCACATGTTTATGGGGAGCATCTATTATTCTTCTAATGGTTCATTGTTGGCATTATGGTTTCTTGAGTACTCCTAGTTGCATGATGGTGATTATGATGAGTTCATGGTCATTACTATTATTATTAGCCTTATTTCATTTTCACACTACTGGAAGATACTCATGCTACTATCATTATATCATGAGCTATTAATAATGCATTAATTACATATGGTAAAGTTATGGATGATGCATATATGTTGCTTGAGTTTGGTGAAGTTTTTGTTAAAATTTGAAGATATGTATGCTATGTTCTCTAGAGATGTTGGTTTATGATGTTGTTGATCAGTTCTATGGCTTATGGTGTTGAAGGTTTTCACATATGTTGTTGATGTGTGTAAAGAATATATTTATATGTTTCTTATGGTGTTGTGGTACAAGGAATTTATATGTCTTGGATACTTGAGGATTGTGGCCCCTCCTATATGTGGAGAGATCATGTTGACCTTGATGTCATAAGGTCAAGGGGATGAGTTGTTGACAAATATTTATTGCACTATCTCATACTTGCTTGGAAACACTACATATTTGGTCACATGTTGATGATATTGGAGAAATTGATGCTACATTGTCTTATCTTACATGTTGATGATGATGATGTTCATGTTGCTGACATTTATGTTGCTTCTATCAGATGTCTACATTGCAGATTCCTATATGGTGCATAGTTATTTTTGATGACTATCATGATCTTGCTACAAAGGATACTTCAATATTGAAATTTATGTCTATGATCATTTGTTTCTCGTGATGCAGAGGTCATGAAAAGACCCATGTTGTAAACAATGTAAAATTCAGTCATGTATGGGATATTGGGATCAAGTCATTTCATATATGTAATCCCATTATTTTGGGACATTGATGTAAAATTTTTAAACCCAATATATTGGGTGATTGATGTAATCATGGAGGCATATAGTCATCGGTGATAGGAAATGTCATATTTGTTTGAGTCATAAAGACTTGTACTTTTATTGCATATCTTCAAAAGTCCAGCATATGCTTAGGGGGAGCATGGTCAATATGTAGAATTCATAGTTCATATCAACATATCAAACTTACAATGATGAGCACTATAAGGAAATTACTTCATTTAGCCTGGTTCAACCCTTTTCCCTTTATGTCAAAGATGGATAAAAGTCTTGGTGTTTGAAGTGAATTTAGAGAGAAGACTTGGTGTTTGCAAGTATTTTTGCTGGTATTTATAGGTGGTGTCCAAACACTAAAGTGGTTACCATCAAGTCCAAAGGGGTAGATTGTTGGAATTATGGCTAATGTGTTGTCCTTGATGGCAACCTACTTGATATAGATGTACTTGATGTCAATAAAGATGATAATATGATGATTGTGGAACTAATGGAGATATCAGGATTGTTGGTACAGATGATATGAATAGAGAATTGGCAGTTTAGTTACAGAAGGATGGAAAAAGTGAAGTTTGATGAACTCAAGCCTGGTTCTTGCGAATAAGGTTCGCATACATACATAGGTCCTGTGAGAAAAATCCACGTACAGAATCCGAACCATGGAAATCTAGATATCAGGGGTCTTTACCATGGTATTTTCCCATAGTAATTGAAGCATCAACATTGATTTGATCTCAAAAATGAAGACTAATGACATTACCAGAAGATTTAGTTGAGGTCTTAGTGAAGATGAAAACTATATAAGGAGATGGTGATCAAGGTGTTAAGTGTGCAAGTGAATGGGCTATTTATGTGAAATATGATATGAAATAGGTGTGCACTAGGAAGTAAGGAGAAGACTCAAATCAGAAATATCTGAAGATATGTTGATATATATGGTTGTTTAATTTACTCATTGCATATATTTAAGTAACTAACAATTATAGATCTATGGTTATAATGAAACTGTGATCTGAATGAGTTATTTAGAAGTATGAAGTTTTGACAATCAAGGTTGTGGAATGTAAGTTGTGTTTGCAGCGAAGGTAGGCTTCAGTGATTTAAGATTTGTACATTGGTTTGCTTTTGAATAGTCATTTACATACGCTAATTTGTTTATGTTGGGTTGCATATATATTTTGGGATATGTTTTTCAGTATGTTGAGACCTGTACGCGGGTGTTTTTCATAGTAAATGGGTAGATACATTGATTTGTCTTGTGGAATTTGCGTATATGTACTAATGTTTACATTGCTGCTTGATGTTGACACTTTATTTTTTTATTCTATTTGTTGATTTCTGTCAATGATGTCTCTATCATGATGATCTCTGTCTGATAATGTTGATTGGCTTGATTGTGGATTAGAATATTGGTTAGTAATGATGCTACGGTGTGGAGATATGTGATTGGTTCAACAATTTGTACTTGATTCAATGGTTGTTTTAGCACTACAGTGATTCAATAAGTAAAACAATTCAATGTTTAGTAATCTTGGAACTGTACACAGGTTATATACATAAGAAGCATGTATATATGTGAGTTTACTTCAAAATTATTGTGTATACATTCCCAAATAAATCTGATGAGGGTTTGCAGTAACAACATTTTGTTTATGTGGTGACTAACACTAGATGGCTTGTTATATTGATGAGTGGGTGAGCATTGGTATGATATGGTTATAGTGATTCATTATTTTATGATTTAATATGGTATCTTCATTTGTTCAGTGATTGGATTATTTGATTCAATATTTGGTTTCAGTATGGTTAATTAGTATTAGGCTTATTGTTGAAGTGGGTACAATTGTTTCAGGGAAAACTACTGTCGATTCAAACTACTAGTCCCACTAAGATGGGTAGCTATCTTAGAAATAAACAATGAAAGCTTTTCAAGAGTTCCTTTAAGTGTGATAGATTAGAGGGAAGAAAAGAGGACCAACTTGGATCTTCCGCTTTGATCCTAGCTTGATTTCTTCTTTCCTTGATAGAATTTGCCACTCCTTTCCTACTTGTCTCGCTTCAAAGAGTACCTGTAGAGTCAAAGTAACAACAAACTATCAAAGCATCTCCATCTAAAACATCATAAACAATGTGGAATCAGAAATACATTGACCATACAATTGCATTCTATTGTGGCCAGCAACAACCCCCCCCTTTTCTCATTTAAGTGTTGTCCAAAATACTAAATGAATGGGGACCCTTAGTTGAAACTTTAGGAAAAGCTAGAGTTTCCTTTCTTCTAAATAAGGTTACCATCGTAAGCTTAGGAAAATATTTTGAATACTTTAAAACCTAAGTTTGTGATAAGAAAAATCTTTAAAGTCGCATCATAAAATGATAGAAGAACTCCTCCATTTGGGTATAATCCTGGTATGTGCAAGATTCCCGTACTAAGAGATATATCACATCGCAATAAAGTAGTGCCAATGGGAAAGCCTTCAAGATTTCCCTATTTGCGATAACCCCGATCGCAAGATCGCATATCGCAGGAATGGGCTAACAAAAATATGGCAAGCATAAAACTTCTGCGATCTGCGACATGTGCGATATTACGATAATGCGATGGTGCGATAATGCGACGTCACGATGGTGCGATAATGCGATGTCGAGATCTGCGACGATTGCGAACCAAATCGCAAAATCACCCCATCGCGAAACTTTCGGGCGCGTTATTCAAGAAAAGCCACTTACCATAATCTGACTTAAGATAATGCGCTTTTAATGATAATAAAGGAATTAGTTGTCATCTATTAAATGTAGACACGTGCTTTTGCAAAGAATTACTTCACGTAAGGTGGCATATTTGATATATCTGTTGCATTTAAGACTCTCCCATCACCTTTCTTGATCAATAATTTCCATTTGTGAGCTGCAGGAATGAAGAACGAAAGGCGATACAAAGCCATATGCAGGAAGAGTTGGGACAGAAGATATCACAGTGGAGTTATTATTGCGAACTGAGTGATAAAATCACCAATCAAGTGGTAGACTTACGAAGTGACTATGATCAGATTGACAAACGAGTGACGGAGTACTTGGCTTGGCAGGAAGAAGATGAGGAAAAAAGAGCAGGCACACCCAAGATAAATGAAAATCATAAAGACTTGCTCTTCAAAAAATGGGACGATCAAATCAGGGAAGCAGAACAAGCAGCAGAAGCAGCGGCTACAACAGCGAGCATTCTTGTCGACTGTGTAAATGAAAATTTGCACAGAGCAAACTTGATCGAAGAGACCACCCCAGGGTATTTGCCAAATAAACTGCGACTAGAAGCAGAATGGAAACAGAAGGCACAGGAAAAGGAAAAAGCGGTCTAAGCACTAGACATGTTAAATTGGGAGTGTTACTGGGCATACTTAGTGAAGCCGCATAGTCAGCAGATGACTGTGAAATGTATCATAAATGCGGCCGAGAAAGTAGTGCCAGCTCTCATAGATTCTGTTTTCTCAGCCCAGCTCAAAGCAGAAGTCAGCCAGCTGACTCTCCTCAAGCCCATGATGAATGCATGCAATTTTAAGGATCAGATTCAGAAGTAACCTTGTTTAGAATGTTGTTTTTTCTTTAAAATTAGATTAGAAAAAGGGCGGTCATTTGAAAACTGCATCCTAAATTTTGTAAATTGACTATTATTAGAATTAGGAAGTAGTATTTTAACCCTTCTCATGCATTTGGAGAAGGGTCCAGAAATTTGTCAAAAACTTGTCCTCAGAACATGCACTTCTGCACCCTCAGAGGAGGTTTTGATGAATGGATGGATCGAGGTTTATTAATGTTTGCATTTGATGTCTGCTACTGATGTTGCACTTTTTTACTCTTAGTAGATGGTAGAACAAGTAGAGATAAATCATTTTTGCTTGAAGCTTATGAGTAGGACCAGTCATAAATGGTACTTTTATCTCTTGGCCATTTCTGCTTATATTCTTAAAGTGATATACAGTTTTTAGTTGTTTATATGTTATTGCATGAATGTGTGAGTTACCATTTGGCACTTTTGTACGGTGGAGTCATTCATTTATGTTTGATATATGAATAACTTATTATGTGATATGTTGTTCACAACTGTTTTGCCTAACTTTTTATGCAAAGTGGTTCATCTTAATTGATTTCCATTCTTATGATCGCTGAATGATCTTTATTACCAGTTATTGTTTGAAATCTCTTTAGATCGCATAATAGAAGCAATACACCCCGGGTTAGCATAGATTAGATGTGTTGTTTTCATTAGATTACAATAGCATAGAATTAGATTAAAGTAGCTTAGATCAGAACTCTTAGATCAGCATAATCCAACTCTGCACACACACCCTTAGATTGGGAAACTGGTCCCATTATCCCCAGTCGGACCCACTATACCAAACGGATAAGGAGCTGCCAACCAAGGTCCGGAATGGGTGGGTATCCCCCTTGTTGTCGACCCAATTTTCGGGGCTTCAACACATTCATAAATAGTAAGATTCACAAATACACGATTATATGGAGGAAAACTCAAAGAACTTTATTAATAGTAGTGAAAGAGAGGATTACAACCCAGCTATCTAATCAACATCATCCTCCCATTGTAGAAGCCCTCTTCACCTCATGAACAAGCAAATCACCCAACAATGCAATGTCTCTTCTCACCAACAAACCAACAACACTTCCTTACAAAGTACAAAATTCCAGCCTCTAGATCTCTCAGATGAGGGATCCATTTATAGATGTATTGCAAGAGTGTGAATCAGCTCTAGGTTTTTTATTAGTGTCATTCCACTAATAGTTCTTGGTTCCACTTGGAGATTTCATTGATCTCTTACTCATCCCTGGGCGAATTCAGAGAGGAAAGTGTCATAGGAGAAGTTTCTGGAAGATTCCATGATCATCCACTTAGCAAACTATCTCTGCCATTTGTCTATTCTCGCTCATCGCACCCCACAGAAGGCTATTCCAGTATGCATCACACCTAGCTAGTTTGGAAGCTAGTATGCATCGTACCTTGTCCATGGAGCAGTCAGTATGGTCCAATTTTGGCCAATTCCGAGTAGTTTCTTAGGTGGAACTTCTGGGAAATGATGTAATCAGTTGACCATGATCCTTTAGGGTGTGAAACAACACTTTTAGGGACTTAAAGAGCCCTTAGTTTATGGACATATGAGTTTGGGGTTGCAGTGCCCAAATATGTCTATAACAACTGCCCCCTAAAGCATGAGGTTGTAAATCTTCTGATGTCGGGTGAAATGCTTTATCATGAGGATCCAAGGTATTCGTACTGGAAGGTGACCTGTATAAGATACAATACAATACATCATCATCATATTATTTTCATGATCTAGCTGAGGCGGGCATTCCCATGCTCAGCTTTATAATTTCATTCTCATGTACATAAGATAGACAATCGTCTTCTGTTGCAGACTGGTGATTCTTCGCATGAAGAGTCATCTTCCCTGGCTTAGATGACTATCTATGTAGCTTCTGTGTACAATTGATGTCTTTATTTTCCTGAATATATCGCAGCCCGGATGGATGAAACTAGATCCGTGGTCTTCAAAACTCATTCAATATTCGCCCGATGTACAAGTCGATCCATGTGAAAAGATGTTCTGAAGTCGAACGTGGAAAGACATTTCCTGATTACCAGCCAATAATGTATGCTGTTAACAGACGCGAGAGAGTCACCGATAATGATGATGACCCTTGAGGTACTACAGTACAATTCATGTGGTGTGAATATATGAGCCAATGTCGAACACCACGCAAAACGTTTCGGTTGAAGGTCATTGATGTAAACCTGTCATCGGAAGGAGAAACTTGCCATTGAGGCTTGCAAGCTTCAAAGTACTGAAAGGGTTGTTTCTAAGTTAACTTCTTGGATAATGAGCTGATGTCGACAAGAAGTGAATTGTCGTAGGAGGGCCTTGATGTATCCCACATCTACGACATGAAACGAAGCAAATGATTTTTGTGGAGGTGAAAAAGATCTGATGATATAAGGTTCAGTTATGGTGGTCATGAGAAATGAAGGGCGGAGGTATTGCAGTGGATGAGGCGTTTGCTGGATGGTGAATTCTCTGAATGACTTCTCTTGAACATGTGGCGACACTGATATGGACTGGTAGCATTAACCCCATGGATGGTACGGAGGACCAATGGTGATGGTGAACGGAAAAACCCAACCCAACTCAATCACGGTTATGGGGTGAAAGTGTCATGTTCAAGAGCGACCTGCTACCAATAAAGTTCTTCAAGTTTTCTTCTTATTTTTCCCCAGTCATTGCTGACCAGTACCTCTTTATTTTTGTCAAGCTTGAGGAGGATAACAGATGCTTGGTCTATAATTTTCCCTTCGGGAAAACCTCTGGCTTTGTGTTTAGCGAGCCTAGCGTCAGTGAGACTCGTTCTTGTCTGGGTGGACAAGTTTGTCGCTATTGTTTTAACGAGTTTAATGACAAAGATAACTTGGTCCTTTTCACGTTTAGAGAGTTTGAAAAGGGACAAAAAGGAGACTCCAATAGTCCTTTTTCGTGGCATAATCCCTTAAGTCTGAAAAAGTATAAAATAATATGAAAGGGATGACTTTTCAATAGTTTTAACGAGTCGACAAAGAAAAGCGCTCGATATTTTTGTTTAATAATCCCTCAAGTCCAAAAAGATTAAAATATATGAGAGTGATGGCGTTCCCCTTACTTTAGCGAGCTGGAGAGGCCAATGGCTCGATAATCTTTTTATATTTAACGAGTCTAAAAAGAGTTTAGAAGGGACTCGTTTTTTAGGAACGAGTGGTATTTCTGGGTAGGAACTGGTTCCAGGTGAGTTTGGAACTTCTCAAAACATGGCAATGTGAAGAGGGTGGCAATTAGAATCACTCGTCACAGATGTTCCTCAAAAGGGTAAACAATCAAGTGGAAGTGTATGGTTGGCCCAATGAATGGAGGTGACGGTAGGAACACAACCAAGGTTCAAAAGGGCTGATAGCAAAGCGATCACAAAGGTTATTTACCAAAGGTGGTTTCATTTTTTAATGAGCTTGAATCAGGAGAAACTATTCTCAGTGTAGGTTTATTTTTTAATGAGCTTGAACCTTGCCGGAACATTGCTCTTACTAGTCTTTTGATAATGTCTCTTGGTAGATTTATCTTTTAATGAGCTTGAACACTGCTATAACATGTGCTCATGGCCTTTTTATGCAGGCTAGAAATGACCGAGCTATGAGGTTAAAGGGTTGAGAACCTACAAACTAAGAAAATCAAAGGTCGTTTTTCACTTGCATGCAAAGATTTGCATGCCCCCAGGTGTTTCAGTAAAAGGAGAGTTTCCAGGTTACCAAATAGAAGTCCCTCCAGTTACGCAGGATTGTTTCTGTCAGCAGACAAAAACTCTTCCTTGGCTTTGTCCATTGAAATAGACAAAGGTGAACGGTGTGAGCTTCCAATCACATAACGTATGAAGGTGAAAAGTGTGAGCTTCCAACCACAATCGTACAAAGGAAATAAGTTTATCGGACTGATCACATAACCTAGACAGGAATTTTTCTTCAATCCAAGCATTAACATCTTTCAAGAAAATCTCTCTTTTCCTCTGGGTTTTCCTGCCGAAGCAGACTAGGGTGAATGCCCCCTAAACTTCATCACACTCACCAAACTACTCGCCATAATTAGGTGGACGGAATGAAGGTTGAAGACAAATTGTTGATGTGAAGAGACCATTTAGGGATGATGGTTGATTCATAGCTATGTTTGAACCAGGAAATGAAAGCTAGTTGACAAGTTGTACCAGTCTTCTTTCATGTGGAAAACAAATCACTTATATATAGTCCTGTCCAAGGAGTAGATTGTAATCTATTAGACCTTGGACTACCATCACATTCAAATGAACAGTTTTCTTTCTCAAAGTTATTGGTAACTTTGGAAGGATCCCTAACGGTCAACTGGTTCCTTTGTTGAAGCCTGACAAATTTTGTTTTTCAGGCAAAAGCGATGGCGAACCAAGCACTTTCCAAGTAGTTGAGGAAAGGATACTCACTGAAGCCCCTTCATCTATGATAGTGCTAGACACGATCATTTTGTAAACTTGTACTATGATTCGAAATGGTACATTAGATGGAAGGCGGGGTTTTGCTAGTTGATTCCAATCAAAGAAAATGACTAGACTGCTCGGAGGAGGTACCAGATAAATGTCCGGATAAATCTCATGAACTGGGGGGGTCTCTTCCTGTTGTGAAGGAATGGGTGGATTGCCCCCAAGTTCATTAGACTCTGTATCGACAAAAAGAATTTGAACGGTGTCATTCTCATTCTCTTTGGAAACTGTATCATCCGAAGGTGGGCCTTCTGAAGGTAAGATTGGGTCAACTGCCATCTCGACCAGTTGACTTTGGTTCGGTATGGACTCAGGAGGTTCACTTTCAATGATAGGCAATTCGATCGACAATTGAGTTATGTCAATCAGGTTTTCAACTAGTGAAGGACTTGGTAAGAGTTTCCTGTATCCAGGTGGAAGTTGCTGTGGTGAAGCAGGACAGTTATCCAAAATGCTTTTGGCTTTGTCCAGAAAAGGACAACGGTGAAGAGTATGATCACCTTCACATAACCTACATGGAACTCTGACTTTTCCTTTCTGTCTATTGACTTCGTTTTCACTAGTTGATGGTGTGCTTTCAACCTGACTGTCAGAGGTTGATGACACCGAAAGGTGAAAACAGGGAGACCATTCTCTCAAGATCTGCGGGATGCAAGGGAAATCTTGATGGTAATGGCTCCCATTACAAATTGTGCATGGAGTTTTTGGTTTGGAAAGTTTAGTGTGCGGATTTTTGCCAGATGATGCATGGCTGCTCCCTTGTTTAGCTGGCTTCTTCTTCTTCTCCTTCCCTTTCTTTTTCTTCTCAGCTACTTGGTTTTTAGTGTCACTAGTTTCACCAAGCGAAGAGGAATAAGGGGAAGGAGAAACAAACGAAGTAGAAGGTGAAGGGGTAACTTCAGTATCATCTAGTTGCTGATTAGATTGTTGAGGAATTACGATGTTTTGAACGACAGAGGTCGAGAAAAGCCATACCGGCAGGCCGATTGTGATTCCTGGAAGGGACAATGTAGCCATATATGGAGAACCAATATCTCCCCAATAGGAGAAAGGGCTAGGATTCCCTCCAAGAGGGATTCCTTGATTGGTAGACTCCATTATCTCAACCTTAGATCAACGAAGGAATAGGGATGTTATTCCAATTTAAATAAATTTTAAAGACACTTTGACGCAACTTTCTTTTTCAATTTTTAAGAGTCAAGAAAAAGCTAAAGGTGACTCTAGTCGCCTTCAATTTTTAATGAGCCTGAAGTGACAAGTGCTCAGATGGACCTTTTCTTTTAAGGAGTCGAAAAGGAACAAAAGTGAATACTCTGGAAATCTAGACAGAGGGATTACCAAAATAATCGCAACACTGCAAAATACACCTTGGTGATAAATGATAGAGAAATTACCAAGGACTTATGTATGACAGTCAATCTTTCCGAATGCTGTGTTCAGTGCATTGCGATCGATAGGGCGGCAGACACAGCTTCCTAAGGATAAAGGATATTAGCCTATTGTGGTCTCCCAATATATACTCGACAGTACGAGGAGCATAAGTCCGTACTAGCACTTGTCATATAAAAGAGGAGGAATGACCCAACCTTTGATGAAAATGATAGTTACACCAGCTTTTACAACGCCGAAACAAGTCTCTAGCCTAGACTTCTAGATGTGTTGCGTTAGGTTCCAAAGCATTTTTATGTTCATTGAGATTTATTTTAGGGTTGATCTTGCTTAGAAATTTGTCTTTTAAGGTTCAACAGGTGATGTAGGTGTGAAATTCCTAAATATGCAATCTAAAATGATAAATAGTCGTTTATGTTCTTTTAGCAATGAAAATCCTAGCTACAAAGGAAAGAAGATTATGATTTTCTTTTAGCAGAGAGCATACAGCACACACTAAATGCACTTTCCTAAATCAAATTTCACATGCAGTCAAAATGCAAATGCACATGCATGTATTTGTTTTATGCTTCCTTAATGTGTGAATGCTAAAAAGGAAAGCTAAGTATAGATCTGAACTATTTTCTTTTAAAGTGACATTTCCAACAATTTATTTTTAAAATGAAAGGAAGACTAAGACGACACTTTTTGATTTCGAATTGAAAATTGTTTTTCGACACTTTAAGCACTAATAACTCAAATCAAGTACAATGACAAAAGTACAATCAACTATCTAGAAGAGGAAGAATTTATGACACTCTTCTTTTGATTCAAAATGACAATTACGACACTCGCATAAAAAACGACAGTTCAATTAGGCTACTTTCGACAAAGGAAGACTGTAAGTGATTCACAAGTACACAAAAAAATTTACAATTCCTAACTGATGGAGGCTAAAATATGTGAAGGAATAAGGTTCCAGTAAGAAGATATTAATCATGTACAACAAAACTACTAAATAGAGCTGAAAACAAAGGGAAAAAGAAACTCTCGGAGAGAAAAAACAGTATCACTCAATCATCACACCTGCAACACAGGGAAATAGGGATGCATCTCACCTGCAACACACAGGAGGTGCGATGCATCCAGGATGCATAGTTATAGACAGTGCAATGGACCAAGGAGCGAAACTGAGCTTGGTTTTTGCTCAAAGTTTGTATCTAAGTTCAGTGATTTAGGCTGAGTAATGATGGACAGTAAAAGCAAAGCATAGGGGTAAGATCTTATGAGGTTCTAAGCTACCAAAAGGGCACTTAGAATGCTTTATAAGTCAGATGTTCAGTTCATAAACCAACCTGGAGATTGACTAAAGCAACATTCATCTACTTTGCAATTTCATAGCAAAGGTGTTTCGAAGGCTAGCTAGCTAACTTCAGGCTCCGTCTGTAGTTTATAAAACAAACAATAAACAAACAAAACAAACTATTCATTCCCCAGCAGAGTTGCCATTTTGTTTCAAGGAAAACTAGTGTCGATTAGAACTACTAGTCCCACTAAGATGGGTAGCTATCTTAGAAACAAAAAAAGAAAGCTTTTCAAGAGTTCCTTTAAGTGTGATAGATTAGAGAGAAGAAAAGAGGACCAACCTAGATCTTCTGCTTTGATCCTAGCTTGATTTCTCCTTTCCTTGATAGAATTTGCCACTCCTTTCCTACTTGTCCCGCTTCAAAGAGTACCTATAGAGTCAAAGTAACAACAAACTATCAAAGCATCTCCATCTAAAACATCATAAAAAATGCGGAGTCAGAAACACATTGACCATACAATTGCATTCATAAATAGTAAGATTCACAAATACACGATTATATGGAGGAAAACTCAAAGAACTTTATGAATAGTAGTGAAAGAGAGGATTAAAACCTATTTTTCTGATCCAGCATCATCCTCCCAGTGTACAAGCACTCTTCACCTCATGAACAAGCAAATCACCCAACAATGCAATGTCTCTTCTCACCAACAAACCAACAACACTTCCTTAAAAATTACAAAATTCTAGCCTCTAGATCTCTCAGATGAGGGATCCATTTATAGATGTCTTGCAAGAGTGTGAGTCAGCTCTGGGTTTTTGATTAGTGTCATTCCATTGATATTTCTTGGTTCCACTTGGAGATTTCATTGATCTCTTACTCATCCTTGGGCAAATTCAAAGAGGCAAGTGTCACAGGAGAAGTTTCTGGAAGATTCCATGATCATCCACTTAGCAAACTGTCTCTGCCATTTGTCTATTCTTGCTCATCATACCCCACAGAAGGCCATTCCAGTATGCATTGCACCTGGCTAGTTTGGCAACCAGTATGCATCACACCTTATCCATGGAGCGGTCAGTATGGTCCAGTTTTGGCTAGTTCTGAGTAGCTTTTCAGGTGGAACTTCTGGGAAATGATGTAATCAGTTGACCATGATCCTTTAGGGTGTGAAACAACACTTTTAGGGACTTAAAGATCCCTTAGTTTATGGACATATGAGTTTGGGGTTGCAGTGCCCAAATATCTCTATAACACCAATGTGGAACTTTCATGAAATGTGCCCTATAAGTTTTGATGTTTTGATTTATGTGGATCCAGTTTGAAATATTATGAAACATGGTCCATGAGGTGCTGAGGGTTGGATTCTTCAACGAGGCATTCGAAGCTTCCTTCTAGTGGTAGATAGTAAACTTGTTTAGGGGGTAGGTGCTCCCTTCCGGTAATAGCTGGTAAATGATATTAGCGGGTTGTAACTACCTTCGAGTGGCTACTAGAGAACGAGTGGAGGTTGTATTCTCCTCTAGGTAAGAACTTGCATGTTGGTAAGAGTTTATGTCATTATAAGATTTTAAGAAGTTTTTCTTTATAATAAAAGAGGAAGGAAAAGACATCGGCAGCTGTGGTTTTCACCCACATTGGGTTTCCACCTAAAATCATGGTGTTCTATGTGTGTTTCTTAAGTGTTTTCATTTATATTTTCTTTACTGCATACTGGATGGTTAATGAATCAATATTGCAATGGTTAAAATTAACACACTGATGGAATTTATGATAAATCAAGTAAAGTGGAAATACATAGTTTTACTTCACTAAAGTCATGTACACACACAGGTTGCATTAAGAATAATAGCATACATAATTTATAATAATAAATGAAAATTTAAAATGGATTAAAGATATCGATTCAACGCCACCACCCCCACCCCCGCTAGTATTTTTCTTAACATCAATTTGAGACCAAATATAACAAATTATTCTTAAGCACAAGTACAAACCATACATTAGAAATCAAATTTTCACCAAATTTTGGGAGAAAAAGAATTGTATGAGCCCTCTCCTTGGAGAGTTTGATTTGTTCGGTCAACTAAATAAATGGGATTTATTTGAATATCATTATTCCAAAAGAAATTCATGTGAATATCCATATGCTGTGTTGCTCCTGTATCCAATATCCAATCATCTTCAAATGAATTTCTCAGTAGCTTATTAGTATCAATGGATGTTGCTAAATCAACCTCCTATATTGTAGCAAAAACGTATTCATGTTGTTCATCTTAAAAACCTTAATCATCTACATATTGAGTTGGTGACTATAATTTGAATTTGATATAAAATTTGAATTTTTCTTAAACTTTGGCCAATTTTTGTTACTTGTTAAGTAATGAGATGCATTAACCCCTTCCGTAAGAATCTTTTTCACTTTACTTGACTTTAATTTATGCTTATTATGGGTGGTGTATTATAATTGAGATAATTTATATTACTTGGGAAACTATATTGATTATAGTTATTATGTCATCTACCTTGAGGGTAACCTATACCACGAGCTCATTTAGAAGACTAATTCTAATAAATTCCAAAATATCTTGTACATCTTCCTCTAGAAATTTTAGCTCTATTTAAACTAGTGAAAAGAAGATTATCTTGAGATTGTTGTTCTTTACCAAATGAATTACTATGTCGAGCTAACAGTTCACAAAGTGAATCAAAAGTTGTAAATGATCATTTATCAAAAAATTGGAAAGATTTTTCTATGTACTTATAATATGGAGGAAAATCATCTATCAAAATAGAGATAAAAAAATTATCTTCAAGTTTAGCAAAACCACCTTTGATATTTTCCTTGGGTATGTTATTTATTCTTGAAATGTATTATAACACATACACATAATCAACTAATATTTTCCTAATAAACTCTTTGAGATGCAACATAAGTATCAAAACGTGTGTGAAATTCACTCTAGGTATACCAAGAAATGGTGGAATTTACAATGTGACTAAACATCTATTCAGTTACAAAATATTAAAGTAGAGCAAGAGCTTTTTCATCTTTTAATTCCCATTTGACTAATTAATCAACATTAATGTGTTTTTTCATCTTTTAATTCCCATTTAACTAATTAAGCAATGTTAATGTGTCTGGTTGGAGGAGTATCAACATCAGAAATATCATACCATAACTCATTATATATCAATGAATTGTGCATATAGTATTTCTAAGATTTGTAATCAATCATCCAACTTACCTAAATCAGTGAGTAAATTGATTGACTTAGACATATTTGGTGATAGTAGATTTTCTTGAAGAATTTGAAATTTGCAAGTGATTCAAAGAAGAATCACACCATTAAAGTGAGATGCAAGGCACCCAAAATATCACACTCGACGTAAAATGAATGTTGGGTTGTGTTATATTCTTTCCACGACTAGTTGACGTAGTTAACTGGGGGGTTAGAAGGGGGGTGGAGCCCCCCCTTCGTTGCGCCGATTGTGTAGGGGGGGGTTACAGGGGGTTAGGCGGACCTACCTATGGTTTTGTGCATGATTTTTCGCACATGGTTTTGGACGTGATGGTTTCCAGTCCATGGTTTTGGACACGATGGTTTTCGGTCCATGGTATTGGATGATTCGGCATGTATAAATATTTATTATAACATTGAAAGGAACATAATGAAAAATCAAGCTAGTAGTCCCGGTTTTGGGATCCAGGGGAAAATATCTGTGTATATGTGTTTTATGTGTTATGCTCTCGCATTGTTTATTTTCTATGTTTTAGACTTTTTATGTAGGTAATTTCTGTATGGGGTTAAAACCTACATTTGGTATCACAGTTGTTTTGGCTTCAAAGGGATGCCTTTGTTGCTGAGGGGTTTCGCTTGGGCCTGTGGTAGATCCTATTTAGTGGGAGATCTGCAGGATCGATTCTGGTGGTGAAAGAAGATGGCGAGCAGTGGAAAGATAGAGATCGAGAAATTTAATGGTCAGAGTTTTGAGTTATGGAAACTCAAGATGGAGGATCTGTTGGTGGATAAAGATCAGTGGATCGTGGTAGATCTGGGTACTAAACCAATGGGAGTGTCTGATGAATAATGGAATAAGTTAGATCAGAAGGCAAAGAACACAATTCGATTGTGTGTCTCAGATTCAGTATTGCTGAATGTATCAGGGGAAGCTACGGCTAAGACTTTGTGGGACAAGTTAGGGACTTTGTACCAATCTAAGTCTCTGGAGAATAAACTATTCCTGCGGAAAAAGCTGTATAACCCGAGGATGAAAGATGGAGACTCAGTGACAGAGCATCTGAATGCATCTAATATTATGGTAAGTCAGTTATTGTCTGTTGATATTAAAATTTCAGATGAAGATAAGTGCATCAGTTTGTTGTTTTCTCTACCAGATTCGTGGGATAGTCTGATTATTGCAATAGGTAGCAATATGATGAAATAGTCTCATCCTTGCTGACAAAGGAGATGTGACGGAAAAATATGGAGAGCCAGAATGGCGATACCTTGTCTGTACGAGGACGGTCCCAGAACATAAACAAAAATAAGTCATCGAGTGGGAGATCTAAATCTCCAAAAAAACTTGTAAAGTTGGTGTGTTGGAAATGTGGAAAGGAAGGGCACTACAAAAGGGACTATAAATCTAAAGCTCCTGATAAAGGAAAGGGATCTAATGATGCTCCTTCTGCAAAGGCGAAAACCACCTCAGATGAAGGTGGGGATGTATACTTGGCTTCTTCAAGTACACATCTAGATGATGAGGCATGGTTGATTGACTCAAGTCCATCCTTTCACTTCACTCCCCATAGAGAGTGGTTCTGCCAGTATGAGAAATATGATGGTGGTGATGTCTTCTTGCAGGATGACAGGAAGGCTAGAATCATTGATCGCAGAAAAGTAAAGTTGAAGTTGCAAGGTGGAAGGGTTAGAACACTTCCAAGTGTTCTTCATATTCCTGCATTAGCCAGAAATCTAATTTCTGTAAGCAAGCTAGATGATGCAGGTGTAAAAACAATGTTCGAGAAGGATACTTGCAAGATTCTTCGGGGGGCACTGGTATTGATGCGGGGAGTTCGAGTTGGAACTCTGTACAAGTTGCAAGGTAGCATTGTTGTTGATGGGTGCAACAGTTTCGTGGTTCCTAAAAGTGGAGCATAAAATCTAGTGGTCTTTGGAGAGAATACCATGCTGTGGCACCAAAGGCTTGGACATATTGGAGAGAAGGGCCTTCGAATACTTCATGGTAAAGGTATGGTAGAAGGTATGAGTAGTAGCTCTCTGGATTTTGGTTTATGTGAAAATTGTGTATATGGGAAGCAGAATCGAGTGAGTTTCCCCTCTGGTGGTAAGAGGGCGAAACAAATATTAGAGCTTGTGCACAGTGATGTGTTTGGACCTGTGAAAGTTCCATCACTGGGTAAGTTTGTGTACTATGTATCATTTATAGATGAATTCTCAAGGAATACATGGATATATTTCCTTAAGAAGAAATCTAAAGTCTTTGACAGGTTTAAAGAATTTAAGGCTTTGGTGAAAAATGAGATAGAGAAGAAGATAAAGGTGTTGAGGACAGGTAATGGTGGAGAGTTTTACAGTAAGGAATTTGAAGAATTCTGTAAGAAGTGTGGTATAGCATGACAAAAGACTACTCCATATACACCTCAGCAAAATGGAGTTCCAGAAAGAATGAATAAGACGTTGATGGAAAGGGCAAGAAGCATGTTCAGTGGTGCCGGGTTAGGATAAGAATTCTGGGTAGAGGCAGTGAAGAGAGCATGTTACATGGTCAACAAATCACCTTCATCAGCGTTGGAGGATAAGACTCCACAAGAGGTATGGACTGGTAAGAAACCCTCTCTTTCATGTCTGAGGGTATTTGGATGTGATGCATATGTACATGTTCCAAAGGAGAAACAAACCAAGTTGGATAGTAAATCTGAAAAGTGCATCTTTATTGGGTAGAAGGATGGCTTAAAGGGTTATAAGATTTGGAATCCAGTAACAAGAAAGGTTATGTACAGCCGAAATGTGGTGTTTAGAGAGGTGAAAGATGTTATTAAACATGAATTCCAACCAAAGGAACCTAAGAATATAGAGTTTGAGCTAAAGGAAGAAGAATCAAACTCTACAGTAGAGGAGGAATTAGAAGATGAAGAGCCACAAACTCCAGGTGTGAGAAGGTCAGTTCAAGAAAGAAGGCAGCCAGAAAGGTATAGTCCATCTGCTTTCTATTCAAATTTTGCTTTATCTGTTACTAATGATGATCCCAAAATTGTGAAGGAAGCAGTGGATTCAGAGGATGAAAAACTCTGGAAAGAGGCCATGGTTGATGAAACAACATCTTTGCACAAAAATGAGGCTTGGGATCTGGTGGAGTTGTCGGCTGGAAGGAAATCCATTGGCAACAAATGGGTGTTCAATAAGAACACAAATGTAGAAGGAAAGGTGGAGAAATACAAAGTTTGGCTGGTAGCAAAAGGTTATTCCTAGGTGCTGGGAATTGATTTTGGTGATATTTTTTCTCCTGTTGCCAAGGTAACTTCTATTAGATTACTTTTATCTGTTGCTGCTACTTTTGATTTTGAGGTAGAATAGATGGATGTGAAGACATCATTTCTTCATGGGGATCTAGAAGAGGATATCTACATGAAGCAACCTGAAGGTTTTGCGGTGAAGGGTAAGAAAGAACTGGTATGCAAGTTAAAGAAGTCTTTATATGGGTTAAATCAGTCACCAAGGATGTGGTATCAGAAATTTGATACATTTATACGGGGACTTGGCTTCACCAGAAGCAAATCAGATCACTATGTGTATTTTAAATTAATTGGTGACCATGTTATTTATTTGGTCTTATATGTGGATGATATGTTGCTGGTTGGAAATGACAAAGAAATTATCCAGGATTTGAAGACCCAATTGTACTCCAAATTTGACATGAAAGATCTTGGTGCTACAAACTATATTTTGGGCATGGAAATTAAAAGAGATCGGGCGAAGAGGAAGCTCTAGTTAAACCAGAGGAAGTATGTCGAGACAATATTGCAGAGGTTTAATATGCAAGATAGTAAATCGATGAAGGTTCCTATTCCTGTAGATGTGAGGTTATCTTCTGAATAGTTTCCCAAGACACAATAAGAGGAAGACATGTCTCGTGTTCCATATGAAAGTGAAGTCAGTAGCTTGGTGTATGCAATGGTTTGTACTAGACTAGACATTGCACATGCAGTGGGAGTATTGAGTAGGTTTATGTCAAAACTAGGGAGGGAGCACTGGACAATGGTGAAGCAGGCTTTCAAGTATTTACGTGGCACTAGTGATTATGGTTTGTGCTACCAAGGAAGAACAGGATTGGACGGAGTGTTGGATATTCGTGGCTTTGTTGATGCAGACTGAACTGGAGATCTGGATCAAAGAAAATCTACAAGTGGGTATGTGTTTAACCTATTTGGAAGTGCAATAAGTTGGATGAGTATGAAACAATATGTAGTGGCACTATCAACTACAAAGGCAGAATACATGTCAGCCACACATGCAAGCAAGGAAGCAGTTTGGTTGTAGAGATTGTGTTCGAGTATGGGATTAGTACACGGAGCTATAAGGATAGACTGTGACAACCAAAGTGTAATTTTCTTGGCAAAGAACCCTACATATCATTCAAAGATAAAGCACATTGATGTTCAGTATCACTTTGTGAGGGATATGATAGAAGACAAAAAGGTGTTGTTGGTAAAGGTGGACACTTTGAAGAATATTGCAAATGTATTGAAATAATATGTGAGCTCTGAGAAGTTCTCTTGGTGTAGAGAAACAATGGGCGTTACAGGGCTGGATAAATGACTAAGCTCTCCTATGGCCCCCTGTGGAAAGAAAACAACAAGTGGGAGAATGTTGGGTTGTGTTATATTCTTTTCACGACTGGCTAATGTAGTTAACTGGGGGGTTAGAAGGGGGCGAAGCCCCCCCTTCGTTGCGTCGATCGCATAGTGGGGGGGATCACAAGGGGTTTGAGGGGTGCAGGTAACCCCACTCTATGGAGTTCGGGGCAGTGCCTTGGAAAATTTTGTTTTTTGGACCCTATATTAGGTTGGGTGGACCTACCTATGGTTTTGTGCATGATTTTTTGCACATGGTTTTGGACACGATGGTTTTCGGTCCATGGTATTGGATGCTTCGGCATGTATAAATATGTATTGTAAGATTGAAAGGAACATGATGAAAAATCAAGCTGGTAGTCCCAGTTTTGGGATCGAGGGGAAATCTTTGTGTATATGTGTTTTATGTGTTATGCTCTCGCATTGTTTATTTTTTGCTTTTTAGAATTCATATGCAATTAATTTCTGCACGGGGTTAAAACCTACAATGAACACTTTTTAGAGACTTGATATTGACACACTAAAAATCTTGTAAAAAAAAGAAAAGATAAATTTAGTTTAAATTCTTCTTAATCTCTCAGATACACAATTATAAGAAATCAAACTCTCAAAATTTTACCATCAAATATACAAAACTAACCCTAAAATGAAAAAAAAAAATATAATAATATTCTATTAAATCCTCTTATAACTTTCCTTTCTTATTGCAATCGCATAAAACAATAATTTATTTCAAATACAATAACATATAGAATGTTAAATTATTAAATAATTGCATCTAAATGTGTTAAATATGCTTTGTGTCTCTTTCATATATCACTAAAAAGATAAAAAGTTATTTCTTTAAGAACTTGTGTAGAATTTATCCTTTATATACATACTATGTTTTTTTAGTGAGTGGAGAGGAAAAAACTTCATTATTTTTCATGTTACCAGGTGTATGGAGGTAAAGAGTGTATGCTTCCTTCTTATATGATGTTTCCAATTGAGCTAAAGTGCATTTTTATGAGGGTCAATTATTGTATTATATAGACATAGATATTAAGACATTACACTACGAATTAAGCATGTCTTTAGTTCATGCTAATGTTATTAGATTTTTTATGAGATGCATGGTTGATTTTATGGTGTTTTAAAATGGCTTGGTGTTATAGATAAAAATAATATGAGAGAAATAATGAGAAAAGTTATACATAACAATAATACGCATAAATCATGTATATCATTATTTACAATGGAAAACTTTAATTGAAAAAAAAAACATCCAATAATAAATATATTATTATCTCGTAGCTTAAAAACAACCATGCCTTGATGTAAAAGTAGTCAAGTTAACCAACCTCTTGGCCCAGTCAATTGAGCCCTCCACTCAACATAGGAATGTTATATTAGAGAATTCCAATGCCTTTTAAAGAATTTATTACATGTAATCCATGGGCTCTAATATGGCAGGCCACTGGTATATCTTGCTCTGAAAAACTCCCTTGGATGAGAAGTTATAGCCATTTGAAAACCAAAATTAATTGAGGTCCCAAACTATAAGGAAGAAAAACCAACATTAATTTTTTAAACAATAAGCATCTTTAGGAAAATCTAAGGTAGTTGGTGACCCAACATGCATGAACTTCAATAACATCATTAAAGTTTGAGCATGTTTTCTCCGATCAAACGACTCTAGCAACCAAATGAGAAAGCGAATGGTGGATAATGTCAAGATTTTCTCGAAACTTAACCAGTCTCACCAACCCAATAAAGTAATGACTTGTGGCAGTCATTCATTGAAGGCACGTGTGGTGAATCCTAGAAAACTTTCAAGACACTAATGGCAGAAGTGTCCTCAGACATGTAATTTTATTAATCAGAAAAAATAATTACATAATTGATTTTGCAAGAGTTTACACCCGAACAACCAAACACTCTTGCAATGAGCTATTTATAAGC
Organism: Pinus tabuliformis; assembly: GCA_031772625.1. NCBI lineage: Eukaryota > Viridiplantae > Streptophyta > Pinopsida > Pinales > Pinaceae > Pinus > Pinus tabuliformis. Next base: position 1,766,377,956 of record CM062816.1, read on the forward strand.
TCCATGTCCTAACTACCTCTAATTATGGATCACTTATTAAATAACAAGTGTCCATTTACAATAAATGCTATTCAAACCAACTAGCTAACAAATCTCCTAAAATAGAGCCTAAGATATGACACATTTGGAGAGTCATATCTAGTTACAACAATATGCTAATTCTAAAAGTCTCCATTAAATAATTAAACATTCTAGAATAATAATTATTAATTTAATATCTTAAATTAATAATTATTTTATTCTAATTTTATAACCGATGATAAATTGTATTTTTGGATCATCTAACATTCCACCCTATGATCCAAAGATACATTACAACAGATACCAAGTTCATCCCTGAACTTAGTAAATTTTATTCTGCCAAGCGGTTTCGTGAAAATGTCGGAGATCTGATCTTCGAAAGGACAATAAACTGGCTTGAGGACATCTTTGGCAATGAGAGATCTGATATGATGATACTTGGTGTCCACATGCTTTGTCTTTGAATGAAAAACTGGGTTCTTGGCAAGTTTGATGGCTGACTGGCTGTCAATGAATAATGATGTAGCTTCTGTCTGAGAAATGCCCAAGTCCTGCAAAATTGTGCGCAACCAAACAATTTCACATGCTACTTCCCATGCTGAAATGTACTCTGCTTCTACTGAAGAAGTGGCCACTGTATCTTGTTTCTTACAACTCCAAGATACTGCTACTGACCCCATGTTCATTAAATAACCTGATGTTGATGCTCGATCATCAATACTCCCAGCAAAGTCGGCATCAGAATATCCACCAAGTACAAAATTTTTAGTCTTTGTGTAAAGAAGACCAAAATCTTGTGTTCCTTGGATATATCGAAGAACACTTTTCACTGCATTCCAGTGGCTATCTCGTGGTTCTTGCATAAACCATGAAAGAATACTAACTGCATAATATAGATCAGGACGAGTATTTTTCAAATAAATCAAGCTGCCAATCAACTTTCTGTAAGTTGTACTATCCACCTTTTCCCCCCTTCAAATTTTGAAAGTTTCAAGTTTTGCTCCATGGGGGTGAGAACGGGCTTGCAATCCTGCATGCCAAATCGCTGAAGAACCTCTGCTGCATACTTACTCTGAGAAATGAAAATATGATGTGGACGTTGGAAGACTTCAACTCCAAGATAGTAGTGAAGTAATCCCAAATCTGTCATCTTAAAACCTGCATGTAACTCCTTTTTCACCTGTGCAATATGATCATCATGGTTGCCAGTAATGATCAAATCATCTACATACATAACAAGAATTACCAGATATTTTCCCTGTTGTCACACATACAAAGTATCATCAGATTCACTTCGTTGAAAACCAACTTTCTTAAGGTATTCATCCATCTTTGCATACCAAGCTCGGGGAGCTTGTTTTAATCCATATAAAGCCTTGATCAATTTGCATACTTTATGTTCTTGTCCTTCAATTTCAAAACCTAGCGGTTGGGTCATATACACTTCCTCCTATAAATCCCCGTTGAGAAAAGAACTTTTCACATCCATTTGATGAACTTTCCATAGTTTTTGAGCAGCCAATGCAAGTGTTAATCGGATGGTGTTCCATTTAGCTGTAGGAGCAAAAGTTTCCTCATAATCAATGCCTTCCTGCTGCGCAAAACCTTTTGCAACAAGTCGTGCTTTAAACTTTTCAAGTTCTTCCTTTTGATTATACTTAATTTTGTAAACCCATTTGCATCCTATGGGTTTAACATTTGCTAGACAATCAACAAGTTTCCAAGTGTTGTTATCAATTACTGCTTGATATTCTTCAACCATAGCCTGTTGCCATTCTTTATGTTGTACTGCTTCTTTGTATGTGGAAGGTTCAATAAAATCATTTGCTATCAAGGCAAAATTGCCTTCACTTCTATGTGCCCTTCTGGTGCCTATTTTATTCTGTTCATCAGGCTTTACATCTTTCAAAAGTTGAACTGCCCATTTCGGAAGTTGGTGCTCACTTGTTTGCACTTCTGTAAAGTCTCCATCATTGTAAAGAGGATTAATATAAACTGATGTTCGTCGTTCAGGTGAAGAATGTGGAGAATCATTGTCAGAAGAACTGTTGCTGCTTGGAGATGCGGATGAACTGCTAGAAGTCCCAGATGATGTTGTTGATGTAGATGGACTGGATGACTCATCTTCAGAGGAAGGAAAATCAAGTTCATACCAATTTGGTGAAGTTGGTTGACTTTGCATTTTTCCATTTCATTTACTTCCCTTAGTTTCTAACTTTTGAAGAAGATTTTCAATTTCTTCTGCACTCTTACTCTCAGTTTCATCAAAAATGACATTCCTACTCACAATGAATTTTCCATTGGTAAAAAAACGATACCCTTTCTTCTCATCAGAATAGCCAATCATTTTGCATTTTAAACTTCTTGAGTCAAGCTTACTTCGCTTTTCTTTCGGAACTAAGGCATAACATACTGATCCAAAAACTCTAAGATGTTTAACTCGAGGTTTGAAACCAAACCAAGCGTCATAAGGTGTAATTCCGTCTAAAGAAGCAGTTGGAGATCTGTTTATTAAGTAGACAGCTGTATGTATTGCTTCTGCCCAATATGTTGGACTTAACCTCTTGAAAGTTAACATGGATCTCGCCATTCCTAACAAAGTACGATTCATTCTTTCGACTACTCCATTTTGCTGTGGAGTGTAAACATTAGTAAGCTGTCGTCTGATGCCAATTTCACTGCAATAAGTTTTGAATTCATTTGAAGTGAATTCTCCCCCATTATCTGTCCTGAGAGTACCTATCTTTTCTTTGACTTCATTTTCAACAAGTTGGCGAAAAATTTTAAACTTATCAAATGCTTCTGACTTGTTCTTCAAGAAGTAAACCCAAGTCATTCTGCTGAAATCATCAATGAATAGTAAGAAATATTTGCAACCACCAAATGAAGTTTGTAGTGGCCCACAAACATCACTGTGAACTAGTTGTAGCCGCCTGTTTGCACGCCATGAACTTGTTGGAAAACTTTCTCGACTTTGTTTGCCATAAATGCAAGCTTCACATTTTTCATTTTCCTTTTTGAAAGTGGGAAGTCCTTTAACCATTCCTTGTTTCTGCAATTGAGAAAGACTCTCAAAATTTAAATGTCCATATCTTACATGCCATAGTCTTACAGGTGAAATACTTGTACTCACTGCCCCTGCAAAATCAGAATGCCTTGGAATAACTGTCCCTTTCATCCGTAACAGTTTTCCATCTTCATATCTTGTCATGACTGTTTTCAAGTTCTGTTTGACTGAATTAATCTTGACTAAACCATCTTCCATAATCACCTGATGTCCTGCTTGTCGAATCGTGACTAAAGAGAGCAAATTTTTCTTAAAACTTGGTACATACCATACATTGGAAATCATCTTTTCTCCAATGCCAGGGAGAAAAACTTTAACTACTCCTTTTCCATAAGGAGTATGTTTTGTATCATCAGCAAGAAAAATGGAATTAAGTTGGCAATCTTGAAAATTCCAAAAAAAATCACGTCGACAAGTCATGTGCTGAGTTGCCCCTGAATCCAAGATCCAGGCATCTTCATAGTCACTTCTAAGATGGGATGAAATTTGTGATGCTGGCGAGGAAGTAAAAACATATTCTGAGTTATCATCATCTTGATCATTTGCAAATTGCGCTGAATGCTACTGAAACTTGAGAATTTTATTAAGTGAAGTTCGACAATCTTCAGCATAATGGCCAACTTTGTTACATCTTTGACACACAATTTGACTTAAGTCTCTTCCTCTTCCTGAAGATTGTCCTCTACCTCTGCTTTGACTTCTATGTTGAGATTGTCCTCTACCTTGATTATTGTTTCCTTGTCCTTGAAAATTGCCTCTTCCTTGGTTGTTTCCTCTACCTTGAAAATTACTTCTTCCTGAACTGTTGCCTCTATTAAAGTTGTTTCCTCTGCTTTGGCTTCGACCTTGACTTTGTGCATTATGTGTTGCTTGATTCTGATTCCCTCTGCCTCTGCCTCGAGAACTGTCTATTGATGATTTACTAGTGCTGGCCTCTGTGAGAAAAACATCTTCACCAACTTTCTTCTTCCCAAAAGTTTTATCATGTTGAGTCAACATTTCACAGAGTTCATCAAACTTTAGTTTCTCTAATTTCCCAGTTAATTGTAGAGTCTCCAAAAAATGCGTGTAGGAAGAAGGAAGTCCAACAATTACAATTGTGACCATAAAGCTATCATCAATTGCGGGAAAACCAGCATTAATAATTTCCTGCCTAATATTCTTAATTCTTGAGATATATTCAACAACATCACCACCTTCAGTTAATTTTTGTTGCAACAATTTTAATTGTAGATCAACTTTCTTTGATTCAGGCTGAGTATCAAAGAGGTCTTTAAAAGTTTTCAAAGCAGACCATGCATTTGTAGCATTTTCTATATGGACATACATTTCATCATTGGCAGAAGATTTAATAAGAGGTAAGGCTTTAGCATTCTTAACTTCCCATTTTGCTAGTGCAGCTGCATCTATGGGTTTCTTCGGCTTAACATCTCCATCACATATACCCTGCCATAATTCATTGTAAATGAGAGTGCTTTCGATGAGACGGTGCCATGTTTTGTAAGATTTTGTGCCTTCAAGTTTGTCGGAATCATAAAACAAATTAATCAACTTAGACATTGTAGTGTTAAGACTTCACACCACAAATCAAGCTCCAAAAAACTCAAGATGTGCAACATAACAGCAACACACGACGAAAAAAAAAGAACTATTGGGGCTTGGCCTTGACCCTCGAATAGTCGTCAAAACAGGAGAAAATTGACTGAGCTTTGCACTTGGCTCTAGTCAATTTCTCAAATTTTTACAAGGCAACTTTCAAAATTTGACTTTTACAATGGTGCTTTTGCACAATCTGGTTAAAAAAAAAATTACCCCCCCTCAAAGTAAAATTACTTTGAGTTACACTTATCCCCTTTAAAAAATTACAATTAAAATCTCCTTATTACTCCAAAAATTTACAAATCACCTTATTTCTCCAAATATTTACAAAATCCTTATTACTCCAATTACATAAAATTATATACCGTATCTCACCAAATTACAAATTACAAACTATATATTACAAAAACCTTATCTCTCCAAATTACAAACTATTAAAAAACTTTATAATTCACCTTATTTCCCCTTTACAAAAAACTTTATTATCCATCTTATCATTACTCTCTTTTCTTTTTTAAAAACCCCATTAAAAAAAAATGAATGTTATGTGAACTTTAAAAAGTGAATAAATCTACTTTTAAAGCATATATCATGCCTTTTAAAAAAGCACATCCTAACTCACGCTGGCTTTTAAAAATCCACGCAGGCTGGCAACGCTGGCTTTGCTTGGACACTTCTTTCTGGTCGACTGTCTTTTGTTTGTCCACGCAGGGAATCTTCACTAATGCAGCTTTAAACTTCCAGATAAAAAATTTTAAGCCTCTGAATATTTTTAGGTTGTCCTCCACGCTGGTAACACAGAGTGCTGGCTAGTTGGAACACTGGCTAGCAGTGCGATTGGTTGGAACGCTGGCTGCATGATAACAGGTTGGCTCATCTAGCTGGCTTCTTGCTATTGGTTTCACTGCAAAAAACAAATCGCCATAGATATCCAAATCGCACTACAAACAGGACTCTCTGCTTTTTGTGTTGCATCCAACAAAAGAACCTTGGATTCAATACTTCCATGTTCTCCACACGATGCATTAACACCCTACAATGTATAATTTTCACATTCTTCCAAGGATCTCAGAGTATTAGGAATTAACACTGGCTCAACGAGTAAAGCTAGGGGCCGATCGATTTTGGCAGATTTAGATGGCCATTAATATGTAGAAATAACAGAAGATTTACGCCATTTTCCGCCTTTGTTTCTATATACCAAAAATAAACGCAGAAAAGCTGAAAGCACGCTTATATTCCTCCTCCCAACACCCATGAGATCATCTCTGTAGATTTTGAGTCTTTGTTCATTAATTTACAGAGATCTGCACGGTATCCCTGCATCCAAAATTAATGGCTTCCTTTGTTGCTGAGGTTCCAAGCGCACTTACAAGTGTCTTGCAAGGCAGTGCCACCTAGTCAAATAAATCGAGAAGCCTCAGATAGTGTCATTTCAGAAAATACAATACGCAATCCACTCTTACATAAGAATATCCAGAAACCTTAATACATGGCACATAAAAATTAATAGGACCACACGTATGAAATTCCAATATTAGGTTCATGCACACCTATTTTTTATATCCCACTGCCCATACTAAGTGAGGAAAAAAAAATTGAACTCACCTTAATATACTCGGTTGTTGTGGCCAAATCCTCATCCGGTGCATTAAAATAGCCACACAGATTTTGCAGAAAGTCACACAGATTTTGCATTTTTCTTGATAATAAGAATGATTTTAGAATTTACAAATCTAAAATCAATAACAAAATTTATGTTCCTTTTAAACAAAAAAACTTGACAAATACCATACCAATCATTTGCTGATCAATTCAATGGAGTTTTCAAAAAACTTGTAGAGCTGAAATCTCCTCCTCACATCCATTGCAGCATTACTGGAGCTTTGATACCACAATAATGGCAGAAGTTTCCTCAGACACGTAATTTTATTAATCAGAAAAAATAATTACATAATTGATTTTGCAAGAGTTTACACCCGAACAACCAAACACTCTTGCAATGAGCGATTTATAAGCTCCATGTCCTAACTACCTCTAATTATGGATCACTTATTAAATAACAAGTGTCCATTTACAATAAATGCTATTCAAACCAACTAGCTAACAAATCTCCTAAAATAGAGCCTAAGATACGACACATTTGGAGAGTCATATCTAGTTACAACAATATGCTAATTCTAAAAGTCTCCATTACATAATTAAACATTCTAGAATAATAATTATTAATTTAATATCTTAAATTAATAATTATTTTATTCTAATTTTATAACCTATGATAAATTGTATTTTTGGATCATCTAACAGACACATGGTATACAAAGGGATTAACATTTAGTGAGTTTGATATGCAACTAGCTCACAGGAAAGATATATCAACAACTTAAAAATTATCATCTTTGAGGGGGAAACCTCCTTTACATTACATAAATGAACAATTCTTGGATGATACAAATGATAAGACCTCCTTGGTATACATAGGAGTCTAAGGGGTCACAATATAATTAGAACGTACATAACAATAATAATTTAAGGGTACAACAATAACAATAGTGGACTTCTATGGGGCATAACAATAACAACATGGGGGATACATAGGCATAACAATAACACTAGGGGGCTACACTAAAAATAACAATAAGGGGAATACACTAGTATTATAGGGACCTGACATGCTCCTCTCCTTCAAAAAAGTGTTTTCCTCAATGCTTGAGTAGTTTCAGATGCTTCTGTATAAAATTCTCATCCTCCCATGTGGAGTCTTCAGTAGGTAAGTTCTTCCACTTAATGAGATACTTTGAAATTAATTGATTTCATAGCTATCAAGTTCTTGTTTCTATGACTGCTTTAGGCTCATATATGATTTTTCCTTCTTCGCCAAGTTCTAGCAACACTGTTTGAACTAGGATCTTGTCACCAATAACCTTCTTTAAGCATGAAAAATGGAAAACTTGGTGTACTCAGGAATATGCAGGCAACTCCAATTTGTATGCCATAGTACCAATCTTTTGCAACACCTTGTAAGGACCATAGTACTTAGGTGATAATTTATTATCCTGCTTAGCTTGCTTAAGGGACATTTGTTTGTATGGTTGTAGCCATAAAAATAGTTATCTGCCCACATAAAAACTTCTTTCACTATGATGTTATCCTTTAAGAGTTGTGAAGCTGTTGTTGATGCTCAATGTGATATTCCACTGCTTGAACCTTAGAATTTTCTCTTAAATATGATGTGGTGGATGGTGGATGATATCCATAAAGTGCCATAAATGGGGTCATTTATGTTGTAGTATGGAAGGAAGTGTTATACCACCATTCAACTAGAGGTAACCACTTAACACATTGTGCTTGTTTATCAGATATAGAGAAACAAAGATATCCTTCCAAACATTTGTTCACTATCTCAATTTGCTCATCAGATTGAGGATGATAAGATAAGCTATGAGCTAATTGAGTACCAAGACAAGAAAATAATTTCATCCAAAAATTTCCAATGAAAATGGGATCTCTCTCACTTACAATAATATTTAGATTTCCATACATATTTTCAGTTGTTTCCATAAATTTAGTAGCAATTGTACTGGCTTTAAAAGGATGAGATAATGCACAAAAGTGTGCATACTTGGTAATTCTATAAACTACCACCATGATGACACTCTTTCCTTTAGACTTGGGTAAACTAGTGATAAAATCCATTGAGACCTCCTCCCAATGCTAACTTGGAATGGCTAAATCTTGTAAAAAAACTAGGGTCTTAATTGTCTCAACCTTATTTTGTTGGCAAACCAAACATTCTGCCACAAGCTTCTGAATATCAGATTTAAGGCCATCCCAAAAAAATTCCTTATTAACCCTATGGTAAGTTCTTAAAAATTTTGAGTGCCCTCCTAAGGGGGAGGTGTGAAATTACAAAAAAATATTTTTCTTCAGTTGGGGATTCTTACAAATATATAAAATATGTTTATACCATAGTGAATCATTTTTCTAGCTAAATGTATCATATGTACTGAGATCTTGATGAAATTTTGAATGAGTGTCAACACCTCTTCCTCGTTCTTCCTTTAATTCGTTGTTTCAGTTATCCAATTAGGTTGGATAATATAAATGGCACAAATCAATGCTTCCACATCCTCCTCCTTTCTTGAGAGTGTATCTGCAATAAAATTTTGCTTCCCTTTTTGTAGATGATTTCAAAGTCATAACCAAACATCTTTATGACCCATTTTTGTTGCTCTTCTGAAGATAATATTTGTTCCAAAAATTATTTAAGACTATCATGATTTGTTTTTACCTTGACGTGTCTTCCCATTAGGTAAGGTCTCCATTGCTTTAGTGCATGTAGTATTGCCAACATTTCCTTCTCATAAATAGTTTTGTGTAAATACTTTCCTTTGATTGGATGAATTTCAAAAGAAATGGGTCTTCCTTCTTGCATTAGAACACAAATTCCATTTCTTGAGACATCACATTCCACAATAAAGGTTTATGTGAAGTTAGGCATAACTAAGACCAATGCTTGGCACATTGTCTCTTTAAGATGTTCAAAGGCCTTAGTTACTTATGGAGTCCAAGAAAATGCATCTTTCCTCAGTAATTTTGTTAGAGGCACTACTATTATCCCATAATTCTCAACAAACTTGTGATAATACCCTGTCAACATGAGAAATCCTCGAAGATGATTTATTGTCATGGGGATTTTCCATTCCTTAATGGATTTAATTTTGTTAGGGTCTGCATTAACACCCTTGTGAGATACAATATGACCCAAATATTCCACCTCCTATACTCCAAAGAAAAATTTGGAGATTGTTGGCTTAGTGGGTCCCCACCCAGCTTCAGAGTTAGTTGCACCAAAAAAATCCCTAAACCACTGGCCCTTTCGACATCAATCTGCGGAGCTCACACTGAAGTCTCACCCATAGCAATATGGGGGGATGTTGGAACCAAGTTTCCTCACCTAGAGATCAGTGTAATGTCATTTTATATCCTAAATCTGCCTTCGCGCAGATTGATAAGCCCTTATGGCTTATTGATGTAACTTCCTTTAATCAGCCTCTAGACCTCCACAAAGGTCTACGACTAGCTTTTTCGCACCCTGAATAGGCTAATAAGCTACCTACGTGCATCAAATATTATTCTTAACCTAGTATTTACCCAGATCTGCTTAATTGTTCGATAACTTTAACATGTAATGATATAATCTTCACGTAAACACTTAACAACAAATGCATTCATATGACAATATAAATCAAGTAAAGTCGCGCATCAATACATCATTATTTCATACAACCATTATTCACCACAGCATAAAGCGCATTCATACATAACCAAAGTAAATAGGTAAAGCACGAGAATTTTTGTAATAATCTTCTTTATTAATATTCAGTTTAGCTTACAGACTCAAGACTTCCCTGCGCACTCAGCTGCAAGGGTCCACGCGCTCAGCTGTGGACTCTACTTTAGGCCTCTGTGCACGCAGTTGCAGAGGCTTCCTTCTAACTCTCCTGCGCTAACTTCCTAGATCTCTCCCATAGACAAAACTTTATTACTTGCCTTAGATATCCCTAAGACATAACTATCTATACAATCCCATGGTTCGTGGACCATGTGTAGATCTTCAAAAGCCGACTTAACTTATAAAGAAGGGTAAAACTCTTTATGACTCTTTAACTACCTACGCGCTCCATGACCACAATTTGTAGAGAATTTACATCTTTATACACAAAAATTGGGCTTTTGCCCCAAAACTTGACCCAAGGGACCCCATCCCAGCAGGCCCCCAACACAAAGATTGTGACTTACCCTCGAGTCACTCGGTTGGCAAGGAGATCTTGATGTGAAGATTCCCCAACTCTACTTGTGCAACTATTACCTCAATCGGGCTCTGCGTGGCTACCTTTTTGATCTGTTCTACTAGCTTCTCTGTGCCTGGTCATGCACTATCCTGCTTAATATTTTGTTGTGTCCTCTGCAAGTTCACCATTTTTTCCTAAATATTGGTGGAGGCTATGTAGGCCTCATCCAACCAAAGCCCCAATCTAGCCCTAAGGACTACCTCTTTGGTCTACACTGCTTCCACCTGCGTAAGAAACTGCTTAGCCTCTTGTAGCTTGGTGAGGTGTTGCACAATGGCTATGGTGTGCATCGTCGCCCTCACTTCATTGTATTTCTGCTGGAGCTCGTGGACTTCTGTATTTAAGACCTGTAGGGTGGGATCTTCTTGTAGGGCCGTCACTACTTCCACAGCCTGCTCGAACAACGCGGTGCAGTCCACCACTGTGGCATCCACCATTGCGACTCCATCCTTAAAAATGGCTTCGTGTTTTTCCCTAACCTCCGGTGGGGTGAAAGGTTGTGACTTTAGTTCCAGTTCTGTTATCTTCATGTTCAACGCGAACTGAACTCTAGCCACCATTGCCTTGGCATCGTGCACACCCGCAGCAAGTTTTCTGATCTTCATCTCTAGCAGTGCCTCCTCCGGGATATGCAGTTTTGGCATGGTCTTGCATGCTTCTGTCACCGCGACCACTATCTGAGCGCTCTGTGCCTGGATTGTTTCTTTTTTTTTCAGAGCCTCCATCTTTTCAGTGAACATCTGCTCATTGTTCATGTGATATTCACTGATTAGGCTGAGCGTGCGCTGCTCCTGTGCTCTGAACTCTATTGTCACATCTGCCTGTAACGTGTGGAGATACTCATTAGGGAGCGCATCTAGGTTGAGTCTGATGCTCTTCAGAGAACTTACGATGACCTTGTCATCAGCCGCCTCCATGCTCAAGGATTCTTCTGGCAGCGTGAATGCCTAGAGATCAAGCGACCTAACCATCTCTGCTGCCTGACTGGTCCCCGATGCCAAGCTTGTCTGTGGAGCACTTACCTGCCCTGTGCTCACTTGGATCCTGCTGGTCTGAATCTGCAACTTGTGCAGATCCTTCTACATGGTACTTTGTGCCTGCTAGTGTTGTTGTTCGAATTGTTGGAACATTTTCATTGTGGTATCATGCACCTTATCTCTAATCTCATCAAGGTCACCTTCTGTTAAAGTGATTGGATCCAGCGAGGGCTTTTTTTCTTTCGACTTTTTTCAGGGCCCCTCCTTCTACTGATCCTTGTATATTTTTATTCGGAAGGGAGTGCTCTATTCCTCCTAATTGCCACCACCATGCTTTGACTACTCCTATTCCTCTATCTAGGGCGAAGGGGCCTTACCACTTCGCTCAGAGTCACACTCTTCTTGTTTGGCCTGGTGCTTTGCAGTGTGCTCCTTTTCTATCCGTGCCTTCTCCTCAATCTCTTTCCTTCTCCTCTTGGCCAACTACTCAACTACCTACTTCACTGCTTCCTTCTTTTTCTTCTCTGCGGACTTGTTGGTGCCTGCGGCCAGATCGAATGGAGAATGCCAATCTGTTGGCCTATGTTGATAGTTTCTTGAATGATGTCATTAATGGCCAAGTATGGAAAATCGAACCATTTCTGTTGCAGATCCTTCTGCGCCGTGATATATAGATTGAGGAAGTCAGCTTTAAACTTCATGTACTCCGATAACTGTTCAAACACAGTCGGTGAGAATTACAACTTCTGGTTGATGGCCATGCATAGACTGGCCTCCGTAAAAAAATAGAAGACTTTGGTCTCCGTGACCCGTGTGGTAGCTTTTGTGGCCCATAGGGATGCAGACTCTGTGGCCTCTGGAAATCCCTTGTCCACAGGAGGAAACTGATTGTCTTGTGTAGCTCCCAAGCTACGAGCACAATGGAGAGAAACAACCATGTGTAGTGGAATGTTTTTCTTTCATCCTATGCCTCACGTCAGTTCACAAGGAACTCGCTACAGAGGTAGCACGACCAATTGAACTACATGCCCTCCGCACACTGTGCAGCGAGCGAAATCACTAACGCTGGAAACTAGTTCATGCAACATTTTCTCATAACTTTTCCGGCTGAGATTTGTGTTGCCATTTTCACTGTGGGGTCGGTGATAGAGGTGATGGAGTACCCATGCGGATTCTTCACTAGCTTGAATTTTTACTTGATCTTCTCTGTGAGGTCATGCTCACTTATCTTTCTACCAAACTCCTTGGCCAGATTCAACCTTGAGTGTGGTAATAGCGTTATTTGATGGATCAGCATATCAGTGATTCAGATTGGCATGCTCAGTCATAAAAATCTGTCATGCACCAGGGTCAACAATTGCTTGATGACAATGAGGTTGATGTTGGAGTGGTGGTAGTGGGGCACCCACAACATGTTCAACAACCCCGACTGATTCACTTTGCGAATCCACTCCACAGGCTCCAACGTGGTGACACCTGATTCCTTGTAAAATAACCACTTAATATAGTTCTATGTCGCAAGGTGGGGGAACTTCTTGTGGTATTCCAAATCCCAGTCCTCCGGTTTTAAATGGGGAACTCACACCAAGCGTGGACCTTCAAATGTGATGCTCCCCAGTAATAGGGGTGTATGGATCAGAAATTTCTCTGCGTCTAAATCCTTCATGATCTTCACTTTTCCCTTGCACAGAGGCATAAAATCTGGAAACTTGGAGATAGGATCCATCCCCTCAGTGTCTATATCCTCTGCGCCCTCTTTTTCCTCCAAATCCACCACTTTCCCCTTATCCTTCACCGACTGTTTTTCTTTCTTTTGAGCCTGGGTATCAACATGCTTCCTCGATGACTCGCGCACCATCATTAGATTCTTCTGCTTGTCTTTCTTGGGTTTCGAGACTTCTCTCACTCGTGTAGGCTTCAGCCTAGGTGACCTCAGCATCATAGGCAAAGTAGTTGGAGCCTCCATGCTCACAACCTCTGGAGCAGCTCCCTCGGACGTGATAGTTCCTCCAGTGCTTGCAGTCTCTGCGGGGCCTGGTCCTAACATGATTTCATGAATGATTTTTCTGTTTGAATCGGGAAATTTATCAAACACAGGGCTATGATCACATCCCCAAAGAACTCACAATTCATGTGAAACAGACAGCACAACACAAAATTCTAAGGGTGCAAAGTTTTTTCTGTTGGAAGGACATGCATAATTTATAGGTGAATTTGAATTCAAATTCGACCGTTCTCCCCAAAATCCGTCCATAACTGCTGATTGGGCAGTAGAGTTCCAAATATTTCATTCTTAAATAAAACCTTAAATGTCACCCCCTTTTTCCTCTTAACCGTCTCCTCACTATCAAATCATTAATAGTGACTGTAACGGTCATTTTCTGGATGTGTTGCGTGGTCTCTCCCCCTATAGCGCAGCTCCCTACGTGCCTCTGCTGGTACTGTGACGCCACCCCTTTTTGTGTAGCCCCCCTGTCGTGTAGCTCTACAGACCGGGCAATGTAGTTTATAGTCCCACTCTCCCTTGCAACTGCTTGGAGCCGTAAGACTATTCTTCCCTTATGTACGGCTTCAATCGACTACCATTTACCCTTAATAGAAATGGTTCTCCATTAAGCTTCGCGAGCTGAACTATGCCACCATATGTAATTTCTTTGATGACATATGGACCCAGCCAGTGCATTTGAAACTTCCCTATGAACTTGGTGAACTTACTGTCATATAACAAAACCAAGTCATTTACCTTGAAGGTGCACAGCTTGATGTGTCGATCATGCCAAGATTTTTCACATTCCTTCTAAACCTGCTAATGGAATCCAGCTAGTAGCAACCTATCTTCCTCGAGCTCCACTAGCTATTCAAGCCACTCTTCTAATGCTCCGTTGTCCGTCATTCCTATGAAAGTCACTATGCATAGACTAGGCATGATATACTCCATAGGCATCATAGCTTCTACACCATAGACCAACCTAAAAGGTGTCTGACCTGCGAGCTTTTTGCAAGTAGTTCTATATGCCCATAACACTGTAGGTACATGCATGTCCCAATCATTCCATTGTGTGTTGCAAACCTTTGTCAACGCATTCTCAAATATCTTATTAAAAGCCTCAACTGTTCCATTGGCCTGAGGATGATATGGCGTGCTCTTCTGGTGGTAAACCTGGAACTCTTCTGTCACTGCGCTAATCGTTTCACTGAGAAAACGTGTACTGTGATCACTCATCAATATCTTTGGGCAACAAAACCTAGTCAACACATACTTAAACAAAAATTTCATTGATGTTGCCCCTGTACAGTCCTTCACAGGCTATGCCTCCACCCATCTAGTCAAATACTTTGTCATGGTTATGATATACCGCGCACCTGCCTTTTTGCCTGGAGGCTGAATCGGTCCTACAAAATCAATTGCCCATTTCTCAAATGGTTGCAATGACACCTATGGATTCAGAGGTAGCTCATCCCTTCACAATGTTCTACTCGTTCTTTGACATGCATCGCATGCCCTACAATATTCCTTAGAATCCTTATACAACGTTGACCACCACAATCCAGTGTGTAAAATCTTTTGCGTTGTTTTTTTCCCTGCATAATGCTCTCTCACAGCTCCTCCATGAGCTTCTGTAAGGATACTACCTTGTTCAAAATCGGGCACATAACTTCGAAGTATCTCATCTGATCCCATTTTATACAAATTCCCTACAATTACAAAGAAATTTGTTGCACGCACCACCAATTATTTCTTCTACTGATTGGTGTATCCCTTTGGAGTCGTTGTTGTAGTCAGGAAGTGAATAATGTCTGCAAAGTAATTATTCGCTATGCACACCGTGAAGAGCTGCATGAAGCAACCCTTCCTCCAAATTATTAGGCTCTTCTCCTGTTTCAATGTGCGATAGATGGTCAGGTCATGTGTTCAACCTTCCTGGCTTCACAATTACTTCAAAATCATATTCTTGAAACTACAACAACCACCTGCATGTTTCCCCCCCCAACACAGGCTTGTTGACTAGATACTTTAATGCAGGATGGTCTGTGTACATCTTAAAATGTCTGCTTAGAGGTAATGTCTGAACTTCTGGAGCTCGTACACTATGGTCAACCCTTCGTGCTCTGTCGTTGAATAATTATTTTCAGCCTTTGATAACTTCTTACTTGCAAATGTTATAGGGTGATCCATCTCCCCTTCTCTAGTCTGTGTAAGTATTGCTCCTAGTGCAATACACGAAGCATCAACATGCATGTGTAATTCCTTCTTCCAATCTGAGAAGACTAGGATCGGTTTAGTGACCATTTTTTCCTTCAATACGTCTAGGCTGTGCTGACATTATTTGTCCCAATAGAATGTAGTGTCCTTTTTCAGCAAATTTTCAATAGGTGTGGTAATCTAAGCATAACTCTTGATGAATTTTCGATAGTACCCCATATGGCCCAGCATTGCACGCAGTTATTTTACACTTTTTGGCTCCTCCAAATTGACTATGACCGCGATGTTGGCAGGGTCCACCATTAATCCTTGCTTGCACACCACATGACCCAACAAGATTCCTAAAGGGATACAGAACAAGTATTTCTTCAGGTTCAATGCGATCTGATACCTTCGACATGTATCCAACAGCAAGCACAAGCTGGATACATGGTGCTTTACCAGTCCAAACATTGTCCAATCATCAAAATATACCTCCAAAAATTTGTGAATGAACTCTTTGAACGTTGCGATGACTAAGCGCGAGAATATCGTCAGCGCATTCTTAAGTCCAAAAGGCATCACTGTATACTAGACACATCCCCATTTCCATCGCGAAAGTCGTATTACTCTTGTCTTCTGGCACGATCTTAATCAGATGGTATCTAGAGAACCCATCAGTGAATGAATAGGTCTCCTGCCCTCCAACATTATCTAGTACTTCATCTGTAAATGGCATTGAAAAATGATCATGAACGCAGGCATATTTGAGCTTCCTGAGATCTACACAAATTCGTATCCCTCCCTTCTGTTTCTCTTCCTAGACTACCATTGGGCTCACCGAGTTAGACTCCCCCACCGGTTCAATAATTCCTGCCTCAAGGATCTTATCTAACTCCAAGCAGACCTTTTTTTTATACTTGGGATTAAGGTGATATATCCTCTACTTAATCGGTTTCGTGTCCAGATTCAAGGTAATCTTCATCATGCCCGAGTCTCCTATGATACCTTTTATGTCTGAAAACTTTGTAGGAAACTTATCCTGATATTCGCAGAGCAACACAGTGACATTATCTACTGTGGCATCATCCCAGTAATCCCCAATCTTCACAAACTTCGGTTTTGCTTCTATGTCGATGTTCACTTGCCTAGTTTTTAGTGGCGCAGTGATATTTGGATTCTTTATCTGCAGTCCCTCAACTTCGCGATGGCCTTCTTCTTCTGGGATGTTAATATTTATAGGATCCTCATCCTCTCCTTCAGTAGTCATACTATAGAATTCCAGCACATGGTGCATCTAGGTGCTCCAATCTGGTTGAATCAATTCCAAAGGATCCTACAGTATTTTGAATATTGTTGCGTTAACCTCCTGTAGTGCCTCATCGATGCTTTCGAACCCATCCTCAAAGTTGAAGGCCATAAAAAATCCTTCCCCACTTCATGGTGGCGTTGCAGAGCTCCGTCTCCAGGTACCAATTCATAGGAATGATTTCCAAAGTGTGACGGAATATATGCACCCACTCTGGTTGCAGCTCTATTCCATAAACCTTAGTCCACTTTGCTAAATGATTGCGCAAATCATTGCTCCCATCATATTTTTTAGTTCGCCGAAACTTCAGGCGACCAAACCGTAATCTCGTCATCCTTTTTTTCTCACGCCATTCATCAAAACTATCTTTATGCGTACCCCACCACCGTGCGGGTGTAGCACCAAATCTAAGGCTTGAAAGCGATGCTTCTCAGGCAATTCCCTTTCAAATGCATCCAAAAACTTACCTGCATTAGTTAAACCATCATAATAAGGTAAATTTCTTACCTCTAATGACACACAGCACAACGATTTAGTCATCATATTACAACGCAGTGTGGATACTTCGTGCAACCTATTCTACTAGTGCTCCAACTCTTCATCTAAATCTAAGGTACAGGATCTTTCACAGTCCCATGCAATTCGTCCATCAACTATCAGATTAACCCAATCTTGGTCTCGCACTGTTATTTTATATATCTGGTCCAAATTATCATCATTTTCCTCATAGTCGCGAACCGGTTCAATATGGCGCGATCCTTCTGCATGGTCCAATGGTACTACCAAACTGAGTGATTTCCTTTCAAATGACATTGTCTACTCTTCAAATTAATTACCCCATTCATGTCGATAGCCCAATAAATTCCCAGGAGCGCGGGATACAGATTTCTATCATAAAAAATCTCTATCACTTCAAAATCGGCTAGTGTGCTCGCTCCTTCTATATCTACAATCACCCGGCGCAATCGCCCCATAGGGATAATCTACTGTTGATTTTCCATCCTTAATTGAATCGGAGATCACTACAACGTTGATCTCCCCATTCTTTCCCATGTCTATTTAGGCAAAACATTCGCATTGACCCCCAATCCAAAATAACCTGGTCCATCTCGTAGTCTCTTATTTTCTTGGTGAGTCTCATCTCACATCTTGTCCTTGTCTTTTGTTTTCCTATCTTTATGACAGCGCGGTGCCCTTTAGGAGCAGTTTAATTTTCGACACATTTGTTTATCAATTCTTGTAACCCTTTCACGGCCTTGATATCGCACAACAGCTTCATACAAGTCTCCAAAAAGGTGGTAATCACAGAGGGGTCAACCTCTATAGACAACTTATCCTGACTTCCTAAGGTAGAGGCCCCAGTGAAGCTTTTCTTCGCTTCCATGAATGTTTCCTTCGCACACTTCAGGTCAAATGCAACCTCCTTCTCTGGAGCCTTGCAAACCCACCTGCTTTCTTCAAGTTGCTTTCCTTTATCATCACCCATCATCATTCTGCTTAATAGCATAATATTCACATTGGGATCCTCTTCGCGGGGCTCGAACCTCATCATCTATAAATTATGGGTACGCTGTTGAGGTTGCACCTTCTTCTCTTGCATGTTAGCTATCAATATAGGGCATTCTTCTATTGCGTGGTCAAATTGAGTGTAGTATCGGCATGACAGTCATGTCTATTTCGTACACTCCCGTGTGTAGTGTCCTAGCACCCCACAATTATAGCAAATAACTTTTCATCGACCTCTATCAGGTCCTTATCCTCCTCGGCTTTGTTCGTAGCCCTAATTTCCTTGGCGTTCTCCCCTAGTGCCATGATTCGGAGGCCGAGTTTCTATTTGCATTTGATATGTGAGTGTCTTGTCCATCATCAATTCATAGCTACAATAGTTACGCTCATCATGGCCCACTGATTTACAAAAATCGCAGAATAAATGTTGCGGTGTCTACACAAACTTCTGTAGTAAGTGACAATTGTCTGTTACATGTTTTCCAACTACTTAACAGATAGCACACCATAGCGCGGGCCCTGTACTTGGTCCTGGTAGAGCCTCCTGCCTCAGGGGAATTGGCCCTCCTCCTACCATATAATTCGCGAACATAGCGCAGTCATCCTTATCCTGCCCCTAGCTTTCACACTTGAGGAACCAAACTTCTTTGCGCACCTCCAACCAAGCCACTTTTTCCTTCTTCAAACTTTGAAACTCCAAGCAGAGGCTCTGCAACTCTGCATGAATCTATTACACTCCCAAGGAGGAATCCTGGATGAGTATCTCATGCAATCTCATCGCGATCTCCAGAGTTTCCGCCTGAGTTCCTATCCTTTGTTGTGATAACGCAATCCTCAAATGGGGCAGGAGTGCAACTATAAACCAATCACGGTGCTGACTATCTGTGAGATTCATATTAGCTTCGTAGATCTGGCACTTAAATAATTGATCTAGTTCCCAAGGTGTTTTTCCAACCCTCATCGCAATTTATTTGAACCCAACTACTGATCGCGACTCAGATTTAGGCTTACCAAATTCCTTGTTCAAAGCGGTCTGAGTATCTGCTAACGATGCCAATGTATTATTAGTGCAGTACTTGATGTACCACATCAGCCCGCGATCTTGTAGGACAGTAACCAATTGCGCCTTCTTTATATGATCATCTGTAATCTGTTGGGTTGTCCACATAACCTTTGCAATGAACCAAAATTGATATGGGTCCTCACTTCCCAAGCCCTTGAAAACAGGAAACTTCATCATATTCGACATGTTGAACGGCGACGAAGGTGGTGGTGGTGTGGGCGAAGGTGTATGTTGTGGAGGTGAAGGTGGAGGTGGTGTGGGAGGATGAGGTATTCACAGAAAACCTTGCTTTATCAATTGTACAACACTTCGTGGTGAGGTTTGTACCACTCCCTCGTCGTCACTCGAAGGAGGATCTATCAATGGGCTATATTCAGGACCTTCTCTTTCTTGATTTCTAAAGATTTGTCCACTTCGCATAGATCCAAACATCAAGGTAGTGGCATAACCCACTTTTCACACAAGAACATTTTAATCCAAGTGTTCAAAGATCTCAAATACTTACCTCATGGTCCCTTGAAGAAACGTCGCTCTGTTTCACTGTAGCTGACTGAGGTATCGACCGCGAATTCTATCACAAATCCTCCTATGACTCGATCAAGGCGATGATCAATAATGCAGGCAATCTTATATTAAGAACCTTCCAACCTTCGCACTAGCTCCGGGGTCCACACTATTGGACCGTCAAGCCTCCACCTTCCTTGGCCGTCTGCCAATTTAGCGATCCACTCATATAGTTCGATTGGGAAGGTGCAGAAGAAGATCTCGTGTATTTATGTGTACAAATGCCTGTCCAACCACTATTCTTTTGTTAGGCACAAATTTATGTTTTTTTGTGCCGCGAATTCGTGAATCTTTCTATCCAATCACTTCTCAATTTCTTTGTTTGTTGGATTCCAGTGATGTGACATCACACATCCCTTTTTGTGAATCCTAGTCTCGACAATGGAACCATTTGTTGGCTTAGTGGGCCGTGACCTAGGTTCAGAGTTAGTTGTGCCAAACAAATTCCTATACTACTGGCCCTTTCAGCATCAATCCACAGAGCGCAGACTGAAGTCTCACCCGAAGCAGTATGGGGGGATGCTAAAACCAAGTTTCCGCACCAAGGGATCAGCGTGATTTCGTTTTATATCCTAAATATGCCTTTGTGCAGATCGATAAGCCCTTATGGCTCATCGATGTAACTTCCTCTATTCAGCCTCTAGACCTTTGTGAAGGTCTACGACTAGATTTTGTAGGCCTTGAACAGGCTAATCAACTACCTATGCACATCAAATATTATTCTTAACCCAATATTTACCTAGATTTACTTAAGTGTTTGGTAACTTTAACATGCAACGATATAATCTCCGCGTAAAAACTTAACATCAAATGCATACATATGACAATATAAATCAAGTAAAGTCACGCATCAATACATCATTATTACATACAACCATTATTCATCACATCATAAAGCGCATTCATACATAACCGAAGTAAATAGGTAAAATACAGGAATTTCTGTAATAATCTTCTCTATTAATATTTAGTTCAGCTTACATACTCAAGACTTCCCTACGCACTCAACTGCAGGGGTTCGCGCACTAGGTTGTGGACTCTACTCTAGGCCTCTGCACACACAGCTACAGAGCCTTCCTTCTTAGTCTCCTGCGCTAACTTCCTAGATTTCTCCCATAGACAAAACTTCATTACTTGCCTTAGACATCCCTCAGACACACCTATTTATATAATCCCATGGTCCGCGGACCATAGGTAGATCTTCAAAAGCCGACTTAACTTGCATAAAGATGGGTAAAACCCTTTATGACTCTTTAACAATCTACATGCTCCACGACCACAATTTGCTCTTTATACACAAAACTTGGGCTTTTGCCCCAAAACTTGACCCAGGGGACCCCATCCCAACAGAGTTTTTTTCATATAATTGTTTCTCCACCAATATTTTGAGCACCCCATCAAGATGTTGAACATGATCCTTCCAAGACTTGTTGTAGATTAGTATATCATCAAAAATACTAACACAAATTTTCTAAAGAAGGGTTTTAAAATGGAATTCATCAAACCTTGAAATGTCGAAGGCACATTATTAAAGCCAAAATGAATGACCAAAAATTCATAACAACCTTCATGAGTTCTGAATGTTGTTTTCAGAATGTATTTCATCTCCTTTCTAGTTTGATGAAATCCTAAATGAATATCCAGCTTGGTGAAGTAAATTGCTCCATATAATTCATCAATGACAAGAATGGGAAATTTATCTTAAATAGTGAGCTTGTTTAGCTCCCTATAATATGGAAAAATACAACATGATCCATCCTTCTTGTGCACCAATACTACTGGAGTAGAGAAATAATTTTGATTAGGTTTAATTATACCAGCCTCTAGCATTTTTGCAGCCATACATTCAATTTCACTCTTTTGGGCATAAAGATATCTGTAAGGTCTTATGTTTGGAGGAACACTTCCTGGAATCAAATGAATAACATCATCATGATCATGAATAGGTGGGAGGCCTTTGGGAGTCTCAAATACCTTGTAATGATTGTCTAATACTTTTTGGAGATCTAGAGAAATAGATGATTTTGATGTTTGAAACTCTAGTGAGCATAACTATATAATTATGACCTCGTTGTTCTTTCTTCAGAAGTTTTGTCATGCCATTAGAGCTTATTATATTTCCTGTTTTCCCTGCGATTCCCTTTAATTCAACTTCATTTCCTTCCCAAAAAAATTCAATAAAATTTCTTGAAAATTAAAAGTTATCATCCCCAGATATTATAACCATTGGACTCCTAGTACAAAATCAACACCACCCATTGGAATGGAAAGCATTGGAATATTCAATACAAATTCCCCCATGATTAGCTTGATATTATGGCACTTTCTAAAGAAATTTATAGTTCCTCCATTTGCAACCACGACTTGACATTCTAGTGTTGGATATAGGAAGTAAATCAATTCCTTGTCTATATTACAATGAATAAAATTATGAGTATTACTTGAATAAATCAACACTACTACCTTTTCCTTCTTGATATATCCTTCTATCTTGAGCATTTGAGGAGGGGTAATTCTTGCCAATGCCTTATTGAATATGGTCAAATTCATTTCTTCTTTCTTATGGGATTGTTCCCAGTGTATATGCTCCTCTTTTGATGTTTCTTGTTCCTTTTCTTCCTCCTCTTCACAGTCTATGCAGAATAATTTCTTCTCAGCACACTTATGACCTTTAGTGTATTTTTATCACAACTATAACAAAACCCTTTTGCTTTTTTTTCCTCTAATTGTTGTGGCATAAACCTTGTAGGTTGTGGAAGACTAGGAGAAACAAAACTTCCATCTTTATAGTTGTGAGTGGTAGACTTCCTCCTTGCCATAATTTTTCTTTCAACTTTTCTTGTCACCCTGAATACCTTCTCCAATGAATCAGGTTCCCAAAGATGAACCTCATGTTGGATCTTATCCTTAAAAGTACCTATGAAGACATAAAGCCTATGATCCTCTGGAATATCACTTACCCTTATATTCAATTTTTGGAAGTCCTCAATGTTATGAAACCAACTCACAAAAAGATAGAAAAGATAGATCAACACCTTATAATTCAGCCTCTTCGAGGGGAAACCTCCTTTACATTACACAAATCAATGATTCTTTGATGATACAAATGAAAAGACCTCCTTTCTATATATAGGAGTCTAAGGGGTCATAATATAATCAAAGCCGACATAACAATAATAATGTAAGGGCACAATAATAACAATAGTGGGCTTCTATGGGGCACAATAGTAACAATATGGGGACTACATGGGTACAATAATATAATAAGGGTGTTGTACTAATAACAATAAGGGGTTACACTGGTAGTATAGGGGCCTAACATGCCCCTCTCCTTCAAAAAGTGTTGTCCTCAACGCTTGTGTAGTTCTTGATGCTTCTGTATAAAATTCTTGTCCTCCCATGTGGAATCTTCAGTGGTTAAGTTCTTCCACTTGATGAGATACTCTGAAATTGATCAATTTTGTAGCTGTCCGGTTCTTGTTTCTATGACTGCTCCAGGTTCCAATATGATTTTTCCTTCCTCTTCAAGTTCTGGCAATATTGTTTGAATTGGGATATTTTGCAACTTTTGAATTAGTGACCACACTTCTTTGTCCTTCTTCCATTCATCCCTTGCTTCATTTATCCAATCTGGTTGGATAATAGAAATAACACAAAACAATGCTTCCACATCGTCATCCTTTCTTGAGAGTGCATCTACAACAAAAATTTCCTTCCCTTTTCTATAGATGATGTCAAAGTCATAACCCAACATATTTGTGACCCATTTTTTCTGTTCTTCTAAAGATAATATTTGTTCTAAAAAGTATTTAAGACTATCATGATCCGTTTTTACCTTGCAGTGTCCTCCCATTGGATAAGGTCGCCATTTCTTAAGTGCATGTAGTATTTCCAACATTTCCTTTTCATAAATATCTTGCTTGAGATGTAGCCGTAAAAATACCCAATCACCTACATCAAATGTTTTTTCATTGCGATGTTGATCTACTTGTTGTTTCATTCGATTCTGCACCAAAGTGGTGTTATCCTTTAAAAGTTGGAGAACTTGTTGTTGCTGCTCGATGTGATCTTTCACTGCTTGAACCTTTTTCTTCTTGATATGTCCTTGTATCTTTAGAGTTTGAGAAGTGGTAATTTCTTCCAATCTTTTACAAGATATGGTTGGATTCATTTCTTGATGCTTGATGTGGTCTTTCACTTCTTGAACATTTTTCTTCTCGATAAGTCGTTCTATCTTGATAGTTTGAGGAGTGGTAATTCTAACCAATGAATTGCAAGATATGGTTGGATTCATTTCTTCTTTCTCAATGTGATCCTTCACTTCTTGCACCCTTTTCTTCTTGATATGTCCTTCTATCTTGAGAGTTTGAGGAGTGGTAATTCTTGCCAATGCCTTACAAGATATGGTCAGATTCATTTCTTCTTTCTCCAGGGTTGGTTCCTGGTGTATATACTTTTCTTTTGATGTTTCTTGATACTTTTCTTCCTCCTCTTCATAATCTATGTAAAATAATTTCTTCTCAGCACACTTATGACCTTTAGTGCATTTGCGATCACAATTGTAACAAAGCCCTTTTTCTCTTTTCTCTTCCAATTGTTGTGGTGTAATCCTTGTAGGTTGTGGAAGGCTAGGAGAAACAACACTTCCATTATTATAGTTGTGAGGGGTAGACTTCCTTGTTGCCATAATTTTACTTTCCACTATGTAACAAAGCTCTTTTACTCTTTCCAATTGTTGTGGTGTTTCTCTAAATAAGGTGTTGCTCTTTGTATCCTCATAATATGCTATCATTTCCTCCGTGAAAATTGACCACGTAACAATTTGTTTACGAGAAAAAAGCCCTTTATACCATAAAAATTGATCCAATTCTAAATATGAAAATGCAATACATACCTTTTGTAACATTGGTACACCATGTGGATCAAAATATTGCTCCATCTGAAGTATCCAATTTACCGGTTCCTTGCCATCAAACTTCCTCATATCGCCTTTTCTTGATTTTAGGAGCTCGATCTTGAAACGAATATAACTTTGTAATTTCAGTTCTTCCAGTTCTACAATTGCGACCTATAGTAGCCCTTTGCGTCCTCTTTCCAATGCCACCAGTCTAATCCAAATTGGATTCTCCAAGGAAGATTTATGCCAATTCTCCCACAGTGACCTGATTATAGACTAATTCAGTAGAGTGAACTTGTACGATGTGCCACGTGTCCCTGTTTTGAACTTTGGCTTTGAAAAATATATACAAGAAACTACAGTCTGTTCTCTTTCTATACCGTTTTAGGAAATTTCAATCTGATGCTCAGAGATAAAGTTATGATGATTTTCCCCAAGTCACCTGTTTGGAATGTAATTAAGGAGTCTGCAAAAAGACCAACTTTCTCAGACCATATCTCCACAAATATAGCGCGAAAAGCTTTGAAATTCGGACCCAAGGTTCAGTGCAATTTCCTCTCAAATGGGTTTTTTTTTCAATTCTGAAATGTCGCAAAAAAAAAGTTATAGTGAAAATTCCACGATGACCTATTTGGAGTAGCAAAACCCTAGAATCTAAAGCTCCGATACCAAATGTTATGAAACCAGCTCACAAAAAGATAGAAAAGATAGATCAACGCCTTATAATTCAGCCTCTTGGAGGGGGAAACCTCCTTTACATTACACAAATCAATGATTCTTTTATGATACAAATGAAAAGACCTCCTTTCTATATATAGGAGTCTAAGGGGTCATAATATAATCAGAGCCGACATAACAATAATAATGTAAGGGCACAATAATAACAATAGTGGGCTTCTATGGAGCACAATAGTAACAATATGGGGACTACATGGGTACAAAAATATAATAAGGGGGTTGTAATAATAACAATAAGGGGTTACACTAGTAGTATAGGGGCCTAACACTCAATGTGCTCTGCCATTGAACCCTTTTGTTTGATATTTCTTAATTGGATAAAGAAGGTGTTGCTCTTTGTATCCTCATAATGTTCTATTATTTCCTTCATAAAAATTTACCAAGTGACAAGTGGTTTACAAGAAAAAATCCATTGATACCATACAAACTTATTGGATTCCAAATATAAAGTTGCAATGCATACCTTTTGTGAGTGTTGCACATCATGGAGATCAAAATATTTCTCCATCTGTAGTATCCATGTTACCGAATCCTTGCCATCAAACTTCCTCATATTGATCTTTGGAATGTGGTGGTTCTCAAACCCAACATTGGAGTCTCTAAAATCATAATTCATATTCTTTTTTTCCTCATCATGATTTTCATGGATTACATTGTCACCACTGGGAAGACTTTCTTCTAGCAACTTTGCCAACCCTTCCTTAAACCCATCTATCTTGAAATTCATCATTGCTTCCATGTATGCTTTTAAACCATCATTCAAATCTCCCATGTCCATTTTTAGACCATCTATCTTAACGCTCATCATGGATTCCAATTCATTTTTGTTAATTTTTGTGAGAGAAAATTTTGTTGCACTTGGTCTCGTAATTCTAATATATCATGTTGCATTTCTTCCTCTTCTTCATGTGTCATAGAAGAGCTTTATGGTTGCTTACTAGGTGTGTCCATTTTTTTATTTCGAGGAATTTTGGAATCAAAAAATGATATATATGATTCAATATTCCCTTTGAATCACTTCAAAATGACTTTTCAAACAAAATTTATGCAACATTTAAAAAAATACACACATTTTTCTTGCTTTCTAGGAGCTCGATATTGAAATTGTTGTATCTCTGTAATTTCGTATCTCTAAGATATAAAATTTCATCCTATGGTAGCCCTTTTCCTCTTATTTCCAACCCCACAAGCCAAACCAAGATTAGATTCTTCAAGAAGGATTTATGCCCAATCTCCCACGATGACTTGATTATAGACTGGTTTAGTAGAGTGAACTTGTACAGAGTTCCACATGTCACTGTTTCAACCTTCAGCCCTGAAAATAATACCCAAAACATTAATGCCCATCCACTTTCAGTCAATTTTTATGAAATTCAAATCCAATGCTCGGAGAGAAAGTTAGGTCACCTGTTTGAGATGACGATTTTCCCTAGGTCACCTATTTGAGATGGAATTGTAGAGGCTACAAAAAACCTAAATTCCTTAGATCATATCTCTGAAAATATAGTGAACCAAGATATGAAATTCGTACACTAGGTTCACAAATATTTCGGCTCCGTGTGGTTACAATTTCATCTTCTGAAACTTTTTACAAAAAAATGTGTATCGAAAATTCCAAGATGGCCTGTTTGAAGAAGCAAAACCCTAGAATCCAGAGCTCTGATACCAAATTTTATGCAACTAGCTCACATAAAAGATAGATCAATGAATTAAAAATTATCCTCTTCGAGGCGGAAACCTACTTTAAATTACACAAATGAACAATTCTTGGACGATACAAATGATAAGACCTCCTTGGTATATATAAGATTCTAAGGGGTCACAATATAATCAGAGCCTACATAACAATAATAATGTAAGGGCACAAAAATAACAATAGTGGACTTTTGTGGGGCACAAAAATAACAACATGTGGGATATATGGGAACAACAATAATAGTAGGGGGCTACACTAACAATAACGATAAGGGGAATACACTAGTATTATAGGTACCTAACAGAGTTTCGATTGAATTGATGCAATGACATGGTAGATTGACATTTGGAGCGTGCTGATTGGCTCGACATAATGATATGGAAGATTGAACACTTGGAAGAAAGTTAGATGACATGATGTGGTTATCTGTAAAACATGTTGTGACACGTAATATGATATTGTTAGCATGATGACATCGAAAAACTAGAGGTTTCCACTTGGAAGACATATTTGGTGCACTTTGATTAGTGAAAGGGTTGAAAAAGGATGACTTGTGGCACCCATCACAAGCTACCACATGGCGCAATGACATCATGATGATGACCATGGACCCCTAAGGACATAGTCACATTAGGTTAAATGCTAAAATCCTTGGCTTTCAACAAAGTCACTCTCTATTGATCATATGGACGTTGTCATCTAGTCATATGATTGACTTCACTCGATCTGAAAATTCATTTCCTAAAGAATCTATTTTTCTTTTCATGGCTCGGTAGTATATCTCGTTTGGATCGGTATTGGGTGATTTCAATTAGCCAGAGGGAAATGATGTGTGGGATAAGATGAGTGGATGGTATTGGTTTCGGATATGCAGGGTCTATATTTGTTATGTAACTAGATCACAAAACAAAACAAAAATAGATCCAAAACTTCAAAATAGGCAAGTTTGAGGGGCCAACCTCATTTACATCATATAAATGAACAATTACTGGATGATACAAATGACAAGACCTCCTTGGTATATATAGGAGTCTTAAGGGTCACAATATAATTAGGGCATGCATAACAAAAATAATGTAGGGGCTCACCTATAGCAATATTGGGATTATATGGAGTACAACAATAACAATATGGGGGCTACATGGTATTATAGGGACCTAACATGCCCCTTTCCTTCAAAAAAAATTTATCCTCAATGCTTGAGTAGTTTTGGATGCTTCTGTATAAAATTCGCATCCTCCCATGTGGAATCTTCAGCGAGTAAGTTCTTGTTCGAAACATGATTGTTCTTACACAAAAACCTGCAAGTGTTAGTAAACAGATGCATCACCAGAGTTAACAGATCCATGATATGTGGTTAATAATATGTCACAAAACACACGGGGAGTGTTGGTTTATTCAATGTCCAATAATCTCCCCCCAACGTGAGCCAGGTGTGATTCGAACTCGAGACATTTGGCTCTAATACCACTTATGCTTTGTAATTGCTCTTATTAGAATACAGAAATGTTTCCATCCTTTTATAATGCATAGGTTGGAGCCACATTCTCCTCCTCATTCCTATCATCTTTGGGTGCACTTGTTCAAAAATTCTCCCGCGTTATCCTTTCAATGACTCTTGTCATCTTCTCTTATATTCCCTTCAATTTATTTGGAATTTCACTGTGAGATTTGAATAATTGGAGATGGTAAATGTGAATTTAATAGAAATGTCAGCCTCTGCATGCTTTTCAGCTCCCAACCTTTCAATATCTAGTACATAATCACATTGGTGTCCATATAATCCATCGTACAATTTTCTTCTATTTGCACAACCTTTGAACTTCTTGTTGTATTCCTCTTTTTGTAAGTTGTTGGTCCAACAAACGTTCCATCTTTTGCCCTAAATGGTCAATGACCTACATTGTATCTTGCTCAAGTAATGACAAGGTTTGAGACTTAGAAGATTCAAAAAAATACCACACCACCGAGATAGATAAAGCTAAACATCAACCTTTATACTTTTTTTTCTAAAATGCTAAAATGTCAATAAACCTGTTTGTTTAAAAGTCGAGCTATCAAAATTTATCCATCTTTTTCACCATGAAGATTATGAATGTCAGTTACGTGTATCTAAATGATTGTTGTACATAGAGTCACATATGCCTTCATTCAGGCTAGATAATTATCTTTACTTTCAACCTTTCCATTGTCTTTTCACTATCCAACTTTCTTATAGTATGCATCCTTTGGTACCATCCTAAAAACGATCTTGGAATATGGAACATATTGTGAAATAGTAAAGATATATGCCTTATGAAACTTACCAAGCACAATGTCCATTGCATTTGGAACCATATCAATGCACAAGAGTGTTTGAATATTGAATATTGAAGAAGTGTTTTCTATTTGCATAAACTGCTTTCTATGTGATAGATATAAGACAACTGATGTATGGAGAAAATTTTACTATTCCAAAATTTTATTCTATTTTATTTATTTATTTTTTTGAAAAAGCACTTCAACATATGTATTGTATTGTCAAAACATTATTGGGACTGCTCTCCCTCTTTAATGTTGTTTCCCTTTTATCACTGACTCAATAACTACCTTCATTTCATTGACAAACTCCCCCTGAGGCCAAGATGGCTTTAAATTGTCATTAAAGGCTTAGGATTTTTATTTCCCTTCCAAACTTTAGTTGGATTCCTTCTATTGTATACATTTCCTTTTGGCTCATTGTTTGTTCTACTTGGGGTTTCTTTCGTCTTCTATTTCAATTCCTTTAGAGTATATGGTAGCTTGCAATATTTGGCTTTGTGGCCAAAGTTATCACATAAGTAGCACTTTATATGACCAAGAAATGGTGAAATTGATTTGAATTTTCTTGAGTCACTTTTTCTCTTCTTTACATACATTTTGCATTCAACAACCTTATGACCAAACTCATTACAAAGATAACAGTAACCATAGAAATTATTTGTGTACCTAGTTGATAATTTCCTTTTATTTTTTCTTGCTTGAGTGAGTCTTCTTATTTGTTTCATCTTATGTTGATTAGTTTTGAATTGCTTCTCTTACGTTCTGCTATAACATGTCCAGGTTCATGAAAAGAAAAAAGATGTGATATTTTTCATAGGAGCAAAGAATCCCCTTTGAGATCTTCCGAGTTTTCTCAATTCATCTCTAGGAGCAAATGGCATTTTTTCAAAAAACATTTTCTTCAACTCATTATTTTCATTTTGATTATGCTTCTTTCCTTTATTTGTTTCCTTATTAATCATGTTAATTTTCCCTTCTCCTATAAGTCTTTTCAAGGTTGTTGTGTCCTTCTTAATGGATAACTTTTATGAGTTTTTCATGAAGACATTCTCCTCTTTTAGTCGTTTACACAATCTGTTATTTTCTTCTAACTCACTTATGGCTGAATTAGTCTCAACCTCTAACCTTTCACATTGTTCTTCTTATCCTTTATTCATCTTCTCATCACCCCCTCTATTCTTATTTCTTCTTCAAGTTGTGTCCTTAGGCTAATGATTTCCTCTTTGTCTTCCTGCTCTCTTTCATCACATATTTGCAACAATTTCTTCAAATATTGTTTTCATTCCTTAGTATTTATATTTCAATTTGGTCTAAATCAAGATTGACTTGTTCTTCAACTAACACTTTTCTAGGTTCATTCACACATATAGAGGTCTCATTTGACTTAACACTTTCCTTTTGATGAGGCTTTTTCTTCATCCTTTTACCCTTCTCTTTTTCAATGCTATTGATACTAGTATTTCCTTCATGCATTAGCTGTAATCTATCCCAAATTTATTTTGCAAAAGTTAAATATATTGCTATATCAAGATCCTTATTATGAAGATTGTTATACATAACACATTTTCCTTAGCATTCTACTATTTTTCGTACACAGAGGGAGAGTATTTATAGTAATCATCATATACAAGCTACCATACGCCAGGTCCATAAGCTATCAGTTTAGTTTAACCTTATCCCTCCATTCATGAAAGTTTGATATACTAAGCATAGATACACTTTGATAGTCTATGACTGAACTAGATCTACCTTCAAGATGTTAGGCTTACGCCAAAGGAACCTGCTTTGATACCACTTGTTGGATTCACGATTGTCACTAAGCCAAAACCCACAAGCGTTAGTAAACAAATGCATCGCCAGAGTTAACGAATCCATGAGAGGCAGTTAAGCACATGTCACAAAACACATTCGGAGAGTTGGTTTATCCAATGTCCAATAGTTCTTCCACTTAATGAGATACTCTGAAATTGATTTTTTTCATAGTTTTTGGGTTCTTGTTTTAGTGACTTCTTGAGGCTCCAGTATGTTTTTTCCTTCCTCGTCAAGTTCTAGCAATATTGTTTGAACTGTGACCTTGTCACCTATAACCTTCTTTAAGCATGAAGCATGGAAAATTGGGTGTACTCAGGGAGATGCAGGAATCTCTAATTTGTATGCCACAATACCAATCTTTTGCAACACCTTGTAAGCACTATAATACTTGGGTCATAATTTTTTATCCTTCTTAACTTGCTTGAGGGACATTTGTTTGTTTGGTTGTAGCCATAAAATAACCCAATCACCTACATCAAAATTTATTTCAGTACAATGTTGATATGTATGTTGTTTCATTAAATTATGCAAAAGAATTAGGTTACCCTTTAAGAGTTGGAGAACTTGTTGTTGATGCTTGATGTGATCTGCTAGTGCTTGAACCTTATAATTTTCTCTTAAAGACAATGTGATGGATGGTGGATGATACCCATAAAGTCCCATAAATGGGGTCATTTTTGTTGCGGTATGGAAGGAAGTGTTATACGACCATTCTTCCATAGATAACCACTTGACCCATTTTTTTTTTGTTTATCAGATACAAAGCAACAAAAATAATCATCCAAACATTTGTTCACTATCTTAGTTTTCCCGTCATATTGAGGATGATAAGATGAGCTATGAGCTACTATGAGTACCATGACAGGAAAATAATTTTTTCCAAAAAATTCCAGTGAAAATGGGATCTTTATCACTTACAATAATCTTTGTGTTTCCATGTAGCTTTGAACAATTTCCATAAATGCAGTAGCAATTATAATGGCTTTGAAGGGATGATATAGTGCACAAAATTGTGCATACTTGGTAAGTCTAACAAATACCACCATGATGACACTCTTTCCTTCGGAGTTGGGTAAACTTGTGATAAAATCCATAGATACTTCCTCCCAACGCTAACTTGGAATGGCTAAAGTTTGTAACAGACCTGGGGTCTTAATTGTCTGAATTTTATTTTGTCGGAAAACTAAACATTCTACCACAAACTTCTAAATATCGTATTTAAGGCCATCCCAAAAAAATTCCCTCTTGACCCTGTGATAAGTTTTTAAAAATCTTGATGCCCTCCTAAAGGAGAGGTGTGCAATTCCAAAAGAATATTTTGCTTGAGTTGGGATTTTTTACATGGATATAAGCGATCTTTATACCATAATGAATTATTTTTCCAAATAAATGTGTAAGATGTGCTGGGTCTAACAACTCCTGATTGATTTTCTATGTAAATAAAATAAGACCAAGGTCATGGGATACATATTGGAAGCTAAATGTTGGGAAAAACATAGTAATGGGGTATCACTGGTGATTAATAAATGGATATGGAAATTATCAAAGGCATTGGCAAAGGAAAAGATGCATTAATTGGCATTTTATTTATGAAAAAAAAGGAAAATTTAAGAAAAGGGAGATGAAGGGTCACATATTTGCACGAGAGGGAAATTGAAGGGAAATTGAAGGAAAATGAAGAAAATTGAGGCATCAATGATAAAAAGGATTATGAGGATTAGTTCACAATATTTTGACAATTTTTGGGTGTAGCTCTCTTCTATTCTTTCATTCTCTCACACTCTCGCACACTTAGAGTATTCTTGGAGCACTTTGGCATACATTGGATTTGGAAAAAGAAGGAAAATGAAAAGCAGGAAAGTGCAAGGGAACAAGTGGATCAATGATTACAATTAGATTTATTTATAGGTAACATGTTGCATGTGTGATTTCCTTCCTGATTTCTGGATGCATGGTATATGAATGTGATTATATGATTATGCACTGTCATTCGCATGGAGATTTTCCTAGGATGACAGTGGTTTTAGCCTTACCTTGCCATTTTCAGGTTAGGCATCATTAGGGGAGTATTTAGGTCTAAAATGGGCCTCCTAAGGAAATTATAAAATACTAGTGGAAACAATAAAATAAGACTAGATCACATCATCAAATTATAGAGGGAAAAAAGGAAAAACTATTTTTTGAACTTGTATTTTTAGCTTATCTCCCTATGGGTTTACTCAAATTTCTTGTGACAATGCTTGTTGGATGCAAAATTTGATTCCTCATCCAAGGAGTACCCATGTTGCATACTTTCAATGGATCTTGAAAGATTAAAAATGAGAAATACATGAAAAATGTGATTGCAATCATGTTTTTTCATGTATTTCTCTTTTTTCATGTAGCAGGGTCCATCGAAAGTATGCAACATGGGTACTCTTGGATGAGGAATTAAGTTTTACATCCAAAAAGTACTCCTGCTCAAAATTTGATTAAAACCTTAAGGATATAAGTTTAAAATAAGAGTTGAAAAATAGTTTTATTATTTTATTATTTTTAATATTTTTACTTTCTTACTTAAAAAATGGTGAATCATCCCCCATTGTTGATATCATCATCTTGAATCCTATTGGTTCTTATGAAGTTTATCTTGGCTGTACATTTTTCTTAGGAGGCCCATTTTAGACCTCAAAATTCCCCTAATGGGTGTTATGGGATTTTCCACTTGATTGTTTCTGATTGGTGCTCATAATTCCTTATGGTTATGGGTTGGAACAAACGCTCTGGAAGCCTTGGAACAATTTGGGTTGAGTTACTAGTCTTGGAGCCTAGGTTGGGACAAACACCCTAGAGCCCTTGGTTGTTTGAGTTACTAGTCCCTAGAATCAGGTTGGATAAATTCTCTAGAGTAATGGAAGGATGTGGGTTGAGATACTTGTTCCTGGATCCCTGGACAGCTTGGGTAGAGAGCGATCTAGTTGGTGTTAGTGATGTTATCCCTTGATCCAAGCTAAAACTAACAAAAAGTTAAACCAGCAAAAGCTAAAACCAAAATAAGTTGTGAACTGATCCTGAGAAGCCTTTTAATCATTGAGGCCTCTATTTTCTTCATTTTCCTTCATTTTTCCATTAATTTCCCTCCCATACAAATATATGTCTATTCACCTTATTTTTCTATTATTTTTCCTTTATTTCTCATAATTAAATTCCAAATATTATCTATTTTCCTTTGTCAATGCCTTTGTCAATTTCCTTAGCCATTAATAAACCAAAAATGATACCCACTATGTTCTTTTCTCAACATTTAGCTTGGAATACGTGTCTCGTGACCTTGGTCATATTTTTCTTTTAATAACCTTTTATTACATGAACTTTTAACCCTAGCATGCTACAAACCCCTCCCCTTTATGGGAACACCATCCTTGGTGTTCTATGACACCAATAACTAGCAAACCACTGAAAACAAAACATACTTCCAAATGAAGCTTTATAACAGAGCTTGATGCAGTATTTACAATGAACAACTACTACAAACCATGACAAACATGACAATCATACAACTTATTGGAGCTTTATAATACATCTCAATGTGGTATCTACAACCACATACATATACCAAAACTAATTTTCTTGACCCAAAAACTAATGAAGGATATAAATCCCAAATTTGATCAACCTTCTCCCATGTAGCATCACCAGGTCCAAAGTGCTTCCACTACACTTTAACTTGCTCGATCTCTTGGTTTCAGAGCATGAGTTGTTTCCGCTGCAATATGCACTGAGGCTTTGGATAGAATTCTCCCTATGGATCCACCTGCAATGCAGACCAGTCAATCACATGATCAACGTCCTAGACATACTTCTTAAAAAATGAAACATGGAAAACATCATGAATTTTCACTGTTGGAGTTAGTGCAAGTCTATAGGCCACTCGTCCAATCCTCTCAAGGATCTCGAAAGACCCACAATACTGATGTTCCAACTTGGCACACAACCCAATCCTCAAGGAGCTCCTCTTGGGCTTGATGCACAAATACACATGCTCACCAACCTAAAAATCCTTAGATGCCCTATGTTGATCTGCATAGTGCTTCTGCTTGTCCTGTGCTACCTTCAAATCCTCTTATTAACATGCATTTCCTGTTCCATATTCACCAACATGTCTGGTCCAATCAATACCCTACCCTATTCACTGGATCACACTGAATGATAGGAGTATTAGAACTCCGCCCATAAAGTGCCTCAAACGAACTCATCTTCAAGGACTCCTGATGCCCATTATTATATGTAAACTATACCAGTGAAATATACTCTTCCCACTTCCTTAGTTGATGTATGATGTACATCTTGAACACGTCCTCAAGAACCCTATCAAACCTGTCTATTTATCCATCTAACTTTGGATGATAAGTTGTATTGAAGACAAACTGTGTCCCCAAACTGGTGAGCACCAGTATTGCAGTAAGAATGCTACAACTCCTGGGCTGCCAACTTCACTTTCATCAACCCAGTAGTTCGTAACAAACTTGGAAGCGTCGGTGCTGTATGCACAAGTACTAGTTCTCACTGTAGGTTGTCACTTGGTCAGCCAACACGAGATCACTAGGAGCTCAAGCCAACTTCTATAGATTTCAGAAGAAGCTCTATGTGTGATGAAGGAAAGAAAGATTAATCTACAGGAGCTATTCCAATTGCAGAAAGGAAAAAGACTGGAATGTAAAGCAAAACCTAGTAAACCCTAATTAGCAAGCTAATTCTACATTTTCCAAAAACACTATGAAAACCATGAAAGAAATTCCATTACCTACTCAAGAAAGTAAACAACATCTAACCATGCCATTTCTGGAAGTAAATAAGCAAAAAACATATTTTTGGTTTTTTATGTGTTTTTATGTGAATTTAATCATGCATCTAATTTATTGTGTGTGAGTGTGGCAGCGAACAGGTGGCGTTAGAGGGTAGTTTTGGAGCTTGGGAGGATGTAAGATGGTGTGGATGGGTCCTAGGAGGTCATAGGTGGCCTTCTGGAGGCTTTTCCCACACTCGGCCTTCAAAAGAAAGCCTACAGGAAAAACTACAGGAGGACACAGGGAAACTACAAGAGGAAAACAGGGAAACTACAGGAGGAAAACATGGAAACTACAGGAGGACAAAGGGAAACTACAGGAGGAAAATATGGAAATTATAGGAGGAGGCCGAGAGAAATTTCTTCTATTTTGAGGGTGTGAGAGTGGGTGGAAAATGTGGATGGAGATTGGGGTGAGGTGTTAGGGCGCCTAAGGTCTACCATGAACCACTAGGAGAGAGAAAGATGATTGGGTTTGCTCAAGGAGAGAGGAAGAAGTTCTATGAAAAATGCAGGAAACTAGGGCATAATTGAGGTGATATTTGGGAGACCTATAGGGCATGGATCGAATGGAGGGTGTGATTGCTGGTAAGCTACCCTACTGCTGGAAGAGATTTGCTATATAGAAACTGACAGTCAACCAAGAAGATCAAGCAAACAATGAAATGAGTGCATCTAGAAAAAACAGAGTTTTGCATTAAAATGGCCTAAACTATAATGTATGAGAGGAAATGCTGAGAAATTCTGCAAGAAAGGAAAGCATGAAAGAGGACTATTGCAAATCAGGAAGTGAACATGATAAAGGAGATCTGAAGCAAAGCAAAACTGGACTATTAACCTACCAAAGAACTACAAACACTAGAAGTCCTATGAATGAGGAAAATCTGCATTTTTGGGGCAGCAAGAGAGTCTTTTCCTCAAATCATGGTCCTAGAGGGAGGAAGAGAGGCCAAGGCACTATCACTAACCTTTTGAATATTTTCTGATCAATGCTGAACCTACTACAGAAAGCATAAATGGAAGCAAGCTACTAACTCATCAAAAGCACCCTATTCTTAACCATAAGGAAAATACATCTAACAACAAATTAATCTACAAACTGAAGTAAAGCGTACAAATACAAGTAAAGAGAATCTTGGCTACTTGGGTTGGGCC
Organism: Pinus tabuliformis; assembly: GCA_031772625.1. Classification (NCBI taxonomy): domain Eukaryota; kingdom Viridiplantae; phylum Streptophyta; class Pinopsida; order Pinales; family Pinaceae; genus Pinus; species Pinus tabuliformis. The sequence continues at coordinate 1,766,415,524 of CM062816.1, forward strand.
CTAACCCAAGAGATTCAGCCCTCTGAGGTAACTCAGTGCTAGCTCAAAAAGAATTCCATCTTCATTATCAAAACAATAGCAAGATTACATAAAACTGTCACAAAATAATAAGCTCGAAATTTGAGTAGAGTTTACATAAGCAAAAAAATCCGACCCTAGTGAGGCCCTGGGCCTCTCTACTTATACATCTAAAGCTGCCAATAGCTTCCTTAAAATTAGGGAGGCTTGGCTCCCAAAACTTGAGATAACGCTCAATCATCTTCCACTTGCTCGGCTGCCTTCTAGTGCTTGATTCGGCTCCTTGTACTCTGAGTTGAATGAAGGGGAATTCGAAGTGAGGAGAAATAAATGAGGGGGATTCCCTCCTATAAGTCCTCTCCTTTGTCCACTTCAAGTTATTACTACAATTTGAGCATTGGATCCTTGACTTTGACCTCGAAATCCATCAATAATCTGCATTAAATACATGTTAGACCACATGGCATAATAACTAACTCAACTCACCCTATAAGCATAAATATAATCATAAAATCATACAATAAGATAAGAGAATGGTTGATTTGACTAGGTTAGGAGTTAAAATGAGCCCATATAATTACCCATTTATGAGGCTCATCATCAACCCCCTACTGAAGGTGTTGCTCATCCTCTAAGTAACTTAGTCAATCTCTTCATATTTTATGGCTTTGGTGGCCTCCCTAGCATCCCAGGCCTCTACTGTGGTCTACTCATGTTCTCCATAAAATCATGTCTTTCTGTCGATGTCCTTCCATTGCTCCTCCTCTTCTTCTTCTCTTCTGCCTTCCAGCATGCGTAATATGAGTGGAGGACTTAGTTTGAGGCCAATTTAGTTGACCTTTAGCCTTTTGTTGGTCGCTCTAATTGTTTTCACAATTCGAGCTCCACATAAATTGTCAACCCGGGAAGGTCTTTTTATTCCAAAGGTAATAGCGCACTGGATATGCTCAATTTCAAAAGTAGCTCAATGTTGTAGTAAAAGAAAGACACACATTCATCAATCTATCAATTTACACTCTACTTAATTAAAGCCGAAGTCAATTAAATTATAGCAGAAACGATTTCCCTGTTACAGCAAAGGAAAATAAATCTATAAGGAAAGAAATCATTCAACCATAGCAGGAACAGGACCCTATTCCTTGGTGGGAACTTCAGCACCTGCTGCCTGGCACTAATCACACTGTAAAAGAAGTAACCTCAAGAGGTCAAGACCCTATTCCCAGGAACAGGAATCTTCAACACTTGGCCTCTTGTTCCTAATCACACTGCAAGTAAGAGAAAGCAATCAATGGGAGCAAGACCCTATCCCTCTGTGCGGGGATCTTCAGCACATGCTCTCATCATCCACTCGTGCATTCAATACATGTAGCGCTAAGAAACAGAGTATCACAAACCATGTAACTAGTGTTTCAGCAACAGAATTAAAGACAATGCAAATACATAAGAAATAAACAGCTACAGGAATAAAGGGGTGAATCTTGTGAGGAAGGCGGGCCCTTTCCTTCTCACAAGATTCCCCAAGAGAAAGAATTAAACTGGAACGCTCAAAACAAGTCTTTATTCATTTGTCAAGAAACTGATACATTACAAAAAGGAGACTAGCTCCTGTCTCACACAATGTTGTTCTATGAATTACAGTTCGATCCCCTCTAATGATGATGTCTCCTCTTTTTAAAGAGGAGACATCATTTACAATTTTACACAAAAGCGAAGATCTCGATTCTGTTCGAAACAAAACTATTCTGTTCTTTCTTAAAAAGAGATACTGTTACAACCGAGACAACAGAAATGCTATCTTCAAGATAATCCAGGTAACCGTATCTTCGGGCTGCTGCTATTATCCACAAAAAGTTCTTCCAGGATCGCAAATTACGCATAACGGGATTTGCGTGCTTGACGGCTGTTTCAGCAACTGAGTTAGCTGTTTCAGCATCGGGACCAGCTGTTTCAGCAACGGGACCAGCTGTTTCAGCAACGGAGTCGGCTGTTTCAGCAACGAAGTCAGCTGTTTCAGCAACGGCCGCTCGTTCCCAACAAGACATATAACTTATCTGCGATCTTTGACTTGTGTTAGCAACAATGCACTTCAATAATTGATAAAATATAAGAGTATTATGGAATTAAATGTAAGACAGATTAACCATATAATAAAGAAGAGGTTTCTATATACCTTGGGATAAAGTGAATGATAAAGACATTGAGGTTCATGGTTTTAAGAGTAAAGTGATGTCAAAATATATAGCAAAAATGGTACATAGTGGAGTCCTAACACCTTTGCATGGAGCACTTGTACATTGGCATTGTTTTTAATGCCTCCTTCAATCTCATGGGGGAATGGTATTCCCTGATATGCAAACTGTGGGGTAGGGTGTTCCATCTTCTCATGCATGCATGCACACAGTCATCCCCAAGTAGCCTAAGAATATCTTGAAAGCGTGCAATGGCTTGTGCCTGATTGGCTAGATATCTAGGGGCAATCTGAGGGTCATTGGAAAGTAGGTTGTGTGTGCTGATGAGTGCCATAGGATCTAATGGCTCAGCTCTTATCATCAATGGTTCACTCTACTCTTTTACTAGCAATCTTTTCATTTCTGTTGCCCTCAATTCTTCATGGTTCATCCATGATGCCATGGCCATCAATTGTAGATCCCCTAGCTTGGCATTAGGGTCCCACACATTCATGTCTGTGAGGGCCATGTTGTGTAGGTAGAACTCTGCCATGTTTTCCTTATCCTCTGAGGTGCTTTGGTCACACAAATCCATGAACTGCTTGTAGTCTTGGGAAGGCATTGTGCCTCTTTGTGCTAAAGTCTTTATTTGGAATTGAAGCCATTGGTCCTTCAGATAGAGGCCATAAGATTTGGCTAGTGTTCTGCATTGCAATGCTTCCATGGATAAGCTGGCCATGTATGCCAGCTGAGTCTCTTTCTCTTGTAGCTACCTCCTTAGTAGTTCATTCTCATTTTCAAGGTGGCTTCTTCTAATGGCCTCTCTGTCTCTGAGAGCACTTAATTCTTTTCCCATTTCCTTGAGTTTGTTTTCCATATGGCCAACATCCTCAACTCCTTTAGATTTGGCTATCTGCATCCACTTATGTGTTCTCACTCTTTCTTTCTCCAATTCGAAAAACAATGGAATTGCAAATTTCTATGTGATTATCCTGCCTCCCTCAAGTAGATTGTAATAGGAGGAAAGACTAGGCTGAGGGTCAGGTTCTTGTAGCTCCTGTGCTTCCTCCTTCATCTTTGGCTGTCCTCCTATCTTTTTCTCAAGCTTTTGTGTCTCCTATAGGACTGTCTGAGCCTCCTGTAGGTTTGGTTTTGGGTCCTATAGTACTACCTTTCCCTTCCATGTAGAAGCTCTTGGAGTCCCCCTTTCATAGGTTATAGGTGTCTTGTAAGGAGATTCTTTCATCTTGGCAGATGGTGAATCTTCAATGGTAATGAGAACTTTTGAAGAGGGCTAAGGTTTGCCTGTTTTAATTCTTGTGCTCTTCCTTGCCCTGAAATACATGGAGGTATTTCTTTTCCTCTTCTGATTTGGCTTGACTAGTGTACTAAGGTTAGTGAGGGCAGTTGTTACTTCTCTTTCCAAAGTCTCAGGGGACTCTTCTCCTTGCTTTGCCTTCTCTGTCTCCTTTTCTCCCTCTTCTGTCTCTTTTTCTGTCTCTTCAACTTTTCCCTCCTCTGTTTCTTTTCCTTCCTCCTTCCTTTCTTGCTTTGTTGTGTCACCACTGGCTTCATCTTCTCCTCCTTGTTGTTCTTCCTCCTCACTGATAGTAGGACTGACTTCATAGGTTAATGCCTTTATGTCATCCTCAACTGTCATATTTTGGAAAACTTCCCATTCTATAGGGAGTGTAAAGGTATGGAGGGCTACCTCTAAGAGGATTTTGATTAAGCCATAGTGAGCTAACTATTGTGAATTTCCTGCTTGTACCTTGGTGTTGGAGTCAATGAGGGACTAAAGGAGAAAGTAAGGGATACTGAGCTTTTGAGGTGTTGGGGTATCCATGCCATATCTCAAGTCATGGAGGATTCTGAAGTGATATCCATAGACAATGCTATGCCTCCCCTCACAGGAAATGTATTTGATTACTTGGTAGCTAACCTCATCCCAAGGATATGGTATACTAGCACTTCTAATTCCATTTTTATCTTCAACAGGGGTTTCATTATTTTGGAAAAATTTCTTCTTGGCAGCCTGGCCAATTGGTTTCTCATCTTTACTCCAAGGCAGCCCAAGAGGAAGGGTAGTGACCCTAATGATGAATTCGGGGGTTATTTCAATGGAGAGGCCTCTAATGGTTACAATAGCATGAGTTCTTATATGAGGGACCAAAGAGAGAGCAAATTCTTGGGCAATCTCATCATCAAACCCTCGAAATTTCTCAAAGAAATTCATCTAGTTTGCCCTTGTGAATATGTCCACCACTTGAGGATGTACATGGAGCCTAGTGGAGTTAGTGGGCTCCTTTATCATAAACACTCCTATCAAACTACCTGTACCTTTTTGAAACCCAAATATGGAGGTGGAGACAGAGTTTTGAGAAAAAATAAAAAACAGAGGACACTGTGTTTTTTTTAAATAAATAGAAAATTTTATGTATTTTCTGCCCTCCTAAAGACTTATTTCATCCTCAAATTGAGACAACTTCTTTCATATATTGATGTTCAACAGGGGGCATGCATGAATCCTACCTCTTCAGATTGAAATTCGTGCCAAAAATTGTAGTTTCTCCCTTCAAAATGACTCATTGCCCCTCTTGTAGAAGCCTGTTGTCCCTCCTATAGATTTCCTGTAGGTGCTCCTATAGAAAACACTGAGAACAAAGATAGGGAGGAAATCGATGGAGGATGGTAGTTACAAGGCTGTGGGGGCACAAGAAGATTGTCGTGGCTGAGTTATGAGGAGAAAATGAAGAAAATGTGGTGAGAATGCGTGGGGAGGAGTGCTCATTTCTTTTTATGGCTATTTTCGATTATGAGTTCTGTGCTAGAAAGGTGTACGTTAGCCCAATTAGGACCATTGGTCCCCAGTTGCTTGGTCATCATGTTCCTCCTCGTAATCATCCCCTCATGACTGTGCCAGAGTTAACTCTTCCTCCCACTACCTGTCCTTGGCATCTTATGCTTGAATTGACTGTGCACACGTGTGGGTGTCATCTCGGTTGAGTGGAGTCAACTAAATGAAGGTGGCCAAGTTAACTAGCCACCTTTCCCTTGTTCAATCTCAACCATCTTATTGCCTTCATATGACTCCTAATTACACAAATGCAAATAGAGGATTGACTTAGTTACTTACCTATGATCCAAGTGTATTTGTTGTGACGTGTTATGGCTTTCTTTGTTGCATGCCTTCATCTTCCTTTATGCATGATGTCTCTGCTCGCTGATGTGTAGTTGTGTGCTTGTGAAAGTTCTTATTTTGTTGGAGCTGAGATGCATGTGTTTTTTCAACCTATATATGTGCACTCTTTTGCTGCTGGTGTTGGACTTCTATGGCTGCTACAGGAATTCCTATAGGAGCTTCTATAGCTGCTTCTCCTCTAGAAACTTCAGCTTTTCCCTATGCTTGGAGCTCAAGAATGATGCCATAGGTGTAGATAAAGATGGAGGGATAGTAGGTAAGCTTCAGGTGAAGTTGATGGTGCCTTTTTCTCTTATTTTTTTGTTTTTTTTCAACACTGAGAAACTGTTTTTCTGTGTTTTTTTCCTAGAAAGGAATAAAATATTGATGCTTGGAGTGTGATGCGGGCTTGGAAATGATGGCAAGGAGGTTTGGAGATGGTAAGAGGGATTATAGGTTCCTCATGAAGCTTTTTTGTCCCTCAGACTGCCTTCTGTAGACACTTTTGGCTCTCTGCAATTCCTACAGGAGCCTCCTGTAGAAAACACAGTTTTGGAAGAAAAAGTACAGTGGGGTGAAAGAGATGCAAAATATGATGGAGGAAGGTGTGGAGAAGGTGAGATGAATGTTGGTGTGAATGTCAGGGTTCCCTTGCCACCTTCTTCTGCTCCTTGTAGTCCTTCTGCAAACCTGCAATGCAACAAAAATACATTTTTTTCTTTCTCTCTTCTTCTTTTTTTGAAAACAACTAGGGCGCCTCAAAGAGGTTTTCACCTTAATTTCCTGCCCTGGGCGCCTCCAAGGGAGGTTTTCACCCAAGGATCTTATTTTTTTTTTTTTTTTGAAATCACTGGGCCTCCTCAGAAGAGGTTTTCAACCCAATTATGGGACTCAAGCGCCTCATGGAGGTTTTCACTTGAGTCCTTATTTTTTCTTTTTTTCTTCAGTGAGTGGGTGAGGTGGAAGCTAAGATATGCTCCACTACCATCACTGTTTTATTCAAATCTTCAATAAACTCTCACTTGGAGATGGGTTTCTTGTAGACTTTCAATCGATGTCCATTTACAAGCATGGGGATGGCTTCATCATTAATGGTTCTGATCGGAACTGAACCACTGTCATTGCATTTCTCCATAGTGTAGGGTCCCAGCCATCTTGTCCTCAGCTTGCCTTTGAAATCTTTGTATCTTGAATCATAGAGTAGTGGCCAATCTCCCTCTTGGAATTGCTTCTCCCTGATATTTCTGTCATGTCGTATCTTTCTCTGAAGCTGAACTACCTCTATGTGGAGAAGGGCTTACAATTTGTATTCATCCAATCCATTGAGCTGAAGTAATCTCTCCTTTTGTGCATGGCTAAGGTCTAGGTCCAGCGGAGCTACCATCCTTAGGGTATTGAATTCAAACTCTATTGACAGCAAAACCTTCTTCCCATAGACCAGTTCATAGGGTGTGAACCCGGTGGTGGTCTTCCATGTTGTGTTGTAGGCCCAAGCGGCCTTAACTAATTTCTTCACCTAGTTTTTTCTGCTGCTACTCACTACCTTGGTTAGGATCCCTTCCAATGCTCTGTTAGTGACCTCCACTTGTCCATTGGCTTATGGATGGTAAGGGGTGGAAGTTTTGTGCTTGATCTTATGATGTGTGAGTAGGTCTTCAATTAGGCTGGAAGTGAATTGACTGCTTTGGTCTGTGACCAACTCTCTTGGATACTCGAACTTGTAGAATATGCTTTCTCTCAAAAACTCAACTAATTTTTCTTTTGTTGCTGCTTTGATTGCTTTTCTCTCTGCCCATTTTGTCAGGTAGTCGGTGCACACAATGATGTACTTCTTCTGCTTTGAAGGGGGGTTGATAGGCCCCACAAAGTCCATGCCCCACTTCTCAAATGGCTCAAAGGTCACCTGAGGTTGCATGGGAATTTCATCCTTTGGAGTGGGTTCCCCATCCTCTGACACTGATCACACTGGCTCATGTATCTCCTCATATCCTGATGAAGAGTGGGCCAGTAGTAGTCTGCTTGCAATATCTTAAAGGTGGTTCTTTTTACTACAAAATGACCTCCACAAGGCCCATCATGACAGGTCGAGAGGATGTCAAAGACTTCCTCCTCCCTGACACATCTTCTCAATATCTGATCTGGGCCAATTTTGAAGAGATTGCCTCCAATCCAGGTGAAAGGGGCGCTTTTCCTTACTATCTTGCTCTTCTCTTTTGAGGATAGGCGTGGTGGGAACTGTGCTGAAACCAAGTAGTTTGATATATCAACAAACCATGGAGAGAGTATTGATATAGCAAATAGGTGTTCATCTGGCATCTGGTCATCAACAACATTCTCTTTACCAAGCTTATCAATAATGGTCAGATCAAACTGCTATAGTAAAAGCAACCATCTAATAATGCGAGCATTTACATCTGGTTTGTTCATTAGATATCTAATTGCAACATGATCAATGTGCACAAAGGTTTGATAGCCTATGATATAATGTCTAAATTTTTTTAAGGAATGCACGACAGCTAGGAGTTCCTTCTCGATCACTCTATAGTTTAACTCTACCTTCGACAAGTTCTTGCTTATAAAGTATATGGCATAAGGTAACTTTCCATTAATTTTTCCTAAGGCTGCTCCTATCGCTTGGTTCGAGGCATCTGTATGAATGTGAAAGGGTAGGGCCCAGTTTGGGCCTCTGACAATTGGGGTAGTCACTAACTTGCTCTTCAAGGTATCTAGGGCTTCTTGACAAATTTCAACCCATATGAACTCAATATCTTTGCCTAGGAGGCTAAACAAAGGAGAGGCTATTTTGCTGAAGTCTTTAATGAATTTCTTGTAATATCCGGCTAAGCCTAGGAAACTTTTGACATCTCTCACCTTTTGAGGAGGTGGGACCCTTTGGATGATAGGAATTTTGTTGGGGTCCACCTGCAGTCCTTGTTGAGATATTGCATGACCTAGCACGGTCACTTCAGTCATAAAAAATTCACATTTTTTTGGACTGAGGGATAGGTTCATCTCAATACACTTATCTAGAACTTTTCCTAGGTTAGATAAAGCTTCCTGAAAGTCAGAGCCATATGGAGTAAAATCATCCATGTATATTTCTACTGCATCATGAACTAGTTCAAAAAATATACTCAATATCACTCTTTGGAAAGTGGCTGGAGCATTGCACAAACCAAAAGGAAGGACCCGGTATGCAAAGGTACCCCAAGGACAAGTGAAAGTGGTCTTATCTTGGTCTTCCGGGCTGATTTGAATCTGATTGTACCCACTAAACCCATCTAGGAAAGAGAAAAACATTTTCCCTGCCAGACCATCTAACACTTGATCTATGAAAGGTAAAGGAAAATGGTCCTTTTTAGTGGCTTTGTTCAATTCCCGATAGCATACATAGATTCTCCACTTACCATTTTTCTTTGGCACTAGCACCAAACGAGAGACCCATTCACTGTCAGAAATGGCATAGATGAATCCCGCATCAAGCGATTTCTGTAGCTCTTCCTTAACAATATCTTTAAGTGCTAGATTCATCCTCCTTTGAGGCTGCTTGACTGGTTTGCAATCTTCCTTGATGTATATTTGATGAGTACATACTAAAGGTTGCACTTCCTTCATCTCCTTATAATTCTAGGTGAAAGCATCTAGATGTTTTCTCAATATGCTGCATAACTCCTCTCCTGGGAAGTAGATAGGGATGGATTGATTTTCAAGGTTCTTCCTGGGCCGAACTCTACATTTTTAACATGGAGAGGAATTGGGTCGGCCACACAAAGATCAGTTGAGGGGTTGTTTTGAGTTTCTCTTACTATGTCTTCTAATGGTGATGCACTGGGAGATGGATTCTAAATCAAATTTTCAATCATATCATCCTCATCTTGCGATCTTCCTCCCATGGTGACTTCCAATGCACAAAGTGGTGCAAAATAAACTTCATCCTCATCCTCCTCCTCCAATCAGAGAGGTAGATCATGTTCTAGCAAGGGTTGGGCAGGAGGATATAGGGTTAACCGCTTGGACATGTGCCCGTTCACTATCGTCATGTTCCCAGCTCAGCAGTTGATATAGGCATCAGCTGTAGCCAATTAAGGTCTTCCCAAAATGAGAGGATACCCAGTGAGATTTGCCTTTGACTGGAGAACTAGGAAATCAACAGAGTACTCCCAAGAATTAACAGAGACCATCACATCTTCCACAATCCCCTCAGGGGTCATGGTGGACCGGTCTGCTAGCTGTAGCACTGTCGTGATCTTCCTCAAGGAGCTCTATAGGTTAAGTTTGAGCATTGTTTCCTTTGTCATCACATTAATGGCAGCTCCCAGATCAATCAAGGTATGTGGGACCATTGTGCCATTGATGTGGACATCAACTACTGGGCTTCTAGGGTCCAGATATTTTGGACAGATTATCTACCCCAACATCAGGTCGTACAATGTCCTATGACATTGATGGTTAGGGTATCTCTCTTGTGCCTTCCTGGATGGCTAAATAACTTCTCTTTGATCAACCTATTGTAGATATGCACATCTTTTATAGCTTGGAGAAGTGGTATCTTCACACATAAATGTTTCAATTCTCCCAGGAGTTTAGTCTCTTATGGGGTAGGTTGCATTGTCATGGATAGTCTCTTAGGAAAGGATCAATTTTCTTTAGGTTTGCTTCCCTCTTTATCTTCCTCAACTTCATTGGGTGGAGGCTGGCTATCTAGGAGAACTTCCCCAGATTGCAAGTTGATTTCTTGAATCTCCACAACATAAGTTAGGCATGATGGTTCCCCACTATACAATTGCTGAGCTTGTCTGTTGTTCGGGTTTGGATTTGGCAGGGCAGGCATTTGGGGTTGCCTTGGTGGAGTAGAAGGTAACAGTTGTGGTTGGGCAGGTGGTGGACGTAGAAGAGCAGGAAGAGAGTTTTATTGGGGCCTCCACCCCTGATGAGATGCATTCCACTGAGGTTGTCGCTGAGCATAGGGTTAAAATGAATGAGTGACTAGTTGGCCATGATATTGAGATGTGAAGGACCAAGGAGGAGGTGTGGACCAGGAAGGATGAGTAGGGGGGCCCCAAGAAGGTATGGAGGTGACTTGGTTGGGGTTGTAGTATGCCTAAGATGTACCTTGCATCCCCTGCTGGTATGGTCTAGGTCAAGGAGGCCTTTGTTTGGTTTATGTAATAGATCTGTTCAGTGCCTCCTTTGGCATCTTGGTATACAACTTTAAGTCTGGGCAAGGAAGGGCACTTATCTGTAGAATGATTTTCTTCACAGACTGAACAGACCTCTATAGAGTTCAATGGGCAGTCATTCCTAGGATGCCTCCTGGTGCATCTAGAGCAAAAAATGGCCAAAAACACATATTTCATTAAATTTGGAATTAAACATTGAATCTAGAATTTCAAAAGGAACAAAAAATTGAATTATAGTGATGTCCTTCTAATAAACATTTTCCAATTTTGATGAAATATGTGTTCAAAGCCCTCTCTGCTTCTTCTTGTTTCCTTTTGATATGTAAGGTATCCATTTGCATGGCAAGAGTCTGCAGCATCTCACTCTTGAAATCTTCCAGCATGCTTCCAATTTCCCCTTTTATGGATGAATTGGAAGAAAAGGTACTGGCTATGGGTTGACTCCCCCTACCTTTCTTTCTGGCTGCTCTATAATGGTTTCTAAAAACAATCTTTATGTCCTCATAGGATAGTTGGTAGATGTCTCCCCCGGCTAGTAGATGGAGGGTATCTAAAAGGTCTTCTTGGATTCCGCTGAGTAGGACCAACTTCAGAGACTCAGAGTCAAGTGTACACCCGACCCTTTTGTAATTGAGCTAGAACCTCTCTTCGTAGTCTTCCAGTGACTCATCACTTCCCATGGTCATTCGGAATATTTCTTCTTTAATATCTTTTGACCTACAATAGTCTTGATACTTGTTGTTAAAGGCTTGATGCATCTAAGCCCAAGTTGTGATGCTATTGCCAGGTAATCCCATGAACCAATGCAATGTTGCGTCCTTGAGAGTAGAAGGGAACAATTTCAGCTTTTGCTCGTCTTCTGCATAGTCATAAGTTCGACAGATGACATCAAACTCAAACAAGAAGGTGTCAAGATCTTCTGTAGTCAAACCATGGAAGTGAGGTATGGCTGAAGGACTTATATTGTTCATTTTGGTGTCCCCATTGGTCTCTCGAATGGGAAATGTACCCTCTATTATTTCTCCATTTCCCCTAGCATTTCTGTTTTCATCCATTGGCTCCAGAGGAATGGTTTCTTCTTCTTCTTCTTCCCCTATAGGTTCTTTAAATATGTCTCGCTATTCACTTAAGGGTTCTTCTTGATCGTAGCCATCGAAGAAGAGAGAAGGTTGGCTGTGTGAAGCAGTGGGCGTGTTGGGCAAAATTTTTCCTGAGTTATCTCTATTCCTACGAGGCATGAAAGAAAATCTTTTTGGTTGTTTCTTTTTTGTTTCTTTTTCCCCACACTGATAGTACTTGCAGAAACTGAAATTGTGATTGAACAGAACAAATTGCAACTAGCTGAAATGAACTTGCTGAATGGAAATTTGCAGAACTGAAAAGGAAAGAAAGGAAATGCAGAATTGAAAGAAAAGAAATGACTAGTCCACTTTTGCCGAAATGAAATTTGCAGAATTGAAAAGGAAAGCAAGGAAATGCAGAACTTGAAAGAAAAGAAATGACTAGTCTACTTTTGCTGAGTTAAACTATTAGCAGAATGTCACAAGAAGAAATAGAAGAAAGCAGTAATCACAGAATACTCTGACACTTCCCCGGAAACGGTGCCAAAAAAAGTGGTGAGCGCCAGTATTGCAGCAAGAATGCTGCAACTCCTAGGCTGCCAACTTTACTTTCATCAACCCGGTAGTTCGTAACAAACTTGGAAGCGTTAGTGTTGTATGCACAAGTACTAGTTCTCACTGTAGGTTGTCACTTGGTCAGCCGGTGCGAGATCACTAGGAGCTCAAGCCAACTTCTATAGATTTCAGAAGAAGCTCTATGTGTGATGAAAGGAAAGAAATATTACTCTACAGAAGCTATTCCAATTGCATAAAGGTAAAAGACTAGAATGTAAAGCAAAACCTAGTAAATCCTAATTAGCAAGCTAATTTTACTTTTGCCAAAAACACTATGAAAACCATGAAAGAAATGCCATTACCTACTCAAGAAAGTAAACAACATCTAACCATGCTATTTCTAGAAGTAAATAAGCAAAAAGCATATTTGTGGATTTTTATGTGTTTTTATGTGAATTTAATCATGCATCTAATTTATTGTGTGTGAGTGTGGCAGCGAACAGGTGGCTTTAGAGGGCATTTTTGGAGCTTGGGAGGATGTAATATGGTGTGGATGGGTCCCAGGAGGTCTTAGGTGGCCTTCTAGAGGCTTTTCCCACACTCGGCCTTCAAAAGAAAGCCTACAAGAAAAACTACAGGAGGACACAGGGAAACTACAAGAGGAGTTTGGGAGAAATTTCTGCTATTTTTAGGCTGTGAGAGTGGGTGGAAAAGGTGGATGAAGGTTGGAATGAGGTGTTAGGGTGCCTAAGGTCTACCATGAACCACCAAGAGAGGGAAAGATAATTGGGTTTGCTCAAAGAGAGAGGAAGAAGTTCTATGAAAAATGCAGGAAACTAGGGCAGAATTGAGGTGAGATTTTGGAGACCTGTAGGGCATGGATCAGATGGAGGGTGTGATTGCTGGTAAGATAGCCTACTATTGGAAGAGATCTGTTGCATAGAAACTAATATTAAACCAAGAAGATCAAGCAAACAGTGAACGAGTGCTTCTAGAAAAAATAGAGTTTTGCATTAAAATGGCCTAAACTATAATGTATGAGAGGAAATGCTGAGAAATGCTGCAAGAAAGGAAAGCATAAAAGAGGACTATTGCAAATCAAGAAGTGAACATGATAAAGGAGATTTGAAGCAAATCAAAACTGGACTATTAACCTACCAAAGAGCTGCAAACACTAGAAGTCCTATGAATGAGGAAATTCTGTGTTTTTGGGGAAGCAAGAGAGTCTTTGTCCCAAATCATGGTCCTAGAGGGAGGAAGAGAGACCAAGGCACTATCACTAGCCTTTTGAATCTTTTTTGATCACTACTAAACCTGCTAGAGAAAGCATAAATGGAAGCAAGCTACTAACTCATCAAAAGCACTCTATTCTTAACCATAAGGAAAATACATCTAACAGCAAATTAATCTACAAATTGAAGTAAAGCATACAAATACAGGTAAATAGAAGCTTGGTTGCTTAGATTGGGCCCTAACCCAAGATCTTCAACCTTCTGAGGTAACTTAGTGATAGCTCAAAAAGGATTCCATCTTCATTGTCAAAACAATAGCAAGATTACATAAAGCTGTCACAAAATAATAAGCTCGAAATTTGAGCAAAGTTTACATAAGCAAAGAAATCCAACCCTAGTGAGTCCCTAGGCCTCTCTACTTATACATCTGAAGCTACCAACAACTTCCTTAAAATCAGGGAGGCTTGGCTCCCAAAACTTGAGATAACTCTCAATCATCTTCCACTTGCTTGGCTGCCTTCTAGTGCATGATTCGGCTGCTTGTATTCTGAGCTGAATGAAGGGGAATTCAAAGTGAGGAGCAATAATTGAGGGGGATTCCCTCTATAAGTCCTCTCCTTTGTCCACTTCGAGTTAATACTGCAATTTAACCACTGGATCCTTGACTTTGACCTCCAAATCCATCAATAATCTGCATTAAATACATGTTAGACCACATGGCATAATAACTAACTCAACTCACCCTATAAGCATAAATATAATCAGAAAATCATACAATAAGCTAAGAGAATGGTTGATTTGACTAGGTTAGGAGGTAAAATGAGCCCATATAATTACACATTTATGAGGCTCATCACAAACCTGCAAACAACTCCTTCCAAAAATTGGAAGTGAACTTCACATCTTTGTCAAATACAATCTTCTTAGGAACGCCATGTAATATTACAATGTCCCTAATGAAAATTTGATCCTCTCCTTTGTCCACTTCGAGTTAATACTGCAATTTGACCACTGGATCCTTGACTTTAACCTCCAAATCCATCAATAATCTGCATTAAATACATGTTAGACCACATGGCATAATAACTAACTCAACTCACCCTATAAGCATAAATATAATCAGAAAATCATACAATAAGCTAAGAGAAAGGTTGATTTGACTAGGTTAGGAGGTAAAATGAGCCCATATAATTACCCATTTATGAGGCTCATCACAAACCTGCAAACATCTCCTTCCAAAAATTGGAAGTGAACTTCACATCTTTGTCAAACACAATCTTCTTAGGAACGCCATGCAATATTACAATGTCCGTGATGAAAATTTGAGCTACCTCACTAGTTGAATTCTTAGACTTAACTGCAATGAAATTAGCTACCTTACTTAACATGTCAAACACAACCATGATGGAATCATGCTTCTTCGATGTCCTTGGGAAACTTGTAATGAAATCCATGGAAATGACCTCCCATTTCCACTCTGGAATTGGAATTAGCTGCAACAGACCACATGGATGCTTATACTTTTCTTTTATTTACTGATGATCCAAACATCTCGCAACAAACTCAACCACCTCTTTCTTCAAGTTTGTCTAATGATCAAACTTCTTAATTACTGTCAAAGACTTCTAATATCTCAAGTGACCTAAATATGGCTTGACATGAAAGTCCGTCAAGATAATCTTCTTGAGATCACTGTCATCTAGTACATAAATCTTGTTTTTGAATCTAACCAAGCCATATGTTGTGAGATGATACTCCTCATCCCCATCTCCTTCACCTTTCTGCTATAACCCGTGCCTCAGTTGTTGATACCTGTCATCATGTTGTCCTATGTGTGAGATCCGCTCTTGCAAGTTTGTCCCATAAGGACTCACTGTTGCAATTTGATTCACCTGAACTCTCCTATTGAGAGCATATGCAATGTTGTTCTCCTTTCCCTTGATTTACCTGATCTCGAAATCAAAATGGCTGAGAGTAGCTAAGCATCTATCTTGCCTGACATTCAGATTAGACTTCTCAAACAAGTACCTCATTCCACTGTGACCACTCATCAATACAAACCTCATGTTAAGAAGATAATGTCTCGAAATATTTTAATGCATGAATAATAGTTTCCAAATCGAGATCGTGTGTCACATAGTTCTATTTGTGTTCATTCATCTTACTTGAATCATATCATACCACCTATCCTTCCTGCATCAAGACTCCACCAAGTCCTATCTTAAAAGCATCTATACATACCATAGACTCTTTATATGGATCTCTAATCTCCAAGACCAAAGCATTTGTAAGAAAATGCTTCAACTTCCCAAAACTACTTGTGCACTCCTCATTCAATTCAAACTTCTTCGCTTTTTGGTGAAAGGATGTATTAGGATAGGAAATTCGTGAGAAGTTGCAAGTCAATTTCTGAAAGAAATTGAACTTGCTAAGCTTGGCATACAATTGATGCTCTCTTAGCAATATTAACACTAGTGCCAAGTCTTCTACATGCTCTTCCTCATTCTTAGAACACATCAATATGTCATTAATGAATAGTATCACAAACTTGTCTAGATAAGGAGGCAACACCCTATTCATCAAGCACATGAAAGTAGTTGGAACATTATTAAGACCAAGCAAAACTTCTACAAACTCATAATTCCCTTACCTAGTGCGGAATGAAATCTTGTATATTTACTCTTCTTTGATGTGTACCTGATGATATCCTGATCTTAAGTTAATATTTGAGAACATTGTTGTTCCCTTCAACTGATCAAACAAGTCATCAATTCGTGGCAATGGATACCTATTCTTGATAGTCACCTTGTTCAACTTCCTGTAGTCAATACACAACCTGAGAATACCATCCTTCTTCTTCAGAAACAAAACTGGTGCACCCAAAGGTGACAAAATTGGCCTAATGTATCATTTATCAAGAATTTCCTTAAGCTACAACTTCAATTCCAATAATTTTGTATTTCTTATTATGTAAGGTTCCTTTGATGTTGGTGTTGATCTTGGTACGAAATCAATAAAAAGGTCAACTTCCCTATGAGGTGGTAACTATGAAATCTCTGCTAGAAATACATCATGAAAAAACTTCAAAACAAAATACCTCTTCAAGTCTTCAAAATCCTCTTCAAGACTTCGGAATCATCAACATTCTTCCTTTTGTCACAAGTATATGAATTGCAAATAATACACATCCTTTCCTACAACAATGTTTTTCATGCATAGTTGTAACCATTATTACTAATGTAGGATTATTCTTACCCTACAAGATTCTTCTCTCTCCATCATCATCCAGGCACTCAATAGCCTTCTCATAGAAATCTACATTAGTCCTATGAAGGTACAACCAATCCATACCCAAAATCATATTGTAAGAACCCATAGGTGATGTGTTGATGTAGGCATATCATTTAGCTCAAATACAAAATCTCTCATCCAAAAATGAACTCTTTTCTTGGTCCCTGTAGCCAACTGCACCAAATAGTACTATGCATGCACTTCTTTAGTCAAGCCACACTTATTTGTTGGGTTAGGATGAGCATAACTATAAGTAGATCCAGGATTAATCAAAATGGAAACAACTCAATCATAAAGTGTTATAGATCTGACCTTTAAATATATGATAATGCAAATATACCTAAGAAATAACAAGATAGAAACATATAGAAATTCTTCACTTTATTAATCAAAACCCTTGAGGTAGGGTAACACCATACAATCATTCCTTAAGGAAGGAGAAAACTCCACAAGTCATATGCTTTTTCATACAATATTCCTTGACACCTCTCAATGGGGACTCTCTAGCCTCTATATAGAATTCATACATACAATACCATGGGTCATTACCATGGTTCTATCAATACCATACATCTAATACCATGGGCTTATCACATTATTGCTAACTACTTGTGGTCCCTTACATGATGCGGGTTAACCACTTTATTTATTAACTATTGTCCATCCCATTATTACATTATTCCCTTGGGTGTCTCCCTCTGTACCCAATACTATCCCCCCTAGGTATACTATATTCCACCCCATTTAAACATGTTTCGTCCCCGAAACATAATAATTGATGAGCCCCAATTTTTGGTAACAATTTGGGCTCATTTGGCCTACTGACCTTGCTCAACCCTTCATCTTTTATCACTTATGCATTCATTTCTTGGTATATTTGTGTTATTTGTAGGAAGAAGGGCAGGCATTATATCTATGTGGCTAATACATGATGATTTCAGGTTTTTTGGCATTAAAGGGAGCAAAGACCACGCAGAAGGAGACAAGGAGACAGCAAAGGTGGCATTGCAGGTTTATAGGGAGGTTGTCTACAGCCTTAAATAACCTCCCTCGTGATCTCCACCCTAACTCCGAGCTCCAACAACTCTCCCCACCGAGCTTAAAGGCAGCCAACGGGTTCTACAGGAACAACAGTTTACAGCAGTTTAACTTTTAGTTGGACAGCCGAGCTCCATTAATTGAGGAAGCCAGCTTGATCCTCATCATGTATAAATATTAAGGCTGTGGCCTTTGATAGGAGCTTTTTAGAACGTTTGAACTACTGTTGCAATTTCTAAGCACGAGCTACAGCTCAGTTCTTGCTCTTTGTAAGCCAGTTTTGGCATGTAATTAGACTCATGATTATTCAATAAAGACAGGAAGCTTTTGATTCAATTCTAAGTTTTTAAGGGAGCTATAGCTCTCAGGTTAGGGCCCAACCTAAGAGCAATAGACCTCCTCTTCCTTTTATTGTTACTTGTCTTTCTTTTCAGCACTTTATTCCTCTGTTTTGACATGCATTTAGAAATTACAGTCTGCTGATTTGATTTCTTTTATGTGATTGAGTAGGATTAGTTTATGGTTCAAGTGCTTTTAGTTGCTTAGATTAGAGTAGGAGGATCAGCATTCATTAGAGCTCCAAGAAAAGGCTGACAGTGCACTCACTGCCATCTCTGTTTAGAGATTGGGGGTGTAGACCGTACCAGCCACCAAAAACACAGTCATACACTTTCATTCAAGCTGCAACACAGTCATTTCAATTATAGATCCATCCATGCATTCTGATCTTGAGCAGTATTTCCTCATTCCAACTCCATGCACGATTTTTCTCTGAAGTATACATTGCTGTTCGTTGATTTAATAACACAGTTAGGATAAGTTGATGAATTCTCGGTTTTGTGTAGATTTGTTTCCTTTACACTGCATTGCATCACTCTGTTATCTTCTTCTTCTTCTCAACCACGTCTAAAGCCACCTACCCAACCTCTGTTCAGATCGTTTGCCTTCCAACACTTCCACCGTTCACGTAGCTCCATCTTTTTGGACTTTCCGTTGCTTCCACCCTTCTCTCCACCAACCAACTGTACCCACTCTTTCCTCATCTCATATCTCTGTCCCTGAGCCATCATAAGCCCCCTTTCCATCCTACCTATCCACCCGTACCACTCCTCCACTCCTCCAACACCCAAAACTCCAACCACAGAACATCCTGTAGAAGTTAGCAGACTTCCTGTAGAAATCCCAAGCTTCCTGTAGGATCCCCTGCAGACATCCTGTAGAAACCTGTAACCTCAGTTGCCGAGCACCTGAACGTTGTGGACTTCTATGGAATGATGTTTTGGATCCTCTGGAACCTCTCCTAGTCCTCCTGACCTTTCCCAAGCTTTCTTTCCTTCGAACTACCCCTGCACAGTCAAACCCTAATAAGAAACAACATCGTAATAACTCCAACCACTTAAGCAAAAATCCAAAAACAGTGTTCTTTTCAGTACAAGTAGCTTAAATTCATGCATCTCATATCACTTGAAGTAATGGCATCATTTCTAGAAATTTGCACTCCCACCATTGCATCATAGAGATTATACTAGTCAGATTAGGGTTTACTACCTGTTTTGTTGGCTTTCAGTTCATTATTGCAAAGTAGGTCAATTTCCTTCGAGATAGTCTTCGTCCATCATTTAGAAAACTTCTTCTGAGAGCATATAGAAGTTGGCTTGAGCCCTAGCGGACTTGTGCCAGCTGACCAAGTGACAGCTGCGACAAGAGCTAGTACTTGTGCATACAGCACCGTCACTTCCAAGTTTGTTACGAACTACCGGGTTGATAAAATTAGAGATAGGAAGCTCCAGGAGTTGTAGCATTATTGCTACAATACTGGAGCCCACCATCTTTTTGGCGCCGTTGCCGGGGAAGCGTCAGAGTATTAGTAATTGTTGCTTTTCTTCTATTTTCTTACTCTTGCCTTCTGCTAAGTAGTTTATTTCATTTCCATTCTGCAAAAGTAGCATAGACATTTCCTGCTTTCATAGATTAGCATTTCCTGCTTTCATAGATTAGCATTTCCTGTTTTGCTAGATTAGCATTTCAATTCTGCAATTTCATTTCTGCAAGCGTAGATTAGCATTTCATTTCTGCAAGCGTAGATTAGTGTTTCAATTCTGCAAGCGTAGACTAGCATTTCCATTCCTGCAATTTCATTTGAGCAAAGTAGATTAGTTCTTTCCTGCTTTCAATTTAATTCTGCATCTTTATAGTTAGTTGTAGATCAATCTGTTTCATTTTTGCAGGTACCACAAAAAAAAAACACAAAAGCAATCAAAAAAGTCTTTCCATTTCATGCCTCGTAGGAATCGAGATAGAACAGGCAAATTCTTACCCAACACCCCCACCACATCACTGAGTCACCCTTCTCTCTTCTTCGGTGCCAGTGATCCAGAAGAACCTATAGGTGAACCTCCTGAGATATACGAAGATCCTATAGCAGAAGAAGAATTAGAGACCATCCCATCTGAAGCTATGGCTGACAATAGAAGAGAAGATGAGAGAATAGAAGGTGCCTTCCCCATCCGAGAGATCAATGGAGAGATGAAAATGAAGAACATTAGCCCCTCCGCTTTACCTCACTTCCATGGACTGACTACTGAAGATCCTGATACCTTCCTGTTTGAGTTTGCTGTCCTTTGTAGAACCTATGACTATACTGAAGATGAGCAGAAGCTGAAACTCTTCCCTTCAACTCTTAAGGATGCAGCATTACGCTGGTTCATGGGCTTACCTAGGAATAGTATCACCACTTGGGCTCAGATGCAGCAAGCTTTCAATACCAAGTACAGGGATTACTGTAGGTCCAAGGAAACCAAGGGAGAAATCTTTCGGATGACCATGGGAAATGATGAGTCCTTAGAGGATTATGAGGAGAGGTTCCAACTTAGCTATAAGCGGGCCAGGTGCATACTTGACCCTGAATCCCTCAAGTTGGTCCTGCTCCGAGGAGTCCCTGAAGACCTCTTAGATACCCTTCACATGTTAGCTGGGGGGGACATTTACCAACTGCCTTATGAGGACATCAAGACTGTGTTTAGAAACCACTCCAGGGCAGCTCGGAAACGAGGTAGAAGAAACCTCCTCTCAACTGGTGTCCCTTTCTCCAAACATGAGTTTGCAAATCAATTGGAAGATCTTAAGAGTGAGGTGAGACAGACCATTGCCATGCAGCTGGACACATTTAGGATCCAGCAGAAGAAGGAAGAAGCTGAGAGAGCCTTGGCTATCTTCTGTCCTAGATGTACCAGGAGACACCCTAAGAACGAATGTCCATTGCATTCGGTTGAAGTGTGTTTCGTTTGTGAGGAGGACCATCCCACAAACCAATGTCCAACCTTACCTGGATTTAAAGCCATGTACCAAGGGATAGAAGCTCCCACTGAACCTCTCTATTACCTCAACCAAAGGAGGCCACAAGGACCTAGAACTTACCAGCAAGGGATGCAAGGGGCACCTCAAGCTTATTACAGCCCCAACCAATCGACTCCTATGCCTTCCTGGGGTCCCCCTGCTCATCCTTCTTGGTCTGTGCCTCCTCCATGGTCTTATCCACCTCAGTACCCTACTCAACCCACTACTCATTCTTATCACTCACATGCCCAGCCTCAGCCTCAGTGGAATGCACCTCAGTCGGGGTGGAGGCCCCAATACAACACTCCTCCTGCCATTTTGCCTCCACCACCAGTTCAACCTCAACCATTACCTCCTGCTCCTCCAAGGCAACCTCAAATACTTGCTCAACCGAACCCGAACCCCAACAATAGACAGGCCCAGCAGGTATACACTAGGGAAACATCATGCCCTACTTATGCTGTGGAGATCCAGGAGATCAATCTTCGATCTGGAAAGACTCTTCCAGATCGCCAACCTCCTCCCCCAGAGGATGAGGAAGATAAACAGGAAAGTGAACCAAAGGCTATTCCACCCTTTCCTGAGAGACTAACATCCACCACACAACCCAACCCAGAGGAGGATGAGCTTCTGGGCGAGCTCAAGTAGTTGTGTGTAAAAATACCACTTCTCCAAGCCATCAAGGATGTGCAAATATACAACAAACTGGTTAAGGAAAAGTGTTTCAAACACCCAGGCAGGCGAAAGAGAGATGCTTCAACCATCAATGTCTTAGGACAACTGTCTGACCTTATGTTAGGACAAGTCATCTGCCCAAAGTATCTAGATCCTGGGAGTCCTGTAGTAGATGTCCACATCAATGGCATCATCATACCCCACACTTTGATTGACTTGGGGGCTGCCATTAATGTGATGACCAGGGATACCATGCTCAAACTCAATCTTCAGGGTTCCTTGAGGAAGACCTCGACAGTTCTGCAACTTGCAGATCGCTCCACTGTGACTCCCGAAGGGATTGTGGGGGATGTCTTTGTCTCTGTCGACTCTTGGGAATACCCTGTAGATTTCTTGGTTCTGCAACCCAAGGCAAAGCTTACTGGATATCCTCTTATTTTGGGAAGGCCTTGGTTAGCCACTGCAGATGCTTACATAAGTTGTCGTGTAGGAAATATGACCATCAAAAATGGTCCTATGTCCAAGCAGCTAGTCCTATATCCTCCTGCCCAACCTTCCTTAGAGCATGACTTACCACTTTGGTTGGAGGAAGGAGAAGAGGATGAATTATACTCAACACCTTTGTGCACCCTAGATACCACCAGAAGAGACCCCCAAACCGAGGATGACTTGATTGAGACCTTGATCCAGAATCCACCTTCCAGTGCACTATCCTTAGAGAAATTGGTGGAGGATGCCCAAGCCAGCACCTTAGTGGATCTTTGTACGACCAACCCTGTCACTCCCAGAGTCAAGAATGTGGAGTTTGGTCCTGAGAGAACGTTGAAGATCAGCTCCTCCCTATCTCCTTCCCAGGAAAAGGAGTTGTGTAGCCTGTTGGTCAGTCACCTAGATGCTTTTTCTTGGAGCTATAAGGAGATGAAAGGAGTCCATCCCTCGGTCTGTACCTATCACATATACATCAAAGAGGGTTGTAAACCGGTTAGGCAACCTCAGAGGAGAATGAATCCAGCCCTTAAGGACATTGTCAAGGAAGAATTGCAAAAACTGTTGGATGCCGGATTCATTTACCCCATCTCAGATAGTGAATGGGTGTCCCCTCTGGTATTGGTTCCCAAGAAGAATGGGAAGTGGAGAATCTGTGTGGACTACCGAGAACTGAACAAAGCTACCAAGAAAGACCATTTCCCTCTACCTTTCATAGATCAAGTGTTGGATGGACTGGCAGGAAAGAAGTTCTTCTCTTTCCTGGATGGGTTTAGCGGGTACAACCAGATCCAAATCAGCCTGGAAGACCAAGATAAGACCACCTTCACTTGTCCTTGGGGTACCTTTGCCTACCGAGTTCTTCCCTTTGGGCTATGCAATGCTCCTGCTACCTTCCAGAGAGCTGTCTTGAGCATCTTCTCGGAGCTGGTCCATGATGCAGTGGAAATCTATATGGATGACTTCACTCCTTATGGGGCCAATTTCCAGGAAGCATTGTCCAATCTAGGAAAAGTCCTAACCAAATGCATTGAGATGAACCTGTCCCTTAGTCCTGAAAAATGTGAATTCCTGATGACTGAAGGGACCGTGCTAGGCCATACCATTTCTTGCCAAGGGTTACAGGTGCATCCTAACAAAATTGCTCTCATCAAGAAGGTTCCACCTCCTCAAAAGGTAAGGGATGTTCGGAGTTTCTTAGGATTAACAGGGTATTACAGGAGATTCATTAAGGACTTCAGCAAGCTAGCCTCGCCATTGTTTGGCATGTTGGCAAAAGATGTGGAGTTTAAGTGGACTGATGATTGTCATAGGGCTTTGAATGAATTAAAGGACAAGTTGGCGTCATCCCCAATCCTGAGAGGTCCAGACTGGGCCCTACCTTTTCACATCCACACTGATGCCTCGAACAAAGCCATAGGTGTAGCTTTAGGACAAGTTGAGCAAAAACTTCCATATGCCATTTACTTTGTTAGTAAAAACTTGTCCAAAGCTGAGCTGAATTACACTGTAACTGAGAAAGAGTTTTTGGCTGTGGTCCATGCACTGAACAAGTTCCAACATTATATCACTGGCTATCAAACATTTGTACATACTGACCATGCTACAATTAGATATTTCATGAATAAACCAGATGTGAATGCTCGTATTATTAGATGGTTACTTTTGTTGCAGCAGTTTGATTTGACCATTGTTGACAAACCAGGTAAAGAAAATGTTGTTGCTGACTTTTTATCTAGATTGGATTTGTCTGCAGATGAGGATGGAACAGTGGATGACCAGATGCCCGATGAACATCTGTTTTCTATCTCAGCACTCTCTCCATGGTTTGTTGATATAGCAAACTACCTTATTTCAGCACAGTTCCCTCCGCACCTATCTTCAAGAGAAAAGAGCAGAATCATCAGAAAAAGTTCCTCATTTACTTGGATCGGGGGGAATCTGTTCAAGCTTGGCCCTGATCAGATCTTAAGGCGTTGTGTAAGGGAGGAGGAAGTCTTTGATATCCTCCTCACCTGTCATGATGGGCCTTGTGGAGGACATTTTGCAGCAAAAAGGACTGCCTTCAAGATCCTGCAGGCAGGCTACTATTGGCGCACACTTCATCAAGATGTCAGAAGATATATCAGCCAATGTCACCAATGCCAAAGAATGGGGAAACTGACTCAAAGGGATGAGATGCCTCTCCAACCTCAAGTGACTCTTGAGCCATTTGAGAAGTGGGGCATGGACTTTGTGGTTCCAATCAACCCTCCTTCGAGGCAAAGGTCTTACATCATTGTGTGTACTGACTACCTGACAAAGTGGGCAGAGACTAAAGCAATCAAAGCAGCAACAGAAGAAAAGGTGGCCGAGTTCTTAAGAGAAAACATCTTCTACAAGTTTGGCTACCCAAGAGAGCTAGTCACCGATCAAGGGAGCCAGTTCACATCCAACCTGGTTGAAGACTTACTAGCTCACCACAAGATCAAGCATAGGACTTCCACCCCCTATCACCCTCAAGCAAATGGGCAGGTGGAAGTCACCAATAGAGCATTAGAAGGGATCTTGACTAAGGTGGTGAGCAGCAGCAGAAAGGACTGGGCAGATTGCCTGGTTGAGGCCACATGGGCTTACAACACAACCTGGAAGACCACCACCAGCTTCACACCTTATGAGCTGGTCTATGGGAAGAAAGCTTTGTTGTCCATTGAGTTCGACTACAACACTTTGAGGATGGCAGCTCAACTGGACCTAGATCTCATCCATGCACAACAAGAAAGGTTATTGCAGCTGAATGGACTGGATGAGCACCGAATGCAGGCCCTCCTTCACTCAGAAGTGGTTCAACTTCAGAGAAAGGTGTGGCATGACCAACATCTCCATGACAAGCAATTCCAGCCGGGAGATTGGGCTTTGTTGTATGACTCCAGATACAAATATTTCAAGGGAAAGCTGAGAACCAGATGGCTAGGACCATATGCAGTGGAAAAGTGTCATGACAATGGATCTGTCATCCCCATGCTTGTCAATGGGCATTGACTGAAGATCTACAGGAAGCCTCTCTCAAGACAAGAGTTCATCAAAACTATGGAGAAATCAGTGTTGGTCATAGAGAAGGGTTCTGCCTCTCCTCTGGGCATACCCTGAAAGATTCAAAATAATAATAATAATAATAATAATAATAATAAAGATCCTTGGGTGAAAACCTTTCTAAGGCGCCCAAAGTAGGTGGTAGGGGTGAAAACCTCATTGAGGCGCCCCTATTGTCTTTCAAAAAAAAAAAGAGATTGGAAAAAGATCCTTGAGTGAAAACCTCTTTGAGGTGCTCAGGGCAGATGGCAAGGGTGAAAACCTCATTGAGGCGCCCCTGTTATCTTTTAAAAAAAAAAGAAAAAGAAAAAAAAGAGAAAAAAAAAAACAAGGTTAGCAAATTCATAATGTAAAATTGCATGCAGGTTGCAGGTGTTCTATGGAGGAGAGGAAGCCTCTCAACTCAAAGCTCAGGATCCTTATCATGCAGTCAGGAGACCTTACCAGCACCTCCTCCAAGAATACTCATTTTCTCCAAGGTATGTGCAATTTTATTACAGCTTGAGTCTTCTACAGGAAGACACAGATTTTCTACAGGAAGACGCAGATCTTCTACAGGAAGACGCAGATTTTCTACAGGAAGATGCAGATTTTCTACAGGAAGGTGCAGACTCTCTACAGGAAACGCAACCTTTCTACAGGAAGCTCTGTATTTCTACAGGAAGCTTCCTGTAGAAGTTCAGGACGGCTCAGAATCCATCTTATGGGGAGATCTAACGACTAAGGATCGGTTTGGACGCATGCAAGCTATTGTTATCTCCCTTGCACATTGTTGTCACCTCGTCCTGCCCTCCTTGTCGACATGCAATGAAGTTACCTACACCAGCAAAGCAGATCAATGAGTTATCCAGAAAAAGCAATTTTTAAATGAAAAAACGCTGAGATCTCATACCATATCCGTCCTAGTCATCCAGAAGCCCTGGGAGCGTGATCGGGAGGCCAGATCCTTCGTCGTGCAGCATGCACCCAAGGAGGAAGAACTGTTACAAGACATCCCGCGGGAGTCCTGTAACAGTTGAGCCCGCTAGAGTGTATACTATTCACAGCGCTGGCCATATGCAATGAACGCGGACGCATGCAGCCAAGCATCAACTCCATCGTTGGCAACCTGTAAACGTGAACCTCCGGGCCTGTGCAAATTCACCAGCAGCAGATAGATCCATTCATCATCGTCCAGAACCCGAAAAATTGTGTTGCAGCCGTGCAGGTAAGTGTCTCGACCCTTTCTTCCGTCAAATTGCATGAATTTTACTTTGAACTGTTTGCAAAGTGTAAAGTGAATGGGTTGAGCGGCTGTATGGCCAGTTGACTGGCCACGTCGACCGGTTAATGGTCCAGTCAGATGTTTGGGTGGCGGCCGTGACAAAAGGAATGATCAGCACACACGTGAGAACAATCCCCGTCGAAAAAAACGGATTTAGCAGAAGAAACGATGGCGGATCTGCTGGAGGGATGATGCGGTAGTAAGTGAACTCGCAGATAAATGATGGAACGACGTCATCCAACGGTCCGGCGGGGACAGCTCACCCCCGCGCCACGGATCCCGCCGATTCAAATCTAATCGGCTAGATTGGCCGCATGCATTTATCATTCACCGTTCGAACCTCGAGTGAACATTCAGATCCCTCTGCAGTTCGAAACTCCAAGCCTTTGGCTATCAGAACGGCTGAGAAGCACCACCAAGAGCGCAGACCAACTGCAGTCTTCCCCAGGAATCACGCGCTGCTCCTACAGGAAAGCTGCTCCTACAGGAAAGTTGTTTCTACAGGAAGGCGGGTTCCTCACGTAAAAAGGTGGCAGATAAAAAGGTAACCCTGAACTCTCCATGCAATTGGTTTTTAAAGGTGGCAGAATCGTCGTCTACAGTCTGGTTGTAGGAAATGGTTGAAATTGTTGTCTGCTGTGCATAGACTGTCGTTCTACAAGATGTCAGTGAATTAAACTGTGTTAAGGTCCTTAGGGATAAGTTTTGTGGATTATTTGCACGACGGAGGCGTAATTCTACGCTCTGTCCCAATAAGCTAAACTTCTTCCGCATTCGCCACCTCTAGCAACAGTTTGTATCATGCCGAGTGGGTTTATTAGACGAGAACCCACTGATTCATCAAAATTAAGAGAAAACCAGGAGGTGGTGGAGCTCTTCACACAGGCACAATGGATATCCTTTTGTGACAAGTTGCAGGGTCATGACAACGAAGTGGCAAAAGAATTTTTACAGGCCTTGAGGCCGAAATCCAAAACACTGGCCACCGTGAACTTCAGGGGCCTAAGCCTCAAGCTCACCCCGCAATATATCAGTCGAATTACTGAACTTCCAATGGGTTTGCCATGGGATAAGGAAGAAAGGAAGTTGAGCCAGCAGGCAAAGAAAGAATTCTTTCCACCTGAGGAGGAATTCACGGAGGACAAAAATGGGGTGCGAAGAACCAGCTTGCTGCCACCATGGAATGAAGTTAGCCTGCAAATCATGAAGTATATAACCTGTGAAGGTCGTTTTAGCATCGTGTACGCGTATCACTTCAGGTTGCTCACTGAATTGAGACACCAGATTGATCTTCCTGTAGAAAACAAACTGAGCATTCCTTATTTCCTGCTACAGTCTCTAATTGAGTGTGCCACAAAGTTAAAAGAAGGCATACTAGATCAGGTAGCCCACCATGGATTGATCAAACTTCTTGTGGAGGATGCGCTTCATTCATATAAGGTTCCCCTCTCATGGGAATCATTCAGAAATTTGACAAGAGATGGAGACGTAAGGATGCTGACCGAGGACAGTGCAGAAGAAAGAACAAAGAAGGAAGCACGAGAAAAAGGATGCTGAGGAAAAAGGTGACACACCCATCTTGTCAGCAAGAGAGAAAATGTTGCAGAGCAGAACAGACAAAGCTGAGAAGGTCCACATCAGCACAAGTACCTCATCAGCACCTACAACCAAACTAAAAAGCAAAACCCATGCAGCAAAGCAAGCCAAGGTGGTGACACCTGTGTCTACAGGAAAGCAGAAACAGGCTTCTACAGGAAGCCCGAAAATTATTGAAAAAGGGGCTTCTACAGGAAGCCCGAAAATTACCAAAACAGGGTCTTCTACAGGAAGCCCGAAATTGGCTAAAACAGGGTCTTCTACAGGAAGCCCTGAAAAGGTGAAACCCAAGGAGACGAAGGCTGATATTCGTGAAAGGGAGGCAGCAGCTGTACTAGCTGGCCTCAGCACGCCACCTAAGCCAAAAGAAAAGAGAAAGAGGGAGACCCCTCTATACTCTGAAGTTCGAAGAAGTTCGAGAATAAAGATGGGCAAGCCACAGCCCCCATCCAGCAGCCAAGTCACTACAAGGGATGCCCCTACTTCACCCAGTGAGAGGTCCCCCTCGAAGATATCGGTCACCTACGAGAAGGAGAGCCCAAAAGCAACTACTTGGAAAAGAAGGATAGACCAATCGCCTTCAAAAGCCTGGCTCAAGGTCAAGGAAACAGAGAAGAGGGAAGGAGCGGCACCCTCATCGCCACCAAGGGCAGAACAGGCAGAGCCACCAAGAGTAGGGAAGAAAGAGCCTATTCCGGAGCCTAGTTCTCGGCCAAGGACAAGGAGCTGGGGAAAAATTGCTCAAGGATGAGCAAATATTTTAGCTGGGGGGTGATGATGAGCCCTAATTTTTGGTAACAATTTGGGCTCATTTGGCCTACTGACCTTGCTCAACCCTTCATCTTTTATCACTTATGCATTCATTTCTTGGTATATTCGTGTTATTTGTAGGAATAAGGGCAGGCATTATATCTATGTGGCTAATACATGATGATTTCAGGTTTTTTGGCATTAAAGGGAGCAAAGACCACGCAGAAGGAGACAAGGAGACAGCAAAGGTGGCATTGCAGGTTTATAGGGAGGTTGTCTACAGCCTTAAATAACCTCCCTCGTGATCTCCACCCTAACTCCGAGCTCCAACAACTCTCCCCACCGAGCTTAAAGGCAGCCAACGGGTTCTACAGGAACAGCAGTTTACAGCAGTTTAACTTTTAGTTGGACAGCCGAGCTCCATTAATTGAGGAAGCCAGCTTGATCCTCATCATGTATAAATATTAAGGTCGTGGCCTTTGATAGGAGCTTTTTTGAACGTTTGAACTACTGTTGCAATTTATAAGCACGAGCTACAGCTCGGTTTTTGCTCTTTGTAAGCCAGTTTTGGCATGTCATTAGACTCATGATTATTCAATAAAGACAGGCAGCTTTTGATTCAATTCTGAGTTTTTAAGGGAGCTATAGCTCTCAGGTTAGGGCCCAACCTGAGAGCAATAGACCTCCTCTTCCTTGTATTGTTACTTGTCTTTCTTTTCAGCACTTTATTCCTCTGTTTTGACATGCATTTAGAAATTACAGTCTGCTGATTTGATTTCTTTTATGTGATTGAGTAGGATTAGTTTATGGTTCAAGTGCTTTTAGTTGCTTAGATTAGAGTAGGAGGATCAACATTCATTAGAGCTCCAAGAAAAGGCTGACAGTGCACTCACTGCCATCTCTGTTTAGAGATTGGGGGTGTAGACCGTACCAGCCAACAAAAACGTAGTCATACACTTTCATTCAAGCTGCAACACAGTCATTTCAATTATAGATCCATCCATGCATTTTGATATTGAGCAGTATTTCCTCATTCCAACTCCATGCACGATTTTTCTCTGAAGTATACATTGTTGTTCGTTGACTTAATAACACAGTTAGGATAAGTTGATGAATTCTTGGTTTTGTGCAGATTTGTTTCCTTTACACTGCGTTGCATCACTCTGTTATCTTCTTCTTCTTCTCAACCGCGTCTAAAGCCACCTACCCAACCTCTGTTCAGATCGTTTGCCTTCCAACACTTCCACCGTTCACGTAGCTCCATCTTTTTGGACTTTCTGTTGCTTCCACCCTTCTCTCCACCAACCGACTGTACCCACTCTTTCCTCATCTCATATCTCTATCCCTGAGCCATCATAAGCCCCCTTTCCATCCTACCTATCCACTCGTACCACTCCTCCACTCCTCCAACACCCAAAACTCCAACCACAGAACATCCTGTAGAAGTTAGCAGACTTCCTGTAGAAATCCCAAGCTTCCTGTAGGATCCCCTGCAGACATCCTGTAGAAACCTGTAACCTCGGTTGCCAAGCACCTGAACGTTGTGGACTTCTATGGAATGATGTTTTGGATCCTCTGGAACCTCTCCTAGTCCTCCTGACCTTTCCCAAGCTTTCTTTCCTTCGAACTACCCCTGCACAGTCAAACCCTAATAAGAAACAACATCATAATAACTCCAACCACTTAAGCAAAAATCCAAAAACAGTGTTCTTTTCAGTAGAAGTAGCTTAAATTCATGCATCTCATATCACTTGAAGTAATGGCATCATTTCTAGAAGTTTGCACTCCCACCATTGCATCATAGAGATTAGACTAGTCAGATTAGGGTTTACTAGGGTTTCCCTGTTTTGTTGGCTTTCAGTTCATTATTGCAAAGTAGGTCAATTTCCTTCGAGATAGTCTTCGTCCATCATTTAGAAAGCTTCTTCTGAGAGCATATAGAAGTTGGCTTGAGCCCTAGAGGACTTGTGCCAGCTGACCAAGTGACAGCTGCGACAAGAGCTAGTACTTGTGCATACAGCACCGTCGCTTCCAAGTTTGTTACGAACTACCGGGTTGATAAAATTAGAGATAGGAAGCTCCAGGAGTTGTAGCATTATTGCTACAATACTGGAGCCCACCAATAATAACACAAATAATAAGATCTACTCAAAAGAGAAGTCCACTGGTACCATGCACGTGCATCTAGCCATCCTAGAGATAAGTGATTACTTGATCTAGCTGGTTCCTCGCTCGCTTGAGATGGGAGTTGATCTTGGCGGTTCCTCTGTATTGAAGTGTTGTGGTTGGATCGTCGCACCTCTCTATTTGTCAGGCGGGGATTGTTGTCCTTTTTGCTAACTTGTTGCCATTTTCTTGGTTGTTTTCTTGCTGGGTGATGTGGGTGGTGATATGCTGAAGTTTTAACCAATGGTGTATATTTCTTTAATTCACCACCTAATGAAGCCTGATTGGTATCTGGTATATGTTGTGGCGCTTGCGGTTGTTGTTTATCTTCCAGTATTAATTCAACCATAGATTCCTCATCTGATGTGTCAGTACCTGCAACATCTTCTGCTTCAACCTCCTTGGACTCTACCTGTTTATTGATGGAAATATCCTGTAATGTAATTTTCTTCTTTTTATACCAGAGCTTCAGGAATTTCTTCTGCACATTAATATTGATAGTACTAATAGATTGCATCCAATTATATCCCAAAAAAAAATCCACATTATCCATATCTGAGGCATAAAAATCAGAATGCAATACATATTTATCCATAGAAATCTTCAAATCTTTATAAACTTGCACCTACTCATTATTAACCTGTGTATGCACCATTTGTTTGGTTGGGACTTGCAATCTTTTAGCCAAATGAACATTAATAAAATTACGCTTGCTATTAATATTGATAGACACAATTATCTTCTCTTTCTGAATACATCCATGAACCTGTAATAAGGAGATATCATCAAAAAATAACTCTTTCCATGTTTCATTCTCGTGTTGTGTAGTATTAGACCATTTTGCAAAAGGATTTTTTCAAATTCTTCATCCGAAAATTTTGACAACTTCTTTCTGTCAAGTGAGTTCCACCATATGGCAGCCTCATTTTTCAGTTAAATCCATACGAAATGTGTCCAACATTTTGGAGAGGTTTTCTTAAGGTCTTTTATGAATTCTTCAATAGTAGGACCATTATATTTCCCTGTAAAAAATTCCTTGCTAGAAGCCATGAAGAGGGTTTTGAAAAAAATCACTTACTTGGCGAAATTTGAAATGGCCACAGTTCAGTCAATATTGCTCAGAGTCCTTATTATGACCTGTTTTTGGAAATGGAACAACAATTCTGCATCTTCTGATCTGATATAAATCCCGATCTAGGCACTGGAATTTCATATTCGTGCTGCAATTGTCCCGCCCCTCACACAAATTTCTGAAAAAGAGTTGATTTTAAATCAGTGATATCTCCCTCATCTGGACTCTGATTCAACTGATTGTTTTTTTGAAATTGAGTAATTTTTCAAGGGGATCTTAGATCTGCAATTAGTTTCTCAAAATTCCCCACAAAAACTACAAAAATTAACTGGAGATCCGTCGTCTATGAATTTTCACCAAAACATCTCTACAATACAGCTTATTTTTAAATCGGCGATATCTCCCTCATCCAGACTCTTATTCGGACGATTTTTTTTTTAAACTGGATATTTTTGTGCAAAGAATCCAGATATGTAATTAGATTTTGAAAATTTTGCACCATAACATACATATCTGATCTGCAAACTCACCACCCAAAAAATTCCTGCAAAAAATAGAAAACAAAATTCTCCGTTTTTCCCAAGAAAGTGCTCTGATACCACTTGTTATAGATCTAACCTGCAAATATATGATAATACAAATATACCCAAGAAATAACAAGATATAAATAGATAGAAATTCTTCACTTTATTAATCAAAACCCTTGAGGTAGGGTAACACCATACAATCACTCCTTAAGGAAGAAGAACACTCCACAAGCCATATGCTTGTTCATACAATATTCCTTGACACCTCTCAATGGGGAGTCTCTAGCCTCTATATAGGATTCATACATACAATACCATGGGTCATTACCATGGTTCTATCAATACTATACATCTAATACCATGGGCTTATCACATGATTGCTAACTACTTGTGGTTCGTTACATGATGCAGGTTACCACTTTATTTATTAACTATGACCCATCTCATTATTACATTATTCTCTTGGGTGCCTCCCTCCATACCCCATACTATCCCCCCTAGGTATACTACACAAATCTTACCTTCCATCTCAATAATGAATGCTTGGTGATTCGCTTGCTTGTTATCAAATGTTGCATAGATTTGAGGAATACTTTGTCCAACATACCCAAATGTCTACACCTCCTGAGCACTGTAGATCTGAGGGTTGCCACCCTAATACAATAGACAATCATTCTTGGGATGATCTTTGCTACATATCCAACAATGCAATGGTTATCTACCACTACCTTTATTTTGTTGCTCTCCATGTTGAGATCCATGTCCCTTCTCTGTTGTTTTGAACTTCTTGTAAGGGGCCACATTTTCTTTCTCACCTACATCCTAAGGTCTCTCCCACTTCGAAGGCCATTTTCCTTTGGTATTGTCATTTCCTTTTTAGTCGCGCTTAGGCTCAATCTTTCAATTTGACTACTCATAATATTTTTGTGACTTCCCAATGACTTCCTCCAATGACCAAGGCTCATCATACTCAATCCAATCCTTGAATGCTAATGGAAATCCAGTGATGAATCGTTTAAGTTTCATCTTCTCATCCTTGTGGTAAGGCACATACCTCAACAACTCCAAGAATTTATTAGGTAACTCTTCATCTATCATAGATCCCATCTTCAACTCGTAGAACTCCTTAGCCTTACTATCATAGTATCTCTCTGACAAGTACTTATTTCTGAAAAGTCTCTTCAATTCATTCCAACTCAAATCCTTTGTCCTGATGCCTCTAAAAATATTTACATCTTACCACGAAATGTCTTCCTTTCCCTTGAGACAAAAAATATATATCATGGCTTTCATGTTCTCTGTGTAGTCATGTAACTTTAAGAACTTCTTCATCCCAAGCAAACATGCTTCTGCACCTTCTAGTTTCTTCAACTACCCATCAAATGTAGGAGGCTTGGCCTTCTTGAACTCATCTGGAAAGTATCCCCTCTCACTCTTCCTATAAGGATGCTACCAATGATTACCATGATGTCTATCTAAACAAGAGCTAGAATAGAACCCATAACCACTACTTCTCATGCCAAGCGTATCCATACATCTGCCACCTTTGACCATATCATCCCTATCTGAATAGTGCCCTGATCAAGATCTGATACCATATGCCCCATTGGTCTTGTCCTCCAATCCATAACTGATCCTTGGAGGAACTTGTCTCTGCAAATATGATAAACTCTGAAGGATCACTACATTTACCTCTGCATGATTTTCTTGTGCCCTGTTATGTCTTTCCTATGACTGAATTATCTTGCCATTATCTACTTTGCAACTCCTTATTTCTACCTTTAAACTTCTCAAGGTATCTGCTATGTCAGGAGAGTACTCATCTCTTGGTTTCTCATTTGATCTATAAGGAGAGTCACGTGAACTGTAGTCCACCATTATTCTTTTCATTTATGATCTTCTTCCTACAAACATACCATGTTAGATAACCAAATATAAAGATAATAAAACATACCTTAGTGAAGTTCAAGGGAGGTTATGCCGTCTACACAAATCAATCAATATTAGCACGACACATATATATAAATATTCATATTAACATCATGCATGATAACACTAACTACATACAATGACCTCATGCATGACAACCATAACCATGACAATGCATTCATAACAACATGCATCTAGCCCATCTAGTTTAAGTGTTTGAACCTATAAGCTCTCGTACTAATCTGTAATGATACCCCCTCCCACATTTTCTTGATTTTACAAGCTCGCCTACTAAATGTGAAGCAGAGTGCTACAATGATTTGACCTGACCTCCAAGCTCCAATTATGGAAGTGGGTCCAAAAAACTAACAACTCACAAAATCCCTCAGGGATACGGGAGACTCAGGGGCCAAGGGACCACCCAGGTGACCAAACCCTTAGTTGGGGCTCTTTTTCATTGCCTCAAGCCCACAACTGCGTGCATGAAAATTCTTGGGTGCAATTATAGGCCTCCAACCACATACACAACATTGCGTGAGTGCAGTTATAGCCATAAATCTCCAATTCAAAGGGTGTGGTCCTAAGATATGAGCCACTTTCCAGGACAGTCTCTCGACCACTACCCAGAACTTCCTGTAACTTCTTAGAGTAATAAATGACATAATGAAAAAGCTTTTCATATAAAAAATTAAATAATAACTGACCTTGGACATGTCTAGTCCATAATAGACATTTTATCAAACACATGGAAAACATGTAAGCTACAGGTCATGATTTCATATATGATCATATTAGTCTGAAATTGATCAGAGAGTGGTCAAGAAGGCGTTATGCCCTCTTTGCATATCTACAACAACACTTATTAGTCGATACATTCATCAACCAATCATTAACTAAATAATTCATGACAAGAGCTAAAGATGGTAGACATCATAAATCATGCTTATAAAGAATATATAACCAAAATATTAACCATGATAGAACAACCATCATGGAAACATAATAATAAGTACAAGTACTCATGATTCACAATAGAGAAATAACTCTTTTTAACATATGAAAAATCCAACCAAGTTAGGGACTTCCACATACCACTTGACCATAGATTGAACTCAAAACCAAATATTTCTTTCAACCAATCACCCTCGTCCCATAATCATAGCATGGATGTGGGATATCATGGGATAAACAAGACATAAACAACCAATGTAATCCAGAAGTTAAACCACCTCCACCCTGAAGGTACCACAATCTCGCCAAAACAGGTCAAGAGATAACAAATCCAAAACAAGCTTGGATGTCTAAAAATTCCTTCATCATCCCTTGAGGAATTTTCCTGACTCCACCCACTTGTCTATGGTTTCCCAGAGAAAACCATCTCCACCTCCAACCCTTGGGAATTTTCCTAAGACCACCTCACCCAAATCTAAAACCTTCTAGAAATCCAAAGCTCAACCATAAATGAATCCCATCACACCATGGCTATCTAGGAAATGACAAGGCAAGGCTGAAACCACTGTCATACCCATAAAATCTATTCCAATGAAAACAAATGAACCAAATAAATAAATGCATGTACCATGCATTCACACCTCATCTAGGAAATCATACATGCAACTTCTTACCTACAAAATCTTCTTGTTGAAGATGTTGATCCAAACTTCTCCTTGCTTTCCTTTGCTCTCCTTGCTTTTCCTTTTTGTAACAACCCCCTATTGATTTCTTATGTAAATAAATAAAATAAGATTGAGGTCATGGGACACGAATTCCAAGCTCAATGTTGGGCAAAAACATATTGATGGGGATCAATGGTGATTAATAAATGGCTATGGAAATTGGAAAAGACATTGGTAAAGGAAAAGAGGCATTAATTGGCATATTGTTTATGAAAATAATGGAAAATGAGAAAAGAGAGATTAAAGGTCACAAATTTGCATGAGAGGGAAATTGAAGGAAAATTAAAGAAAAATGAACAAAATAGAGACGTCAATGATAAAAAGGATTTTGAGGATTAGTTCACAACCTTTTGTCATTTTTAACTGGGATCTCTCTTCTATTCTCTCACTCTATCATACTCTTGAACGCTTAGAGCATTATTGGAGCATGTTTGGAGCACTCTAGTATTCACTTGGATTTAGAGAAAGAAGGCAAAGGAAAGTAGGAAAACGCAAGGGAACAATTGGGTCAGCCACTATAGTTGGATTGCTTTGTAGGTAATAGGTTGCATGTGTGTTTTCCTTGTTGATTTATGGATGCTTGGTGCATGCAAGTGATTATTTGGTTATACGTTTCCATTGGCATGGATGATTTCCTATATTGACAATGGTTTTAGCCTTTCCTTTCCATTTCCTGGATATCCATGGTGTTGTGGGTTTTCCCAATTGATTGTTTTCTGGTTGGTGCTCATAATTCCTTATTATTGTGGGCTGGAACAAACACTCTAGAAGTGTTAGTGTGAAATTTGTTGGAAGTTGTACCAAAAATAATTCACTTAAGTCACTAGGTGAAAAGTGACCCTAACAACAATTTGATGGTTGTTGTTGATTCAGATCCGTAACTCAAATAGAAAACCTACAATTAAAGAAGATACGATCCAGAACAAAAAGCAACAATATAAAATATCTAGTATAATAACCCAATTGGAAAGACTTTTTTAAATGAATAAATATTTTATTGATAGCACCTGGTGAAGGAGATCTACAGATGGGTCTGTAAGTCCCCCTCCGTGGGATGGGTCCTTTGATATCCTTGATGATTTAGAAACTGATTCTCTCTCTTAATATGTGAAAAACCCAGACAAAAGTGGAGAACTCAAAATGGGAGCTAAAGAAAAATGACGATAATGTTGACGATGATTATGATCATGGTGACAAATGAATGAAAAACCCTCCTTTTAATAGAAAAGTATGGAGTTAATCTCGAAAATGGAGAATAATAAAATATTATTAACCAAATTCAGATCTAACCACTTGGAATACTTTATTATATTTATTGGAGAGGGAAAAGATATTTAAAATGGTTAAATACCTTTATTTAGAAATAATTAACAAATAAAATGATTTATTAATTATTTTGTTGGAATTAAGAAATGTGTGAAGTCAAAATAATTATTAAATAATGATTTAATAATTATTCTAATAACAAAATAAGGAAATTTAAATAAATAGTGATTTATTTAAATATTCCTAAGGGATTTAGTCAAATGTGACAAGGAATAATTATTAAATGATGATTTAATAATTATTCCTAGAGAAAATTAAATAAATAATGATTTATCTAATTATTCTCAGGGGTTTTTTGATTTAAAATAAGTTAATAAAAGTGGTTTACTAAATTATTTTCCACAATGAAAATGATTTTACTATAGTAGAATTAAATCTACATGGTGTCTTTCGATCCACCTAGTTAGAAATGGATAGGTGATCATTTTTTGGTGATAACAGGATGCCCTGGAACAACTTGGGTTGAGTTACAAGTCCTGGAGCATAGGTTGGGAAAAACACTCTAGAGCCCTTGGTGGGTTGAGCTACTAGTCCCTGGAGTTAGGTTGGACAAATGCTCTAGAGCCCTGGAAGGTTGTGGGTTGAGTTACTAGTTCCTTGAGCCCTAGACAACTTGGGTAGAGACGAATCTGGTTGGTGTTGGTGATGTCCAACTGCAAGGTGGAATCATTGGTTGAGGGTTGAGGTGGTTTGGCCTCTGGAAGCCGTGGTTTGGTTTTTTTTGGTTTATCTCGTGAGATCCCACATTCATACTTAGAATATGGCCCGAGGGTCATTGGATGAAAGAGATATTTGGTTAAGCTCAATGTATGGTTGGGTGGTACATGGAATTCCCTGACTTGGTTGGTATCTTCATATATTAATAATAAATATTCTTCTATTGTGATTCATGCATATTTTTAGCAATTATATTAGTAATATTATGGTTGAGTTTCCATGGTTCATATGTTGGTTATTTACTTCTTATTTGTTGGTTACATGATATATGTTATTTATGTGTCCTGTCATGAATGGTTTAGCTACTAATTGGTTGATGAATGTATGGGCTAATAAGTGTTGTTGCAACTATGTGGAGAGGGCATAGGGCATTTTTGGTGATTCTTAGATGAACCTTAGATTTTTATGATCATATATGTATTCATGACTTATAGCTTACATGTATGCCATGTGTTTGACGAAATGCCTAGTATGTCCTACTTACTCTAGGTCAAGTTCTGAGTTGAGATTGAATGTTTAGCTTTGTCATTGTATCAATTATGATTATCTTGTGAGCTTATTGAATTAATGAACATATATGTATTTATAACCTACAGGTACTATGTACACAAATTGTTTGTATAAATGAGTAATTCAAACATCCAACTTATTAGGGTCATAATGGTTGCATATGACCTCCGTTTGACTATCATAATACCTCATTTCGAAGATGTCCACAAGGAGGTCGAAAAAAAAACTATTAAACTAGACTTAGACTTTTTTGGTCTCTATGTTTTCCCTGAAAATGTCATTTAGGCCCTCAAAATGGCCTCAAAAATTTAGAACCCAAGAAAACTGCCAAAAATAGAAAGTTTTGTTAAATTTAAGGAAGCAAAACTGAAAAGAAATAGCATTGGGTTAAGTTAGGATGATAACAGTGTGATCATGTGTCACTGGGTGTTTACATCTAGTTCTGGACATGAGGACCCCATTTTCCATAAGTGCATCTTGGAAATTGTCTCTTGCATAGTAACTCTCATCTCATGTTTACCCTGGCGAGCTTGTGAATTTGGGTAAAGGTGCGAGGAGGCATTACATGGTGGTATCAAAGCTTCTAGGTTTAAACACTTGGACTAGATTGGAAAAATGTGTTTGTCATGCATGCATGTTAGTTGTCTATGTGTTTGTTATGCATGCATTGTGATGGTCATTATTGTGGTTTTGTGTCATCATGACGTTGATGTTGGAATGATTGATATGTTTATTTCATTACATATACATATGTTGTGATAATATAGACTTATTTGTGTAGAAGAGATAGTCTCCCTTGAAATTCACTAAGGTATGTTTGATCATGTTTATATTTGGTTTATATGACATGGTATGTTTGCAGGAAGAAGGTCAGAGATGATAAGAAAAATGGTGGACTATAGTTCATGTGATTCTCCCTACAGATAAGATGAACTACATGGTGATGAGTACTAACCTGACATAGCAAATACATTGAGAAGTTTGAAAGAAGATATTAGGAGTTGTAAGGCAGATAACGACAGGATCATTTAGTCACAAGAAAGACTTACCAGGTCATAGGAAAAGAAAGTGAAAGCTAATGCAGTCATCCTTCAGAGCCTATTATATTTGTAGAGATAAGGAGTGCTTAGGATCAGTCATGGATAAAAGGAAGGGACTAATGGGGCATATGGCAGTAGGTCTCAATCAGGATACAGGTTTTATAGGGATGACATAGTCAAAGATGGTAGCTTCTTAGATACACTTGACAGGAGGGGTAATGGCCATGGGTTCTATTCTAGTTCTAGTTCATAGAGACGACATCGTCATCACTGTCACCATCTACATAGCAGGAGTGAGAAGCAGTGCTTGC
This sequence comes from Pinus tabuliformis, assembly GCA_031772625.1. Taxonomy (NCBI): domain Eukaryota; kingdom Viridiplantae; phylum Streptophyta; class Pinopsida; order Pinales; family Pinaceae; genus Pinus; species Pinus tabuliformis. The sequence goes on from CM062816.1 coordinate 1,766,455,701, forward strand.
CAAAGGAGTTCAAGAAAGAAAATCCTCCTACATTTGATAGAGAAATGAAGAAGTCACAAGATGCAGAAGCTTGGTTTCTTGGGATGAATAAGTTTTTCAAATTGCATGATTATTCAAAAAATATGAAGGCTAGGATAGCTACTTTTAGTCTTAAACGAAAAGAAGACATTTGGTTGGAAGATGTAAAGAATGTCAGAGGCATTCAAGAGGAGGAGCTAATTTGGAGTGAGTTTGAGAGACTTTAAGGAAGAAGTATCTATCTAAAATATACTATGATGGTAGTGAAAAGGAGTTCTATGGGTTGAATATGGGATCTATGGCCGATGAGGAGTATACTAGTAGATTCTTGGATTTGTTGAGATATGTACCTTATCTTAAGGAGGAGAAAGAAAATATTTAGAGATTCATCAATTTGTGGCTAGTATCATTCAAATCCATGATTGAGTGTGATGACACTAGATCATTGGAGGAAGCCATTAGAAAGTTGAAACATTGTTATAAGCAATTAAAAGTGCAAGCCTGGGTCTAAACAAGATTGGAAAGGTAACAAGAAGAATAAGGGAAAGTGGGTTAAGAAGAGAGGAAAGCAACAAGACGCAAATGATAAGGATAATATAGCACCACACGAGAAGTTCAATGTAGTTGACAAAGGACAAGGATTTCAATCTGAGGAGAAGAACGTGGGTGATGACAGGAAGCCTTTATAGTGTTGGACGTATGACAAAGATCATCTTAGGAGGGATTTTCCACAACATCGGGGTGGAAAACCACAGATCTACAGTGCTCAAGAGGTGTAGGCAATTGGGGATGTTGGACAGATTATTCCTCAGATCTATGCAACAATGGATAACAGGTAAGAAGATCATCAAACGTCCATTATCGAGATAGACATAATCTTTGTCACTAATTTTTTTCTATTCTGATTGACCCTAGATATAATTATAGTTATGTTAACCCTAGCCGGTGGATAAGTGTGGTTTGAAAAGAGAAGTGCATGCAAAGTCTTGGTTAGTGCAGTTGGATACAGGTACTAAGAAGAGGGTTCATCATTGAGTAAGAGTTTGTGCATTTGCGTTGAATGGTATGTTTACATCAATGCATATAAATGTGCTTCTGTTGGGATCTCACAATATGCTATTGGGTATGGATTGGTTCTAGCTTCACAGGACTAAGATGCATTGTTATGAAAAGGCTACTAAGTTCTTGGATGAAAATGTAGAACAAAGAATATTGCATGGTAAGAAGAAGAAGACATCAGTTAGAATGGTTACAGCTATGCAGGCCAAGCACAATAGCATGAAGGGATGTGTATTGTTTGCGGTTCATATTTCCAGTGATAAATTTAAGGATTTTGAGGACATTGAGGTATCTGTTTTTGTGACAATTTTAGGATGTATTCCTGGAAGAGATCTCAAAGTTACCGCCTCACAGGAAAGTGGACTTTTCTATTGAGTTGATGTTGTGAGCAGAACCAACATCAAATGCACCATACAGGATGAGCACTCGATAGTTAGTGGAACTGAAATGGTAGTTGAAGGAAATGATTGACAAGGCATAAATTAGGCCAAGTGTGTTGCTTTGGGGTGCACCGATATTGTTTGTGAAGAATAAGGATGGAACTCTCAGGTTGTGCATTGATTACAGGTATTTGAACAAGGTGACGATTAAGAACATGTACCATTTTCCACAGATTGATGACTTGTTTGATCAGTTGAAGGGATCAATAATGTTCTCAAAGATTATTTGAGATCAGGATACCATCAAGTATGCATCAAAGAAGAGGACATCTATAAGACTTCTTTTTGGACCATGTATGGTAATTATGAGTTTGTTGTGGTTCCTTTCGGTTTGACTAATGCTCCAGCTACTTTCATGTGTTTGATGAATAGTATGTTGAGTCCTTATCTTGACAAGTTCATGATTGTATTCATTGATGAATATTGATATATTATAATAATGAGGAAGAGCATGCCAAACAATTTGCATCAATCTTAAGACTACTCAGAGAGCATCAATTGTATGCCAAACTTAGAAAATACAGTTTCTTTTTGACAGAGGTTCATTACTTAGGGCATGTGGTTTCCAAGGAGCGTATAGCAGTGGATCCGGAAAAGATCAAAGCTATTATGGAGTGGGCAGCTCCTAGGAATGTGGATGAGGTCAAATCATTCATGGGGTTAACAACTTACTATAGGTGGTTCATCAGGAACTTCTCACGGGTTTCCTATCCTATTACATCATTGTAGCGAAAAGAAAAGAAATTTGAATGGACGGAGGAATATGCAACGCGTTTTCAGCAGTTTAAGCAGTTCGTTATGAATGCTCCAGTTCTAAAGACTATGAATCCAAACAAATATTTTGTGGTATGTACATATGCCCGCAAGAGAGGACTTGGTGGAGTTTTGATGCAGGAAGGATAGGTAGTATGCTATGAGTCAAGGAAAATGAATGAGCACTAGAAAAAGTACCTGATGCATGATCTTGAGTTAGCATCTATCATCCATGCATTGAAGATGTGGAGATAGTATCTTCTTGGCAAGAGGTTCGTCTTGATGAGTGAACACAGTGGATTGAGATACTTATTTTAACAACCTAATCTGAATGATGAGAAAGATAGGTGGTTTTCTACAATTAGTGAGTTTGACTTCGAGATCAAGTACATTAAGGGAAAGGAGAGAAAGGTTTTTGATGCTCTTAGTAGAAGAGTGCGGGTGGATCACATTGTAGCAGTGAGTTCTTATGGGACAGAATTGCAGGAGCGGATCTGGCAGGCAGGGCAACATGATGGTAGGTATCAACAATTGAGGCATAAGTTACAACAACTGGGTGAAGGTAATAATGATGAGAAGTATCATCTCACGGCAGATGGATTGGTTAGATTCATGAAAAAGATTTATGTACCAGATGACAATGAGCTCAAGAAGATTATCTTGAAGGAGTTTCATGTCAAGCCATATTTAGGTCACACGGGATATCAGAATACTCTGACAGCAGTTAAGAAGTTCTATCATTGGTCGAACTTGAAGAAAGATGTAGTTGAGTTTGTTGCGAAATGTTTGGACTGTCAGTAGGTAAAGGTAGAGTGTAAGAATCCATGTGGTTTATTGCAGCTGATTCTGATTCCAGAGTGGAAGTGGGAGGTCATATGCATGGACTTCATTACGGGTTTGCTGAGGACTTTGAGACAACATGATTCCATCATAGTTGTAGTTGGTAGGTTAAGTAAGGTAGCTCATTTCATTGCGATTAAGTCTACTAACTCAGCTAGTGACATAGCTCATATTTCCATCATAGAGATAGTGAGGTTGCATGGTGTTCCTTAGAACATTATATCAGATAGATATGCCAAGCTCACTTCCTGGTTTTGGAAGGATTTTCTTGCGGGTTTTGGGAGAGAGTTGGATTTCAGTACATATTTTCATCCACAGACAAATGGGCATATAAAGAGGGTTAACCAATTTTTGGAGGACATGTTGAGGATATACGTTATGCATTAGCAGAGGAAGTGGGAAGAGTATCTACCATTGGTTGATTTTTTTTATAATAATGGGTGTCAAGAGTCCTTGAGAATGAGTCCATTTGAGGCACTTTATGGGTAGAGTTTTAATACTCCCATCAGTTGGAGTCATCCAGTGAATAGGGTATTGATTAGAGTAGATATGTTGGTATAGATGGAACATGAAATGCAAGTTATTAAAAAGAATTTAAAGGAAGCACATGACAGGAAGAAGAGTTATGCAAATCAACATAGATCATTTAAGGAGTTTTAGGTTGGGGAGCATGTGTACTTGTGCATCAAACCCAATAGGAGTTCCTTGAGGACTGGATCATGTGCCAACTTGGCACCTCGGTATTGCAGGCCTTTCAATATCCTTGAGAGGATTGGACCAGTGGCCTATCGACAGTGCAATTCCTCCAACATTGAAAGTCCATGATGCTTTCCATGTTTTGTTGCTTAAGTATATCCAGGATGTTGATCATGTGATTAACTGGTATGTACTACAGGTGGAATCAAAGTGAAATTTTTAGCCGGAACCACAATGCATATTGCAGTAGAAACAACTTGTACTCCAAAACCAAGCAATCAAGTAGGTTAAAGTGTAGTGGAAGCAATTTGGGCCCAATGACGCTACATGGGAGATGGCCAATTAGATGCAGGTTTTATATCCTTCATTATTTGTTGGTTCATGCAAATGATTTTTTAGTATATGTATATGTATATGGATATTGTTGTAAATGCTACAATGAGTTGTGTTATAAAGCTTCAATAAACGGTATAATTTCCATGTTTGTCATGTTGGTTATGGTTTGCAATTGTTGTTCATTGTAAATACTACATCCAACTATGTTATAAATCTTCATGGGTACTAAGTGTTGTTTTCAGCAGTTTTCTAGTTATAAGTGTCATCGAACACCGAGGATAGTGTTCTCCCAAGGGGGAGGTGTTTGTAAGATCCCCCAATTGATTTCCTATGTAAATAATTAAAATAAGACCAAGGTCATGGGACACGTATTCCAAGCTAAATGTTGGGCAAAAGCATAGTGATGGCGATCATTGGTCATTTATAAATAGCTATGGAAATTGGCAAAGGCAAAGAGGCATTAATTGGCATTTTATTTATGAAAATAATGGAAAATAGGAGAAAAGGGAGATGAAAGGTCACATATTTGCATGAGAGGGAAATTGAAGGAAAATTAAGGGAAAATGAAGAAAATAGAGGTCTCAGTGATAAAAATGTTTATGCGGATCAGTTCACAACCTTTTGTCAATTTTAGATTGGAGCTCTCTTCTATTCTCTCACTTTCATACTTTTGCACACTTAGAGAATTCTTGGAGCATGCTTGGAGCACTCTAGTATTCAATTGGATTTGGAGAAAGAAGGCAAAGGAAAGCAGGAAAGTGCAAGGGAATAGTTGGATCAATCGCTACAGCTAGATTTCTTTGCATGTTACAGCTTGCGTGTGTGTTTTCCTTGATGATTTATGGATGCATGAGGTATGCAAGTGATTATTTGGTTATGAGTTGTTAATGGCATGGAGGATTTCCTAGATTGACAGTGGTTTTAGCCTTGCCTTTCAATTTCTTGGATAGCCATGTTGTTGTGGGCTTTCCCATTTGATTGTTTTCTAGTTGGTGCTCATAATTCCTTATGGTTGTAGGTTGGAACAAACACTCTGGAAGTCCTTGAACAACTTCAGTTGAGGATCTAGGTGGCTCCAGACATATGTAGAAGTCCAAGAGGACTCAGGAAGGGTCAAAACTAAAAGTGTTTGGATTATTCTCAAACTAGGTTCATGTTGAAGATCTTGTTGTCGTGATAATGGTGGTGTGAACAGTATCAAACCAAGTCCATATGCGAATGTTAGGAGTAGTCAAAGTTCAGGGTTGACTTGGGTGACTGGGAAGGCTTAAGGAGACGCAATTTGGACAATATCTGGCCACCGGATTCAAGCCAAGCTAGGCCAGATTCTGAGTGAATTTGTGGCCTGTTTAAATTGTCTCCTTTGGTGATTTTTGAATTTTCAAAAATGGCTAATTGTTTTTTAAATAACAAAAAAAACATATTATTGGGGTGGCAGGCCACCAACCCCACCATCCCCCAACAACCTACATATATTAAAAAGCAAAATTTTTATGGGCTGACAGGGCATGACCCCCGCCGGCTCTCCCTCAACCACCGCACACATTAACCATTTAAGTAATGGGGTGGGCGGGCCACCGGCCCACACCCCCAAACCACATACCATATATGCATATATTAATGTGGGGCAGGCGGGGATTGAACCTGCCCGACCCAAGTGATCCGGCCCCCACTAGGCGGCCCCATAATAGAGCCAAACAAATATTAACCGCGCTCCATTAATGTGTGCTCGGCTATAAACACAACACTCACTCAATTTAATACACCCCAACCACGCCATTTCCAAAATGAAACGGGACCCGTAGCGAAGGTTAAGGAGCAAGCCGCCCAGTGTGGACCTAACCCCCAAAAAAAGTGTTAAATGCAGTTTTTCAAAAACTAATTGAGTGTTAATATGGAGAGGTTGGGGTTTGACAACCCAACCTCCTCCTCATAACTCGACTTTGTCACTAATCCATCTACAATGGAATCTTTATTATATTCGCCCTCAAATGTTATTGTAAAACCCGACTTTTATCTGCACAGGGGAGGGAGGAGCCAAGGGCATGTACGTGGATTGGACAAACTTTATGTTGATCTTACACCTGTCAACGACACGAACTTGATGGCGCAATTGGAATTTTGATCTGAGCAGCATATTTTCAGAGGCCCCGGAGGAGGGAATCTTTGAGGAATCTAGGGGGCATCTAAAAGATTCCTTAAGCCCCAGATTTCCACTTTCTCAGAATTCAGAAATTTGACAGTCGATATTGCACTATTCAATGCCACAAATCTGATGGTGCTTTCAGATTTTCCATTTGATCATTTCATTTTTCGGCCACTTTTCAAAGTGGGGTGCAAGTGTCAACGTTCATGTGCGAGCAATCATTTCCATGAGATTTGACGCTGCGATATTGATGGTACGGCTAGCTTCAACAGTTTGACATCCTCTTCTTCAGATGGTCCCAGGATGTGAGGTATATGCAATATGTTCATGTACTTCTTTTTCTATGAGATGCATTGTGCTACATAGATCCCTGTTTGATGTTTGATGTGGGATCTTGTTTTCTTACTTGTTTCATGATTCTTGCTTGATGTGACATGGAATCATTCATGGGATGTTGTTGGGTCCCTATAATACTAGTGATTACCCCATTACTATTGTAGTTATACCCCTTATTTATATTGTTGTGCCCCTATTACCCCCATATTGTTATTTCTGTGCCCCATAGAATCCCTCTATTGTTATTTTTGTGGCTTTATAGTATTATTGTTAGGTCGGCTGGATTATATTGTGACACCCTAGACTCCTATATATAGAAAGGAGGTTTTGTCATTTGTATCATCCAAGAATTGTTCATTTATGTAATGTAAAGGAGTTTGCCCCCTCGAAGAGGCTGAATTCTAAGGCGTGGATCTCTCTTTTCTATCTTTTTGTGAGCTGGTTTCATAACATTTGGTATCAGAGCTTTGGATTCTAGGGTTTCGCTGCTCCAAACAGGTCATCGTGGAATTTTCGCTATAACTTTTTTTTTGTGACGTTTCAGAAGTCGCAAAAAAAAACCCATTTGAGAAGAATTGGCGCTGAACCTTGGGTCCGAATTTCAGAGCTTTTCTCGCGATATGTTCGGAGATATGATCTGAGGAAGTTGGTCTTTTTGCAGACTCCTGAATTACATTCAAAACAGGTGACCTGGGGAAAATCGTCATAACTCTCTCTCTGAGGATCGGATTGAAATTTCGTAAAAAGGTACAGAAAGAGGACGGACTGTAGTTTCTTGTGCGTGTATTTCAGATTCAAAGGTTGAAACAGTGACTCGTGGCACGTCGTACAAGTTCGCTCTACTGAACCAGTCTAAAAGCAAGTCACTGTGGGAGATTTCACATAACTCTTCCTTGGAGAATCCAATTTGGCTCAGACTTGTGGCATTGGAAAGAGGACGCAGAAGGCTACTACAGGTAGCAATTTCAGAATTGGAGGATCCGAAATTACAGAGATACATCAGATTCAATATCAGGCTTCTATAAAGTGAAAAAAGGTGTGTAGTTTTTTTTAATTTTTGCGTAAGCTTGGTTTAACGGAATTCAAAGGGCATAGTAAAGCATTATTATCGGTAACTGATGCCCCGAGGAAAGAAAATGCAAACACCTAGTAAGGAACCTGAAAGCTCTAGCATGACTCATGAAGAAGAGGAAGAAATGCTACATGATATATCAAAATTACAAGAACAAGTGCAACAAATGTCACGCTCACAAAAGCTAACAGAAGCTAAGATAAGTGGCGTGGAATCTAAGGTAAATGGCGTGGAATCTAAGATAAAGGGAATGGAAGCTAAGATGGATGGCATGGAAGCTAAGATTGACGCTAAATTTGATGGCATGGATGATAAGATGGATGAATTGAAGAAGTTGCTACAAGAAAGGGTCACTAATGGTGAAAAGGTAGTAAAGGAAACTCATGATGAGAACAAAAGAAATGTTAATCATGATTCCATAGACTCTAATGTTGGATCGAAGACTCACCATGTTCCAAAAATCGATATGAGGAAGTTTGATGGCAAGGATCCCGCCACATGGATATTACAGATGGAGCAATTCTTCGATCTCAATAATGTGCAAAACACACAAAAGGTACGTATGGCAACTTTATATTTGGAACCAAATCAGTTTGTATGGTATCAATGGCTTTGTTCTCGTAAACAATTTATCACTTGGGCAATTTTTACGGAAGAATTGATAGCACATTATGAGGATACAAAAAGCAACACTTTTTTTAGCCAATTGATAAGTCTCAAACAAAAGGGTTCAATAATGGAGCACATTGAGGAGTTCCAAAAATTGAACATAAGGGTAAAAGATATTCCAGAGGAGCATAGGATTGATGTGTTCATAGGGTCTTTAAAGGATAATATCCAACATGATGTGCGCCTTTGGGAACCTGATTCATTAGAGAAGGCATTCAGGTTAGCAAGAAAAATGGAAAGCAAAATTATGGCAACTAGGAAGCATACCATTCACAACTATAAAGACGGAAGTGTTGTTGCCCATAGTCTTCCACAACCTAAAAGGTTGACACCACAACAATTGGAAGAAAAAAGAGCAAAAGGGCTTTGTTACAATTGTGATAGCAAATACACAAAAGGTCATAAGTGTGCTGAGAAGAAATTATTCTACATAGATTGTGAAGAGGAAGAAGAAAAGGAGCAAGAAAGGTCAAAAGAAGAGGATATATTCCAGGAACAAAGCCTAGATGAAGAACAAATAAATCCGACCATATCTTGTAATGCATTGGCGGGAATTACCACTCCTCAAACCATCAAGATAGAAGGACAAATCAAGAAGAAAAAGGTAATAGTGTTGATTGATTCAGGAAGCACCCACAATTTTATTCATTGTAGGGTAGCAAAAGAATTGAATTGCTTCCTATATCCAGCACCAGAGTGTCAAGTGATGATTGCAAATGGAGGAACAATAAATTGTTCTGGAAAGTGCCATAATATCAAGCTATCCATGGGAGAATATGTATTGACTAGCCCAATGCTTTCCATTCCAATGGGAGGTGCTGATGTTGTACTAGGAGTCCAATGGCTACAATCCTTGGGTACAATAGCTTTTAATTTTCAAGAACTTTTCATGAAATTTTCTGTGGAAGGAAAGGAAGTTGAATTAAGGGGTATTGCAGGGAAACCAGGAAAGATAATCAGCTCTAATGGCATGACAAAGCTTCTAAAAAAGGAGCAAAGAGGTGTAATTGCACAATTATGTTCGCTAGATGTTTCCACATTGGAATCATCTATTTCTCCAGATCTCCAAAAAGTCCTGGACAATCATTCCAAGGTATTTGAGACTCCCAAAGGTCTCCCACCTATGCGTGATCATGATCATGCTATTCATCTGATTCCAGGAAGTGTTCCTCCAAACATCAGGCCGTACAGATATCCCTATGTCCAAAAAAGTGAAATTGAACGTATGGTTGCAGAAATGCTAGAGGCTGGTATAATTCAACCGAGTCAAAGTTCTTTCTCAGCTCCAGTAGTATTGGTGCACAAGAAGGATGGATCATGGCGCATGTGTCCGGATTATAGGGAGCTCAACAAGCTCACTATTAAAGATAAGTTCCCCATTCCTGTTATTGATGAATTACTGGATGAATTGCATGGATCAATTTACTTCACCAAGTTGGATCTTCGTTCAGGATATCATCAAATCAGAATGAAGATTGAAGACATTCCGAAAACGGCATTTAGAACTCATGAGGGTCATTATGAATTTTTGGTCATGCCTTTTGGCCTTACCAATGCACCTTCAACATTTCAAGGTTTGATGAATTCAATTTTCAAACCATTCCTTAGAAAATTTGTGTTAGTATTTTTTGATGATATACTAATCTACAGCAAGTCTTGGAAGGATCATGTTGAACATGTTGACAGGGTGCTACAACTATTGGAGGAGAAACAATTATATGCAAAAAGATCCAAATGTTTCTTTGGAGTCCAGGAGGTGGAATATTTGGGTCATATTGTATCTCATGAAGGAGTTAAGGTAGACCCTAGCAAAATTAAAGCCATTAAGGAATGGAAAATCCCCACATCCATAAAGCATCTGCGAGGATTTCTTGGGTTGACAGGGTATTATCGCAAGTTTGTTAAGAATTATGGGAGAATAGCAGCACCTCTAACAACATTATTGAAGAAAGATTCATTTTCATGGACTCCGGAAGCAACAAAGGCCTTTGAACATCTTAAAGAGGCAATGTGCCAAGCACCGGTCTTAGCTACACCGGACTTCACAAAAACCTTTATTGTGGAATGTGATGCTTCAGGAAATGGAATTGGTGCTGTTCTAATGCAAGATGAAAGACCCATTGCTTTTGAAAGTCGTCCAATCAAGGGAAAGTTTTTAAGCAAAGCTATTTATGAGAAGGAAATGTTGGCAATACTCCATGCACTTAAGAAATGGCGACCCTACCTAATGGGAAGACACTTCAAGGTAAAAACGGATCATGATAGCCTTAAATACTTTTTAGAACAAAGATTATCCTCTGAAGAGCAACAAAAGTGGGTCACAAAGATGTTGGGTTATGACTTTGAAATCATCTACAAAAAAGGGAAGCAAAATGTGGTGGCAGATGCACTCTCAAGAAAGGATGAGGATGTGGAAGCATTGTTGTGTGCCATTTCTATTATCCAACCAGATTGGATAAACGAAGCAAGGGAGGAATGGAAGAATGACGAAGAAGTGTGGGCACTTATTCGAAAGCTACAACAAGATTCCAGTACTTCTGATACATTTAGCTGGCAAAATGATTCGTTATGGTACAAAGATCGCTTATACCTCTGTAAGAATTCCCAGCTAAAACAAAAGATTCTTATGGAATTGCACACTTCTCCCTTAGGAGGGCACTCAGGATTTTTAAAAACTTACCACAGGGTTAAGAAGGAATTTTTTTGGGATGGCCTTAAATCAGATATTCAAAAGTTTGTGGCGGAATGTTTGGTTTGCCAACAAAATAAAGTTGAAACAATTAAGACACCGGGTCTATTACAACCTTTATCCATTCCAAGCCAACGTTGGGAGGAGGTTTCAATGGATTTTATCACAGGTTTACCCAAGTCTGAGGGAAAGAGTGTCATCATGGTGGTAGTTGACAGACTTACCAAGTATGCACACTTTTGTGCATTATCACATCCATTTAAAGCCAGTACAGTTTCTACTGCATTTATGGAAACAGTTCAAAAGCTACATGGAAACCCAAAGATTATTGTAAGTGACAGAGATCCCATTTTCACTGGAAATTTTTGGACAGAATTATTTTCTTGTCTTGGTACTCAGTTAGCTCATAGCTCATCTTATCATCCTCAATCTGATGGGCAAACTGAGATAGTAAACAAATGTTTGGAAGGATATCTTCGTTGCTTTGTATCTGATAAACAGACACAATGGGTCAAATGGTTGCCTCTGGCTGAATGGTGGTATAACACTTCCTTCCATACAGCAACAAAAATGACCCCATTTATGGCACTTTATGGGTATCAACCACCATCCATCACATCATATTTAAGAGAAAATTCTAAGGTTCAGGCAGTGGAACATCACATCGAACATCAACAACAAGTCCTCCAACTCTTAAAGGATAACCTCGTGTTGGCACAAAATAGAATGAAACAACAGGCAGATCAACATCGCAGTGAAAGAAGTTTTGATGTAGGTGATTGGGTATTCCTACGGCTACAACCATATAAGCAAATGTCCCTAAAGCAAGCTAAGAAGGATAATAAATTATCACCAAAGTATTATGGTCCGTACAAGGTGTTGCAAAAGATTGGTACTATGGCATACAAATTGGAGCTTCCTGCAGCTTCTCGATTGCACCCAGTTTTCCATGTTTCATGTTTAAAGAAGGTTATAGGTGACAAGCTCCCAATTCAAACAATATTGCCAGAACTTGACGAGGAAGGAAAAATTATATTGGAACCGGAAGCAGTCACAGAAACAAGAACTCGACAGCTACGAAATCGATCAATTTCAGAGTATCTTATCAAGTGGAAGAACTTATCCGCTGAAGATTCCACATGGGAGGATGAGAATTTTATGCAGAAGTATCCAGAACTACTCAAGCGTTGAGGACAACACTTTTTTGAAGGAGAGGGGCATGTTGGGTCCCTATAATACTAGTGATTACCCCATTACTATTGTAGTTATACCCCTTATTTATATTGTTGTGCCCCTATTACCCCCATACTGTTATTTCTGTGCCCCATAGAATCCCTCTATTGTTATTTTTGTGGCTTTATAGTATTATTGTTAGGTCGGCTGGATTATATTGTGACACCCTAGACTCCTATATATAGAAAGGAGGTTTTGTCATTTGTATCATCCAAGAATTGTTCATTTATGTAATGTAAAGGAGGTTGCCCCCTCGAAGAGGCTGAATTCTAAGGCGTGGATCTCTCTTTTCTATCTTTTTGTGAGCTGGTTTCATAACAGATGTACTTGTTGTCATGATTCGTCATGTTTTGTTTTAGATCCCTTTGTCATTATGTTGATGGGATACTCTTGTGTCGCCATGTATGATTGCATTGAAATCCCTTTTATGCCATGTTGGTGGGATGTTCATTATCATCATGCATGAGTTTATGTCATACTGATAGGAGTCCTTTTTGACTCAGAGTTCCTGTAGCGGAACATCTCTTGGAGCCACTCCTTCGTGAAGGCATTTTCCTTGTATGATAGCGACATCACCTCTTATGTACATCATCACTATTGACAACACTTAATGCAGTGGCCTACGCCATATTGACACCGGGGACTGGAGACGTAGTCCCTCCTCGACGAAATCCATTATCAACGTCTTAATTTTTATGTTGTTGATTCTTGTCATGTTCCTTTTTCATTACAGCATGCATTTATGTTCCTTTATGCCATTTTAAATGCAATTATAATCACATCACGAAAGCAAAAGATCTTGGTTAAATCCAGGAGTTCAGTCAACTCAGATCAAGTTTGGTATTAGAGCGGTCTTTGCATGGATGTGAATTGCAAGCGTGAAAAATGGAACGTGTAGCGACAGAGGATGAAAAAGTGATGTACTAGAGAATGCTCAAAATTTCCCAAAGAGTGGAAATAATGTCTGAAACTCTACAAAATGAGATAGAGGAAAAGGAGCGATTGTAGCTTCAGTTGCGAGCCATGGAAGAGGCCCTGGAAGAACTGAAGCACAACAACGAGAATCTTCAAATAGAGAACATTGAATTGAAGATGCTTCTACAAGATGAGAAAGAGGAGAAATAGAGTTTGCTACAACAACTGCAAGCTAAGGACAAGGCCTTGGAAAAGCTGCAGCGTGACCCATGTGAGGTAAAAATTAATTCTCCGAATTCATGTATTTGTCCTAATGATGATTTCGTTGTTTTTGAAAATCATACCACAGGAATTGGCTCCAAACTGTTGAAGAAAATGGGTTATGAAGGGAAAGGCTTGGGCATTAATGACAAAGTCATTGTTAACCCCATCAGAGTAAAGGAATTACCCCGTCAGGCAAGACTTGGGTATGTCAGAAAGGAAGTTGGGGAATGCGCCGAGACAGTTAGCGAACCACCAAAAACAAATGATGAGAAACCCTCATCAGTTCATTGCAAATCGACAGAGGAGGTAAAATATGTTGATTTCCTTTCGATTTCATCTTCACATAGTATGATTTATGTTGGATATTTGGAGATCCCAATTACAGGGACAAACATGGGGCTCCTTACCAAGATAAGGTACAAGGAGGAAGAAAAACTTGCTATTAATAACCAAGGCATAACTCAACAATTAGAGTTTGTGCAGAGGCCTCAATTTTCAGGCTTGAGATTCACTGAGGGAGAATGCTCGAAGGTGTTAGATTCTTTCGAGACATCATTGAAATCGTCGAGGAAAGAGAATGATGGGAAAACATCCCCATCATCCCATGGTAGTTTCCATTGCAGGGAAAGAGCTGAGGGAAGCTCTCATAACCATACTTACACCAGAGACAACAAGGAAAGGTATAACCACTCTCAATATTTGAATGTTCATTTCGATTATAATCATGTTGTTAAAGATGAACGTAAACCATGGAATCGAAAAACATGTACCTTTTGTGGATTACATAACCATACATTTTCTAAGTGTTGGAATAGAATAGTAGCATAAACAAAGAAGAGGTGTGAAAGACCCTCTCAGCAGCTAGTAGAGAAACATGTTAAGCAAATCTGGAGTAAGAAGATGTATTATAGTCATTGCAATAGAGGTGGCCATCAAAGAGCCACTTGTTGGAGGCTCCATCTAGAGCAGTGCCTTAAAGACAAAGTGTTGGTGCATGAACCAAATGAAACGATTGTTCGACAAGCAAAACCACCACAATGAGGCGACCCATTCACAGCTATAAGTGAAAAATGGTTTCTAGATATGTTAGCTTGTCATGGTCATGATTTTGTAAATCATTTGTTGCATTTCAAAATGTAAAAGTGATGATGTGTTTTCCATCACTTGTTAAGAAACAATGATGTCTGGTCTTATTATGTGTTGCATTTTACACTTCGAAAGTGTTGTCGTGTTTCCATCACTTGTCAAAGAAAAAATAGAGTTTGGCCTTATTGTTGTAAATCATGTGTTGTGGTGATGATGTGTTTTCCATCACTTGTTGAAGCAACAATGATATGTTGGCCTTGTTTCATAGCTAGGGTATTGTTTCCATTTTGATGTAAACTTGACCATCGAGTATGTGTTATAAACTCGTGGCAAGTATGGGATGCTTGGGTCATTAGTTGATCATGAAAGTCAAGCATGTAATTTGCAAAAACAATGTACTACATGTTGCAAAGGTTGCAGGTGTCGGCTCATCACTTAAGGCTCCAAAGAACAAAGGTGAAGGAGATGGAAGTGAGACCTTTTCAGGACACTTGTGATGCAGACAAGGTACAACATGCATTTGGAGGACCAAAATCTCCTCAGTGGGGAGGATTGATCTAGGTGGCTCCAGACACATGCAGAAGACCAAGAAGACTCAGGAAGGGCCAAAAATCAAAGTGTTTGGATTATGCTCAAACCAGGTTCATTTTGAAGATCTCGTTGTCATGATCACAGTGGTGTGAATAGTTTATCAAACCGAGTCTGTACGCAAATCTTAGGACCAGTCAAAATTCAAGGTTGACTTAGGTGACTAGGCAAGCTTAAGGAGGCAAAAATTTGGACAAAATAAGGCCACCGGATTCCGGCCAACCTAGACCAGATTCTAGGAAATTTTTTGGCATGTTTAAATTGTCTCCTTCGGTCATTTTTCGAATTTTCAAAAATGGCTAATTGCTTTTTAAATAACAAAAAAACATATTATTGGGGTGGCAGGCCACGAAACCCGCCACCCCCAAATGGCCTACATATATTAAAAATCAAAATTTTTATGGGCCGATTGGCCATTACCCCCGCCGGCCCACAACCCCAAACCACATACCATATATGCATATATTAATGCGGGGCTGACAAGGATTGAACCTGCCTGGCCCACGTGGGTCGGCCCCCACCGAGCAACCCCATAATAAATCCAAACAAATATTAACCGCGCTCCATTTATGTGCACTCAGCTGTAAAAACAATGCCCACTCTATTTAATACACCCCAATCGCGCCATTTCCAAAATGAAACGGGACGCGCAGCGGAGGTTAAGGGGTGGGCCGCCCAATGTGGACTTAACCCCCAAAAAAATGTTAAATGCGGTTTTTCAAAAACTAATTGAGTTTTAATATGGAGGGGTCGTGGTTTGACCACCTGACCTCCTCCTCATAACTCGACTTTGTCACCAATCCATCTACAACAGAATCTTTGTTATATCCACCCTCAAATGTTATTGTAAAACCCGACTTTTATTTGCACGGGCAAAGGGAGGAGCCAAGGGCACGCACGCAGATCGAGGAATATTTTTAATTAATTTTTATTGCAGGGTGGAACCATGAACCTGGGAATAACACAGGCGGAACCATGAATGGGTGAAACTCTCAGGAGGGTGAAATTTTTGCAGTGTCCAAATTGGACAAACTCTATGTCAATCTTACACCTCTCAATGACATGAACTTGATGCCGCAGCTGGAATTTTGATCTGAGCAATAGATTTTCAAAGGACCCAGAGGAGGGAAACTTTGAGGAATCTAAGGGGAATCTAAAATATTCCTTAAGCCCCAGATTTCCACTTTCTCAGAATTCAGAAATTTGACAGTCGATTTTTCACTATTCGATGCCACAAATCTGATGGTGCATTCAGATTTTCCATTTGATCATTTCATTTTTTGGCCACTTTTCAAAGTGGAGTGCAGGTGTCAGCATTCATGTGCGAGAAGTCATTTCCATGAGATTTGACGCCGAGAGATTGATGATGCGACCAACTTTAGTAGTTTGACATCCTCTTCTTAAGATGGTCTGAGGATGTGATGTATATGCAATATGTTCATGTACTTCTTTTTGCTATGAGATGCATTGTTGATGAACCCCGGAAATGGGTAACTATATGGGCTCATTTTTCCTATTATTCTCATTTAATCCACCATTCTCCCTAGTTTCATGCATGCTTTTGAATATATTTATGTTAATTGTGTGAATAGAATAGTCACTTTACCACAAGGTCTAATATGTGCTTATTGCAGATTTTTGGACATTTTTGGACCAAGATCAGACATTTATGAGTAGATTGGCAGCCAAACGACTAAACAAGGTTGAGGATTTGTAGGAGGGGTGTCTACTGCACTAAATGACCCCTTCCTTGAGTTCTCCACCATCAGCTCGGAGTTCTACAGCCCACCAAAGATGATTTCAAAGGGCAGCCAAGCAAGTCTAGTGAAGTGGCTGATTAATTGCAGTTTTGGGCAGCCAAGCTCCTAAAATTAAGGAGGACTATTGGGTGTCCTCGTTTGCATAAGTAGGAAGGCTTCAAGCCTTGATAGTTTAGTCATTTTTTTAGTCTATTTTCACACTTTAGTGCAGCCCTATATTAGCACATTTTCGAGCTTCTTCTTGTAGACAGTTTTTGGGATGTAACTATTATTTTTTATCAATGAACATGAATCCAGCTTTGCACTAGCTCTGATCTTTCTTAGGGGGTTGTAGCTCTTGGGGTTGGGCCCAACCCAAGTGCCCAATACCTCCTTTGTGTACTTTTATGTGTTTTTCTTGCATTGATAGAATAATTTCTGTTATTTAGGTTAAAATCTTGCTTCATTACTCAGGTTGTTTTTTATGATTAAAATAGTTGTTCATGCTTCAGGTTGATTTGAAAGTTTGGTAATAGAAAAGATCCATGAAAATTCTACCAAGCAGTCCTTGATCTCATTTCTCCCTCCTTGGGATCATGAATTGAGACCAAGGTACACTTGCTGCCACAAAAACATTGTTTTTGCCTTCCAATGCAATTACTAGTGTTAGATTTTGGGTTGGAAAAGTTGATATCAGTTGTGTTTCCATGTTTAGATCTGTTCTTGCTCAGTTTCCATAGCTGTCTTGCATGATTTTCTATTTATAAACTGTTGTTCATCATATTTCTGGTTTTTAAGGGCAAATTAGGTCAAAATAGATAGATCTTCGTTTTTTTAGTCTTTGTTTGGATCAGTTTTGGGAAGTAGTGTGCAGAACACCTGTAATACATTCCTACCTACCCTTCCTCCATAATACAACCTACTCCAGTCCCTCACTCAAGATTTCTTCCATTCATTTGCCGCACTTTCCCCACTTGCCCTAATTTCTACATTTTTGTGCAACATTGCTTTCTTCATCCTTAAACAAATCCAACCATCTTCATCACTCCTGAGCTTCATTTACCAGGTCCTACACCTCTTAACATCCTTATCCATCCTTCATTTCCACTTCCCCATCATGTTTCCACCATCAATCCTCTAAAAACCACTCTCGACCTGTTCCTGTAGAACTTCCTGTCGAATTTCTTGTAGATCCCCTGCAACCTCCTGTAGAAGATAACGTGAGTGATTTTTTGAGATCTGAGCACCGTGGAAATCTCCAGAAGGGTTCTAGGGACCCCTTAGGTCCTCTCCACACCTTCCTAACCCCCTTCAAACACCCACTCCATTTTCTTTCGCCAATAAACCTTTGCATAGTAAAAAATGGTTAAAACACATGCATAATAATTCTGCATAAAATTGCTCAAAAATACAAAAAGATGAATTTTCCATATTTTTCTTCAAAAATAGCTTAAACACATGTATTTTACCCCTTCAATAGTCCATGGCACCCATTTCAGTAGTTTTACATCTCTTTTCTTGCACAAGTAGGGTTAGTCGGTAAAACTAGGGTTTGCACTTCCTTTTAGCTTTCATCTTCTTTCTGCAAGTAGACTAGCCTCTTTTGAGTTAGATTTCATCCATCACAATTAAAATCTTATTCTAAGAACTCATAGAAGTTGGCTTAAGCTCCTAGCGAACGTGTGCTAGCTGATCAAGTGATAGCCTGCAGTAAGAGCTAGTACTTGTGCATATAGCGTCGTTGCTTCCAAGTTTCTTATGAACTATCGGGTTGATAAAAGTAAAGTAGGGAGTCCCAGGAGTTGTAGCATCATTGTTGCAATACTGGAGCTCACCATCTTTTTGGCACCATTTCTGGGGAAGCATCAGAGTATTTTGTGATTACTGCTTTTCTTATATTTTCCACTGCAAACATTCTGCTAAGTAGTTTATTTCAGCAAGAGTAGAGTAGTTGTTTCCTTTCAATTCTGCAATTTCAATTTAGCGAGCATAGATTAGACATTTCTTGCTTTCATTTCAATTCCGCATTTTCATTTCAGAAAAATTAGATTAGACCATTTCATTCTTTCATTTCAATTCGGCAATTTCATTTCAGCAAGCGTAGATTAGTATTTCCTACTTTCATTTCAATTCTGCAATTTCATTTCAGCAACATAGATTAGTCCTTTCCTGCTTTAATTTCAAATTTGCATTTTCATTTCAACAAGATAGATTTCAGATAGTTTTAGTTCAATCTATTTCAATTTTTACAGGTACAAGCAGAGAAAAACAACAAAAATCACCCAAAAAAATAGATTTCATTTCATGCCTCGTAGGAATAGAGACAATTCAAGAAAATTCCTACCCAACACCCCCACCACATCACTGAGTCACCCTTCTCTCTTCTTTGGTGGCAGTGATCGTAAAGAACCTATAGGTGAACCCCCAGAGATATACGAAGATTCTATAACAGAAGAAGAACAAGAAACCATTCCTCCTAAGACCATGGCTGAAAATAGAAACAGTAGAGGAAATGGGGAGAGAGTAGAAGGTACCTTTCCCATCCAAGAGACCAATGGGGACACAAAAATGAAAAACATCAATGCCTCAGCCTTACCTCACTTCCATGGATTGACTACTGAAAACCCTGATACCTTCTTGTTTGAGTTTGTTTTCCTTTGTCGAACTTATGACTATGCAGAAGATGAGCAAAAGTTGAAACTCTTTCCTTCTACCCTCAAGGATGCAGCATTTCGCTGGTTCATGGGGCTACCTGGAAATAGTATCACAACTTGGGCTCAAATGCAGCAAGCCTTTAACAAGAAATACCGGGACTACTGTAGGTCAAAGGATACAAAAGAAGAAATCTTTCGAATGACCATGGGAAGTGATGAATCTTCAGAAGACTATGAAGAGAGGTTTCAACTTAGTTATAAAAGGGCCAGGTGCATACTTGACCCCGAGTCTCTGAAGTTGGTTCTGCTTAGAGGAGTCCCAGAAGACCTTCTAGATACCCTCCATTTGCTGGCCAGGGGAGACAGCTACTAGCTACCTTATGATGACATAAATACCATATTTAGAAACCATTCTAGGGCAGCCAAAAAGAGAGGTAGGGGAAGTCAACTCTTAGCCAGTACCCCCTTATCTAGTTCATTCCTTAAAAACGAGCTTGCAAATCAGATGGAAGATTTCAAGAGCGAGAGAGACATACCATTGCCATGCAAATGGATACCTTGCGAATTCAAATGAAGCAAGAGGAAGCCGAGAGGGCTTTGGCCATCTTTTGTCCCAGGTGCACCAGAAAGCATCCTAGGAACCAATGTCCATTGCACTCTGTAGAAGTGTGTTTTGTCTGTGAAGAAGACCATCCTACGAATCAGTGCCCTTCCTTGTCTGGATTTAAAGCTATGTACCAAGGGGCTGAAGGAGCCACTAAACCAATCTACTTCATGAACCAAAGGAGGCCACATGGACCCATACCTTACCAGCAGGGAATTCAAGGGACATCCCAAACTTATTACAACCCCAATCAAGCCACTTTCATGCCTTCTTGAGGTCCCCCTGCTCATCCTTCCTGGTCCACACCCCCTCCTTGGTCATATCCTCCTCAATAACATACTCAACCAGCTACTCACTCATTTCATTCTCACACTTAGCCACAACCTCAGTGGAATGCACCTCATCAGGGGTGGAGGCCCTAATACAACTCTCCTCCCTCTCTTTTTCCTCCACCACCTGCTTAACCACAACCATTACCTCCTGCTCCTCCAAGACAACCCCAAATACCTGCTCAACCGAACCCGAACCCCAATAACAGACAAACCTAGCAGGTATATACTGGAGAAACAACATGCCCTACCTATGTTGTGGAGATTCAGGAGATCAACCTACGATCTGGGAAGGTCCTCCCAGATAGCCAACCTCCTCCTAAGGAGGACGAGGAAGAGAAACAGGAAAGTGAACCCAAAGCCATTCCACCCTTTCCTGAGAGACTAACTGGAACCACACAACCAAACCCAGAAGAAACTGAACTTCTAGGAGAACTTAAACAATTATGTGTGAAAATACCACTTCTCTAGGCCATAAAAGATGTACCAATATACAATAAGTTGATCAAAGAGAAGTGTTTTAGGCACCCAGGCAGGCGCAAGAGAGATGCCCCAACTATCAATGTCATAGGACAATTGTCTGACCTGATGTTGGGACAGATAATCTATCCAAAATATCTGGACCCTAGGAGTCCTGTAGTCGATGTCCACATAAATGGCACCATAAACCCCACACTTTGATTGATCTATGGGCTGCCATTAACGTAATGACTAGGGACACTATGCTCAAACTCAACCTTCAGAGCTCCCCAAGAAAGACCTCAACAGTACTGCAGTTGGCAGATCGGTCCACTGTGACTCATGAGGGGATTGTGGAAGATGTCATGGTCTCCATTGATTCCTGGGAGTACCCTGCTAACTTCTTGGTCCTTCAGCCAAAGGCAAAACTCACTGGGTATCCCCTCATCTTGGGAAGGCCTTGGTTAGCTACTGCAAATGCTTACATCAGTTGTCGAGCTGGGAGCATGACCATAAAAAATGGGCATATGTTCAAACAACTAGTCCTATATCCTCCTGCCCAACCTCTGCTAGAACATGACTTACCTCTCTAGTTGGAGGAGGAAGATGAAGGTGAAGTCTACTCTACACCATTGTTCACAGTGGAAGCCACCAGGGGAGGTCCTCAAACCGAGGATGATCTTATTGAGAATTTGATTCAAAATCCACCCCCCAGTGTGCTGCCATTAGAAGAGTTTGTGGAAGAAACCCAAGCCAATGCTTTAGTTGATCTCTGTGTGGCTGATCTGACCTCTCTCTGAGTTAAGAATGTGGAATTTGGCCCTGAAAGAACCTTGAAGATCAACTCATCCCTATCCACCTCTCAAGAGGAAGAGTTGTGTAGCTTATTGAACAACCATTTGGATGGTTTTGCTTGGAGATATAAGGAGATGAAAGGAGTCCATCCTTTTGTCTACACCCATCACATCTACATTAAAGAGGATTGTAAACTAGTCAGGCAGCCTCAAAAGAGGATGAATCTGGCCCTTAATGTTATGAAACTAGCTCACAAAAAGATAGAAAAGATAGATCAACGCCTTAGAATTCAGCCTCTTCGTGGGGGAAACCTCCTTTACATTACACAAATGAATGATTCTTTGATGATTCAAATGACAAAAGCTCCTTTTTATATATAGGAGTCTAAGGAGTCACAATATAACCCAGCCGACCTAACAATAATAATATAAAGGCACAAAAATAACAATAGAGGGATTCTATGGGGCACAGTAATAACAATATGGGGACCATAGTGGCACAACAATATTAATAAGGGATACAACTATAATAGTAATGGGGTAATCACCAGTATTATAGGGACCTAACATGCCCCTCTCCTTGAAAAAAGTGTTGTCCTCAACGCTTGAGTAGTTCTGGATGCTTCTGCATAAAATTCTCATCCTCCCATGTGGAATCTTCAGCGGATAAGTTCTTCCACTTGATGAGATACTCCTAAATTGATTGATATCGTAGTTGTCGAGTTCTTGTTTCTGTTACTGCTTCCGGTTCCAATATAATTTTTCCTTCCTCGTCAAGTTCTGGCAATATTGTTTGAACTAGGAGCTTGTCGCCTATAACCTTCTTTAAACATGAAACATGGAAAACTAGGTGCACTCGAGAAGCTGCAGGAAGCTCCAAATGCCATAGTACCAATCTTTTGCAACACCTTGTACGGACCATAATACTTTGGTGATAATTTATTATCCTTCTTAGCTTGCTTGAGGGACATTTGTTTATATGGTTGTAGCTGTAGGAATACCCAATCACCTACATCAAAACTTCTTTCGGTTCGATGTTGATCTGCCTGTTGTTTCATTCTATTCTGTGCCAACACGAGGTTATCCTTTAAGAGTTGGAGGACTTGTTTTTGATGCTCGATGTGATGTTCCACTGCTTGAACCTTAGAAATTTCTCTTAAATATGATGTGATGGATGGTGGCTGATATCCATAAAGTGCCATAAATGGGGTCATTTTTGTTGCTGTATGGAAGGAAGTGTTATACAACCATTCAGCCAGAGGCAACCATTTGACCCATTGTGTTTTTTTATCAGATACAAAGCAACGAAGATATCCTTCCAAACATTTGTTTACTATCTCAGTTTTCCCATCAGATTAAGGATGATAAGATGAGCTATGAGCTAACTGAGTACCGAGACAAGAAAATAATTTTGTCCAAAAATTTCCAGTGAAAATGGGATCCCTATCACTTACAATAATCTTTGGGTTTCCATGTAGCTTTTCAATTGTTTCCATAAATGCAGTAGAAACTGTACTGGCTTTAAATGGATGTGATAATGCACAAAAGTGTGCATACTTGGTAAGTTTGTCAACTACCACCATGATGACACTCTTTCCCTCAGACTTGGGTAAACCTGTGATAAAATCCATTGAAACCTCCTCCCAATGTTGGTTTGGAATGGATAAAGGTTGTAATAGACCCGGGGTCTTAATTGTTTCAACTTTATTTTGTTGGCAAACCAAACATTCTGCCACAAACTTTTGAATATCCGATTTAAGGCCATGCCAAAAGAATTCCTTCTTAACGCTGTGGTAAGTTTTTAAAAATCCTGAGTGCCCTCCTAAGGGAGAAGTGTGCAACTCCATAAGAATATTTTGCTTGAGTTGGGAATTCTCACAGAGGTATAAGCGATCTTTGTACCATAACGAAACATTTTGCCAGCTAAATGTATTAGATCTACTGGAATCTTGTTGTAACTTTCGAATAAGTGCCCACACTTCTTCATCATTCTTCCATTCCTCCCTTGCTTCGTTTATCCAATCTGGTTGGATAATAGAAATGGCGCACAACAATGCTTCCACATCCTCATCCTTTCTTGAGAGTGTATCTGCCACCACATTTTGCTTCCCTTTTTTGTAGATGATTTCAAAGTCATAACCCAACATCTTTGTGACCCACTTTTGTTGCTCTTCAGAGGATAATCTTTGTTCTAAAAAATATTTAAGGCTATCATGATCCGTTTTTACCTTGAAGTGTCTTCCCATTAGGTAGGGTCGCCATTTCTTAAGTGCATGTAGTATTGCCAACATTTCCTTCTCATAAATAGCTTTTTGTAAAAACTTTCCCTTGATTGGAAAACTTTCAAAAGAAATGGGTCTTTCATCTTGCATTAAAATAGCACCAATTCCATTTCCTGAAGCATCACATTCCACAATAAAGGTTTTTGTGAAGTCCGGTGTAACTAAGACCGGTGCTTGGCACATTACCTCTTCAAGATGTTCAAAGGCCTTTGCTACTTCTGGAGTCCATGAAAATGCATCTTTCTTCAGTAATGTTGTTAGAGGTGATGCTATTCTCCCATAATTCTTAACAAAGTTGCGATAATATCCTGTCAACCCGAGAAATCCTCGCAGATGCTTTATGGATGTGGGGATTTTCCATTCCTTAATGGCTAATTTTGCTAGGGTCTACCTTAACTCCTTCATGAGATACAATATGACCCAGATATTTCACCTCTTGTACTCCAAAGAAACATTTGGATCTTTTTGCATATAATTGTTTCTCCTCCAATAGTTGTAGCACCATGTCAACATGTTCAACATGATCCTTCCAAGACTTGCTATAGATTAGTATATCATCAAAAAATACTAACACAAAATTTTCTACGGAAGGGTTTGAAAATGGAATTCATCAGACCTTGAAATGTAGAGGGTGCATTAGTAAGGCCAAAAGGCATGACCAAAAATTCATAATGACCCTCATGAGTTCTAAATGTTGTTTTCAAAATTTCTTTAGTCTTCATTCTGATTTGATGATATCTTGAACGAAGATCCAACTTGGTGAAGTAAATTGATCCATGCAATTCATCCAGTAATTCACCAATGGCAGGAATGGGAAACTTATCTTTAATAGTGAGCTTGTTGAGCTCCCTATATTCTGGACACATGCACCATGATCCATCCTTCTTTTGCACCAATACTACTGGAGAAAATAAAGAACTTTGACTAGGTTGAATTATACCAACCTCTAGCATTTCTGCAACCATACATTCAATTTCACTCTTTTGGGCATAGGGATATCTGTACGGCCTGATGTTTGGAGGAACACTTCCTGGAGTCAGATGAATAGCATGATCATGATCACGAATAGGTGGGAGACCTTTGGGAGTCTCAAATACCTTAGAATGATTGTCCAATACTTTTTGGAGATCTGGAGAAATAGATGATTTCGATGTGGAAACATCTAGCAAACATAATTGTGCAATTGGACCTCTTTGTTCCTTTTTTAGAAGCTTTGTCATACCGTTAGAGTTGATTATCTTTCCCAGTTTCCCTACAATACCCCTTAATTCAACTTCCTTTCCTTCCACATAAAATTTCATGAAAAGTTATTGAAAATTAAAAGCTATTGTACCAAAGGATTGTAGCCATTGGACTCCTAGTACAACATCAGCACCTCCCATAGGAATGGAAAGCATTGGGCTAGTCAATACATATTATCCCATGGATAGCTTTATATTATGGCACTTTCCAAAGCAATTTATTGTTCCTCCATTTTCAACCATCACTTGACACTGGTGCTGGATATAGGAAACAATTCAATTCTTTTGCTACCTTACAATGAATAAAATTGTGGGTACTTACTAAATCAATCAACACTATTACCTTTTTCTTCTTGATTTGTCCTTCTATCTTGATGGTTTGAGGAGTGGTAATTCCAGCCAATGCATTACAAGATATGGTCGTATTCATTTCTTCTTTATCTAGGCTTTGTTCTTGGAGTATATCCTCTTCTTTTGACCTTTCTTGCTCCTTTTCTTCTTCCTCTTCACAATCTATGTAGAATAATTTCTTCTCAGCACACTTATGAACATTAGTGTATTTGCTATCACAACTGTAACAAAGCCCTTTTGCTCTTTTTTCTTCCAATTGTTGTGGTGTCAACCTTATACGTTGTGGAAGACTAGGGGCAATAATACTTCCATCTTTATAGTTGTGAGTGGTATGCTTCCTGGTTGCCATAATTTTGCTTTCCATTTTTCTTGCTAACCTAAATGCCTTCTCTAATGAATCAGGTTCCCAAAGGCGAACATCATGTTGGATATTATCCTTTAAAGTCCCTATGAACACAACAATCCAATGCTCCTCTGGAATATTTTTTACCCTTATGTTCAATTTTTGGAACTCCTCAATGTGCTCCATTATTGAACCCTTTTGTTTGAGACTTATCAATTGGCTAAAAAAAGTGTTGCTTTTTGTATCATCATAACATGCTGTCAATTCTTCCATAAAAATTTCTTAAGTGATAATTTTTTTACGAGAGCAAAGCCATTGATACCATATAAACTGATTTGGTTCCAAATATAAAGTTGCAATACGTACCTTTTGTGTGTTTTGCACATTATTGAGATCGAAAAATTGCTCCATCTCTAATATCCATGTTGCGGGATCCTTGCCATCAAACTTCCTCATATCGATTTTTGGAATATGATGGGTCTTCGATCCAACATTAGAGTCTATGAAATCATGATTAACATTTCTTTTGTTCGCATCATGAGTTTCCTTTACTACCCTTTCACCATTAGTAAGTATTTCTTGTAGAAAATTTGTCAAATCTGTCTTCAAATCTATCTTCAAATCGTCAATCTTAGCTTCCACACCATTCATCTTAGCTTCCATGCCCTTTATCTTAGATTCCACGCCATCTATCTTAGCTTCTGTTAGCTTTTGTGACAGTGAAATTTGTTGCACTTGGTCTTGTAATTTTGATATATCATGTAGCATTTCTTCCTCTTCTTCATGAGTCATGCTAGAGCTTTCAGGTTGCTTACTAGGTGTTTGCATTTTCTTTCCTCAGGGCATC
Organism: Pinus tabuliformis; assembly: GCA_031772625.1. Lineage (NCBI taxonomy): Eukaryota > Viridiplantae > Streptophyta > Pinopsida > Pinales > Pinaceae > Pinus > Pinus tabuliformis. Next base: position 1,766,482,484 of record CM062816.1, read on the forward strand.
AGTTACTGATAATAATTCTCTACTATGCCCTTTGAATTCCTTCAAAATGATTTTTCAAACCAAGCTTAAGCAAAAATTTAAAAAAATTCTACACACCTTTTTTCACTTTGTAGGAGCTCGATATTGCCTTTGATGTATCTCTGTAATTTTGGATCATCTAGTTCTGAAATTGCAACTTGTAGTAGCCCTCTATGTCCTCTTTCCAATGCCACCAGTCTGATCCCAATTGGATTCTCCAAGGAAGAGTTATGCCAAATCTCCCACAGTGACTTGATTATAGACTAGTTCAGTAGAGCGAACTTGTACAACATGCCACGTGTCCCCGTTTTGACCTTGGCTCTTAAAAATATATACAAGAAACTACAGTCCATTCTCTTTATGTACCTTCTTATGAAATTTCAATCCGATGCTCAAAGAGAAAGTTATGACGATTTTCCCCAGGTCACCTATTTGGAATGTAATTCAGGAGTCTACAAAAATACGAACTTCCTCAAATCATATCTCCGAAAATATAGCACGAAAAGCTCTGAAATTCAAACCCGAGATTTAGTGAAATCTCATCTCAAATGGGTTTTTTTTAGCTTCTGAAACATCGCAGAAAAAAATTTATAGCGAAAATGCCACAATGACCTATTTGGAGGAGCGAAACCCTAGAATCCAAAGCTCTGATACCAAATGTTATGAAACCAGCTCACAAAAAGATAGAAAAGATTTATCAACGCCTTAGAATTCAGCCTCTTCGAGGAGGAAACCTCCTTTACATTACACAAATGAATGATTCTTTGATGATTCAAATGACAAAACCTCCTTTCTATATAGGAGTCTGAGGAGTCACAATATAACCCAGCCGACCTAACAATAATAATATAAAGGCACAAAAATAACAATAGAGGGATTCTATGGGGCACAGTAATAACAATATGGGGACCATAGGGGCATAACAATATTAATAAGGGATACAAATACAATAGTAATGGAGTAATCACTAGTATTATAGGGACCTAACACTTAAGGACATTGTCAAAGAAATACTGCAAAAGTTGTTGGATGTAGGATTCATCTACCCCATCTCTGACAGTGAGTGGGTTTCTCCTTTGGTGCTTGTGCCCAAGAAAAACGGGAAGTGGAGAATCTGTGTAGATTATCGAGAACTTAACAAAGCCACCAAGAAGGACCATTTCCCTTTGCCTTTCATAGATCAAGTGTTAGATGGCCTGGCAGGGAAGAAGTTCTTTTCCTTCCTAGATGGGTTTAGCGGGTACAATCAGATCCAAATCAGCCCAGAAGACCAAGATAAGACCACTTTCACTTGTCCATGGGGTACCTTTGCCTACCAGGTCCTTCCCTTTGGGTTATGCAATGCTCCTGCCACTTTCCAGAGAGCAGTACTGAGTATATTCGCTGAGCTGGTTCATGATTCAGTGGAAATCTATATGGATGACTTTACCCCTTATGGTTCTAACTTCCAAGAAGCAGCATAGACACTTCTCAATAGAATACTTAATTATGTCATAATATATTCTATGAACCAAACTCTATCTTTATTAGCAAATAATTTCCACTCAAAAAAATGATGTGGGAGACCAATCTGACCAAAGGGATGTATTAAGAGTGGACCTTAGGATCATTGAAATAGATATGAAATGTTATAATAACTAATATTATTGTTTCAGTCCTTTTAATGTAAGCATAAACTTAATTGAATGTGTGAATTAGTGAGTTCAATGCTTATATATTTCAGCCTGATTGTTTCTTCATCACCTGGTCATGAATCGTATACAACGAGGAGATATGTAGAGTCTCTAATTTCATTCAAGGGCTTTAATCCTTAGTTGTTCCAAGGGCGAACAATAAAAAAGGTGGTATTGAATTATTTATGAACTCCAATGAACTCCAATCTTCCAAAAATGAAGGTCAAATGCATCAATATTTTTCTTCGCTGGTTTGATGCAATTTAGTCACTAAGATGTTGTGATGACTTTTGTGTTTTAGAATTCTTCTTGTAGAAATGAGAACAAGTGCCAAACACACATAAAAATTTCACAAACCAGAGTTGTTTCAGGGCTCCATTGTTAAGCACTTCAGACTTGACTTGGTAATATATATATATATATATATATATATAAACATTTCACCAAGAATATGTAAATGAACCCATATCCTTTCTCATCTAAGCTCCCATAGAAACAAGGATTTGATCTACTTTGTTGGTCTCTTAAATAAATTATAGATCTAACTCTTCAAGATTAATGTCAAAATCCAAATTCTTCACACGAGGCTTAGGAAAGTCCTTGTCGTTCCTTCATCACAACAACAATGATTCTCTATATAGCATCCAAAATCAACCTTTCCTTTTGCACAGGCCTGTAAAGTTCTTTACAACCTTTTGATAACAAATTTTTGTCTCAAAAACCCCTTTGCAATTTCAATGAGACCACAAAGTTGAGACCTTTGAAAATTTAAAGAATTAGATCTTTATTTCTTTTGTTCCTTTGCAAGTATAATCCATAGAGATATTAAGCGTTCAAGGTTTCTTTTCTCCAAGTACATGAGTTACCTTTTTATTGGTTCTTGAGGACCCATTTAACTTTCATGCGGGCCAAAATATAAAGATAAATACTTAGGAATTTGCACAGAAGTAGGATTGTGAGACCATAAGTCTTGTTCATGATTTTGGTTAAATCCGTTGACAAGTCTTCACCATAGATGCTCATAGATCTACAATGAAAGAAAGAAAAATCCTAATCCCAATAGAAAATATGAACCAAAATCCCAGAAATCATTCAGATCTTCTTCCTTCCATATTAATCTACAAAAATTTCTGAAGGTCGCAAAACCTCTTTATGTCAGACAGGCATCAAACACACATTGATTAGTGTTTGATACACTTCACAATTGATGAGGAATGATGATTTTACATAGTTTTTGAAAATGCTGCAAAAATATATTGCACCATTGTGATCCTTGCACAATTATGTTAAAATGAGTATAAATTTTACTATATCCAGTCACTTGCAATTTTGGCCCCTAAGGGAATATTCAAGATTCCACAAAATATTTTGCATGTGAATATTTTAGGGAACATTCCTTGTGGTTATTCCCTAGGAATATTCCTTCTCGATCCATGTTCCTACAATAGGGTTCCACTTGGAAGGTTCTCATTCTCATAGTTCCACTATTCTGAGTTCTAACCTTCGCCCTCAAATCACTCTTCGACCCCGCGTCAAATGAGATGGCATGTTCAAATACTTTCTTGTCGGTGGACATTCTAATTTCTACCCATTTGGTGGGTTGGTTGGACTTTTTAATTGAAGGTGTTCATTGGTTGGTGTCCTAGGTTCAAAACCTGTAAGCCTACCCAATTTTGTTTTATTGTTATTTTAATCAAAAGTCACCTATCTATTGTTTAAAAATTAGTTGTAACACCAGCATAATGGTCTTCCATGGTCATGTTTGATTACCTAATGGTATATAACATAAACCATTAACCACCACTATTTAAATTTGAAGCCTTTGTCATGGAAATAAACCATAATCATTGTTGTTTGTACCGCTGACCATTTTGATGTTTGAAATCGTCGTTTGGTGGAACCACCCGTTTATATAAAACCGTCGCGCTAATATAATTGTTGATTGTTGGCTGATTCAAAGCCGTCAAACATATTAAACCATAGTCGTTTAGAGTTTTGACAACCGCCGGATAAAATTAACCCATTTGGTTATATCTGACCATCTGAAACTCATCAATTAAATTTAGTGGAGTGGCCAGTTTTTGTAGACTCCACCAACCCTTTCATAAACAGTCAAACACAAATACGGTTGGCCATGATATAATATTAAGCCTTGTGGTTGTTGTGCAATGGCAAGCCATCAAAATTTTAGTAAGGATGTCTTGGGGTCAATTCTTGTCAGGTCCTCCATCCATATTTTGGTCAATTCGTTAGGGCCACATGGCAACCTTTCACATGGCCATGTTTCGCCCATTCATTAGGCCAAATGGTATCTTGTGATTGGGCCACATTGGCCAATCATATTGTGACCAATATCTCCATCTAGTAGGGCCACATGGAAACTCCTCATTGGCCCAAGTATTGTGATGATGGTCTTCCATGTGGTAGTCTATGGGAGTTCCACATGGTACCTTGTGTGTCCACTTGCTATCAAAAGTTTAATTGTTTGCCAAAAATTTTAGAAGGGCATATCTTTCATATATGAACTCAGATTAAGGCATTGTTGACGCCATTAGATTTCTTATGACGAGCTCTTCGATCTAGTCCTAGTTTCACTGCAATATAAGTACTTTATTTTTAGGCCATTATGGATCCACCTAGATCACCTCTAAGTGAAAAACTTAAGATATACCTTTCGACACAAGTGTCGACCACAAAAAGGAAGTGTGAAATACCTTGAGGATGAGTCCATTGCATGTCCCTATGATACATATAATCCATTAATGTAAGAGAAATTACTGAAGTTGCCTCTAAAAGGTGTGCCATAACTACCTTTCACAAAGAACGACACTTCCCTTAACAAAAGATGATACATTGAATTCCTTTAAAAGGGGACTTATAAACTTAGGAAGAAAGTATGGGATAACTCTCACAACTAGACACGACTGTTCACATGATAAAAAGTATGCTCCAAAGTATAGGAAAAAATTTGAAGGGTGTTGTAGCAGTGACAATAGGATGATGATCAACAAGCTAGGGAGAATTCGAATGGGACAATGATGATAGGTGGGAGAATATGTTGAGATAATGTTGGTAGGTAATTTACTACATGGACATTGAAACTATAGAAAAATACAATTGTATAAATGAATACCTAGATGGTAGTGAGGAGAGTGCTCAAAATTGCATTATTGTATGTGAATAATACTCACCACATGAAGCAAACAGAGGAAGAAAATGGAGATGGATCAAATGGAAGTCATCGTTCCAAATTCTAATGACCCAAGCAGTGTCAAATCGCTGGAGATGAGAGAAAAGTGACTTACCAGGTACTCATAAGTCATGCTCACTTAGATAAGATTTCAAAATTGAAATTTCAATCTATGATTTATGGTTTAACAAATGCCCCAGGTGATGGAACGAATGATGGGCAACAAGGTAGCTAATGGTGTTAAAAGAACCAATGACACTTGGCCTACCGACAAGGAAGTTCACCGTAGGAGTTCCCAATTGCTATGTATATTGTATGTACATGCATATTACACTGACCAATAGGGTTGAAATTTCAAAACAGACCCACCCATCAAATTTGACGGTTTTCACCACCCCCAGTTATATTCACAATTTCAAGAAAAGATCTTAACAGTTGCGCAATTTTTTATCTGTATTTGACAGATCGTGACGAGTAATTTACCCATCAAATTCCATCCCTATTGACTAGTGAAAACCATCTTAATGACTTCTGCATTGTGATTTGTGCTTGCCTGACCCTACCTACCCTTCATTCTCAACTTTTAAGAACAAATGTGAAAGGTGGATTCCATTAAAGAGGTGAGGAGTTACAGTATTCATGATTTCATTTACTATGGCAACCCTACCACTTGTCCACTCTCCACTTGACTCTGTTATAGAGGTGAGGAGCCATTGTATTCATGATATCATTAATTTAGGATGGCAAACCTACCTCCCACCAACTCTCCACTTTAAGGTACAAATGTAAGAATTTGATTTCATTATGGAGGTGAGAACCAAGAAAAATCTTAATTTTTGTAAAAGAAACGTATGAAACACTCTTGTATTTGTACATCTTCACATGTTGGATGAAAAAAAACTCTAAATAAAAAGGCGCACATATTCGCGTGTTGGAAGCAGACCCATTTACATGTTTTCACCCTTTCTAGTCATCAAATAGAATTTATTCCAAAATCCGCACATCATTTTTAACTTGCTAGTAATTTAGAAAAGTGTCATGGTGATGTGCATTTTGGAAAAGTAAGTGTTTTAAAATAATTGATACACTGAGAGTACTTGGGAATAATGGCAATACATATCAAAGTGAGTTGTTTTTATGCAAAGATGGATAATATTAAAGCATGATGTGATGGGTAAAACTATGGGAATTGAAAAGTTACAATGCTTTTGGCCAACAATGGCTTAAAGACTACACAAGCTAGCTAAAGACGTTGAACAAAAGTGTACGAATAATTGAAGTGCTACCTTCTTCATGCTTACAGGGTTAAATGGTTGAATAAATTGAAGTGTGAGACAAAGCCCTGGAGCATGAAAAATGGTGTTAGTGGGTTTAATGGTTTGTAACACCCTGTAAGCATGAAGAAGGGATGTTATTCTCATGATTATGATCAATGAATGGATTTTTTGTGGGCATTGATATTTTAGATAGAGAGATTGGTGTTTATAAATTGTAAGCACCTGTTGGTGTCAAATTTGTATGTTGTTGCTACAAAATACACAGAATTTGTTAGTGTGTTTCTGGCTCCTTCTAATGGAGGTTGTAAAATGTGGATGCCTTAGGACCTTGGTTTGTGATTGGTATTATGTGCATTATGTCCAATTGTGAAGGTTAATTTAATTTGTCAATTAAGGTGGGATCCACTTAAACCTTTTATTCTTGAATTAATGGATGGATTAATATAAAAGAGTAAAAGAATCAGAAAATTAAGATTCTCGTACTGTGCCATATTTTATTTTTAAATTTAATTTAAATTAGGGCGTCCTAATATTCCAAGTAATCAAAATCAAATTCGGGGAAGTTAGAAACAAATCATTCTAAAGTACTCAAACTTACCTCTATTTGTCTGCAATAATATCAAACTTAATTTATTTTTGGTGAATTAAATGACTTTTTTTTTAATTTATTTCTAGGGAATTATTTTTTTTGGATAAACAAGCCTCAAATATTTTAGTTTAGATATTGTCTGGTACAAATTTTGCATTTAATTAGCCAACTAAGGCTCTGGTTCGGAGTTACCTTGGGTGGAGTCCATAGTATGTGTCTGAATCGCGAACCCACTCATTTGAAGTTCATTCTCATGTTCCAAATTACTCACGTTTTGCATCAAACATTACACAAACCTTTATTTCATGTATTCCCTTTAGAAATTTTTCATTTAATTACACAATTGAAGCTCTCGTTGGCAGTTACTGTGCGTGGAGTCCAAGATATGATTATTGTACTAAATCATCTTCTTTCAATAGTTTTACATGTTGAATTGTATATTTCTCTTACCATAAAATAAAAACATGAATTTTCAGTCTTACGATTGCCACATTTAGGCATCAATATGGAAATTTTAATCCTAAATTTCACTTTTAACTACACGATTGCAAACTTGTAAGATAGCAAAATTGGAAACCAAATTCAACTGTATATTAAATTATCTCAAACAATGATGTACATAGTGTACATATTAATACAATAGGTAAACTGTTGATTCAATTTCCTAGGTCTCGTGGACTCCAATAACTATAATCCTGAGGATTAGGTGTATAGCATTTCCCGCTTAATCCGAAGGGATGTATCAAAGTCCAAGAATGATAACTAAAAATGCAAAAATTCATCTCATCCAAAAGTTGAATGTCACTTAGAAATGGTTTCCAAAGGATGACCACAAACCAAGGATGGTGGTTCTTTAGAGAAAACCACAAACGACGCTAAAATATGGGAGAACTCAAAGGTCTCAACCAGTGATGGTTTAAGGATGACCATCAACTCTGGAACTATCATAGAATTTATTCAAACAAATCAAATTTGGAATAAGTCCTAATCTAGCATCCACTACTAGTGGAAGTGCTCCATAAAAAATCTCAGCATGATAAAAAATGTTAAAGACAACCTTGGCGAATACGAAAATATGAAAGATGAGAATTAGATGCATATATTATTCACATGATATACATTTATAATAAATTGGAGTGACTCATGGATTCATCTCCCAAGTTCTCTTGGACTCCCTTTGACTGTTCAACTTCTTCACCATAACCCTTAGTGGATTAGGTGTCCAACATTCCCCCCCTTAATCTGAAGGGGTATGTGTGAGTCCAAGAAAAGAGCTGTAATAAAAAATGTGAAAAAATGCATGGAACCACTAGGCTAAATGTGCTCTCTGAAATGTTGGTATAAGGTGGTGGATGACCACCAACACTGGAATGCTTAATGAAGTTCCCGAAACTCTTACAAATCTAGCAAGAAGTTGAAATCTTCTGCTAGAGGAATTGTCCCTAATGCTTTGAGGAGGGAGACCTTCAACCTGGAAAAGGGAGGTCTACAACCTGCGGTGGGTTAAGGATGACCACTCTGGAATGCTTAAAGAAATTCCTGGAACTCTTCCAAAACTGGCAAGAAGTTGAAGTCTTCTGCTAGAGGAAGTGTCCCCAATTATTTAAAAAGAGAGGTCTCAACCCCACATAGATGGTTTAAGGCTGACCACCAACCAAAGGAATCCTCAAGGGAATATTTTTCTCTGGCGACAACTCTGAATCTAGTATGGCAGGTTGTGGCTCAACCTCGCTTGATGTGGCTTTAAAGTTTGTATATGACCACCACTTCCTCCCTGTCAGATACAATATGAGAAGATGGAGAAAACTCAACTACAATATTGTTCAATACTATAGAACAAGTTCTAACATATGACTGAAACATCTTCTTAGTTGTTGAAGCCCACTACCAAGAAGTGATCCATCCAAGATGAATCTTTGTTCTTGAAGGAGGCTCGATTTTGAAGTATTTTTTTGAAGAATGAGTGGTTTTATGACAATCCTTGCATGGATGAAGATCAAAACAATGATCTTTCATATGGCCAACTCTGTCACAATATTGGAATTTAACATTCTAGTGTGGTTTTTGTGGAAGAGGAGCAGGATCTCGAAAAACTGAAGATGAATTGTCATAAAGAAATCCAACACTCTAAAACCGGATGGACCTTGAGTAATCCAGAATATGAAAGGACACATCCTTGTCATATCCAAGACCAATTCTATGCCTGCTATGGACAAGCTCTTCCTAAGGTCTGATGATGGACTTGAGAAACGTATGTTGAATTTTTGCTTCTGCATGCAACTCTGCTCTTGAGATGGGTACCACATTTCAATCAATCTTAATCTCATTGATATGATTACTTTCTGGAAGATGATGGGGGCCTGTCTCAATTTTCTGAACAAAAATAGTTTCAGAATGACAACTCTTCTGTTTTAATTCTTCTCGCTGAAGCTGAGATTCTAGTTGTAAAAAATCAATCTTTTCCTGTGCATTTTGAAGACAAATTTGAATATCAACAAGATTGATTTTGCTGATTTTGACTATATCATCAACATAACATAGTATCAATTTTTTCATGAACTCCAATACTATATTAATTCTGGTCATTTTCATTGAACATATCAAGTGAATCTCTCGAATTAGATGGCTAAAGTGGTTGCAATGATAAACAAAGATACCTTGTTGGACAAAATGCTTAGAGATAATTCTGCACAATGGCCAAAATACACTCAAAATTAGCAATATTACCAGCAATCAACCCAAAACTTGCCACAATTCTCGGTAAAGTCAAATGTATTCAGTGCACCAAAACCAAGCCAAGTTTGTTGCAGCTTACAATTAGTATATTATGTTGCAATCTATAAGACCAAATTCAATAAGCTATGAACACTCCATAATCATCCAACGTGCCAAAACAATATGGCACCCAACCCTATTTCTACCGACTTCATGCAATACTTGAGCAAATCACAACAATGTAACCAATATTCCAAAGAAACAATTTTCACCTTGATGGAATCTTCCTATGCCAGTCGATGGAGGCTATACACAATAATTATAGTAGAGGTGGAGATAATAATGTTGCTTATCTGGGAAACCACAATAATGATCTAGACCATACATTCTTGTATGGTGACATTCTCAATGATGAACCAGACAAATCTCTGTGTTACACCTCTATGCAGGTGGAGGCCGTACTAGCTCTATTCGTCCCCAACAACTCATGATAATTCCTAATACAAATTTCCAATCACTGATGGTTCGATGAAAACTTCCTCTAAGGGAATTCTTATATGCTTGTCACTAGATTCTCCAAAATTCATCGTCCTATTTTCTCTTTTCTCGCTCTTAGTTATGACTAACAGGGGTTGGTTTTGCTTCTGATAATGGAAATTTTATTACCAGTCACGGCTCATCCATTTCGCTCAGTCTTTTGGAAAAATGAATCACTATTTAAATCGAATGTGGTAACCCAAAAATAAACATGGGAATTAATTCACACACTTCCACATACGCTACTATCAGTCTGCTTGAATCCTTGATATCTTATCCACATGGAGGGAAACTCACTTGTCCCACTGCCTTACCATTATAGCAATTTTCTTTCAGCCTTCTTCATTGAAATCAGTTTGAATCCTGACACTTCACATTCCAAAAATGAAACATCAATCTTGCATAACCAATGCAAGGTGGGATTGGAATTTAAGGATGCAAGAGGGACCTCATGATTTAATAAAATCCTTTTGGCAAGGAATGTGCCCCATGTCTCACAACAACTGATAATCCATACACAGAGACTCAACGCACTATGTTATACCAGTCGCAATGGAACGACCCTCAAAATCATTCGAAGACAAGCTCAAAGTATAATTTGGTGATTAAACTCTTCGTAGAGAAGCCACTACAAGATTTCCATAGAAGTGTGCTTATTCCGGTATGATCAGACTAGGGAAAAGATAACAACCAATACAAATTTGTTAGCGGAGGAACTTTAGGCCAAGTGCTTCAACAAACTTGAATGGAAACCATTCAAATTATATCATGAACTCAAAAATCAATGCAAGAGTATTGCATAATGAATCAATGTCAATACAATCTCACATATAAACCTCGAGCTTCAATCGAAGAATAGAGAAACCAACCAGGAGTTTCAACGCTCCATTCCCAATAAATGACACTCCAACATAGTGCACAATTTGTGATTGAACACAACATACCCTCCAATTCTTCATTGTAATTGTTGAATTGAATGTTGGAACGTTGTGTTTTTACCTGTTCACCGCAGTTAAAAATAAAATAGTGAATCTACTAGCCACTTGACTTGGAGATTGTGGTGCATGTATAACAGGTGGGTTGTGCAATCTGGAAAATGCTAGTTGGTATTGGGGGTCACACCTGCAAATGGGCCAAAATAACGTACATCCAAAAATAGTGCCATGAAACGAAATTGACACAAAATTTGCAGGGGAAATGGAAGATCTGAGAGAGGTATATAAATACATTATAGTGGAAAATGAGTGCACTGCAATAATAAAAGAGATAGAATGCCAAGGCATCTAAATCAAAGGTGTAGGATTGGCATGCACAAAAAAGGCCATAAAAACTGGTGGCTCAAACAAGATTGAGCGGGTTAGGAACATACCAACTCTGATACCATGTGAAACACAACCATGGCGAAGACAAAAATATGAAAAATAAGCATTAGATTCATATATTATTCATGGATTACTCTTCATCATTGCAAGGTTGGTCAATACTCTCGAACATATCCTATATATTACATGTAAAACCTCTAACATAGTTACCGATCAAATGAGAAAATTACCTAGTACCCATTTTTTTTAGATTGCAAAAAATCACTCGATTTTGAAAACTGGTGATTCATAATACACCTTTTTTTAGTGTGTTTTTAGCACTTTTTTTTTATGTATCAAGTATGCACATTTTTTTAAATGTTGGTGATTTTCATGCTAATTTTGAAAAGTGTTGATGGAGCATCAACACTTTTTTTTAGAGGGCTTATTTTTTACACTTAATTTTTTTTTTATGTATCAAGTATGAACATTTTATTTTTTGTTAGTGATTTTCATCTTGATTTTGAAAAGTGTTAATTAGCATCAACCCTTTTTGTTTAGAGGACTTTTTACACTTTAAATTTTCTAATGTATTAAGTGTGGATACTTTTTTTTAAATGTTAGTCATTTTTATCTTGGTAAAAAAAAAAAACCATAAAAATGTAATAAAAGAACCAAAATTAACTTGTAAAAAAAAATAATAATAAAAAACTAAAAAAAATAAATAAATAAATATCAAAAAATGAAAAAATTTCAAAAAAGATATAATTTAAGAAAAAAAATTAAACCAAAAAAAAAAATCTAAACCCATTTTTTTAGTTAAAAAAATAAAAAAAAATAAAAACCTCCTAAAAAAATAATTTAAATAATTACCAAAATAAATTAAAATAAATTAATTAATTAATTAATTAAATTTAAATTAAAAATAATTAATAATTAATTAAAATTAAAACATATATATGTCCAAACTTTGATGGTGACGGGGTTAGGGTTTCTCTGCAGAGACCGTCTGCAGCCCTCTGTTTCTGCGGTACGACATCGCCTGCCCCCGTAACAACTCTGATGTCGTTCCCCCCCATTTCTCCACTACCCTTAACTGGAAACGGGCTCTCCACCGGCTCATTAGCTTCAGGCGGTTTGTTTTTTCTTCAACCCTCCCTCACTTCACCGACTACCTCCGTTCTTGTTAGCATCAACCTGAAGGCAGCTGTCAGCGGGCAGTCTCGACAGTTATGGATGAGATGGTTGATTATTCCGCGGATCCTTCAGAGGATGTGCCCATCTGGACACACCCCAAGACCACAACGGTGGGTTACTTTACCTTCGAAAGCAAGCTCTCTGATGAAGTTGATGCTCTTCCACCCATCTCCCTCTCTGGCATACCTTCTGTGACGTTGCCTGAGGACGCCCCATCGCTTCCGGACTTCATCTCCCAGCCACTCTCTCCACGTACTCTGGCTTTTGCGGATCCTTTGACAAACCCTAGCGAAAAAACCCTTGAAGCAGTTTCTATATCAAACCCTCCTTCGTCCGCCTCCTGTATACCCTTGGCCAGCAACCTTCTAGTCTCTACTACACAATAACTTGTCTCATCTGCTCCCCTGACCACCAAGGCCCCCCTCTGGGAAATTTCATGAGAATTGGTCCCATCCCAGGTATTTTTGCTTCCATTCCATCAACGGCTGCTACGAGACCTAGGGCATCCCCTTCATCGTTGACTGCACATCCTGCCTCGACACCAGATACTTCTGCTACTAAATTTTGCGAGGTTTCTAAGAAGAAGCGATGCTTGAAGCTCCAAAACTGTGAGGTATTCCTAAAACTCACTGAGGACACTCAATTACTGGACTCATGGATACCACAGAGAAAGTGCTTGTTGGTTGGGTTCACGACAGACATTTCAGTGTGGAAAAGCTTCAACAATGGACCTCAGAGGTCTGGGGTCATCACCTGAAAGATCCCCCAAAGGTTGAAACATTCACTAAAGGTTGGTTTGTACTTCGGTTCAGCTGTCTTGCACACACCAACTAGGTACTTTCTATAGTATGGCACATTGATCAAGCACCAGTTTTGCTCAGAAGATCGATGCCTATGTTTGACCCAGAACAACAGAGGGTCAATGCTGGACCCATATGGGTACGCCTTCCAGGGCTACCTCTACATTTCTAGATGGAGGATGCTTTCAAGCGGATTGGAAATTCCATTGGCACCTACCTCACATATGATGACTCTTTTCAGAGTACGAGGCACATGGCTATTGCCAAGATTCTGGTTCACCTAGATCTCTCCGATGGCCTTTTGGAGCACATTAACATTCAATGGAGGAATGCAACAAGGAGGCAGATACTGGATTACGAGGGTTACTTGTATAAATATTGTCCACTTAACGACAAGGGCTTCAAAAATATGCCGATTCAGGAACCAATGGCACGGGAGTCCCTAATTCAGGAGGAGCAGCCTCAGAATACGGAGCCTACAGAAGGGATGGCCGAGATGCAGATGACCTCGATAGACAAGGTTACGGACTCACCATCGACCACTCTGAAGAAGCGTGGCAGACCTCCCCATCGACCTCCTCCCCTGCCTCCAGCACGAACTCGGGCGACCTCCGGTGACTCACATTCTCTGGGTAAGAGCTTACCCTTCACTTCATCCTCTCCTTGCTGCACATCTTTTCTTGATATCATCACATCTGGTTTACTTTCCAGTATATCATCTGGTGTAAAATTTGGTTTGGGTCCAGCCTCTATTTCTGTTGCCTCTCCCCCGATATTTTACCATGTTGCATCAAGACCCGTTTTTACCCCCACTCCTTCCTCCCCTTCGATTTCCCCTCTTCCTCCATCTTCCACATTCTTTCAGGCACCCCCTGTAACTGGTTATCTGACATGCTCAAAAGCCAAGAGACAGGCTTTGGACCATGTCAAGCTTGATATCATTCCCTCACCCCCTCCACATAAGCTCCATAGGGGAAGACCTTCCTTGCTCACTATTGCTCAATCTGTGGCAGGAGATGAGATTACTTTGGGCAAACAATCCACTATACCTGGGGTACCTAGAGCTAGAGAAACCCCCTCTGAGCTCCCTCCATGAAGATCATCTCCTTCAATTGTCAGGGGCTTGCTAGGCCTGACAAAAAACTAGCACTCTGTTGGTTAATTACAACCAACTAGAATGATATAATCTTTCTATAGGAGACTCTTGGTCCTGCTACTGTCATTTCCCATACCCTTCAAAATATGTTTCCTAGGTGGTTATTTATTGGATTGGATGCACTTGGAAGATCTGGGGGTATTTCCTTGGGATACAACTCTCATTCTATTAAGCTACTCAATTGTTGGGGAGGGAAAACCTCCTAGATTCGGACCTGTTTTTGGCAGACCATCTGATTCTTGGAGGGGATCTCAATTTTTCCATTGGTCATGTTGATTCTTGGGGACATGGAGCACAAAGGGACTCTCTATCTGATTATTTCTCATCCATCCTAGATTCACATCAGTTGATTGATATCGCTTCAGCTAAATTACAAGCGACTTGGACGAATAATAGGACAGGGGAACATGGTCTGACTTGCAGACTTGATCACTTCTTGGTGAAAGAGAAGGTACTTGATCTGAGTTTTCACATCCGAAAATGGGTTGGATCTGGGGGGATCTCTGATCATCTTCCCATCTATATGGATATTGAAGGGGGTAGAACAAAGCCTAAGGGACCTTTGAAATTCTGCTCTGCCTGGCTCAAGGAAGACTCTTATATAAACATGGTCTCTAAATACTGGAAAGAAAACCCTCCTAGGGCTGGGGGTAATATCACAAATGGTTTTATTCAAAATCTTACAGAGTTGAAGAAAATGTCCAAACAATGGGCTCACAACAAAAGGAACTTGGATGAACACTCCCTGCGACAGATAGAATCTGAGTATCTGTCTTTGAAAATGATCAGGGAGGATTATTCACTTCTATTGAACACAAGGAGAAGATCACATCCCTATACTCTACTAGAGAGAAAATTCTTAAGGATTGTGAATAAGTCTAGTGATTAAGAAGTAGGTCAATATGGATGAAGGATGGGGATGCAAATACCAAATTCTATCATAAGTTCGCCAATGGAAGGAAGGCAATTAATACTATTTGGCAGCTTCGGAATGAACAAGGACAGGTTGTCAACACATTTCAACAACTGGCTGAGCTGGAAACCTCTCACTTCAAACGAATTTACAGTGCCCTGCGGGAAGCAAATCTGGTAGACATCATTAGAGTGGCACAACTTTTTCCGAGGTTCGTAGATCAAGAGGAGGAAGGGGACCTGAATAAAGCAGTTACTCTAGAAGATTTGGAGGCCACCCTAAAGTGGTTTAAAAAAGACAAAAGCCCAAAACCTGATGGATGGTCAATTGAGTTGTACTTGGATTTTTTTGACATCATAGGTGAAGATCTGCTAAAAGTTGTTGAGGATACCAGAATCAGCGGAAATATAGCAGCATCCATCACTTCTACCTTCATAGCGCTCATCCCAAAAACTGATAACCTGGTCTCCTATGAAGAATATCGCCCTATCTCACTCTACAATTGCATTTACAAGATTATTGCAAAGATCATTGCCAACTGGATGCAGCCCATTCTATCCAACCACATCTCACCAGAACAATTCGCCTTCCTACAAGATCGACAGATTCATGTGGTGGTGGGCACTACACAGGATGTATTACATACTCTACATATCAAGAGATGCAAAGGGAGTGGAACAGGGTTGTTGATAGCCTATCCAAAGAAGCTGCAATCGAGGAGCTAGGCATCTGGATGATCTGGGAACTGCGCGATGGAGATCACTATCAATACTACCACCGACCGTTTACGGATATAATTGCATAATTTTCTATTGGCATATGAACATTATTATTTTGTGTATATATTTATAGCATGAAGGACTTCTCAGTTTTAATATATTGTAGTTTTTACATTTTTATATATATTGTTGCCTCCCTGCGTGGATCAAGGCAACAATTTTTTTATCACTGTTGATGATGACAGTCATGTCTTGGATATGCTCTGAATATGCATTTATGCATCTACAAAATGTAATTTCCTTTTATTAATGAAATTATGATTTTTCCCAGGGAAAAAAATAATAATAAAATTTAAAAATGAATTAAAATTTAAAAAATAGAAACAAAAAATTAAATTTTAAAATTTAAAATAAAAAAGCTGAAGAAAATAAATTTTAAAATTAAAAAAAAAACAAAAAACAAAAAACAAAACATGCCTCACTCCACCCAACTCACCCCTCCTTCCTCCCCACACCATTCCACCCACTCTCCCCAACCACCTTACCCACCCCACCTGGCTCACCCCTCTCTCTCCCCCTTCCACCACACCCCTCCCACACCTCCTCACCCACCCCACCCCGCTCACCACACTCTCCATCCTCCCACCCACTCCATGCCTCCCACACCTCCCCAACCACCCTCCCTTCCCTCCCTCCCTCACACCCCACGCCACCCTCCCTGCCCAACGACGCCAAGGCCCAACTAACCCGAGGTGGCAAGGAGATAATTCCCAGAATCACCCCTCACAACCTCGAGTCGGTTGGCCCGTGACGTGGACAGGGAGGGAGGGTGGAGTGACGTGCGAGGGAGAGGGGTGGGGAGCAGTCGAAGGGAGGGCAGGTTGGTGTGGGCAGGGTGTGGAGGAGTGGGAGGGACGGGCGAGGTGGGATGCGAGGGGTGCGGTGGGTGCGAATGGAGGGCGGGGTGGATGGGTGGGGAGGGAGCGTGGGGTGGGGAGGAGTGGGAGGAAGGGTGGGTTCAGGTGGATCGGGTGTGGTGGGAAGGAGAGTGAAAGAGGGCAAATTTTGTTTTTAAATTATTTTATTTATTTATTTACTTTTTTTGTTGATTATTTTATATTTTGTTATTAGGAGGTTTTTTTAATTTATTTTTAACTTATAAAAAATGATTTAGATTTTTTTCCCCTTAAATTATATGCATTTTTTTTAATATATTTTCCTTTATTTATTTATTTTTATTTTTTACTTTTACAAGTTATTTTTAGTTTTTTTTTTTATATATTTTTTTATATTTGATTTATTTTTTTGGTCGTGAATCAGCCCCTTGCCACCCCTGACCAGTTGGGCCTCCGGTGGGTGGGGAAATTTTTTATTTTTTTAATTTAAATTTTTTAAATTTCTTTTTAATGTTTAATTTTACTTTTGTAACTTTTTTTATTTTCTTTTATTTTTTATTTGGTTTTATTTTTTTTTATTTTTTTTAACTTAAAAAAAATATCTTTAAATTTTTTTTTCTTAAATTATGTCCATTTTTGAAATCTTTTCCTTTTTTCTTTTCTTTTTTATTATTATTTTTTTGTTTAAATTTTACAAGTTAATTTTGAATTTTTTTATATTTTATAGTTTTTTTGTCATTCATATATATATATATATATATATATATATGTGTGTGTGTGTCATTTTTTTTATGTTTTATTATTTGTTATGATTATTATTTTTTATTGTGTTTTTTTTATTGTTTTTTTTCAATATTTAAATTTTTGTTTTCTTTTGTATTATTTTTTGTGTTTTTTTTATTGTTTTAATTTTTTCCAATATTTGAATATTTGTTTTCTTTTGTATTTTTCATTTTTATTTATTTATATATTAATTTTACGTGCAATTTGATAGTTGATAATTGATTTTAATTTTTTAATAGTGGATAGTTGATTTTAGTTTTTTCGTTATAATGAATTGAGTTTGCCCCACAATGTGTCAATTTCATGGTTGGTCTTTAAGTTTTCATTACAATGGGTCGAGTTCACCTATACCGCGTGTCAATTTGATGGTTGATTTTTAATTTTTTTTTTGCAATGTATCAAGTTATCTTAGGTTAAGATTCTAAAATCGTTATACATTTAGCATTTAAAAAAAATTACTCTTGGTATAATAACTCTTTCATTTAGGTGTTCATTTTTAGAGTTTTTTTAGTCATGAAATTTTTCCATAATGTCATGCTTGAAATATTTTGAAAACTTAAGATTGTTTTGTAGTCATAATCTTTGGTTTTAATTCCATGGTGGAAAAATTGTCAATATTTTAGTGTTTTTCTATGTCGTGATATTTTATCTTTAATGCTATGGTTGAAAAAAAATAAGTATTTTTTCTTAGCACCATGCCTGAAAATTGTTGGAATTATAAGGTGTTTCAAATACATGATATTTTAAATTTAATGTCATGCTAAAAAGCATTGGAATTTTAAGACTTTTCAAAGACATGATATTTTATTTTTAATGTCATGCTTGAAAATCATTGGAAATTTAAAGTTTTTCAGAGTCGTGATATTTTATTTTTAATGTCATTATTAAAAATTGTTGAAAATGTACCTTGACAAAAAATACGTTATTCTAACATCAACACTTTTTGTTTTCAGGGTGTTTTTTGCACAAAAGAATTTGGTTCTTAGTGTCATTTTAAAAAAAAATTTGAAAATGTATGCCAAAAAAAAAAAAATTCTAACATCAACACTTTTCATTTTCAGCTTGTTTTTTCATGTTTTTTGTGGGTTTTTGGACTAGAGTACCCGTTTTGAGGTAATAGTTCCCGTTTTATCAGTAACTATGTTTTCTTGGTTGTTTTGGACCAATCCCAAGAAGCAATCCATCCAAAATTTAGTTTCTCTCTTGCACTAGTCTTCTTCCTGGAACATATGTTTGAACAGTGATTGTGCTTTCCACAATGCTCACATGGGTGAAGATCAAAACATCAATCTTTCACTTGTTCAACTCTATCACAATGTTGGCATCGATCATTTTTTTCTAGAATGACATCATACAGAAATCCAGCACTACAAAACTATATAGGTTTAAAAAAAAATAGGAACATGAAAAGATACTTCCATAACATCCTTATTATATCCCAAACCAGTTCTGTTTTTGTTGTGTACAATTTCTTCCCATGGTATTATAAATATTTTTGGAAATATGCAAATGACTCTTCCATACCCTTTTTTGAACATTAATACTCCTGAAATGGTGTTATCAACGAAAACGTGCTCAAATTTACAACTCATTTGCTGAAGTTCATCTCATTGGAATTGAGATTTGAGTTGCAAAAACTTGATCTTCTCTTGTGCATTTTGTAAACAATTTTTAATGTCAGACATGGTGTTCTTGTCAATTTGGACTATGTTAAGAACTGTAGATGTCATTAGGTTGAATAATAACTCTAACAAATCATTGATTCTTATAATTTTCTTCAACTTCCTATCAGAGAAAAGCTAGCAATTAACTTTGAAAAAGGGGTGTCGACCACCACCAAAAATTGTTAATTTTAAGCAACAATGGTATGTTTTATGCTTTAGAGCAATTTTACTTTAATTTATTTATGAGCCCAATATCAATTTCAGTTTAGCAATAACATAAACATGTAAGTAAAATGTTGATAGAACATAAACAAAAACAGTAGAATACAATCCAAGACAAGAGGACACAAGATGTGGCACCAACCAGGGAAAATCCCCAATGTGGGGAAACCCTTGATAAAATCTTCTTTAGTCTTCAATAGTTCAGCAGAGAGAGATAGTACAATTTAAAATTTTTGATAATTTATAACAACGAAAGAACCCTAAGTAGAAAAGTCAATGTTGGTTAACAAGCCAAATTTGACCGTCAAAGATACAGCCAACTTCAATCAACTTCAGCCTCCAAAAAGAAAGATGAAACAACCCTCAAAACAGTCGAATTCTACCTAGTCAAAGTCTGGTCAAATAGTCAACCTACGGTCAACCCTAACCACAGTCAACGCTGGTAAAAAATCCTTGATTTTCATGACCAGAATTGTGACCTACTTAGATAGAGATTCCTCACCCAAACCGAAGTCAAAACAAGTCAATGTAGTGAAACAACCTCCCAGCAGCTCGGTCAACGCTGGTCAACATAGTAAAATGAAAACCTAGTTCACACATGTGGAGAGAGAGAATACTGCCTCAGATAGTGTGCCCAATCATAAGAGGAGAGAGATATGCGTGATGATATGATGGTGAAAATGACTTCAGGTCTTCTTCTTTTTATATGCAACGTTGAGGATGAATTGGGGGCTTGTGTGCCTGTTTTGCTTACTAGCCGACCTTGACAATTTGTCCATAATATAAATAAATTCATATCTTCATTTTTACATGTCAAAATCAGATGATATTTAGATCAATCCTACACCTCTCCGAGAGAGGAGCCTAATAAAAATATCGGTTATCATAAATAAGATGACCCATGTGGAATTTGGCCCTAGTTTCCAATTTTAATACTCCCTCTCAATTAGGGAGAACTCCACCTGCTAATCCATCTGCCAATCTATACCATCTCTGCCATTCATGCACTACTCTGCTTTGCTCTACTAAAATATGAAGAAGAAGAAGTGATCGAGAATGTATCATACCATTCTCTACTGACCCGAAGTTAGTTCTAATCAAAAGAGTGTGTCTCATACCACTCTTACTGACCCGAAGTCTGTTCCCATTTATCCCAGATCAATATCAGACATCCTAGCATAGGGAGTATGGTAATATTCAATGTGTCCATCGGTAGTACTATGGTCCCTATCCTCATTTCCCTACTCATTGGCCAGATGAGAGGTACTTCCCATGAGTCCCAAACTGCATGGGTAGTATATATCGGCAGGAGCAGGATGAACCCCTCGTCCTGCTTATATGTCACCAAGGGGTATCACAGGGGAAGGATGAATGACTCACCCTATACACAAAAAACCACTAGGGGAAGGCTAAACCACTCACCCTATGGTTGCTCATCACTCCAAGAAGTACCCGAAGCCCACCGGAGCTCCCAGAGCTTAATGTCCATCTCATACAGGACCTTCATAAGAGGGTATCTCCACAACTCCAAGTCGTTCTCAGAAGGCCAAGAATTTTACCTTCCACAGGGGCTTTGTCAGAATATTGACGACCTGCTCATCAGTCCCAATGTGATGGAGCGATCATGGAACACGAGATTCTCTGATAATCGAATCCCACTCTGGTTGTCACAGAAGATCACTGTGGTATCTAGCACATGTCCAAACAGCTCACTGAAGAGATTCTTCAACCAGAAATCTTCACAAGAGGCCATACTAGTAGCTATGTAATTTTCCTCGGCAATGCTCAAGGCAATCGACTTCTTCTTCCTACTCACCCCGAATATCGAAGCAGAACCCAAAGAAAAACAACATACATAAGTGCTCTTGCAATCCACCACACTACAAGCCAAATTATCATCAAAATAGCCATGCAACCTCACATTTCCGGTAGTGTATCTCAATCCATGAGTGATTGTGCCTCAAAGACATCTCAGAAGGTTCTTGGCGGTAATCCAATGTATATGATGAGGCTCAACCATGTATTGGCTCAATGTGTTAATTGCAAAACATATGTCAAGATGAGAGTTCACCAAGAACATTAGTTCTCTAATGAGTTGACGATACTCAAAAGAATTTCCCAATTTAGGTCCAACAGCACTACCACATAACTTCTTAAAGTTAAGTTCCATCGAAGTAGTCACAGGCTTGTTGTCCACCATCCCAAATATTTCCAATATCTTCACAACATATTTTCCTTGAGAGAGGAAAATTTTACCTCGCTTTTTCCAGACCTCCAACCCTATCAGTCCTAGGTCCTTCATCTCAAATTCAAAATCCAACTCCCTCTTACATTTTTGAATGAGAGGGTTTGCACATGTCAGAAAGAGGCCATCCACATAAAGTACCAGAATGAGAGGTTTATCATTCTCAACACTAAAGTAAAGGTTCAGTTCAAGTTCACTTCCACTGAATCCCAGCTTCATCAAATAGCTATCAATCCTCTCATACCAAGCCTAGGGTGCTTGCTTCAATCCATAGAGAGCTTTCTTCAACCTGCATACATGAGATTCTCAATCATGAACTTCAAACCCCTTGGGTTGTTCCACATAGACTTCCACTTTGATTGAACCATGCAAGAAGATGGTCTTGACATCCACCTGATGTAGGTTCCATTCTTGCGAGGCAGCAAGGGATATGATCGAGTGGATGGTGGTGTATCGAGCAACAAGTGCAAATATCTCATCGTAATCTACACCTTCCTTTTGAGAGAAGCCTCAAGCAACAAAGTGAGCCTTGAACTTTTCTGCACTTCCATAATCTCCATGCTTGATTTTGTACAACCACTTAGAAGTGACAATTGATTTGTCCTAGGGTCTAGGGACCACATCCCAGACATCATTCTTCATAATTTACTCATATTCTTCATTCACAGAATACTTCCATACTTGTTGCTTAATGGCTTCTTCAAATGATGAAGCCTCATTTTGAACGATAGTACTTATGGTGATCAAATATCCTTGGTACTTGTTCCACTTCTTGCTTTCACGGAAAGTCCCCCTTGGTGCAATTTGCCTTTCATCATCTTCGAGAGTCTCCTGAAGCCATGAGGGTCTCCTCTTGGAGGAGGAACGCTCATGAGAGAGTGGATCACTAGGATCCATAGGTTCATCAACATCAAGCATTGTTTCTCTCTCTTTTTCACCCTAATTTCCTATGTCAGATTCTTTGTCCTTCCTTAGGATAGGAAGGTTGTTGATCTTCCTAAGGGGAATAACATCGTCGAAGGTGACATCATGTCTTATCTCAACTTCCTTTTGACCAGCCACATAAATTCTATATCCCTTAGAATTTTCACTATAGCCCACAAAGATTCTTCTCTTCCCAGATGCACCGAATTTGCTTCTTTTATCTTTCGGAACATGAAAATATATGGGGCTTCCAAAAATTCTAAAATGAGAGACATCGGGTTTCTTACCAATGAACATTTCTTTGGGAGTCTTGGAGTCTAATGGGCATCAATTTTGAACATATACAACGGTATTTGCAGCTTCACCCCATAGAAACTTTGAAAGACCTTGATCATGAAGCTTGGCATGGACAGCTTCTACAATAGAGCGATTCTTCATTTTAGCCACACCATTCTTCTCGGGACCATATGGCGATTTAGTCTCCCTCTTAATGTCAACTTCTTTTCAATAGTCTTGGAATTCATTGGATTCATACTCAGTCCCATTATCAGTCCTCGGTATCTTGATTTTCTTCCTGGATTGGTTTTTGATCAAGGATTTGAAATGTCAGAACCAGGTGAACACTTCATCCTTCTTCTTCAAGAAGTAGATCCAGGTCTTGTGAGAATAATCATCAACAAGTGTGATATAATATAAGTATCCTCCCAAGGAGTTTACGGGCATCATACCAGATATGTCGAAGTGGATCAATTGCAATATGTTTGTGGTCTTTCTATTACTTGAGGGGAATGGTCCTCTTTTAAGTTTTCCTTTGACACATCCCGAACATACACCTTCATGCTCTACTTTGAACTCGGGCATACCTGTCATCATCTATCTCACATCACATAGGGCCTTATAATGAATATGGTTGAACCTTCGGTGCCATAGTTTAGATTGTAGAGATGTGTCACAAGACATGGCTCCCCATGGACTTCCTCCAACATGTTACAAATTGTCAACCTTGAGATCGCGTACATATAGTACTTCTTGCAAATGAATAGTGTTACCTTGATTCAATTGAAGGGTAACATTCCCTAGTCCCTCCACGGGATAGGTGGCATCGTCTCCAAGGATGATGTCCAAGTTTGTCTCCTTTTATATGAGATTAGAGAGGGCTTCCTTGTATCTAGTTAAGTGCCTTAAGGCACCAATATCAATCAGCCAATTTCCTAAAGTGTCTGGAGGAGAGGCAGTGGAGAGGGCCGATATAAGATAGTACTCTTATTTCTTATTTTTAACAACATTGGATTCATCACACCTGGAGATCCTTGATTTCTTGGAGGGTTGACCATTTCCTTGATGTCCCTTATTCCATTTTCCTTTGCCATTGGACTTGCCATTCCTTTGTTCGTTTTTGTTGTTGTTGAAGTTTCCCCTGGAGTTGTTATGCTAGTCATCATCTCTAGGTCTATCCATTTTATTAGGACACTCCCTTGCATAGTGGCCAAACTTATTGCAAACAAAGCACTTGCCCTTCCTTCCTCCATTAGATCCAGGCTTTTCATGGAAATGACCTTTAGACCCTGCATTATTCCTCCTTTTGGCATGAGCAGAGAACGCAGTGGGGTTGCTTCTATTAGAAGACATTTCTTGCTCCACCATTCGTGTTTCTTCTTGAATTCATCTCGACATAAATTCTTCAAACCATGGAATTTGATCATTGTTGAGTATAGTGGTTCTAAATACATACCACTCAGGTGGGAGTCCTCCAAAGGTGGTGAGAGTAAAGTTCCCTGTCAAGAATGATTTCTCCAATTGAGAGTAGATCATTCTTGATCTCATTAATCCTCAAGAAATAGGATTGAATGTCCTCATCCTTGCCCTTCTTAATATCCTTCAACTTATTCTTGAGAAAGAGAATTTGAATAGTATTACTAACCTGGAACATGTTGACCAACATGTCGTATATCTCCTTGGAGGTATTCAATTCAAAGATATAGGCCACCAAATGCTTGTCATTGGAATCCCTGATAATCTTCTTCGCTTTGACTTCAACCTTATTTTACTTGGTATTTGCCGCAGGAAGCGCATTGGAAGGAGGCTCAAGGATTTTACCTTGTACATAATCCATCACTTCCTTCTCTTCCAAGGTGGAATCAAGAGACATCTTCCATCCATGATATTAAGATTTATCATGGAGCTTGTCTTCAACCGAGAAGTAGGATGAGGAACCCATTGAGTCTTTTGTCCTTATCCAATTGTCTTTAGAAATTGCTCTTTCACTCTTGCTTGGGCTTTCTCTTCACCTCATCTCTGATACCATGTTAATTTTAGGCAACAATGGTATGTTCTATGCTTTAGAGAAATTTTATTTCAATTTATTTGTGAGCCCAATATCAATTTCAGTTTAGCAATCACATAAACATGTAAGTAAATTGTTGATAGAACATAAACAGTAGAAGACAAGCCAAGGCAAGAGGGCACAAGATGTGGCACCAACCAGGGACAAACCCCAATATGGGGAAACCCTTGATCAAATCTTCTTTTAGTCTTCAATCGTTCAGCAGAGAGAGATAGTACAATTTACAAATTCTGATAATTTATAGCAGCAAAAGAGCCCTAACCAGAAAATTCAACGTTGGTCAACGGGGAAGATTCGACCCTCAAATATTCGATCAACTTCAGTCAACTTCGTCCTCCAAACAACAAGATGAAATAGCCCTCAAAACAGTCTAATTCTACCCAGTCAAAGTCTGGTCAAATAGTCAACCTACGGTCAACCCTAACCACACTCAACACTGGTCAAAACTTCTCAATTTTTGTGCCCAAAATTGCGACCTACTTATACAGAGATTCCTCACCCAAATCAAATTCAAAATAGGTCAATGCATTAAGTCAACATAGTCAAACAACCTCCCATCAACTCGGTCAACAGTGGTCAACACAACAAACATAAACTCTAATTCACACATGTGGAGAGAGAGAACATTGCCTCAGATAGTGTGCCCAATCACAAGAGGAGAGAGAGATATGTGTGATGAGATGAGGGTGAAAATGACTTGAGGTCTCCCTCTTTTTATATGCAACATTGAGGATGAATTGGGGACTTGTGTGCCTATTTTGCTTGCTGGATGACCTTGACAATTTGTCCATAATATAAATAAATTCGTATCTTCATTCGTACATGTCAGAATCAGATGATCTTTAGATCAATCCTACACCTCTCTGAGAGAGGAATCTAATAAAAATATTAGTTGTCATAAATAAGATGACCCATGTGGATTTTGGCCCTAGTTGCCAATTTTAACAAAAATGCACCCATTTACAATGTAAAATCAACAAGAAAGATGATTATCGGTACAAAAGAGGAAGGGAAAATGTGTTTAGTATGATCTACACCTTCTTCCCTGAATCAATAGATAATTGCATTAATATTTGTTCTAAAGGAAACGGCTCGTTTGTTGGGGGTGTTAGATTTAGGTATTTGAATGTGGAGTTTGTCTCCCACTATGGTTACCAGATCAAACTTTCACCACAAGCTTCATTAAAAAATAGGTACAGTAATCACTACTGCAATAGACTTGAAACCCAAAAGCTTAGTTAAGGTTTCAAATCAAATATATCCAGAAAAAAACAAAAATCATCTGACCTTGATAGCCAAAAAAACTACAGTGGCGGTCTTCAAGAGTTTAATATGCTTGTTTCCTCTGTGGAGAAATACTCGACGTCGATGAAATTCCTTTTATTTACGAGCTAAACATTTTTATGAATTTTTTCGATAAAATTTTCTCAATTCTACATCGCTTGGGGTAATCTTTTCTTCGGTCTGTCGTTTCATAGTCTCAAACATTCGGCATCTTGGTACACACTTACGTAGTTGGTACTTCTCTTACATTCAATTGGCATAAAAAAATTTCACTAGGGTATCTTCAGAGCAGCCAATTCTCAGATGATGTAGACACACAAATATGCCAAGCAACAACTTTGAGACACAACAATCATTAGCTTCTCTCTAAGACAACATCCTTGCTAACTACCACACTTTGAGCATACATTAATATCCTTTACGAAGTCCCAAGCAATCAAGTCCCTTCCCCCCCCCCCCCCCCCCCCATAAATTCATCTTCATATCATTCGTATAAGGTAGTGAAACATGAAACATCTTCTTCACAACATAGAAATCTTTCTGCCTTTTTTTCAGTGTGACCTTCTGGAGTTGAATAATTTTAGATTTTCGATGGATTAGATAAAACTAGAAGTGAAGTTTCATAGTAATAGAGCATTTGTGTACCTTCAAACCGTGAATTAAAGTAGGCACATAGGAAAAAATATGCTTCAATGCTACGTCAACATGCGTATCAGACGTTATGGGGTATTTTCCTCTCGCGTCACAGGTGATACATGACATACATATACCATTATCCAACCAACATGTGTGTGAAAATACCGTTCCCAATTATATAAATTGAACCATGTTCATGAGCTGTCAAAATCAAGTCAACATGTCAAGCACCAAACCATGGAAATCAAAACTAGGCGAGATACATATATGAGTCATATTACCCAGGAATCTAGTTACTCCCATGCAAACTGGAAATTCGACAAGAGGTCTCCAAAATGACTTACACAAATTTTCCAAGTTCAATTGGCACCATCCAAATAACATAAACGAAACTAACCAGAAGCTAAAAAAATTCCACAAACTTACAAAGGCTTGTAGCAACATCTCTAAATCTAATTTAATCTGGATTTTTGGGATCAAATTATATCATAGCTTCTCTATCTCTCATCCTTGAGAAAACTAGTCGGATCTCCATGAGGGTATGGCTCAGATAATATTATCAAAACGACCGATGGAGCAACATCTTCCATGTATGCTGGTCTACTCACTGGTTTTACTAGGAAAACACTTCGAAAATATAGATACAGAGGTAGAGAAATTTTAGTGGTATTCTTCGTTTGCTTCAATGGATTTCATGCATCCTCCTTTGAATCTAACTAAGGTTTTTTTCCTTTACTTAAATGGAATACCCACGATCAATTTTATTTTGCAGACAATGTTCTATTGTTTTGATGGCAGTTAACTCATTTTTCACTATCACTGGTGGTGTCGATTATCCTCTCAAAAAAATAGAATATTTCGACCATTTTGATTCATCTCCTTGTTCCACATCAATCGATTATCATGCTCTTCAAGAGTTAATGCAGACTCTTCACAATGTTCTTGTCTTATTGCTCTCATATTCTGCACTCCTTGTGACTGCGTTGAGATGAGTGTTAACAAAAATTAGGCCGCCATTGCCCATAGTCTTTGTAGTTCACCAATCATGCTCTGTTTACCAATGATCTCTGCTTCACCAATTCTCCATAGTAAGTCCATACAACCGTTGCTCATTCTGGAAGAAAAAGAAAATTAACCTTTGATATGATACCACGGTAAGACAACAAAATTGGAAACCAAATTCCACGGTATATTAAATGATATCAAAGAATGTCAATGTACATAATGTACATATTAATAAAATAGGTAAACCATTGATTCAGTTTCTTAAGTTTCTTGGACTCCAATAACTATTCAACATAACACAACTAACCTAATCTATAATCCCAAAAATTCGGTGTCTAGCAAAACTGAGTCTTAACTGAAAAACCAATACATATAGTTGAGTATTCCCAAAGTGAACTCACTGAAATCTTAAATAGATGTGAATAACAATGATCATTGTTCAGCATGAAGTATTATTTTAATCATCCCACTTTGCACTCATCAATTATAATAAATCAATTTAGAGTTTATGTCATCCTCAGAGACCCATGACACAAAGAAGTGATTAGTTTTAAAAGTCTTTGTCAAGATGCTTTAAGAAATCTAGCTGTAAATAATTTTATTGGAAAGAAAAAAATTAATATTTATTAATAAGACACAACAATCTGCTAAGAGGCTCTTAGAATGATATAATTGATTACTGCACTTGATTTTAAATTTCTACAAATATATGTTAACCTATATCTTAGTAAACATGTGTTAACGTTGATGTTTATGTTTTTAGATTTCAACATATTTATGTTAGTGGAAACTTTCGGTATCTGCCAATATTAAATAAAGTGCCACCTATATATATAACTGATTGTTTATGAAAAAATTCTTTATTTCTCATTATTAAATTAAGTGTTAAATGAGGGTGATGATTGATTTAGTACAAGTTCTCTGCAAATGATAGAACAACATAGTAAGAGATCTGAAAAGCAACACAAATTCGTTTGGGGAGGCGGAATAGCTAGGGTTTTCTTTCGGCTCTTGCAGCCGCCGGCGCCTGCGGCGGCAGGGCTTGCCTCTGGTGTAGCTTCTGGCCGCTCTTCCATCGCTTGGTGCTTCGACGCATTGTTGTGCGGCCATAGTTTCTTTGTGTACCGGTGCCGGGGTTCGCTGTGCCAGGTGGGATTGAAGCTCTGCGATTTCTGTAGCCTGTGGAGGGGTTTCCGCCGCTTCCTGCGGACCTCTTCCCTTGCGACGTGCTGTTTACCTCAGCGAGGCTCTGCACCCTACCTCCTCTGCTTGGGCTCTGAGGCTCTGCGACAGGGTTCCGGTGTTTTGCATTGTGCTTTGTTTTGGGAGGCGGCGGAGCGAGTTCATAGTTACTGATTTCCGGTGGTTTTTTGCTCTACTTCCGTGCTGCTCTGCTTTGGCAGTCTCACCTGGAGATTTTTGGACTTGGGCGTTTTTGTGCTGAGCCGCGGAGCGGGTGCGAGGGTTTTGTTGGGTTTCTCGATACTCTTCGTGGGGGCGAGGTGGCTGCCCTAGCCGCCTCTGCCCCCGGAATCGATCCGTCTCTGCTCTGTTGGGACCTGATGGGTTCCCTTGCTGAGGCTTTGGGTCCTTTTTTGGCAGCTTGCTGGTTTTCCTCTGCAGTTTATATGGAGCGTTGAGGGATCTGAGGTGTGGAGTCTGTCTCTGCATCGATTCGTGCCGCTTTCATCATGGCTGTACCTGGATGTTTTCTTCTGGTTTCTGAGGATGTATGGGTGGTATCTTCCTCTGGTTTCTTCGGTTTCAGGAGCAGAGTTTGAGGGGGTGGAGGAGGATGTGGCTTCCTCCATTTCGTGCCTCTCCTCCTTATCATGGCGGCCATTTCGAATTTTCTGCTCATTCCTCAGGAGCTTATGTGGTTTTTTTCTGTTATTTTTGTTTGGGGATGGGTTGGGGTATCCTCCTGTTGGGGTTTACACACCCATTTACTTGCTGCCCTCTCTGAGGGCTCTTCTGCATACTTCTCTTGAAGTATTGCTTTTGTAAGTGGTTTACCCACACTACAGCATATGCGTTCAGCATCTACAACATGTAATTTTCTGATTTAATGAAAATTACGAATTCTCTTCTTCAGAAAAAAAAAATTAAGTGTTAAATAAAAAAAATGATGATTTTTTATTAATTATATTTTTATATAAAAAAATATCACAAAAATAAAAGTAAATATTAAAAGTCATGTAAAAATATCAAATTTAGCTATTCCAAAATCTACATTGATATTATGATTTTTTTAAGTAAACTTTGCTATTTACTTTTAAATGCATAAATAAATATGACCGAAATTTCTGTAAATTAAAATTTTCAATTTTTCATTACAAAATCCAAAAAAAATCTGCCTGGACCCCAAAATTTTGACTCGTTATACCACTGTCGAGAAAAACCACGCTCTAAACGCTCGCAAAGAAGACATATGGCCGGACCTACTACTGCGTAGTAGGGCAGGACATTGCTTGTGGCAATTTGGAAGGAGAAATAAAGAAAGAAATATCACATCTACCACCCCTCTATCAATGCAAGTGAGGAAGGTTGTAAATGGGTTGCAAAAAATGCGCGGCACCCTGGTTTTAGTGTTTACTTTATTTAATATAATTATAGATTTATAATCATAGATGTATCGAAAACTAATAAGAATTAATAAAGATAAAAGTTCATTATATCTAAATCTTATTTTAGAATGTAAAAATGGAAAAGAAAATTAAATCTCATTTTTAATGCAAATTGAAAAGGAAAAATTATTTTTTAGTGCTTGGAAAATTGGCGATAATTGTTTTTTTTGGTCTGTGTATATAAGTATGAAATTTTCGATTGTTTAAATTATATTTTTAATAATTTATTATTAATATTATTATTTTATATTAAAAACTAAATAGATTAGACATATCTCTCTTATTAAGAAGTTACCACATTTTTTATATTGAATTATTGATATTTTATAATATTTTTAATAAAAAATAGCCAAATATGTATAATCATATGTATTGGTGAGGCTACATCATGTTCATGTCCAAGAATAATACTCGAATAAGGCCAAAATTGAACAAGTGACTTAAGATTTAGGAGTACCTTAATAACACACCCGATCACGTTTATCCAAGACCAGTATAGATTCATCCTAGTCATTGATGTATCAAGAGGCAATAGGGATCAAATCTCGTTATATGAAAACCTTATTTTAGAATGAAAAAATGGAAAAATTGAAAAACGATTTACACATCAAGAGATTTAAGCTCATTTAGCAGTTGATAAATCTATGATTTAGATGGATCTATAACAGTCTTTTTTGTCTCTCTATATATAGGTCATGTGAAATTTTTCATTGTTTAAATTGTATTTTTAATAATAATTTTATTATTTTTATTATTACTATTAAAAGTTGAATGAATTGAACATTTCTCTCTTATTAAGAAGTAACTAAATTATTTTACCTCTAATTACTTTTTATTTATGAATATTAAAATATTTTACTAAGGTCAACATTAACATATATATAAACAAAAATACTCCCTAGAGTAGAGAGTGTTTTCAATATTGAAATATATTAGTTAATATGTATAACAAGTTTTATTTTGAAATGTGTGTTATAAGTGACTAGAGACTTCCACAATGATTCATATTGTTATAGATTTCCGGAATCAGGGACATATGAGAGCCATGAGAGTAAATGAGTGTTGGATTGCCTTTTATAGGCACCTCTTGGATTATCTTTTCAGTGATTAATAGTCGAAATATTGAATTTTATTATGTTTGACCAAAATTTACATAAATGAAGAATTAGAAGGGTTCACAAAAGATCAAGGTTAGAAATTTATTTATTTAAATTGGAATAAGTATAAGGTCGGTAGGGAGGAGATAGTAAAATATGTTTGTTGAAGGGGGATTAATAAATATTAAAAATATGAATCCAATTCCAAAACGGGACATATAGGCCTATCTACAATTATTTTTGGAAATAGAATATATAAATCATTTTTAAAAATGGGACATATAACTATATTTAAAATTATTTGACCCTAATCATTATTAAAATGAATTTGGATTATGAGTTCGATGATTAACAGTCGAAATAATGCTAGAAATAAAAATGAATTTTTATCATCTTGGACCAAAATTTAGATAAAAAAGAATGAGATGGGTTCATTATGGACCAACGTTTGATTAGAAAATTAGTTAATCAATTTGAATGTGAAGGGAAGGAGAGAATGGAAAAATGTTAGTTGAAGTAAATTAAAATATTAATAAAATGAACCAATTTGAGAAGAAAAAATTTCTTCCTCATCTTCGCCCTTCAAAAATCAAAGCACAATATCTTTCGGATCATGGACCCCCACCCCCACTGTCATGCCCCTATCTTGGCGGTAGTCTTTCAACCATTCATAATCAGGTGCGACACCAACACCCAATTTCTTTTCAGCAATACTTTCAAGGGTGGACTACGCCTAACATTCCATACTTTGTCTATTTTTCACTTTCTAAGCATTTAACATTCATAACACAGTGGGAAAACTCATTTAATCTTCTCTCATCATCATTATCATTTATAACATATGCACAATGGATACAATCTTTAACGAGAGGGGAAACTCCTTGAATATGAGTATGCTCACAATGATAATAATAATCTTTACGAAATATACAAGTATAGTCTTTGAAGAGGAACCCCAACTTCCTTCTTACAATTTCTGTCAAAATACATAGTTCAGTGTGCACCATTTAGCAGTGCCCGAACCATTGTTTAGGAGCACCCACTCCTGCCGGGTCGGGTCGCCCAACTCGTCGGGCAGAGGCACCCTACCCGAGTCGCCCTCCAAACAAACTCGTCGCACAAACCAGTTTTGCAGCTCGTCGCACTGTTCTACCTTCGCTTCCAGCATGTCACCTTTCCCAACGCTTTTCCACAGCTTGTCCAACCACCCAACGCTTCACCCACACCTCCGCACGCCTTACCACAAACATAACCGCAACGTCAACTGCAGTCACACCACAAAACTCATCGTTCGACCCAGCTCGCCCTGTCATGCAGCATGCCCTCCGCGGGTTGCCCACTAAGCAGACGTGCCCACCACATGCAGTGACGCCTTACCTGGTTTGCCGTCAGGCAGACCTGCCCAACCTACGATCTGTGAAACCAAAAACTCTGTGTTCTATCTCTTCGGTTCGGTGCTTCAGTCTAGAGCCACCTGCACCTTGCCTTAACTCAGTTCACCCACTCCTTTGCTCGTCCACCTTATCCTTGAACTCACACTTGAATGATTGAACTTCAATTGATTTTATACCTTCTCTCCTCCATGGAATCCTTTTACTTATAGACTTCTCCAAGGATTCATCGTGGGTCAGCCTACCCAGGCCGACTTCTCAACTCGGCCAACTCACCCCCACTTTATGTCGGCTCGCCCATGTCGTCGCCCCGCCGAGTCCACATGCCCAACTTCGCACCGTATAATCTTACCTCCACAAAGTATTCACACTTAGCCGAATTTCGGTTTTTCAACTCTCCATTGGCTTGTCACAACTCATGTCTCGGGTGTGTTTAACTGACCGCCCCAGCTCGTCGCAACACCAATCTGTCCCATCGTTGCAACTGACTTGTCGCTCGCTCGGCTCATCACTTTTAACCGAGGGCGCATTGCCCCACTCTGTCGCACATCAACCGCTGACTCGTTGGCTTGACATACTCCCCGACTCTAAATGGTTGTCATCCTTGACAACTCTCTCCACCAACCATCATCGCAAAGTGCTACTAGGTCCAACACTCAAAGATGCTCATGCTCCCTGCCTTCGCTCCAATGTCACATAAACCATCAGTCTATGCCCTCATAAATAGGAAGTCTCCTTAATCCATGACTTCAGCCAGTCCATATCTTGCAAACATCCCTACAACATATATATCACAACTATCTCCATCATGTATAGCCCATCATGTGAATCTCTTCATAATACTCCATCCAACACAACATCTCAGTCGAAACCAAGACACCTATCTAACACAAACTCGGTGCACTGCATGCCCCATGTCATCGAACTAGTTGGGTTGCTAATCCAACCAAAATGCTCAACCCATGAGCATGTACCTCCCCCATGCCACCGTTGGTTGTCTCTCAGCATGCTATCACAATCTCAACTCGATCAAGAATCCATCAAAGTTTAAAATAAGCCATGCTCAGGTCCATCGTGTGCCCATCTCATCTACAACATGTTTCCCATGATGCTAATGCCAATGTGTTGCTATGTAGTCGCATACATCCAAGCATCATAAACCAATCAAGAAAGAAGCCTTGTCACCAAGGCCCCTTGTAAAGGTGGTGCAACCCTCCTAAATTTCAAGGCCACTGCACCAACCCATCTCCAAGTTTGTTTATCAAGAAAGGAGGGACAAGAAATTCCCTCCCTAACTCTCATCCACCCATGTATCCGATTAATGCTACGTTCTCAAGTACTTGTGCACAACCTCAACCTCCTCATGTGTACAACCAAGATTATCAAGCTTTTCTTTCGTCAATTGAAAGCCATATATGCCCATGGCATACCTTCAAAACTCCACTATGCCAGTAGGATCTCAACTGGTGTAATATTCCCCAACCACTGCCACTGAAGAAGTATTCTAACTCTGTTGGGTCCCTATAATACTAGTGATTACCCCATTACTATTGTAGTTATACCCCTTATTTATATTTTTGTGCCCCCATTACCCCCATATTGTTATTAATGTGCCCATAGAATCCCTCTATTGTTATTTTTGTGGCTTTATATTATTATTGTTAGGTCGGCTGGATTATATTGTGACTCCTTAGACTCCTATATATAGAAAGGAGGTTTTGTCATTTGAATCATCCAAGAATTGTTCATTTATGTAATGTAAAGGAGGTTGCCCCCTCGAAGAGGCTGAATTCTAAGGCGTTGATCTATCTTTTCTATCTTTTCTTGAGCTGGTTTCATAACATTTGGTATCAGAGCTTTGGATTCTAGGGTTTCGCTGCTCCAAACAGGTCATCGTGGAATTTTCGCTATAACTTTTTTTCTGTGATGTTTCAGAAGTCGCAAAAAAACCCATTTGAGAAGAAATCGCGTTGAACCTTGGGTCCAAATTTCAGAGCTTTTCGCGTGATATTTTCAGAGATATGATCTGAGGAAGTTGGTCTTTTTGCAGACTCCTGAATTACATTCAAAACAGGTGACCTGGGGAAAATCGTCATAACTTTCTTTCTGAGCATCGGATTGAAATTTTGTAAGAAGGTACAGAAAGAGGACGGACTGTAGTTTTCTTTTATATATGTTTCAGAGTCAAAGGTTGAAACAGTGACACGTGGCACTTCATACAATTTCGCTCTACTGAACTAGTCTATAATCAGGTCACTGTGGGAGATTGTGCATAACTCTTTCTTGGAGAATCCAATTTGGTTCAGACTAGTGGCATTGGAAAGAGGACATAGAAGGCTACTACAGGTCACAATTTTAGAACTGGATGATTCGAAATTACAGAGATACATCAGATTCAATATCAGGCTTCTACAAAGTAAAAAAAGGTGTGTAGTTTTTTTTTTTATTTTTGCATAAGCTTGGTTTGAAGGAATTCAAAGGGCATAGTAAAGCATTATTATCGGTAACTGATGCCCCGAGGAAAGAAAATGCAAACACCTAGTAAGGAACCTGAAAGCTCTAGCATGACTCATGAAGAAGAGGAAGAAATGCTACATGATATATCAAAATTACAAGAACAAGTGCAACAAATGTCACGCTCACAAAAGCTAACAGATGCTAAGATAAATGGCGTGGAATCTAAGATAAAGGGCATGGAAGCTAAGATGGATGATCTGAAGACAGATTTGAGGACAGATTTGAAGACAGACATGGCAGATTTGAAGACAGATTTGACAAATTTTCTACAAGAAATACTTACTAATGGTGAAAAGGTTGTAAAGGAAACTCATGATGTGAAAAAAAGAAATGTTAATCATGATTCCATAGACTCTAATGTTGGATCGAAGACCCACCATATTCCAAAAATCGATATGAGGAAGTTTGATGGCAAGGATCCCGCCACATGGATATTACAGATGGAGCAATTCTTCGATCTCAATAATGTGCAAAACACACAAAAGGTACGTATGGCAACTTTATATTTGGAACCAAATCAGTTTGTATGGTATCAATGGCTTTGCTCTCGTAAACAATTTATCACTTGGGCAATTTTTACGGAAGAATTGATAGCACATTATGAGGATACAAAAAGCAACACTTTTTTTAGCCAATTGATAAGTCTCAAACAAAAGGGTTCAATAATGGAGCACATTGAGGAGTTCCAAAAATTGAACATAAGGGTAAAAGATATTCCAGAGGAGCATAGGATTGATGTGTTCATAGGGTCTTTAAAGGATAATATCCAACATGATGTTCGCCTTTGGGAACCTGATTCATTAGAGAAGGCATTCAGGTTAGCAAGAAAAATGGAAAGCAAAATTATGGCAACCAGGAAGCATACCACTCACAACTATAAAGACGGAAGTGTTGTTGCCCCTAGTCTTCCACAACCTATAAGGTTGACACCACAACAATTGGAAGAAAAAAGAGCAAAAGGGCTTTGTTACAGTTGTGATAGCAAATACACTAAAGGTCATAAGTGTGCTGAGAAGAAATTATTCTACATAGATTGTGAAGAGGAAGAAGAAAAGGAGCAAGAAAGGTCAAAAGAAGAGGATATACTCCAGGAACAAAGCCTAGATGAAGAAAAAATAAATCCGACCATATCTTGTAATGCATTGGCGGGAATTACCACTCCTCAAACCATCAAGATAGAAGGACAAATCAAGAAGAAAAAGGTAATAGTGTTGATTGATTCAGGAAGCACCCACAATTTTATTCATTGTAGGGTAGCAAAAGAATTGAATTGCTTCCTATATCCAGCACCAGAGTGTCAAGTGATGATTGCAAATGGAGGAACAATAAATTGCTCTGGAAAGTGCCATAATATCAAGCTATCCATGGGAGAATATGTATTGACTAGCCCAATGCTTTCCATTCCAATGGGAGGTGCTGATGTTGTACTAGGAGTCCAATGGCTACAATCCTTGGGTACAATAGCTTTTAATTTTCAAGAACTTTTCATCAAATTTTCTGTGGAAGGAAAGGAAGTTGAATTAAGGGGTATTGCAGGGAAACCAGGAAAGATAATCAGCTCTAATGGTATGACAAAGCTTCTAAAAAAGGAGCAAAGAGGTGTAATTGCACAATTATGTTCGCTAGATGTTTCCACATTGGAATCATCTATTTCTCCAGATCTCCAAAAAGTCCTGGACAATCATTCCAAGGTATTTGAGACTCCCAAAGGTCTCCCACCTATGCGTGATCATGATCATGCTATTCATCTGATTCCAGGAAGTGTTCCTCCAAACATCAGGCCGTACAGATATCCCTATGTCCAAAAAAGTGAAATTGAACGTATGGTTGCAGAAATGCTAGAGGCTGGTATAATTCAACCGAGTCAAAGTTCTTTCTCTGCTCCAGTAGTATTGGTGCACAAGAAGGATGGATCATGGCGCATGTGTCCGGATTATAGGGAGCTCAACAAGCTCACTATTAAAGATAAGTTCCCCATTCCTGTCATTGATGAATTACTGGATGAATTGCATGGATCAATTTACTTCACCAAGTTGGATCTTCGTTCAGGATATCATCAAATCAGAATGAAGATTGAAGACATTCCGAAAACGGCATTTAGAACTCATGAGGGTCATTATGAATTTTTGGTCATGCCTTTTGGCCTTACCAATGCACCTTCAACATTTCAAGGTTTGATGAATTCAATTTTCAAACCATTCCTTAGAAAATTTGTGTTAGTATTTTTTGATGATATACTAATCTACAGCAAGTCTTGGAAGGATCATGTTGAACATGTTGACAGGGTGCTACAACTATTGGAGGAGAAACAATTATATGCAAAAAGATCCAAATGTTTCTTTGGAGTCCAGGAGGTGGAATATTTGGGTCATATTGTATCTCATGAAGGAGTTAAGGTAGACCCTAGCAAAATTAAAGCCATTAAGGAATGGAAAATCCCCACATCCATAAAGCATCTGCGAGGATTTCTTGGGTTGACAGGGTATTATCGCAAGTTTGTTAAGAATTATGGGAGAATAGCAGCACCTCTAACAACATTATTGAAGAAAGATGCATTTTCATGGACTCCGGAAGCAACAAAGGCCTTTGAACATCTTAAAGAGGCAATGTGCCAAGCACCGGTCTTAGCTACACCGGACTTCACAAAAACCTTTATTGTGGAATGTGATGCTTCAGGAAATGGAATTGGTGCTGTTCTAATGCAAGATGAAAGACCCATTGCTTTTGAAAGTCGTCCAATCAAGGGAAAGTTTTTAAGCAAAGCTATTTATGAGAAGGAAATGTTGGCAATACTCCATGCACTTAAGAAATGGCGACCCTACCTAATGGGAAGACACTTCAAGGTAAAAACGGATCATGATAGCCTTAAATACTTTTTAGAACAAAGATTATCCTCTGAAGAGCAACAAAAGTGGGTCACAAAGATGTTGGGTTATGACTTTGAAATCATCTACAAAAAAGGGAAGCAAAATGTGGTGGCAGATGCACTCTCAAGAAAGGATGAGGATGTGGAAGCATTGTTGTGCGCCATTTCTATTATCCAACCAGATTGGATAAACGAAGCAAGGGAGGAATGGAAGAATGACGAAGAAGTGTGGGCACTTATTCGAAAGCTACAACAAGATTCCAGTACGTCTGATACATTTAGCTGGAAAAATGATTCGTTATGGTACAAAGATCGCTTATACCTCTGTAAGAATTCCCAGCTAAAACAAAAGATTCTTATGGAATTGCACACTTCTCCCTTAGGAGGGCACTCAGGATTTTTAAAAACTTACCACAGGGTTAAGAAGGAATTTTTTTGGGATGGCCTTAAATCAGATATTCAAAAGTTTGTGGCAGAATGTTTGGTTTGCCAACAAAATAAAGTTGAAACAATTAAGACACCGGGTCTATTACAACCTTTATCCATTCCAAGCCAACGTTGGGAGGAGGTTTCAATGGATTTTATCACAGGTTTACCCAAGTCTGAGGGAAAGAGTGTCATCATGGTGGTAGTTGACAGACTTACCAAGTATGCACACTTTTGTGCATTATCACATCCATTTAAAGCCAGTACAGTTTCTACTGCATTTATGGAAACAATTCAAAAGCTACATGGAAACCCAAAGATTATTGTAAGTGACAGAGATCCCATTTTCACTGGAAATTTTTGGACAGAATTATTTTCTTGTCTTGGTACTCAGTTAGCTCATAGCTCATCTTATCATCCTCAATCTGATGGGCAAACTGAGATAGTAAACAAATGTTTGGAAGGATATCTTCGTTGCTTTGTATCTGATAAACAGACACAATGGGTCAAATGGTTGCCTCTGGCTGAATGGTGGTATAACACTTCCTTCCATACAGCAACAAAAATGACCCCATTTATGGCACTTTATGGGTATCAACCACCATCCATCACATCATATTTAAGAGAAAATTCTAAGGTTCAGGCAGTGGAACATCACATCGAACATCAACAACAAGTCCTCCAACTCTTAAAGGATAACCTCGTGTTGGCACAGAATAGAATGAAACAACAGGCAGATCAACATCGCAGTGAAAGAAGTTTTGATGTAGGTGATTGGGTATTCCTACGGCTACAACCATATAAGCAAATGTCCCTCAAGCAAGCTAAGAAGGATAATAAATTATCACCAAAGTATTATGGTCCGTACAAGGTGTTGCAAAAGATTGGTACTATGGCATACAAATTGGAGCTTCCTGCAGCTTCTCGATTGCACCCAGTTTTCCATGTTTCATGTTTAAAGAAGGTTATAGGCGACAAGCTCCCAGTTCAAACAATATTGCCAGAACTTGACGAGGAAGGAAAAATTATATTGGAACCGGAAGCAGTCACAGAAACAAGAACTCGACAGCTACGAAATCGATCAATTTCAGAGTATCTTATCAAGTGGAAGAACTTATCCGCTGAAGATTCCACATGGGAGGATGAGAATTTTATGCAGAAGTATCCAGAACTACTCAAGCGTTGAGGACAACACTTTTTTGAAGGAGAGGGGCATGTTGGGTCCCTATAATACTAGTGATTACCCCATTACTATTGTAGTTATACCCCTTATTTATATTGTTGTGCCCCTATTACCCCCATATTGTTATTAATGTGCCCATAGAATCCCTCTATTGTTATTTTTGTGGCTTTATATTATTATTGTTAGGTCGGCTGGATTATATTGTGACTCCATAGACTCCTATATATAGAAAGGAGGTTTTGTCATTTGAATCATCCAAGAATTGTTCATTTATGTAATGTAAAGGAGGTTGCCCCCTCGAAGAGGCTGAATTCTAAGGTGTTGATCTATCTTTTCTATCTTTTCTTGAGCTTGACATACTCCCCGACTCTAAATGGTTGTCATCCTCGACAACTCTCTCCACTAACCATCATCGCAAAGTGCTACTAGGTCCAACACTCAAAGATGCTCATGCTCCCTGCCTCCACTCCAATGTCACATAAACCATCAGTCTATGCCCTCATAAATAGGAAGTATCCTTAATCCATGACTTCAGCCAGTCCATATCTTGCAAACTTCCCTACAACATATATATCACAACTGTCTCCATCATGTATATCCCATCATGTGAATCTCTTCATAATACTCCATCCAACACAACATCTCAGTCGAAACCAAGACACCTATCTAACACAAACTCGGTGCACTGCATGCCCCCATGTCATCGAACTAGTTGGGTTGCTAATCCAACCATAATGCTCAACCCATGAGCAAGTACCTCCCCCATGCCACCGTTGGTTGTCTCTCAGCATGCTATCACAATCTCAACTCGATCAAGAATCCATCCAAGTTTAAAATAAGCCATGCTCAGGTCCATCGTGTGCCCATCTCATCTACAACATGTTTCCCATGATGCTAATGCCAATGTGTTGCTATGTAGTCGCATACATCCAAGCATCATCAACCAATCAAGAAAGAAGCCTTGTCACCAAGGCCCCTTGTAAAGGTGGTGCAACCCTCCTAAATGTCAAGGCCACTGCACCAACCCATCTCCAAGGTTGTTTATCAAGAAAGGAGGGACAAGAAATTCCCTCCCTAACTCTCATCCACCCATGCATCTGATTAATGCTACGTTCTCAAGTACTTGTGCACAACCTCAACCTCCTCATGTGTATAACCAAGCTTATCAAGCTTGTCTTTCGTCAATTGAAAGCCATATATGCCCATGGCATACCTGCAAACCTCCACTATGCTAGTCGGATCTCAACTGGTGTAATATTCCCCAACCACTGCCACTGAAGAAGTATTCTAACTCCCTCCATCTACAACTCCATGGTGAATAACCTTCGTAGAAGATGCTCCTGTCAAGTGTCTCAAGGTGTGTGAAATTTATTTTCTACCTCCATATTTCCTCCTAGCCCTTGCAACGAATTCTACTAACTTCCCTTCCTTCGTTGTTTGATTCATACATCCAAGTCCTCTTTGCTCCCCATGTTCATGCTTCACATTCAGATCCTTTGGATACAAAGTCATAGAATCTATTCTTGGTCTATATCCCAAGAAAATTCTCCTATTCATCGGAACCAACATGGTTCTCCCTTCAGCTGTAATCAAGATAATGTCCCGGTCCACCATTGTTATTGCTTGTGCAACCTTCAAAAAGTCTTTCCCCAGCACCATAGAATGATCATCCAAGTCAATAATCCTAAAGTCCAACTTTCCAAACCAAGAGCCAACTCTCACCTAAGTGTTCTCCAATACACCAGTCACAGCTTTCATGGTAGAGTTCACTTCTTTGAAAGAACTCCACTCTCCTTCCACTTCAGCTTTCTTCCAAAAAGAATTTTTTGCTCTCCTACTAAGGAAACTATGAGTAGCTACTGTGTCCACCAAAGCTGCAAACCTTTTTCCATGTATGGTCACCTGCACAAAACTCAGCTTCAAGGCATCTCCATCATCTTTCGGCTTGATCTTGCATCTTACTTCGGCAACCTTCTTCAACAATTCGGCCTCAGAAGAGTCTATCGACTTTTGCTTCGACCTGACTTCCTTCTTAAGGTACTTCAACTCCTTGCTTGGCTCATCTAAGCAATTCGATCATGGTTCAACTTGATTTCCTTCAAGATTGTCCTCCATTGCATCTTGCTTAAGTGTACTAATCAAGCACACATTGACTCCTTCCATTCGAATTGAACAAATCTTCTGAACATCTTGTTGCATGTTTCGATGATAGTCCCCAAGTATGCCAACGTAATCAAGCTCATCTTGTTCTATCGCAACTGGCTTTCTACCAAGAAAGTCATTCTTAATTTCATCCTCAATTTCCTTGACTTTAGCTTGCGCCATGGTGCTCTTCTCCCTTAGTCGAATCCATTCATCCATGAGTTCTTGGAGTTTATGATGACACTGTCATATCTCCTCTTCAAGTTCCTTGAGTTCATCAGTCTTCCCATGAAGATTATTCAAGTCCTCTTGCATGTTTGTTATCCTGCTTCCCATATGTAGAAAGAGTTCCCACTCTTGAACAAGAGCTTCATAGTATCTCTATGTTTCATCTTTCCAATAATCAGTCATGTATTCAAGTTTTTGAAGTGCCTTTTCAACCATCTTCATCCGTTCGGAAAGTCTTCAACTCCTGCTTCACCTTCAACAGTCATCAGCCTTCAAAACCCATCGAAGCCTCTGATACCAACTGTCACAAAGTGCAGTTGTATCACTTCATCTGTAAATTTGGTTCAACTGAATCAAGCTCTGATACCACCTATCACGCCCCTATCTTGGCGATAGTCTTTCAACCGCTCATAGGCAAGTGTGGCACCACCACCCGATTTCTTTTCAACAATACTTTCAAGTGTGGACTACGACTAACATTCCATACTTAGTCTATTTTTCAATTTATAAGCATTTAACATCCATAACACAGCGGAAACATTCATTTAATCTTCTTTCATCATCATTATCATCACAAAGTGCAGTTGTATCACTTCATCTGTAAATTTGGTTCAACTGAATCAAGCTCTGATACCACCTATCACGCCCCTATCTTGGCGATAGTCTTTCAACCGCTCATAGGCAAGTGCGGCACCACCACCCGATTTCTTTTCAACAATACTTTCAAGTGTGGACTACGACTAACATTCCATACTTAGTCTATTTTTCAATTTATAAGCATTTAACATCCATAACATAGCGGAAACATTCATTTAATCTTCTTTCATCATCATTATCATTTATAACATATGAAAATCGGATACAATCTTTAACGGGAGGGGAAACTCCCTGAATATGAGTCTTCCCACAATGATGATAATAATCTTTACGAAATATATAGGTACAGTCTTTGAAGAGGAACCCCAATTTCCTTATTACTTTATCTGTCAAAATACAAAGTTCGGCCTGCACCATTCAATACTGCCCAAAGCATCGTTCAGGAGCGCCCACCCCTGCCGGGTTAGGTCGCCCAACTCATCAGGCAGAGGCACCCTACCCGAGTCAGCCTCCACACAAAATCATCACAAAAACCAGTTTTGCAGCTCGTCACACCATTCGGTCTTCGCTTCCGGTGTGTCACCCTTCCCAGCATGTATCCGTAGCTTGTCCAACCACCCGATGCTTCTCCCGCACCTCCGCATGCCTTACCGCAACTATAACTACAACCTTAATCACAATCACACCGTAGAACTCGTCGTTCGTCCATCTTGCCCTATCGTGCAGCACGCCCTCTGCAAGTCACCCCTCGGGTAGATGTACCCACTGTGTACAACAACACCTTAACCAGTTCATCCGTCAGGCAGATGTGCCCAACTTGCAATCTGCAAAACCAAAAACTATGTGTTCTGTTTCTTCGGCTCGGTGCTTTGGTCTAGAGCCGCCTGCA
The DNA here is from genome assembly GCA_031772625.1 of Pinus tabuliformis. Taxonomy (NCBI): domain Eukaryota; kingdom Viridiplantae; phylum Streptophyta; class Pinopsida; order Pinales; family Pinaceae; genus Pinus; species Pinus tabuliformis. The sequence goes on from CM062816.1 coordinate 1,766,526,535, forward strand.
CCTTGCCTTAACTCAGTTTTCCCACTCGTTTGCTCGTCCACATTATCCTTGAACTCACACTTGAATGATTGAAATTCAATTGATTTGATGGCTCCTCTCCACCATGGCATCCTCTTAGTTATATGATTCTCCAAGGATTCATCGTGGGTCGACTTGCCCAGGCTGACCTCTCAAATAAGAAAACTCACTCCCATTTTACATCGGCTTGCCCATGTCACCACTCCGCTAGGTCCACATGCCCAACTTTGCATCGTATAATCTTACCTCCGCAAAGTCTCCACACTTAGCCAAATTTCGGTTTTTCTACTCTTCGTTGGCTCGTCGCAACTCGTGTCTCGGGCACCTTTAACCGACTGCCCTAGCTTGTCGCAACACCAACTCGTCCCATCGTCACAACAAACATTACAACCTACTTGCCCATTCACTGACTCGTTGCTCGCTTGGCTTGTCACTTTTAATCAAGGGTGCATCACCCCACTCTGCCACACATCAACCACTGAATCATGGGCTTGACACCCACCCTCCTACTTCCGCCTCATCTAGACTGTGGACCTCACCCTTTAGTGATCAAAGCAGGCATTTTTCCTCCCCTTGAATGCTCATTAGCCTGCAATCGCATTCCGCCTCTTCATCCTCCCCATTAACCCTCGTTCCCCCTCTTCGTAGTTGTCCCCCTCTTCGCAGCCTTCTCCCTTTGTTGATCCCCTTCATCGAAAACTTGAACTTACCTACCCTTCCTTGATACATCTAGCCACCTCAGAAGCCGACTGCATCACCTTTGAAGCCGACTACGCCTCCTCATAATCCTTTGTCGAATGTACCAACCGCAACACTACATCCGACTCTGTCCTATCTAGCTCGGATTTCACCTCTAGCACGTCACTTCCCAATCTAGACTCCATCATTTCGTTTAGTGTTAATCTGCTACCACTAGCAACCATCATGAATGATGATCATAATTTATTAACCGATCCTAACTTAATAACCTCTACAACTAATCCGAATCTGGCTTTTACTATTCCCTCCACGTCCATTTCAACGTCACCCACCCTCCCTTCAAGATGTGTGTCTGTCAATCCATATAATTTCGAACCATCGTTGCCCTATTCCGACCGCTCCTCCCTTTTAACTTGCACCCCCTCCCTGCATGCTAATTCGTTCTCTAAGTCGATTGCACCCATTTCGAACCTAACCAACCCTAACCTCTCGATGGGGTTCGACTTTCCCACTAATTCCCTTACTTCTCTCTCTAATTCCATATCGGTCCATTCTAATTCTATTCATTCTAATCAAATCAATATCCCTAGTAATCCCTCTATCGACTCTAATATTCATGCTATTGTGATTCATGTTGAATCTAGTCTCTCAAATTCTAAGGCACTTGGCAAAATTAATTCCCCTTCTTTGATTACTAATGTCAATTCTAATAATTTTCTTCTTAAGACCTCATCCTCTTCTATTTCATCAACCTCTTCTTCCTATTCTCATCCTCCTTTTGTGGTAAACCTCTCTTCACTCATCCTTGATCCCCATACCCTCCAACTCCTAGAAAAATATTTTAATTTTTCTCTTTCTCCTCGCAAGATTCCCTTGGAAGAGATCCTTTGCTCCATTGAGTTGATGACCCTGAACCTCCCTCCTCACTCTGCTGAAGAAATCCAGCAAGACTGTGGTAGAATTTTGCGTCGCGCCAAGCCTCCCATCCCTAACCTTTCTAAAGAGGAATTCCAATCCATCAAGTGCCTTAATGATAATCCTAATATCCTTGTTTTCAAAGCTGACAAAGGTAATTCTTCGGTTGTCATGAACACTTTTGATTATGAGTCCAAGATGACAGATCTCTTGTCTTCTTCTTCTTATAAAATCCTTCCTAAGAACCCCCTAAATGATATCTCTCAGCTGGTTTCCAAGGCTATAAAATCCTCTTCTATACCTACTTTCATTCAGCGCAAGCTCATTCCCTAAGCCCCCCAAACTCCTAAAATTTATGGTCAATCAAAAATTCATAAGCCTGATATCCCCCTCCGCCCCATTGTTAGTTCCATTGGAGCTCCTACCCATGCGGTGAGTCATTATCTAGCCTCCAACCTTCAACAATTTGTGGGCTCCACTCCCTCTTACATCAAGAATTCTGCAAACTTCATTGAGAAGACTAGATCCATTATGATTGATCAGAATGACTTTTTGGTTAACGTTGTTTCCCTTTTCACCAAGATCCCTGTCCTCGATGCTCTTCTCTTTATCTCCCAGTTAGTTAACCAAGAAATCCTAAGCTTAATCCAAAAATTCCTTTAGTCCACCTTCTTCTCCTTTAAAGGCAGTATCTATGAGCAGACGGAAGGTACAACAATGGGCTCCCCCCTATTTCCACCATGTTTCCTGTCATGGCTAACATCTTTATGGAGCAATTTGAAGCCATAGCTCTCAACTCTTCGCATATCAAACCCAAATGTTGGTTCTAGTTTGTTGATGACACCTTTGTCATCTGGCAACATGAATGCCACACCTTTGATGCCTTTCAGAGCCATCTTAATAGCATCTCCCCCTTTATCCAATTTACTATGGAGATTGAATCCAAAAAAGCCCTCTCGTTCCTTGATGTGCTTGTTACTCACCTCCTCAATCACACCCTCTCCCAGCAATTTTATAGAAAAAAGACTCATAATAACGGTTATCTCCATGTCCTCTCCCATCACCACCCATCCCAAAAGTTTGGTGTCCTCAAAAAACTCTTCTCCCGAGCTCTAAAAATATCTGCCCCGCATTCTCTCTCAGTTAAAAAATCTCATCTAGTCAAGGCTTTCAAGGCCAATGGCTATTCCTCTACTCAGATCACCAAAGCACTCTAGTCTATGGCTCACCCTAAACCTAAAAAGATGGACCCCTCCCCTTCTTGTTGACAAGTCACCCTCCCTTACATAAAAGGGACCACTGATCTTAGTACCAAGATTATGGCTAAGAAAAGCATTAACACTATATTCAAACCCCATAAAACCCTCAAGAAATTGTTTCTCCCACCCAAAGACTTATCAGATCCAATGCTAGGATCAAGGGTTTATAAAATTCCTTATTCTTGCAGTAAATCTTACATTGGTCAAACAGGTCGCCCATTCAAAGCCCACCTCAAGGAACATATTGTTGATGCCAACCATAACCGTCTTTCAAAGTCCACCATTGCAGAGCACTCTTATAAGACCAAACACCTAATCTGTTTCAACCAAGCTAAAGTCATTACTTCTTCCCCTTTTTACCACTCTTGTATAATTCGAGAAGCCCTCGAAATCGAGAAAAACCCTGATAATTTTGATAGGGAAGATGGTTACAAGCTTAGCCAATCATGGAAATCTGTCATCAACCATTTCACCCTTGACTCTTGACCTGACCCTGTTCTTTGTGCCCCTCCCTCCCCCTTCGGGTATCCCTATAGAATTTTGGTTCCTTCATCTAGCTCCGTTCACTTTCTCTTCTTAATTTTTTTTTTATCTTGCTCTAATTTCTTCTCCCGTCCTTAAATTTCCCTAGTGTCTCATTATCTCCGTTTTGCATTATAATCCTTTGATTTTTCATTAGAATATCCTCCCATTTATATTTATCTAGGTTTCATTTTAAAATCTTTCAATAATTGAATTGAGGCTTCTGTGATCCATATTAGGTTTATGAGAAATTCTTCGGCGCAAATCACAGGATAAATTATTTGTCGACGCGTTTCGAACCAACAAGTGTGGTTCATCGTCAGGACAAGTTGAAGAAACAGATCCGGCTTAGCATGTTAAATAGTTTGAGCAGAGACTCCAATGGCTATCTTGACTAACGGCTAATTTTGACTTTAGGACCAAAGTCAAGATTTAATTGAAGTTAGTTAAATTAAGTGAATAAATAAAATATAAAATAATTTAAAATTGTTAAAGGTTAGTTAGAAAGTTATTAAAAAATTATAATTTGTTTTTTAACGGGACTTAAATAATAAGTATAAATATATATAAAAGAAATATATACAAAGGTTAGTTAAAAGAAAAATAATAATAAAAAAATTGAAATATACATAAAAATAATAATGAATAAAATTTTTAATTACGAAAGTAATAAAAGGTAAAAAGATTTTATTTCATTTTAAATAAATAAATAAATTCAAAAATAAATAAAAAAATAAAAAATAAAAACAAAAAAATAAAAAATAAAAAAATAAAATAAAATAAAATAAAATAAATAAAAATAAAAATTAAAATTAAAATTAAAATAAAAATAAAAAAAATAAAAAATAAAAAAATAAAAAGATAAAATAAAATAAAAACTAAAAATAAAAACTAAAAATAAAAATAAATAATAATAATAATAATAATAATGTTCGAAACGTGTCGACAAATGATTTATCATGTGATTTGCGCCGAAGAATTTCTCATAAATCTTTCAATAAATTTAATTTTAATTTTCTACAATTTATCATTCTCCTATTTCTTAAATTATCAAAAAGCTCATCCAAATCGTTCCATAATTAACCAATTCATAGGGTAAAATATTCCTTATTTATATGTCCCTTTTCGAAAATAACTCATTTATTCTAATTCCAAAAAATAACATAATTTTTCTTCTCAATTTGGTTAATATTTATTCATATTTTAATTTACTTCAACTATCACTTTTCCACTCTCTCTTTCCCTTCACATTCAAATTAATTAACTAATTTTCTAATCAAACCTTGGTCCATAATGAAATCATCTCATTCATTTTTTTAATCTAAATTTTTGTCAAAGATGATAAAATTCAATATTTCTACTGTTAATCGCAGAATACATAATCCAAGAAGTTCCTATAAAAGGAAATCCAATACTCGTTTACTCTCAAGGAGTTCCTATCCAAAACATTGGACGGATCACGTTGGACGGATCACATATACCCTTACGGAAACATAGATATATTTTATTTATAACTTTAAAAGTGAAAGTGAAATATTTTCACTATATATTTTTCCATACTGAATTGTAATATTAATAACAAACCAAGTGAGCTCAATGAAAATGAGATTATTGATATTTTATAATGTTTTTAATTAAAACTAACCAAATATGTATAATCATTTAAGGCTTTTTTGTTTTGTTTTTGTAAGTTTCTCATTGATGAGGCTACATCTTAATCATGCCTAAGAATAATGCTTAAACAGGGAGTGGAATTGAACTGGTGACTTAATATCTAGGAGTGTCTTAACAAAATCAACATCTATCCAAAACTTCATAAACAATTATTTATATTTTTATTATTGCTAATATTTTATTTATTTTTAAAACATGTCTCAACTTCAAACTAAACAAAGACCAAATTATCCATCAATAAACTTATCGACTTAATTATATTATTAAAAAATAAATTAAATTCTAACATCATGTAATATAATTTTTTACATTTATTTAATATAGCTATTAAATTAGTGTGCATACAAATTATGAAATAAAAAATAAGATAATGTAAATATAGAAATTTATTAAAAGAATAGATGTGCTAGAAATATTAATTTTATTGAGGAAAATTATAAAAAAAAAAAGTGGTATACGCAATTATCAAGAAGAAAATAACACTCTGCAATGCATGTAGACAAAGCAACATATCCACACTAGTCCTCTGCGAGGACTAGGATTATATGCAAGGAAACTCTCCGGCAGGAATTAAATCTGGTGCATACATACGACCCCACGTGACATTTAATGTCATACAGCGGGGTTGTAATTGATTGATGTGTGGGAACCTCCATTCCTTCGCTTCTGTAATTATTCGATGTGTTTTGATTTTTTTGTTTGCATTTCATATTTTTTGTCAATTATTTCATTTTACGTGGTGACTCCAATGCTAGCCCACTCTTCAAGTACTAAAGTTACAAGATGAGTTGCGAAGTAGCAAATCTTTAGCCGTGTATTTGAAATGAACTTTACATATGCCACGTTGACATGATCACCAATGTGTAGTGTTTCCAGGAACAGGGCAATGATATAAGCACAGGTGAACTATTTTTTTTGAATTCGATGTCATTCAATGTCAAATAGGCTATCTTATTTGAGTTAGTCTGCTTCTAGATTCTCAGCCCTATGGTCTAGCACTCTTGTTATGAATTTTCCTTGAAAATTAGTATGTTTCCTTGTTAAGAAGTATTAATGCACTGAAGTGGTTGATATCATGGCAAATAAGTTGTCTTATTCAGATCTGGTCAGCTTAAGTCGATTGCAGATTTCCCGAATATTTGGGAATCCAACGGATATGGGGCGGTCAAAATTGACCGCGCCCATATCCGTCAGATTCCCAAATATTCGGAGAATCTGCAATCGACTTAAGGATGGCCATTTGGATCGACATCATGAGCTATCTGATATATCAGTGTTGGTATCATTCAAAAAGCTATAATTGGATGAGCCAAAGCATGCTCAGCTATTTGCAGAGTGATTACTACCTGAGTGATTCTGCAGAGCACATTATCCTTTCCGTCACATAATTGTCTAGCATAAGCTCTATAGTGCATTACACAAAGTAACACAATCTCATAAAAGACCCTAGATATCCCCTACTGCAATTTCAAATGACTCTGGATCCACCGAAAGATTTAACAATCAACATGGTGTGTACTATGCACATAATGCAATATCAAAATCAGGTAAGCATGAACAACCGGGGCATAAGGGAGCAAGTTGGAAAATTATTCTCTCTCGGACTTTAAAGAAATTGGTTCGCAACTCCTGCCAAATAAGATTAAGGTAACAACTAATGATGAGGTGATTATATGGTATAGTGGTTAAGATTGATGCCACTATTTAAATTATAATAAATAGAATAAAATGCAAATAGAAGTGGGAACAAAATTGAAACAATAAAAAGTGCAATTATACTTAAAAACAAGTATTACAATGGAGAGATAGGTTGAAAACAAAGAGAAAGAAGATACATTTTTTTTCATTGAACAACAAAATTTTCAAGACATATACAAAATTGTTCATATTTACAACTGTTAAGATGCATGTTACAAAAACTGAGGGTTAATAGAACTATCAACATGCATATAAAAAAACTTGATCTTAACAAAGTAATTGAAGGTATCAAATCTGCTTGATATCGAGAATGATATTTTCCATCGAAATTGTGAAGGTTCCCTTGAGTGAAAATGCACGTAATCCTTGCAGGAATTAAGGCAATGGACAAATTGAGTGTATTGAAGCGCACAAGAACTTGAACTAGGGTTCTGATCTGCATTTTGATCGTTGTCACAAACTTTGGTGGAGGGCAGAGCCCTGTTCGCAGAGCTTCGGAGGCGTGGGCTCACCCTGGCCCAACAAATGAGGTGAGCAGGGACCAATGGGGCCCCTTCATACAAACAAGTAATGATGGATAAAGGAAAAGCCCCACTGGAAGGGGTGCAGATCTCTAGATCTGAAAATGCAGGAAAGGATGAGCTAAGCAAGAAGAAAAAGGCTAGTGGGCAAACCAAGGAAACCCAAAGTCAAAAACGGACCAATGAAATCAAAATTCTAGAAGGAAAAGACAATGTGACCCTAGTCCCGAGCAGGAACCACAAGAAGCAGAAGGAAGAAACAAAAAAAAATGTGTAAACCGAGGCCCTACCCCATAGAAAATTTTAGAGGCGAATGTTCGCCCTTTGGGGGAATTAAGGGGTTTTAAATTTTTAGTGGGCGAATATTTTGTATCATAGTACATTTTTACAAATCACCTCAAATAGCCCACCTTATTTTAAGGGAGAGGGTAAAAAAGGTAAATTTAGCCCTTGAAATTAGGAGTTACAACCTTCCATTCGCCCATTTTCAAGAATAGGTTTTATTTAAGTGAATCCTATGGGCCAAAGGCCCAAATACCATATTTATAAAAGAGGTATGGTAAATTAATAAAAATATAAATAAGTGAGAGGTATGGTAAATAAATAAAACATTTTTTATATTTACTCCATAAGTCACCTTAAACAAATAAAAATATAAGTAAAGTGGAGGTATGGTAAACAAATAAAACCTCTTTTTATACTTCCTCAAAAGGTATGGTAAATAAATAAAAATATAAATAAACTAGAGGCATGGTAAATAAATAAAATCTCTTTTTATATTTAGTCCATAACCCTCGTTCTATTTATGAAGGCTCAAGAAAGAGGTTTTATTTAAGTGAATCCTATGGGCCAAATACCATATTTGTAAAAGAAGTATGGTAAATTAATAAAAATATAAATAAACGAGAGGTATGGTAATCAAATAAAACATTTTTGTATATTTACTCCATAAGTCACCTTATATTTACAAACACTCAAAAAATGCGTTATATTTAGGTGAAACCTATGGGCAAAATACTATGGGACAATACCATGCAAAAAAACATTATTAACCCTAATATTAATAATTAATAAAAATAAAAATGGCACATGGTATTTACCCATGGTATTCACCAAAATGGCACATGGTATTGACCCATGGTATTCACTTGGAATGTAGCCTATTTAAATGGGGGAATTAAACCAGCATAGATCCATCTTTACTCTGGATCTACTAACCCCCGAGAGGTATCAAATATCGTGATATGCAAACTAGCATAGAGTGAAAAAATATTTGATCCGATCAAGAGTAAAAATGGATGTTGTAATTTAATGTATGTTAAACATTTTAGCTTGGTTAAAATAAAAAATAAAATAAAAATCAACTATTAATTTTATTAATTTTTATAAATTACTAATAGTAATTTCTAAGCTCCAGGTTTATGATAACCCATGGTATTTACCCATGGTAATACATGGTATTCATGTGAGCATAGACTATTTAAAGAGGAAATTCTATTATCTTAGATCCATCTTAATTCTGGGTCTACCAAGTGCTCAGAGGGATAAATAGATTTCATCCCCCTAAGAGTGGTAGATGTGGAGTTAAGATGGATATAGGTTGGTTTTTATGATAATGAAGATATTAAATAGACTTAGGAAATTATATTGTAAAAACATCTTAAGGTGAATGGTTAAAGCATAGACATTGGACAAGTATATTTGTATACTTCTGTTTTAAACTGAAACAAATCCAGGGCTAAAAGAAATGGATTGATTGCACTAATCATCCTTCTGTAACTTTCCAACATATGCTGGAGTAAACAGATTGTAATTTGGGTAATTTTTCTAATTGCAAACAGGAACATACTTGTGTATTGGCAGGGTGGTTACGAGGTCCCTAGAAGTGATGAATTTGAATTTTTCTTGGTTTTATATATAGTATTAGGTTTTTTCTCATGCTTTCTGTGAATGGCACGGGTGAATTTTATCCTACACCCACTAGGTTATCGATATGTAATTTCGGTAATTTTGATTTCAAAAGATATTTTAAAGAAATGCAATGATTTCATTTGTGTATTCAATAAACACAAGATTTTATAATTGAGTAAAATATTCGCCATGCCTGGTGAGAGATTCGCCAAAAAATTATATATACATATCATATTATTGATAAAATCACCTTCCATTTTTCCTATATACCATGGAGATTCGCCCATTTGTTATACATGTAAATTTAGGGGGGGTTCTTAAAATTTTCCTTGCCCTGCCCCAGCATGACACATATTTGGAGGGATCAGCCACAGCGACAAGAAAACAGGAGGACCTAGGGCGCTGCAAGCCCAAAACGACAGAAAGTCTACGGGTTGTTATCAACGACCCTAAAATGCAAGCTTACAGAGACCATATGTCAATACATGCGGTGATCTGTAAGTTCATGGGCTTCTGGCCTATGGAAAAAGCCCTCTGCTTCTGGATCAAGCAACAATGGAAGCCTAAGGGAGATGTTAGGTTACACCTGGGGGCCAAAGGGTTCTTTATTGTTGTTTTTGCGAGCCTGGAAGAAATGGATCGCATTTTTTATGGAGGACCGTATTTCTATGCCTCAACAGGCCTCTATATGAGACCCTGGAAACCCAACTTTGCACCAGAATAGGAAACATTCATGCATGTACCTGTTTGGATTCGCCTATTCTCTCTCCTCATAGATTAATGGAGACCTGCAGCGCTGGAACAAATAGGCAACAAGCTAGGAACCTTCATCCAAGCCTCGAAGGCTACCCTGCAAAAAAGGTACACCTCTTGTGCAAGAATATGTGTTGAAATGGATGTTTCAGGTGCACTACATGAAGGTCTATGGCTAGAATTTAGAGATGAAGTCTTCTTTCAAGCCATAGACTATGAACAAATCCCCTTTCCATGCCAGAAGTGCCACGAACATGGACAATTGTTTAGGGAATGCCCAATGAATAAGCCAATCGAGAAAACCAAAGAAAACACAGGCAAGGATTAGGAAGGATTTTTCCATCCAAATGGGAGACAACGGGCTAATTGGAAAAACCATCCCAAAACAAGCACCTCCATCAAAGGAATAGTCAATGCCTTTGAAGTTCTTGGATCCAGAATAGGTTCAACCGAAATCCCCCAAGCATCAGACCTAATGCAAGTAATCCAAGATGCTCCTTCACAGGAAGCCCAAGATCCTAATCTAGATCCAACGAATGATATCCTACAAGGTCATGAGTTGGCAAAAGACCTAAAAGGAGATGCGGAAATGATAGCCAGTGAAACCGAAATAGAGGATATGGAACTCAGCGACATAATAGAGAGGGAGGGTATGGATATCAATACCATGGTAGAGCAATGGAAGCAAAAAGGATTGGAACACATGCCAGAGGAGGAAGTAGCCAGAGTAAATCTTCTCTTCCTGGCAAGGCAAGATGCAAAACTAAAAGGGCAGAAAAGAGGGTTTGGAGCCACAAAGGGTTTGGGTGTCAAGGCCCAAGGATTACATCAAACAAATAACAATGCCAATCACAGGAAAAAGATAGGCCGACAAACAAACAATGAAGCATTACAAGAGCTAGGTCAGATGCTTCTTAACTCAGGTAAGATGAAATCCCTTGAGGCTTTCACATTTTCCTCTTAAACCCTGTTAAATATGAAGATTCTTTCATGGAATGCTAGAGGGCTAAACAACCAAAGGAAACAAAGACTTCTAAGAAAGAAAGTCAAAAATGAAAATCCTGACATGATTTTTCTACAAGAAACCAAGTGCTCCAGCCAGAAAATGAAAGGAATAAGCAGAAATTTAGGAAAAAGAATGGAATACACGGAAGTGGAAGGGAATGGAATGGAGGGAGGCCTGGCCACTTTCTGGAATCCCCACTCCCTCCATCTTATAAATGCAGAGGCTTCCAGATCATACATCTCCCTAGAATTGCAAATCATAGGGGAATCCAATACATACTTGTGTACTAATATCTATAGCCCCCAAAGACTAGAGGATAAACTGTTGATGTTAGATCGCCTCTCCAAGATGCAACGCAGACATCCTACGGCTAAAGCTATCTATGGAGGAGACTTCAACATGATTACCTCGCTGACAGAAAAGAAAGGAGGGGTAAGAACTCTGAATAGAGATGTAGAGGCATTCAATAGCTTCATCAGAACAACAAATCTTGTTGATATCTTCCCCAAAAATGGGTTATACACCTGGAATAACATAAGAGGAGGAGAAAGGTAGATTGCCTCCAGACTTGACCGTTTTCTTATAGCAGAAGCCATCCTCCTTGAGGGGGTCAATGTGGAATCGAACATTATTCCTTGTGGAGGCTCTGATCATTGGCCCATTACCCTGGACGCAGCCATCCTCAGCACCCCGAAAAACAGACCTTTCAGGTTTGAGAAATTTTGGTTGAGCCATCCAGAATTCACATCTAAAATCAAACATTGGTGGCATGAGTGGCTGGATACCAGAGGAACCAAAATGTACCGATTCCAAGCCAGATTAAAGCACCTCAAAGCTTAGCTTAGGACCTAAAACCAAGGGGCCTTCGGGAATATCTTCAAAGGAAAACAGGCATTGGAGGAACAAATAGCACAGATCCACACTAAATGGCTCAAAGGGGCCATCACCTAGGATTACATTAGCACGGAGCAAGTCCTCATGCGGAAATGGAATGAAATATGCCAACAGGAGGAAATACTATGGAGACAAAAGTCTCGTATACAATGGCTCAAAGAAGGGGAAAAACACCAAGTTCTTCCATCGTTCGGCTATAGATTACAGGTGCACCAACAAAATCACCCAGTTGAAGGATGAACAAGGCACTCCCCTCCACTCTCATCAGGATATTGCCTCCATCCTCATTGATCACTTTAGCCATATAGCAACGGAACCAGACACTAATAGGGAAGAGGTTATTAGGGAAGTCATGTCCTCCATCCCAAGGTTAATTACTACAGATCAGAACAAATCCTTAGACCACCCAGTTACCATGGAGGAGGTGGAAGAAGCAGTGAAAGAGATGCCTAATGGAAAGGCACCAGGACCGGATGGCTTCACCATTGATTTTTTCAAAGCTTGCTGGGAAATTGTGCGATTGGAAGTGTGGGAGGTGGTGGAAGACTCCCAAAAATCTTCCTCCATCCTCAAATCCCTCAATTCCACCTTCATCGCCCTTATTCCCAAAGAGGAGGCAGCATGTACCCCTTCGAAATTTCGGCCAATTGCTCTGTGCAACGTTATTTATAAGATTATCTCTAAAGTAATGGCCAACATACTGAAGCCAATACTTCCTTTGATTATCTCAGAGGAGCAATCGGGCTACGTGGAAGGTAGACAGATCATGGATAATGTCCTACTAGCACAGGAAATGGTTCACACTCTACAATCCCAGAAAAAAGCAGGTATGATCATTTAGTTGGATCTCTCGAAAGCCTATGACAAGGTCAGTTGGAAGTATCTTGAAGCCATTCTGGAAGCCTTTGGATTTGCACAACGCTGGATCAATTGGATTCTAGCCTTAGTCAAATCCCCCAGCTTTTCTATCCTGGTCAATGGTGCTCCCACATTCCCCTTTGCTCCCTCTAGAGGTATTCGCCAAGGGGATCCCATTTCCCCTTTCCTTTTTGTCATATTGATGGAAGGCCTGAGTCGCATCATTAAAACTGCAAAGGAGAGAAACCATATCCAGGGCCTCCAACCTCTGCCACTCTGCCCAACCACCACTCATCAACAATTCGTGGATGATACCATGCTCCATGGTACTCCAACGATTCGGGAAGCCCAAGGTTTCAAAGATATCCTTAATCTCTTCAGTCAAGCAATAGGTATGGACCTTAATTTGGATAAATCCTCCATTTTCTTTTTCAATACTCACTTAGCGATCCAGAAAAATCTTACAGCTATCCTTGGGTTCAGAAGGCAAAGCCTTCCCTCTAAGTATCTCGGGATCCCTCTCACTGATAAACCCTGGCAAAAGCTCCACTGGGAAAAACTGATCTCCAACCTCGAAAGACGAAGTAATCACTGGACTAATAGGGTCCTTAACTTTGCTGGCTGGCTTGTCCTGACTAAGGTTGTCCTACAAGCCATTCCTCAGTATATGCTCTCCATCCTTCCGGCTCCCAAAGGTGTTCTCCAGAAAATAAGAAACATTCAGAGAACCTTCCTATGGTCTGGAAAATCTGACAAACAAAAATGGGCTCTAGTAGCTTGGGAAAAACTCTGTAAACCCAAGATCCTGGGTGGTTTGGGGCTTCAAGACCCGGACACAGTAAACAAAGCCTGTGGGGCCAAACTTTGGTGGAGATGGGTCAAAGAACCACAGACACCCTGGGCCAGATTATGGAAAGCCAGGTATGCTGAAAACTAGAGCCCTCAGGATCTCATTAGATTGACTGATCCTCCTATCAGATCCCCCATTTGGAACCTGGCAAAGGCCAATCAAAACATCATTCAACATCAATGCTTCTGGGAAATTTGCAATGGGAACACAACTCTCTTTTGGGAAGATTCTTGGCAACAACTTCCCAAGCTTGAAAATCCTGACTATCTTCCCCTGCAGCACAGGTACCAGGAACTAGGAAAACTCAGGGTGAACCAATACTGGACAGACAGTATCACGGACCAGCATTGGAGACATTGGAACCCTAATACTACCCCACAGGCAGATGGAATGGGCAACCTTCTCTTATCCTTGCACTCTTGTCTAGATAAAAGGAGGATCTATTACTCTCAGGATGAAGACCAACTAAGGTGGGGAAAACTAGATGGAGGCACCTTTAACCTAAAGGAAGCCAGATTTTATTTAGAACACAGGGATCAGGAAGAAAAAGTGAATTGGCACAATAATGTTTGGGAAACCACCATCTGGCCGAAGATAAAGACTTTCTTATGGCTCCTAATGCATCGTAATATCCTCACTTGGGAGAACCTATGCAAAAGGCTTCATTGGTCCATCCCGATGTCCCCTCTGTGAAAAAGAAGAGGAGTCGATGAATCATCTCCTCAACGATTGCAAATGGACCAATAAACTATGGGAATGGATGGAGGAAATCTTTAGAAAAGCAGATAGGAACAGAGAGTCCATACAAGATAACATAGCCAATTGGTGAACCAAATATTCTAGCTGTGACACTGTAAACATTTTATGGAAGCTAAGCCCTAGTTTTATAGTCTGGTCCACAAGGAAAGAGAGAAACAGAAGAATTTTTTAGAGAGATTCCAGACAGCTAGATACCATTAAAATAGACATCATGCAAAATATGCGTGAAACTGGCCTTACCAGGAGTAAAGCAGAACAAGCAAACAAGCCTTCCACAAATGACAGGCGAATTCTACAAATTTTTGGCATGAGTGCTGCAACCAACCTCAATTCTCTAGCGCAGAGACCTCAACCGTGCCTTCTCTGTTGTCCTGGAAACCTCCTTTACCGGGGTTTCACAAATTAAATTTTGATGGAGCTTCTCGGGGAAACCCTGGCCCGACTGGCCTTGGAGGAGTAATACGCAATGACAAAGGGGAAATTCTTCACATCTACAGCAATTCTCTGGGGGAAGCCACTAACAATGAGGTAGAATTTGCAGCTCTGGAGCAGGGGCTGCAAATCCTAATCCGCTTGGGGAGTGGGGCAGCAATTGTGGAAGGAGACTTGCTCTTAGCCATTAACACGACAAGGAAAATGCAAAAGGGTGCGCATACTGAGAAGGTAACAAAGCACTGGCGCCTAGCCATGGTCACCGAGCTAATCGCCAAACATCTCTCCGCTCTCAATGGAGTCGCTCTACAGGCTGTCAGGCGTAGTGTGAATGAAATGGCGGATAGCCTAGCCAACCACGCAGTCAACCACCAGAATGATGACATTGACACCTATTGGTAGAGCGTCACATGTGCCAATCTTCGGGACAAATGCCTACAAATCTCAAGGCAAGACCTCACAGGTGTGTCAGGAGAGAAGGACGGCTTACAAGGTACCGATCATCAATGAATTATGTGGTTTGCTATAAATTTTTATTCCCTAATCCTTAATGCCTGGAGGTGGCACCGCTAGTGGATGTCCTATGGCTCGCATCGGAAAAGGTGGAAGATCTATCATAGGGATAGATGTCAACACACCCATCACGAATTAAGGTACGCATGGGTTCTTCTCTTCAGTGATAAGCATGGAAGTCCAATCGTAATCAACTTTAATAATAAGAAGGTCGTCAGTCACCTGCTGGGGATTCTGACAGTTAGGAAAATGGAAAAGATGTTGGTTTCGGTTAAGATCGCGGCCCCTCGCACCATGTCCTTCACTATTAATACACAGACAACCGGGAAAGAGTTCACCTGCTTACGGTATTACTTAGAGCTCAGTCTTGTGTTCACTATTCTGTGTTTAGGAGTTCGATTTGCAATTGCCAACACCTGCAATAGTGCTATGGCCGATAGCAACATCCGTAGCTCTAGAGCTATCAGAGATTTAAAAAGAGCCCGGGAGAATTACGAGGCCTCTGTATCCAAGAAAGGTAAATAGTTTATTGAAGAAATCCAAGTCGAGGTGAACAAATCCCGTGCAGGAATGGACATTAATACCATCAGTGAGGAGGTCGATTGGCTCTCGGACCCGGGCACCCCAGCAACCAGAGCCACCCAGTTCCTGCGAACTCAGAGTGAGGCTTGGAAAATGAAAAAAATGCTGGCCAAAGCCCTGAGCATGCAAGGAGCAGCTCTCAAGGATGCCTACCAAGCACACTCCCTCGCCTCTGCCAAGAACTCAGTGAGGTTGGACAAGCTGGAAATAACCATAAACTCCCTCACGGAGGAAATGAAAATGTTGGCTCAGAGCCTGGGAAGTTTCATTCGGCTCTTCAAGCTGTCTATACGCCAGGGGCTCAATGTCTCTATGGATATCCCTGAGGATGATCCCGAAACAACCATCTTCAGTCACCAAAGGTCCCGCAATGCTCCCAAGGGAGATGATGGCGTTGGTCCAAGTGTTGTCGGTTCTCCAGGAGTGGCAAGAAATGACCAGTAAAATTCCTGGGGGGCGATCTTCTATTGTAGGCTCATGTTTGTCCTCTAATTTTGGTTTGTTTCTGTGTTTGTTTGAATTTTAGCATTGGCAGGCCTCTTAGCGGCCTTCTTTGAGTTTAGTTGCTTCAGTTTGGTCTGGCAGCCTTGTGTGGTTAGCCAGTTTCCGTTTTGAATTATGTTTGACTTCGGGTCAGTTATGGAAGTCTAGTGGTCTCTGGTTTTGATAGGCCTGCATTTTCTCTATTCTCTCTAAAAATGGCAGCCCCCTTTTTGTAACTATATGTAATATTTTTTGTGATCTAATACATCAACTGATTTACAAAAAAAAGAAAGAAAATGCACGTAACATGAAAATATTTGTAGAGAAATTTTGTTTATATTCTGCAAAGGATATTTGCAGAAGACATGAAAAGAATATTTTAAGAAGGTCTTTTGGAAGGATGCAATCTAGCTTTCCATCTGCATCTTTTATTGTATATTCTAGGCTGTGTTCATAAGAAAATAACTTTTTGTCACCGCAGTTCGTGCAATAGAGCATGTTATTGACTGGACAGTCTGTTGTTCTAATCAGTTGTTTACACTCACTGCAGAATGACTTGTATGACGGGAAAAATAGATCAACTAGTTTGAGAATTCCATTAATCTGTAATAGTTCAAGTGGGAATAAAAATATTCTTGTTAGGTTTATAGTAGATGAATAATGTAAGGAAAAGAAAAAATAGTGAGAGAAAAAGTAAATAGTTCAAGAAGAAATAGAGAAATGCTTATAAAAAGTTCAAATGCAGCTGAAAACTTTGTTGAACATTTGTTTTTGGTAGAGTCTGAAAATAAGAAGTAGTTGAAATGCAATTGAAAACCTTCCTTTGGAAAGAGTATGTAGATAAGATTTTGTCAATTCATCATTAAGTGGCTCAAATAAGCTTGATAAACATGTACGTATGGTATGTGATTCTCTTGGTCCAATTCGAACCATGTTTTTGAAGAGAAGCAAGATTGTCTTTCCTCTTACTATATCATATTGCAGTTCAACAAATTCTTGTTTGTGTTGTTTGGTAAAATACACCTGAAAGAAATTCAAGTGAAAATTTTGATTAGCTGTGACCGAAAAAGCATAAAAAATTTCTTTTAGCAAGAGAAAGAAACACTGGACACATAAAAAGCTAAGCATAATAGAACAGAAGATTTGACACAATACCGAAGCACAGTCACTATTTGTTTCACCACCTTTGACATATATTTCAAATTGACGATTGTTCTGCTGGCAATATCCTTTGACAAATGTTGCGATGCTTCCAACTGAATAATCTTTATTTTCCTCTAAAAGCATAGCAATCGTAGTGGTTGGAGTAAGCCGATGTTAAGAACAAAGCATGGGTATTGTCTCAATGAAAAATGTTGAATTCAATGAGATACAGTGGCTAGCATCATCTCTTTCATATTTTATTTTCTTAGTGGTGTTGAATCCTATTATATGAACACTTTTTCCGACAGAGAAATACGAGGAAAATTGAGAGATTAGTTTATCACTTATGTTGATGGTTATTGTAAGTTTTCCATGCACATTAACAAGGTTGGCATGTACAAATTGTGCCTTCTGTGGTGAGGAGGGTACTGGAGTAGAATCAGGACCATATAACACTAACACATCACCTTCAAATATAATTGTTAAACTTCCCATGCAAATGTAGATTATGGACGATGCTACTATTTTTCACTTTGTTGTTTTTTCTTTTGCCTACTGGATATTTTAGAAAGAGTGAAACAAAAAAATAAAAAGTGAAATTGATTAGTGTATAAATACAAATACTAAAAATACTAAAATGGAAAAAGAAAATGTAAAAATTAATTAATGTATAAATGCAAAGACTGGTTGGTTTGTTCTTGATTGTGAAAGGAAAAAGAGTGAACCATTTGTCCAAATGGCTAGATTCATTTATGCTTGTTGCACTATCTGCTTTATGACTGTATTCATTTATGTTGTTGCACTATCTTATTTATGAATGGATTCATTTCTTCTTGTTGCACTATCTGCTTTACGAGTTGACATTTTTTCTATTGGTACACTTATGAAAACACAACAAGGAAACAAATATATTGTAAATCAGTTATTGAAAACATTTCACAAGAGTTATATGTTTGAAACACTAGTTGTGTAACGTAAACATATTTTAGTTTTGACACAACAAATTTCCTAATGAAAATAGAAAGCTATGAAATCAGAAGACAAAGAACAAATTAGATGCACTAACGATTCTAAGGCAAGGCACATTATTGTACCTGGATTGTTGCACATGAGGGATGCACACAAATCTAGCTTTTGTTGTGATCAGAAATGCAACAAAGCGTATACCATGTTTTGATTAGAGTTGTAGAAAAGCATAAATTATGCTATGATCTGACCAATATGCATTTTCAAGATTGATTTCACATTGCTCAATAAGTAAATTTGTCCAGATATGATCTATTGTTGTTTTTTATCGTGGACATAAATTGTTATTTCTTGCAAGTTCTCAGTTTTTATATATTCTATAAGAGCTCGACTGCGAGTTGTTTCTAATTGAATATCAATGTTAAAATCACCAATGATTAAGAAGACACAATTAACAGGTGTAGTTTGTGATTTTGCTTTTCTAATCATTTCTATTATTGTGGACACTTGTTCAAATGGAGTTGCATAAATGTTGATTAATAAAAAAATTTGTTGGAAGTAGATGTCAATTAGCGTGAGTTCAGTTTTGATGTTACAATTTTTTTTTGTTTCTTTGATCAATATCTTCTTCTCTACACAAGTAAGGATGCCATGCATGTAATTTGCTATGGCAAACTTGGATGGTAGGAATTGTTTGTTTATGGGTGGAATGTACAAGTGCATTTCTTTAAAACATAGAATCATATTGTCTAATAAGTCTTTTTCATGGAAAACATCACTAATATGTGCATGTAGACCATGTGTATTTAAAGTTGCAATTGAAAAAAAAAATAGGTTGTTAGGTTTTTTTTTTTGTAAATTCCAGTTTCCATGAAGCAATTGTTTCTAGTCGTTTCATTTCATCTAATATCTTGTTTTGTACATGAAAGTTTTGGGGTGTTATCTTGTTAATCAAGTATAACGAGTCAATAGTTTTAACACGTGATAGTGTAGTATAGACTAGCCCATGTTTGGTGACACCAGTTGGGTCAAATGCAAGTTGATCCAATGTTAGTCCTTGTGTTCAATGTATTGTTCATGCACAAGCTAATTGTATTGGGAATTGTTTTCGTATTGTGATTTGCAATTTGTTGTGGGACATTTCTAATGCTTTTGCAATTTAAAAAATTGGTGTCCATGCTGACAATATATTTATCTCATACAACTACTTGAATTTATTTTTTTGATGCTTTCCAATGTTTACATCTGGAAATTCTATCCAAATAATGTCATTTCCATTGTTATTGGATGAGTAACATCTGAGAATGCCTTCAGCGTCATTGACTAATCCATCATTGGTATTGTATTTTCCTGCATATAACTCAACTAACATGTTTTGTTTGACTATTATTGTTGACATCAATGCTATTTTATTTTTCAAAAGAAAAATAATTTGATCCAACAATTTCATGCTCATCAATAGCATTAAGTGTTATTTGTTGACCATGTGCCAGTGAAAGAATTTTTGTATTATGATTATGAACATCCTTGTTTCGGTAGAAAATGTTTGGGAAAAGTGGATCTAAAGGTGGCAGCCTATGGAAATTTTCATTAATGTATGCAATATCTTTATCAGTTTGCATGTTTAATCTCATCCTATTTAGGACATTGATGAAGATCAGGTCTTTTTGACGCATTGATGTATATAGTTGATAACATTTTATTTTCTCTGTCCAAAAGCCATATGGAATTATGTTTTTTTTTATTCTTGGGTTTTAAAATATAAGAGAGTCTCTTATAGGGCTTACTTGGTAGAGATCACCAGAGAATATCGTGTCAACATTAGCAAAATATGAAGTTGGTGTATGCAGGATTTGGCGAAGTCACTTATCAATCTGATAAAGCATTGTTGCACCAACAAGTGATGCCTCGTCTATAAGAACTACACAAATTTGTTTGAAGCGCTTTGATAATGTATCTAACTTTTCATTGTTTAGTGAAGAACAATCATTGTTGTTAAAGGGTAAATAGAATGCAAAATGCAATGTGACACCACCTGCGTTAAATGCAGCTTTTCTTGTATTGGATTATAAGCCAATGTGCCATTATGTATGTGTAATAAGGACTAGAAAATTGCTAGTGTTGTAAATATTTTTCCTCTTCCTGCACGTCCTTTCAAGAACAAATGATTTGGTTCATCTGGCTTATATAGTTTTCTTGCTATCACGTTAGCTACTAATGTTGCATGTTTTGGGTTTAATTATCAAATTAACTTATAATACTCTATGTCTTCTAGTATATTTTGTTGTTTGACACTTTCATATGGCCTTGTAGATAGTAGAGTCAAGTTCTTTGTATGTTGGAAATGTTGCACATCACTTTGGAAATCATAGGTTTCGTATTTTTCATTGATGGATTTATCAAATCTTGTATTCTCTGTTTCATTTGGTTTTAGAGTATCTATGTCAAATAATTGTTCCATTTTTGTGTCTATTGCATTGACTTCATCATGTATGTCACCCCATGTAGGTCCTGTAACAAACCTAATTTTTTGTTCATTTTGCCTAATTATTTTTTCCAATGCAACATATGCATATTGCCAACTTGGGTGATTTTGCTTGATCGTAGTCCCATTGACTTGACAGATAGTATAACATTAACTATTCTCTACAAAAAAATTCAATGTCTTTATATTTGTTATATCTCACGCACCAAATGACATATGGCTTATTTTCTTGTTTGTGTTTTTGCCCTTTGTTTGTATAACTAGATGCAAATTTTGCTAAACATATAGCATTAATAGCTATAGGTCATAGAATATAATAGTCAATCATTGATGGACACATTATGTCTTCAGAGTCATCTGGTTCCTTTAGCAAGTCTTTTTTTCTTTTCAAAACAAATGCACGTTCCGCTATAGGAGAGTTAACGAAAATACATTTTCGTGAACTACAGTTTAATGGAAGTGATAGCACAATGTAAATTTCTTGTTGTGCAGACATTTGTTGCATGTTTACTAAATATTTTCCTAGACAATTAATAGTGTCCATTATATCAGATTTTGTTTTAAGGTAATTTTTGCATATGTTCTTGAAGGTTGATGTAAGTGTTTTATCTTCTTTTTCCATATAGGAATTGCAGTACATCACAATGACATATGAATCAAGTACAAATTGAGAGTGAGTGTTTGCAATCCAAATTGCCAGAATGGGTAGAGCAAAGATATTTTTCTAGGTGTCAGATGACTTTCTTTATAGCAGTTAAGTTATGTGATTTAGTGTACATTGGATAGCATGTATGTATTCATCATTTGTTAATCTAATGTTATGCAATAAGTTATCAAATGTATCCTTTCGATCATAATTGACATCATTTATTGTGTCAAATATTAGCTTTTCATTTGTTTTCATTTTAGCACTATCAAGTTCCAGAGGTTCAAGTAATTTCGTTATTTTCATTGGAGATATCGGGAAATTAAATTTGCAATTATATTTTTTATTTTTCCTACAGGTTCTTATGTGACAATGATGTTGGACGGTTCTAATATATTTTGGTAGAACTGATGACTCAGTGGACAAGTATTTATCATCAAAATTGTCAACATCAATGTTTGTGTCTTTACCATAGATCGGTGCATATTTTATCCATAATAAACCATGTTCATGCTTAATTCCTCTGTTTTGGAATTCTGTGATGTAGAAGTAGTCATCAATTTCTCCATAATACTTGTAATCATGAGCTATTAATTGACGCAAAGCATCCATCCTAGATCTATAGTAATGTGCACAAGTTATAGGATCATTTCTTATTAATGAGTGTGGTTCATTTTCTTCTAATTCATTTTTGTTTGGTCTTGTAGTACTTTGCCTTATATGTTTTAATGCATTCATCAAAGGCTCCCAAAGATGCTCTACGCTACTAAAGGACACGAAGAAAGTAGGTGGACCTAGTTGTCGAATCATTGCATATTGTTTTTTATGTATTTGTTGATGGTAGTTTGGTGAAGTGCGATTTTTTTTTAAATCCATGTACCTAATGTCAGATTTCAAAATGAAATCCAAATTTGGTTTGGATTTGACATCTTTTACAAGTAATTTTCTTCCTTTCAACTGACCTTTTCTAATTCTAATCCACATAACATTCAATACTTGGTTTATGATAATGTGAATTGCTTTATAAAATAGGTTAGTTGTATCGTAAGAAAAGTCATGATTTTTATGCAGGACTTCTCATTAATAGATTTTTTTATATGTAAAGTTTTTAAACAAATCACTTGGATGTTTGTTCCATAGACCAATGATGGAAAACTCATTTCTTCTTAGTTTTTATCTTGGAAAAATCCTAATGGCACATAGCCCGCAGGAGGTGCAATATTAATTTTCCTATTTACAAGGTCATGGATAGTATGTGGATCAGTGAAACCATGAACCAATGTTTTTGTGATCAGTTCATCAATATCTTGATTATCATTTTCACTATTTTCAAGATCATATGTATTGTCATATGATCCTTGGTTTTCTATGAACAATTGTTTCCAATTGTCATCTATCTTGGCATTTTATAACTTGTAAAGCATTGTTTTGCATAATTGTTTTAATGTTTTCATGACTATGTGAACTAACCCGATCAAATGCATAAACACTTTTGAATTTTAAATGCTTTTGTAGCACAATTTCCACTGTGTCAGTGTATTTTATGTTTCGAGGCAAAATAGATTGAATTTTACATTTATTAGTTGGGACATTGATGACTCCTCTAGTTAAACCTAGCTGTGGTTTTTTATGTCAATGGCTCATTTTGTTTATTTGCAAAAAGGGCAATTGTAATGCCATTAGTCTTTCTTATAGTTCATTAAGTTGAATAATTGTTCGAGTGCCTTTATTTCTTCTTTTTTTGCAGGAACTGCATATTTAGTAATTGTGTCATCTGAAAATGCTTTTTCTCAAAGCCTACAAATGAAGCAACTATTAATTTTCACATTTTCAAAACTAGGCTTTTCAAATTCATGGAAACAAGTTAGTGGTTTTCGAATGGTCTTTGCATGTGTTTTCAATTCACTTGTTTCATCAACAAAACATATATTCTAAAGAAATTTCTTTGACATATTGAACAATGAAAGGTAGGTGTATCATTATTTATGCTTGATATTTTTGTTCAACCACTGATAATTTTGTTGACCTGTTCCTTAGTCTTTTTCTTGATGTTGACTGACACAAATCATCTAGTACTACTTGTTGTTTCATTATTTTTGTATTATATGCAAGCTATGTTTTGTTTGTTTTCATGTTTCTTCGAATAGTGTCTTTAAGCAGATGCTAAGACATGTTTTTCTTTTGCTTGTTTAAGGAAAAATATGGTTTGAATTTCCCTACATTTAGTTGATCTATTGCTTCAAACTTGTTTGCAACACTACTTTTCAAACACTACATTGATTCAAAGATGACAATATCCTCAATATTAATGTCAATTGGAACACAAGATCTTTTTGTGGGCTAATGCTCTAAATCTTCTAGCACTATGTGTTGTTTCATTGTTGTTCTGTTATAGGCAAGTTTGATTTTCTGTGTTTTCAATTTCCTTCGAATAATGTCTTTAACAAGATGCAAAGATAAACTTTTGTTGTACTTGTTTAAGCTACAAAATGCTTTGAATTGGGTTGCACCAATATCAGCTATTGCTTCAGATGCTTTGAATTCGGTTGCACCAAGTTCACCTATTATCTGACTTTCAATTTTTCCTATTTGTTGTAAAGGTTCATAGTAGACATGGCCTATACTTGTTTCAAATTGCAATATGTTCAAAGTTCTAAGTATTGTTTCTGAATTACATATTTTCCTGAATATGGACATTGTAATTATAGACCAAATGACAAAAGGTATGTTTAGCATTTTTCTTAACCAAGCAAAGACAAATAGATCACCTTCAATATTTCCTTTGTTATAGGGAAATGCTAATTATTTTATGTATTCCTTCCAAGTAGCTATTGTTTTTTAATTTTCTATACAGCTAAAGGATATATGCTTCGTTATGCATCTAATTGCAAATGGGTCAGTTTGAACAACTGCATTGCAAAATGTTTGTACAATGATAGGTCGAAGGCATGATACAATATATTCATTATCTAGAAGATCCTATTATTTCTCTGTTTATTCATCAGCATCTCCCAATCACTACATATGCTTTTAGGTCCAATGCGTAAATTATAATAAGAAATGTTCTCCTTCTTTAGAGATTCATTCAACTTTTAGACTAGAGACATGATAGTTTCTTCTCTAAAACCTTCAACAAGCTTGGAAAAAAACTCTTTGAAGTTTTCTTCATTTCAAATGTTTGAAGCGGAGGTCTTCTAAATCAACTTTCCAACCCCAGACTCCAAATTGATTGGCTAACATAGTAGAAAGAATATTTATTGTCTCTAGAAAATTGTTGTTTCTTGAAAAGGTAGAACTGCAAGGTCCCCATGTTATGAAATATGATTGCCACTTTGACCAACACATCCCTTATATCGACCATTGCAAGAAACATCGTGTGAAGACGATATGTTTCAACAATCTTTTTGTATTGTTGTCCCGGTTATTATGGTGCCTTAAACGCCTTAAAAATTTCTTGAAAGTGGCCATCATTTGCAAAAAAAATTTAATTACTTCCCTTCTCCATCACTTCTGAATTTACAATAATCATCTAAATGTAGGTGGATAAGTTGTCTCAGCTACTCTTTAGCCATTTCTTTTGTTGCAACCAACAATAACAAACTGTCAGATAATCTGTGGATGGCATAATTGGAACCATTTCTCACCCTTAACCATATGCTCCACCTCATATGAATTATGGTCTATCTCAGGGAGGGACCAATTCCATTTACAATTATCCCTCCCCCAATCCTCCACAAGGCAACTGTTATCCAAGTCCCATCACACCATATGCATATCCCCATCCACATCAATAGATGACAGGGCTAGATGTTGCACCGCCTATTTATCCCAATGTTGCCCCATCTCCTTATTATCAGTATGCATCAGCTAGCGCTCTAGCCCCTTCGACACCAATGCCCCAGCCCCCCATGCCCGCTTCCCCTCTGCCACAACAACCACCTCCTCCACGACATCAAGTGTATGCTCAGTAGAGTGGACCCAATCCCCCTAACCAAAAGAAAAGGAACAAGGAGAATGGTAATCAGAACTACCAGTCTCAAGGTAATCAAGGAAACTAGGGTCCTCCACCCAATTCCCCTCAGGGCCCTCAACCTAATCCCGCAACCTAGCAACAAGTTAGTCAACCCAAGCAAACCAAGGGTCTTCATATGAACAAATCTTGTGAATTTTGCATCATATATGGTCATTATACCCATGAGTGTCCTCTTTTACCTTAGCTGCATCAGGTATGGGAAGTTCAAGTAGCTTCTCAAGGATGGCAACCTACTGCTTCTCCTCCCCCTCCTACTTCATCTCAACCTACAGTGCTTATTAATCCTTTCCCTCACCAAGGATATATAGCTACCCAACCCATACAACGTTAGGCAGCTCAACCAACTCCACCATCTGGTCACCATGATTATCAGTTCTTATAATGAATTTTGATGAGGTTAATACCGAGCAAGTGAACCTTTAGACTCAATCACACCAATACGACAAGCCACCCGCTAAGTCTACGACTAAGTCCCAACCCAAAGTTTCCACCCAGCCTCTATCGTCATCCAAAGATACCTTGCAGATCCCTCAGCTGAAGGTTGAGGTTATTCCCAAGATCCCCAATGGTCCATGACGTTGAAATGTCGCTTCTGCCAAAGCTGCCCTTACATATAGCATAGTAGATGACTTGGCATAGTCTCCTGCTACCATGTCAATTTTGGAAGTCCTTTAAACGTGCCCATCCCAACAAAAATCTATACTATCTGATTTGGGTGGCATGGATCCTCAAGACGATCAGATGATTTTATTTCATGTTAACAAGTCAGAAAATCCTTTGTTACCTTTATCCGTTGTATTTAAAATACCAATCTCCATTAGAAATGCCATTGTTCAGCGATGTATCATTGACAAAGGCTCCTCCACCTGTGTGATGGTTGCCAGTGTTTGGAAGCAACTTGGTTCCCCTGACCTATCCCCGTCCACCATCACTCTTCGTGCATGGGATGGTCATCCTTCACAACCCCTTGGCTTCTATCGCAATTACTCAGTCGCAGTTTCTGGCAAGACTATCTATATTGACATTGAAGTCATTGATGCTCCCCTAGATGGCATTCGTAGCATGAGATAATGTTCTGAAATGCACAAAATTAGTAGTATGTGAAGTAGAAAAATCCATTTCAAGGGTCAAGCTACTTCTCGAAAGAAAATTTGGGTTTGAAACCTACCAACGTCAACAAGGTTAATCACCTCTTGAGGTAATCTTCAATACAAATAAAAGCTCCCTCTTATTTTAATTCTCTATCTCTCCAATAGAGACGACATCTTATGAAGCTTTTAAAAAATGTTTGTTGTGGTGTTAACAATGTTCAGTAAAGCCTCATTGTGGTTGGAATGAAAATTTTTAACAGGAAAAAAATAAATACAAGTTGTGGTTTGCAGGTAGCAGGGCTCACCCAATGCCTACAGGGAAGCACACTACAATCTAGAATTCTCTTCGTCTGAGTGCACCGACTGCCTTGCCAAAACCGTCAGCGATATATGAATCTATTGCGGCCTTGCCATTGGTGTTGAGGGTGACTCCACTAACTATTCATTGCGTTACGAGCAGTACCATTCTTAATGGCTACTTCCCACCACACTGATACTTGGGGCCTCCACATGTCTATGAATAACATGGCGAACAAAGGTTTTTCGCATTCATTAAAATTAGTTTTCTCTGTTATTGTTTCAAACAAACCCATGTTACCCAATTTGTGCATCCCCACTCCTTTCATACAACTTCAGCCATATCTCATTTGATTCCAGACCAACTTGAGAGATTAGATGCAATGAGCAATGACGAATGCCCTCCTTCAAAATTACCTATTGCAAGAGGAAGTGCTTGAACAAGGGAAATGGCCAACAGGCCGCCTACAAAACCATCAGAAAATTAGATCTCCTTTCAATATCCTTCAAATAAAGTTCCATCAGTGGAATCTACTAGGAAAAAATGGTGCCCAAATTGACGCCTTCCCGAGTTGTCACAGTGTTGTTAGGAAAACAACTAGGGTTTTAACAAAGAGTTAAATAATTTACTTAATCCACTCCATTAGAGGCAAATCAGATCTTATACCTGAAGTTAGCTTCTTGACATGCAAGATATTTAACTAACATAGTGCAGTTCTCTTGAGCCCAGTAAGATATCCAAACAAGAAACAAAATTTTACATAATGAATACACAAATCAAGTATGAGGTTCAAAAAACATTTGCCAAAACTTGCATTTCATAATGAACCAATACATATATAGATTGAAATGTTTTGGAAAAAGGAATTCTTTACCTTACATTAGATCTCAACTTTCTATTTCCAGTTAGTGTACTCTGTGACAATGAAAGCATCGATCTCACTTGAAAAGGCTCTTCATCACTCTCACTATCTAACACAATAACATTTGGTACCTCTTTTAAGGCTCCCACCTGAAATCTCTCTTCAGTATTGTTTTGCAATTCATCATGCCTTCTCTTATTATGGTTCTAAAGAGGAGGAATACTGCAAAAAGTTTGCATTTTTGTTTTTAAAAGAAACATGTAACATTTTATTCATATTTTTACAGAGTTGGTTCAAGAAAGTATTTATAGCTACCCTGGTTATTTATTACTATTCTTCTTATAAAATTTAAACTATAGAACCTCCAAAAATGTGTTTATTGCTTCTGTGGTATACTGTAGTGGCTGGAAATAAGTTGAAGATGAATGGGTGAACATTGTTGTTAATGTAGTTGTGGCAGCAATTGTAGGCATGGTAATGTGCCATCCTATGCTCTACTAGAAGGGCTTTTTGTTCTTGAAAAAACATTTTTGTTCATATAAGTCATTTTGCATGTTGCAAGATATCTTGTCACATTCTCCTTCATCATCAACCGCAGATGATGAAAATGGACTCCCTTCACCCTCATTTGATAAGGGTTCCTTTTTTACAATTATTATTTCAATTCAAAGCAACTTTTGCAATTTAACAATCCTATTTGCCTCTCTTTGCACCTTTTGGGGCAATTACTAATATAGTTATTTTATTAGAAAGATTTAGATGGTGACGGATACCGTAAATGTATTCGTCCTATTATGAGGATTTATCTAGATATCTCTTAAAATATTAAATTATTTAATTTAATTAGTTCAATTATTTTTAAATTTATTATTAAATACATTTATTATTACATTTAATAATACTTTTTAAATTTTAATATAAAAAATATTTTTATATTATTAAGTATTTTCTAGGAATTATAATATGTCTGCGATTTTTCTAATTTCCTCGACGATTGTACCGTCTGCGTAGCACTCCATCTGTCCAGCTGCACTTGGTGCCTCGTAATCCGTGGATACCAACACTGAAAAGAAATGATACATCCACACTCCAATGATACCACTATCGCATTCCCCCCGCGTGTAACTTTTTGAATATTTTAAAATTTCATAAACTTGCTCTGGGATTTTTCCTCGGGCGTCTAATTTTTATTTTTATTTTAAATTTCGTGAACCTGCTCTGCGTGTCTAACTTATTGATTTTGTTATCTTAATGTATATAATTTAAAGGGTTTAATAATAAAAAAAAGAGTAATGGTTTAATAATCAAAAATAATAATAATTAAGTTATAGATTTAAATGGGTATGTTTTTAAAATTTTAATATTTAAATATTAAAGTAAAAATAAAAAATTATAATATTTATTACTTTAAAAATTTAATAATAATAATAATAATAATAATAATTATTATTATTATTATTATTATTATTTATTATTATTTAAATATGATTCAGAGATAATAATAATAATTATTATTATTTATTATTATTTAAATATGATTCAGATTAATTTGTTATATCATGTAGAGTTATTTTAATTATTTTTCAATTTTACACTATTTAAAAACTAATGTGGAATAAATACAATTATTATTTATATAAATTTATTTTTATAATATTTATTTAACATATTTTATAAATATTAATATGTTGTTATATCTGTAACTCAAACATGTATCAACTATTATTTAATTATTATTTGTATCAACTGTTATTTCATTATTAATTTTTAAATATTTGTGTTTGTTATTGGAGTGTTTAAAAATTATAATAAAAAAAATATTTTTAAATAATGATATATGAATTAGAAAGTAATGGGATATGATATGAACATGAAGATTTCAAGTTTAAATCTTTTAATTTAAAATAGTTAAATATTTTGTATTTATAAATTATAAAAATTAACAAGATTAGAATGAATTCTCATGAGTTTCATAGTGAAATAGGTTGTTGGGAAGTTCCTAAAACACCATGGATGGAAAAGATTTGTCATCTCTATGAGAGAATATGAACATCGATGATGAAAATCACTTCCTCTTAGAGTGCCCCCGATACAATCACATTAGATCTCACTTTCATAATCTTTGTCGCAATACGATGTCAAAATTATAGTGAGCTCAGGAGGCTTCTCTCCAAGCTTTTTGAGCATAGGAATAAAATATTAAATCAAACTCAATAATTTCGTTTCTTTAAGTCCGATAGACCAAAGTTTGGTCTCCGTGGATGTTACCCATCATCATCATCGTCGTCGTCGTCGTCGTCGTCGTTATGTTTAATTTAAAATATTTGTCAAATTTTTACATACCAATCTTAATATTTTTATACTTTTAAATTTGTAATTTAATTTTAAAATATAAAATATTGAGCATTACTTCATTGAATTTTTGAAATATAAATTTAAAAAAAAATCAAATTATTTTAAAAGAAAAAGGAAAAACAATTAACCAGAATATGATTTTAATATATTTTCAAATTATTTATTTATTTGATAATACTTTTTCATTAAAATATCATGACTATTTTTTCCTTTTAAATTGAGGAAAATATTCAATCTTTATACACACTTCAAGAATTTTCTAAGATTTGAGTATGATTATTAATATTCACAAAACGAAAATCATGAAAAAAAAAATCATTTATAATATTTAGGTATATAACAACCAACAATATTTTGAGGAATTTCAAATCTATTTTGGAATTCATAACACAAGTTCAACTAGAATTATGACATTGGGAATAAGATTATTAGAGTTAGGAAAGTTTATTATGGATATGGCGGAAGTTTTGAAAAAGGATATAGCATATTAAAAAAAAAATCCAAATTAAAGGAAACATTTTATTCTACTCTTTTTATGGAAGCAAATCATTTCCTCATTGAGAGCATGACTATTAAAAGGTTAAACCACATGGACAACGAGAGGCTTTCTAAGATAACTTCAAAGTCTAGCCACAACCACTTTTGAATCAAGTGGAATGGTATAAGGAGGCATTATCTTGGTTAGACCATGGAGGTGTAAAGGAAGAGATCATTTTACACATTAAAAAATAATAATAGAAATTATGGTGCCATGAGGAGTTAGAGATATTCACATTGTTAAAATTAAGAACAAATTTCCATGAGCTTAATTCTCAAAACCTGTGAGTAAATCCAAATTTGAAATTTTTGTCATGCTTTTAACCTTTTTAAGGCTTTAATTATGCAAAACTAAGGTGATGTTGAAATATTTCTCGTGATGTATTTCAAGAATAGAAATAAAATTAAGGCAATGTTGAAATGTTTTCCCTGATGTATTTCAAGCATAGAAACAAAATTGTAAATAATTTCAAGTAATATTCTACTTCAACTAAATTTAAACTTCAAAATAATTGTTGCACTTTCAATTTTTTGACCTTTTAATTCAACTAACACTATAACGATCTTGAAACACTTTTGCTTAAAGTTTTTGAAGCATAGAAACAAAATTTTAAAGAATTTCAAGTAAAAATTTACCTTCTTAAAGTTCCATAAACCATTTTTGGTCTCAATGCATATTAATCATACTTTCCATCATATATATATATATATATATATATATATATATATATATATATATATATTAGATTCATCTTAACTTGGATCTATCAAACATTGTGAAGAATATAACTTTTTAATCCAAAATCATTTAATTTTATGTTTCTTATTAGCCTCAATACAAAATTGATCAAGGTCTTAGTTAAATAGATTTAGGGTAATCTTTAATTATTTTAAATATTGTTACATATATTTTTAAAACAGTGGGAAAACCTATCAGAACTCAGTTGTCAAACCAACATAGGGGACAACCATTATTGGCTATTATGCACAAATGTAAGTTGGCTTATCATTGTTATTCAAGGAAAAGCATGCCACTTGTATCAGTAAGGAGGCATGGTTTCACTCCTTCCAAATGTCTCTAATATGTTTCCTTATATTCAAGGAAGACAAACTATTAGCCAAGAAGAAGAAAATTTAGGCATGATCGAGACTATAATGTTGTTACATCTGTAGTGATTTATTTAATTTTTAAATATATTCAATAAAAATTTATAGAACAACATATACCATATAATAAATTGTAAAACATCTCACCACTCTTAATGTAATATTTTTTTAATTTAATAAGAATATAACTTTTTTATGGAGAAATTTGTATTGTTATTTTGATTTCTCTCTACATTCAAAATATATCATTTATGTTATAAATTGAAAAAAAAATACAATTTTTTTTCTTAGCACTAAATTTTAATACAAATATGATTTTCCATTTATATAATTTTTGAATTAATGTAATGACATATAAATTTTCACATATTTTTCTAATTAAATTGATAATGATGATAATTGTTGTTGATTAAAATCACAATTGGTCTATTTAATCTTAAAAAAGGTAAAAATTACTTAGATTACCATAAGATTTTGAATATTGAGAGGGTCAGTGGCATAACAGATCTTTTAAATTGATTTCTAATTTGGGTGTATATAGGGAATTTTAAGAGGAAATGTCTTTCACCTCCAACCCTCTTAGTGTCACAAAGATAAGAGGTTCTTGCATCTCATGGTGTTTTCATAATTTTCCAATGCCCAATTTTTGTATGTAGCTCATTAGAGTTCGTTCATATTTTCGTAGTGTTGATTTTCCTCTTTGTGTTGGTTAGTACTAAAAGATACTTTTAATATTTTAGATTATAGTTGACCACCTCTTTGTAGTATATTTTAAGTTTTTCTCCTTTTCTAACTCTTCGTTTTATTAATATCGCTTGTATCTTGTATGATGACATTTAATCCCCATTGATTAAGCCAAGAATAGATGTCTTGATGTCATCCTCGCATTAGCCATCAATGGTTATTCAAAACTGATTTTAAGAAGCCTCTTGTCATGCATTTTGTTTATTTTATTCTTCTACATTAAGTACCTAACCATGGTCATGCACTTAGTGGGGGAGAAGCTCATTTTTATGAGGTGGGTAGGATTAGGTGTATTGCTTTTAATATTAAGATTATAAGTTATAATCCCACCCACAACTCATATATATTGGATGCAGTAGGAGACTCACAGAGGGTACAATAGCCTTCCCTATCTACTTCCAAAAAAAAGTTTGGGTAATTTTTTGCATTCGGTTTTAATGGTTTTCAACACACATTTTGGATTTTAGAATTTTTGTAATGCATAGTGTTTCATCCCATTGTTTTGTAATTTCAATTAAGGAACTACAATTGTATTTTAATATAGGATTAATAGATTGGGGGTTTATGGATGTTGCGAAATATACACACCATAGAAATTTAAAATCTATTGATATAAATATTGCATAGTAACATTATATATAAATAACACATCGAAAAATCTTTAAGTATTTTCTTTTTTGTTTATGGATTTCCATGGTAAAATCTCATTGTTAAATGTAACATCTAATCTATACACAACATTGTTAGTTTCTAGGATCTAAAGGTTATAACCTTTCAAACCATCTTTATATCCAATAGAGCTACACTTCTCACCTTTATTATTCATCTTATTCCTATTTTTCTTTGGAATGTATACATAAGCATTATGACCAAATACCTTGTGATGTTTAAGGGATGGTTTCTTTCCAATTCATATATCACATGGAGTTTTTTCATCCAATGTTGGTGAGAGTGATCAACTTACCAGATAACACGAAATATCCATTGCCTCCACCCAAAATTCTTCTTCTAATGCTCATTTTTTCGATCAATGTCCTATTAATCCTTTCTACAACTCCATTATGTTGAGGTGCATATGGAGTAGCTTTATTCTTTTGTATATTGCACTTATTATATAATTCCTCAAATTAATCCTTCAAAAGAATCTGCAAGTATCATTGCTCAACAACTCAATTGTCTTCTTTGTCTGATTATACACAAAAGCCTCAATCTCTTTAAATTTGTCAAATAGTTTGTATTTCTTCCTAATGAAATGCATCCATGTATTTCTCAAAAAATCATCTAAAAATGAGATACAATATATAGATTTACTCAATGATGGAACTGAAATAAGTCCAAACATGTCATTTTATACCAACTATAATATTATTTTTCCCTCATAGCACCACATTATAATCTTACATGATTCAAAATCCCATAGAAATAATGTTATCATAAATCAAAATGTAGAGAGCATTTAGGCATATCTTTAACCATACCTTTACCATTGGGTACTCAAGGGCCTTTCTCTATGATATTTTCTAGTTTTTCCTTCTACAAATTCATTGTCAGCAACAATGGAACTGTTGCACCCATCACTAGTAATGTTTCCTAGCGTCTCATATAGAGTTCCAATCTAATCTTTCCTCACCCACAACATTTCTCCTCGAACCATCCTATAGGTTTCCCTTTCAAACCCCATTTTTACACCTGCATCATTCATCTTGCTTACATAAATAAAATTCTTGATTAATTATGGGTTGTGAAAAATACTAAGGAGTGTTCTAATCCTTCCATACATGAGATTCAACTTGACTTTTCTTCACCTTATGATTTTGGTCGTTGAGTCATCTCCTAGGAAAACATCACCACCATCATACTTTTTATAGCCCCAAAATCACTCCCTATGAGGAGTCACATGAAAATATGCACCTAAGTTGACTAACCATGTCTTATGATTTACATGTGTGGTTTAAGAAGCCAAGTACACATCCTCTACTTCATCTAAAGAGGTTTTTACTTTTATAGAAGTATCATCAAAGCCCTTCCCTTTCTCAACAATTTTGGATCTATAATGTTTCTTGTAATTCCCTCTTTTCTACATCTCCAACACACATTTATGAATTTTCCAATAGATATATGTCTTCCTCTAGATTTCGATCTCCTACTTAAGGAATTATTTTTATTCCTACCCTTGGACTGTCCTCTTCTATATAAGGCATATGCATTCAGACTTTCTATGTTTTTCCATTTCACCTTTTCAAATATGAAGGATGAGAATATTTCATCAAAGTTTAAATAGTTGCATTACTACCTATGACAGCAACTAAACTATCCAACTAGTCTAGAAAATAACACAACAAATCTATACACTTATTTTTATTTAAAATATTAATATCAATAGATAATAGTTGTCTCATTACAATATTGAAGATGTTCAAACAGTCTATCATTGAGCCTTCATCCTTCATTCTCAGGGCATACAAAGTCTTTTGTGAGAACAATTTGTTCAATAGGAACACAAACTAATAGTAGCTTATCCTGGAAAAATTAGTGATACTTAATTTGGGATACATAACTACATTGTGCTCTTCACCCTCTGATCCAACTTAGTCCAATGTTTCATCGACATCCCCATCGATGTAGTATCCAAATATCCATTGATCTCTATCGAAGTATCTTCCATATTGAGATTCCTATTAGATTAATTTTGAGGTATAAAATGGACTTCCTAAAGAATATAAAAAAATAATAGTAAATATTATAAAATAAGAGTTATGTGTTTTTAAAGGAAGACAAATAATTTCTTTTGTGGTATTTTTGTATTATTTTCTTATACATTTACTCAAATTTCTAGTGTTGGAACTATTTGGATGTATAATTAAATTATGCATCCAATGGGTACCCATTGTATATACTTTTGAGTAGATCCAT
Source organism: Pinus tabuliformis (assembly GCA_031772625.1). Lineage (NCBI taxonomy): Eukaryota > Viridiplantae > Streptophyta > Pinopsida > Pinales > Pinaceae > Pinus > Pinus tabuliformis. Next base: position 1,766,562,062 of record CM062816.1, read on the forward strand.
ATAGATTTTTTTTTGTAAGCTAATACTTTGTATTATTAAAAAATCATTATTACATTGTTGTAGAAACTGTAACACATGAATTTGAGATAGCAACAAAATTATTTCCTAACATAATCCATGGCCCCAAAACTCAAAGTTACGACTAAATCCAAATAAAAATAGAGAATACTAAAATTTATATTCTTTGGCTATCCAAAAAAATAAACTATATATACATAACAAAAGAAACTAAAAGAACTGACAGACAAAATGAGTCATCCAGACTCTGAAGATGAGATAGTAGCTAGAGCTCTAACACTTGATCCTGGAGGTTCATCATTATCAGATTCACTATTGAAGTGTCCATCCACATGGCCAAGCCTTACATCCAATTTATCCATGGTGAACCATTTGTTCCTCAACATTCTCTTAATTTCTTCAAAGGTGGCGAAGACGTTCTGCCCCAGTGGAGTTTTCATATGCATTTGTAAATCCACTGAGTTAAAATACTGCTTTCTTCCCCTCGTTTGTCTAGGGTCTGAAATCTAGGTAGACACTTCGTCCATGATTTTAGAATCAAAGTAGGATTTCCTCTCCAACTCAGTCTCAAAGTCCAACTTACATATTTCTCTTCTTACTTCTGGTGGCACTGCATATATGTGGTAGAAAATTATTGAGCAAAGAGCCTCACCCTATGATGTCCCTGTGGACTACTACGTCCCCCTCCCCCGCGACAATGCATAAGATGCATGGGAAGCATGGTAGAAATAGAGGGGGTGCCCCCGTGGAAGCTACTAAATCTTCCTCTACCTATAAAGAAACAAAAAATAACACAAAAAGTAGTCTCCCCTAGACTTAAAACACCATCCCACAACATCATCACCAACACTGATAATAAAAACCATAAAACAAGAAGAATTCCCAAGTAATTTCCCCTAAGACGTGGTGAACCTTGCCACATAAACCTTACACCCCGACAACTTTAACTATAAACAAAGCCACATGGTGCCCAACGACCACAGAGTTCAAATAACTCTTGAAACCGAAAGAAAAAAAGGACAAGAAAACACATATGCCCAAGAACCAAAGGCATTTGGAAGGAGTGAAACCATGGCCCCTTATGGAACACCAACATGTTAATACAGGTGGCATGGTTTTCCTTGAACAACAATAATGAGTCAACTTGCATTTGTGGATAGTGGCCAGTGATGGTTGTCCACATCGTTGGTTTGACAACTCCATTCTGATAAGATTTACCATTGTTTTAAAAATATATGTAACAACATTTAAAATAATTAAAGATTACCCTAAATATATTTACTGATCTATCCAGTGCAAAGACTAGTCAAATTTCTTAATAAGCAACATAAAAATAAATGATTCTAGATTAAAAAGTTATATTCTTCACATTGTTTGAAATATCCAAGTTAAGATGAATCTAATATATATGATGGCAAGGATGATTAATATGCATTGAGACCAAAAATGTTTTATGGAACTTTAAGAAGGTAAATTTTTACTTGAAATTCTTTAAGTGTTTCAACATCGTCATAGTGTTGGTGAATTAAAAGGACAAGAAATTGAAAGTGCAACAATTTTTTTGAATTTTAGATTTAATCTAAGTAAAATATTACTTGAAATTAGTTTTTTTCTATGCTTTACATACATCAAGAAAAAAATTTCAACATCACCTTAGTTTTGCATAATTAAAAAGTTAAAAAGGTTGAAAGCATGACAAATATTTTCAAATTTGGATTTACTCAAAGGTTTTGAAAATTAAGCTCATGAAATTTTTGAGAATTAAGTTCATGAAAATTTGCTCTTATTTTAAGAATGTATATATCTCTAACTCCTTATGGCACCATAATTTATAATATTACCTTTTAGTGTGCAAAGATCTCTTCCATTATCCCTCCATGGTCTAACCAAGATAATGCCTCCTTATACCATCCCACTTGATTCAAAGGTGGTTGTGGCTAGACTTTGAAGCTATTTTAGAAAGTCTCAGGTTGTCCATGTGGTTTAACCTTTTATTATACATTAGATACATAGTCATAGCCATGCTCTAAATAAGGAAATGATTTGCTTCCATAAAAAGAGTAGAATAAGATGTTTCCTTTAATTTGAAAGTTAAATTTGTTTTAATCTCCTATATCTTTTTGCGTAACTTCCTTGATATCCATAATAAACTTTCCAAACTCTAATAATCCTATTCAAAATGCCATAATTCTAGTTGAATTTGTGTTATGAATTCCAAAATATATTTGAAATTCCTCAAAATATTGTTAGTTGTTATATACCTAAATATTATATTATTCTTTTAAATTTAATTTTCATGATTTTCATTTTGTGAATATTAGCAATCATACTCAAATTCTAAAAAATTCTTAAATATGCATAAAGATTAAAAATCCTCCTTAATTTAAGGGGAAAAATAATCATTATATTTTAATGAAAAGGTATTACCTAATAAATAAATTATAAATTGAAAATATGTTAAAATCACATTCTTTTTGGATTATTTTTCCTTTTTCTTTTAAAATAATTTGAATTAAAATTTTCTTACAATAAATTTCTTACCATTTATATTTTAGAACTTATGAAGTAATGCCTAATATTTTATATATTAACTAAATAGATTACAAATTTTAAAGTATAAAATTATTAAAATTGATAAGTCAAAATTAAATAAATCTTTTAAGTTAAATATAAATATATTATTATTATTATTTTTATATACAAAAATATTTCACTATTTTAATTGAAAAAATTTAAATTTGAAATCTTCGTCTTAATATAGTAAATATTTTAATATCATATTCTATTACTTTTTTATTTATATACTATTAATAAAAAATAAAAAATAAAATTATTTATTATATTATTTTTTCAAAAGAACCCCATAACAAATTCAAATATTTTTTAAAAAATAATTAAATAACAAATGCTACATATTTGAGTTAAATACAACAACATACTAATATTCATAAAATACACAACTATATATATTAAATAAATATTATAAAAGTAAAATTATGTGAATAACTATTATTTTTATTCCACATTAGTTTTTAAAATGTGAAAATTAGAAAAATAATTAAAATAAATTCACATCACATAACAAATTAAAAGAGACTAAATCATATTTAAATAATAAAAAATTATTATTATTATTACTATTTCATTTTTAATGTAATAAAATTATTATTATTATTATTATTATTTTATGTAAAAATTTGAATATTAAAATTTAAAAAACATGTATATATATATATATATATATATGATATCTAGCGGAATCGGCAATGGCAGTGAAATCGACAACGGCGGTGGCATCGTACTCGCATTACACGATGTCACGCCCCCAATTCTTTTTTCGTTAAATTGGCCAAGTGCGGCACCGCCTAAGTAATTAGCATGTTCCATTGTTAGCTTACTTTACAAACTACGCCTTACCATTCATCTTCATTCATGAATAACATAACATTAATGTGCGAAATCCATTACCATTATAAACATCAACAATATAGAACAACAGGAGAACACATCACATGTAAGAACAATCTTTTATTATATATGAGAAGATTTTTACAAGTGACTAGGAGCTAGGCTCGACTGGAGTTACAACTGAGTCGGGCGCCCACCCGTGCACGACCGCACGGTGGTCTCATCCTCCAACGGAATATACAACACAACCGAGTCTTACTGTCAAGTCAGGCGGGCGCACCCATGCACGACCCACCACCCAACTTACAACCTCAACCTCGTTCAATACTTGGCGAGCGGGCGCCCTTGCACGCCTTCCACCCACGCTTCGACCGAACCTCAACTCGTGCAAGACCGGTGTAGCTTGCCTGACAGGCGGGCGCTTTAGCGCTGCGGCTCTACCCTTCCTTCGCACCTTTCTCTTGATTGATTGATGCCAAGTGTGATGGTGAAATTCCATCTCTCCACCACCTATATATATATGCCTTCTAACATGGAGGTCGCGCCCTCGGCCGACCCTCCATACTTCTCCAACTGCGTGCTCTATGCAATAGCTGTGTCGCCTTTGTGTGGTCAGCCTGCCCATGGCGCGGGACCGCCTACCAACCTTGCCCACACTTGCATTCACTCTTCGGTCGGCTAGCACGACGAGCTTCCCCAACTCGCCATATAAACGTGGAACGCCAACCTTGCCCGCGCATAATGTATAATGCCTCATCCCTTGGTTGCTCCATCGCATATTTCATAACTTTGGTTACTTCGCACGGTGGGAGGGCGCACCTAGTTGGTGAGCCAACCGCAGGGCATTACATCCTCCCCCACTGGAATTGTTGTCGCCCTCGACAATCCTGACCTCCTCAGTAGCTTCCTGTCATACTTCTCAATCTTCTTCTTCCATCTCCAAAGTGAGTCCTCCGATTCCCAACTTTCCTCCTCCAGTGCATTCTTCCATCTGACAAGAAATTCCTGCTTCATGTGGTAACCAATCCCTGTAGTTTTGAAGCTCAAAATATTCTCCAACTCCAAATCTAGCTTGTCCACAATCCTGGTTGGTCCTCTTGGCAGTTCAGCTCTCTTTGTATGATCAACATCAATTCTGCATCTCTTCAACTGACTCATGTGAAAAACTGGATGCTTCATGTGCATATGGTGCGGAAGCTCCAGCTCATAAGCAACTTCCCCCACTCTCTTCTTCACTTGGAATGGTCCCTCATACTTCCGTGTCAGTTTACTCGCAGTCCCCTTAGGTGGCTGAAACTGCTCCCCGGTAATCCTGAGAAACACCATATCTCCCACACTAAAGTGTACATCCCGTCTTCCTCTATCTGCCCATTTCTTCATTCTCCTTGCAGCTTCGTGCAAGCGCAACCATGCCAACTCCAAGGTCTCATCCCAAGCCTTCATGAACTTCTTCGCATGAGGACTTCTCAAAAAACCTCCTATCACTACGGTATGCAGTGTGACTGACATTTGTCCATTCACCAACTCAAATGGACTGTACCCTGTCGCAGAACTCTTTTGAATATTGTAGTTGAACTAAGCAATATCCAAGAGTTCAGGCCAATTCTTCTTGATCAGTCGTCACATAATGTCTCAAGTAATCCTCCAGCAATGCGTTGATCCTCTCGGTCTGTCCATCTGTCTGCGGATGGTAACTCAAACTCATCAATAGCTCTGTCTCGACTAACTTGAACAATGTGGTCCAAAATTTTCCTGTAAAATGCGGATCTCGGTCTGACACAATGCTTAATGGCATCCCCCAATACTTCACTATGTTCTTAAAGAACAACTCCGCAATCCGCTTGGCTCCACACGACATCTTTGTTGGGACAAAGTTAGCATACTTGGAAAAATGATCAACCATGACCATTATCCCATTATACCCCTGAACCTGTGGCAACTGAGAAATGAAGTCCATTGAGACACGCATCCATGGCCTCTCAGGAATCGGTAAAGGCTACAAAAGTCCTCCTTGCTTCTGATTATCCAATTTGTCCTGCTGACAAATGATGCATGTATGTACATACTCCTCTACATCCTCCCGCATCTTCTCCCAAAAGAATCTTCTCTCCAACAATGCCAAAGAACGACGTTTCCCTGGGTGGCCAGCCCATGGTGAGTCGTGGCACTCTTTCAAAAGGTGTCTCCTGATTCTAGATGACTTTGGAACATAGAGTCAGTTTCCAAAGAACAAGAACCCGTCTCGTAGAAAGAACTTTCGTGTCTTCCCCTCCTTTATCTGCTTCACTATATTCTGCGCCAAAGTATTGATTTCAACACTTTCCTTGAGCTTATTATGCATCTCTTCTGACATCTGAACTCATCTCCTACTCCTTGCTACCTGGTCTTCACCTTCCAATGCTGCAAGTTTTCCCTTCCTGCTAAGGGCATCTGCTACCGCATTGTGTCTTCCCGATCTATACTCGATAGTCATGTCGAATTCTGCCAAGAAGTCCTGCCAATGAGCTTGCTTTGTAGAAAGCTTCGGTTTTGATGCAAAATAACTTGTTGCGACGTTGTTTATCTTAACAACAAACGGCTTCCCAATCAGGTAATGCCTCCACACATGAAGACAGTGAATGGTTGCAGTCATCTCCTTCTCATGAACCGGATACCTTCGTTCTCTATCCTGCAACTTCCGACTCTCATACGCCACTGGATGCCCATCCTGCATAAGAATCCCTCCTATGGCAAAATCTGAAGCATCTTTGTGTACCTCAAACGGTCTCTCGAAGTCAGGAAACTTCAATATTGGTGCTATAACCATCTTCTTCTTCAAGTCATCAAATGTCGATTGACATTTATCCGTCCAACTCCATCTCTTGTCTTTCTTCAATAGGTCTGTCAGTGATGATGTTACCTTGGAGTACCCCTCTACGAACTTCCATTGGTAGTTGGTCATGCCAAAAAACACCCTCATCTCATGGACATTCTTCGGTTCAACCTAGTCCTCGATCGCCTTTACTCTGCTCAGCTCCATCAATATGTACCCTTGATCAACAATATGCCCAAGGAATGGAATCTCAGTCTGAGAGAACACACACTTAGACTTCTTCAAGAACAACTGATTTGCCCTTAGTGCCTCGAACACCATCGCCAAGTGCTTCTTATGATCCTCCATGTTGTCATTGTACACCACTATATCGTCCAAGTACACTACTACGAACGAATCCAAGTATGGTCGTAGGACATCATTCATCAAAGTGCAAAACGTAGCAGGAGCATTGCACAACCTGAATGGCATAACAAGGAATTCAAAGCTACCATACTTTGTTACTATCACGGTCTTCTTCTCATCTCCTTCAGCTATCCGCACTTGATAATACCCATGCCTCAAGTCCAGCTTGGAAAACACTCGGGCTTTCGCAAGCTTGTTAAAGCAATCAGCAGCCAATGGCAAAGGATACCTGTTCCTTACCGTCTGCTTGTTCAGTGCATGGTAATCACAGCACATCTGTAGCTCATTCGAATCCTTCTTCCGCTGGAACAATACTGGAGCTCCATAGGGCGACCTTGAAGGTCTGATGAAACCTGCATCAGCTAACTCCTTTAAATGTCGTTTCAATTCCTCCAACTCAGGTCCTGACAACCGATAAGGTGCTTTAGCCGCGGGTTTCTTTCCTGGATCAAGCTCAATGCTATGGTCCACTACACGCCTTGGTGGAAGTTTCTTTAGTAGCTCATCAGGCATCAAATCTGCATATTTGGCTAGTACCTCAGAAATCTCAGCTGCAATAGGTGTCCCCACTCCATCACCTTCGACTCCCTTGAACATCACTGCATATGTCTCCATATTTGACTCCTTCATAGCCTTATCCAAACTTAGTGCAGAAACATGCTGCACCTTGACTTCCCTTCTTTGCCTATGAGTGGACAAAGTCCAAGTTTGTGACTGTCCAACTAGCACCACCTCATCACGGAAGGGGACAACAATTGCCTTGTTTCCCTTCAATAAATCTTGCCCCAATATCATATCGAAGTTGTTCATCTCCATCACTGTGAAGTCCAACTAACCCTTCCAGTCTTTTATCTGCACAGGCACTTCGTGTGCCAAACCTGCCACTTTAGCTCTAGAGTTCACTGCCTTGACTTCCAAATTCAATGGGAAGATCATCAGTCCAACCTCTTTTTCCAACCGTGTCGTCATGAAGTTATGAGTGGCCCCCATGTCCATTAGAGCTTGAATGGTCTTGCCATGAGCCATCAAGTCCACGAAACCCAGACTGTTAATCCACGATTTCTCCATAACTTTTCCCTGCATACATGTATGTTCTCTGCGTCCATCAAACAACGACTTCACTACTTGTGAACCTACTCTGATACCACCTGTCACGCCCCCAATTCTTTTTTCGTTAAATTGGCCAGGTGCGGCACCACCTAAGTAATTAACATGTTCCATCGTTAGCTTACTTTACGAACTACGCCTTAACATTCATCTTCATTCATGAATAACATAACATTAATGTGTGGAATCCATTAACATTATAAACATCAACAATATAGAACAACAGGAGAACACATCACATGTAAGAACAATATTTTATTATATATGAGAAGATTTTTACAGGTGATCGGGAGCTAGGCTCGACCGGCGTTACAAAGTCGGGCGCCCACCCATGCACGACTGCACAGTGGTCTCACCCTCCAACTGAATATACAACACAACCGAGTCTTATTGTCAAGCCGGTGGGCGCGCCCGTGCACGACCCACCACCCAACTTACAACCTCAACCTCATTCAAGACTTGGCGGGTGGGCGCCCTTGCATGCCTTCCACCCACGCTTCGACCGAACCTCAACTCGTGCAAAGACCCGTGTAGCTTGCCCGGCGGGCGGGCGCATTAGCGCTGCGCCTTGCTGCGGCTCTACCCTTCCTTCACACCTTTCTCTTGATTGATCGATGCCAAGTGCGATGGTGAAATGCCATCTCTCCACCGCGTATATATATGCGTCCTAACATGGAGGTCGCGCCCTTGGCCGACCCTCCATACTTCTCCAACCGCGCGCTCTATGCAATAACCATGTCACCTTTGTGTGGTCGGCCTGCCCATGGCGCGGGACCGCCCACCAACCTCGCCCACACTTGCATTCGCTCTTCAGTCGACTAGCACGACTAGCTTCCCCAACTCGCCATATAAACGTGGAACGCCAACCTTGCCCGCGCATAATGTATAATGCCTCATCCCTTGGTCACTCCATCACATATTTCATAACTTTTGTTGCTTTGCACGGTGGGAGGGTGCGCCTGGTTGGTGAGCCAACCACAGGGCGTTACACACGGGGTCGAATCCCACCGGCTGCCACTATAACCACTAAGAGGAACCGCCCAACCCGCAAGAATGGCCCCTCAGGATAAGACAAGACTGTCAAATCCCAGTGGCTACCATTATAACCACTAGGAGGAACCGTCGAGCCCGCAAGAGCGGCCCCTCAGGATAAGACGAGACTTGAACCCATGACCTGCATAGTACTCGCGTTACACGGGGTCGAATCCCACCGACTGCCACTATAACCGGTAGGAGGAACCGCCGAGCTCGCAAGAACGGCCCCTCAGGATAAGACGAGACTTGAACCCTAAGACGAGACTTGAACCCATGACCTGCATAGTGGCATGAATGAACGACTTAGCAGACCGTCCGTTGGCGACGAGACCAAACCCCTACGGGTGAAAAAAAACAAAACAAAACAAAACAAAAACAAAAAAACAAAACAAAACAAAAACAAAAACAAAACAAAACATGTATATTTAATCTATAACTTTAAAAACAAATATTCTTGATTATTACGTTCTTTAAACTATAGACATTAAAATAATAAAATCATTATTAAATTGTTTAAACTATATACATTAACATAACAAAATCAATAAATTATAAGCATTTCTATATGACATTATTTATAATTATATTTTACGAATTTATTTTGAATAAAATAAATTAAATTTAAACTACCCATATTCCTTACTGATTCCCGGCAAAGAATGATGATGGAAAACCCTTGCTCCAAACACATACATCCCAAAAAAAAATAACCCTTGCTCCAAACACATACATGTATCAGTCTAAACACCAACACAACATGAACACATCAACTCCTTCCCAATCTTCTCTTGTGAAGCACCTTCACAACACAAACGTGTATCAATTTAAAAAAACTAAACCCTGCAACACATATTGGAATTGCAACACATATTGGAATCACAGCTCATCGATCCATACAAATGATATACTCCCAACGCCTAAGTGACACAACCAATCTAGAAAACCTTTAACTCTTTTACTATTTAAGTGCTACCCGCTTAAATCGTTGGGCGGCTCGCAAGAAACAAAGGGTTTGAAATCTAATAATGAAATATCGATAAAAAGATTTCCTTCTTTAGTGAAACGACTCTCCTAACAAATTTTGTTTTACGAAATTCATCTTTCGACTGAAGAGGAAGCAAACCAGAACGCAGCTATTAGTTTTGAGCCTCAAATAATGATAAATGAAAAGTTCTGAAATTGCCTGAGGAGAAATTGCATAAATGAAAAGCTCTCATACCTGTTGAATAGAAGGACCATCTCCATCGTGTGAGATCTCCTAGCCACTGAGATAACTATGCTAACAGGGATGCCAAAGAATTCACAAATGGTAAGTCGGAGCTACGCAGAAAACGGAGACGGTACAATCGTCGAAGAATATTAGCTTAACAGAAATTAGAAAAATCTGATTGCATCGCCACGTCCAAAATCTGATTGCGTCGAGATGTCAATGGCCATCTATGACATACATACCGATGTCACATTATCTCCGAAAAGTCATACCGATGTCACATTATCTCCAAAAAGTTGCAATATAGACCACTCCTTTCAAAACGGATCTATCCTTTTGAAGGTTTTCATGCCTCCCAACCTAAGGAAAAAAAGATCTAGACAGTAGGGCCCTAACAAACAGTTTGCTCATTAATTTCTATCCCTGCTGACCAGTGACAACCGTCATTAGGTTGTGCTCGCATGCCTGTCCCTACCTACTCATTCCTTCATTCTTGTGGTAGGGTTTTTCTTAAGGTATGAAAATTTGAGTTATATTTTAGAAAAATTGGGCATTGATTTTTGTAAATTCAATTAAAAATTGTCAAAATTCATAATTTTAGGTGCTTAAAATTTTAATTTTTGATGATATTGATTTTATTTTGGCCATCAAAAATATGGTTCAAATATTACATCTACAAAAATAAAAAAAAAAAATCTCAATTTCGACATTTTTAATCATGGAAAATTCGTCGAGATAATTCAGACAATTCCTCCACCTCGGTAGACCACTCCCTCATTCTCCACTTTAAAGTAGAAATGTGAAAGGTGGATTCCATTCTAGAGGTGAGGAGCAGCAGTATTCATGGTTTCGTTTATCGTGGCAACCTGCCCACACATGTCTCCACTTGACTCCGTTATAGAGGTGAGGAGACGATGTGTTGATGACATCATTGTGGCGACCCTACCACCGGTCAATTCTCCACTTTAATGTACAAATTGTAAGAATTGGATTGATTACATTATGGAGGTGAGGACGAAGAAAAAGCTCAATTTCTGTAAAAGAAACGTCTTGGATTTGTACATCTTCCCTTGTTGGACGGCCAGAAAAGTCTAAAGAAAAAGGTGCACATCTTCGCGTGTTGGACGGCAAGAAAAAGGCGAACAGCTTCGCGTGTTGGACGACAATGACATTTTCTTTTCGGAGATCCACATCACAATTGATTTATTTTTTTCCCAAAATCTACATAATGATTTTTTTTAATAAGTTTTGGTATTTACTTTTTAAATGCATAAATGCATTCAGTTTCTGTAAATTTTAATTTTCAAATTTTTCATTACAAAATCCAAAAGGAATGTAAATTTATTTTTCAATTTCTCATTACAAAATCCAAAAAGAATCTGCTTGGAACCCAAAAATTAATTGGGCTCAACCTACTACTGCGTACGTTCCTTGTGATAATTTGGAATCAGAAAGAAAGAAATATTACATTTTTTTTTTTTTTTTTCAGAGGAAAAAAACCAGCATAGATTTATATTAAGAAAATATAAAGATCTGCAATACATAACAAGTTTTTGAGGGCAAAAGAAAAGCCCAGAAGCAGATACTAAATATAGGGACAGATTTTCCAGTTCATCAAAATCTAAAATAGAAACATAAACATATCTACTTATCCGATCTTGATACAAAATCATTTTGCCGCAGAAAAAACAAAAAATAGCTAAGGATTGCATGATAATACACATTCATATAAAGACAAAGGCTCAGTGAGCTCGCGGCCTTGCCATGGATGAGAGTCACATTCCATTGATACTGAAATCCTGAATGAGGAAGGAGATACCATCATGCATGACTGTTAATGAGCACAGACCAGGCTGCATGCGAAGACCATCCTTTGAGAGGATATCAGCCTGAGCATTCCAGGAACGGGGAATATGCTGAAACGAAATCTGGTTAATTAAGTTCCGAAAGAACTTGATGCGGCTTAACCATCCAAGGAGATGTGGACAGTTTATGAGGCCCAGACCGTTTACATGATCAATGAGCGATTTCGAGTCTCCAAAGATTGAAATAGACTGGATGCCCAAGAAGACACAAAAGGCAAGCAACCCTGTGAGAGCCCTAGCCTCCGCCAGAGAGTTTGAGCCAAAACCACCATGCCAAGATATTGAATAGTGAAGGCTGTCACTTATAACGACGACGACCCCGCAGCCACAGCTATGGTTGCGCTCAGCTCCATCAAAGAACGCGGCAGGAGTCTGATAGGAAAAGATATCCAGCTTCTTTTTGCAGACTTTTTTTGGCTGTGAGTCGCCCTGATGAAAAGAGTCATGGCATGCCATAATACGCTGAAGAATTGCATAAAGAGGCTCCTTTGATTCTTGAAAAATTTGTGCGTTTCTCCATTTCCACAAGAACCAACAAGCAATGATGAACAAAGATCTCCAGGATAGACATTGCCCACTCCACCACTTAAAACCATCCTGTACAGAAGGAAAGATAAGGTAAGGAAAACCAAAAGCTAAAGAAAGATCATACCAGATATGGAGGGACGAGGCACATTGAAAAAACATATGCAGGTTTGATTCCTCTGCGTTGTGGCACATGGCACATCTACTTGGGCCCTGCCAGTTTTTCCTTTGAAGAACCTCCCAAGTAAGATTCTTGTTCCCAAAAACCAGCCAAGAAAATATAATCATTTTAAGAGGACATGCAGCCTCCCAGAGGCAAGGAGGGAAAAGCAGACCAGGACTTCGAGCATGAACAGAGATCATTTCTGCATAAATATCCTTTACGCGCACTGGCAGTTTTGCTTTTGGAAGAGACCAAACCAAACAATCCTTTGATCCCGCTCGAAAAATCCCCAGGCTATTTAGTCTCTCTTTTACAGAGATCCAGAGAGGGATCAGCGATTGAGGCAGATGCAGGTCCTCCCCATCCTTCCAGACAGGGATAGAATCTGACCAAGATTTTATCAATTTGTCCCATGAGAAACATCCCAGTCTATGAAGGAAGCATACCAACGGAGGAGGGAATGAGAAATCCAGACCACATAAAATAGAATCAAAACCGATTAGCATACTAGATCCCGAGCAGAGGTTCCATCGAAGATTTTCCAAGAAGAAAGGGTGGACTTTCCTGAGACTTTGCCAAATTGTCGAACCCTTCCTTATGCCAATGGAACTCCTTCTGTACCAGAACTCTAAGCTCCTGCCTTTTAAATATTTCGCCCTTATAACCTTGCTCCATGGCCCATCACCAAAAATACCTCTATAAAGAGACTTGCAGAGGAGTGCTTTCCCGAAGGAGCGCATGTCTAAAAGACCCCAACCCCTAGCCTTCTTTGGTTTTGATATAGAAGCCATCTTGACTAAGTGAAACTTGCTCTGATTTACTTGCCCTCCCTAGAGGAAATTGGCTGCCAAACTGTTCATTCTGTTAATAATACTAGCAGGGAGAAAGAAGATATGTGCCCAATAGACTGCTAGTTGAGATAGAACAGCCTGCACTAAAATGAATCTGCCGGCTAAAGAAAGAAATTTTAACTCCCAGCCTGAAATCTTTTTATAAAAATGGTCCAATAACCATTGCCAATCCCTCTTGGAATTGCCCTTTGCCTTTAAGTTGAAACCCAAATATTTAATCCCTTCCTTGATCGAAAAAGGAGCAATGCCCATCAATTCAGAAATCCAAAGAATGATTTCCATGTTAGAATCATTGTGAAACAAAGAAGATTTTTCCTTATTGATAAACAGACCAGTTGCTTTCTGAAAATTTGCAAGGATATCGTTTAGGCAAGCCCAAGAAGCCCTACAGAGCATAGCAAAAATGAGGACATCATCAACAAAGAGATTGTGGGAAAGGGAAATGTCCTTGCATATCTTAACCGGGCGACATCTCTTGTCCTCAACTGCTTTATTTATCTGTAGACTGAGAGAGTTCATTACCAGGATGAAGAGCAGAGGAGAGAGGGGACAACCTTGTCGGAGACCTCTCTCCGCTAGGAAGAAAGACGAAGGAATTCCATTTATAATGACTGAATATCTGACATTCTCGACGCATGACATTACCCAGTTGATGCCCTGAGATTTCAGTCCTATTTTAGCCAGCAGAATTCTTAAGAAGCCCCAGTCTACGCAATCATAGGCTTTTTGCAGATCAATCTTGAGAATAGTCGCGTCCAAATTGTTTGACAGCATTGAGAACAGACTTTCCTGGGTCATGGCAACAACATCCAAGATGATACGGCCCTTTAAGAACGCATGTTGGTCCCTAGAGATGAAGGAATTTAGAATAGGCTTCATCCTTTCCGCAATGATTTTTGAGATAATTTTGAACATGATATTGCAGAGCGAGATAGGCCTAAAATCATGGAAGGAATCAAACCTTTCCTTTTTAGGAATTAGAGCAATAAAGGTAGAGGAAATAGCACTATGAATGCTTCCTGACATCCGGGATGCCTCCACCATCCGCAACAGATCCGCTTTAAAAAGGTCATAGAAGTGAGAGAAAAATTCGATTGGCCATCCATCCGGCCCGGGGCTTTTATCCTTTTTGAAAGCTTTGATAACTCTCAGGAGTTCTTCTTCAGAAATCGGCTTTAGGAAGCTTTCATTTGCTGTGTCATCAAACATTTCCGGAACCAGTTCAATTCCCCAGAGAGCATCTTGAAAGTTTACCTCCCTTCTTCTGTATTGATTCTGGAAAAATATCGTTGCCTCCGTCGAGATTTCGTGCTGAGAGAAGAGAAAATCTCCCTTGTCATCTCTGATCCTCCAAATAGAATTTTTCTCTCTTCTTGCATTTGCATAATTATGGAAAAACCTCGTATTCCTGTCCCCCTCTTTGAGCCAGATGGCTCTGCTCTTAAGTCTCCATGTAGCCTCCTCCTTTAGCAAAATCAATTGTTTCCTTTTCTCCAATTTTCTTATCAAGCTTTTCAGGTCTAGAGACAGGCTATTCGGATCTGTTGTATTTAATAGGGAGTCCAATTCCTTTTGGATATCATTCAACTCTTGTTTATCCTTCCTTTTCTTTCGAATTTGCCAATCCTTTGCCACAGACCTCAGGCTTCCCATCTTTTCCCGAAATGTCATGAAGGGAGCCATTTCAGATTCCAGGAGTTCCTTCCATTTGTTTGAGATGATTTCATTAAAAGATGGGTCTTCTAAATGGATCCTGTTGAATTTAAATGAGTAACCGAGCCTGACATCCTTACCACGCCATTCAAGGAAAATGGGTCTATGGTCAGAAGTGTAGTCATTCCCAATAGACGATACTGGCATTCCCAATTTTCCAATAATGCTTGCATGAATGATAAATCTGTCGATTCTCTTTGCGATATAGGCCTGCCCAGTCCTGCTGTTATCCCAGGTAGGCTTCATTTTATTGGGCACAATGTCCACCAGATTCCTGTTCAGTAATTCCTTCCTGAGTCTATCGGCCAGAGGGTCTATTTTCCTGCATTTACCCCAGCATTCATCAGAGCTGAGAGTCAGATTTAAATCACCTGCTATCATCAACGATTCAATCTCAAGAATTTCCGAGGCAAACAACCTTTCCCAAAAAGAGAGTCTATTCTTATAAGGAGCATAGACATTTAGCATGTTGAGAACTAAAGCATGACCCCTGATAGAGGCCGAAATTAAAATTCCTGCACAGCATTTAAAAGCTTTTGCCTTAATCCAAGCGGGGTCCCACAGGACCGCAAGACCACCTGACTGGCCATTTGCCTCAGTGGCAACCATAAACCACGAAGGGAACATTCTCCTAAAGAAAGCTATAGACACATTGCTGGGGTGCATGGTTTCCTGTATAAAGATGATTTTAGGATGAGCCGAGTAGAAAATTTCTTTAAGCGCAATGAATTTAGGGGATGCGCCCAAGCCCCTGATATTCATTGAAGCAAGAAAAGTCATTTGGATGACTCGCCAGCCACACATGCTCTAAGAGGCTGAAACTCTGACGAATCCAGAACAGGAACTTCCACTAGAGATAAGTTTCTCACACCATGCTCAGAAACTATAGATCTTCCTCTAAAGTGGCGACTACCACCCTTGTGTTTCTTCCTGACCGTAATATTCTTTGCTGATTTAGGACTAATGAAAGGATAGGACGGGCTGGAAGGTTTATGAATGGTCAATGGCTCAAGTTCCAAAGATTTTCTATGGAGAAGAAGGTCGATATCACTGTCGAACTTATTGACCGGGGACTCAGAAGGCGAGTTAAAAGGAGTAGGCATATGAATAGGTTCTTTTCCTTTTGGATCAGAAGAAAGGGATTTGACAGGAGTCGGAGATGAGGAAGAGATCTGAATGGGAAGAGAGCCGACCACGAGATCCCTTTGGTTCATAGCAGGAGGAGAGGGAACAGGATTTTCCTCCAAGGGCTCAGGAATAGGAGTGCATTCAAAAGGAGGCGAGTTGAAAGCATCGGGTTGGCCTAGAGAATCTTGAAGAGAGCAGCGAGGGTCCGGCTCGATATGGGGATCATGGACAGAGAGATTATGAGACAACTTTTGGTCGGGAGCCATTTGATTCAGATTTTTCTTTTGAGAATTCTCCAGAAGACCAAAAGAATCCGAGGAGCGTTCAGACTCAGACCTCCTATCCTGTTTAAAAAAAAATCTCTTGTTCCTTCGGGTGAAGCGATGACTGCAATTTTTGATCAGGTGTCCAGTTTTATGACACAAGGAACACCTAAATGGTATACCCCAGAAGTCTAATCTTTGATGGATTTTGAAACTACCCCAAGCTATCTCGATATGATCAGGATAACCTCCTTTGTACGGCTTCTCTATAAGGACCCACGCAATTCTCTTATCTTTCTCCCCTCTGCACCAGGGGTCTACATAAACAAACTTGCCTATCGAGTTCCCTATCTTTGAGAGAGATTCAGTCGACCACAGTTCCAAAGGAAAATTCGGAAGTTTCACCCAGATCAGGCTGTTCGATGGAGTATTCTTTAATGGATCGAAACCTATATACCATCGAAAGAGGGACAAGAAACTTCTGCCAAAAACCCAGGGATTATGAAGAATAGTCTCTAAATCAGAAGCTTTTAGGAAATGGAAAGAGTACCATTCCTTCATAAGACGGGAGATGATAGGAGTATATCCGATCAGGGGGGACCATTTGTCTGTCAGCCACTTCCTCATATCCGCTTCACCCATTTTAGGGAAATGCCATTTCCCAACCAGAGCTAGATTTTGCAGACTGTCAATACGTTCTGTAAGAACGGCACTGTCCAAAGAAATGGCCTTCGGGGGAGGTACAGTTTTGACAGGGTTCCTAGATTTGTTGAAATGTAAAGCTTGGTCGGGAAGCCGGTCTTCTCTAGAAAAGTCCTTTCCTTTTTTCAATACTCCCGAAGCATGCTCCGCAGAAAGAGGATTATTTATTTCTTGCCAGGCAGGATTGATTATCATATCTTCCACCGTGGCTTGCCAACCTGTACAATTCGAAGATTTCATTCGAGCCTCCTCAACTTGGATAGAGGCTTGAATGAGAGCCCGCGTGGCAGATGAATCGGACCCATCCGCCATTTTGATGGAATATAGGACGCAATAAAGCGACAGATACCTAGAGACCATAAAAATATGCAGCGACAGTACGAGAGATATCCGATCCGTAGATCCCTTCTGAACAAAATCCCCAGATGGAATAACTCCTAGAGGAGAAGAATTAAGAAGACAGATCAGGAAGGATCCGATCCGTAGATCCTATCCTGACTTAAGGACACTACTAGATAAGGATAATTAAGAGTTTCAGCAGATTGAGCTCTCGGGATCCGAAAGATGGAATGCTCCAGAAAGGGAAATTGAAGGCGATAAGACCAGCACTCTAAAACACACCTATTGAGGAGACAGGAAAGGACAATTCCCCACCATCATTCCTAGACTAGAAATGAATGAGAAAGATTTGAAAAGCTGAACCGGATGAAAAAAGGGTACTAATTAGTACAGAAGACACAAAGGATTAGGATAGAGCCAGATTACTCTCCGGAAAATTTGAATATCCCCCATGACGGATCGTCGGAAAAAAAAACGATCACGGAAATTGACTGGTTATTCCAACAGCCACCCTAACAGGAGCCATGAGAGCGCCAAAACCAGGATAGAGCAGAAAAACTAAGCAGAAGAATGGTCCTGACAGTCAATGCAGCAACAATATAGCTGAAAAATGCACCACCATTTACCAATTCTAATGCGAAAATCTGAGCACGGACTGTAAATGACTATAGAATTCTTTATCTTAACAAATAAAGACTTCAACATTTTTAGAAACAGAAGAGTTCAGACCATAATCAGATATCAAAGCGATTTTAAGCCATATTTCTAAGCCATATAGACTTCTTATAATGGAGAAAATATAACTTTCATCAGCTTTTACAGAAACCTTTTAAGAGAAACTTCATCGAAAACCAGACCTACCAGCACAGGGATAGGATAAAAATCTGACCTTTTTGAGCTTCACCGAGAGCAGCGAGAGAGAGCGTCCATGAGCAATATCGATAACACCAACAGATAATGAAGGGGAAAATTAAAAAGCAGGAGTCTTCACGATGAGAAAACCAGGAAAAACAGAGAGACTCCGAGGCCGCAAGGCCCGGGGTCGAGAAAACAGATGACAACTGCAGGGAAGACTTTAAAAAGGAGAAATATGGGAGCTTTCGTTGAGTTCAGATTACCCTCCAGGCGTCCCCATGCATGCTAGAGAGATTCCGAACTGCCACGCCGGCTAATCCATGCAAGAAGGGAGAACGTGGCAGAAAATAAGATAAGAGGCCATGCAGATTGGAAGCTGGCACGTCTTCGGATGTCTGTTGGAGTGACACAAAACTCCCCAGCAAGGTGATTGGCTCCGACCGAAAACCAATGACCGGAAACCTATCAGCTGCTTGGCTCCTATGATGAAACCGAAAGCTAGGAATCTAGGATCACCAGTGGTGCATGAAACAAAGCTACTCCTGTCAGGTGGCTGGCTCCTGTAATAAGTCTGTAGGCAAGGAGGCTAGAAGCTCCCTGTGATGCATGGCTCTCCCGCGCTCCGGCTCCGCTCCCCCAGCGTAATCTTTCTTCATTATACTGAATACACTCAACACCAAAGAAATATCACATTACCATCTGTCTCTGCACGCAAGCAGGGGAGGTTGTAAAGGCGCTGGAAAAAACCTTGTTGCAGTGATTACTTTATATATAATTATGAGATTTAATATAATTGAATATGAACTAGTTAGCTTCATTTTAACCCAAGATTTATAAAAGCCAATAGAGATCACTTTAGAAAGAAAAAAGGAAAAAAAGAGATAGTAATAATTCTACGTATTCTTTAAAAAAATTAAAAAATGTTATGTTTAAATTTTATTTTTAAATAATTTATTATTATTATTATTTTATATTAAAAATTAAATAAATTATTTTTATTTGGAGTAGCTCAATTAGTTATAACCGTAGAAATGAAGAGGAGATAATTCAATTTTTTTCCGAAGGTGGCAAAACCTATCAAACTCAGGTGTCAAACCAACAGTGAGGACAGCCATCTCTCGCTGCTATCTGCGAATGTCGGTTTGACTCATCACCGTTATCAAGGAAAACCACGCCACCTGTAATAACCCGCTGGTGGTCCGTAAGGGAGCAGGCTTTCACTCCTGCCAGATGCCTTTGGGTCTTGGGCCGTTAACCTGTTTCCTTACATCCGAGGAAGACGAGCTCTTAGCCAAGCAGAAGCAGTTTTACGGCATACTTCAGGCCGTAGATGAGATAATTCAATTGATAATGAAATCTCAAAATTAAACAAATTACATATTTATTAAAAAGTAATTAAAATATTTTACTTTAATTATTTTTTCTTTCTAACTATTAAAATATTTGATCAACATATATTTGTATATTATTTAAAAATATTATTATCCTGCTGAGGTATTGAGAAATGAGTTGACTTTAGAATTAACTTAAGGTTGACTAAAAATCGAATAAACAATATAAAGAATTTAATTTATAAAAAAATAATTTATTTTTCTTTTAAATTTCAAATTTTATTTATCTGTATTTTAATTGGTTCTGAGAGCTTATTTCTTTTTTCGCAGTGACGAATTATGCAGTTAGATCGTTATTTCGCAATGATGAATTCTACAGTTTGCAGTAGTGTACATTTACAGTTATTTACCTCCATCATTAGTCTCAGTTGTGAGGACCCCTCTTGAGATACAATATGGTTTGAGGCATAGTTACCAAATTCGATAGTATTGTCGAAAAAGATTCGAAAATTTGACAGTTCCATTCGATTTACGAATTAAAACGGTAATTCGAGTTCGGATTCGGTAAAATGCATTTGATATTTGAGTTCAAGATATTAGATTTTTCGCAGATTTTTAATAATAGTTACAAATTCGAGCATTCCATTTACTGTTAATGGCATACGATTAACGTTAATAATTGATAGGTAATTCGAGTTCGGATTCGGTAAAATGCATTTGATATTTGAGTTCAAGATATTAGACTTTTCGCAGATTTTTAATAATAGTTACAAATTCGAGCATTCCATTTACTGTTAATGGCATAATTAACGTTAATAAATGATAATGGTAGATGTAGTTTTATGCAACAAGAAATTTATAAGAAATGAAATATTTAGAAACTTATGATAATTATAAAATTGTATAAATTATTTGAGTAAATAGAAAATTTTGTTTTTTTCAAAATGGATTTTTTTATTGAAATTGAGTAATTGATATTCTAAGTATATATTTTTAAAAAATATTCACAAATATTTAATATATTATTTCATTATCAATCTAAAATACTTGATAATATAAAATTTAGATGGTTTATTGTAATGTGGAATATTTTGGAAATTCACTCTATATTAATTATCATATAATTTATGGTGTAGCAATACAAAAATTCTTAAAACCTATTATCATACTTGCTATTTTAAATGTAAAACTAAAAGTCTAATATATAATGTTATGTGCAAATCCAAATAATTTTAAAACATTTTTTTATCATTTTCAATATTATAAATTATACCTTTGAATGATTTAAAACATTGGAAAAATGATATATTTAAATATATGTAAGAGATATATTGCCCAATTTTAAAATTTGGTAACTATGTTTTAAATCATAGATACAATAGTATGATTCGGTTCTGCTGCGAATTCGGAAATTGCAATTCGGTACGGTATTTTTTTAAATAATTTGTTTTTATATTAAAAAAAATTATAATGAATTGTAAATGGTAGGTTGAAAATATTACAATTAGGATGGAATTAGGGAATAATTTTTATTTATGTTAAAAAATTTTTATAATAAAGTGTAAATTGTAGGTTAAGAATAATATTACAATTATGATGGAATTTGGTAAAGTGTTTTTAATAATATAAAATTTAATATTTAAAAATAGAAATTTCTATATTATTTAATTTTATAAACAATATTCTTAATATAAAATTTAATATTTAAATAGAAATTTCTATATTATTCAAAACATTAAAAGTATAAATTTCCAATTTAGAAAAAAAAATGTAGTTACCATATAAAATTGTTAATAAAAAGTTTAATACTTAAATAGAAATTTCTACATTACTCAAAACATTAAAAACATAATATTCAATATTAAAAAAATTGCAGTTACGATCTAATTTGGTAAGGATTTTTGTTAATAAAAAATTAAATATTTAAAGATTAAAAATAGAAATTTCTATTAAAAAAGTATAGTAAATAGTAAATTGCATATTAAAAAAATTACAGTTGTAAAAAACAATAAATTTTATATTAAAATATTGTAGAAAATAGTAAGTTTATACTAGTTAAAAATAATAATTTCTTATAACAAAGAATAATATTTTTTTTTTTTTTATAAATATTTATAAAATATATAATCTCCGTTTTTTTCTATTTGAATTTCATACTTCTCATCTTTCCCATAGTAAAGAAATCGAAACCATGAATTAAAGTTTGGATGTGCTTCTATCTACACTCTAAACGACTCTTTGAAAAATCTAGAAAGAAACATTTAGGTTGTTTTAGTTATTAATTAATAATGTTATCATTTTTAAGCCTTATATTAAAATTTAGGATTTGATTGAGTGATTTTTTTAAAATATATTGTAAATATAATTAATTTTTTTTTTTTAATTTTAAAAATAATTTAATTTTGGAATATCTATATTTCCAATTTTTTTCCTTATTATATTTTTGATAGTCAATTTTTTTCCGTACCGAATCGAATTCTAATTCATATTCAAATTCGAATGTGATAATTATGAGTTGAGAGAATATGGTTCGAGGGGTGACCCCACTCGAAATACAGTATGGTTCCACGTATCATCACGCCTTGCAACCATAGTTACCAAGTTCGAATTCGAATTCGGATACGTTAAAAATTCGAATCAAAAATATTAAATTCGAAAAAAATTCGACAATACACATCTTAATTTTTTATTTTTATTTTAAATAAAAACAATATTTTTATTTATTATTTTCTGAATTTATTTTAAATTAAAAATCAAACAAAACTTCTATATCTTTCAAAACTTACTTTTAAAATATATTCCTAATTTGAACAGTTATTTATCTAAAATATTCATAATAATAAATACAAATACATTTAACAAATATATAATAACCTACCAAATTTATCACTGTTTTTCTTCACAGTATAACAAATTCTTTCTTTACCTATTTTCTAGACTCTTAAGTGATAAATTGGTAAACTTTCACATTTTACCATGATTTCTAAATTTTCCCATCCCTGATTGATTTTTAAACTTGTAAATTTCCCATTTCAAGATGCTTTTTAATGTTCTTTCCTTATGCGTGGACGCCCCAGCTTCATAAATTAAATCGGATGCCACAGCCTTCGAAAAACAAGTAATGATGCAGGGTCTTGGCAGAAGTGCTGGAAGATTGTTTGATGTTGAGATTGTGCTACACGGACCACAGCCTGTGAGCATTGATCTAGTTCACCTCTAAGCTGCAATTCTGTGCAATTGACAACTTCGAAGCTGGCACTGCACTTTTGTTGAATGGAAGCTCCTGGATGGAGGAGACATTACTAATGTCTGATTTTAGCAAAGGTTTATATGAAGTTGGAGAAGACATTACTAATGTCTGATTTTAACGAAGGTTTATATAAAGTTGGAGATTTACTTGAAGATCTCACAACAATCCACTCATCATGTGGGCTTGTGATCCAATCAGACTTGTTAGCAACATCTTCAAATTTACAAGCTCTGTCCCTGGGAGGTCTTGAGCATTGCCTAACTGACCTATTCACCTCCCCAGTGCATTCCCCTATTGGGCTTGGTATGCTGAGTGACAGAATGGGAGAAAGCACTGCACTGGTCCACCTCTTTTCTGAATCTCTCTGAAAGCATCTCTCCAAAAGCATTTCTCCAGAAAATCCCAGATCTGAGATGAAAGCCATGCAATATCTCAGACAGCTCCTCCGTGCATCCATGATGTCAACCTGCTAATAGTTCTTATTGAATGAGCATCCATGATCTCAACTCGCTGATAATTCTTATTGAATGAACAATTGTCCGTAACCTTTATCAATTAAACGTGAGAAACGAATCGAACTTGGACGAATAATACGATATTCGTACCGAATCCACGAATTATCGTATTTTTTTGCCCGATTCGGGCGAATTTGGTAACTATGCTTGCAACTTGTGCTGCAGCTAGTGCAGTGATTCGCATATCCCCATCGAAAGAACGGATCAATATGGTTTCACTTACGACGTTGGTACTTGTTTGATTAATTTTGAATTTAAACGAGGTAAAAAGTTAAAAATATTGAGTTATGTAAAAAAATATTGTTGTTTCTGCAATTGGATTTCCCAATAATGAATTCTGCAATTGGATTTCGCAACGATGAATTCTACAATTAAATTGTTGTTTCGCTTGGATTGTAAATTTATAATTGTGCAGTTTGCAATAGTGTACATTTACAGTGATTTACCTCCACCGCCTTAGTCTCAGTTGTGACGACCCCTCCCGAGATACAATATGGTTCGACGGACGACCCCACCAGAGATACAGTATGGTTCCACGCATCATTACTCACACATATCTTCATCGAGAAACATTTTTTTTTTTTAATAATTATTTGTACATATATATATATAACTAAACATTTCAAATAAAGGTATATGTGACTTTATTCATGCTCTAATTTTCAAGTCACACTCTTTCATACTTAAGATGGTCATCGTATACTAGATAACAATTATCCCAAAACTCCAAAATGTCTTCATGTAAGACTTTAGATTTATGAATTAATTGTAAATAATTATTATTATTATTATTTTAAATTTTATATATATATATATGTTTTGCTGCTCAAAATATGTTTTTAAGATAGATATGTAATTTCCCCATAAAAATAATTATATTTTAATATGTTTTATAAAATTATAATTTAATATGTTTTACTATGATATATGTTTTATTTATTAGTATTATTTATGAAGGATTTATGTAATTTTTTATTTTTATTTTTTTTAATATGAAATTAATATCTTAAAAATAAATATTTTAAAATAATGATTAAAAATTGTAATTCAACTATAATTTAATCATTTAATTTATATAGTCAAACTAATTCATATTCTCACTCATCCATCTTTTACTTCTTTACTTCATAAACTCATAATTTCTAAATAACGATACTCTTGCTCTTACTTCTCTAATTGAGATACTTGATAACTTTAGTGTTGTCATGTAGTCCTTATCTATTTTCCTATGGTCTCCATTATTAATTATTATTGTCCACGCCTTGCCTATTTGTCTCTTTCACCAGTGAAAAACAAAATCAAATTCTCTCATGAATCCATTCTAATTTGCTAGAAATGAATTAGGCTAAGTGTAAACGGCACACTATTATATTAATTTTTCTACCAATATATCTTGGTGATATTTTATGTTTATTTTTAAATTTTTTAAATAAAAATATATTTTATTATCATTAAAATAAATTATACAATTAATCAAATTATAATAACTTTTATGGCTTGAAATTTGAGGTAAAAATAGTAATCTAGTTTAGGCTTCTGTGATCCATATCAAGTTAGAGAAAGATTTTGGCGAAAATCACATGGAATCTCATTTAGTATTTTAATTCAAGTTTTTTAAACAATGATTGATTCTAAGTTTTATTAATTTCTATGACTATGTGAATTAAATTAAAAATAAATATGAAAAATATTTTGACGAGTGTATGCGTACATTATAACTAGCATATGGTTATTTCAACTACAAGGCACTTGGCTTTACCACATTAAATACACGTATCAAAATGTTTCAATTTAACAACATCATAGTTTTACATGTGATTGTTCTACTTTGAAACCTTCGTGATTTTGCAAAATGATTTGGTCAAACTAATTTTATCTATGAAACAACGAACTTAAATCAAAGATTAACTTAAGGTCAACACGATCAAACTCAACGCTTTAAGTACATAAAAGGCTATACTATGCCCATTATTATCAGTACATCTTTCTCAATCGCTCCTAATGAAAGTTTCATTTTTTAGTCAGCCTCCTTCTAGTCAATAAAAGACTAGTTTGACAAATCCTAGTGGTCTATCCAGTTGAGAAGTGACAAGATTATACTATTGCATCTGTTGTGCATATAACACTGTCACCTCCAAGTTTGTATGAACCCCAGGTTGATAAAGTAAAGTTGGTCTTCTTAGGACTTGCAACATCCTTGCTGCAATACTGGGGCTCATAAGAAGCTAGACTAGAATGATCTATAATAGGATGAGATGTATCAAAGGAGCAAGCGAAGAAATTCTCCTTAGTTTCATTACAAGAGGCAAGGGTAGAGTCCCTTAGTTGCACCACGGCAAGGTTGCAATATGCCTTAGAATAGAGGAGAGTATTCTCTACCTTATAAAGATTGGATGCTTTAACCTTATCCTAAAATGGGAGATAAACCCTATACGTGTTTAACATGGATTCGCTGTTGAGATCATGCAGCCAAATGAATGGGCCCAAAGGATCATTTAAGTCCCAAGGGTATAATAGAGGTCGGAGGTTGAAACCGATGCCACGGTGATAGTAAGAGAAGAGTGATTTCGACCCTGACTAATCGGAGGTCAGGTAGCATGCCAAAAAAAAAGAGTGTGGTAACAAGGCGTGGTATCCCGACCCGACTAGGTCAAAAGTCAGAGGTTGGGCCGTTGGGAAGAAGATAAGCCTTGCATTCATAGAATGGGTCGACCCCAACTTAGTTGGAGGTTAGGGGTCACAATGTTAGGCGGTGTTTGTGAATAAAGAGATGTATATGCCTCGACCCTTCCGCTTAACCAATTTTTGGGCGAGATCAGGGAAGACCACCATGTGGAAATGGGAGACAGTCGGTCATTGTTCCCTATTTGTGAGGAAAAAAAAGAAAAATAAAAGAAAATAAAATAAAGCAAGATTAATGTGTCTATATCTATATCTATATCTATATCTATATCTATATCTATATCTAGATATATATATATATATATATATATATATATATATATATAGATATATAAAAGGAGAATTCAGTCAAGGGAACATGGGTTCGATCTTCGTAGTCCTTTTCCCATGATCGTACAATGGGGACTGGATCCGCTAGTGACGACCCTCTTACTCTAGCTGGGTATGGTGGGTATGTTATATTTGGGCCTTATTGTGACTTTTTCTAGCATGAGTTGCTTTAGGAGATACAGAAAGCCTCCTAGAGACATCCTCTAGGTTGATTGTATATGTAACAACCTCCGGGGTAAATGTGAATAAAAAAACATAATAGGAATAGAAATACAATAAACATATCAGCCATCAAAATCCATATATACATCAGTACATTTGCACATGAAAATCAAGGGAATGAATTTTTATTTCATTAATAAATGCAATGAACCAACCGGAGATGGGACTACCACACTCCACCCGACCATAGATTAGCTGAGCCAAGTCTCTCTTTAGCCAATCACCCCTGTGCAATATTCCAAGCATGAATGTGGAATCTCATAGAACACATCGATCAAAACTCATTCAGGGCTTCCCAAGGCCACCCACCTCAACCCATCAAACAATGATTCCACCTCACAGTCAAACATCACCAAAAATCATCATCAGATTGGTCTCCATCCAAGCCTTCCAGGGCTTCCAGAGCATTTTCCCAACCAAGTTGTAGTATACCTAGGGGGGATAATATGGGGTACAAAGGGAGGTACCCAAGGGAATAATGTAATAATGGGATGGGCCATAGTAACAAATAAGGTGGTTA
Organism: Pinus tabuliformis; assembly: GCA_031772625.1. Classification (NCBI taxonomy): domain Eukaryota; kingdom Viridiplantae; phylum Streptophyta; class Pinopsida; order Pinales; family Pinaceae; genus Pinus; species Pinus tabuliformis. The sequence goes on from CM062816.1 coordinate 1,766,589,311, forward strand.
ACTCATATCATATAAGGGACCACAAGTAGTTAGCAATAATAAGCCCATGGTATTAGATAGATGGTATTGAGAGAACCATTGTAATGACCCATGGTATTGTATGTATGAGGCCCATATAGAGGCTAGATACTCCCCATTGAGAGATGTGAAGGAATATTGTATGAACAGACATATGGCTTGTGGAGTGTTCTCCTTCCTTAAGGAGTGAATATATGGTGTTGCCATACCTTAAGGGTTTGATCAATAAAGTGAAGCATTTCTATATTCAGATCTTGTTATTTCTTGGGTTTATTTGTATTATCATATATTTTCATATCAAAACTATAACAAGTGGTATCAGAGCACTTTCTTGGGCAAAGTGGAGATTTATTTATTTATTTATTTTTTGACAGGAATTTTTTGGGCGGCGATTTTTCAGATCAGATCTGTACGCTCTGGTGGAAAATATGTAGACTCTAATTGCATATCTGAGTTTTTGGCGAAAAAATACCCAATTTGAAAAAAAAAATCAACCGAATCGGAGTCCGGATGAGGGAGATATTGCTAATTTAAAAATTAGTTGGGTTGCAGACATTTTTCAGGGTGGCGAGTTTTCAGAGTAGATATATACGTTCTGGTGCAAAATCTGTAGAATCTAATTGCAGATCTGGATTTTTTGTGAAAAAATACCCAAGTTCAAAAAAAAAAATCACTCGAATTGGAGTCCGGATGAGGGAGATATCGCTTATTTAAAATCAGCTCTTTTTTTAGAATTTTTTTGTGATGGCAGGACAATTGCAACGCGGATCTAAAATTCCAGTTCCTATATCGGGATTTCTACCACATGGAAATATGCAGAATGATTGTTCCATTTCCGAAAATAGGTCATAATAGGGATTCTAAGCAATATTGATGGAATTATGGCCATTTCAAATTTTTGCCAAGCAAGCGATTTGTTTTACAAACTCTTTTCATGGCTTATAACAGTAAGTTTTTTAAAGGACAATATGATTGGACTTCTATTGAAAATTTTATAGCATATCATAAGTTGGACCATCCAGGGTGTTGGAAGGAAAAAATAGGGTCTTATTTGAGAAATGACGCCGCTATGTGGTGGCAATCACTTGACAGTGAGTTTCTGAAATTATGTAGTGCTGATGTAATAGAAGAACTACTTTTGGACGAATGGTCTCATACTAGAAAGGAAAAAACCACAAAACCTAGCAAAGATTTTATTTTTACAGGAAAGAAGGAAACCAAGAAACCTAAAGGGTTATTTTCTGCTGGTATCTCCTTATTGCAGGTTCATGGATTGATTCAGAAGGAGAAGATCGTTGTGTCTATAAATCCTAGTTGCAAGAAAAATCTTATAAGTGTTCATTTGGAAAAATATTGCAAGTTCTAGCAAAACACATTGAAACCGCACAGATTGATAATGAGGATGTTCAAGTTTATAAAGATTTGAAGATTTCTATGGACAAGTATGTATTGCATTCTGATTTTTATGCTTTAGATATGGCTAATGAGGATGTTGTTTTGGGATACCCTTAGATGGAATCGGTGGGTACTATAAATATTAATGTGTAGAAGAAATTCCTAAAGCTCTGGTATAAAAAGAAGAAAATTACATTACAGGATATTTCCATCAATAAACAGGTAGAGTCCAAGGAGGCTAAAGCAGAAGATATTCCAGGGACTGACATATCAGATGATGAGCCATTGATGGTTGACAACCAAACACAAACATCAAACCTGGTACCAGAAAAACAGGTAGAGTCCAAGGAGGCTGAAGCAGAAAATGTTACATCAGATGAGGACTCAGTGGTTGAAGTAATATTGGAAGATAAGAAACAACAGCAGGCACTACAACATGTACCAGATACCAATTAGGTTCCATTAGGTGGTGAATTAAAGAAAGATACATCGTTGGTTAACACTTCAGCATATCACCACCCACATCACCCCACAAGAAAACAACCAACAAGATGGCAAAGAATTAACCACAAGGACAACAACCCCTGTATGATAGATAGAGAGGGGCGACGATCCACTTACTACGCATCAATACAGAAGAGCCGTCAGGGTCAACCTCCATCTCAAGCAAGCAAGGCACCAGCTAGATCGAGAGCTCACCTTTCTCTAGGATGGCTAGATGCATGTGCATGGTACCAGTGGACTACTCTTTTGAGTAGATCTTATTATTTGTGTTCTTCCCATGTTTCGGGGATGAAACATGTTAAGGGGGGTGGAATTTAGTAGACCTAGGGGGGATAATATGGGGTACAAAGGGAGGTACCCAAGGGAATAATGTAATAATGGGATGGGTCATAGTAATAAATAAAGTGGTTAACCGGTATCATGTAAGGGACCATAAGTAGTTAGCAATAATAAGCCCATGGTTTTAGATAGATGGTATTGAGGGAACCATGGTAATGACCCATGGTATTGTATGTATGAGGCCTATATAGAGGTTAGAGATTCCCCATTGAGAGATGTGAAGGAATATTGTATGAACATGCATATGGCCAAGTATTCACACATAAATGAAGAAGCTTGCCAACTGATCCTCAAAAGCCTTTTTATGAACGAGATCTCTATTTTCTTCATTTTCCTCCTCACATGCGACATGTGACCTTTCACCTCCTTTTCTCCTAATTTCCATTATTTTCATAAATAAGTGTGCCAAAATACCTTTTCGCCTCTTTAATGCCTTAGCCATTTCCTTTGCCAATTTCCTTAACCATAAACAACCAAATCAACACCCACTAGGATGTCATGCCCACCATTCGGCCTAGAATATATTTCCCATCATCCGTGGTATTTATATATTTTTACATGGAATTTTCACAAGGGTTGTTACAAAACCCTCCCCCTTGGGGGAACACCGTCCTTGGGGTTCAATGACACCTATAACCAACATCAATACTGAAAACAAAACATGCTGCCAATGGAGCTTTATAACACAGCTCGTTGTAGTATTTACAATGAAAGCCCTGCTCAAAATAAAAACATCATGACAACATGACAACATGATAACATATCACATACTAGAGCTTTATAACACAACTCATTACGGTATTTACCATGATATACACATATACACATTTTCTTAACCAACAAATAAACGATACGACACCCGTATCAATCAACAAGGGAATCCAGAGGCTCACATCTCCACCAACAAAGTAATACCGGGATTCACCTCCTTCCAGGAAGTACAGAATCCACTACAAAGTTAAATATGAATCTAATGTTCAGCGCTATAATCCCTTGCTACTTGTCCTCTCAGTGAACAGTTACTGACTCATTGTTCCAGGGTGCACTCCTAATGTGTATTTGATTCCATCTGGAAATTCTAATGACCAAAACAAATCCATCTGTGACCTTCCCTTCTCTGCTACACAGTCTCTCAGGAATTCGGTAACCCCTTCCATGCAGTCACTCACCTTCCAAGTTCCGCTGACACCCACATCCCGAGCAGTCTATCCCTTGGCAAGGCTTCCTCGCATTGGAAGATACAACAACCAAGGAATATCCTTGCCTCAACACATCAAACTGGTTATAGCATGCTCATAGAAATCAATGGACACTATTGGGTACCGGTGTCCCACAATGGCCCTGTTCCTGAAGTGCTTTACCAACATACTACTGCCTGTTTCAATTCCTTTGCTGCTACTACTAATTCTTGCAGTTGATTTCGAACACCCAATTGAGCATTTTATACATTCTTGTACCAAGCACATAAATTCAATTAAATTTAAAATAAATTGAAATGAATTCACAACATACCTCATTGGTAGCTCGTCAATAAGGTGCATCTTCAATCTAGTTGTTCACTTCCTGTCACAACAAGTCAAACTAGCATACTTGATGAAATCAACATATATAAAGCTATCACATCAGGTTAGCTCAAACACAACCATCATAGATCAAAATCATAAATCACATGTAACCATCATAAACCAGAATCATAGATCACATATAATCATCATATACCATAGTCATAAATCACATGCATAATAAAATTGAAATAAAATGATGATACTTATCCTTTCCTCAATCCTTAGCTTCTACCTTTGTCTTTGTTCCATATGCACTCTGGATCATTGCTACACTCAACAAGCACCCAGTTCCTTCTCCTCAACCATGTGCATAGACACATAGTGTGCATCACACACATACAACCACATGGCATACCACACCATGCAATACATGCATCTACACCTGACATACAACACATACACCTACACCCAGTGTATACAATACAATGCATCCATCTATACCCGATGTGCAATACCACCCAATACATGTACCTACATAGAGTACAACACAACGAGTACACACGCTACAATACCATGACTACATGATGCACATACATAATACCACATGCCCTCAACACAACATGTATGAAATGCACACAATACCACATGTGCATCAGTGCCATATGTACAACATGTACATAGTACCACCGGTATGCCGCACCACCTGCACAACGTGTGCACAACATCACATGTACACGCACCACCTGCATAATGTGTACACAACGTCACATGTACACCGCACCACTTGTATAATGTGTACACAATACCACATGTACATAGTACCACATGCACAACATGTACGTGACACCACATGTACACAACGCCACATGCACGACATGTACATAGCAACACATGCACAAAATGCCACTTGTATAACATGTACATAGCACCACACGCACACGACACCACTTGTACAATCATGCACACAACACCATATGTACATAGTACCAATGTACCACATGCACGTAACACCACTTGTGCATAGCACTACATATCGAACACGGACATAGCATCATCTGTACACAGCACTTCATATCCAACATTCACAGAGCACCATATGCACACACGCCACATATACAGCATGAAGACAGTACAATAGGTATACAACACCCCACATGCAATATTCACATAACCTTATTTGTACCATCCTGTACATAACATTGAATAAATAACATGTACACATGCTATGTATACACAACACCACAAGTGCACACATCATAGATGCAACATGTACAACATATACAACGTATGCTCAACAATAGTACCACACATCCAAAAACACACTGTCCTTACCAAGAAACCTTGCTTCCAGTATCTCATCCATGCTTATCCTAGCATGCCGCAGACCACACTACTTTCACTTTGTTGATGTATCCTTCAATGTTACCTGTCATAACACAAACATAGGTATAATACAAGTATACAATATCAATTCATATCCACATGATACTGACCTCGTATATTTGTTGTGACTACTCTTCCCAATTGATTCCTCGTAAGACTAGGAACCTCTTCATGTCGTTCTCTTGCATAAGCAATCATTCCTCCACAAGAATGATCCCTGACAACCCTGTCAGATAGTAACATGGATACATGGATACATACATATGTATAAAAACGTTAGCATAAAACAATCATGATCCTGGCGATGAACCACACTAGTTGGTTCAAAACGCGTTGACAAAGGTTTTCTACATGTGATTTACGCCGAAACTCTTCTTAAAAAATCATGATCCTGTCAGACAATGATATACATACATACATACATGTATACATATATAAACATCAACATAATCATGATCATAACAAAATTTCCAGATAACATAAGGTCAAGGTTAAGAGAACTTCCTTTATTCATGCACAGGCACTGACAGCAACAGTTCCCAACATAGCCAATGCATATGACACCTCTTATCTATTTACTTTACCTTTTCTAGTTACATTTCTTGTGTTTGCACTGCTACTCTCCATTTACCACAATGGACCCAACCAATCCAACCAACTATCATAGTCTTACCTTCTGCTGTGCTAACTCATGCACAAAGCTTCATCTGGGTCTTATATTATCAGTTGGGTACCACACATCTCTCCAGATTTCCATCAACTTTCTTCTTTCCCAACCAATTGCAAAGACTCAGAACATAAAAGGCATGACATGAAACAAACAAGAAGAAGACCATCAAAACCAATAACAACATGATTATGAAAACGAAGTGGTATGGCCATACACTAGACATAAACGAAGCTGCAAATCAAGCTCAACAATTCATAAAAGACCAAAAGCACAAGACTAACAACAAACACCATGACTCAATCCCCATGGTTCCCAGGGAAAGCTCAACCCGAGCCTTCTTCAAGATTTCATGGAAACCTCTTATGCCATGCAACTCCTTGCATCATGCTCACATGTGTCAACCACATGTTCCAAACATCAATATAATCATATTTATCAATTTGAAATCAACTTTTACAAATAATCATGTCATAATCCATAGTCATTATACATAATGCTACAACTATCAATTGCATTCAAGTACATATCAAATGTCTCAACACATACATGTTAGTACAATCATCTTGAAACAAAATCATTTGAACACATACTCATATTAAGAAATTCATCAATCATTCATACCTTGTTAAATAAATCAACTAGATGACATAATCAACAATCAAACACCAAATATATGACATAAGAAATTGATACCTTAATGTATCTCAGGGGAGGTGATCTTGTCTGAACAATCAATTTAGTTAGCATGATATAAATTTACAACACATCAGCTCAAGCACTCATAAGATCATGATATCCATAACAATATCTAACTAACGTGTTCACATCGTAAACTCATACACAATTATCGTTCACACATATGCAAAGTCAATCTCGATTAGTATGACACCACATCACCAAATATGTCATCTCATACCTGAGTATCACAACCATAACCATCTGCATAGGTCAAACCATGTTAACACAATACATATAACATCAAGATCTTCAATGCAATGACATAACCATCACACATATGACCAATCCAAATTACGAGATCAAGATCTCAATGAAATAACTCTAATCATCAAGTTAATAACGTATAACAACAATAGACTCTATATCATGTTCATCAACAATATAAAACCGAATTGTCAAGTTAACCGTCATATAACAATCAACAAGTTAACCTATAACATACTCATCAACAACATATAACATAATCGTCAGGTTATCTAATATAAAACAACAATAGAAATGCATACAACTACAGGTTACTATCATTCCTAACTGACACATGTGCATATAACTACACTAATCAATCAACATCTATCATGAATGTAACCATAACATCAAAATACATGTACATAAACCTAATGTATATAAACCTAATTCATATAAAAATCCTTACATACCTGCATGCCGAACATGCAATACCTATATGACGATATGCTCTTACCTGAAAGTCCAATGCTGCAACCTCATTATGATGATCTGCATCTCCTGCTCTATCACATCCAACACATTAGCACCATAACAACCAATAGCATCATGATGACCTAAATTGCATACAATGATTTCACAAGGCATGTCTGACCTAATATTCAAACTATAACCAAGACCATACATGCATAACAACTATATATAGACATATAACACATGAGTACAAAACCATCTATACACCATTCTAGCTAGAGTCCAATCATCAATGCATGACCATATCAACTTCACAAACCATGACCTCATGCATGACAACAAACATTAATCCATTGTACACATTGCGACATGCAACCAACAATATGCATAAGCAATGCCAAACCAACTACCAACATGCATAACCGCATGTAGTCGAACATAATCGATCAATTATTGTAATCAACCTATAAGATTGATGCATGTAATCAAAATATTCAAAAATGTAACCTAACATACAAGGATGTAAGTAGGTATCATGAAATCAACATGTAAGTGACATATAATCCATACACAGTCAGTCACATGTTCCAAAAATCAAGACATCATGTCTATTAATTTGAAATTAGCTTTCACCAATACTAACAACCATATCATAGTTGGAAATCAACTCACAATCATAGTCATAATACTAAAACTAGCACCCACTTGCACGCAAGTGCATATCAGTTGTGTCAACACATATTGTGTTAGTACAACCATGTTAAAACAAGAGAATTCCTTCATACAATTTTATAAACAAACACATATCACGCACTTAATCGAGCATTCAAACAACCTATAAGCATACCTCCTTACTATCCATGGTCCACACTAAGGTAGAAGGAGGAAGCTAGTATAATGGCCCGATCTCCAATGTCCAATTATGGAAATGGGATCTCCATAGCTCTACTATATTTAACCACATTTGAAAAGAAATTGATTTTTATTTCTCATACATTTGTATGAGACTAAGTCAAAAATATTTCACTTATTCCACTTGTAACATCATAACTAAAAACATGCCACTTTTCCATTTCCTTACATGCAACTTTTCAAATTTCTTGCATGCAACCTTTCAAATTCCCTACATGAAACACTTCAAATTATTTGCATGCAAATAGGCATAGATCAGCTGCATCCATATTATCACACTACAATATTATCCCATCCAAGAAAAAATAACATTTTCTTCAAACAATTACCATACTTTTATATTTCCACAAACAATTACTATACTATTACATTTGCATGTAAACATTTATTCAAACACTTTACATGCAAACAAATATAGAAAACTATTTGCATACAAGTAAGAAAATATCAACTATAGAAATACTATTACACATCAATACTATCCCCAACCATAAACAACATACTCATTGGGGCATTTATCAAACAGTTTGTATGCAATTAATCATTGAACCATTTAAGCATTTCATCAAACACTTTTCATGCAAACTAATATAGCAAATGATTCAATGCATATATCCTAAATTGTAGTAGTACAAGTTATGGAAAATGAACCATATGATAAGTGGAATTATTCTTGACTATGGTTCAAGTTTCATCTTCTGAGACTTCATAGTTGAAAAGTTATAACAAAATACCAACACAATCCTATTTGGTGCACAATTCTAGGAGTATCCAGAAAGCTCGATGTACATTGGTCATATCTCCTAAAATATATCAAATAAATGTCTGAAAGCTTTATCAAAATATAAGTGGGATTTCCTCTCATTGTGGAAAAAATTTCAGCTCCTTAGAGTGCCTAAAATAAAAGTTATAACAAAAATGTTAGCAGGACCTGTTTCAGGCCTCAGGCTTTTAGGAGCATTCAGAAGGCTTGACTCCCTCTGCTCATATCTCCTAAAATATTGCGACCCAATATCTGAAATTTTTACCACATAATCATTGGTATTTCCGCTCAATGTGGACGATTTTTCAGCTTTTGAAAGCCTACAGAAGAAAATTTATTGCAAAAATTCTAACGTGACCTGTTTAAAGGTGCATTTAGGAAGGTCATCTTCCTTAGATCATAATTCCTAAAGTATTATGAACCAATATCTGAAATTTTTACCACATTATCAGTGGGATTTACCTTCAGTATGAACAAATTTTCGACTTCTAATATGCCACAGAAGAAAATTTATAACATATATGAAAGAAAGGTCTAAAAATTAACCTTTGTTATTCATTTTAACTATAATAGAGCCCATCCAGTCCAAGTGTTTGAACCATGCTTTGATACCACTCTGTAACAACCTCTGGCGTAAATGTGCATAAATAAAAACATAATAGGAACATAAATACAATAAACATATCAGCCATCAAAATCCATATATACATCAGTACATTTTCACATGAAAATCAAGGGAATGATTTTTTTTTCATTAATAAATGCAATGAACCAACTGGAGATGGGACTACCACGTTACACCTGACCATAGATTGGCTGAGACAAGTCCCTCTTCAGCCAATCACCCTTGTGCCATATTCCAAGCATGAGTGTGGGATCTCATAGAACACATGAATAAAAACTCATTCAGGGCTTCCTAAGGCCACCCACCTCAACCCATCAAACAGTGATTCCACCTCATAGTCGGACATCACCAAAAACCATCATCAGGTTGGTCTCCATCCAAGCCTTGCAGAGCTTCCAAAGCATTTGTCCAACTAAGGCTTCCAGAACTAGTAACTCAACCCACAACTTATACAGGGCTTCCAGAGTGTTTTTCCAACCAAGGTTTCCAGGACTAGTAACTCAACCCGCCAAGGGCTTCTAGGGCATTTGTCCAACCAGGGCTTCCAAGACTAGTAACTCAACCTAAGCTGTTACAGGGCTTCTAGAGTGTTTGTTCAACTAGGGCTTCCAGGACTAGTAATTCAACCCAAGCTGTTACAGGGCTTCCAGAGCATTTGTTCAACCAGGGCTTCCAAGACTAGTAACTCAACCCAAGATATGGAAAAATGAGAACCAACCAAAACAAAGCAATGAAAGTAAACCCACAATCACCATGGCTATCCAAGAAATGGAAAGGCTAGGAAATCCACTGTCAATCCAGGCAATCCTCCATGCCAATGATAGACCACAACCAAGAAACCACATGCATGTGCCATGCATGCCAAAACTAGTGAAGAAACCATACATGCAACTCGGTCCCTGCAAGAAAATTTGATGTAGCCGCTGATGTCGATACCTGCTTGCGCTTTCCTTCTCTTCCTTTGCCTTCCAGCTCCAAGAATCCAAGTATACCACACCCTCCAAGAGTGCTCCAAGAAAACTCTAAGTAACCAAGAGTATGAGAGAGAGAGAGAGAGAATAATGAGAAAGCTCCAAAACTGAACTAACCAAGTCTTCACACAGGAAGGAAGAAGCTTGCCAACTGATCCTCAGAAGTATTTTTATGAATGAGGCCTCTATTTTCTTCATTTTCCCTTATTTTCCTTCATTTTCCTCCTCACATGCAACTTGTGACCTTTCATCTCCTTTTTCTCCTAATTTCCATTATTTTCCTCCTCACATGTAACCTATAACCTTTCACCTCCTTTTCTCCTAATTTCCATTATTTTCATAAATAAATGTGCCAAAATACCTTTCTACCTCTTTAATGCCTTAGCCATTGCCTTTTCCAATTTCCTTAACCATAAACAACCAAATGAACACCCACTAGGATGTCATGCCCACCATTCAACCTAGAATACATGTCCCATCATCTGTTGTACTTATATATTTTTACGTGGAATTTTCACAAGGGCTGTTACAGTATATCAATGCCTAGGAAATATTAAATAGAGGAGTGCATGGAAGATTATCTTTGAGGGGTATTTGCAACACTCCACTTGTCACGTAATAAAAGGCTAATAAAAGGGCCTTGGTTTAATAGGCCTTCATTAAGGTAGATTCAAGCCAATACATGGATCCAAATGAGGGGTGGCGGGGTATATCGGGGAAACCTCAAAGATAAATTTCTTGCTCTAGTGGGTGACACACAACAATGATACAACTTAATACTGAAGTAGTAGTGACAGTGGAGAGGAGGAGACGAAGGAGGGAAATAGATGTGTAGGGCTGTAAACAAACAAAATCCTCAGCAACAATGTTCCAACAGAAATATGTAAGAGGAATAGGGTGAAATGGTAGAAACAACGGTGTGCTAATTAAGGCTTCATGCCAGATATGACATAGGTATCATTAGCGCCAAATAACATGAGTAGATCTGGGCTCACAGAGGTACTGCATGTTAAACCAATAACACAAATAAATATGCAATTACTACAGGTATGCAGTCTATTGAATAACACAAGTAAATATGTAATATAATGCAAGTACTATTATCTATTTAGAAGCCTAGATAAATCCATGAATTAGAGAGAAACCAATAGCTTCATTACACTATTTCAAAGAAGGGAAAACACAAATAAAATGAGATTACAGAAGGGAAAACATACTGCATATTGATCATGCTTGGAATCATTAGGATTGTTTCATTAATATTAGGAGGGTCCAAATAACCAGTCCATAACATTCAACACAATATCAGTCCAGTCTCCCCATGAGAAAGCAAATAGAACCAAAAGTGGAATCACAAAAATCCTAACCCATAGGTGCAGAATTCCAGAACCTCTGTTAAGTATTTCTTCCCCCTATTTATAAGAGGAGGGGGAGCTTGGGTTTCAGTTACAAAAAATATCTTCACCAGAGCTCCAGCTGTCTGCTAGACTCGCTGTCTCGGCGTGCAAGGCTTTATTTCCCAAAATGATTACAATCGAGATCTGGTCCCTTCTTGGAAATAAATAGAAGTTACATAATAAAAACAAATCAAGAAAACTGAAAAATGATGGAGGAGGTATCCCTTTGTTGCTCCTATGAAGGCCCCCCTAATCAAGCCATGTCTCTGCCATGATGTGCAGTCCAGTTCACCTGCCGCTTTCAGCTTAACTGCTTGAGTAGCTTGTTCTCCGGAGTTGGGAGTGGGTCGACTCTAAATGCCTGTCACAGAGTGGAAATGGAACATGTCACGGTAGTCCTTTGCTGTGTGACGAAGTGGAGCACCATGCTGAGGCGCTAAGTCTTCCTGAGCCTCCCATACTGTCATTTACTCACAACAGTCGTGCAGTGAAGATGTCGAATCCATTTTTGCGGCCTATGTAGTCCTTGGTTTCTTGCTGCAGGGGTTTCTACAGGATTAGCCCATACTGGTGTGCCACTTCCCCATGCCTTCATTCAATACCTTAACTACTGACCCATCCGCCCTTTAAAGCTCTGTACAATTCTATCATAGCATTATTGCATTGGGGCCTTTACTCTAAAAGGCGTTGCAGAATGATGGGTTTTGGTGTTCCTTGGCCCCCCCTTGGTTTAGCCCCTGCCTACATTTCTTCCCATACGATCAGGGGCTATGACCAGGCACTTAGTCCTCAAGAGCTAGGGCCTTTGGACTGCCTTCTGGGGGGGATTTTTCCTTTGTTACTGTGAATATCACATACCGATATTTGTAGTGCTTTATTTGCGGCATTCCCCTTGAACCTTGCGATCGTTGATCTGCGGGATCGGGCCCACAAAAAGTATTGCAATCGAAACACAAGAGAGGGGGACCTTTTACCTCCTTTCATAGCACTGGCCGATTGTCGAGACACGGAATCCCTGTAAGATGTAACACATAAAATATCGCATCCTAGAAGTTACCGCTTATCGCAATCGCAAGCCGGAAGGGACTTTGGTGGAGGAGAAACTTTGACCGGTGCAATCGCCAATTTACTCCTTTAGTGCATGCCCCTTGGTTCTTCAGACCTCCGTGTGATTGTGGGACAACCCCCTTATCGGAGCCCTTTTTACTGCAAATCGCAATCACAGATCTGTAATTGGAGTTGTGACCTTTTACCTTTGCTGATCGCCGATCTGCATGATTGATGACATTATCGTGCCATGTGGCACCCCCTGAGTGGTGACATGTGTCACCCGGATATGCCCCCCATAGGACCCTTGAAAAATCCATACTAGCATGCCACGTGGCCTCTGTACTGCCACATCATGCTGACATCAACTTCCATGTCATTTATAAGGACCAATGGTATTCTACCACGTGGCCCCCTAGAGGAGAGAGAAAAAGGCCCGCCGTCCTTTGTTAAATATTTTTGGCCTTTCCCTACGATTTAGCCCTATATGCCTAGTTTTTAGCAATTCCCACGATATCGGCGTTTGACGATGATTTTGGCCTTGGGCTTGTGTGCACCCCTTTGTGCCTATGATCGCTGATATGTGATATCGACGTTCAGCATCATGAATTGCTGATAAACCACAAGCCTATGCTCCGGACCCCGCAGATCGACGATTTGTTGATATGGAAACATTACGAGACTGTAATGATGCGGGATTCCAGGATTGTGATATGCGAGACTGTGATATGGCCAATATGCGGGATGCGAGATTTTCCCACCCCTGAAATGTGGGATTTACCATGCTTGGGGCCCTCCAATCACCGATATGCGATATTTTCTCTGTCTCAGACCCACTGATATGCGATTTGTGACATCGGCGATCGGTTGATCATAAATTCTAGTGTCTCTCATTTTCGCTACTTTAGTAAGCCCCAATTTGTGATTGCGATGAGCCTGACCCTTAGTTATTTTCTCCTTGTTTTCTATGTTTTCAAAGGGTATCTTTAATCTGCTTTAACTTCTGATCTAAAGTCCATTTTTGGACTTACATATACCATTGGAAATATTATCATGAGAACTATGCAATAGATAGGGACTGATTAAAATTTGAGAGCTTCCGTGGCTTGGGAAATGGCTTCAAACTTCACTACTTTTCTGCACTCTAGGCAACTGATAACTTTATGAAGCAATGAGTGACAACATTGGATCCAATTGGTGATCCAAAATGGATTTTGGATAGACTCCTAAGTCTAAGTGTTTCTCACTGAGGAAAATGAAAGTCAAAGGAAGTTCTTGGAACTAGTCCCATTGCCGAGATCGTCTCATTCCAAATCTACTGCAACTTGAATGGGGAAAAACTAACTTAGGATGCAGAAGATATCACAAAATGAAGCTGCCATTTTCCTTTGGAAAAAGAGGCAAAATCCCCTAAGAATGGGTCTTAAAAACCCTCTAAATCTTCAAAATCTTAAAAAATATTCAAAACTGCCACAAGAGAAGAATTTTTGGGAAAGTCGGATAACACTATCGGGAGGCAAAACCATAGAGAAAACATTGAAAAATGGGCTTATCGGTGGTTAACAAAGCAATGGACAGGAGCCGTCGGATCTGGCCAATCAACGGTCCAGATCCGATCGGCAAATCGCAATTGGCGATTACAGTGGAGTGCACACTAAACGACCTGGGGGTCTGTGCGATATGCGATTGTGACAAGTCGCATCGCAATATCACATCAGAGCTACACAACGGAGCGGGGATATATATCTATATATATATATGTGTGTGTGTGTGATGCGATAGCCGGACCCGATAGGGTTATAAACGGTATTCCATATATTTTGAAATCCGCCCAATGACATTTTGCTATGTATTTTCACATATTTCATTTAATAAACAAAAAGCGAAGGGATGCACCAATGCAATGAATCTGGACTCGAAGGGGTTCCGAAATGCAAATGCATATTATTTCAAATCCATCTAAAGCCATTTACGGGATTTTTCCATTTTTTAATGTATTTTTAAAATGCAAAGGGGAAGCCATGGAACAAGGCATTTGCGACATGCGATAAGCGATTTCAGGCGGACCCGATAGGAATATAGTGTGCATTTATGAAGATTTGAAGTCCGATGAACAATGTTTTCTACAGATTTTCCTGTGTTTAGTGTATTTTTCCTATGCAAGCCGAGAACGCTAAAATTTGGGGATTTCAAAGGCCTGATGGCCCCTTCCGTTACAAAATAGGTGGCCACCATCCCTGAAAGTGTTTAGCAATGATTGCTAATGCTCAGAGAGGGGATTTGAGCGGACCAAGGCCAAAAGACAGAGAGCTGAGAGGGAAAATGAACAGGCAGCGTCGATTGGCTTAAAAAAGCCATGAATGTCAAAGATAGAGGGGTTTGCTGAGGTTGTTGAGGGTTTTTGCATAAACCAGAGAATAAGTTAAGCCAAAGCAGCAAGCTAAGGCAAAAGAGTCAGTGCAGAAGCAAAAGGAGCAACTGAGGGAGTCACTTGGGAGTTAAGTGAAAAGCCAAGGGAGCAGTAAATGGATAGAGAGCCTAGTTGAGTTGATTAGTGCTCACGGAGACGTAGCCCAAGAGTTTTGGGTGAAATCCTAATTAAATTGTTGTCTTATGTGTTTTTTTTTACTGTTGCATTATTTACTGTTATATGTATTTATATATCAGTTCAAGCACATTTACATATCAGCACAAACAACAGATTTTAAAGAATATAGTCAGTTTAAGACAAATACTAGCATACACTAATATGTCAAGCACTTATTAATTCCACATTGGTTAATCAATAAGACTTGGGAATATTTAAAGCTTTGGGAGTGGGAGAGGTTCTTGTAAGTTAAACAAGAAGCTTAAGAGCCCCATTTTCAGATTAGGTGGTATCGGAGCTTAAGATTGATTAACCCCACCTTCAAGGAAGGTTATATCAGAATGCTTGATTGACATAGCAAAGATTTCTTGTTTGAAAGGTGTTTGGGCAGTCAAGGATTGATTGCCTGATTGATTGTATGCTTTTTTGCTGATTGACTATTTTCTAAGTTTGTAGAGGTGAAGGGAATGCTATTGATAGCTCAGTCCAAGAAGAACAAGAAGGAAGAAGGGCTGAAGGCATTCTTCTATCCCAAAGGACCTCAAAGCAGTCCTTGAAGCACAAGAGGTTTGTTGCAAAAGGTTGCTTGAATAAAGCTCTTTGTTATTCTCAGTTGAAGTTCTTTTGTTCATTGGCATGATGACAACTTCTTCAAGTGAGTCCTGGAATTCTCCTTTCTTCACAAAAATCTTTGATGAAGACATGAAGCAAGACTTGTTCATCATGATGGATATGGTGAAAGAAATGTCTGAGGATGGAAGGAAGAGCATCATACTTAGAGAGCAGTTGAATTCTGTGGAGGAAGAGAAGCAGATGCTTTCTGACAAATTGTAGAAAATGGAGAGGCAACTTCATATTGCAAATATGAACCTGAAAAGGATGCATGAGTTAGAGTCACAACTCTTTGTTGCCCAAGAAGCCTTAGTCAAGTATCAGCTTGAAGAAGAGGTAAGCCATTCCAGTTTGTCTTCAAATTCTTCTAAGAAAGCTTATATTTGTTCTTTTGAAAAACATACTAGAGGCATAGGTTCCAAGCTAATTTCCAAGATGGGCTATGAAGGAAAAGGCTTGGGTAAGCATGCACAAGGTATTGTTGAGCCAATAATGGTTGAGGAAAGGCCTAAGTATTTGGGCCTTGGCTTTGGACAATCTTATGGACAGAGTTCCAAAGTTGCCATGAAGGCCATTGAAACGGTCCCAAGAAGGAGTTTCATCGCATGTCCTCTACCTCAGAAGTGTGAAGGTTGTATTCAAGAGGAATGCAAAGACTTGAAACATCATTTGCAGGATGCAGGTGTTCAGAAGCACACACTTGAACCATAGAGTTGTGGAAACTCTGATAGCCTTGAAGAGATTGATAGTGTTCCAAAGGGAGTTACTTCTTCACTCAATTCATCTCCTCATGAAGGTAATAAAGGTGAAAGAGGCAGGTATAAATCTGGTTCTAATCATATTCCTTTTAATTTTGCAAAGCATGGTAAATTTCCACATAAGTATGGGGAAAGACTTGCATGTTCCTTTTGTGGTTTGGATAACCATAATGTTTCTAGATGTTGGAAGAGAATGGCCACACATAAGAAAATTTTCAAGGAAAAGACGCAAGAAGCCAAAGGTCCATTAGACAAGGCAAATCATGCTGTCAAGAGGATGCACATGCAGTGCACTTACTGCCATAAGCAAGGAAATATTGCTGCAAAGTGTTGGACTTTGAATCCAGCAATTCTTCCACCAAAGTTAAAGAAAGTGGAATGAGAAGATGGAAGAAATGGAAAGGAATATTTCATGAGTGATGTATCTCAGAATGATTCACATGTTGATGTTGATGTGTAGACAGAGGTAGTACCTTTAAAAGGGATTGGCAAGAAACAGTTAGAGTTCTTATCTGATTAAGGTTGCATGTCTATTGATGCATCTATTTGCATTTCTTTGTTAATTTTATGCAAGTTGCAAGATGTTACCAAGTAGGTGAATGAAGAAGTTGAGCAGGAGACTCACTTTGTTGCTGCAACATTATATTTCATTTCAGCTTCGAAGGTACAGTGTGCTTAAGTGAAAGTTGAAGGATGAAATGCACGCATAAGCATGATGTGCATGAACACATGGATGTTGATGTTTTCCTTCTATTAAACATGTATGTGTAATTAACTTGCACGGTTGATTGCTTTGACATGCATGTGATGCAATGTTGACTTGAGAGAAGTTAACTTGGTCTCCTAGATGGGGATAATAATGAAGAATTTCATCTTTTGAAAAAGAGTCCAAATGGTCTCTTTCTACATGCTTGACTTGAAGGGTCATTTGTTTCAAGGCATGTTTTGTGGGCCTATTGTCTAGTCCATCATTTGTATGTAGATGTAAGGCATGGAGGTGTTCACAATATGTGAAATCTGTTTCTTTTGTTGAAGCAGGAGTTTATGCCATATAGTTGTTGTCTATATAGTTGTTGTTATTAATAGTTGTTGTTGACAACTTGTCAAACAGGTACAAATGAAAGTTTTGTGGAGCAGATGTACTTCACATTTGTTGAGCCACCTTGGATCAATGATCAAGGCAAAGAAGCTCAAACTACCTTCTATAACCTTTTCAGCAGGAGTTCTGCAGGAAGGCAAGGAGGAAGACAGTTCTTCCTAGGAAGACCAGCCCATCCAAGAAGGGAAGTGGTCAAAAACTTTGGTTCAGAGGAAATATGCAAAGGCAAGTGTAGGGAGGTTGAAAGAAGAGGGTGAGTCACTCTCATTTACTGTTCAGATCAGTTTATCAGCCTTTTGGAGACCAAAAGTTCTTTTAGTGGGAAGGCGTGATCCAAAATAGATTTTGGATAGACTCTTAAGTCTAAATTTTCCTCACTGAGGAAAATGAAAGTCCAAGGAAGTTCCTGGAACTAGCCCCATTACATAGATAGTCTCATTCTGAATCTACTACAACTTGAATGGAAAAAACTGACTTAGGATGCAGAAGATATCACAAAATGAAGTTGCGCTTTTCCTTTGGAAAAAGAGGCAAAATCCCCTAAGAATGGGTCTTAAAAACCCTCTAAATCTTCAAAATCTTCAAAAATATTCAAAACTACCACACGAGAAGATTTTTTTGGAAAGTCGGATAACACTATCGAGAGGCAAAACCATAGAGAAAACATTGAAAAACAGGCTTATCAGCGATCAACAGAGCAATGAACAGGAGCCATCGAATCTCGCCGATTAATGGTCTAGATCCGATCGGCAAATCACAATCGGTGATTACAGTAGAGAACACACTAAATGGCCTGGGGGTATGTGCGATATGGGATTGTGACAATTCGCATTGCAATATCGTATCAGAGCTACACAACGAAGCGGGGATATATATATATATATATATATATATATATATATATATATATATATATATATATATATATATATATATACGCGATGCGATGGCCGAACCTGATAGGGTTATAAACGATATTCCATATATTTTGAAATCCGCCTAAGGTCCTTCTGCTATGTATTTTCGCATATTTCGTTTAATAAACGAAAAGCGAAGGGATGCACCGATGTGATGAATCCGTACCCGAAGGAGTTCCGAAATGCAAATGCATATTATTTCAAATCCGTCTAAAGCCATTTACGAGATTTTTCCTTGTTTTAATGTATTTTTAAAATGCAAAGGGGAAGCCATGGAACAAGGCAGTGGCGACATGCGATAAGAGATTTCAGGCGGACCTGATAGGAATATAGTGCGCATTTATGAAGATTTGAAGTTCGATGAACAGTGTTTTCTGTGGATTTTCCTGTGTTTAGTGTATTTTTCCTGTGTAAGCCAAGAAAACTAAAATTTGGGGATTTCAAAGGCTTGATGGCCCCTTCCGTTACAAAATAGGTGGCCACCATCCCTGAAAGCATTTAGCAATGATTGCTAATGCTCAGAGAGGGGATTTGAGCGGACCAAGGCCGGAAGACAGAGAGCCGAGAGAGAAAATGAATAGGCAGTGCCGATTGGCTTAAAAAAGCCATGAATTTCAAAGACAGAGGGGTTTCTGAGGTTGTTGAGGGTTGTTGCATAAACTAGAGAATAAGTTTAGCCAAAGCAGGAAGCTAAGGCAAAAGAGGTAGCGCAAAAGCAAAAATAGCAACTGAGGGAGTCACTTGGGAGTCAAGTGAAAAGCCAAGAGAGCTGTAAATTGATAGAGAGCCTAGTTGAGTTGAATAGAGCTCACGGAGACATATCCCAAGAGTTTTGGGTGAACTCCTAATTAAATTGTTGTCTTATGTGTTTGTTTTTACTGTTGCATTATTTACTGTTATATATATTTATATATCAGTTCAAGAAAATTTACATATCAACACAAACAACAAATTTTAAAGCATATAATCAGTTTAAAACAAATACTAGCATACACTAATATGTCTATCACTTATTAGTTCCGCATTGGTTAATCAATAAGACTTGGGAATATTTAAATCTTTGGGAGTGGGAGAGGTTCTTGTAAGTTAAACAAGAAGCCTAAGAGCCCCATTTTCAGATCTACTGGGGACAATGCCTTGTTGGAAAGGTGCTAAGAACCTACAAACCCGTATCCTTCACCATTGGGCATGGGTCGGAAATATATGAACTTACATAAGATCTACATGAAACTTTGTTTGTAGGGAGTCACTTCCTCCTCAAACTGAAATGCAAGAATAAAAATTCTATCCACTAGAAATTAAATGCTCATTGAGTGAGCTTATTTATATACATTCCTACTTATGCACAGGGCTCAATTCACCTAAGTGAGTTCAAACCTCCAATGGATCCAGGCTAGCATTTGGGTGCTAGACCTAATGCCTTCATGCTGCTGAAATTTAAAAATAAAACAAGCATGAACCATGAAAAATTTGCAAATAAGAAGCTTTGATGCATACTCCAGAAACAACCTCTGATGTTGGCTAAAGAATATGCTCATGTACTCAGCTACAGGGTCATGGAATTGACAAGGAATGTTTGCAGCTGCCTCTTTTTCACAAACAATTTGCTAACGACCAATTTCTTCTTGGTCAAGGTAGCCACAAACACTGTTTAGCTCCCCAACCTTAGATTTTTCAAGAAAAAATTGTTGCTAAATTTTTCAAAGGGCCAACCCTCTTGGGAATATGCAATGGAATCTTTAGCTTTTGAATTATAAGAGTCATAGACTGGAGGGCCCCCTAAGAATTCCTAGTAGGAATCTTTCTGTAATAAATAATCACAGACACTGCTTGGTCCTTCAACTTCGGGCTCTTCTTGAAAAATTTGTTGTTGGGAGTAGGCTCCCCACTTGCTGGTAAATGACTCCCTTTGAACCTCTGTGGTCGTCTCATCCTCCTTTGAATAGTGTGAATCATAATCGAAGGAGTTTCTTGATCATGTTCTCCGAGTGAAGGATGTGCAACGTGGATTGGAGCCTCTTTGCTGACCTCCTGGTGGGCCTCCTCTTCTTGTGCAGCTTCCCATAACTGGGAGCATGGTGGCTCTGCATCACTTGACTCTCCACCAAAGTCGTATTCATCATAGGAAGGAGGAACATCAAATTTGGTCGAATCAGACGTATGAGGGTTTATTTACAACTCGATGATGTTTCCTTGTTCTCTTTCTTGTTGATTGGGTGATGCTTCTTGATGCGAGTAGATTTTTTCTTAGAGTGGAGCTCCACAAACATATTCAACAGGGTTATCGACCTCATGAATGTCTTCATCATTAAAATGTGTGCAAAAATCTTCAAATATAGCATTCGGTGGATATAGTTCTTTGTAATAGTGATTTAATGCTATATGAAAATGTTTTAAGATATGCTGCCACGAGGTATTGTTTTGTACCAGACTCTAGCATCCTCCTCTAAAGAATACATGAACAACTTCATTTGTACATCTTCAAGAAAAATACCCTGTTGTTCCATGCATTCATGAAATTCTTTGAGGTGCTGGTCATGCCTTCTATCTATGATCCCACTGAATCTAGGAAAATAGGTATACCATTCATGAAACGAAGGGACATGATTGGGATAACCAACAATAGAAGAAAAATCTAGTGGGGCAAATTTGTTGGCCAGGAATGCAGGAAGGGCCATCTTGAAAACCTTCCTAGATGAGTGATCTCAGGTTCAAAAGTATGGAAATTTTTCGGTTGCTATAGCATCAGAGTGAGTATGGGGTTGCTTGAAAGCTAGGATGATCAAAAATAGATAAGGACAATGGAGTCGCCAGGATTTTTATCATAAAATTGAAATAGTGGAGTCGTCAAGGTGAGATATCTTCAACCCACACTTCCATTTCTCACCTAACAAAGGGAATGTAAAAATTTTTCGTATCCCAGGGGAAAAATACTTCAATATGTTCCCCAGCAACGATGCTAGAAAGATGTTGTGGCTCTTTTCTAGCACCACCAGTAGCACGAGTGCTTCAGGAGATATAGAAAGCCTCCCAGAGACAACCTCTGGGTTGATTGTAGACTAGTACCTAGGACATCTTAATTATAAGAGTGCATGGAAGATTATCTTTGAGGGGTTTTTGCAGCACTCCAATTGTAACGTAATAAAAAGATAATAAAAGGGGCTTGGTTCAATAGGCCTTCATTAAGGTAGACTCAAGCCAATACATGGATCCAAATGCGGGGGGGGGTATATGAGAGCAACCTTAAAGAGAAATGTCTTTCTCTGGTGGCCGACACACAATAATTATACAACTTAATACTAAAGTAGTAGTGATGGTGGAGAGGAGGAGAGGAAGCAGGGAAATAGATGCATAGGGATGTAAACAAACATAATCCTTAGCAACAATGTTCCAATAGAAATATGTAAGAGGAAGGGGGTGAAATGGTAGAAACAACGGTGTGCTAATTAAGGTTTCATGCGAGATATAATATAGGTATCACTAGCACCAAACAACATGAGTAAATATAGGCTCACACAAGTACTGTAGGTTAATCCAATAACAAAAATAAATATGCAATTACTACAGGTATTGTAGTCTATTGAATAACACAAGTAAATCTGTAATATAATGCATGTATTGTTCTCTATTTAGCAGCCTAGATAAATCCATGAATTAGAGAGAAACCAACAGCTTCATTACACTATTTCAGAGAAGGGAAAACACAAATGAAATGAGATTACAGAAGGTAAAACATACTGCATATTGATCATGCTTGGAATCACCAAGATTGTTTCATTAATACTAGGAGGGTCCAAATAACCACTCCATAACATTCAACACAATATCAATCCAGTATCCCCATGGGAAAGCAAATATAACCAAAAATGGAATCGCAGAAATCCTGACCCATAGGTGTAGAATTGTGGAACCTCTGTTAATTCTTTCTTCCCAGTATTTATAAGAAGAGGGGGAGCTTGGGTTTCAGTTACAAATAATATCTTAGCCAGAGCTCTAGCTATTTGCTAGACTAGTTCTCTCGGCATGAAAGGATTTGTTGCCCAAAATGATTAGAATCGGAATCTGGTCCCTTCTTGGAAATAAACAGAAATTACATAATAAACAGAAATCAAGAAAACTGAACAATGATGGAGGAGGTATCCCTCTGCTACTCCTGTGAAGGCCCCCTTGATCAAGCCATGTCTCTGCCATTATGTGCCAGCCAGTTCACCTGTCGCTTTTGGCTTAATTGCTTAAGTAGCTCGTTCTCTAGAGTTGGGAGTGGGTCGATTGTGAATGCTTATTGTGGAGTGGAAATGGAGCATATCGTGTGAGTCTTTCACTACGTGACAGAGTGGAGCGCCATGCTGAGGTTCTAAATCTTCCTTAGCCTCCCATACTATCATTTACTCATAATAGTTATGCAGTGAAGCCGTCGAATCCATTTCTTCACCCTATGTAGTCCTTCGTTTCTTGTTGCAGGGGCTTCTACAGGATTATCCCATATTGGTGTGCCACTGCCCCATGCCTTCATTCAGTACCTCAGCTGCCGACCCATCCACCTTTTAAAGATATGTACAATTCTATCAGAGCATTACCGCATCGGGACCTTTACTCTAAAATGCGTTGTAGAATTACAGGTTCTGGTGTTCCTTGGCCTCCCCTTGGTTTAGCCCCTACCTACATTTATTCTCATATGACCGGGGCTATGACTATGCGCTTAGTCCTTGGGCATTAGGGCCTTTGGACTACCTTTCAAGGAGATTTTTCCTTTGTTACGGTGAATATCACATACCAGCTATTTATAGTGCTTTGTCTGCGACATTCGTCTTGACCCTTGCGATCGTTGATCTGCGGGATCGAGCCCACCAAAGATATTGCAATCGCAACACAGGAGAGGGGGACCTTTTATCTCCTTTCATAGAGCTGGCCGATTGTCTAGACACAAAATCCATGTAAGATGTAACACATAAAATATTGCATATAGGAAGTTCCTGCATATCGCAATCGTAAGCTGGAAGGGACTTCGGCGGAGGAGAAACTTTGCCCTATGCGATTGCTGATTTGCACCTTTAGTGCATGGCCCTTGGTTCTTCAGACCTCCATGTGATCGTGCGCCAACCCCTTTATCGAAGCCCTTTCTACTGCAAATCACAATAAAAAATTTGTAACTGGAGTTGTGACCTTTTACCTTTTCCGATCGTCAATCTACGGGATTGATGATGTCATCTATGCCACGTGGTAGCTCCTGAGTGGTGACACATGTCACTTGGATATGCCCCAATAGGACCCCTGAAAAATCCAAATCGGCATGCCACGTTGCCTCCGTACGCCACGCCACGCTGATATCAGCTGCCATGTCATTTATAAGGACTAATGATATTCGGCCACATGGCCCCCTGGAGGAGAGAGAAAAAGACCCACCCGTCCCTGTTTTGCGTCGATTTCCTTTGTTAAATATTTTTGGCCTTCCCCAATGATTTAACACTATATGCCCAGTTTTCGGTGATTCACGCATTATCGACGTTTGGTGATGATTTTGGCCCTGTGCTTCATTGCACCCCTTTACGCCTGCGATCATTGATCTGTGATATCGACGTTTAACATCATGAACTGCCGATAAACCGTAAGCCTATGCCCGGGACCCCGCAGATAACCGACTTGCTGATATGGCGATATTGTGGGATTGTGATGATGAGGGACTATGAGATTGAAATATACGAGACTACGATATGGCCGATATGTGGGATGCGAGACTGTTGGATTTTCCCATCGCCGATATGCGGGATTTACTATGCCCGGGGCCCTCCAATCGTCGATATGTGATATTTTCTCTGCCTCAGACCCATTGATATGCGATTTGCAATTTCGGCGATCTGCTAATCGCAAATTTCGGTGCCTCTCCTTTTCGCTACTTTAGTAAGCACCAATTTGCGATTGTGATGAGCCTAACCCTTAGTTATATTCTCCTTGTTTTCTAGGTTTTCAAAGGGTATCTTTAATCTGCTTTAACTTTTGATCCAGGAGTCCATTTTTGGACTTCCATATACCGTTGGAAAGCTTATCACGAGCATTATATAATGGAGAGGCATTGATTAAACTTTGAGAGACTATGTGGCTTGGGAAATGGCTTCAAACTTCACTACTTTTCTACAGTCTGGGCAACTGATAACTTTATGAAGCAGTGAGTGACAATAGGCCCAATGAAGCTAAATGGGAGATGGTTGATCAGATGCGGGCTATGTATCCTTCTCTATTCATTGGTTGAGTAGATGTATTGTAATATCTGCTTTGATTTTTTGTTTTGGTTATGTCTATGTATGCATATTTATGTAAATACCACATCGAGTTGTGTTATAAATCTCTAATAAGTGATGTGGTGTTCATGTTATAATTAATAAAAATTAGTGTTTAAGCGTATGACGCTTTTCCATCCTAATGTGATGAAATAGAATGAATTAAAAATAACAAATAACAAATTTTATTGAAAATTTTTAAATGTTCATAGAATGAATTAAAAATAACAAATAACAAATTTTATTGAGAATTTTTTAATATTCATAGAATGAATTAAAAATAACAAATAACAAATTTTATTGAAAAATTTTAAATCAATTTTAATAAAAATTATGTTATTTCATATTTTTATTCCAGCCATATTTCATCCATTTGGAAATTCAAAATGTTTAGAAATAACCGTTGCATAAAATTTTAATATTAAGTCTTTTTTTTTTCTTTTTGATTTTTTTATTGAATTTTTTTTATATATATTTGGTATATAAATGATTATGTTAGACAAAAGTTTATTTAAAAAACATGTAAGATTTATTACAAAGAAATAAATGGCTTCTATTACTCATAATTACTTTAAGGAAGGATTAAACAACTTATTTTAAAAGAAAAAGGATTGTAAAATAAGTACTAACATCATCCTAATAACTAATTTTATTCATATTATCATATTCATATTAGTTATTAATAATACATGCAATTAGTAACAGGTAATATCATAGTTTTAAAAATTGGTCGGTTTATTAGTAAATTTAGTTGGATCGGCCAAAAAACCGAGTTTACGTCACTATTTCTCCAAATTTTCATAAAAACCGGGCCTAACCGACTGGTTTATGACAGAACCGGCCGGTTTATGGGAAACCAAACAATTCCATCATAAATTGACCATTTCATTGCCACGCCAACCGCAGATCCATTGAGAGGCTGTTTTGCGGCTTCCAAGGTGGTTTGAAGTGAAACTATGGGTTGTTTCCCTCCAAAAACACCCCCTCCAAGCCAATAAAAGGAGGTCTCCCCTCTCATTTGTCTCACATACCTCATTTTGAGTTTTTGTGAGTTTCATGGGGAGCTTGTAGAGTGTTGAGTGTTTGCTAGTGTAGTCATCTTGGAGGCTTGGACTTGGACTTGGAGATATTTTGGAGATAGTTTGGAGTTGTAAGTAGACTTGGCATCTTCAATAGGAGGCTAAGGAAGCTAGTTTACATTTTTAGGTAAGGATTTTCACTTGAAAAAAACCATATTTCACTATTGTCCATGTATTTAATTTTTTACGTGTTCTATGCTACATGGTTATCAAATCTCTATTTATTTTCTATCAAATTTTGTAGGCTAAATGTGCCCATTTTTCCCCAAATTTATCTTAGGTTTTCCATTTTCTTAGTTGCAATTTTTTTTTTAATGGCAGATTTCTTTGCAAATTTCAAATATTTCTAGCTGCCATGCCTCCAAAAGGCAAGGACAATGCATGGGCTCATTGTGATGTGATTGATGGAAAAATGATATGCAAATTTTTTCAATAAATCTATTGGAGGAAATGGTATTCACAGGTTGAAACAACACTTGGCTGGGATAAGAAGCCACGCAAAGCCATGTGATGCACCAAAGGAAGTGATAGGTCATGTTAGTGAAAAATACCTTGCCAAGTTTGAGGAGTTTGAGGAGAATAAGGCTATGGAGAACGTTATCCAAGAAGAAATTACAAGGAAGAAGGAAATTTACAAGCCATGAAAGAGAGTGGGTATGATGATTTTGAGATTCAAGACTTCTCTTCTATCCCTTCCACCAATGACCCCTTTCACTATGTTCCTTCTGCTCTTTGGTCTTATCATCAAGGCCAACAATCTAAAAGAACAAAGAGATCAAACATCTAGAGTTATTTCTCATCCTCTACCACCATGACCTCTGCTAATCCCACTTCCTCTTAGCCAAGTCATCAACCCACTTTGGATGAACATTGGAAAAAAAATGCAAATAATCTTCTTTTCAATACATTTCTAGATGGTTGTTTGAAGCAGATATCCAATTTAATGTTGCTCATTCACCTTATTACCAAGTTATGTGGGGCTTTGTTTCTTGGCATGATTGAACAACCAAATACTGCAATGTGTTGCACATTGCATAAACCTCATGCTTGAGGATATAGGCAAAGTGGAGTGGGAAAAAACCATTGTAGAGCATGCAAAATGCATTGCAAAATAAATTTACAACCACTCATGGGTATTGAGCCCGATGAGGAAAAACATTGGGGGAAAAGAGCTTGCTAGGCCCGGAATTACGAGATTTTCAACTTCCTTCCTCAGGTTGCAATGTCTCAATTCTCAACAAAAAAACTTGCAGAAAATGTTTTCTACTTATGATTGGACTTCATCTTGGTGGGCTTGTAGCCAAGATGGAAAATACACCAAAAGAATGTTTTTAACAATTATTTTTGGAAAAGGTCTGTAGAGCTTGTGAAAATTACTGAGCCCCTTATGAAGGCACTATGGATGGTGGATAGGGAATTGGCCATGGGATAAATTTATGATGCTATGGATCAGGAAAAGGAGCAAATACGAGCAACTTACAATGATAATTTAGCTAAACATGGGTGTATATGGGAGATCATTGATAACAGATGGAACAATCAGCTCCATCGTCCTATACATGCAGATGGGTACTTTTTGAACCCAAAGTATCATTATAAAACTTGACCAGGAGATTTGTAGGTTGGAAAGGTCAGAGATGGATTGTATGATTGCTTGGAGTGCATGGTCCCCAAACATGTAGACTAGTTCAAAATACATAAACACATTACTCTTTTTAGTATGGCAGCAGGTATCTTTGGTAAAAACTTGGAAAATATGGCAAGAGATGTGGATCAACTAGATAAGCAATTCCAATTTGTTTTTCTTATAGAGTTCAATTGTTTACAAATTTACAATTCAAATTGTCAGTAAATACTTGTAAAAAAGTAATGAAATGAATTAAGTTACTAATTAATATATTTTTCTTTGAAACACATTGGTGGGAGTCATTTGGCGGCCAATGTCCTCAATTTCAAAATTTTGCGGTTAGATTCCTTAATCAAACCTGCAATGCTTCAGGTTGTGAGCGTAATTGGTCTATTTTTTAGTACATACACACGAAGAAGAGAAATTGTTTGGAACAAAAACGATTAAATGATCTTGTCTTTGTGCAATACAACCTTCGACTAAGGTGCAACCAAATGATGAACATAAGACCTAATCAAGATCCAATTAAGTTCGACAATATTGATCCAACATCAGAATGGGGGGAGGAGACTTAAGATCTTGAGTTTGAGGTTGATTTTGATACTGACGCAACGTTAGGGGGGATGATCCCAATGTAGATTTGGTAGATCCATCGAAACCAGAGTTAGTAGCTACATCAAGAAAATCCAAACAACCAATGGAAGGCATTAGTCGTGCAACTCGACCAACTCGTGCTTCCATTAGGTCCACTTATATTGTTACTAGTGGCAGTGCCACTATTGAGGTTGCATATGAGGTTGAGTTATCCTTAGACTCTGATCAAGATGATGTTTATGTAGCTCTTGTTGATGATCTTGTGTCTAGTAGTGGTTATGAATTTGATCATGATGAGAAATGAGCATGTTGATAATTGATATGTACTAGTAGACTTCTAGTCTTGTAGTAGGCCAATGGCCCCATAACTTGTAACATTGTTTTTGGAGTTTATAGGCCATTTAGAGCCTCGTTGCTTATGTATTTTGTTGATGATATGTATTGCACTCGATGCCTTTTTTATATATTCACCTTTACATGGTATATAGATGAGAAAACTTTGCATATTTTGTCTCTATTAGTTTGGAATCATGTTTTAAATCTTAAAAATAGTTGTTTTTCATTAAAAATCAATTATTTCTTGTATTAAAAAAACGGTTCATTGAGATATGACCAATGTGGTTCTAGTTTGAAACCTAGTTTATTAGGTGGATCGGTCCAGTCACCAATTCTGATTTTTAAAACTATGGATAATATCTTATATGTACACACTAATGTATATAATGTTGTCAAAAAAATTCTTCATTAGATAGTTAGTGTTAAAGAAAAACAATGGACTTTTTTTTTCCATTACCAATGATTTTTTTTTATTTTTTATTTTTTATTTTTATTTTTTTTTCTATTTTAAAATAATTTTTTAAATTTTTTACTTTTGCTTTTTCATTTTTTGTGGCTTTTGTTTCTTTCTTGTATCCAATTCAATAACTGTCATTTTTCAATAATACTTCAATTCTCTCCACCAATAAAATTGTAGAAAAAAAAATTTATATAACAAAAAACAAACAAAAAAAATATTTGTCTAATGTTACATATTAGAAAATAGGAAAACATTTTTAATCAAAATATAACTAATGAAAAATCAATGATCCAAGCAACTAATAATAATAATTAGAATAATGATAACAATAATGGTAGAATAAACATAAAGATTGTGATTTTATATGTAAAGTGATGAATTCCTAACAACGGAATAATAATTGCCTTGTTTTTCAACCTTTTAGACTAGTTAGTCTCCTATTAGTCGATATCAAAACTAGCTTCCATAGTTGTCATAAGGGATAAGTTCTCTTATTTTCCAGATTTCCAAAACTAAAATTTCTAATCTTAAATTGTTTTATTTTCACTTTATTTCTGTAAAGTATATAAATTTATATTATTTAACATAGACATCAAAATATTTTATTAATCCCCTAAAAATCAAGTTCACATGAATAGTTATCAGTTGTAAATTAGGTACCAACACCATCATAATAACTAAGTTTATCCTTATTATCACATATATATTATTTATTAATAATACATGCAATTAGTCAGAGGTAACATAGTATATGTACACACTAATGTATATAATGTTTTCAAAAAAATCTTCATTAGATAACTAGAGTTAAGGAAAAAACAATTATAATTTTTTTTCCATTAGCTATAATTTTTTTTTTGTTTTGTTTTTAGCTTTTTTTATTTTTTTGATCTTTGGTTTTTCTTGTATCAAATTCGTCATTTTGCAATAATAGTTTAATTCTCTCCACCAATAAAATGATGTAAACAATTTTTTTTTTTTTTTTTTGCTTAAGCAAGAGACGGTCCTTCTATTGACTTAGATAAGAAAATAAATTACAAAGGTTACAACAAGTGCACAGAGGCACAAACCCCCACAAAGGAAGAGGGAAAAATACGCATTATGCCTGTAAAAAACCTGCCCATAGGCAAACTAAAACCAAGGCCAAGCCAGCCCTAGAACCTTACATCTCTACCCCAAAGTCCGCTTACAAGGTAGTCACCAATGATTTGTCTCCTTTTTATCCGGCGATCTAAAACCAAATCACATAGAGCAGTAGCCCATGGAAAACTCCTAAACTGCTCGACTATCACTGACCATCGATCTTCTCCTTCTGATCCGACAGCTAGAATCCAAATCGCGCATCATAAAAGCACGATAAAAACCACGCAATGAGGGTGGTTTACCTTTCCTGTCCCTCACCACATGTTGCTCACTGAGTGGCATCGCTGGCTTTCCAAGAAAACCATCTTTTGGTTTGAGGGCGCCCGATGAAGGTGGTAAACCATAGCAGTTTTGACCTTCCGGACCCACAAACTTGCACTACAAACCTCGACCGTTGATTTCCCCCCTCCTGATCTGACGGCCACAATCAATATTGCGCCCCCTATAAGCCTGAGGAATACCGTGCGATGAGGGCCATATTCTCTCTTCTTCCCCCGCCACGCATCACTTACTAAGTGGCATCGCTTACCATCCGGGAAAACCGCTTCCGGGGCAAAGGGCGCCCGATGCGAGTGGTTTCTCTCGAGCAGGTTTTTATTCCGGTTTCCTAATCCACTGTCCTCCAATGTATTGCGCGTGGACGACATGCCTAGAAGGGTCACCTTGTGCATGGAATGTCCTAGGATTTGTGATGGCCTCTGTCATCCTTCTTCCTCATAGCTATTTCCTTTTGAGCAGAAATCCCCTGGCCTAATGACTGTCTCTATCCAAGATTCATTTGAGAACTTACAGTGCTCATACTCTGAGAAATACCTATGCTTCATTGACATGGAGTGAAACACTGTCTCGTTGTCTATTCTGATAATGCTGTCTGTCGCTGACGGCTCTAGCTAAGCATTCATCTCTCATTCTATCATCCGTTACCTCCTCCCACCAGCAGCACATGTCGGTAAGCTTGCTTCTAACCTCGTCATTGGAAATCCAATCTGCCACTTTGTTGGCCTCCCTGCGAACATGTACAAACCTAAGAGTTCTTAGGATTCTTAGGTGTGATTGAATTCTTTGGTAGACTTGCAGAAGCCACCATTTGCCTGAGATTCTTTCTAGTGTTGCTCCTGCGCTTATCTACTTGACCGAATTAATTACTAATTTCTAGTCAGCCTCACTGATGACATTATGTATGTTGTGCCTAAACAATATTTCCAAGCATAGCTCCATCGCCATGAGCTCAGCCATATTGTTGGTTTCCTTCCCTAGATAACTGTAGAAAATGACCTGTATGTTTCCCTCCTCATCTCTCATGACCGCTCAATAACCTGCTTGTCCAGGATTTCCTTTTGAGGCTCCATTTATGTTAAATTTTAAAAAATGTTGAGAAGGGGGTTGCCAGAAAGCCTTACCTTCTAAGGTATTATTGTTGAACAAATGAGGACATTGAGGGAGATGAACCTGAAGCTCCAACTTTTCCAGGATTGTGGCCTCTCTGTGTCCTATGGGTTTTCCTGTAGAAACACCCCCCAGGATGTGGACAGTCTCCTTGAGTTGCTTAAGGATTAGCTCTAGGATGCTGCTCATCGGGCCCATTTTGTCTTTGAAAATCCTGTTGTTGCACTCCTTCCATACATTCCAGATTAAGAACCCTGGAGTCAACGCCCAGGCTAAGTTTATTGTATCATTATCTGAAAAATTTTTTTGCTAGTTTTTCAGCATAGCTATGATGTCATATTCATGCCTGTTTGTCTGCTCGAAGACATCTCCAACCTAGTTCCATAGTGTGGCAATAAAGGAGTATCTGTTGAGAAGATGATTTGTGGTTTCTTCCTGTTGTCCACACAGGTGACATCTTGAGGGGCCAACAAAGCCTCTTTTTCTTAGATTATCCCATGTCAGAATCTTGCCTTGATGAACCAGCCACTTAAACAGTTTGACCTTCATCCAATGAGGGTTATCCCAGAGTTCTTTCCAAGTATTGTCAGTGCTTGGAAGGTTAAGCCATGTGGCTATTCTTTTGGCCTCTTTAAGGATGAAGAGACCCGCCTTATTCTTTCCCCATCTTAATTGATCATCCGAGGTTGAGATTAAGATTTGCCTTTTTTCCAAAAGACCTTTGAGGGCTATAGCTTGAGTATTCAGCTTGCTCATCTCATTGTAAATTGGAAGTTTCCATATTCTCCATTTTCCATTGTTCCTTGATTGATCCCAAAAGTACCTTACCTTCCTTAATCCTTTGCTGATGGTATCTGTTTGGATACTAGCTAGATCCTCACTACTGAGATTACCCTCCTGTTGCCAATTGTCCTCCCAGAACCAGGCCAAATTTCCACTTCTGATCTCCCAGAAACTATGTTTTTGGACTAGGGCCCTGTTCTCCCAGGCCCTGTTCCAAACTTGCGAACCTTTTACTTGTCCTGTCATTCTTATGAGGTTCATATCCTGCCAATTCATTGCATACTTTTGTTTCCATAGTTTCGCCCAAGGGGATTGTATTTCCTTTAGCCATCTCCACCAAACTTTAGCTCCCAGAACTCTGTTTAGAATTTCTGGGTCATGTAGACCCAGGCCCCCATGGGATTTAGGTTTTCATACCCTTTCTCACACCACTAGGGCCCATTTCTTCTTTTATTCACTTTCCCCCCAGAGAAAGTCTCTTTGAATGTTTCTTATTTGAGTACTGACTCTAGTTGGTGCCGGAATGGCTGATAGCATATAAATAGGGATGGTTTGGAGGATAGCCTTAGTGAGAGTCAGCCTCCCTGCTAGATTTAGGGCTCTGTTTGTCCACTTACTGACTTTGTCTTTCAATTTATTTAGAACAGGCTCCCAGATGTCCTTGTGCAATGGTTTGTTAGTGAGGGGAACTCCCAGATACTTCGAGGGCAATGAATCTCTTTGAAAGCCCAAAATTCTGGAAAGATTTCTTTGAATCGAAATATCAGTATTGAAAAAGAAGATTTTTGATTTAGTAAGACTTACCTCAGTGCCCACTTCCATTGCAAACTCATACAAAATTTTCTTAAATGCTTTGGCTTCCTTGACTGTGGGTGTGCCTTGAAGCATAGTATCATCCACAAATTGTTGATGTGTCACCGTGTCTCCACCTCGAGTGAGTCTCAGACCTTGAATTCTTCCTTCCACCTTAGCAGCTCTTATAGCTCTACCCAACCCTTCCATCATGAGAATGAAAAGGAATGGGGAAAGAGGATCACCTTGCCTGGGACCTCTTGTAGGCTTGAAGGTTCTGGAGGGAGAGTCATTGAGCAGAATAGAATAGCTAGCAGTCGTAACTAGAGCCATGACCCATCTAATCTAGTTGTAGTCAAAGCCATAAGATTTTAGAATTGCTCTTATGTAAGTCTAGCTAAGTTTGTCATAGGCTTTTGCTATGTCCAGCTGCAGTATCATCCCCGCCTGCTTATTGGTAATGAGTGAATGAACCACTTCATGAGCATGAATTATGTTGTCAAGAATCTGTCTTCCTTTCACATAACCCGTTTGCTCCTCTAACACCAAGGTAGGGAGGAGTGGTTTGAGTCGGTTGGCAATTACTTTGGATATTATTTTGTACACCACATTGCATAATGCTATAGGTCTGAATCTATCTGGAGAGGTGGCCTTTTCCAGTTTGGGGATTAAGGCTATGAAAGATTCATTAAGCACCCTCAACACTATTTTAGATCTTTGCAAGTCTTCCAACACCTCTAGAATATCATGTTTTACAATCCTCCAACAAGTTTTGAAAAAGTACACATTGAAGCCATCGGGGCCTGTAGCTTTCCTATTGTGCATCTCTGTGATGACTTCCTCAAGCTCTTCCTCTGTTACTGGTATGTTGATATTGTAATTGTATTCTCTGGAGACCAATTTAGAAATGTACTATGTAAATCTATTCGTAAAATGTGATCTATCAACAATGGTCTCCTCAGCAATTCTCTGAAAATGATGGACTAGAATCTCTTCCATCTCCTCATGCGTGTGTCTTTCAACTCCATGTTGGTCTGTGAGTTTCACAATTATATTGATGTTTTTGTGATCTATAGTGGATTTGTGAAATAATTTGGTGTTTCTCTCCCCTTCCTTAATCCATTGGACCCTGTATTTCTATCTCCAGAATATTTCTTCTTGTAGACATCTATTCTCCCATTCATGCTGAAGTGAATCTACAAGCTCTTTCCTTTCCTCTGTGTAGCCTTTTGTGATAAGAATTTGGTTGATTTCCTTTAGCTTCTTTTCCACTTCTCCTTTAGCTTTGAATATGTTTCCAAATTCATTTTTATTCCACTCTTTGAGTCTGCCTTTAATGTGTTTGAGCCTGCAATGAAGAAGGAACATCTTTGTGCCTTGAAGGTGTATCTCTTCTTTCCACCATTTTTCAATGTTTTTGAGGAAATCTGAGTGCGTGAGCCATACATTCTCAAACCTGAAGGGGTTGTTCCTAGGTTTACCAATTAGAGAAGCTTCCAATTGGATGGGCCAATGATTTGAACCACCAAAAGGTAGGATGAACGCAGCTAGGCTTCTTCCCATGAGTAGAAGTTCCTCTGAGATAATAAATCTGTCTAATTTTGAGGCTACTTGGTTAGAGCCCCCCCTTTTGTTATTCCAAGTGAAGATTCCATTGTTAGTGTCCATATCCACCAGTTTCATATTGGTGAGGAAGTTCTGGAAGGCCTCTGAGTCCCTACCAAGTGTTCTAGTTCCCCCTTTTTTCTCCGTGAGAGATTTTATCATGTTAAAATCTCCCCCTAGAATCTAGGGTAAAGCTGGGTATCTCTTTTTCATATCCTCCAGTGTAGTAAGGAGCCAAATTTTGTCCTCCACTGGTTGAGGACCATAGACATTGGTGATCATATAACACTGCTTGTCACCCACAGGTTGGATGATCAAAGAAATGTGGTGTCTTGACACCTTCACATCTTGTATACCAAATTTCTGAGGATCCCATAGAGTGAGAATGCCACCAATCGATTTATTTTCCTTGAACTCAAGATATTCATATCTATTTAATCATTTGTTGTGTTTTTCTCTGATCTTCTCCACAACGCTTTTTGTTTCATATATGAACATTATGTTAGGTTTCTCCTCTTTGATCTTATTGCTTAGATTCCTCTGTTTCCTTCTAGTCCCTAGTCCTCCAATGTTCCAGGTTGTGATCTTCATTGAGGTGGGGTTTTGAAGGAGTAACTGGAAAGATATTTCATCCTTCCTGAGTCAATCATGAGTTTGCCACACTCTAGCAACAATTCTTTCTGTCTCTTTCTTCCTCTCTTCCTGCCTGGGTTTTTTGCCAATTTTCCTATTATTAATCCTGTTGAGGAAACCACTTTGTTTCCCTGATTGTCATGTCCTCTTTTTACTCCTGTAGCTATTTGGTGTGACTTGCTAAGTAATATCTGCTGAACCTTGTCAACTTCCTTCTGAGGTATGGAGTTAATACCCAGGCTTCCTCCTTGTTCTAGAAACTTTTCTATCTCCAAGTTCTCCCTTTCCAGGATCTCTTGTAAGTCCTAGTCCTCTGTACCACTTTCAATTTGAGTCATTTCATGGTATTTTTCTATTTCCATGGTACTCAAGGGGTCTGTTGTGTGTTCATTCTGTTCTTGTGTGAACTCCATACTTGTCTCTTTTCCTTTCCCTCTTTCCGCCTGATTCTCTGTTTGCATTTGGTTTCCCTCATCTTCTTCTCTTTCTTCTAAGATCTCAAAACAATTGTGAATTCTTGTTTTGTTATCGTTAAGGTTCTTTTATGTCTTCCTTCCCCCTCCTTTCCCTTTATCTCCCACTTTAGTAAAACCGGTGTGGTCTTCCCTTTACTGGTGTTTAGGTATTCCTCCCTTTTGTTAAGAGGGCAATCTTTGAATAGGTGTCCATGCTCATGACATTTGCGACATCTGAACAGGATGTGCTCATAGTCAACTGCCTGGACCCATTCGTCGTCATAGACTTCTAGAATGACCTCATCTGGAAGAGCTCCTGATAGGTCCATCTCCACACATATACGGGCGTAGGAGGCATACTTTCCTCGTAGTGTTGCCTCTGAAATCTTTAAAAATGACCTAATTTATTGCCTATAGCTTTTAAAGACTCTGGCATCCAATAATCTAAGGGTAAGAAGTAGAGTCTAATCCATAACGGTACCGATGTGAAGGTTTCTCGCTCTGGCACAAAGTTGATCATCCATGGGCGCATATAGAGACCAGCTACCGCATAGAAGTATGGTCCTCCTTCAAGAATCCTATCTCTGTCCTCCATGTTCGTGAACACCACTATAAAGAAACCTTTGGATCCCAGATGTATATTTAACTCCCCTGCTGAATTTTTTAAAATATAGTTGAAATTTCCATAACTTTTAGAGAAAAAACATAATTGTTAGATTACCTCATTAAAAATTATAGATATAATAAATTTATCTGACTAAATCTATATTTATCTATATAAAATAAATGTTTAATTTAAAAAAAAATATTATTTATATTTAAGCCAGAAAAATATTTTAAAGAGCAGTTATATTTACTACTCAACTGTACAAAATTTATTATCATTAATAACTATTCTCCATACGATCATAACAAAACTCTAGAAATGAGTGTAGAGGAGTCGTATTGAAGGAAAAGCTGTCCGTTCTTGAACGTTTGCAGAGAACTTACTTTGCCGTACATCTTCACGTATTCAGTGCGTGGAGAAGAACTAAATCAAAATAAAATTAGTAATTTTTTGGACTTTCTCGTGCTAGAATTTGGTAGAAAAATTTGAGGTGAAATTTTAATTTGTGTTATTTAAACTGGTTATTTCACTGCTTATTTAGATTTAGTACCATGAAAAACCGCTACAACATTTTGATTGTGCAGGGGTTACCATCAAACTTGTGATTTCAATAAATTCCTTCTTAATTTTAGAAAAATTAAACCAGAAAAAACTTCCAAAAACAAAATATGTAGTTAAAAAACCATTTTAAATAATACAAATCAAGATTTAACCTCATCTGGAAGAGCTCCTGATAGATCCATCTCCACACATATACGTGCGTAGGAGGTATACTTTCCTCGTAGTGTTGCCTCTGAAATATTTAAAAAATGACCTAATTTATTGCCTATAGCTTTTAAAGACTCTGGCATCCAATAATCTAAGGGTAAGGAGTAGAGTCTAATCCATAATGGTACCGATGTGAAAGTTTCTCACTCCGACACAAAGTTCATCATCCATGGGCGCATATAGAGACCAGTTGCCGCATAGAAGTATGGTCCTCCTTCAAAAATCCTATCTCTGTCCTCCATGTTCGTGAACACCACTATAAAGAAACCTTTGGATCCCAGATGTATATTTAACTCCCCTTTTGGTTTCTAGTTGTATTTTATCCAAGTGTATAACGCTTTCTCTGTTGGCCAGATTCCCATAAACTTGCATATCATAGCTTAGTTTGTCATATGATCCTTGTGCACTTGTAGAGCAGGATCATTCAGTATTACCCGCGGTTTAGTGTTGCTTTTGGGTTTGCAGGGCTCCATCTTAGTTCTTTTCTCTGTTCCCTGATCTCTGTCTTCCGCTTTATCCTCCTGTTGGTCTTTCTCGTGGGTCTCTTGCTCTGCATGGGTTTTTCTGCCTTCCGCCTTCTGGGTTTCATGAATTTTTGTCTTGTTCTCCAAGGAGTGTGGAGGCTTGTTCCTATTCCCTACTTTTCCTCTGTTTGAAACCACATTACTATAGGAGGGAGTGGAGCTCCCTCCTCCCTGCGCTTCCATGGTTACCTATTGACCCCTGTCTCCTTTGTTGAACCTTAAAACCTGGTCGCTTCCCTCTCCGAATCTCACCGCTACATCTCTCGATGTAAAAAAAATTTCAATATAACACAAAAATCAAATAAAAATTATTTGTCTAATATGTTTTTGTAAAAGAACATGTACCATTTTCTATTATGTAAAAATATGGAGTACATGTAAAGACCTCTTGCAAATTCTATCCATGCATCTATTGATTTCATTTTTTTTTTTTTTTTCACAACTATTACATCTTAAACCCATTCCTAAAACCTTTGTTCTATATAAGTTCTTCTCATACCATTTCCATAAAGCACCTAAAATATTTATGTACTTGCAACACATTCTCTACTATTAGATTTATGAAGAAAACTACATGTTCCCATTTTCATCATTGACTTGAGATTCTTCTTCTTCATTTGCTAGTTGAGGCAAGGGTGGCTTTGCCGAATTAGTACTCCCAATGAGGGGGACCTCATTCTATGCTACTGGATTTTGAAGGTTCTACACATTCTCCTTTGTCTTATTGGTCTAAATGTCTGCAACTGGTCCAAGGGCTACCATTTCTACTCTTTCCACATGGGATGTCAACCTATCGATTGTGAATTAAAGCCTGTCAACCTTTGTTTCCAAAAGTTTGATTTTCTGATTGACTAGTGTTGTGTGCATGCATTTCCTCCAGAATTATCCTTGTCAAGTGAACTGAAAGATTTATTGCATAGTCCATTGCACCTTCCTATTGAGTTCTTGTGCCATCTAGCTCCCTGAAGCCTTTAGTGTTTTCCATTATGGATGCCTTTTGCTTTGTTGTTCCTTCTCTGCAAGGAGAAATCCGTCAGCTCCGTAGTTTTGAATTCCTCAACTTGTTGGTGCTCTCTTTATACTTTCCATTACCTACATCTGCTCGCCTCGACTCTCTGACTTCTCACTTCTCACTGCAAGCCTTCCCAGGATGGAGGCAAGTGAGAAGATCCATTGACATCTCACCGAGGACAATTTCCATAGTTTCTTGATTCTCCAAGAAGGAAACACACTTGTATGAAGTTCATTTATCTTGGTGTTCACCTTGTTCCATTTAAATCCCTTTCATTTTTTTGATGTCTAGCTCCACTTGTCTATTGTCCATAGTTGCATGACGAACAATTTTCGCGATCCATCACTGTTACAATATCCAACGTTTTTCAATCTTCTCCACTGCAGGAGGATGTTTGGTACAAAAATTTTCATCTCATTGATTAATCCATCAATTCTAATTAAATTCTCTAGCCTCTGCTCTTGGATTTGTTCTATAATAGATGCACTCCTTGGTTTGCCAAGGAGTTTGCCTCCAAATTTAAATCTCATTTAATATGATAGAGTTTGACCCTTTCAAATTTGTCTAGGAGAAGTTTTATCCTATGTAGCATTGGAGACATGCTTTGCTCAGGGCTACCTTTAGCTTTACTTTCCTGGCTTATAACTGTCATCGAGTCACCATAGACCTGCAAGTGATGAATTCTTGAGGTACAAGCCAAATCCATCCCCCCATAATGCTAAATATTTCGCCTAGTTTTTGGATGCCTCCCCTAGGCCCCAGGAAAATTTAATCTCCCTTGCTTCCTCAAGGAAAAAGAGAACCCCTCCCGCTCCTGCCTCCCCGGTCTAATGTTACATATTAGAAAATAGGTAAATATTTATAGTCAAAGTATAACAAATGCAAAATCAATGATTGAAGTGATTGATATAGTCCTTATCATCAACATGAACTAATAATAATAATAATAATAATAATAGTAGTAGTAGTAGTAGTAGTAGTATTAGTAGTAGTAGCAGTAGCAGCAGTAGTAGTAGTAGTAGAAGAGACATAAAGATTATGATTTTATATGTAAAGTGATGAATTCTTAACAATGGAATAATAATTGCCTTGTTTTTCAACCTGTTAGACTAGTTAGTTTTGTATTAGTCGATATCAAAGCTAGCTTCCATAGTTGTCCAACGGGATAGTTTCTATAATTTTTTAGGTTTCCAAATCTGTTATATGGATATTTTCCCTCTTTTTCAGGCTTCTGTGGTTATTATATAGGATACATTACCTTAAATTAGGGGAATTTTGAGGCCTAAAATGGGTCTCCTAACAAAAATAATAAAACAATAATCAGAGATTTTTTTTGTTTGTTTGTTTCATATGATTTTTTGATGACAAAAATCATATGTGATTAATCTGAAAAATTTTGCGGGTCTCCTAACAAAAATAATAAAACAATAATCAGAGGAATTTTTTTTTTGTTTTGTTTGTTTGTTTGTTTGTTTTTTGTTTTTTTTTTTTGTTTTTTTGTTTTGTTTTGTTTTGTTTTTTGTTTTGTTTTGTTTTTTTTTTTTTTTTTTTTTTTGTTTTGTTTTTTTGTTTTGTTTTGTTTTTTTTTTTTTTTTTCTTCAGATTAATCACATATGATTTTTTGATGACAAAAATCATATGTGATTAATCTGAAAAATTTTGCATGTCATCACTATAAATCACCAAAGTTTGAATTCAAAAATAAAATAATAGTTAAAATAATCAATAAGAGTTATGAATTCTTAAAGAAAAAAAAAGGAAAACTATTTATTTTTACTTGTATATTCAATTTATTTCTTTACGTGTTTACTCAAATGTTAAATGTATCCCATAAATACCCCCTTTGTATATTTTTTAATAGACCCACAAAAATGATCTTTGAAAATACATGGGAAAATTGTGTTTTGAGGCCCATTTTTGACCTAAAAAACCCAAATTCTTCTTCAAGCTTATGTAGCCATTATAGGGATATCTTCTCTTCTTCTTAAGTTTCTATAACCATCACAAATATTCATCATAGTAGTTTGTTGAAGGGGGAGCATAGAGAAGGGTTAACCAAAACTTTCTCGAGGATGGTATTCATGTCATAGGATATCCATTGGAAAGGTCAATTGACCCTTTCTCAAACATATTATTTCCATTGATAGAATGCATAGGGATATATTAGTTAATAACCCTTTATAAGGCATAATATTTTCATCGAAGAAATCATAGGGAAGGGTTGTATAGGGGATGATCCTTTTAACCAACATCCCAAGTCCTTGACCATGGTATTTTCATTATGTGGGAGCACTAAGAGTGTTCAATTAATTCTTTCTCAAGTAGATTATTTTCATTGAGGAAGACCTAGGGAAATATTCCATTAAAACTTAAGCATAATATTGATATCATCAAAGATTCTAAGGAACGATCATCAAACCCTTTTTGATGCATACTCTTCACATTAATGAGGAACTCAAGGAAGGATTGACCAACCTTTTCTTGATCATAATATTTTCATCATGAGTGAGCATGAGAAAGGTTTGATTGGTGCATTTTAAAGAATTGATCATTTCATTGGGGTAGAGTGTAAGGAGGGGTCGACCAACCCTTCCTTGTGCATGGTACTGTGTCATAGAAGATTCGATGAAAGTGTCAACCAACCCTTTTTGGTGAATAATATTCATTAATGAGGAGAGTGAGGAATGTTTGATCGATCCTTCCATGAGGATAGTATTTTCCTTTCCTTATGGAGAAGTACCAAGAATGGCTGACTAATCCATCCTGAAGCATAGTATTCTCATAAAGGGAGCACAAAGGGAAGGGTCAATCTATTAATCTCATAATCCTAAAGTTCTAGAAGTCTAAATTAATTGTTTTAGGATTTTTTTTG
This sequence comes from Pinus tabuliformis, assembly GCA_031772625.1. Taxonomy (NCBI): domain Eukaryota; kingdom Viridiplantae; phylum Streptophyta; class Pinopsida; order Pinales; family Pinaceae; genus Pinus; species Pinus tabuliformis. The sequence continues at coordinate 1,766,631,159 of CM062816.1, forward strand.
CTCTAGCATATTTGTCAATTTGTTGAGAGTATGTAAATCTTTATATGTAATGGACACTTATTGCATTCATTGGATGATATGATTCGTTGTTTTCCTAGAATTTTATCTTAGAGTTGAGGCTGTATAAACTAACTCTATTTTTATGTGAGGTTCATAGGCTTTTAGATTTCTATTCTCTTTGCAACTGTTTTTTCCTTTCTAATAAAATTTGGTGTGAGGAAAATTATTCAACATGATATTAGAGCCATGTTGAATAATGTTGGAAGGATTGGTGATGCATTTTGGAAGTAAGGAAGTCTTCACAACATCACCCTACATCTCTCCAAATTCGAGGGTAGTAATATTGAGGTAATTTGTTGTTAATTCAATAAGTAAAATGTTATTTTGTTCGTAACAAATCATAAAAAAATTGTTTGAAAATTTAGGTAAAGAAAGATCATCATTTTCATTAATTAAAAGTGTTGTATCATATTTATTCAACATTTTCAATAGTTAAAAATAGTGTATAAGATATGTTCTTATCTTGTTCTCTTCCCGAATATATAGATAGTGTTTTTTTATCATCTTCACCTTGTTTGGCAAGTAGATTAGTTGTAATCTAATTGTTACTTATAAAAACTATGCTTTTTTATATTGTATATTTCATTAAAACCATCTGTTGCAATTGTAATTCTATGAGATCTAAGTATAGCACTCGTTGTTTGGTTAGATCTCATAAAATCCATTGTTTTTCAAATTTATTAAAGGGCTAATACTATATAAATTGCTTTAGTTCTACTACAAAATTTGAAAGTTAAAATGATAGCATTGTATATTTTGATTTTCCTTTAAGCTCCATCCACCATCTTTTGTTAGAAATTTGTAAAGTGGTGAAATTTCAAAGGTCGAATTCCCATGATTAACTTCATGCATATCTAATGTCCACACCGTTTGAGTTTAGAGTTGGTTTGAGAGACTCCCCAAGTAATACTTATTGAAGTTGATATGCACTAGATTATCAATCGACAAAGGCAAAGTTGCAAGTTACAACATTTTGAAAGACAAGGATTTGAATTTTTTGTCCTTTAAGGGTATTAAATTTCACATGTTTATCTATTTTTAATATTTTTCTTTTGTTATTACAATATGATCAGCTTAAACTATTTGTTCCAAGTGTTATGGTAAAGTTGACTTGGTGACATAGTCAAAGTTGTTAGGTCCACAATGGTGGTTCTAAGCACATAGCTTTGGTGGTCCGTCAAGTTATAGCCCATGGATTACATGTGATGAAGCATTTAGAAGGCCTGGGGATTCCCCATTGTAATGTGCCTAAGTTGTATAGAGGGGTCACTTGACCAGGCTAGGATGTTGGTTGGCTTGGCTACTTTTAAGTCAAGACATCACTACTTTTAAGCCATAAGATAATAATATATATATTGTTGATTGGTTTTCCACTAATTGGAGTTTTGCATGGTAAATCATGGTGTGCATGATTTATGTGTATTATTACAATGGATTATTTCTATTATATTGTTTTTATATTTAATACCAAACTATTGAAAAACACTATAAAATTAGCAATATATCTCATTGAATATTTAGTAATAGTAACATGAGCTAAAACCAAAATTAATTTATAATTTAATTCCTTAAAATGTATGTCTATTAAATACAATAATTAGACCTCTTAAAAACGTACATTAAAAACATTGTATAAGAAGACACCTAGTACACTACATTATTTTCAAGGGGATACATTGTTTACATCTATACACTAGATCACATGAAAATCAGTGCATTTTTTATCTCTCATTCGCTAAAAAAATTATGCACAAGTTTTTAAAGAAATTGTTTTTTGTTTTTATAGTGACATATAAAAGATACACAAAGAATATTCAATACATTTGGATACATTTGTTTAATACTTTAACATTCTATATTTGTATTTGAAATTGTATGTGATTGTAATAAGATATAAAAGTGATAAGAGCATATAATAGAAGATTATTATAGTCATTATTAATATTTTCCCTTTTGGGGAAGTTTTGAATATTTGATAAGGTAAAATTGTGAAGGAAGATATTATTTTATTTTTCTAATTTTATAGTCAAAAGATTTATATGAGTTTAATGTAAAGCTCTATCAAACTCTAGATTTTGACGAGACCTTTAGTGCTTCAATGAAAAGCCCTAAGAAGTATTCTTAGGTGGAGTGTATTTTTTTATGCATTACTTCTCACTTTCATGGTGTGATCATTCTTTGAATCATTTTTAAATATTGAATTATTTAATGCAATCTATCACAGTAAATATTTCTAAGTTAATCAATTTATTCATTGATTTAGATAAGTTGGAAATCAACTTATTCATTAATTAATAAATATGTCTAAGTTAATCAATTTATTCATTGATTTAGATAAGTTGGATGATTGATGACAAATCTTGGAAATATTGTATGCAAAATAAGTTGATATATAATGAGTTATAGTGTGATATAGATACTCCTAGAACCAAACTCATTGATGTTATTCAATTAGTTAGATAATTAAAATAGGAAAAAGCTCTTGCTCTACTTTGATAATTTGTGATTGAATATATGTGTGTTCAAATTGTAAATTCTACCATTATTTGCCATGTATATATTCAATTTTGCAGATACACCTGTTGCAAAAGCTCCAATAATTTATATCCAGTCACACATAAAATAAGTAAAACCAAAACAAAATTTCCCAGTTTCTTATTTTTCCTGTCTCATATCACGTTCTTCATTTTGTGATCGAATTGATATGACCTAAACAAAACTAAAACGATTGGATTTCCACTTAGCAAAATTCCAATAATATCCGGATTTCCCGGTGCCCACTCTGCTCTTTTTTTTTTTTCTTTTCTTTTCTTTTCTTTCTGTTTTTCCCCGTAGCTGTACACTGATTTCCTCTTTCCTCTCTCTTTTTCCAAGTCCGTGGAATTTAATTTTATATGAATGACACAAAATTTCAACTAACTTTTTGGAAAATTCAAATTTCCGCCACTTTCTTCACCCTGTTACCCCCACTAAACCTCACCGCCATTTTCCCCACTTTCTTCACCTTATTGCCCCCACTAAATCAAGTCAATTCACCGCCACTTTCCCTTTCCCTAAATTTTCTCATTGCGTTAAGATTTTCCACCTCAAATGATTTTTATATTCTTCATTGCATTAAGATTTTCCAACTCAAATTATTTTTATATTCTTCATTTTTGCTTATAGGTCGTACTTTCCCTTTCCCTGATTTTTCTCATTGCATTCCAACTCAAATGATTTTATACACAACTCATTTTTGTTTATATGCAACACTTTTAAATTTAGACAAGAGAAAAAACAACCCTTTCATTTTAAATAACCCTTATTAATTATAATTTAATTTGTATATTGTTTATTATTTTATTATAAAAATATATATTATAATTTAATTTAACTAATATGTATATTATTTTTTTATTTTTTATGAAATATATATTATAATTTAATTTAAATGTTTGATTTTTATTTTTTTTTAAATGTTTTTTCTCAAATCAAATTAAAAATGGAGTCGAAGGCCGCTGAGAAATTGCCCCAAAAATGGTCGGAATCTGGGCAAAAGAATTTCAAAAAATCTTGTAAAGGCTGTGTTTGAATCATGTTTCTGATTGTGGAAATAGATTCAATATCATCAAAACCATCTAAGACACCTAAACTTATGAATATTGACAACTTTTATTTGGATTTACAAAACCCCTGCTGAATTTTTTTAAAATATAGTTGAAATTTCCATAACTTTTAGAGAAAAAACATAATTGTTAGATTACCTCATTTTTTTTTTCTCATTAAAACTATTCTATTATATACATAAACATAGAACAAGTACATCATTACAAAACAGAAAGAACCAGCTGCCTGGAAGTAATGGCAGCCTGGAACAGCTAAGACTGCAGTGTCTAAGGACTAACTAGACCAAAAAAACCAACCCACGTAGGGGCGCTAGTGGAACAACAAACTAATCCCACGCAGGGGAGACAAACACTTTCCATCCACAGAGAAAAAATTCCAGAACCCAAACATAGACAATTTTCCATCAGCATTGACACAGAGACAGTAACACATATCCAAAACATATCCAAAAACAACAAGAGTGGCCGAATGCCCTCACAGATGTGCCACAGAGACCTGGTAAGAAGGCGCATCTATTCTTCAGGATCCTCCTCCACTACCCTGCACCACCCGAATTCCGCCACCTCCGCTGCAGTTGGAACGGTCTCCATATTGACATCTTCTTTTTGGCTGATCATCGCCTCCTGAGCTCCCAAGGGGCCAGCAAGAGGGCTTTTTGAAACATTCATAGGATCTGTAGAGGAGTCTCCATGGGTTTCACTGAGCCATCAGCTGGCTGCGTCCCCCGTCTGTCTCTAGAATTGCTTCCATCAGGGGACTACTCAATGAAGAGCACCGACACATGGGCGATGATCCGGGGACAGTTCAAAGAACTTTTGAAGTTGAAAATGGCAGAGCCAAAGGCGGGCGAGGAAGCAGAATCAGGAGCGCTAGAATCTAGGAATTGACTGGACCGAAGGGGGTTTGCTTCTTGAGTGCGATGGAAATGGCAATGGCAGCAATGGGGAAAAATTTCGTCGACAGGGGGGCGCGAAGATCATCCATGGGAGGTGCCTCAACGGATGAGCATTCTCTGTCGAGGCCGAACCATGATTGCAGGGCCCAAATGTATAGAGCTAAATGCGAAATTGAGTTCCAGAACAGTCACGGGGAGACCAAAAGCAGGCGGGGGATTAGCCCAAACAGAAAGGCAGACACTTGGAGCGGCCCGCAGCTCCAGAGGCTGCATGAACAAACCATGAATTTGCACAGTGAACAGACCATGAATTTGCACAGTGAAGCCCAACCCACAACCGTATATATCACACCTGCCTGCGCCTCGAGGCCCTCCCGCCATTACTGCAGCCTTCATGGGAGCCGAGGAGCTAGACCCTGGCTTGCGTGCTGAGGTGAACAGAGCATTTATGCTCCCCTGCTGAATGCCATAAAACCCACTCCCGCGCAGCTGATAACGATCCTGCCCCCATGTGTGATCCACTCTACTGCGCATGGCTGGCAGGTGGCCGCAATTAATCGCCCATCCCGTCCCTTCAATCACCCGCATCCGGGGGAGCAGCATCGTTTTGGACCAGACGAGTGCATTCCTGTGCCTGATCATGATTCGATATAATGTCCAGAGTTCCTGTGAGTAGAGTATTCTCATTTTCCACCCCTATATTGGCCAGAAGGTCAGCGACCTTGTTGCCTTCCCTCTTTATGTGATTGAAGGTGATGGCCCTGTTACTGTGGAGCGCTTGTTCTATGGCTTCCAGTCTTGCTTCAAGCCTCCAACTGGTGGCTATTTTCCTTGCATGAGATCCATTTAGGAGATGCTTGGCCATATTAATAAGGATTTGAGAGTCTCCTTCCACCTCCAGGGGTTGGAAGTTGTGTTTCCATGAGAGAAGGAGACCTTGCCATAGTCCCTCTAACTCAGCCAAGTTATTGGTGTCCCACCCAATGTTTCCATAGTAGAGCAGCAGGGGTGTGCCTTCATGATTCCTAAAAATTCCGCCAAAGCCTGCATTTCCAGGATTGCCCTTTGAGGCGCCATCAAAGTTGAGCTTGAAGGTATGCTTTGGAGGGGCAGTCCAGGAGACCTTTTTTAGGTTGCTGCTTTTAGGAGGGCCTTTATTGTGAGATTCCTGAGGTAGTTGCATTTGCCAGTTTTCCAAAATGGCTTTCTCATTGTCTAGAGTCGGAAGGTCCTCCTTTGTCCATGAGCGGAGCATCAGCGTCTCTTTGAGATTCCCACAGAGCGTGCTCCAGATACTATCTATCGGGGAGCATTGATCTTTGAATATGCGTTTGTTCCTTTCCTTCCATATGCTCCATAAGAGGAGCCGGGGATTATGTTCCATAAATGGTTGAGAATTTCACTTTTGTATGGATTCTGTTGCCAATGACGCAATGAGTTGGTTATGTCTTCCTCAAGTCTGCATCTTCTTTGACATCTGAAGCTTGCCTTTTCCCACAACTGATTGGCTAAGGGGCAAGAGTCCAGGAGGTGTTGGAGAGTTTCCTCTTGGGATTTTCAATTAACACAAATAGAGGGGCCATGAAAATTTTAGCGTCTAAGTTTATACCAAGTGAGGATTCTCTGATGTCCTACCAACCAAAGGAAGTAGGAGACTTTAGGCCAAGAACCTAACCCCCAGATTTTGCTCCAAATTGGGTCAGGGGGAGTAGGGTTATTGCACATAATTTTGTAAGCCTCAGAAGTGGTAAAAGCGCCTTTAGGCTGGTACCCCCATCGTAGAATGTCTCTGCCTTCGGCATGTCTGATGCTCCTTTTGCGTAGCTCCCTTTCCAGATCCTCAATGATTTGGTGATTCTCATTTCTGATGAGCTGGTTACCTTGTTTCCATTTCCTGAAGCCTTGCTCTGTCTCCTGAGTCCAATACTGCCAGATCTTTTCTTGTTGCTGTTCCTCTCCAATGGAGTTCGGAAGTGGATTAAGAATGCGGCTAAGCTGTGGCATTTGGTTCCAGGCATCTGTCCAGAATCGTGCTGTTCTTCCATTTCTTACTTCCCAAAAACTATGCTGCTGTATCAACTGGAAGTGTTGTTTGGCCGCGTTCCAAATTAGCGAACCTTTGACATTGGGAGTGAACCTGATGAGCTCCTCCTGGGGTCTGTGATTGGCGTATTTGGCCGTCCAAATGGTGGCCCAAGGTTTTTCTGGGCTAGAGAGCCATTGCCACCAAATTTTTGCACTCATGATGGCATTGCTGTGTGTGGGATCTCTCAGGCCAATGCCCCCTTTTTCTTTGGGCGTGCAGACAGTGGTCCATTTTACTAGGGCCCATTTGCGGTTTGTAGCTGAATTTCCCCAAAGGAATCCTCGCTGAAGATCCCGAATTCTTTTTAGAACCCATTTAGGCGCCGCTAGGATTGAGAATAAGTAGAGCGACATTGCCTGAAGAACTGACTTTATGAGCACTACACGACTGGCCAAGTTCAATGTTCTGTGCGTCCAAAGGTTGAGGCGGGATTCGAGCTTCTCAATGAGAGTACGCCAGGAGGAATGCTTGATGGCTGAGGCAGTAAGGGGAGCTCCAAGGTATTTGGAAGGGAGAGTGGCAATGGGGAATCCCAAAATTCGAGCAACAGTAGTCTTAACGACAGGAGGGGTGTGAAAGAAAAAGATCTGCGACTTGGAGTTATTGATGCTGGTTCCTGAGGCCTCAGAGAAGTCATTGAGCAGGGCTTTGAAGCGGGAGGCTTCCTGGACAGATGGGTAGCCAAAGAGCATGGTGTCATCAACAAACTGCTGATGAGATATAGCTGGGGAGTGGTGAATGGAGAGACCTTTAAGCTGTTGTGAGAGGAGGGCTTGTTTGATGTGACGACCCAGGCCTTCAGCCATTAAAACAAAGAGGAAGGGGGAGAGAGGGTCACCTTGCCTGATTCCTCGAGAGGGACTAAAGGGTCGTGATGGGATCCCGTTCACGAGAATGGAGAAGAAGGAGGAGGAGATAAGACTCATGATCCAACGGATCCACATGGGAGAGAATCCAAAGGCAATTAGCATTTGCTGAATGTAAGTCCAACTGAGCTTATCGAAGGCCTTAGAAAGATCAAGCTTTAGAATCATACCTGCCTGATTGGAATGCTTGAGGGAGTGTATGATCTCATGCGAGAGGATAATGCCATCCATGATCTGTCTCCCTTCCACATATCCAGATTGTTTCGGAGAGATGAGCAGTGGCAAGAGGGGCTTTAACCTGTTGGCGATAACTTTGGAGATAACTTTGTATATGACGTTGCAGAGAGCAATCGGCCGGAATTTGTCTGGGGTGATGGATTCCACCTCTTTTGGTATAAGGGCAATGAAAGTTGAGTTGAGAGAGGGAAGCAGCCAATGAAGAGCTCTCGATTCCTCCACTACTTGCCAGACCTCCAATTTTATCAGCTCCCAGAAAGTGTGAAAGAAAGTTGTGGTGAAGCCATCCGGGCCAGGGGCTTTGCCCTCCTTGAGCTGGGACATGGCTGTATCCACCTCCTGAGTTAGTATAGGACGAAGGAGAAGTTCATTGTGTTCCTCAGTGATTAACTTTGGCACATTATGTGTTATTCTTTCTATCGCAGGTCGCCTGTCTGCATTGGGCTCTAGATGAACTTGCTTGAAGTGATTTAGGAACTCCTCCTCAATTTCTTCATGCTGTTCTGCTCTTGCCCCCCCTTGCCTTTGAATGAAGGGGATGTTGTTGTGCATTCTTCGTTGAACAGTGGTTCGGTGGAAGAATTTGGTGTTCCGTTCGCCCTCTTTCAGCCATCTGATCCTGGACTTTTGCTTCCATAAAATCTCCTCCTGCTTTCTCCTCTCCTCCAGCTGATTGTGGATGCGCTGCTCCTGCTCCAGGGTCCCCTCCGTGTGACCCCCTGTGATTATTTTTTGCTGGAGATCTGCCATTTCCTTATTTAAGTCATGTTGTGCCTTAAAGATGTTTCCAAAGGTCTCATTGTTCCAACGCTTTAGATGGTATTTTAAATATTTGAGTTTCTGTTGGAACTGAAACATCTTGGAGCCTTCTGGTGGAGTGAAGGTTGTCCAAGTTGTTCTAACAAAGTCTTTGAAAGTAGGGTGGGTGAGCCAGAACTCTTCGAAGCGAAAGGGCCTTCTGGTGGAGTTGCCTGGTCGTTGCCACTGGAGGGCGATTGGCCAGTGATCTGAGCCTGAGTGGGGTAGTATAGCAGCAGTTATGTCTCCTCCTAAGTGAACCGAATTATCTGATATGAGAAATCGGTCCAGTTTGGAAGCGATTTGATGCTTTCCTGCTCTTCGATTACTCCAAGTGTAAGTGCCATTACAATATTGCAGGTCTATTAGAGAGGTATTCTGGATGAAGTCTTTAAAGTGGGTGTTTTCCTGTTCCAATCTGGTTCTTCCCCCAAGCTTTTCCTCCAACTTGGTGATCATGTTAAAATCCCCTCCAATGATCCATAGAGGATGCAATCTGTTGTTATTCAGAGCTTCTATAGTGTTGAGAAGAGCTATTTTGTTTCCTGCTTCCTGCGGGAAATAAACATTTGAGAGGTTTCCATGTATATTGGTGCCTAAAATGTGGAAGGCAGCCTGAATGAGGTGATGAGAAGCGTGGAAGTCGGAGAGAGTAAGCGCTTGCGTGTTCCATGCAATGGCAAGCCCCCCTGATGCTCCAGATGCATCCACTGCCACCGATTGACAACCTGGCCATGCTTTAGAGAGGATGCTGCCTAGTGTAGAGCTGTTACACTTGGTTTCCTGAAGAAAGCATAGTTGCGGCTTTTCCATTTTTATCATATTTTTTAACATTCTGAGTTTCCCTGGGCTATTGAGCCCCCTTAAGTTCCATGAAATGAGCTTCATGATTCACTATTAATAGAGGGTTTGTAGTACTTCGTCAATTTTGCATACCTGCCTGAGTCCACCAGGATTTTCCCTACTGCTATTGTTCGCTGGAGATCAGTTCTTCTTCCCCTCTTTTTGGAGTCTTTTGGGGGAAGGCCTCCATCCCAATGGCTTCCTGGCTGGATGCCTAGCTGTTTCTGCTGATAAGCCCTTGAGATGACCACTTCCAGTTTGTTGAGTTGAAGCTCTGGGATACTGTCGTAATCCTTCTTTTTGCATGCTAACTCTAGCTCTAAAATGTCTAGTCCTTGCAGATCTATACTTTCTGGTTCTTCATCCATCTGTTGCACCTGGCTATTTCCTTTTGTGGATATGTCTAAGCTTTGGGGGGGATCTGGAGTTCCATCCACGTCCATATCATTATCTTTTTCTGCAGGTTCCTTTTGTCTGTCCTTGGGGTTAGCCTTAGCAGCTTTGGGGGTTTGATGTTCAGAAGGGGAGCTCGAAAGAGGAGGCTGGGAGGAGGAGGAGGGGGGTGCGGAGCTGGGCTTGGAGAACGGGATTTTCTCTTCCGAGGTCTGAGCTAGAATTTCAAAGCTGTTCCTTATAGCAGGGCCAGAGGCATTGTCTTGCTGGGGCTTTTTCCGGTAGAAGGCTTTTTGTGCGCTCGTTTGTGGTTGGGTGCTTTGGTGAAGCCATCATGAAATTGCATGAAAATAATTAAAATGTTGATTGGAAATTTATCTAGACTGACTTTTTTAATACATGGAACATAAAGGTATTGTTGATGCATTATCTAAGGTGGGATTATTTACATTGTTTTCAATGATAAATTTCAAAGGCAAAAAAAAATCCATATTACATAGACTCTTTCCTATTCATATAGAACAATTGTTTTTCATTTTCCAGAATTACTAATAAACTTTGTGATGTAAGGAAACATATTAGATTTTAACTTGATTAGACTACATACAGAGACAACATTTCAATCTAGATTGTAATATATTTTTTGTGATCATAGGCTATATACCAAAAATGGGGAATATGTCCACATATATGTCTGGATGTGATAAACTTTTTGTGGACATAGGCTATATACTAGAAATGGTGACGCTACAAAGAAAATACCTTCTAGTAGAGGTTATAACAGAGGTTTTCAGTGTTATAAAATTGACAAAAATTGTTAAAAAAACATTTGCTAAAACTTATGTTTGTGATAGCGGACGTTTAGTGGAGATTATAACAAAACTTCATCACAATTGAAAAATATGGGCAGCTGGATATTTTAGCAAAATATTTTAGCCGGATATGTGATATGCTAAAAAAAAAGACATGAATCTACTCTACTCATCAGTGGAAACAAAAAAATTTGATCGATGAAATCATGAAGCAGAAAATGAAGAATTTCAATCGCACATAACATAATACTTTTTTGGGGAAATCAATAGATAACAAACCCTGCTATCTGTATATTGCATTAATTAGAATATCTGAGAAGAAAATACAATGTTTTTTCAACCCGAACAATCTCTGCACAAGTACAAATTATCTCACTACTTCACAAATTGGCTCAAGACAATACTTAGTTAAATATGTTGCCTGCCAAGCTCCTCCTTCATTACACAATTTCCAAGGGAATTAACCCATATTTAATTAAGAAATTCCTCGCTCATAACTACGCAATCCATCCATAAGCCTACCGATGATTGCATGCATCCTCGATTTAATTTAAATGAATTTACAACTGATAGTACGTTGTCCTTGAACTCTAATCTCAACTAGCTCTTCCTCTGAACTGACATACATGAGCTATTTTGAGTGAATTATCAGTTATCTGATTAATCATTGCACGTGAATTAAAACTGACATGCATGAGCTATTTTGAGTGAATTATCAGTTATCTAATTAATCACTGCATGTGAATTAAATCCAATTTAATTCACTTGACCTCTCACTTGTTCCTCCAATAGTTAGAACTAGTTTAACTGAATTTAACTTAGTTAAACTGAATTAAATAATTACAACTCAAAAAGAACTTAACCTAAGCCCCTAAAATTTAGGGATCACTCTACATGACTCTAGATAGACTTCCAACTTGAATTTATTGAGACAACTAAGTCAACTTAACTCAGTTAACTTCTACAAGTTTCTATGAGAATAGAATTACAATTTAATTCCTAATTTATTTCAAGGACAAATTGAACTACAGATTTTCTTGATGTTATTTTTAACATTTCTTGTTGCTATTTTCAACATCCCTTTTCAACAAGAAAGAAATTCAACTTTATCCCGATATGGTACCTTTGGAATGTTGTGCATGCAACTATTTCCAATGTTCTTGTTGCTACTGCAACATCTGCAACCAAAGCATCCAAACAAAATAAATTGAATCAACTGTGTCTGCAATTGTCTACTGGAAAAAACTATGTTGTTGTTGATTTTTCACTGAGCCTCCTACTCTGTTGTCAACACTGCTCTGCACTCCTCAGTATTTGTCTAACACTGATCCTCCTGCTACTGAATATTGTGGGCCCTTGTCGCAAGGTAATGATCCATGAGACAAAAAACACCTCAATGGATCTTGCCCAATTTCTGAAACTCTTGGAATAAGGTTTCATATTGCCCCACGTCACACCTAGAGGTATGGTTGCATGTGCTCCCTCTTCCCACTTGGCTCAAAATTTCCCTCTACTAGAGGTCTCTTCTTGAGTGGATGTCTCCACTCGGTCTCCTCTCTACTTCTCCAATTATAGTTGGTCCACAACTTCTTGAAGCTGCGTGTTGAGAGGTAATTTATGCTCCCTCTCAACCACCAAGTCTCTAACATTTTCTTGGCTCCTCAAGGCTTTTCATGCATCTTGTTCCTCAAGTGCATACAGGTTCTTGACTTTCACACCAATTTGTTTCACCTGTCCCATGGCGATGTGTCTAAGGAAAACCTTTCCTTTGCTAAAAATCACATCGTAGCCACGATCTTCCAATACCACAACAGAAACATGATTCTTCTTTAGTCCTGGAACATGCATCACATCTGTGAGTTTGAGAGGGCAGCCAGACTCCCTCTAAAAAGTACCAGTACCAATTCCAGTCGCGCTATACCTCCCATCATCTCCATGTTGGCATTATGATTCAAGTGTTGTCCTTGATGGCAACTCTCTCAGAGGTTGGTACAGGTGCTCAGAGGTTGGTACAGGTGATGGCAACTTAATCAGAGGACAGATCTTAGTACATCATGCCAAGAAAGTTCATACACGTAGGTTCGTTAAGCCCAAGTCGCGTATACAAGCAGGTTCACTATATACCAAGTCGCGTATACGCAGGTTTTCTATATATCAAGTCGCGTGTACACGCTGGTTGGCTTCAGTAAAAGTGCGTGGATGTGGAAAACTTATCTTTGGTCCACGGCGGTTATTCCTTGGAAGTTGTGCCTATGGTTTTGGACCTTTATGTCTCGATGAACGTGTTGATCCCTAGTTTTGAAGCTGATGGTATTGGGTTACTATGGTTTTGGACCGTGGTATTGTAAAGGGCCTATGGCTATATAAGGAGAAGATCATTAGGCAAGTGGGAGAATGCATTGGGTGTCTGACGAAGTGAGAAGATCTGGTATCACTGTTTATCTGTTCGGGACGCTTGGCAAGGGTCGGATCTGACAGCGAAGGCATAAGTAATTATTTCTAGATCTGCACGCAGGTTGCCTTTGGAGAAAGAGCGTATACACGCGGTTTTGGTATAGTGAAGTAGCGTATGCATAATAAGATTTGATATTTCAGGTTGTTGTTGTTTCTGGTGGTTGTTGCAGAGTTCTGGGCTCTGGTTTGGGTTCTGTGTTCTTGATGATAGGGTTTCAGTGATTCAGTATTGGGTTGTTTAATGAATTATGATGCAAGTATAAGTTGATGATTGTATTGCAGTAATGTTTGTTTTGTACTCTTGGATCCAGTCTGAAAATTGATGAAACGTGGTCCCTGAAGGAAAGAAGGTTGTAGGGTCAGCACCTACGTACTAGTAAATGGATCGGCTAGTACAAGAGCTGAGGGGGTTGTAGCTCCCTTCCAGAAGTAGTTGGAAAACAAGAGAGGGTTGTAGCCCTCTGCAGGTTGTAGCCTGCGTACTGGTAAAGGACTGCACCAGTACATTGTAAAAGAAGTTTCTTATTAAAGAAGAAAGAGACGATTTGCAGCAGGTGGTTTTCACCCACATTGGGTTTCCACCTTATATCATGGTGTTCATGTGTGTGGCTCTTGTGTGATGTTCTGTTTTGTTATACTGCACCTGTTTACTGTTAAATATGCTTAATAATGTTCTGATGCATTTACTGAAGATTAAGCTAACTGAATCATAAGATCTTTGGATATACGCTAGTTGCATTAGACACAGTAGCGTGTACACGCGGGTTCACTTAATTGAAGTAGCGTATATGTTTCTGAGTATGAAATTGGAAAGGTTTTACTGATCTAATAATACTGATTCACCCCCCGCCCTCTCAGTATTATTTCCAACACTCCAAACTCTATGTTTTGCTTGAGGTATTTCTCCTCAAAATCACTGAAGAGATCTCTATTCCTCGTCATATGGAATGAAGCACCACTGCCGAGATACCACATGATTCCCATTACAGTGCTTTCCATGCATGGAATGAGAGTGAAATCAAGTTCAAATTGTGAAGCTAGAGCTTCACTTGTTGCTACTACTACAGGTTCCTTCTTGCTTGCTTTCTTCCGTGGGCATTTCGTGGTATAGTGCCCAAACTCATGACAGTGAAAACACTTGATGTTAGACAAGTCCTTCTTCTTGACGCCATCCTCACCTTGGACTTCTTTCCCTTGGCTTTCGTTTCTTTGTCGACTAATGAAAAATCCTCTTCCAATTCTTTGGATGAGGTCCTATCTCTGGTGTTCTATCGAATCCCTTCTCATACCAATTTAGACCACAACTGCTCCCACTTGGATCACATCTCCCTCCCATTAACTAAGCACTGGTAGTTGTTCCAGCTCTTGGGAAGTACTAGAAGTGCTAGGCTCACCAGATCGTCTTCTGTAACAGTAACCTCGACACTTCCAACCTCATCCCGACATTGGGTGAACTTGTTCAAGTACTTCAAAATTGAGTCGCCCTTCTCCATCTTGATTTTTCTGAGTTTTTCCTTTAGTGCCAACTTCATGTGGTCATTATTGTTTTGAAACAGGTCCATCAATGCCTTCCACGTTGCAAATATATTTTCCCTACCATGGAGATTCGAGACAATATGATCTTGAACTCCTTCTAGATAATCTTTCTCGCCTTTGCCACACACTTTCTCCATTTAGCCAGATCTTTAACATCATATGTTAGAGGCTTCCCGATATCAAAATCTATGAATTCATTTTAGCCCATTGTCTTCTAACACTACCTCCATCTTGTCCTTCCAAGCTATGTAATTTGATCTTCCCTCAAGGGCATACTCAAGTCTCAAACCGTAGAACGACATCCTGTTGACTCTGAAGTATGAAACTGCAAATTTAATTTCACCTACAAAAAAAGCTCATGTTCTCGTCTTCTAAAGTGATATAAGCTTTGATACCATGTATATTTTTACTGTAGATTCAAGCTGCTTATGTGATATGCTAAAACAAAAGACTTGAATCTACTCTATTAATCAACAAAAACGATAAAAAATTGATTGATGAAATCATGAAGAAGAAAAGGAAGAATTTCAATCGCACTTATCACAATATTTTTCTATGGAAAGCAACAGCTAAAAAATATCGCTATATGTATATTGCATTAACCAGAAGATATGAGAAGAAAATACGATGTTTGTTCAACCCGAACAATATTTGCACAAGTATAAACTATCTCACTGCTTCACAAACCAACTCAAGCCATTAGTTAGCCAAATCTACTGCCTGCTACACAATATTTTGTTTCCTTCCTCGGTTTCATTCCTTAAAAGAAATCCCCTTGTCTTTCAATTAGGACACTATGTTCATTACATTAAACAAAATGTTTGGTTTTCACATAAAAGTATTTCAAAAAATACAACATGTTGCATTGATATCCAAATAGATCATCATTATTCGTTGGAATTGTTGTAAGTGCTCGAGCTACTTCCATGACTTGGGTTATTTGGACAAATGTTTTGTTTGTTGCATCGATTATTTTCATCTTCTCGATCTTTTTCTATCTGTAAACATAAAAATAAATTGTAATGAGTGTATCTATATTAGTGAGAATAATGAAAATTGAAATCAATAATATACATCAATGTAAATTGAATAACAATGTACAATAGCATGGAGTGACTCATAAAATGTATACTTGGTTTCAAAACCACATGTCATGCCTTGTTGCAACAAGTCATTTTCTGGCGTAGTTCCATACTTTGTTTCCTGCATGTTTTAAACCCCATTATAAACAATAGAATTAATATAAAGGATATTTTTGTTCTATTAATTATAAACCCAGAGAAGTAAAACAACATAGATACTTACAAATTCCACAATTAATTTTTTATATGATAACATATATTCACAACCCATATTTAACTTAATGTCAATCAATTCTTCTGATGGATCTTCTTTGTATGTTAACACCTATTTAAAGAAATTCAAGGATGGTTGTTGTAAAACAACTTAAAATATACAAAAATGAAACCTTGAGTTGTTGTAAGGAAATGTTAACAATTACTCACAAACTTTGATATCGACCCTTTTCTTTCTTGTCGTCTTGTTTTACATGCTGAATGAGTTCCATTTTATTTTATTTTCTGCAAGAAAATACTTGAAAATTAATATTTAACGCTAAATTATTTTTTTATAAGTACAAAATGAATCATGATTATATACATTTGAAGCACATTGTTGTTGAGATGGCTCCTCTTGTGATGCAATTATGTCCATTTCTTTGACAATCTCCTTGTACATCTTTTTGGACATTCATACTGGAATGTTTCACATATTAGCTCATTGATCCTTTGGGATTTTCATAATCTTTCTAAAAAAAGTAATAAACTATTTTTCTAGTGATATATGAAAACTAAATATAATAAAATTGATATTAATAAATGAATGATTTCTAGTAATATATACACATAATTCTAGAAAATCATTTTAATTAGGAATATTACCTTTTGAATAATTCTTTTGTTGTTGTTGTATGTTTTTCTATTGCAAGTCTGACATGTCTCTTTGACCATTACTCCAGAAACGATTCCTATAGTTTATATATAATTTGGTTCTTAGAAAGATTAAATTTTGTATTATAAGTGGAAAGTACATTTATATGTTCATTCCATTATATCCCTCATAGTTTTGTAAAAGAAAATCCCCCTTTCATGAACCTCCAACACCACTTCATATGAGCTAAGGACCAATTCATTTTCATTTACATGTTCTATAATTTTTTGTTTCTTAGAATGACATTGATTTTTTCCTTCGTTATTGCTCCCTATAGAATATTAAATATATATGAATTAATATATTGTTTGAAACATGTTATCTAATATTCTTAAGTATCTTAAAAGAAAACTCATATTGAATAGTATTTTTTCATTCACCTTATTCATCCTTCTGTAATTTTTCTATCACACTTTTACACTATTTTGAAATTAGATTAGAAATAATCTTATCAATCTTCTTCATTTTGTGGCTCTGCATGAAACACACTGACCAATACATATTAGTTAAATTTACACATATTTCAAACATATTGATTTTGTAAAGAATTTACAAAGAACTTGTCTTCTTTTCTTTTTTCGATGTGCTATGATTGTGTCGATCAATAGTTTTTTTACTTGACACCTTCTCAGGCATTTTTTAACAATATAAAATTTGTACCATTCAATATAGAAGCCATTAAATATAGTTTATAAATAAATCAGATAATTTTCAGCTAAAAAGAGCTCTGGTAACTGGTGTGTTTAAGCCATTAAACACACTGGTTGTTTAATTTTTCAACATCATCAACGAAAAATAAATTTTTAAATAAATTTTGAATTTTGATAGTGCGATTTGTAATGAAAAAAATCACCGCAATGACTTAACAATGCTATTCGGCAGAGGCATGTCGATGCATTATATTACACAGGGAGAATTGATAAACAATTTGGACACAACTAACAATTTTATAATACATCAATGCATCGTATTACAAAGGGTGCACCAGTGTGTTATATTACATTAGTGCACTGCGAAACATAGGTCATTTATTTAAAAAAACAGATAGGGCCAACAAGGTTTGGATCTAATTCAATAAGTGATCTCCCTACTTTACATGCCAAATGTCTTATATATAGTAAGTATGCAAACCCATTAAATCTAAAATACCTAAAATGAAAATCCCTAATTGTGAAGTGGTAGAGGGAGTTAAACCCTAAGGCGAAATTTTGCACTCATATTAGGAAGGGTTTAAGGTAAGTTTTGAAGGTTTTTTTTTTTTTTTTAATTAAATCTAAATAGGAAAAAGGATCATAAACTTTTTTACTACTAAAAGCAATAGTCAATTTTTTGTTATACAGGGTTTTAATTTTTTATTTTATTTTTATTTTGAATAAATCTAACAAAAATTGTAAAAAAAATTAACAATTAAATCAACAGTAAGATTTAAAATATTTGTTATGCAAGGTTTTGAGTGAATCACCATACCTTTCAAATTCTGATCTTTCTGCGATTCCATAATATTTTGCTGCTCCACAATGCGCCTAGTATGTTTCTTTTGTAAATGATCTCTCTTTTAATTAAATGCTCACATAAATTGTAAAAGAAATTATTAGTAAAATCAACGATAAGATTTAAAATTTTTACTATGTAGGATTTTCAATGAATCACCATAGGTTTTAGTTTGTGATCTTCTAAATAGTTTTGTTGCTCCAAAGTATTCTATTGTTTCACAGTGTTCTTGGTATGTCTCTCTTGCAAATCACTCCCTTGAAATTTTGGGAAAATAATGAAATAATGAATAAAATTTTACTCTTTAAAAGATTTTATGAAATTAGATTTCGAAAAATCAATTTCCACTCATTTTTCTATTAAAAGAAATAAAGAAAGAAAATTTGTGTTTTTCTTCACTTAATTTGAATATTGATTTGTTCGATAATAAAGAGCACTGATGCGTTTACAAGTTAAGTGCACTGAAATTGTCGGGGTAATTTTTTTTCAATGCACCAACATGATATAATTCTTTATTTATTTTTTTATTATTTGTAATTTTCAAAATCCCGAAACAATGCAATTTGTATTTAGATGCATCAGTTTGTAAATGTTATAAGAGCATCGACATGGTAGAATTCATTTTTATTTTCAAAAATCCCGAAAACATGTCCGTACCAATGCTATTTTTATTTAAACGCATCAGTGCTGTTGTTTACAAGAGCACCAAAATGGTAACATATTTTATATTTCTAGAATGCCAGAAACCAGTGTGAGTATTATTTGCATGCCCCAATGTTATTATTTAACACATTGATGTGTTTCATAATGATAAGTGCACAGGTAGGGTTTAAAAGCTATCTGAAATTTTATTTTCACATTAATTGGCATATTCATCTCAAATTATCCTTTAGGATGCATCCACATGAACTACAGTAGTTCATAATATACCTTTTTTGCTTAAAGTCGTCATATTCTTGAACAATGGTTTGAAAACTATATTTAGATTCAAATTGTGGCTATATGGTTCTCAAAATTAATTTTAGATATGCACACAAATTTTATTTATGGTTTTGCTCAAATGCAGGGACAAAATCTCAATAATATCAAATGACCAATTCTTTAAATTATGGTTTGTTCCATATTGATGATCAAATTCCTTCGCAGATTTCCCATTTTCCATCTCCAGTAAGTTTATATTTTATTTATATTTTGATTATATAATTGATTTTTTTTTAACCATGTGAAATTGAATAAAAATATATCCAAATTTGCAAGATCTTGATTCATAATCGAGTCCAGACTAAGAAACTATTCCTCCATTTCAAAAATGTTGGAATCTCTTATTAGCAGCAACATATCATAAGCAGTTCACAGATAAAAATGGACATCCTCGTCACCCTCCCAATTAGAACATGGCATCTTCCCGCCGTAATCTTGGATCAACAATTGTAATAAGTGTTTGGTATAATGTAATTTCCACAAACCAATTGCATTGACATTCTTACTAATATTATTCATATTGTATTAATGGCGTCCAATATTTTTTGAAATTACGATTCTAGTGATGAGGAACCACCCACCTACCATCTTCTGGTGCGCCCCACTACAAAGTAAACTCGAGAGAAGGGTGCATTAAGAGAAATATTTAGAGAGGAAGCATAGAAATAATAGTTGAATCAACCACCTATTCAATTCCCACTATATCTATATTCACCAATTAGGAACGACTACAACAATAGTAGTTTTACATCACAAGTTGGAAATGGAAGCAATCGAATAGAGGTTGGTATGGATGATTAATTATAGGATACAAATGTCATGGACGAAATGTTGTTAGATGCATTCCAGAAATATGAGCTAAAGGATGATGCTCATATCACTGATACATTATTTGAAAGCCTAAAATATGCTTCCACCACCCCTCTCTTTGGACTTAACGACAAGTCAAAGTCTACTCAGTTGGGAAGACCGATGTTGTTATACAACTTGAAAGCAATGTTTTGCATGCTGAATCCATGTTTCTTGGTAATATTGATATAATTCACTTGCATGATGGATCAATTCCCTTATATTTTGAGAAATATTGTTACACAATGAGCTTTAAAAATGATCGATTTTATGAACGTTAAATATTGAAATTGTACAAAGTGTAGGTTATTCAAAGATAAGGTTCTTTCAAGTGATATTGTCTTGTTGGGTATCTATGAAGAGGCAAATAAGTTGTTGAAAATGTTGGGTATTGAGTACATATCATATCATGCATGTACGAATTATTGTATTATATATAGAGGAGAATATGTAGACAAAGTAATATGTCTCAAATGTGGGCATGATAGGTATTGTAAATAAAAGAAAATGGGTAAATCACACGGTCCTCCTCATAAGATATTGAGGCACATTCCTATTATCCAAAGGATTCAAAGGCTCTTTTGTTGCAAAGAATTAGATATGTTCCATGGATAACATGCCTCATACAGAAGTGAGTCAGGTGTCATGTGAATCCCAACAGATTTAATAGCCCTAAAGCATATAGAGGATACATGACCTGAAAAATTCAAGGATGAAGTATGAAGTCTACGACTCAGCATAGCCATGGATGGCGTCAACCCATATTCCCTCCAAAATACTAACTATTCTGTTTGGCTTGTAGTAGTGATCAATAAAAATATCCCCCCATGTTTGTTACCGAAGAATCAATATCTTATGTTGGCTCTCATAATCCTTGCTAGAAGGCATGTGAAGGATATGGATATCTACTTACAACCATTGTTAGATGAAATGAAGGAATTATGAGAAGGGATACATGAATACGATGTATCAAAACCCATCAAGACATAGAGAAGTTTAATTCTCTATGGCATATGTGCTTACGCAATATATTATTATCCAGGGTTAGGAGTTTGCTCTGGTAAATTACATTTTTATTGATTTGTTTATATATGTAATAATATTGTTTCACATATTAATTTAATTCATTGTAAGTGTTCTAATCCTCATGGCTGCTAACATGTCAACCTGTATATAATAATTTCACATGTATTGTAATAAAAAGTTATAATGGGTGTAAACGTTTTGGACCTTCTCTGAAGGCTAGGTGGTCTAACCACCTACGAAAGTCAGTGTATCACTGGCCTAGGGTATTCCTCCCAGAAGAACACCATTGCAGAAGAGCAACATTCGCTTCTAATGGTAAACCAAAGAGAACCCAAAGGTCTTCAATAATGACACTAGCTGAATGGATTAAAGCATATGAGAGAGAGAAGGAGAAGGGGTTTGTGTAAATGTTTGATTCAAATGGGGAGCCTATGTTTGATGATCTAGAAATTTTTGACACCTATGTTGAGAAATTTCCCATTGGGATGAAAATGAAATTTGTCTTTTATGAGCTCCCATATTGAGAGCATCTTAAGATTTCCCACTTACTAGATCCCATGCATATATTTAAAAATGTTTCATCTTTTTTATTGAGGCACATATCATCGAAATAAAGTGAGACATTGGTTGTTAGGATAGATCTTATTTCTTCAAAAACTAAAAAGAAACATTGGCCAAGACAAGAAACTAGAGAAGATGTTGGTCCCTCTTGGTCTTTCAAAGAAGGTGATATCCCATGGACTTTAAATAAAGACGATCTTTCATTGGAAAACGAAGTTATAATGAGTGTGAGGGTACCTTCGTTTTATGGGTCTTAACTACAACATTGCTTCATTGTGGAAGACTGTTTTTCAAGGTTGAAATCGCATGACCATTTAAACCTTCTAAAAGTGTGTATGTCAAAAACATGATATTATTATTTTATTTTATTTTTATGTAATGGGATATTTTATAATTAATTTTTGTATAATGTACTATATACTTGTAGTGTCATTATCCTTTGCTCACGTGTGGGTTTGTGAACCATGACTTCACCTAAGGCCTACGATGTGCCATATCTAAATTATCTGCATTTATATGTTGGATCACATCAAAGGAGATTCATATGGCTAGCATTCCATGGTGGTGTCAACAGATAGTTGAGATTGTTTGTATGTTTGAGGAGTTGTTGATGATTTTAATGGACTTGCACATTCATCTTCTAATTCACCTAGTAGATGAGGTTGAATTAGTTAGGGTGCTTTCTTGTTGTTGGATATTCTTCTTAGAGAGGTATATGAAGAAATTTAAAGGTCTTTTTCAGCAAAGGGACAAGGGTCTATGGCAGAGGGGTATATATTATATGAGTATTTATATTATGCAATGAGTACATCAAGTAAATTGAAAACACAGTAGGTGCGGAAATTTGGGACGATGAAAGTGATGAAGACAAAAGAGAAGGGGAGCTTCTCGTAATGAATGGAAAGAGGTGCATGATAAATAGTAAGTGGCTTATCATTTTTCAAATACGTATGAAAGTGTGTCTTGGTGTAGGGCCTAGTGATCCCTAGATCAAACTGTGGAATACGGTAAAACCTGAGAGACTAGGAGCCACTCAAATTCCTCATGGTGTAGGTGGAGAAGTCCGGTGGAATCCATGCTTATTTTGTGTTTTTGGTGTGTTATATGAGTCCCACATTTATGCCTAGAATATGGCATGGGGTTGATTGGCTGAAGAGAGACTTGGCTTAGCCAATCTATGGTCGGGTGCAACATGGTAGTCCCATCTTCAGTTGGATTATTGCATCATTAATGAAAGGTTATTTCTCCTTTTATTTCTAAGAGTATTTTGATTTATTATATTTGGTCTATATGGTTGTACTTTCATGAGTATTTTTTTTGTTATTATGTTGGTTATATGTGTGCATTATGACAACACCTATGTATGGATCTTAGCATGTTTTTACTTGTAAATGAATGGATAATGTATCTATGGCCTAATAGATGATAATGCAACAAATGACATGAGGGAATAAGTATGAGATCCCTACGCTTAATTCTGTTGTTTACACCTATAGGTTACATGTTGATGATATGTTTGACGAAATGCCTATCATGGCTAGTAGGGGTCTAATTAAGGTCTTGTTTAACTTATTGATTTTGCATCATTGTTTCCATGTTCTTTGACTAATCTTAAGCTATCATTCCATTCTGGGCAGTGACCTAGGCTATGGGCCTGAAAAAGTGGCTCAAATACCGGGGTCGCTGGCACAAAACTGGAAAATTAGGTCTCTGGACACTAGCAGGCAAGCCTGTGAGAGCGACTATGGGTTTCTGGACACTCTCATGCCTATAGCATGAGAGCGACCGAGGGTTAAGATGTCAAGAACATTATTGGGACCCAGGGATAGGATGTCTGAGTGGTTGACATGTCTCCTGAGGGTTGGTTGATTTTTTCATCAATTCCACTTCCTTAAGGTCACATAGGAGGTCAAATCCAATCATAGTAGCCTCTCGTCACATGTTTACCCCAATTGGCTGGTTACTTGGGTAGATGTGTGAGGAAGGTGTTACAAGGTGGTGTCAAAGCATGGTTCACCCCTCAAACTGGATGGGCAGTGTGTGTTGGTCATGAATGCAGGTCAGTTTCATGTGTGTCTCTTATAGTTGCATTCCATATTCTTGTTACATTTAATTTATGATTGATTATGGTTGAAGTAAGGTTATCATGGAGAATTTGATGTTGAGTTTGTGGAATGCATCGTCATGAGTATATGACTAGTTAAATATTGTTACATGTTGCTTACATGTTGATTTTATGTTGCCTACTTACATCCTTTTATGTTAGGCTACATTCGTGTAGGTTTGATACATGTATCAGTCTTGTAGGTTGATTAGAAGAATTGATCACTTATGCCGACTACATGCGTCTATGCATATGTGTAGTTGATTTGGAATTTCTTATGCATGTGGACGGTTGCATATGGAAATGTGTACAATGGATTAATTTTTATTTTCTTGCATGAGGTCATAGGATGCATTCTTCATATGGCATTGCATTGATGACTAGACCCTAGCTAGAATGATGTTTATGTGTTGATGCACTTACTTGATATATTTCTATATGATGTTATGATTATGTTATACATGTATCACATTGTTTTTTTGATCTTGAAGATGAGGTAACCTCCCCAAATTATACTAAGGTACATTGATTTATTGTGATTTGGTTTATATGACATATTATGCATTGCAGGAAAGAGATCAAATGGATAGCAAGGTGATAGACTACAAAGAATCTCCCTATGCATTAGATGAGTAGCATGGTGTGGAGCACTCTTCTGATTTGGAAGGTACACTGAGAAGCTTGAAGGAAGAGATGAGTTTTAAGGAAGATAATGATCAGATCATATAGGCACAAGAGAAACAAGTAGAGGTTAATGAAATACTTCTTCAGAGTTTGTCAGAATTATAGCGATGAGGCCACTTCGGATTAGCCATTGACATGAGGATATAACTAATGGGGCATATGGAAATAGGTCTCCTAGTTGACACAAGTCAAATAGGTCTCATACGGTGAGAGATGACAAGGTGTTGGACACTCCGGATAGAAGGGGTGATCAACACATGTACTATTCTAGTTTTGGTTCTAATAGACATCATGATCATCATCGCTGTCATCCTTATAGGAGGAATGTTAGGTGATACTTTCCAGATAAATTTAAGAAAGAAAAACCACCTCTTTTGATGGATATGTGAAGAAGATGGATGATGCAGAGGCTTGGATACTTGGGATGAACAAATTCTTTGAGTTGCATGAGTACATAGATAACATGAAGGCCATAATAACTATCTTCAGTTTGAAAGGTAAAGAAAACATCTTGTGAGAGGATGTTAAGAGGGTCAAAGACATCAGGGCATATGAATTGAGTTGGTGGTAGTTCAATATGCTTTTTAGGAAGAAGTACTTGTCGGATAGGTACTACAATAGTAAGGCCAAAGAATTCTATGAGCTGAAGATGGGGTTTCTGACAGATGAAGAGTATATGACCAAGTTTCTGGATCTATTGAGGTATGTACCATATATTACACATGAGAATGCTAAAGTTCAAAGATTTTTCAGAGGTTTTCCATTAGCATTTAGAGATTAGATTGAGTATGATCAGCCTCGATCACTTGAGGAGTCATTGGGAAATTGAAGCATTGTTATGAAAAATCAAAGCATAAGAATGAATCTCAGCAAGGATGGAAACACAAGGACAAAGGAAAAGGTAAATGGTAGCTTAAGAGAACAAGGCCTTAGAATGCAGATGGGAAATAAAATATGGCACCGCAAAAGAAGTTCAATGCAGCTAGATAGGGACATGTGTCTCAACAACTACATAGACATGAGGGCACTGGTCATTTGGAGTGTTGGACATAAGGATAGGAGCACCTTAGGAGATATTGTTCGTAGCATAAAGGTGGTAGGCCTAAGATATATAGTGCATGGGAGGTGCAGAATGTTGGGGATGTTGGGCAGAGCATTCCTGGTATTTATGCGGCAACAGACAACAAACAGGTAAAACACAAAGCATATATCATTGAGATGGACGATAAGATTTGTGATCAAGTTATTTATATTTTGATTGACCTTGGATCTAATTATAGCTATGTTAGTCTTGACTTGGTGGATAAGTGTGGTTTGTGTAAAGAATTGCATGCAGATTCTAGGTTAGTGCAGTTGGCTACAGGTACAAAGAAGTGAGTTCATCATTGGGTAAGATCTTGTGCATTTGATTTAAATGGTATGCATAACACAACACATTTAAATGTATTGCCATTGGGATCATAGAGTATGTTGTTGGGCATGGATTGGTTGTATCTTCATAGAACTAAGGTAGACTGTTATGACAAAGCCATTGAATGTGTTGACGACAATGGGGAACCAAGAGTCTTGCAAGATAAGAAGAAAGCCACATTAGTTAGGATGGGGAAAGATATGCAAGAAAAGCGTAGCTGTAGAAAAGGGTGTGTGTTATTTGTAGTGCACATTTATAGTGATAGAGGTAAGGAGGTTGATGATGCAAATGTGTTTAGAAGGTACCCAATTTTGCAGCAGTTTCAGGATGTATTTCCTAAGGACATTACAGACTTGCCACCTCACAGGGAGGTAGAATATTTGAATGAGTTAGTTCCAGGGTAGCTCTTGCATCAAAATCACCTTACAGGACGAGCACACTTAAGTTGATCAAGTTACAATTGCAGTTGAAGGAAAAGTTGGACGAGGGATACATTAAGCCAAGTGTATCACCTTGGGGTGCACTGACATTGTTTGTGAAGAAGAAAGATGGAACTCTCAGATTATGAATTGACTACAGGTAGTTGAAGTGACCATCAAGAACAACTATTTGTTACCAAGGATTGATGACTTGTTCGATCAACTTGAGGGAGTATATTGATCTAAGATTCATATACCATCAGGTATGCATCAAATAGGAGGAAATTTACAAGACAACTTTCTAGACAAGGTATGGGCATTATGAGTTTGTTGTAGTTCCATTTGGCTTACCTAATGTTCCAGCTACATTTACGTGCTTGATGAATAGTGTGTTGCGTCCATATTTGGATACGTTTGTTATTGTGTTCATTGATGATATATTGGTACATTCTAAAAATGAGGAAGAGCATGTAGATCCAGAAAATATAAGAGCCATCATGGAATGCGTATCTCCTAAGAGTGTGGATGAGGTGAGATCTTTCATGGGTCTGGCAAGCTATTATCAGAGGTTCATCGGGAACTTCTTGCAGATTCCTTATCCTATTACATCATTGTAGAGGAAAAGTAAGAAGTTCGAATGGACAGAGGAGTGTGAGGCTAGCTTTGAGTAGCTTTAGGAGTTGTTGACACATGTACCAATGCTACAGATTGCATATCTGGACAAAGAGTTTGTAGTATTCACAGATGCTTGCAAGAGAGGACTTGGTGGAGTCCTTATGCAAGATGGATAGGTGGTATGCTATGAGTCACAGAAACTAAACGAACACGAGTAGAACTACCTGACACATGATCTTGAGTTAACAACGATCATACATGCATTGAAGATCTGGAGACACTGTATTCTTGGTAGGAGGTTTGTACTTATGAATGATCATATTAGGTTGAGATATTTGTTTAACCAACCAAATCTAAACACCAGGCAGGCTAGATGGTTGGCCATAATAAATTAGTTTGATTTAGAGATTAGGTACATCAAAGGTAAAGAGAATAGGGTGGCAGATGCTCTCAGTAGGTGGATATAGGTAAACCACTTGGCATCTATGAGCTCCTATGGGACAAAATTACAGGATAGGATATTGCATGTAGGTCAGCAAGATGTCAGGTATATGGAGATTGTGCATAGGTTACAACAAGGTGTTGGTACAGGTATAGGTACAGGTGCAGGTGCACAGGGTATAGATTATTGTCTTACAACGGATGGATTGGTTAGATTCAGAGACAATATATGTGTGCCATATAGTAACAACCTCAAGAAGGTCATCCTGAGAGAGTTTTAGGGGAAACCTTATTCAGATCACCTGGGTTATCAGAAGACATTGACTACAGTGAAGAAATTTTATTATTGGCCAAATCTAAAGAGGGATGTAGCAAATTTTCTGGCTAGGTGTTTTGATTGTCAACAAGTGAAGGTAGAGTGCAAACACAAAGGTGGACTATTACATCTGATCGTGATTCCAGAGTGGAAATAGGAGGTCATTTCTATGGGCTTCCATGGTCTTTCGGGTGGAACATGGTAGTCCCAACTCTGATTGGCATATTGCATCATTAATGAAAGGTCATTTCTCCTTGTATTTCTAAGAGTATTTTGATGAATTATATGTTGTCTATATTGTTGTACTTTCATGAGCATTTATGTTGTTATTATGCTGGTTATATGTGTGTTTTATGACAGAAGCTATGTGTTTTTACTTCTAAATGAATGGATAATGTATCTATGGCCTAATAGATGATAAAGCAACAAATGACATGAGGGAACAATGGTTCATAGTGATTCTCAGATAATTATGAGATCCCTATGCTTAATTATGTTGTTTACACTTGTGGGTTACATGTTGATGACACGTTTGACGAAATGCTTGTCATGGCTAGTAAGGGTCTGATTAAGGTTTTCCTTGTTCTTTGACTGATCTTAAACTATTATTCCATTCTGGGTAGTGACTTGGGCTTTGGGTCTGAAAATGTGGTTGAAATACCGGGGTTGCTAGCATAGAACTGGAAAATTAGGTCTTTGGATGCTGGAAGCGAAGCCTGTGAGAGCGACTATGGGTTTTTGGATGCTCTCATGCCTTTAGCATGGAGTGACTGAGGCTTAAGATGTCCAAAACATCAGTGGGACCCAGGGACAGGATGTATGAGTGGCTTAGATGTCTCTTGAGGGTTTTGTTGCTGACGTGGATAGGTTTCTTGATGTGTTCCATCGATTCCACTTCCTTAAGGTCACATAGGAGGTGAAATCCAATCATAGTAGTCTCTCGTTGCATGTTTACCTCGGTCGGCTGGTTACTTGGGTAGATGAGTGAGGAGAGTGTTACACTTATCCTGATCATTTAAAAGAAAATATGTCAATGGCATGCCCTAACAGTTGGGTTGTGTTGACAGTGTTGGACCCACCAACATGTCAAGGGATATCCCTGGTAAGAAGTCCCAAATAGACCTCAGATTTTTTGGAGTAGGAATCCAAACAGTGGGTAGTAAAGCAATGCCTTGACTATGATAGCGCGCAGAGGTAAGTGTGATATCTTTGTCGGAAGCAAGTGTGTGACCTTGCGGTGAGTCAAGTGAGATGCATGGGGGTTCTAACACATGGAGGGGAAAAGGAAGTGTGTCCCTTAGAAGCTTGTAATAGTACGTATCCTGAAAGGAACACACGAGTTAAATGAAATCACAAGCTGGAAAGAAAAATAGTCCACAATCCAAAGTGACGGGTTAAACCAACAATATGTCTGCAACAAGATTCATACAATTGCGTAAAAAATAGTTCATACACAAATGCGTAAGTTAAATAACATATATTGCTAAAGAAAATAGAATATTCCAACTACAATAACAACATATGCATGAAAACGTGTTGGCTCTATTATCTATCTATATATGTATATATATATATATATATATATATATATATATATATATATATATATATATATATATATATATATATATATATATATATATATATATATAGATATATATATGTATATATATATATATATATCTATATATATATATATATATATATATATATATATATATATATATATATATATATATATATATATATATATATATATAGATATAAAGTGAACGTTCCATCCATACATACACCATTAACAACCACTAGCCCTAATAGTGTAACATTACAGTCAACACCACCTGCTCCTCTAAAGAGATGTACTTGCTCTACGTTGTGGATAACCTAAGGCTCGTCACAATACACTCCAAGGCTGCCTTCTCTAAGTAATGCCTAGCCAAAAGATTGGCTCCCAAAAGCTTATTCTATGAGTTATGAGGTTCTATATATAGAAAAGGGTGGGGTGACCCTTGACATTCCCCTTTAACTGTTGGAATACCCTCATGACTCTTCAAATTCATTACATATAACTCTTTACATTACATATGATTGTTTTCATTCCATTAATGACACTTGGAATTTCACTTTACAACATATTTACAATAATGATACAATTTCCACCTATACCCATGTGGGACAAAAATAGGCTTGAGTCAGCTAGATAAGACAACACTAAGACTCAGACGGTTGTGGAAAGTACAACTTAGCAACATCCTCTTGATGATATTTGGTGAAGAACTGATGCCAAGCTTGGTAGTGCATAATGGTGTCCGCACACTGTTTGGTGACGTATTTATGGAAATGAACTCTTGCCCACATCACTTCTGGGTATACTAATCTGGAACCTTTGTCCAACTCGTCCTGTAATATGTGCAAAAATGTTCCAAGTGCATCCAGACTGACGACATAAATTCATATGTTCTCTGCGATGATTTGCAAATCTGTGTTGGCGACCATGCACATCAACTGTTTTAAGTACATGTCAATATCCAGCCGGACTTGGTTCTTCTCTTTGGCCTCGGTGAGTGTTCCAATGGATGGAATCATGTGCATCCTCACGATGACATCCAAACTCCTGAACAACCATGGATATGAAGCCTCAACACTGGTGATGAGTAGCTGGGGTTCGTCATAGTTCTGGATCTAACTCTGAATGCGTGTGTTATCCAACATTACCTACAACTTCATCATCTTGTGCAAGTAAAGTGGGGCTCCCTTGTACCTCATTTTCCATGTCTGTACGTGATCAACAATGGCATGTATGTTTGTGAGCATGCGTGCAATCTTGATGCAACACTGCTGAAAGCCATGTAAATGGACAAATGCCTCATGCATGGTGACCATCTTGTCATACAGTCTCTACATCAATGTCTCAAGAGTCGATACTTCAATGAGTATCACTTTCTTCATTTATGCTCTAGCGGATCCTGTTGATTGTTCTTCCCTCTTCTTAGCCACTTGCAAGTCCTTAGCCATGCGCTCATTTTCTGCTATCAAGAACTTCACACTTGAGCTTGTGGCTTCGGCATAAGCCTTCGTAGCATTGGCCAAGGAAGCTAGATGTCTTCACACATCAGACATAATCACTCATTATTTATAGTGTGCGGAAGATGTATGATCATCTAGGGTGTGTGCTCTATGCGCTTGTACAACCCTGTGTCATGACTCATCAAAGGCTATGTTGTACACATTTGTTCCTAGATCATCCTCAAGGAGAATAGTCTCTTCTTGTTCACTTGGGACTTTCTCTGCTTCGGGAGCTAGTGAAGCACGTGGAGTGACCTCGGTTGCTTTTTTCAAGAGGTATGTGCCCTGATCTTGTTCTGGTTGTACCATCTCCATGTCAATCTATTCAAAGATTTGTTCATCCTGCTGAGAAAGTTCCTTCTCTTGTGGCCACTCTCCCTATTCATCATCTGCTGCTATTGGATCTGAGTCTTCAAACTGTATCAGCACAGTTTTCTATGTCTATTTGCCTTGCACTTCCTCCTATTCCTATTCATGTTCCTGCTGCACTTCCTTCTCTCTTTTGCACAACTCATATTCTTCTTTGAAACTTTTCTATGCTTCCTGCAACTTTCTCTCTACTTCTTCCAGTTTTTGCTTCTCCCTCTTTCTTTATGCTACTCTCCTTTCACGTTGTCACCTCTTTGCCTCAATCTCCAAAGCTAATTTCTCCACAAGTAGATCTTCCTTAAACTTGTAGCTTTTCTTTGACTCTACGCTCTCGAAAATCTTCCTCTTAACTTTATCTTGTGTGGGTCTACTGCTAACTGTTGCTGCTATTGTTGTTCCCTATGGTGCTTGGAGATAGACATACACTCATGGAAATAAAATGTCAGCTGGAAAACATAAAGAAACTTAAGGATTGTTCATGCAACAAACCAGGTGACTACTCAGAAAGATTGTGCAGTTATGACTCTGAGAGGCGGGGAGACAATCAATCAGAACTATGCATTACATAGTCTTGATTGCTAATGAGCGGACTGCTAACTGAAACTGCATATAGCATAGTCCATCTTGGCTTGCTGCGGTCTGGAACTATGCAATGCGTAGTTCAGTCTAGCTTGATTGCTGGTCAGGATTGCGCATTGTGCAATCCCAGGGGAAAGACTAGGTACTGTCTCCTAGAACTGTGCAGATCACATCCAGGAAGCCAGTGACAGGCAACCTCTATGCAATTTCTAGAGCCAAGGTAAAGCCTTGAGTCCCAGGAATGTGCAGTGCATGCCGGGTAAGGCAAGATCCGAGCCAAGGTAGCCCAAATCTGCCCAAGGGCGACTTGAAAATATGTAGGACTGAATTCATGTGCAAATATGGTGCAGATATGGGTGAATGGACATGCATGTAATCAGAGCAATTGTAAAAATTAGTCAAACAAAAGAACAACGAAGCTCATGAAGTGAGTCACCACAACGACAACCATTAGTGTAAAACTAGGTTCATGCATGCGACACTAAGGAAATTCAAAGAAAAGCTTCAAAAACACTTGTACAAGTTAAAATACATTAAAATTCTAGTAGTAATTCGATAAAATGAGGAAAACAACACTCACACAAGCCAAGGAAAGAAAAGTGACAAAAAAAGCAGTAAAAGAAATGAAAAGAAAAACTTACTCAGAAAAGTCATGAAGATCGTGCCAAAGGTTCTTAGATGCCTTGGGAATGTCAGAGCTCCAAGATCGAATGTGAAGAATGAGCTCTAGGACGTCCATTTAACATATTTGGTAGATTTAGTGTTTATGACGTGCATGCCACAAATCTAGGAAAAAGTGACACTTGGAAGGAAGTTTCTAAAATCAACTCGAGTGTAACTCCCAATGCTAAAAATACATCATAGTTTTTAGGGATTATTTTTTCTTTTTCCGGGAAAGGCTGCCATGCATGCATGGGAAGATTGCGTAGGTTTGGAGGGAACCGGGCAACTTACCGACACATGCATCAGACATCAGCTGATGGAATGATTCTGCGCAATTCTTGGGCTGAGTGGCTCTGGCTACCTCTCATGCTCTACGCAATTTCCTAGCTAAAGACAAGTTGCCAGCTGGGTCTATGCAATTCCTGAGTTGAATCCCAGTTCCGCAATATTCTATGCAATTTCTGTAAGCAAGGTTGTTTGTCGGACTACTTTGCGTATTTCTAGAGAGCAGGGTTGACTATTGGGATGCTCTGTGCAATTCTTGAGAGCAAGGATGGTTTCCCTCTAGGATTGCACAATTTTGAAAGACAACATAAGAACTAGATGTTAACCAAGTCATGGGGTTAGTTTGTATTTGGTCAGCAAAAAATTTTTAGCAAACACAAGCTACAAAGTGAAAGATAAATTCAAATAAAACAAAAGTACCTGAGAAGTGCAAGTCACACTGCTAAGATTTTGAGGAGGGAGGCTCCAAAACAAAGTAGAGGAAATTTTTTTGAGGGTGGTTGTAGCCACTACAACACTGGTGACACACTGGTAGATGTCCAACTCTCCGTATGGACCTTGTTTTGTGAATTGAGTCTAACTCCTCCGGAAGTATTATTCGATTCTTTGATCTTCATGGCTTCTACACTAGCTCAAGTTAAAGATATAGTCCCTACCATTCTCTTAATCGATTAGCACACATACCAAGACAAATCAACTAAGTTGTTTCGATTGGGGAAGAGGGGTATATTGATACACAAGTAATATAACTGTCAAAGTTTTAGTTTCATCTTTGGTGTTGCTCCGCTGCCAGCAGGCCTAGATAGTACCTCGACCGAGTCACGTGGGAACACAAGCATCCTTCGTTTCCAGCAAGTATGGTCAATACCTCGATGTAGTTACTTGCATCACCTCTTCGTGCAGGAATCCTTTCTCTTCTTTCGCCTTTATTTTGTTTTTTTCATTTTTCAAATAACCGTGCATAAGCACTTATTTATTTCATGAGGCAGAAGAGGGATCCCCACATATTGAGAGCAGAAGAGGTTGTCCCTTTAGAGAAGTATGTTATATATACCTTTGACATACTCTTTAAGGCTGTCCCACTCACCTTACTCTACTTGAATGAGATGAAAAGGGTTAAGCGAATATAGAAAAACCGATTAGATTAGGCAGTACTAGTTAAAAGTGCAAGCGTTGTGTTTTCACCAAGACTCACTCTGAACAGAATGTATTTTCCATTAGGGTATCATTGACTAAAGACAACAAGCTCTTCATAAAGAGAGAGGACAACAGATAACCAATTGTTCATTGTTGTACAAGTCCTCTTGTATTTCACCCTTCTTGTCTCAAGAGCCAAACACGGTTTCATGCAAAGCTAAACCTATGGGTGCATAACTAGCAAACAAACAAACAAGAAATGGACAAAATTAAATGAAATCAAAACAAGTAAGAAAATAAAAAATGCAAGCGAAATAAACAGAAAGAAAACACTACTCCTACTCCTATGCTAAACAATGCGTGGGCCTACTCACGTAAAGTAATATTTCCAATGCAGCCATCGACGCATTGGCTGACCCATGTTGGTGAAGGCATAGTTGACCAGAAAGATATTCAAGTAACTAGCACACGACAAAGATAAGACAATAAATACCAACATGCTCGAAGTTTGAATGCATATGTAGAAAAGAAAAGAGTAAAAGTGCAAGACAAAAATTCTGCTGACGTATCATGGTGTTGCAACACACTATGTGCAAATGATGAGCATGTACACTCTTTTGACCATGACACATGAGAAAACATGAAAAAGGAAGACAACTTTCGCTTAGAAAAAGTGCTCATTGTGCATGATTCCTCCAATGCATGAGCGATGACATCATGTGATTGAGGTGGAGGATGTGAAATCTATAAACTGGATTGATCTTCAATGCAAACATGAGAGTGATGAGGAGCTTGGGGTGTTTCAATAGATTTCTTATAAGAAGTGGAACTGTCCTCAAGACCGTGAGGACCTGACATAACTATTAGCGTGCGCTGAAGTGCCTCGACATCTTGAGGGGCTTCCACTTCATTGGTGGGTAGATCATCAAAGACCGATGGCTTAGAAAGATCAACATCAAGTGAATCAATATCATGATCGAATGAAGGAATAAAGAGATCACGACAACCACGATAAGAAAATTCAAGATATCCATCGAAATCATCATGATTTGACGAATCATAGAGAGGGGTTGATGAAAAACAAGAATGTTCACCCTCTAAGTTTCTAGAAAGAAAAGATGATAGGTTGGGAGGATTTTGAAAGAAAGATGTGTCCTCTTCGTAATGCAATGACAAACTAACATTGGGTGTGTTTTGTGAATGATGGGAAGTAAAAACATCTGGGGATGGATTTTCACAAGACAAATTAGAAATTCCAGAATCACCAAAGATTTCAGGAAATAGAAGATGAGGTGTGAGTAGAAGGAGGTCATCCTTTACCACATGTTCTTCTTCAGATTCCCACACATACTCATCATAAATAACAACACAGGTTGGTTGATAAACACCAACTCCATTGACAACTTGATCCTCATGAACAACGAATGTGGAGTCTGGAACGGGAGAACACAACACAATACAATTTGGACGATCAAGAGAATGAGAGGACAAGTTCATGTGACAACCAACAGGCTTGCAAGAAAAATATGCATAGATATCCAAAGTAGGTGGGGTGGGAGGTTGTGACAGTTCAATAGATGGGTTTGCAACTTCTCCCACCTCACACTGTGGAGCTAGAATTGTTTGATGAGAAGCAAACAGAGGTTTACTTCTGATAGCAACCTTGTTTGCCTTGAGCTGGGAAGCTCTAACACCGAGGCATGTTGGGAGGGGTTCGAATGATTCTAAGATATGTGGATTTTCATATATGTGAAGAATATACTAAAATTTTTCGTTGAGAAATTTTAAATCAATTTCATATTTTGGGATTTGAAAAGCGATATTTTGGAAACATTTCCAAAATTGTAAAAGAGATTCATCAGGTGCTTTCCGTAATTGCAGATTTTTTTTTTTATTGAGTGATTTTCGATCATAATGATAGAGAGCATGGGCCAACTTTCTGATCATATAATCATAAGAGTGGATGGAGGTTGTGGGCAATGTGACACACCATTGCAGTGCGTGCCCTCGAAACGTGAATGCGAACAACAAGCAGGCAATGTGATCCTCACATATTTCATTCCTTTCACAGAAAACCATGAAGGCAACACTGTGGCTAAGGAAACTTGTTAGCACATGCATCAGACATCAGCTGATGGAATTCTTCTACGCAATTTCCCAGTTGAAGACAAGATGCGAGCTGGGTCTGCGCAATTCCTAAGCCAAAGCCCAATGTCGAGTTGCTCTACGCAATTTCTATGAGCAAGACTGTCTATCGGACTTCTCTATGCATTTTTGGAGAGCAGGGTTGGCTATCGGGCTGCTCTGTGCAATTCCTGAGATCAAGTTTGGTTTCCCTCTAGGATTGCATAGCTTTCCAAGACAGCGCAAGAACCATATCTGAACAAAGTCATGGGGTCATCTTGTGGTTGTTCGGAAGAAACAAGTTAGCAAACACAAGCTTCAAAGTGTAAGATAACTTCAAATAACACATAAGTACCTGAGGAGCGCAAGACATGATGTTAAGATTTTGAGAAGGGAGGCTCCAAAACAAAGCGAAGGAAAAATTTTGGAGGGTGGTTGTAGCCACTACAACAAGTTTCTAATCAAGTCAGAGAGAAACACGATGCATCTTTTTGTTACCTGTGTGCTGAAGAGGATGCACTAAACATAGGGTTGGGTGTAGTAACTCAGTAATAATATCCTTTTGTACATTTTGAACTTCATACTGCACCTTTAAATTGTAACACACACAGAAACACACACACACACACACACACACACACACACACACACACACACACACACACACACACACACACACATACACACACACACACACACACACACACACACACACATATATTTAATTACATTCGGGTTATTAGACACATGACACTGTGACTTTTTCACTTTTTTATAGGTACATTTCTTTCCATCTGTGTGGGCATATGGATATCATTTCCACATGGAGGATGTCAATTATGGATTCATGACAAAAGACTATGGAGTGGAAGTCAACCAATCTAGTCTCGCTAGCCACCATGATCAAAACCTAATGCAGGGGATGTTAGGTTACGTTGGAAAGATATAATACATCATTCAAGTGGATTTCTCTTCATTCCAATGTGTTATTTTTAGGTACAAGTGGTAGGACACCTTTGATCATAATAATGTAAATGAAGATCACATTAATGGGTTGACATCTATCAACTCTAGAAAGATGTGGCATGAAGCTAGGGAGCCTTATGTTCTCCCAAAACACTACAACTAGGTGTTTTTTTTACCCAAATGTGTCGGTTTGGGATTTGCGGTTCATATTAAGACACAACCCTAGATCAAAACATATTTTTGAGAACAACAGTGTTATTATGCCAATGGAGGAAGATAATCAAAGTGATGACAATGGAGAGTGATATGTACTTGCATTATTTAATCATTTATACTATTGTTGTATGTTTTTGTTTTCTTTATTTCACTAATTATATTGTTTATTTATTCGTCTTGTTGACATTTTATATAATTGGTAAGAATCACAAACATTTTTACATGTTTTTTTGTTGTGGAAATAATTTTACACTTAAAACTAAGTATTTCCAATTGTGTACAATATCTATGATAATAAGGGTTCAAGGTTACAATCATTCTCAAATAGGAAAATGAGAAGAATTAACCAAAATGAGAAAATAGTGAATTTAGAAACAACATTGAAGATTTATTCTCAATTTAGATACTTATAGGTTTATTGATCAATTCAGATGTTTTTTCTTCTAGTTTAGTTCAAAATCAATATAAATCATGTAGTGATAACTCTATGATAAATTTAACAATGGAAAAAATGTGTATTAATATGCAAGATTAAATTCTTGACATAAGATGTAAATTCATGTATACTATATTTAAATTTTAGTTATTTCAACATTATGTAAACTAAAAGGAGATATTATGCATGTATAAAATGTTAATTACATCTTTTTATGGACCATAAGAGAAAAAAATGGGCTTACATGGATGCAGAGAGGTTTTAATTTTTTCTTCATGGGTAATGGAATAATTTTGACTTTTCTTTTCAATGGTAGTTATAAATAAAAGTTGAGTTAATAAATATTTTATTGCTAAGAATTAAATGAAAAATAATGTGATGGATATTAAGAGACATTTGTTTGACTTTCTAATATACTTCTTGATGCATTTTCTTTCCTATTTAGATTATGTAAAATAGATATCTATTTTTATGTATTTACAAGTAAATTATTTAAAGTAGGCATGTCTTTATCATTGTGAACAAGACGTAATATTAGCAAGGAGAAATGTGAAAACATGAATTTTAGTGATAAATATGTGCAAAAAATAATATTTCTTGAGTTATTCATTAAGAAATAATCAAATATATTATTTTTCAAAAGTTTAAATCTAATATAGTATGATTTTTGTATTATTTAACTCATATTTATTATTAAAAATGGTTAAATTTAAACTATTACAATAGCAAATAAAGAACCAAAATAGCACCAAAATGTTATATCTTTATTACTATAAAATAGTTCACTTGTCTCTTTAAGGGAGAACTTCCAATAGAGCAAATCCCCAACTACAAATAACTTCACAAGCCTTATTTTACATTTCTTGATGCTCATCTTTAGAGATATTTTTAATTTAAATTGGTAAGAGTTTCTATAGATATTAAACTTAAATTTCTTGAAAATCTCATAACTTTAGTAATAAATTAAATTTTACTAAAATTAAATTTTTAAGTTATATTAAATCTAAATTAATTATAAAAAATTATCATTTAAGTTTTTTAAATTTAACAATAGATTGAATTTTATAAAACAATACATATCCATATTAACAATGGATCTACCAAGAGCCAAGAGGGATCGAATCTTGTTATATGAAAAATCTCCTTTTAGAATGTAAAACTTGAAAAAAGATGTACATGTCAAGAGATTTAATCCCTTTTAGTGATTGATAAATCTGCCATTAAAATGGATCTGTAGTATTGGTTTTCTATCTCTATATATAGATCGACCATAGTGTAATTTTTCATTGGTTAAATTGTATTTCTGAATAATTTATTATTATTGATATTTTATATTAAAAATTGGATGAGTTATACATTTTCGTCTTATTATGAACTAACTAAATTATTTTACCTTTAATTATTTTTCTTTGAGTATTGAAATATTTTACTAATTAAGTTAGAATGATATTAATGAACTATCTAACCAATAGAAAAATATTTATCATAATTTTACAATCATGGCTTCAACCATACTAAACTTTGTAATTTATAAAAATATCTTTGCATTTTTTAAAGTTGTTTTATATGCAATTTCATATATAAAACTTTGATATAAGTTCACCAATACATAATCTATAATAAATATTATTTCATAAAAATAAACATCATGATGATAACCATTTGACAAACATAAACATCACGTAAGATAAACATTCAAATTCACTACCATCATCTAAATATATACGCCTCTAACACATATAAACATCATTAGCTAGCACACTTATCTAATAATCTAACTAGGCATCAACAACGTGATCACATCTAACAAAACACAAGCATTGTAATCTAACATCATCATCACACACATCCTCAAATTAATATACATCTCATGTCAAATAAATATTATCACCTACACATCTATCAACAATCACATTAAATGAACATATCTAACATGACCTAACAATATACACACCAACACTAACATATAAATTAAGTACATAAATATGAACAAAAAAATGCACCATATATATATATATATATATAGATAACTAAGTCAAACAACTGCATCAAGTCAAATGAATGCTATCGAATATCTGTTACAACAGACGTAGTAGTGGCATCTTGGTCTATAGCATGGTTTGTGGCTGCTTGATTTATAGTAGAAGATGATGGATGGTCAAGCATTACCTCAACTATCGAACTATGAGGTGGAGGAGGAGGTGGTTGGTCTACTCTCTTAGGCGAAACAAGATGCACATCCTCTAGCTGTGGCATGTGATCATTAGGCTAATGACAAGGAGGTGTACTACCAGAAGAATCACTGGCACTCTAACCATGATTCAATGGGGTAATACTACCAAAAGCATGATCACCACCCTCATCATCATTGTTGTAGCTCCGAAAGATAGCCTTAGATTTCTTACAAGCCCAGTTCCTGGGTACATCTAGATTGGTGTATCTCAAATGATTCTCAAGCAGGAGGAGACATCACCCATGTTCTATACACATATATAGGAGGCATGAGTTGGTTCTTTCATCCAAAGATACAAGTCAGGTATTTCAATATTTATACACATACACAGTTCTCAGAAATATAACAGAAAATAGTGGAGGTTGAGCACTTCAAAGGCTTACAGTTTAATCAGCTTTGTGGAATAAATGAGAGAAGATGAAGAGAAGGGATAACTCAAAATGTAGAGCTCAAAGCACCAATAATTATATATTAAAAACATAGAGCTTGAAACCATGAGATTTGCTACAACTATATGAGTTACAGGTAGATATAATGGACAGAAAAGAAGTTGTATGTTATGATTCATGTAGTGCAGTTTAAAGATATAATTTCAACACACCAAATAGGCATGTGCATTAACATATCAATGCAAATGAATCTGTCAGAAAGTATGAAATATTATGGCATCTATTTTTGCATGAATTCAGAGCTGAAAATAGACAAAATGGATAAAAACAGGAAATAACACACTGTAATACTTAAAAGCGGGAATCGCCACTACTCCTGTGATATTCTGCAACATCTATGTAACTAAGTGATATAGTCTCATAAAAATATAAGTCTTTCTTTTCCGATTTCAGAACCTTTATTCAGTGTTGCTACCCCTGTCTATAAGAAGAGGGGGTGCGTTATCAATGATGATACAACATAAAATATCCCTAGGCCAAGTCTCAGCTATCAGATCAACTTGCTGTCTCGGCGAGGGAAGGCTTTGTGTCCAAAAAACATCACAAAAATTGTAATTTCCTCATAAAGGAAAGCACATGACAAGATCACAAAATATATGAAACATTAATGCAATATCTCCGTGCATCTCCCTAATTACTTCAGCTTCAGGCTGCATCTAGTTCACGGTATGGTCTTCTGTGTTGCTAATCTAACTCTTGTCATTTCTGCCTTTAGTGTCTTCAGCGCCGACCTTGGAAGCGGGTCACAAAGAGCCATTTCTGAGTCTGCCCATACTTGGTTTTGAATTCTCCCTCTTCTTGATTTGCTACTACAATTGCTTTCGATGCCGACCAAGTCATTTCTACCTTTAAAGTCCTGTGGAATACAATGGCACCTGGATCTGCCTAGTTTTGAATGCTCGATCTTCTGTATGTAGTCTTACAGCTGCTTTTTGCGTCGACCCTTTAAAGTTCTACTGAACACAATTGGTGCCCTTATTTGGTCTGGGGTTGTGTATTACAATGTAATAGAGAAGACTCTCAAGTGCGGGCCTTTTATCTCTAAAACAGACGAAACAAACGCTTTTTTAATTTCCTCCTTAGCCCCCTTTATTATAGCACCTCTTGTAATTTTCCTCATATTACCGGGGGTTGGAACCAGGGGCTTAGCCCTTTGGGCACTAAGGCTTTCCACTGTTGTGCAGGGGGTCTTTTCCTTTGTTATCCGGAATCCCACATCCTGACGCTAAAAGCACCTTACCTTTAGCTTTTCCCCAAGACACCTATGATCATCGATCTGTGGGGTGACGTCATCACTACCACGTGTCACCCTATGAGTGGTGACATGTGTCACCTAGAAATGGCCCTGTAGGACCCCTGAAAATGCAAAAACTAAATGACACACGTCCCTCGTACAACCAAGTCACCCTCCGTACTGCCACGTCAGTCGCCATACCACCACATGGAGGAGAGAGAAAGGGTTTGCTCAGCTCTAGTTTTTCAATGAAATTCCTTTGTAAATGGTTTTCAGCCTCCCCCGGTGATGTAACACTATATTGCAAATCAGCGATAACGTAAGGTTTTGGAGTGTGCGGGACTGCGATGTTATGGGATGCGAGATCGTGGGACTACGATATAGCGATATTACAGGATGTGGTATGTGGGACCTGTGAGATTGTGGGATTTACTGTATTCAGCCATGTGGAGGAGAGAGAAGGGGGTGGCCTGACCTTTTTTTCCATATAATTCCATTGTATTTGGTTTTTGGCCTTTCCTGGATCTTTTACACTGTATCATATAATCAACCCCCGCATAGCCTTCGAATGAAAACCCCTCCGATCGCTAATTTCCCGGACTTCGCCGATATGCCAATGCGTCGATGCCACATGGAGGAGAGAGAAGGTGGCAATCCAATCTTGGTTTTGTTCCATATTTCCTTTGTCAATGCATCTATAGTATTCTTCAAAGTGTCCACCTTTACCAACAACACCTTTTTGTCTTCTATCATATCCCTCACAAAGTGATACTGAACATCAATTTGCTTTGTCTTTGAATGATATGCAGGGTTCTTTGCCAAGAAAATTGCACTTTGGCTGTCACAGTCTATCCTTATAGCTTCCTGTACTAACCCCATACTTGAACACAATCTCTACAACCAAACTGCTTCCTTGCTTGCATGAGTGGCTGCCATGTATTCTGCCTTTGTAATTGATAGTGCCACTATAGATTGTTTCTTACTCATCCAACTGACTGCACCTCCAAATAGGTTAAACACATACCCACTTGTAGATCTTCTCTGATCCAGATCTCTAGCCCAGTCTACATCAACAAAGCCATGAATATCCAACACTCTATCCAATCCTAGTCTTCCTTGATAGCACAAACCATAATCACTAGCGCCACGCAAATACCTGAAAACCTGCTTCACTACTGTTCAATGCTACTTTCCTGATTTTGACATAAACCTGCTCAATGCTCCCACTGCATGTGCAATGTCTGGTCTAATACAAACCATTGCATACATCAGGCTACCGACTGCACTTGCATATGGAACATGGGACATAT
Source organism: Pinus tabuliformis (assembly GCA_031772625.1). Classification (NCBI taxonomy): domain Eukaryota; kingdom Viridiplantae; phylum Streptophyta; class Pinopsida; order Pinales; family Pinaceae; genus Pinus; species Pinus tabuliformis. The sequence goes on from CM062816.1 coordinate 1,766,673,699, forward strand.
CCTCTTCCTCTTCTTGTGTCTTGGAACACTGTTCAGCAGATAAATTTACACTTGCAAGAATTGGAACCTTCATCGGTTTACTCTCCTACATATTAAACCTCTGCAATATTGTCTCGACATACTTCCTTTGGTTTAACCAGAGCTTCCTCTTTTCCCGATCTCTTTTAATTTCCATGCCAAAAATATAGTTTACAACACCAAAATCTTTCATGTCGAATTTGGAGGACAATTGGGTCTTCAAATCCTGGATAATTTCTTTGTCATTTCCAACCAACAACATATCATCCACATACAAGACCAGATAAATAACACGGTCACCAATTAATTTAAAATACACACAATGATCTGCTTTTCTTCTGGTGAAGCCAAGTCCCCGTATAAATGTATCAAATTTCTGATACCACATCCTTGGTGACTATTTTAACCCATACAGAGAATTCTTTAACTTGCATACTAGTTCTTTCTTACCCTTCGTTGCAAAGCCTTTAGGTTGCTTCATGTAGATTTCCTCTTCCAGATCCTCGTGAAGAAATGTTGTCTTCACATCCATCTGTTCTACCTCAAAATCAAAAGCAGCAACAACAGATAAAAGTAATCTAATAGAAGTTACCTTGGAAATAGGAGAAAAAATATCACCAAAATCAATTCTCGACACCTGGGAATAACCTTTTGCTACCAACCGAGCTTTGTATTTCTCCACTTTTCCTTATGCATTTGTCTTCTTTTTGAACACCCATTTTCTGCCAATGGTTTTCCTTCTAGCCAGCAACTCCACCAGATCCCAAGCCTCATTTTTGTGCAAAGATGCCATTTCAACAACCATGGCCTCTTTCCAGAGTTTTCCATCCTCCGAATCTACTGCTTCCTTCACAGTTCTGGGATCATCGTCAGTAATAGATAAAGCAAAATTTGAACAGAAAGTAGATGGACTATACCTTTCAGGCTGCCTTGTTTCTCGAATTGATCTTCTCACAGCCGGAGTTTGTGGCTCTTCATCTTTTGATTCCTCCTCTGCTGTAGAGTCTGATTCTTAGCTCAAACTCTATCTTCTCAGGTTCCTTTCGTTGGAATTCATGTTTAATAACATCTTTTACCTCTCTGAACACCACATCGTGGTTGTACACAACCTTCCATGTGACTGGGTTCCAAAGCTTATAACCCTTAAAACCATCCTTATACCCAATAAAGATGCACCTTTCAGATTTACTATCCAACTTGGTTCGTTTCTCCTTTGGAACATGTACATATGCATCACATCCAAATACCCTCAGATGTGAAAGAGAGGGTTTCTTACCATTCCATACTTCTTGTGAAGCCTTATCCTCCAATGCTGATGAAGGTGACCTATTGACCAGGTAACATGTAGTATCCACCGCCTCTGCCCAGAATTCTTGTCCTAACCCGACACCACTAAGCATGCTTCTTGCACTTTCCATCAATGTCTTATTCATTCTTTCTGCAACTCCATTTTGCTGAGGTGTATATGGAGTAGTCTTCTATCATGCTATACCTCACTTCTTACAGAATTCTTCAAATTCCTTACTGCAAAACTCTCCACCGTTATCTGTCCTCAGCACCCTTATCTTCTTCTCTGTCTGGTTTTCCACTAGAGCCTTAAATTATTTAAACCTGTCAAAGACTTCAGATTTCTTCTTAAGGAAATATGTCCATATATTCCTTGAGAAGTCATCTATAAATGATACATAGTACACAAACTTACCCACTGATGGAACCTTCACAGGTCCAAACACATCACTGTGCACAAGTTCTAATATCTGTTTCGCCCTCTTACTACAAGAGGGGAAACTCACCCGATTCTGCTTCCCATATACACAATTTTCACGGAAATCAAAATCCAGAGAGATATTACTCGTACCTTCTACCATACCTTTACCATGAAGTATCCGAAGGCCATTTTCTCCAATATTTCCAAGCTTTTAATGCCACAACATGGTTTTCTCTCCAGAGACCACTAGATTTTTTGCTCCACTTTCAGGAACCATAGAACTATTGCACCCATCAATGACAGTGCTACCTTGCATCTTGTACAGAGTTCCAATCCAAACTCCCCACATCAATACTAGTGCTCCTCAAACAATCTTGTAGGTATCCTTCTCGAACACTGTTTTTACACCTGCATCATCTAGCTTGCTAACAGAAATCAGATTTCTAGCTAATGCAGGAATATGTAGAACACCTGGAAGCATTCTAACCCTTCTACCTTGCAACTTCAACTTTAATTTTCCATGACCAATGATTCTAGCCTTCCTGTCATCCTCCAAGAATACATCACCACCATCATATTTCTCATACTCGCAGAACCACTCTCTATGGGGAGATTTTCCCACTAGATCCCAAAACCGAGACTACTAGCTTGATTTTTCATTATGTTCCTTTCAATGTTATAACACATATTTATACATGCCGAAGCATCCAATACCATGGACCGAAAACCATCGTGTCCAAAAAACATGTGCAAAAATCATGCACAAAACCATAGGTGGGTCCGCGCAACCTAACATAGGGTCCAAAACCAAAATTTTCCGGGGCGCTGCCCCAGACCCCATAAAGTGGGGTTACCAGTGCCCTTCAAACCCCCTATTAACTACGTGGAAAGAATATAACACAACCCAACAATACCACCACATGGAGGAGAGAGAAAGGGTTTGCTCGGCCCTGGTTTTTCAATGAAATTCCTTTGTAAATGATTTTCAGCCTCCCTGGGTGATGTAACACTATATTGCAAATCAGCGATAATGTAAGGTTTTGGAGTGTTCAAGACTGTGATGTTATGGGATGCGAGATCGCGGGACTGCAATATAGCGATATTACAGGATCTGGTATGTGGGACCTGCAAGACTATGGGATTTACCGTATTCAGCCATGTGGAGGAGAGAGAAGGGGGCGGCCCGACCTTTCTTTTTCCATATAATTCCATTGTATTTGGTTTTCGGCCTTTCCCGAATCTTTTACACTGTATCATAGAATCGAACCCTACATGCTCTTCAAATGAAAACCCCTCCGATCGCTAATTTCCTAGACTTCGCCGATATGCCAATGCATCGATGCCACATGGAGGAGAGAGAAGGTGGTGGTCCAATCTTGGTTTTGTTCTGCATTTGCTTTGTAAATGATTCTCGGCCTCCCCCGAAAATGTAACACTACATCACATAATTGACCCCTCGCAAGTTTTTTAGAGTGGTATCCCTTTGCTCCGCCAATATGTCAATCACCGATATTGTGGGATGTTCTATGCTTGGGGCCCCTGACTACCGATATGCTGATAAATTCTCTTCTCAGACCCACCGACTATTGATATGCCGATAAATTCTCCGCTCGGACCCGCTGACTGCCAATATGCGATATCAGCAATTGGCAGATTGTTGTTTTTTCACCCCACCAGTATCCCTTGCCTGTAAGAAATCCAAATCTGTGATTGTAATTTGTCTCAGACCTCCGATTATGATTTGTCTTCATCCCTTAGTGTTTTTTTCTTTGTTTCCTGGGTCTTCCAAAGGTAATCTTCAACAGGCTATAACTTCTGATCCAGGAGTCCTTTTTTGGACTTCTATATACCATTGGAAAGCTCTCTTTGAGTCCTATGCAATGGAGATGGTCTAATCAAGCTTTGATTGATTTTGTGGCTCAAGAAATGGCCTGAAGTTCACTATTCTTATGCATCCTGGACAACCGATCATTTGCAAAGAAGTGATTGAGCAGTGAGTGACAATATTGGCTCCACCTGGGGATAGTGCCTTGCTAGCAAGGTGATGAGAACCTGTACACAATGAAATAATCCTTTGGGCATTAGAGTCACTTCTAATCAAGAGATAATGTTCATGACAGTAGAAATTTTTACATAAAATTAAAATTTAACTAACAATTGCAATACACACACCGTATATTTGCAATAAGTGTAATACGGGTACTTCTAATTTTGAAAATAAAATTTGAGGAATTGACCATTTACTGGAAGTTCCAAAAATTCACTATCCAGGTTTTAAAGTAGATATGTGTTGTTCCCTCTCCCTTCTACAATCCTGAAGGGGCCAAACCATAGTGGATCGAATTTTCCATGTTTGCTTTGTCCTACCGTCAGACATCCCATCTGAGAACTAAATCTCCTGGATGAAGAGGTACGACCTTGGCCTTCTTGTCAAATAGAGATTTCATATTTTGTTGGTAATTGGACAGTTTGGCCTCCACTAGTTCTTTGTTTTCCTGAAGCTCAACCAACTAATTTATCCTTCTTGTCAAGATGCTTGGCTCTTTCTCGGCTTCTTGTAGCAACCTTGCTACTAGCATTGCTAGTTGGATTGGGAAGACAACAGCCTTGCCATACACTATCTCAAAAGGTGATTTCCCAGTGGATCATATAGGCGTTACTTGGCTGGCCCATAGAGAAAACTTCAGTTGGGAGTCCTAGTTCTTTTGATTTTCAGTGATGGTCTTCTTCAACACCCTCACCACAGCTTTGTTTGAGGACTTGGCCAAGCCATTGCCTTGAGGGTAGTATGTAGTGAAGTGCCCAATGGTGATATTATATTTATGGTAGAAGTTGGTGAGCTTGGAAGATTTGAAGACCTCAGGACTATCAGTGATGATATTGAAAGGACAACCAAAGTGGGATAGTATGTTCTCCTCCATGAATTTTATCACCACTAGGTCTGTATCATTTCTCGCTGGAATGGCCTCTACCCACTTGGTGAAATAGTCAATGGTTGTTAATATCCATTTGTGTTGGCCACTCGATGGTGGGTTTATCTCCCCTATGAAGCCTAACCCCCACTATCTAAAAGTCTCCTCCACATGCACAGGAATCATGGGGAGAGGAGCAAACTTCTATCTTTCTGCAAACACTTGGACTTTTTGGCACATCTTGACTCTGGAATGAACATCCCCAAGCTCTGTAGGCTAGTATAATCTAACCTTGAGGATTTTGTGTGCCATGGTCTTCCAGCTATAATGCCCTCCACAGACTCCTCCATGAAACTCCCCAATCACTTTATGGGTCTCCCCTTCCACCAAACATAGCAAAAATACCCCCACAGGGTCCTTCCAATAGAGTAGGCCATTGGATATGATATATTTCTATGCTTGCAATCTCAGTCTTCTGTATTTGGATGTATCTAGCCCTAATAGGTGCCTTAGGAATAAGAGGTAAGGAATGATGTTCTTATACCAAGGCGATCCCTCATATTTGGCATATATTTTCTTCTCAGATGTTTTAATACTGCTCTAGTGATCCTTTGGTCTTCCTTCCTCTATGATCAGGTTTATCCCTAGTGCTTGGCAATTGGATTTGGATAAAACCTTGGCCAGCCCCTAGCCTTTAATGAGCTTGGTAGACTTTATTTCTAGCTCGTATTCTTGTATTTTCACTATCCACCTGCCCCTCTTTCCTTCGTTGTCTCCTTGCACTAGGATGTCATTGACTATTGTTATTGGGACAAACATTGTGATTTTCGATTACAACACATACGCGCGAAATGCCTTCAAAGCCTTTACTAGTGCATAGGCTTGCTTCTCCAATATATTGTATTTTAGCTCAGTGTCCCTTAGGACTTGGTTGAAGAAGGCGATGGGCTGCTCATAACTCATAACCGGATTTATTTTTTTGTAGTAGCACTACGGTGATGGTATGTGGAGAGGCGAAAGAAAATATGTAGAAAGGCACTGAATAGTCCAGGTTGGCTAACACTAGGGCTTCAGCCAAAGCTTCTTTGATTCTACTAAAATAATCATGAGGGACTAGGATCCACTTGACTTCGTTTCCCTTCTTGAGCATCTTTGTAATACCCTTGACTATCTTTGCATAGTTGGGTATAAATCGCCTTAAGAAATTTATTCTCCCCAAGAAGGCTTGGACTTATTTCTTATTCCTAGGTAGAGGAATGTGGCTGATGGCTTCAACTTGTTTAGGATCGATCTTCACACCCTCCTGCACTACTATATGTCCTATCAACTTCCCCTCACTTAAGGCAAACTGAGATTTCTTAGGATTCATGGAGAGACCATATCTCCTACACTTCTCAGAGGTGAGTTTTAAGTGGAGGATGTGTTCCACCTCAATCTTAGAAAAGACTGTGATGTCATTCAAGTAGACCACCACAAATTTTTCTTGCTCCTCCACGAAAGTTATGTCCATGGCTCTCTGAAATCTGGCCCCTGCATTTATCATCCCAAAAGGCATGTGAGAATACATGAATGTTCCCCATGGGGTGGTGAAAGTAGTATTTTCCTGGTCCTCAGGATGAACTGCCACTTGATTGTATCCAGAGAACCTGTCCATCATGGACATTCTGGCTGAACCAACCACCTTCTGCAATATATTATCCATCTTGGGCAGTGGGTATTTGTCTTTCAAATATGCCTTGTTTAGATTCTGGAAGTCTACACATAGCCTTATATCTCTATTCTTTTTCCAGACTAAGACCAAATTCGATACCCACTTAGAGTATCTTAAAGGTACTATGATCTTTGCCTGGAGTAGCTTCCTTACCTCCCTTTCAATGGAGGGGAGTAAGAGTGGATTTATCTATCTGAGTTTTTGCTTGCAGGGTTTCATTCCGCTTTTCAAAGGAACCTTATGTTGTATGATGTTAGTATCAAACATTTTCAAATCATCATAAGACCAATAAAAAACATATTTGTAGGTTTTGAAAATATCTAAATACCTCTGTTTGTAATGCAAGGGGATTCCTTTTGAAAACTTGATCATCTGGGGCTCCTCCTCTGAACCAATGTTGTAATCTTGTACTTGATCATCCATCTCAGGAGCCCTTTGTTTGGTGGCTATGTCATCTTTATTAAAAAGCCCTTCTAGTGGGACGAGTCCATGAGGGATAGTATTTCCTTTCAGTTGCAAAATTTTGGGCCCAACCACTGCGTCTTTCCATGAAGTCGCTTCTTGATCTGCTTTTTCTTCTTGATCGATGGTGGAGTTAGAAAACTCCCCAATGACTTCTATGAATCGTTTCACTTTCTCATCATCTTTGAACTCCTGTCAGTGCTTGATGTTATTAGGTACAAAGGGTCTACACCTAACTTCCACTTCATATATGAGGAGAACATTTTGAGGGGGTCTAAAAGTTCTTACAGCTACAACAAGGGAGTCAACCATTCTGTTTCCTTCTCTGGGCAGAAACTAGATATTAAAAGCAAGGAAGAAATTTTCAATTAAATCCCACACTTCATTGCAGTAGGTCCTCAATCCGGGGTGTTTGGCCTAGAATTGATTTTTGATTTTTCTTATGACCAACTCATATTCTCCATAAACTGTTAGGCATTCAATATTCATATTTTTTGCAGTCTTTAACCCAAGGAGTAGTGCTTCATACTCCACCATGTTGTTAGTTGCTTCAAACTCCAGCTTGAATGAGAGGGGTATCAGGCGGCCCTCAGGAGATACCAACAATACTCCTACCCCATTTCCCTCTTTTGAATTGCCTCCATCAAAATATAATTTCCATACTTTACTTTCATTTGCATGCTGATGTTTTAACTTCCATGTTAGGTGGATTGATGTTTCTTCTAATATAGATTCATCTTCTTCTAGGAGTAGATAGGAGAGGTCACTTTCTTTTCCATACATTGGGGGTTTTTTGAGCCTTTAGCTAAGGTCATGATTTTCACAAACCTAGATTCTCTGTACAACCTCCTTTGCTCACCTCCAAAAGTGGGAATTGTGGCATAAGTCAGATCTAGCTTGATAGAGCCCCCCACCTTGGAACCCCAAGATCTAGATAGCATCATGCCAAAATGAGGGGGTATATCTACCACTACTATGTCCATTACCATGCTCTTCATTGGGATTTGAGCCAAGTTCACCACCAAACCATTTATCATTCCCAAAAATTTGACCCTCTTGGAGTCAAAGGAGTATAAGTCCTTGTAGGGTCTAGTGATCTGCAAGCCAAGTTGTTCTGTTACTTCCAATGGCATGAGGTTGTGGGAGGCTCTAGATTCCAACATGTAATTATGCAAAAGAAGGTCATGGATTCCCAGAGTCACATAGAAAGGTGCAGTAGAAGGATCAAGTTCTTCCACATACAACCCAAAGACCACCATTGGCCTCTCTTCTTGAAGATTTATAGAATGATACATGGGTGATGAGACTGATGGATGCATGAATTGAGATTCATGAGCTTTATAGGTAGGCTGATTCAGAAGCTTAGTCCGTGGAACATAAATCTTTATCTTTTAAAGCTCCTTTTGAACGTTGAATGTAGATTGGATCTTTTCTATAACTCCTAGCTCTTCTTACCCTTCACTACCACCGGTATTTTTCTATAGAACAAGTGCCTCCTTTGTTGTGTGCCCCTTTGAGCTATTTATTTCCTTATTCAGGGGGACTTTTACCCTGACAGGTTGAAGATTTAGCTTACCTTTCCCTTTATCTAGTACCGAAGGAATAGTTTGGGGGGTAGTTGCTTCTTGTTGTTCTGTCTCCCTTGATCTATCTCTTGAAGATATTAGAACATACCTTTGGTGTAGTTGTGCTTGCATGAAATCTGCAAATTGTTTACAATAATAATCTATATCTTCCTCCTTTGTTGTTGTTTCTCTATCATGGCTGGCTTCCTGGTGAGCCATATTTTCATGTTCTTCTTCAAAGAAAGAAAAATATAAGTTTCCTTGCATCTCCTATGTATCTGACCATTGTTCATCAGGATCATCTTCTAAATATAGAGGACGAGGGATTTGATCCAGTTGTTACTTTCTTTGCCTTGGCAGTATCTATAATGGAGGCCTTCTATACTGTGGGTTATATCCCCAATTGTTTCCTTGAGCATTCTATTTGGAGAGACTCTTGTTCTCAATTTTGAGCTTTCCAACCTTATGTGACAAACTCCTAATGAGTTTATCCAACTCCTCCAACTTCAAGTTTGGTGATTCTCTTGTTTGACCAGAGGAGGAAGCTTCTTCTTTACCTCTTCTATTCCCAGTGATTTCTTGCTTCCCACTTGACTTCCCTGTTGAGGAAAAATTTGTTTCTACTTCAAGAGCATTGACTTGGAGTTGATCTAAAGTGGGAAACTTCCTTCTCTTAAGGTAAAACCAAAGTCAAATTCAAATGCTCCCAAGTAAGCTACACGAGCAACAACTAAAGGAGGCTTTATCTCAATAGGCAAGTTGTTATACTGCTTATTGGACCTCTTATTAAATTTTGAGATATCCTCCTTTGGCTTCTTCCTGATGGCATTGAACTCTGCAAGGAGTTACTAATGATTTCTATTCTCACCCCACTTTTTTGTAAAGGAAGTTTCAAGTTCCTCCCAAGTGATGATGGAGGCATTTGGTAGGGTTTTAAAAAATTTTCTGGCTTCTCCATCAAGGGACTGTACAAAAAGTCTTAGGAACACATCCAACTATTCTACATTTAGTTTCTCAGCAAAAGCATAGAAGGCCTGAATGTGTTTCTGAGAAAAATTTTCATCTTCCCCATTAAATCTAGGCAAAGGCTTTAAGTAGTCCTGGGGCATAACACTTAGGGGATGAGGTAAATCAAGAGGTGCACACTTATTTAGAAAAAATCTTGGAAGAGACATCTGAATTAAAGGAGGGGGGTGAAAATTTATATGAGAAACATAGGTCGAAAACACAGGGTTTTGAGTGGCTGGACTGGAAGTAGGGTAGGTAAGGATCTTAGGAGCCAATCCTGAATAATGAGCAATAGTGCGTTGAGAACTGGAGGAGGAAGTTGCAAAGGTTGGTGAGATGGTAGCACAGGCAGGGGGAGTTTTCTCTTTACAGACTTTCCTAAAAATTAATTTTTCAAGGTCAGATACAAATGGGGCTTTCCGTTGAGAGGTTTCTGAGGTAGTATGAGGCCTTTTAAAATCTAGGATGATGAATGATAATTGGGGGGGGGGGAGAGCATGTGGAGTCGCCAAGGCGATGTGAATGCAATCATAATACACTTCGCTCACCTACACAAAGGGTGCTCAATTTGTCATATCGTAGGGTAAAAATCCTTCAATACATTCCCTGACAACGGTGCCAGAAGATGTTGTAGTTCCCAGAGACAGCCTTAGATTGCTTACCAGTGCCTGGGTACATCTAGATTGGTGTGTCTCAAATGATTCTCAAGCAGGAGGAGACATCACCCATGTTCTATACACATATATAAGAGGCATGAGTTGGTTCTTTGATCCAAAGATACAAGTTAGGTATTTAAGTATTTCTACACATACACGGTTCTAAGAAATATAATAGAAAGTAGTGGAGGCCGAGCACTTCAAAGGCTTACAATTTAATCAGGTTGTGGAATAAATGGGAGAAGACGAAGAGAAGGGATAACTCAAAATGTAGAGCTCAAAGCACCAAGAAATCTATATTAAAAACATAGAGCTTGCAACCATGAGATTTGCTACAATTTTCTAAGTTACAAGTAGATATAATGGATAGAAAAGAAGTTGTATGCTATGATTCATGTAGTCCAGTTTAAAGATATAATTTCAACCCACCAAACAGCATGTGCATTAACAACTCAATGCAAATGAATTTGTAGGAAAGTATGAAATATTCTGGTATTTATTATTTCATGAATTCAGAGGAGAAAATAGAAAAAATGGATGAAAATAGGAAATAACAAACTGTAAGACTTAAAAGGGGGAATCACCACTACTGCTGTGATATTCTGCAAGATCTATGTAACTAAGTGATACAATCTCACAAAAATATCAGCCTTTCTTTACCGATTTCAGAACCTTTATTCAGTGTTGCTACCCCCTATTTATAAGAAGAGGGGGTGCGTTATCAATCATGATACAATATAAAATATCCCTGGGTCAAGTCTTAGCTATCAGATCAACTTGTTGTCTCAGCTAGGGAAGGATTTGTGTCCAAAAAACATCATAAAAATAATAATTTTCTCATAAAGGAAAGCACATCACAAGATCACAAAACAGATGAAACATTAATGCAATATCTTTGTGCCCCTGCCTATAATTACTTCAACTTCAGGCTACATCTAGTTCATGGTATGGTCTCTTGTGTTGCTCAGCTAACTCTTGCTGTTTCGGACTTTAGTGCCTTCGGCACTGACCTTGGAAGCGGGTCACAAAGAGCCATTTCTGAGTCCGCCCATACTTGGTTTTGAATGCTCCCTCTTCTTGATTTACTGCTACAACTTCTTTCGGCACCGACCTTGTCATTTCCGCCTTTAAAATCCTGTTTAATACAATTAGGGCCCAGATCTTCCTGGTTTTGCATGCTCGATATTCTGTATGTAGTGTTACAACTGCTTTCAACATCAACCCTATCATTTCTACCTTTAAAGTCTTGCTAAACACAAATGGTGCCCTGAATTGGCTTGGGGTTGCGTATTATAGTGTAACAAAGAAGACTCTCGAGCACAGGCTTTTTATCTCTAAAACAGGCGAAATGAGCACTTTTTTTATTTCCCCCTTAGCCCCCTTTATTATAGCCCCTTCTATAATTTTCCTCATATGATTGGGGGCTGGAACCAGGGGCTTAGCCCTTTGGATGCTAAGGCTTTCCACTACTGTTGGGGGGGCGGGGGGGGGGGGAGGGATTTTCCTTTGTTATTCAGAATCCTACATCTTGACGTTAAATGCACCTTACCTTTAGCTTTACCCAAGACACCTGCGATCACCGATCTACGAGGTGAGATTATCACCGACACGTGTGACCTTGTGAGTGGTGACCCATGTCACCTGGAAATGGCCCCATAGGACCCTTGAAAACATCGAAACTAAATGACACATGTTCCCATACGGCCACGTCACCTTCCATACTACCACGTCACTTGCCATACCACCACATGGAGGAGAGAGAAAGTGTCCACCAGGCCCTAGTTTTTCAATGAAATTCCTTTGTAAATAGTTTTCAACCTCCCCCAACGATGTAACACTATATCAAAAATCAGCGATAACGTAAGGTACTGGAGTGTGTAGGACTGTGATGTTACAGGATGCGGGATCGCGAGACTGCGATATAAAGACATTGTGGGATGCGGGATGCGGTATGCGGGGCTTGCGAGATGCGGGACTGCAAGATCGCGACACTGTGGGATTGTGATACTATAGGATTTACCATATTCTGCCATGTGGAGGAGAGAGAAGGGGGTGGCCCAACCTTTTTTTTTCTAGATAATTGTGTATTTGGTTTTCAGCCTTTCCAAAAGCTTTTACATTGTATCGTAGAATCAGCCCCTGCACGGTCTTCAAATGAAAACCCCACCGATCGCCGATTTCCTGGACTGCGCCGATATCTTGGCCTCCCCCGAAGATGCAACACTACATCACACAATCATCCCCCCACAATTTTTTTAGAGTGGTAGCCCTTTGCTCCGCCGATATGTCGATGCACCGATCATCGATATTGTGGGATGTTCTATGCCCAGGGCCCCCGACTACCGTATGTCGATAAATTCTTTGCTCGAACCTGCCAACTGCCGATATGCGATATCGGTGATCGACATATCGTTGTTTTTTCACCTCGCTAGTATCCCTTGCATGCCAGAAATCCTGATTTGTGATTGCAATTTGTCTCAGACCTATGATTGCGATTTGTCTTCATCCCTTAGTGGTTTTTTCTTTGTTTTCTAGGTCTTCTAAAGGTAATCTTCAATAGGCTTTAACTTCTAATCCAAGAATCCTTTTTTGGACTTCTATATAACATTGGAAAGCTCTCTGAGAACATTGCAATGGAGAGAGTCTAATCAAGCTCTGATAGCTTCTGTGGCTTAGGAAATGGATTCAACTTCACTATTCTTATGCATCTTGGACAACCAATCATTTTCAAAGCAATGAATGAGCAGTGAGTGACAAAAATCATGATCTAATGGGGTACACGAAGGCTCATGTGAAGTATCTATCATTTCATGCCCTGCATCCCTCCTATATGCTAGTAACCTTATAGGTCTGACGATATGATGCATAAGAGTCATCATCTCTCATAGATATTCCGTCAAGAGATCCATGAACCTAGGATCTATGTTGATGTCTTGAGCCCTCATAGGGTGCACTCCCTCCTCAACCAAAACTCTAGACAATATTTTGCAATAGTCTATCCTAAATCTCAAACTAGCCTTATGGGCTTGAATGCCCATGCCCCCCCCGATGATGTGTCTCACCCTCTTGGGCCTCACCCATCTCCTCATCTACTCCCCTCGATGGGGGAGGAGGAACGTCCCCAAGGAATGTGATGATGTTTACAAAATATATAGTACACAACAATAGTTAGATAATTTCATTAAACAATTTAATAAAACAACTTAAAGAACATGCTAAAATAAATTTAATTCCCAGTAATTAAGATAATAAAATGAAACTAGATTAATTTAAAGAAAAGATAATATTACCTCTATCATCTGGTGTGAAGAGGATGTTAGGATACTTTCTCCAATCAATACTCGCATATGTAAATGTAGACAAGATAAATGTGTGGTCATCCTCACTCGCTAGTAGTGCTAGTTCCTGGGTGGAAATTCTGGTTGGATACTTTGGCGGGCCCCTCTTGGGATCATCTGGCCCCAAATGCGCATATGCACCTCAGTCATCAATTGAGGAGGGTGATGGTCAAATATAGGCCTTGTCTCTAAAAACCTCTCAAAAAATAAACAAAAAATATATGAAGCGAAATGGAATCTCGTCCTCCCATGTATCATCGTACGACATCTATCTAAATCCATACAAAACCTCCTCAAAAAAATGGCAAACCATATGATACACCCTGGTACCTGAATCAAAGGATCGACATAATAAAAAAGAGGGAAACTAATGTGTTTCCCATCACTATTACAATGTGCAATGGTGGTCACTCATACCTAACTTGTTTTGCAACAAAAGAAGAAATCCGTAGTTGTCCACCATGAACCTGAAAATCTACTGGACAGATTCTATGAGCCCCAACATATATCTGAGACTAGACATGCTGACTCTTTATCACAACCCCATGGGGAACATCAGGAACCTAGTAAAAAACCTCCCCTCTCCTAGATAGGATAGTGATAAAATATATGTCCTCCTTAGAGGGACTATACCATGCCTCAGGACCGACATGAAAAGCCTTCTCCTAGACACTCCACAGGTGGATAAGATGTTCCAACCAGATAGAGTGTTCCTTTAAGGATGTAGCCTCCTCATAGTACTTAAGGAGGCCCAGATTCCTTAAGAGTGCTTGGGTCGCTACCCTAATAAGGTGAGGGTATGAATCCCTCTCCCTCTCATGGGTCTCCAATGGTCAGAACAAATTGTATTGGTCTGCCATTTTCTCCTTCTCCTGCTTCTGCTCCCTTTGTTGATGTGTATGATACATGATTGACATATAAAATATGTTAGCCTTATACATTAAAAAAAAATATTAAATGAAAAATGTATTTATAAATATGGAAACATAAATTTCAATTAAAAAAAAAGTCAGTGCAACCAAAAATAGTAATGCACTGGCTTTAGTGCACTATCAACCACAATTGCACCGAAGATAATGCATACATACATATGATGCACTACTTTTGGTTCACATATATACATTTTCATCGCAGTGCATCTCAAACTTATGCACCAATGTGTATGTGTAACCTTTTCGCACTGGTACAAAATATTTATGTTATCGAACACACTTAGCTATATTTTTTAATATTATTTGCGTGGTGTGTTTGGTAACTATAAATACACCAGGGAAAAATATAAAAATGTACATACCGATGTACCATTTATAGATTTTCCTGGTATGTTTTCATTTATGAAACACATCGAAAAATAGTGGTGCATTAGGTTCACGCACTGAATTGCAGTGCACCCTATAAATTTACGGGGTGCACCACTATTGGTGCTGAAGTTGTCGAATGCACCACACAGGATTTGTTTTTCTAAACAATGGATTTTTTTGACCTATTTTGCAATTCTAATATGCTAAAAATTTAAATTAGAGAGAAGTATAGACATTACCTAAACTTTTGGTCGTCGGGGAGAAATTGTTGACACGTAATTGAGAAAAACAAATTTCACCACCATTTGAGAAAATTGGAAAGCCACACATTGAGAACAATATGAAAGGATGGTGAGCAAGAGAAGCACCAACATCGGGGCACTTGCATGAGGCAAGATTGGCACTAGTGCTTTAGAGCTATATAGCACTATATATGGTAAAAATGAAATTTATGACCAGTAGTTTTTTTTATTTAACCCTCTTTTGGTGTGTTATTATAACCACATTGGTGTGTCAAATATCAAAGAACATCACTATTTTCTTATAATTAAAAACCCTATAGCGGTTATTTTGTTACGACACACCAGGGCATTTGAATACATGTACTGCACCGATTCTTTATCAGACTATAGAACCACATTTTAAAAAATTAAAAACCGCCTAGCGATGCTATTTCAAAGACACACGGGGGCGTTCTAATACATGAACAACACTGGTGGTTCATAATATTATAGCGCCATTTTTTTTTAAAATTAAAAACCCTATAGTGATGCTCTTGTTAAGATGCACCAAGGCATTTTAAATAATTGATAGCATTGGTGGTGGAAATATAGTACCACATTTTAAAAATCCCCTAGTGGTGCTCTTTCTAAGATGGATCGGGGTGTTTTAATACATGAACAACATCGGTGCTTCATTGGAATATAACACTAAATTTTTTTGAAAATTAAAAACTATAGCGGTGCTCCATCTAATTATGCATAGGGGTGTTTTACTACAGGAAGGACACTAGTGTTGCAGATGTATATAACACCAAAAACCTTTATCCGGTGTTATCTGTTATTCAAGCACTGGTGCATGGTAATACGGTGCATGCACCAGGGGCATTATAGTACTGGTTTAGCACCGGGTTTTCATCGGAGTATAACATAAGACTGGGAAAAATGGATTTTACAACTATCATTTTTGTAAATTTAACTTTTTCTGGTGTTATCGAGTAGTATACACATCAGTGCTCTTTGTTATTTAGCAACCACATTTTTTCACTTAAAAAAAAAAAATCAGCCACAGTGCATCATGTTCTATTCGGCATCGATGTTTATATATATAGTAAAGCACTGGTGCATTTGTCTATTGTAGACGCACTATAAAAAAGCATCTACTAAAACATCCACCCGCCCACGTCAACTGGTGACCTTTGCTAGAAACGGATTTTTCGTCTATTTTTATAGTGACTTCTGCAAAAACCTCCACTAGAAGGTCTTTTCCTTGTAGTGTGAATATATTGACATATATGCAACATGTAAACAATTTATTATAAATAGAAAGCTTGTTGGTTTTTTTTTGAAAAAATATACACAATGCTTAAAACTAATATTATTTTTTATTGATTGAGAGATCTCTTAACAACCTTATATTGCAATTTTATTGAAGCATTTCATTTTGGAATCGTCATATTTTATTTTTTATTTTCTTTAATTATATAATATATTATAATTTTTGGTATAAATATTAAATTGATATATGAAATTTTTTTGTTTATGAGATAAGTGATTTTCTCTAGGAAAAAATCATACTATTAAATTTACAAACATATGTATTGTATCCCTCTAAAATTAAATTTATATTTTTTTAGAATAAGATACATATTCCTAAGCAATAAGGTCATTTAATTATTTTTAAATATGAAATTATCAATAACTACTTTTAACTATATCTCATATATATATATATATATATATATATATATATATATATAGATATATATATATATATATATATCTATATATATATATATATATATATATATATATATATATATATATATATATATATATATATATATATATATATATAGACACACGCACACGGAATTTATATTATTGCAAAAAATTAAGATTTATGATACTAATAATTTGTACTGGTCTACTGTTAGGGAAACCATAGCAGTAGCATAAAATCAAAGTTTTAAGATTTTTTCTATTTTTCTTGAACTATTGAGCTCATAAAACAAAATGAGAAAAAATGTCTACACAAATACCACTACATAAACTAAAAGACATTGTCACACTACTGGAAAATAAAGTATGAGCTTGAGCATGAGCCATATATTCTCTTATTTAGCTAAATTGTGCACCTAATATGGTTGTTAGGGATCACCATCTGTGTTTGATGTTGAGAGGTATGTGCCTATGATTTTCTTAGTCATAAGTGTGACCTTCCTGTTAATGTTGTCCATTTTTCCATGAGCTCAGCCATGCAAATGATAATTTATTTTTAAGTGTCAACCCTATTTGTGAAAACTCTTCCCATGGGAGTTTATGTGTATCGGTATAGGTTGACAGTTTTCATGTAATCAAATGATAAGCTCTAATGGAATTTCCTACATCAGGGATTCAATCTCTAGTCTCCCATTCCACATGTGTGTCTGGGATGACCTTGCGAGCTTGTTTCATTGGTTCCTCTGAATCAAATATTGATCTCTGGATAACTTAAAGGATGGTATCCTTATATCTTTCCATGGCTTCAATGACAAAGTGTTATATGAGATTTACGATTGCGGAAAAAAGTATCTCCCCTAGGTCGGTGGCTAACCTACAACAACATAGAGAAAAGGAAACCCATGCTTTTCCTTAAAGTAAATAGATGACAAAGTGAGGCCTACCTGGAATCCTTCACACACTTCACTCCTTCTTTAGCTTGGAAGTTCCAACTCCAGCTCTAAATGCCAAAATTAGAACCTATACAGTCAAATAACACAAGCCAAGAAACTACGAGATCTATGCAGTATCATCTAAATACTTCATTCAATAGATCAACATGGTATTGAAATATATGAAATAACAATATCAAATATAGGAAAACAATGAATTATTTTCATTTATTTAAATGGAAGGAGATTACAACCATAAGTAGCAGTTTGTATTGTAGAAGAGCTCCTCCAAGTTGTTGACTTGTCCTTTCCTTGTCACAATATGCACCTCCAATCACCCTAAATGCATGAGATAATAACCACTCACTGTAGCAGCATAAGGGAAGAATCACTCTTCAAAAGCCAACCCCCATACACATAGAAGAGAAGTAGGGTAAGTTGGAAGTTCTTATCCAATTACCAATCTAGGGTTTGATATCCACCTTTGATGGATGGACAGGATCAAAGGATAAGTGGTGAAAACTCCAAAGTAGGGTAGGATAGGATCTGAATGTTTGATCCAAGATAAGTAGTTAAAAAAAATTCTGGAAACTCCTAGAAGGGAAAGCTTCCGGAATCCTGATCATTCTCCCATATTTATAGAACCAACTTAGCTGCAAAGGGGAGTAACCTATTGGTGACCAACGCAGGCCATAGTGGAGAAAAGTGTAGGTGATTGCACCCATGTGGGCATACAGGGAGAATTGGTCCTAAAACTAGCTCAGATGATGTAGTTTAGGGATGAAGAGAACATGCTTAGGGCTTTGTACAAGATGGTGAAAAGGGGGAATAGGATGTTGATTCATCCCATTAGGAGGCTTCACTAATCAGATATGAAGAAATGGCCTATAACAGAATGCCCCCTAAAGCGCGAAGTTAGAGATGATGACTGATGACTAGAGTGCTTTACCTTCTGACAAGTTGGGATCAAGGAAAAACAAGGAGCTTCATCTGTTACAATACATTTACAACATGACATCTTTTTTTATTGAGGGAGGCATACCCATACTCAACTCATAAGCTAACATAACATGTACAATGATCAAATGATGCATCCACAGATGCAGCTGGTGGACCCATGATAGGATGAATTTCTATATGATCATGGCCATATTACATTGCAATGTTTGTATAACTCTTGAAATTGCAGCCCGGATGGATGAAACTAGATCTGAAGTCTTCTATCTCATTAACATGACCAACCAATGTACAAGTCTAACCATATGACTCAATGAGTTGGAGTCAAACATGGTAGACACCATCTGATTACCAGCTAACGATTTAAGTCATTAACAGATGCAAGAGAAACCACTAATGATGTTAATGGTTCTCAAGGTACTATGGTACAATATGTATGGTGTGAGTAAATGAGTTGATATCGAACACTACAAAGAACCTTTCAGTCGAAGGCCATTGATGTAAATTTGTCGCTGAGAGCGAGGAAACTTGCCATTGATGTATGCAAGCACAAGGTACCAAAGGTGTCTTTCTAAGTCAGCTTCCTAGATGATGTACTGATGTTGACAGGAAGTGACTTGTTGCAGGAGGGCCTTGACGTATCCCCCATCAATAACATGAAAGGGGTATCATGATTGAGACAGAATGACCAGAATGATGCTGACTTGGGACTGGATCAGGAAAGTTAGACATGAAATGAAGGCTTAAGAGTATTGTAGTAGATATCAAATAAATGAATTCTCTTGAACACACTGGCAACAATGAATGGATTTGGCAGCATTGACCCAAAACCAAAATGGAGGTTCTAAAAATGGTATGATAACCAAAAGACAATTAAATTACCCAACCCAATAGCCATAGAGATGAAGTGGAACAGTGTTGTGTTCAAGAGCAACTCACTGCCATTAGAAAAATGGAATCCCTTGTTTTCCCAATTTCCCCAACCATACTGGTCAGTATCTATTTATTTTTTAACAAGCTCGAGGAGGATAACATATGCTTGATCTGTAAGTTCATCCTTCGGATCAATTCTTCTGAGTATATTTAATTAGCCCTAAGAAGGATTGGTTTGACCTCGTCATGTTCGATAAGCCCATCAATCTTTGATGTTTTAACAAGTCCATTGAAGGTAAAACTCGACATCTTTTTCATGTTTAGAGAGTTTGAAAAAGAGGTCAAAAAGAAAACTCCAAATGTCTCTTTTCGTAGGTAGTCCCTTATGTCCGGAAAGGTAGAAAACAATACCCAAGACCACCTCTTAGCCACGTTTGACTAAGGTATTCATTTTTCGTAGCTATTCTATCTCAGTCTGGAAAAGGGTTAAGCTAATATAGAGTAGATGTCTTTCATTTACTTTTACGAGTTCGAAAAGGGAAGTGCTCCATAAACTTCTCATATTTTGGGAGTCTGAAAAGCGCTGAAAGAGGACTCCAGGGGGTTCCCTTTTTGTAGGTTTATAGAGCTTGAAAAAGAGATAAAAGTATACTCTTTGGTCAAAGTAACTTTTCAAAACAAAATAAAAAACTTGCTAATAGTTGTTGACCTACTTAAAACACCACAAGAAGGATTAAACACACATGTTTCAGAGTAAAAACGAAAAATATCTTGGTCAAAATACCAAAAACGAATAAAATATTGAGAAAATGACCATAAATATTCAAAATGACTTTTCATTTTCACCATTTCACATTTTACCTTCAACAATGAGTATTTGGAGCCCCTTTTCTCTCGATATTCTCTAGTTTATTGCAGCCAATCCAAGAAACCATTTCGAGTTTCGTCACTTCTAGGTAGGAACTAAAACCTTTCTATATCTTTCTATGGTTCATTTTTGTGTTTTCATGCAATTTTTTTAAGGTTTTTAGGCCCCTGGGGTTCATAAAAAATGCCCTGGGATCATCGTGCCCCCTAGTGTCGAAAAATGCATTGCAACTATGCAGAAAAACATTGTAGAGAAAGGTACAATGCTCTATCAAACACTCTTGGGGTGTGTTGGGCGCATATCTCCAAGTTTTATTTCAGTTTTGCCTCAAATTTTGTCATATTTTTTGCATGGTAAAGAGCCTAATGAATTCCTTGTTGATGTTTTAGGTACCCATTAGCACAAAATGGCATTCATTTCGACAGAAAGAGAATATGAGGAACAAGATTTGAATGCGACAAATGAACCTGCTACCATCCAGGCACTCAAAAACTATGGGTTGTTGAAATTATTTTGGCTTCCCAGTATGAGGCAACTGATAGAGTTGTTGAAATACCTTGTCCATTCATGGGATATTCAGGCACAAGCATTCAGGTTTGGGGAAAATCTACACAAGTTATAGGTAGATGATATTTACTTTATGATAGGTTTGTCAAAGAGAGGTGCCCCCATCTCTCTTCTAGGTGGAAGAAGTGGCGTGAGATGGTGAAAGACTGTATTGCTTGTTATAGTCGGTATTGTCATCCCTCTGTCAGAGATCAAATCCTCTTGTTGCATTTCATGTTAGGCTTCTCGCCCAATCATTTGCATTCCATTAGGCGCATAGATCATCTGACGGCAGTGGCATTGCTCTAGTTTCCCTCATGTTATCTACCTGCTGGCTCATGTTTGTTCATTTAGAAACACACACAGTCTTATTTTTATCCTGAAAATTGCAAAAGTTTTCTTTAGGGTTTCATGGTCAATTAGGTCTAGGGTTTCATTAGGGTTTCGTCAAAAAAATGTGTTAAAATGTCCAATAATTGCCAGCAGGCCATGAGGAGGTTGCAACATCAATAAATTTTATCACCAAGCATTTGAAAATGTGTTTTTCCTCAAAACTCTGTTTTGAGGAAAAAACAAAGTATTTAGTATTTATTGTACAAAATCATGAAAGTTTTTTCTTTCCTCATTGTAAATCCATTCATCTGCATCCTGGTTTCTTTCCTTAGCCTAGAAGCTCCAATCCCTGCAAAAACAAGCAAGCTCAGGTCATTAAGCTCTTCACAAAGTGAAAAAGCAATGAAAAAGTTCAAAAACAGAGTTTAAAGATAAAGTCAAATACAAAACATTATAAAAGTGGGTTTCATGAGCCAAAATTTCAAAAGATCTTGGTTTATAAGCAATGCCTTCATTTGTAAAGTTCATTTGCAAAAGACAAGTAAGACAAAGTGATTTCGTTGAGCAAGAGGAAAAAATTGGGTGAAAATTGCTCCTGGTGACCAACGCGACGCACTGCGTAGGAGGCATGACGCACTAGGCCTCAGGACACAGTGTATTTTTGCACAGGCGCGACGCATTGGTGAGGTGCGGCGCATTGGGTGTGCTACGTGGCGTATACAACCAGGAAGTCTGAAAAACCTCCAAACTTGCTCCAATCACCAGAAATCACGTGGAACGGTCTTGATTCAAGTAGGTAGCATCTTCAAAGCTGTATTTCATCTAAGTTTGACGATGGTTTGATGGTGTATTTTTATGGTGCTTGTGAGAAGCAATCAAACCCTACTTTAAAAGAAAAAAAAAACTTGCTACCTAAGGTTTGAAAACCTATTTTACTACCAAGTTCATCATCCCTCCATTACTCCCCTATCCCATTTATTGCTGAATTTCATTTTTCCCTAAGTTCCCCAACCCCCCTAAATTCACTAATCCCTTATCCCAAGTTCCATTTCCCAAAATCCTAATTGTAAAATCCCAAATCTTAACCCTATACAAAACACCCATAATATCCCATTTTTCCCTAGCTAACTCTGTCCCAACAGTCCCTAAATTCCCATTATTTTTCCCTCTCCTAACAGTTCCTTGTTTCACTGTTTTCCCTTGGTATGAGAGGTAAAACAATCATCAAAGGAAGTCCAACATAGTTTTAACACCAATTTCTCCAAGCCAATTTGTCTATCAGTAGTTATGGCATTTGATCCTTCATATGACTATGAAGAAGAGACCCAAAGTGATTCACCCACGGAGGGACATGCACCCAGGAGGCCTCATAGAGGTGGCAGACATATCAGAGAAGAACCTACCACTCTTACTGAGTTGCAGGCCTGCCCTCTTGCCCTACTTTGTTTCCAGCATTAGTCATGTTATGAATTTTGCGAGAAGGTTGCTCATATTCAGTTTAATCGTGAGTTGGCCTGCTTATTTGTGTTGCACTTGCATGGTGATCAAGCCACTTTTGCCGGTGTTACTTTCACATTAACACCAGAAACCATTTCATTGGCAACCGGCATACCAAACATTGGAGAACCATGGAACAAGAGACAGAAGATTTACCAGCAACACTATGAACCATACATCAAACATTGTTTTCTGAGGCAGCTTAAGAGAGAGTTTCCTTTTCGGTTTCTCAAGGATGAGTATGCTCCTTTAATGAAATTCATCATGAAGTATTTCACCTATGATGGCTGGTTCTCCCGCTTGTATGCTTATTACATCAGGCTACCCATGCATTTCACTCGGTTGCAAATGATGAACATTCCTTATTTCATATGCCGAAACATAGAAAGGATGACCACTCTTGCGCAACACAAAACCCCTCAACAGCAGTTTAACAGTCTTTATCATTTTGCTCTCATCAAAATTGTGGTCATTCATCAGCTTGGTTTACATGGCATCACTTGGCATGATTTCATCTCTCATGAGTATTTCAGAGCTTCACAGGGACCTTCAGAGGTTGGGCGTGAGACAGGTAGACCTTCTTATCAGTAGGGCCATGAGACCGCTAGTATGTTGGTGTTCATCTCCTATCATAGAGGCACTGGTCGGTTGTTTGCAGCAGCGAAGCGAGTGTTATCTCCACCCAGGGTGGAAGGTTCCTCGCTTCCTCCATCAGCACAGCAGGTTTAGGACTGAGGCAAGAGGCCTCTATAGGAGGAAGGACCATCAGGTGAGCGAGAGATTGATTTCATCCTCATTGAGGGTGATGATACTGACATGGGCCCACAAAGTGAAAACCTTAGACAGATCATCAAGGAGCAGCAGGCGGAAATTGATGCCTTTTCCACTGGCTTGGATAGAGCCTAGTGGACTATACAGTATTTGGAGCAGAGGAACAAGCAGCTTGAAGATCAGCAGGTGGTAATGGAGTTACAGAACATTCGGCAAAATTGCCAAAGTGCCCGAAGGAGGAGAATAGAGTTCACTTCATTGGAGCAAGAGATCAATGCTGATCGAGAGTCATGGATTGAAAGAGTCAATACCCACTTGGAGAGGAAGTTGGAAAAGGCAATAAATGAGAAGAGCATGCTTAGAAATTTTTCATATCATTATTTGTCGCGGAACTTGGTGTGCCAAGCAAGAATCAGGAATTTGAAAGCAAAGCTAAATAGAGCATCAAAAAGGAAAAAAGAGGATGAAGGACTTCAAATATTGGCTGAGGCTTCCTTGCTCCATCAAATCACTTGATAGAGAAGACTCAGCCCAAATTTCAAGAAATTTGGAGCAATTTTTGCATTTTTGTAAATTTTGGCACAAAAAACAGAGTTTTCCTCCCTATGCGCCGCGCCATGTGGCACTCGCTTTTGCTAGAGGGCTCTAAATCAAAAAAACTTTGCATTTCTAGATTTTTCGTGGAAGTGTATGCTTTCCTACCTATGGCCAAGAAATTTGGGCAGGTTTTGAGCCCTCAAAAGGTCAAAAAACACTAAAAAAATGACCTCACTGCCCCTATTTTGACACACAGGAAGCAGTGTTGGGAGAATGGACCTTTGGAGGGGAAAGTGGTAGCAAAATTGAAAAATTCTACTTGGGCTGGAAAGTAGACAAGCAGACCTTTCCAAAAAGCACACTTGGAGTGAATTTGGACACCAGGAAGGCCTCCAAAAGTGGGTCCAAACAAGTGCTACGCATAGAGAATCAGGCACGGCGCATAGAGGAAAAATTGCCAGTTTGACCAAGTTTTGCTTTGTTTTTTGCCCACTTTTGCCTAGTTTGACTTTTTCACTTTCCTAATGGCAAATTTATGATGTAATTTGATGAAATTTGATGGATTATGATGTAAATATGTTGGATTTTCACTTGTAGAGGTAGATTCATCAGTTTAGAGGTTGTTTCAAACTGAATGGATCAATTTCCTTATTTTTAGAGGCATGCTGTTATGTTGCCTAGTTTCTAGTTCTCAGTTTAGAATCAGTTGAATCAGCTCCTAAACCCATGAGGTCGACCCCTAGAGGCAAGTATGAGCTATTTTTTCCTATATTATGTTTTTTTCAGTCATTAGCATGGTTGGACTCTTGAGAAAGCCTCGAGCTTCATTGTACATTCACTTTCAGTATTTTGGCTAAGGAATTGAGACCAGGATTTGTAGCACTCTTTGGGATTCATGTGGAAAATTGTATTGGTACAGTGCTTCTCTTTGTAATTGTGAATTTTGTTAATGTATGCCATCATCTATCTTATTTCTTCTGAACTAAATGAACAAGAGTGTAAGTAGAATTCATTGAAAATGCAATGCTCTACTTGAAGTTTGCTTTAGTTGTTTGATGTTTTCAGCTGTTTGGGGAGGATTCATGATTGCTCTTGCCCTCTTCAACAACTCACCTGTCGTTTCCCTCCATCTCATTAAAATTTAAGTGCCAAAATGATTGCCTACCTTGCCCCATCGAGATCTTTGCAGAACTGAGCCTCAATCCCTGCACCCCAAAATGTGCCTTTCCCTCTGAGCCAAAAAAACTCCATTTTATCAAATAAATTCTTTTGCACATATACCTAGCCTAAAATCATCTTTTATTTTAGTCATCTCAAGCCACATCGATTATCTTTTGCTGAGATTGACCTGGAGAGAGCCCTCTCCTGTCCTCGTAGGGCTAGCTACGAGGCTGAGCGTGGTTTGATGTTGGCCCTAGATCCTACCTTTTTAGCCTGAGGTAAATCTAGGCTCTAACATAGTGGTGACCATATTGGGGATTGAATTATTTGTTTGTTGGTATTATTCGTTTTATAAACTATAGACGAAGCCTCAAGATTATCCAGGTAGCCTTCGAAACGCTTTTGCTTTGCATTAGCGCAAGTAGATAAATGCTACTTCAGTCAATCTCCGGTCTAGTCTTATAAACGGAGTATCTAACTTGCAGATCACCCTAGTACATCTAAGAATTCTAAGCTTTTGGATGATAAGTTTAGGATTTGATAGGATGAACGAGTTGTTATTGTCCATTTGATTTCTTGAAATAATAACACACTGGCTTCCAGAAGACATACCAGAGCAAATCCGGATCCTAATCCCCCTCCTATCTACGAAAAGCCCAATCTTATTCCAAGAATCGTCCGCCAAGGAAGCTATATCATTCTTGTGTTCAAAGCTCAATCATGTCCTATTGGTTTTGAGTATCTTGAGGATCAAGATTTTGATGAGCAGTTTGAGTTGTCTTTGTTTGAAACCAAATCTAAAAGCGTTGTCGCTTCAACTGTCTTAAATCCCGAGTTTGTTCAAAATCTTGAAACTGAAAGGGCCAATAAATCCATTGATGATTATATCCTGAATCGGCTCTAGAATTCCATTGTGGCTTCTAATATCTCTGATTTTTTAGAGACTGCTTCTGCAACCCTTGGGTCATCCGCAATTGCATCTAGTTCAAGAATCCCCACTGAACCTCCTTTCATTCCTACCATTCCGGTGCAGCCTACTATTTCTAATTCAAAATCTGCAGTCGTATCGCCTCCATCTACTCCTTCTACTCCTAAAATAGCCAAGATTGCTTCACCCCCGCATACACCTCCTCATACTCCCCATACATCAGCTCCACCTACTCCCCCAACATCACCAAGACCGATTGCAAATCCACCAAGAGAAATGGCTACTCGTTTTGCACCTCTTGTACTGCCTCAAAATTTGGATGATATGCCCGCCGACTACCAAAGCAAAATTCCTTTGTTTGATGGCACTCCTCATGGTATCACAGCTCAGCAACATGTGGACAGAATGACGGATTTCTTCGATCTTCATGAGATTGATGCAGAAAATGTAACCATGAGACTGTTTGTACAAACATTTGGAGGTGAAGTAAGGAAATGGTTCAGGGCCTTGCCGGCTGCAAGCATCACTACATTGGCCGATCTACAGAGACAATTCTTAAACCACTGGGAAGTGAAGAAAAATCCCCTTCAGATTCTTTCCGAGTACGAGCACATCAAACGAAATGTGAGTGAGTCTGTTCAAGATTACTGCATTAGATTCAATTCAGTTTATAATGCAATCCCTGATCACCTAAAGCCACCCATGGGGCTAGCCTTGATAAAGTTTCCAGATGGTTTTGACACTGATATGGCTTACCAATTAAGAGAAAGAGATCCAACTACTTTAGAACACATGCATAAGATTGCGGTTAGCATTGAAGCAATCCTGCTGGCCAAGAGAGCTAGAGCAAGAGATGAAAAGAAAGTCACAATAAAAGAAGAATCTTCCTCATCAGATCAAGTGCTCCAAAAGGTGGAACAGATGCTGGATAGATTGAAACTTGACAAGTCTGAACCACAGATCAGAAATCCTAACTTCCGTGGCCAGCAGAATCCCCAATACAAAATCAAACAAAGAGAGCAGCAAGCCCAAGATCAAACAACGCAGCAGCAAGTGTAGACACCTTTACAACAGAATGTTGTGCTTGGTCTGGAATCAAAAGAAGAAGATAATGTGATTGGAGAAGAAAATCATTTCTTCACACCCGATGACATGCCAATTTACATCACTAAAGATGAGGAGTACTCCGAGAATCTAGCTAAATGAGGGGATGAGAATTTTATTTTGGAAAATGAGACGATACTTGAGGAAGAGTCCGATGCTTACCAAAGAGGATACATGAATGCTTTGTCAGCTCATCAGTGGTAGTATTCACTTTGAAATAGAGATGTGCCCGTAAATCCAATTCAGAAAAGGAAGGAGGCAACAATGTCAAAGAATGATCCTCCCAATGTGCAAAAAAGGGAAAAGAGATAGTTGACCCTAGCAGCAACAAAACTACATCAGTAAGTGAAAGACAAACCCAGCCAAATGTGTCAAAGGAGAAAATAGAAAAGAAGGATATTCCAGCGAAAGAGGTAGAAAAAGTTTCAGTTTTTAACTTAGAAAATGAAATTTCTAAGTTGAAAATATCCATTCCTTTGACCGAGTTGATGAAGAACAACAATTATAAAAGTCAGGTGTCTAAAATTTTGAGCTTAGATCCATCATCAGACATGGTAAATGTGGAGGATGACAGTCCCGAATTGATATTTGGGCCAGCGTTGGAAGGTCAGTCCCAAGATAGCGATGTTTCTCCTTTCTATATCAGTCTCAGGGTGCATGATTTTGTTTTACATAATGCTATGTTTGATTCCGGAGCCTCTCATAATCTTATGCCAAAAGCTATCATGGAGAAATTGGGATTGGACATCACTAGAAAATACCATGACCTTTACTCTTTTGATTCCGGTAGAGTAAGGTGCATCAAGCTTATAAAGGATTTGGTGGTCAATTTGGATCAGATTTCGGCTAAAAATGTTTTGATGGATGTGGTGGTGGTGGA
Source organism: Pinus tabuliformis (assembly GCA_031772625.1). Taxonomy (NCBI): domain Eukaryota; kingdom Viridiplantae; phylum Streptophyta; class Pinopsida; order Pinales; family Pinaceae; genus Pinus; species Pinus tabuliformis. Next base: position 1,766,701,705 of record CM062816.1, read on the forward strand.
TATACCTCCTAGATTTGGCATGCTTCTTTCCAGATCTTGGGGAGCAAAGATTAAGGGGACAATGCAACTTGATTTCTCCTATGCTACGATTCCCATGTTCGGTCAGATGAGGAAACTATACTGGGAGCAGAAAATGAAGTACATGATCACTAGCAAGGAGAAATCGGTAAATCGTCCGATCAACTATGTACATACTGATCTAGATTCATTTGTTTTGTATTCAGATAGTTTTAATGATGCAAATAGCCAACTAGTGGAAGTAGAAGACATTCCTGAGATTACTGAAAATTTTAGAGAAGTCTTGAGACAAGAGCAGCAAAGACTTGATGGCACCACTAAAAAATCAAGAGTCCGACAGCAACAACATATTGATGGACAGCAAGGTAAAGAAAAAGAGTTTCAGCATTTAGAAGAGGATGAAACAGGCCTATGGAGTATGGACTTTGACAGTGCTATTGGAAGAGATGGTGCTGGCATTGGTATATGGATATGCAGCCTGGTTTTCGCCTGAAACAAAGTGCCAAGCAATGCAAGGGTCTGCTCTTATAAATTAGCTTTTGACTGTTCAAACAATGAGGCTGAATATGAAGCTTTGCTTGCTGGTTTGAAAGTTCTTAGAAAATTAAATGCCAAGAGGATTTCAGTGTATGGAGACTCCAAGTTAGTTATCAAGCAGGTGAAAGGAGAGTACCAAGCAAAGCATCCTCGAATGCGGGCTTACCGCAATGCGGTGTTGGATATCTTGAAGGTATTTTCTGATTATACTATCACTTGTGTGCCCCGTGCTCAGAATGTCATAACAGACTCACTTGCAACAACAACAAGCAATTTGAAGATTCCTATGAACTCAAACAACAAGTTCGAGATTCACGTAAAGCATCACCCGGCTGTGCCCAACAATCAAAGGTATTGGCAAGTGTTCCAAGATGATGATGAGATCGATGAATTTCTGCAAAATAAAGGTAAATTCAAGGACATTTCTATTGACATGGAGTATGATGATGGTGATGAGAATTTGGAAGTCAATCAAATGGAAGTATTGCAACTCAAAGATAACATCATTCCAAAAGGTTTAATACCTTTAGAGGAGCTTTTTGATCAGGATGATGTGGCTAAAAAACCAACCTTGCTGCCAACTGAAAAAGGAGTTGAAGATGTGAACATCGGATCAGCTGAAAATCCGAAGATGGTGAAATTATCAAAAGCATTGCCCCCACAGGTGAGAGCGAAGTATATCAGTTTGTTATCCTCTTTTACTGATGTATTCGCTTGGGATTATTCAGATTTGAAAGCTTATGACACGAGCATAATTCAGCATGTGATCCCGATCAAGCCAAATCAAAAGCCTTTCCACCAAAAGCTAAGAAGAATAACTCCAAAGTTGTTGCCTTCAATCAAAAAGGAGGTGAATAGGTTGTATAAAGCTGGTATCATAGTCCCTATCAGATTTTCAGATTGGATTTTGAACTTGGTTCCCGTCCGCAAGAAAACAGGTGAGATTCAGTTATGCATTGATTTTAGAAATCTGAACAAAGTTTCCTTGAAAGACAATTATCCATTGCCCAAGATGGATCACATACTTCAACGAGTAGTTGGAGCATCACGGATGTCACTACTCGATGGTTATTCAGGTTATAACTAGATTTTGGTCCATGAGGATGATCGTGACAAGACAATGTTCACCACTCCGTGGGGAACTTTTCATTATGCAAAGATGCCGTTTGGATTGAAAAATGCTGGTGCAACCTTTCAGCGGGCGATGGATATAGCATTTGCCAATGAAAAAGATGTTTTTCTAGTTGTTTATCTTGATGACTTAACAGTTTTCTCTAATACAGATGAAGAGCACCTCTATCATTTGAAAGTTGTTTTTTAGCGGTGTAGGAAGTATGGCATCTCGCTCAATCCAAAGAAAAGTTTGTTTGCCATGGATGAGGGAAAACTTCTCGGGCATATTATCTCAAAGGAGGGCATCCGAATCGATCCAGCACAGGTGGAGGCCATTTAAAAGATTGATTTCCCACGAAGTAAGAAAGAAATCCAATCTTTCAATGGTAAGATCAATTTCTTACGTCGCTTTGTGCCCAATCTTGTAGAACACTTAAGAGAAATCACAAACATGCTGAAAAAGGATAGTGCAGTAAGGTGGACCGAGGAAGCAGTTAAGTCTTTTAATTTGGTGAAACTAGCTCTTTCTTCAGCTCCGGTTTTGATCAGCCTAGACTATACTCTGGATTTTATTCTTTTTTCCTTTGCCTCAGATCATACTATGGCAGTGGTCTTGATGCAGAAAAGAGACCAACTCGAAAAACCAATTGCATTCTTCAACAGGACCATAAGGGATGTTGCATTGAAGTATAATATTATTGAAAAACAGGCCCTTGCATTGGTTAAGGAATTAAAAGATTTTCGGGTTTATATTTTGCATTCTCACATTCTTGCTTATGTTCCTAATGCTGCTATCAAAGATTTCCTCGTGCAAATAGATCCGTAAGGAAGGAGAGGCAAATGGATTGCTGCCTTGCTAGAATATGACGTAGAAATCAAACCAACAAAGCTCATTAAAGGACAGGGGCTGGCAAAGCTTATGGCTGAGTCAAATTTGTATGCTTTGGACATTAATCTAATTGCTGCTATGTTCGAGGAAGATGAAGAAAACCTTCCCACTCAGGTATCATAAATTTTCCTCCTTTCTCCTTGGTATTCGGACATTGTTTTTGTGCTTCAAAGTTTGTCATCACCTCCCGAAATGGCCAAGAACAAAAGTAGGACATTGAAGTTGAAGGCTGAAAAATTTTGTATCATGAATGGTGCACTTTATCAGAAAGATCCTGGTGGTGTCCTACTAAATTGCTTGGTAGAAGAGGAGGCAAAACAAGTTATTGCAGACTTTCACAAAGGAGATTGTGGAGGCCATATTTTCTAGAAAACAACAGCCAATAAAATCTTGAGAGAAGGGTATTATTGGCCAAGTCTATTCGCTGATGTGTACAAAACAGTGGCCAACTGTCATGAATGCAAAATTTTTCAAGGTAAGCGGAAGTTGCAGCCTTTACCACTCAAGCCCATTGAAGTGAGCGCTCCATTTCAGCAATGGGGTTTGGATTTTATTGGTGAGATTCATCCTACTTCTTCAGCACAGCATAAGTGGATCCTCATGGCGACAGATTATTTCACCAAATGGATTGAGGCAATTCCAACAAGGCAGGCCACCGATTCGGTAATTATTTCATTTCTTGAAAACAACATTTTGTCTCGTTTTGGATGTCCAAATAAGTTGATCACTGACAATGCAGCAACCTTTAAATAAAAAAGAATGATCGACTTTTGTCATAAGTATCAAATCACTTTGGGGCATTCGACCGCTTATTACCCACAAGGTAATGGTTTGGTGGAATCCTCCAACAAATCTCTTGTCAATATCATCAAAAAGCTGCTAGAAATTAACAAGAAGAGTTGGCACAAAAAGCTGGTCAATGCACTTTGGGCAGACAGGGTAAGTCAAAAGAAATCCATTGGCATGTCTCCTTTTGAGCTTGTGTACGGTGTGGACACAGTCTTCCCGACATCTTTGGTAGTCCCGGTGGTCAAATTGTTGCAAGAAGCTGGCAACAAGGATGATGGTTTGCAGCGGAGAATCAATCAAATGATACATTTGCAGCAAAAGAGAGGAGGTATTTCAGCATACTTCCAAGCTGCAGGAAATAATTAAGAGGATATATGATCGGAAATCCAAGGCAGACAGGTTTGAAATTGGAGACATAGTGTTGAAATGGGATGCAAGGAATGAAGAGAAGGGTAAGCACGACAAATTTGAAAATCTGTGGAAAGGACCGTACAAGATTGCTGCACATCGGGGCCAGAATGCGTTCCTTTTGCAAGAGCTGAATGGCGAAGACTATCCTGGTGGGCCGGTCAATGGTCGACTTCTCAAACAGTATATTGTGTAAATTGTTTTCTGCTGTCCTATTCATCATTGTATATACTGGCTTGTTTAAATTCCATTGCAAGAGTGTGTTGTCTTCCTTCTTCAGCTTGGGGCCCGAGGTGAAGGCTATAAAGCCGAAGTTGGATTTCAACTTTGATTTGGTTTGTTTAAGTCTTTTGGTCAATTTCAGTCTTGAAAATGACTCAATTTGAGTCACATTCAGTCTTGAAATTGAATTTTTCAGTCAAGAGTTTAGTTTTGTTGTGTCAAAGTGATTGACTCCATAGCCCAATGGACGAAGGCACTGCCTTCTTTCTCAGAGATCTGTAGTTCTTGGCACATCCAAGGAGCTACCATCCCCATTGGAGCCAATGTTAGAGTTGGTATTGTCATCCCTTCGTCAGAGATCAAATCCTCTTGTTGCATTTCATGTTAGGTTTCTCGCCCAGTCATTTGCATTCCATTAGGCGCATAGATCATCTGACGGCAATGGCATTCCTCCAGTTTCCCTCATGTTATCTACCTGTTGGCTCATGTTTGTTCATTTAGAAACACACACAGTCTTATTTTTATCCTGAAAATTGCAAAAGTTGTCTTTAGGGTTTCATGGTCAATTAGGTCTAGGGTTTCATTAGGGTTTCGTCAAAAAAATGTGTTAAAATGTCCAATAATTGCCAGCAGGCCATGAGGAGGTTGTAACATCAATAAATTTTATCACCAAGCATTCAACAATGTGTTTTTCCTCAAAACTCTATTTTGAGGAAAAAACAGAGTATTTAGTATTTATTGTACAAAATCATGAAAGTTTTTTCTTTCCTCATTGTAAATCCATTCATCTGCATCCTGGTTTCTTTCCTTAGCCCAGAAGCTCCAATACCTGCAAAAACAAGCAAGCTCAGGTCATTAAACTCTTCACAAAGTGAAAAAGCAGTGAAAAAGTTCAAAAACAGAGTTTAAAGATAAAGTCAAATACAAAACATTATAAAAGTGGGTTTCATGAGCCAAAATTTCAAAAGCTCTTGGTTTATAAGAAATGCCTTCATTTGTAAAGTTCATTTGCAAAAGAAAAGTAAGACAAAGTGATTTCATTGAGCAAGAGGAAAAAATTGGGTGAAAATTGCTCCTGGTGACTGGCGTGGTGCACTGGGCAGGAGGCATGGCACATTAGTGAGGTACGGTGCACTGGGCCTCATGAAAAAATGTATTTTTGCACAAGGGTGACGCACTGGTGAGGCATGGCGCATTGGGCGTGCTGCGCAGCGCATACAACCAAGAAGTCTGAAAAACCTCCAAACTTGCTCCAATCACCCGAAATCATGTGGAACGGTCTTGATTCAAGTAGGTAGCATCTTCAAAGCTGTATTTCATCTAAGTTTGACGATGGTTTGATGGTGTGTTTTTATGGTGCTTGTGAGAAGCAATCAAACCCTACTTTAAAAAAAAAAAAACTTGCTACCTAGGGTTTGAAAACCTATTTTGCTACCAAGTTCATCATCCCTCCATTACTCCCCTATCCCATTTATTGTTGAATTTCATTTTTCCCTAAGTTCCCCAACCCCCCTAAATTCACTAATCCATTATCCCAAGTTCCCTTTCCCAAAATCCTAATTGTAAAATCCCAAACCCTAACCCTGTACAAAACACCCATAATATCCCATTTTTCCCTAGCTAACTCTGTCCCAACAATCCCTAAATTCCCATTATTTTTCCCTCTCCTAACAGTCCCTTGTTTCACTGTTTTCCCTTGGTAGCAGAGGTCAAACAATCATCAAAGGTAGTCCAACACAGTTTCAGCACCTATTTCTCCAAGCCAGTTTGTCTATCAGCAGTTATGGCATCTGATCCTTCATATGATTATGAGGAAGAGACCCAAAGTGATTCACCCACAGAGAGACATGCACCCAGGAGGCCTAATAGAGGTGGAAGACATATCAGAGAAGAACCTACCACTCTTACCGAGTTGCAGGCCTGCCCTCTTGCCCTCTTTTGTTTCCAGCATCAGTCATGTTATGAATTTTGCGAGAAGGTTGCTCATATTCAGTTTCATCGTGAGTTGGCCTGCTTATTTGTGTTGCATTTGCATGGTGATCAAGCCACTCTTGCCGGTGTTAATTTCACATTAACACCAGAAATCATTTCATTGGCAACCGGCATGCCAAACATTGGAGAACCATGGAACAAGAGACAAAAGATTTATCGGCAACACTATGAACCATACATCAAACCTGGTTTTCTGAGGCAGCTTAGGAGAGTGTTTCGTTTTCGGTTTCTCAATGTTATGCTCTTAACCTGCAAAAAGATACCCAAATACAGAATATGCGAAGAAAGATACCCAGAACATAGAATAGTGAGAGACAACAGCAAATATTTTATTATTCAGAAAACAATGTTCACTGGCCTCTTCGAGGGGGCAACCTCCAATAGAGAAGAGCTCAATTCAAAAATAAGACACGATGCTCCTCGCAGGGAGTCTCTATCCTTTATATATGACTCATACATGTAATACCATGGATCAATACCATGGGTTTTATTAATACCATCTATCTAATACCATGGCCCATTTGCAACTAATTGTGGTCCTGTCATTAATTGCGGGTTAACCACTTACAATTATTAATATGGGCTTTATTGACTCTTTACTATGACTTGATCCCACTAGATAAATAAGGGGGTTAGGGTGGGACCCTAACATGCCCTCCCCCTTAAGAATAACCTTGTCCTCAAGGCTGAAGCTGTGGAAACTGCTGAAGAATAATGGTTGGTTCCCAAGTTGCATCTTCCGGAGAGGTGGCTTTCCACTTGACGAGAACTTCCCTAATCATGCGTCCACGCAGGTGCCTTTCTCGTTTGTCTAGGACCTGTTTAGGTTGGAGCCAGATTGACCCTTCCTCGTCCAATTTAGGTAGATTGGTTTGAATTCGGCAATTGTTCCCAATCACTTTCTTGAGGCATGAGACATGGAAAACGGGATGGATTTTTGCAGTAGGGGGCAAAGCCGGCTTGTAGGCTACTTCTCCAATGCGCTGAAGTACTTGATATGGTCCATAGAATTTTGGAGATAGTTTTTGACAACCCTTGTCTTTGAGTGATGTTTGCTTATATGGTTGCAGCCTCAAAAATACCTGATCCCCTTCTTGAAATTAGCGCTCTGAGCGATGCTGGTCTACCTGTTGCTTCATGCAGTTTTGAACTTGATGAAGATTCTCTCTAAGATGGGTGAGCATGGTTGCGTGGTTTTGTAGGAGTTGATCCACTGCTGGTACCTTTGAGCACCCCTTGATATAAGAAGTAGGGGAAGGAGGGAGTTGACCATATACTACTTCATAGGGAGTCACTTTGGTGGTGGCATGATAGTTGGTGTTATACCACCATTTAGCCAGAGGTAACCACTGTAACCAAAGATGTTTCTTTTTTGAAGTGAAACACCTAAGGTAGGTTTCCAGACATTTTTTGATAGCTTCAGTTTGACCATCCATTTGTGGATGATAAGCAGTATTGAGTTTCAGTTGGGTGCCTTGTATCCTAAAGAGTTCCTGCCAAAAATTACTGTTGAAGATCGGGTCGCAATCGGACACAATAGAAGTGGGCATGCCATGCAATTTGAAGATCTGATCCATGAAAGATTGCACGACCAAAGTCGGTGTAAACGGGTGGGGTAGGGCGCAGAAATGAGCATACTTCGAAAGTCTGTCCACAACCACCATGATGGCTGATTTGTTTCCTGACTTTGGAAGACCTGTAATGAAATCCATAGAAACTTCCGTCCATATTGCTGCCGGGATGGGCAATGGTTGTAATGTGCCTGGTGCTTTGATAGTCTCCCCTTTGTGGCATTGATAGACATCACATTCTGCTACAAAAGTAAGGATGTCCTTTTTCATGCCTGTCCAAAAAATGATCTTCTAGTGCAAGCATACGTCTTCTGAAAGCCTAAATGTCCTGCAATGGGGGATGAGTGCAATTCGGCCAAAATGCGACTTTTGAGGGTGGATGTTGGTGATATTACAACTCTATCCCTGTAGCAAAGAATCTCATCCTGCCACGAGTATACCTTGGTGGAATTTGGATCCGCCTGCAATTAAGAAATGAGTTGGGAGAGCTCGGGATGTGAAAACCATTCCCTGCGAGCCTCTTCAATCCATTCTAGAATGAGAAAGGAAATTGCTAGCAGGGTACTTCCCTCCTCAAATTGGTGAGATAATGCATCTTCTACACTATTTTCTTTCCCTTTCTTGTAAATGATCTCATAATCATATCCCAGCATTTTGGCGAGCCATTTATTTTGTTGTGGGGAGGATAGGCGTTGCTCCAAAAAATATTTAAGACTGTGATGGTCTGTGCGGATTTGGAAACGTCGCCCCAATAAGTAAGGTCGCCAGGTCTCTACTGCATGTAAAATGGCCATCATTTCCTTCTCATAGGTAGATTGGCCCAGATTCTTCCCACTTAGTTGTTGGCTTGTGAAGGCAAAAGGTCGCCCTTCCTGCATTAAGACCGCCCCAATACCCGTACCTAAAGCATCACATTCAATGACAAAATATTTGGTGAAGTCAAGTAGTGCTAAGACTAGAGTGGAACACATGGCATTTTTGAGAGTTGTAAATGCCTGTTGTGCGTCCTCATTCCAAAAGAATGAATTTTTCTTCAGGAGTTGAGTGAGGGGCTTCGCTATGTGACCATAATTGCGGACAAATTTGCGATAATAGCCTGTGAGACCCAAAAATCCTCTCAGGCTCTTCAAGGTCTTATGTTGAGGCCAATTCTGCATTGCCTGGATCTTTTTGGGGTACACCTTGACACCTTCACGCCCCACAATGTGGCCCAAGTACTCAACTTCTTCCATGCCAAATGAACACTTGGACATCTTAACAAATAATTTATGCTTGCGGAGCAGTTGCAAGAGTAGATCTACATGCTGAAGATGTGCGGCCCAAGTGCAACTATAGATGAGGATGTCATTTAAGAAGACAAGGAAAAATTTCCTGAGATATGGTTTGAGAAGGTGGTTCATAAAGCTCTAAAAAGTAGATGGGGCATTACAAAGACCGAATGGCATGACCAGGAACTCATAATGGCCTTCATGATTTCGAAAATCAGTCTTTGGAATGTCGACTTCCCTCATGCGAATTTGGTGGTAGCATAAGTGAAGATCCAACTTAGTGAAGAATTGAGCCCCATTGAGTTCATCCAGCAAATCATCAACCACTGGGATGGGAAATTTATCTTTGACTGTCAACTTATTGAGGGCCCTGATGTCTGGACACATCTGCCACTTCCCATCTTTCTTGAGCACCATGACCACCGGTGATGAATAAGGACTAATGCTGGGACGAATGACACCTGCTTCCAAAAGTTCCTTGATTATTTTTTCTATTTCATTCTTTTGGGTGAATGGATATCTGTATGGGCACACATTTGGGGGTTGGGCCCCTGGAACCAAGGTGATGCTATGATCATGTTCCCCTCTCGAGGGTGGAAGCTCATGAGGCTTGTCAAAGACCAGTAGATGGTTATTTAAAATCTGTTGCATCTCAGGATGAATCGTCAGAGACTGGGTTTCGACTGCCTGGATGGCATTAAATTGAGCTATAACTCCATGATGGCCCTTTTTAAGCAATTTTTCCATCCTATGCGAGCTGATGATAGAGGGAGCTCCCGCCTGGAGTCCACGGAGGGTATGTGTGGATTTGTTCTGCTTAAAATTCATATATAACTCCTGGAAATCCATTGTGATTGGCCCAAGAGTGCGAAGCCATTCATCATAGAGGAAAATGTCGCACCCTCCCATGTGTATGGCAAACATGTGGGTCTTCAACTGATAATCCCCTATTTGAAGTTTGACATTTTCACAGCGGCCTTCACATTTCATTGTGCCCCCATCCGCAATTTGGACTTGGAAGTTAAAAACTGCTCGTACAAAACAATGCACTGCTTCCGTGACTTTTTTATGGATGAAATTATGTGTACTTCCACTATCAATCAAGACTACTACTGGGTGATGTTTAATAAAACCTCTAATTTTGAGAGTTTGAGGTGAAGAAATCCCTACCAAAGCATGCAACGAAATAACTGGTTCGGCAGGGACATTGTCCTTTTGGTTGTCCTCTTCTACCGCCTCATGTTCCTCCAGTGGTGGATCTTCCTCCGATGAGCTGTAATAAGTGGCATCAATTTGAAAAAGTTTGGGCTCCTTGCATTTATGACCTGGGGAGTATTTTTCATCACAGTAGTAACATAATCCTTGCTTTCTTCTTTCAACCATTTCTGCAGGTGACACCTTTTGAACCTTAGGTTTGAGTCGTGCTGTGAGCCTGCGGGGGGCGACCCTTAGCGATGAAATTTGGGCGATTGTACTTGGCTGCTAACGCATGTTCCACGTTACGAGCTACCTTGCAAGCCTCCGTCCATGTGGGAGGGTGGTGTAGTAGGACGTGGGATTTTATGGCTTCTTTAAGACCGTTGATAAAACATTCCGTGTAGAACACATCTGAGAGACCCCTAGTGCGGAAGGCTAAGGCTTCAAAGGTTGTAACATATTCATCCACTGTGCCAGTCTGTCGGAGCTTAGTAAGACGACCCAAAAAAGAAGATTCCTGGTCAAAGCATTATGTAAGAGCTTTTTTGAAGGTGGTCCAAGCCACAAAAGTTCCATTGCAACGTTGATGCCATTCCCACCATTGCCACCTTTCATTGTCCAAGTACATGCTCGCCACCATAAGCTGAGTCTCATTATCTAAGATGTTATTCAGATTTAAATACTGCTCCCTTTGTGCTATCCATGCGGCCAGGTGAGAATCATCAAATTTATGCATATCCAACTTGGAGGTCGTGGGCAGGATTGTTGGTGGGGCCCCCAGAGGTGAAGAGAGTGGCTAGACTCACCCTCACTGTGTCCATTGCCAATATATGCCTCCTTGTGGGCTTCCTCCTTGCCCTTTGGGATTATGCTAGTTAGTCTGTCAAGCTAAATTTGGAGGGATTGCAAGGTTTGTTCAAGTTTGTCCATTCTATCATTGGCCATAGCTTGAGCTCTAGTTTCTACCATGCACCGACCTGATGTTCTTGAAATTTGGGACCGCTGAATTTTTTTTTTTTCACTAAGAATTGAATGGTACCACCATGCTCAGCTCGTCGTCCTGATTCTGATGGGCTAGATCACCAATAAGCGCCCCGGGAGTACTTCCTTAGGAATACTGCAGTAGCCGAATCCTCAAAATGTCAATGCTGCCAAAAGTCCTATGAAAATCATGCCCTGGTATAGGAACCCCACACAACTACTCAGGTCCGGTGGATCTGAGAGATCTGAATGGCGGATCAGATAGCTTTGAGCGGCGGAACATATGTCTGCTGCGGATCTACTAGATCTAATAGATCGGAATGGCTGGTCTGCTAACTCGGAACTGTGGGACTGATGTCTACTGCTTCTGCACCCCTTTGCGTGAGCGGATCTGGCAGAGATGATGCGTGATCCCAAGATAGAAAAGGGAACTATGCTCTCAAGGAGTGTTAGGTGCTACAGATCGCAATATACATAAGGGTCTAACAGTAGTACTCGGCCCAATGTTTCAGGGCTCTAACTAAGGAGGATCAACCGTACCCTTAGCTGTACAACCTGACTACCCTATCGTATGGGTGAGTAATCTCTCCGAGTGCTGTTCTCGGTGTACTGTAGTAGCAAAATGGGCGACGGTTTATCTATGGCGAGGTTGCAGAGGAGCTAAGGGGCTTCCGATATACCCAGAAGGTACTTGGAAGACAGTCCGTATGCGGTTCTGTCTGATGCACTACTACTCGAAGGGGTACCCAAAGGGGTTACAAGGGAGTCCAACAAGCGTGACCACCTCTTGTATTTCCTGCGTGCATGCCTCCCCAAATCCGCAGGTTTATGCGCTCAACGACAGATCCCGTGGTTTAAAGACGCCGGAACATGTCTCTAGCCAAATTTTTTTTTTGCTAAGAAATGGAGATCCCACCGGCCCTGGAAAGTGCTCTGATACCACTTATTATGCTCTTAACCTGCAAAAATATACCCAAATGCAGAATATGTGAAGAAAGATACCCAGAACATAAAATAGTGAGAGACAACAGCAAATATTTTATTATTCAGAAAACAATGTTCACTGGCCTCTTCGAGGGGGCAACCTCTAATAGAGCAGAGCTCGATTCAAAAATAAGACATGATGCTCCTCACAGGGAGTCTCTATCCTTTATATATGACTCATACATGCAATACCATGGATCAATACCATGGGTTTTATTAATACCATCTATCTAATACCATGGCCCATTTGCAACTAACTGTGGTCCCATCATTAATTGCGGGTTAACCACTTACAATTATTAATATGGGCTTTATTGACTCTTTACTATGACTTGATCCCACTACATAAATAAGGGGGTTAGGGTGGGACCCTAACACTCAAGGATGAGTATGCTCCTTTAATGAAACTCATCATGAAGTATTTCACCTGTGAGGTCCGGTTCTCCCGCTTGTATGCTTATCACATCAGGCTACTGATGCATTTCACTCGGATGTGAATGATGAACATTCCTTATTTCATATCCCGAAACATAGAAAGGATGACCACTCTTGCGCAGCATAAGACCCCTCAGCAATAGTTTAACAGTCTTTATCATTTTGCTCTCATCAAAATTGTGGTCATTCATCAGCTTGGTTTACAGGGCATCACTTGGGATGACTTCATCTCTCATGAGTATTTCAGAGCTTCACAGGGACCATCAGAGGTTGGGTGTGAGACAGGTGGACCTTCTTATAAGTAGGGCCATGAGACCGCTAGTATGCCGGTGTTCATCTTCTATCAGAGGGGCACTAGATGGTTGTTTGCAGCAGTGAAGCGAGTGTTATCTCCACCCAGGGTGGAAGGTGCCTCGCTTCCTCCATCAGCACAGGAGGTTCAGTACCGAGGCAAGAGGTCTCTACAGGAGGAAGGACCATCAGGTGAGCAAGAGACTGATTTCATCCTCATTGAGGGTGATGATACTGACATGGGCCCACAAAGTGCAAACCTTAGATAGATCATCAAGGAGAAGTATGTGAACATTGATGCCTTGTCCACTAAATTGGATAGAGCGTAGTGTACTATACAGTATTTGGAGCAGAGGAACAAGCAGCTTGAAGATCAGCAGGTGGTGATGGAGTTACAGAACATTCGGCAAAACTGCCAAAGTGCCCGAAGGAGGAGGATAGAGTTCACTTCATTGGAGCAAGAGATCAATGCTGATCGAGAGTCATGGCTTGAAAGAGTCAATAGCCACTTGGAGAGGAAGCTGGAGAAGGCAATAAATGAGAAGAACATGCTCATAAATTTGTCATATCATTATTTGTCCCGGAACTTGGTGTTCCAAGTAAGAATCAGGAATTTGAAAGCAAAGCTAAAGAGAGCATCAAAAAGGAAAAAAGAGGATGAAGGACTTCAAATCTTGTCTGAGGCTTCCTTGGCCCATCAAAGCACTTGATAGAGAAGACTCAGCCCAAATTTCAAGAAATTTGGAGCAATTTTTGCATTTTTGTAAATTTTGGCACAAAAAACAGAGTTTTCCTCCCTATGCACTGCGCCATGTGGCGCTTGCTTTTTCTAGAGGGCTCTAAATCACAAAAAAAGTTCATTTCTGGATTTTTCATGGAAATTTATGCTTTATTACCTATGGCCAAGAAATTTGGGTAGGTTGTGAGCCCTCAAAAGGTCAAAAAACACTCAAAAAATGACCTCACTACCCCTATTTTGACACAAGAAGTAGTGTTGGGAGAATGGACTTTTAGAGGGGAAATGGAGGCCAAATTGAAAAAGTCCACTTGGGTTGGAAAGTAGATAGGCAGACCTTTCCAAAAAGTACACTTGGAGTGAATTTGGACACCGGGAAGGCCTCCAAAAGTGGGTCCAAACAGGTGCTACGCATAGAGAATCAGGCGCGGCGCATAGAGGAAAAATTGCCAGTTTGACCAAGTTTTGCTCTGTTTTTCACCTAGTTTTGCCTAGTTTGACTTTTTCACTTTCCTAATGGAAAATTTATGATGTAATTTGATGAAATTTGATGGATTATGATGTAAATATGTTGGATTTTTACTTGTAGAGGTAGATTCATTAGTTTAGAGGTTTTTTCAAACTGAATGGATCAATTTCTTTGTTTTTAGAGGCATACTGTTATGTTGCCTAGTTTCTAGTTCTCAGTTTAGAATTAGTTGGATCAGCTCCTAAACTCATGAGCTCGACCCCTAGAGGAAAGGATGAGATATGTTTGTCTATATTATGTTGTTTTTCAGTCATTAGCATGGTTGGACTCTTGAGAAAGCCTTGAGCTTAATTGTACATTCACTTTCAGTATTTTGGCTAAGGAATTGAGACCAGGATTTGCAGCACTCTTTGGGATTCATGTGGAAAATTGTATTGGTACAGTGCTTCTCTTTGTAATTGTGAATTTTGTTAATGTATGCCATCATCTATCTTATTTCTTCTGAACCAAACAAACAAGAGTGTAAGTAGAATTCATTGAAAATGCAATGCTCTACTTGAAGTTTGCTTTAGTTGTTTGATGTTTTCAGCTGTTTCGAGAGGATTCATGATTGCTCTTGCCGTCTTCAACACCTCACTTATCTTTTCCCTCCATATCATTAAAATTTAAGTGCCAAAATGATTACCTACCTTGCCCATCGAGATCTCTGCAGAACTGAGCCTCAATATCCGCACCCCAAAATATGCCTTTCCCTCTAGGCCAACAGAACTCCATTTTATCAAATCAATTCTTTTTCACATATACCTAGCCTAAAATCAGCTTTTATTTCAGTCATCTCAAGCCCCATCGATTATCTTTTGCTGAGATTGACCCGGAGAGAGCCCTCTCCTATCCTCGTAGGGCTAGCTACGAGGCTGAGCGTGGTTTGATGTTGGCCCTGGATCATACCTTTTTAGCCTGAGGTAAATCTAGGCTCTAACATTGCTACCAATTGTAGACCTCGAGCCCTTCCTACTAGGGATGGAAAAATTAGCATAAAGGATGTGACCCAATTACCTTTGAGAATGATCTTGTTCATTATTACAAGATGGGAAGGTAACTCATCACTACATGTAGCGAGCAAATCATACATGCAGTATGGGATAGAGTGTCTAGAGCCGATAGTATTCAATGGGAGTGAGGGTGTCTTGGCTAATTTGAAGGAACAACTTACTAAAGAAAAGGAGAGGAAGTTGAAGAACTTTAGCTATGGCACGATCTTGGTTTCTCTTTCTCTAGAGTAGGTACCATTATTGCAGCCTTAGTATATTGTACTTGAGCCCATTGATCTGAGGGTCCTATAGATGAGGAGGTGGATAGCCCACATGGGCTGACATGCAGATCCACCCGTGTTCAACTTTTCACCAGCCTTATTTGGGTGGTTTTGAAGACAGTTCATCATTATTGATGATTATCCTTATGGAGGGATGGATTTTTGTGATGATCCTAAGCTCAAGTTCCCTGAGGGTCAGTAATGAGATGCTTCAGGTAAGATACTTTGACCATTAAGTTTTTGAAAGTATAAAAAAAAAATTGTGTTTTTTGATGTTTTCAAGAATAAACTATTAGATGTTTTCATGTAGATATCAGACTTGTTCGACTAGTAGGTGCTACATATCTCTGTCACATAGAGAGATAGCCACAGGAGGAGGCAGTGGAACAAGTACAGGTTGTTGCGGTAGGACGGGATGCACTACGGGATCTTGAGGTAGCTGAGATCCTATCAGAGGTGGAGTGCGACATGGAAGGAATAAGACACAGGATTGATGAGATCATGGTCGATCAACTTCCATTGTGACTTCGGCGACACACTATCGGAGTGCCTATCCATATTGGTTGATTAATACATAAGATATCTCATGTAGTGCCATTTTATCATGAGCACCACTGATTTGTCTACTTAGATGTTTGCATGTAGTTTTTCTATGGGCGATGTAGCCATATATGTCTCGAGGCACACATTTTGTAAAACCAAACTTTATATATATATATATATATATATATATATATATATATATATATATATATATATATATATATATATATATTGTTTCCTAGTGCCTATCTTACTTTCAATATGATGTGATGTGAATTGAAAGTTATTTACATTCATTGCAAATGTCTATCTAAAACAAAATTAGCTAGGGCATCTGCTAATGTGTTCGTATTTTTAGAAATATGTTCATATCATATGAAATCGAAATGTCTTTCTAGAAGACACACTCTCAAAACAATATGAAGGATGGCATGATTTCTCACTGCATAGATATTAGCGAGTTATAGTACTACGATCTGTGAGTCAAGCCTGATGACTATACGATGGATACCATGTGAAATATCATCAGATAGTAGCTCAACCACTATGTTATACTCACCAATTTTGTTAGTAAAGTGACGAATTAAAATCCCTTGCATTCTGACTAGCTCACCACTGAGAGAAAAGATAACCCATGCTGTAGAGGATAGGTTCTGAGTACTACAACTAGCACCATCGACATAACGAATATACGGTTTGAGAGAGGTTGGCATCTGGAAACCAAAAGTAAAAAGAATCAACAGAAACCATGGAAAACTCTGAAAAACACATTGCAAACACACTCTACACACCTATAGATAGTACGTACATAGTGTATAATGCATGGGATCAAGCATAGTATTTTTTTAGGTACAACCCATTTCTAGGCTGCGCCAGTGGAGCTCCATTGAAGTATACTAACTCATAGATCCATTTTCCAAGGACATGATTGAAAATGTATGGGTCGAGCCACATAGGATGGAACTTTCCTAGACCTAACTTATCAGCCTCCTGGTCATATAAGAGAACTAGATCTCTTGTGATATTGCACTTTGATGCATCTTTTATGAGCTTCATTGGCTAAAGCAACATCGCATCGGATTTTATTCAAACAATTTAGATGTAAAAGACACTCCTCCTCTGCGGAAGTAGCATGAAGAAGTTTGATAGCTAATTTCAACGATGAAATTTTGCATTCAATGGGAAGGATCACTTCCAGACCATAAACCAAATGGAAAGGTGTGAATCCGATAGTAGTATTAACTGAGATTCAGTGTGCCCACAAGGCACCATAGAGAAGCAAGTTCCAGTCCAATTTATGGACCCATATCATATGTTGAAGCATAGTCTTAAGAAATTTGTTGATAGCCTCAACTTATCTACTAGCTTGAGGATAATAGGGAGTGGAATTTTCATGCAAAAGTCCCAATTTGGCAGTTAATTCGGTCAGTATATGATTCTGAAAATGCTTCCCATGATCCTCAATTATTGCTTGTAGATTTCCAAACCTAACAATAACGCAGTTGAAGAAAAAGTATGCAGCCATTTCACGAGTGTTGTTAAAAGTAGGCATCGCTTCAACCCACTTAGTAAACTAGTCAACAATGACAATGATATAACCATGCCCCTCACCCCGTAAAGTGAGGATTACATGTCATAAAGTCGATACCCCATTTCAAAAAGAAACCAACAACAACAATGAGATGCAAAAGAGTAGGTGGAGCATGGATTTTATGATCATCAATGTGGCATGCATGACACTTCTGGATTGCAAGGATATAGTCATGGAAAATGGTAGGCCAAAAATAACCAACACGTAAGATCTTTTTCGCAGTACCATAACCAGATAGATTTCCACCACATGCCCAAAAGTGGCATTCATTAAGGACTTTCTCGGCCTCCTCAAGAGTGATCCACCTCTGTAAAATTGTATTGATACCATGGTGGTAAAGGGTCTCGCCTTGTTGTAGCGCTACAACCACCCTCCAAAATTTTGGCCTACATCTAATTTTGGAGCCTCCTTTGAGAGTTTTACTTGATGACTACATGCACTCGGGTTCACTTCATGAGCTAGTGTGAGTCCTCGCACCCACCTTGCTTGATCATTCCATCGATAGCTTTTGCATGTTGATGTCAATGTCATGCTTGCGACCATGTTTTGGTCATACTCAAGGCCTTCACTTCGTGTGTACATGTTGTGTTGGCTATGTAAACATATGTCGCACTCACACATAGAGTCACATACATTGTTGTGCAAGTGTTGTCACAGTCAACCAACGATCAATCACAAGTGTTGTGCTTGTCGCTCACACTGTTGGTCAGTCATGTTGAGCATGTGTGTCTGGATGGTTTGATTCGTCTCGTCATCAAGTCAAGTAAGTGTGTGTTTGCAAGATCACGTATGCATCTTTCACTTGTTCACACACTTAGTCACTTTGTTGAATTTCTGACGACCGGATTCCCCTCTAGCAGCTACACCATCACCCTGCCATCGACTTGATCGATTGTCAACCAGAATAGTGTAGAAGCACCAAGCAATCCATTTCAAGCTATGTTTCCCACAAGAAGATCAATAAACCTTCATGTTGGTCAACTGGAGAGTTTGACCCAGCAACCACCTTGGGACTGACTCCCTAAAAAATTGCATATAGGCTGCAGACCTTTCCCATTCTGCTTATTGAGAAAACTGTGCAGATAGGCTGGACAGACACCCAGTGCCCATCCCTGTCTCCCTCAGAAAATTGTGCAGCTTTTCCAGTCAGCACTCCAGTCAGTTGACTGGTTCCTCACCTGGAAAACTACGCAATTTTCATGAGAAAGCTCTTTGCTGCCCAGCAGTCCACACAGCTCAGAAACTACAGAGAGGTGATCAGGAGGCAAGCCTCCCAACACTAGCACAGGTTTCCCTGCCAGTAGCTCTTGACAGCCGACTGCGAGTTCCTTCCAGGAATTGCGCAATTTTTGTTGCCAAGCTGTAGCCACTGACTCCCAGTTCCCTCCATGAACTGTGCAGTTTTTTATGCCAATGACCCAACAACTGAGTTGCAATTCCCCTAAGGAATTGCATAGTTATGGCTGCCAAGCTCCCGCTGCTCGCTCATTCCAGAAACTACGCTAATTTTTCCTTCCGAGTCTTCCCACAATATGGATTGTTCCTCCCAAAAACTACCCAGTTTTTTCCACTAGTTGAGTTATACCCTACTGACAGTCATTGTCGATCCAGATCACCCATCTTCATCACCCAATGACTCATGTGCAGTTTTCATCAGTAGTACCCAGAGCCTCCATCCCACCTCGCAACCTTGTCACCTCTCCCGGTCATCTGCATCTGAAATGATCATGAATCATGGTAGACTAGGAGGTTTATGGATTTGATGTTGTCTCATCATGAGTGACTACAGACACAGGTACACAAACAAATGTGGTGCGATGATAGATGGGATGAACAAAGGAAGCACATGTAGAAGGACAGGTTCACCAACATACGAACAAACGATACATGCAAAGATATGTGATCACAAATAGATGATCATGCAAATATGTGTTCGTGGACAGATGGATAAGCAAACATGCAATATGTGTTCACGAATGGATGGATGGACGAACATGCACCTTTCGTGAACGGATGAACCTGTCAAGCTTACCAAAATACAATCAAGGAGAAATGTGCGAATCTAACATCAAGCAAACCAATGACCATCGAAGACTCTACACACTTTGCCATGTAGAGGTGAAGCTGTGACACACCATGAGGACATCCATCACCCAGCAGCACTGCAACTTGACATGCACACCAAAAAGAGCACTATCATGTCGAGTCATGTCATGAATCATGTCATCCACATCTATACTGTGGCCCATACTGTCAATCAATGTAATGTAACATGGAAGTCCAAGAGACCCACTTTTTATATGAAGAGTCATGTAAAGTCGAAAAGTCATGGAAGTCAAACAGTCATAAGGGTAGACGAACAACCACAAGCGTGAGTTTCACCCTTGGCTATAAATACCCCCTCATTTGCACATGCAAAGGACCTTTTTTCACCTCAACTCTTCCCACATAGCCTCGAGAGTCTGTAATATTTTCCTTAAGGAGTAAGTAGTGGCTCCAACGGCCCACCCACGGGGTTAGTGATGTATGGTGTAATGATGTGTCTTGTAACTTTCACTTAATTCAGAAGCTTGCTAACAAGCTAATGCATTTTCAAACATGTATTGTGACTGTTGTAAGACAAATCTTGAACACTTGTAATGCATGTTTCCTTAACTTGTGTTTAACACTTGAAATCAATCACTTGTTGTAATATGTATATGCTAATGAAAATGCATTGTATATGATGCTAATGTTGTATCGCCCATGTTGGTTACCTCTCCAGACATCATACAGAATTTTCACATAAAACTTGCTATAAAAACCCTTTCACTCGCATGGACTCATCCACTGAGTGTTGTACGTGTTATCTTCCCTTCTGTATTGTCACTGCTGCATCCGTGTGGATTGTTCTTCTGGAAGTTGTGCACGTCATGTTGTGTTGTGTATTCCTAACAGAGTTGGGGATTCCTCCCAACGAACTTGGGACTCACTCCCACCCTCTCCCCCTACAGTGAAAGAACCATTGACACAAGTGACAATAGCAATCACCAAGCATGCTAACCTCACTTCTCGAAGAAAAATAGGACCGCTCTCCTATGTTGACAAGCAAGAGTTGAGGAAAATCTTTAAGATAATGGAAATCGGGCCATCATTCTGGATGGGACTCCCACACCAAATAGTGTGAGGTCTAGTTGGGACTTCATACCGGGGTGATCCTCTTAATGTTGGTAGGTCCAGAATTGTCAACATGCCGATAATCACATAATTTCTGGATTCATACTGGATACATCATTGATCGGAGGAAGAGGTATTCAGTCAAAAATTTTGGGTCTAGAGATAGATAAAAAAAATCTCCATACCATGGGTCAGATGAGGAAATTTAAAATAATCACTCATCAGGGATATAATCTTCAGATGTAGATTCATCATCAAGGGAAGGAAGATTGCACATTAGCTCGTTGAAAACTAGGGATTTCTTAGACTTGGATTTGATGAATTCTAGGTCAAACTCTTGGAGAATAATGATCCACTAAGAGTATTTTCCCCTGAGAAATTGATGTGACAATATATATGTCATAGGGTTTCAATCTGAAACAAACGTAGTTTTATGAAGCAAGATGTAATGGCGAAATCTCTGGACGGCTTAAATGACCGCCAAAGCCAACCTTTATACATGAGTATACTGGATCTCATTATCATTAAGGTTCTGACTCAGATAATAAATGGGATTTTCAGTCCCCATATCATCTTCTTAGACCAACACTATAGCTGTAGTAGAGATGGCGGTAGCTAGATAGAGGAAATAATCGTGCTGATAGTTAGAGGGATATAAGAGAGATGCCCGAACCATTACATCTTTCAAGGCATCAAACAATTTAAGTTTAAAATCATCCCAATGGAAGGGGATCCATTTATTTAGTAAGTGAGTAAATCCTTTGGTCAGTTCAGTGTAATTAGGGATGAACCTCCTCAGGAAGTTAGATTTCTATTGGAGTCTTTGTAACTAAATGAGAGAAGAAGGCACATGCAAGTAAATGATTGCCTATATTTTCAGAGGATCAATACAAATTTCTTATTTTGAAACAAAAAGACCAAGGAGTCAACTAGAACCAATGAAGAACACAAATTTGTGCGGGTAAGTCGAATGTTATAATGTCTACAATGGAGAAAAATGGCCCATAAATGCATGGGGTGATCAGCCCAATGCTTGGAATGATTAGGGAGATCATCCAAATAGGATTTCACAATATGTTTGATGTCATGAAAAGCGTAATCCATCACATGTTGAAACGTGGCCCCTGAATTCCTTAAACTGAAATGGAGCTTTCTATAAGCAAAAGTACCCTAGGGACAAATAAATGCAGTCTTAGGTTGGTCTGCCAAGAGAATGTTGATTTGATTATAGCACAAGAATCCATCCATGAATGAATAAATCTCATAGCCAGCACAATCGTTAAAAATATGGTTAATAAACGTGGCTGACTAGTTGTATTTGACAAGCACAATTTACATCTCGATAATTGACACATACTCAAATCATTCCATGTTTCTTCATAACAGGGACAACGTTTGATACCAAATCAGTGAAAATAATGGGGTATATGAAATCAACCCAAAGAATCTTTTCAATTTCGGATTTTATCCTAGTAGCCTTCTTGGGATGGACTAGATGGATGGACCAGATGGAGGCACTGCCAGACGGGTTTGGCATTAAGATACGTCTTACTTTTGTGCACCACTATGTTTGGGTTGATACCTGGGATTTCTTCATATGGCCAGGCAAAGACATCTCTAAAATCACGAAAAGGGCTCGATAAGTATCAATTTCAGATGAAGAACAAGATGCTCTGATGTATATATTTGCGACTATTCCTAGTTTAATTGAAATATCGAGAGGAATCATTTCTTCGAAATTTGAAAGGTTCTTTTCAGAGTCGATCTCATGAATGGAGACGAAATTCGTAAAGGGATCGACAAAATTAGGTAGGTACACACCACTGAGATTATCTTCAATGGAATCTAGTAAGGAGGAACGATGATGATGTGCATCCCACGATGTGTCGTTTGACATAATGATCTCCATGATGCTTTCATCGATAGAGAATATGTGCGAGAAAGTATCATAGGGCATGCCATAATCCACCGATCAATCTACCCAATTGATCGAAGAAAAAGTATAGGTCACACAAGTTAAATAGATGGCTTTGTAATCTTTCTCAACGAGGCTAAGTGGCATTCAGTCGCCAAAACTTTGGATGTCAATTTCATCAGGTACAATCCATGGATCAGCCAAGATTGTAGAGGATGATATCATATTGATATAAGAAACCGAAGGGGAGGAGCTGGGAAGGAGAGGATGTTGGAGCGAAAAGGTTCCCATAAATGATGAATCCTTCAACAATACAACTCTGGCATGCTGATAGGAATGTAGGGCTTTCCCTATAAGAGGGACACTTCCTGTAAAATTGGAATCAAAGGTGAAAAAGGTGAGTTGATCTATGACTATGATCCTGCCTTTATGAGGAAAGGTGATCATTCAAAAGTAAGTCAAAACGATGACAACCATAGTATAAACCCATGTACATCCCAGTAGAAGATTATAATCAAGGGGTCCATCAATAACTTATACTTCAATAGAGACAATTTCCCCCTAGTTACACTTGGAGGGAATTCAAAATCCCACAAGGTTTACATGTGCTTCCATCAAAGGATTTTAATGTGGTGGTCAATTGACTTAGTTGGGGTGAACCAATCACCTCCAACAAGACATGGATATGATGCAAGTTGAGGCTCCCTCGTCCACAATAGAACGATGAATTTTCTTACCATGGAAAGTGACCTGAATCATAAAATCTAACTGAGTTGGAAGTCGAGCGGTATATTTTTCATGAGAGAAAACCACTAGGTTGGAATCCAATGGATCCACGCATCCGATAGCTGACAACAAGGCCTTCTTTTGGGCAAGGCAGTTTTGCAACACCTCAAGGGTTGACATATATGATAGAGATTGAGTGAAGTCTTTAACTACATTATAATTTTGGCCAACTGTTGAATGAGGGTTGAAGCAAACTTATGAATAACACCCTTCAAAGGCTTGATAGTCAATTCCATAGGAACCAAAGGTGGAACAATATCAGATGAAAGTAGAGCCGAACTGATAGGTTTGATCAGTAGCCTGACCATTCGGTGGATTCACATTACCATAGTCCTTATTCCAAGTGGCCACCATGACATCAGATTTCAGCTTTAGGGAGGAAAGCATCAAAACCGTGTTAGAGGAAGAATCATCCTAGGTAACCATATGACTCTCCTGATTTGGAAACGGGTCGGTCAACATAGTGGGAGAAGTCGATGATTTAAGAAAATGATTTACTTCAGTGAGGTGTGAATAATTACGTGTAAGGTGATCCTCATTAAAAATAAAGCATGGGTATCGAGGCTTTCATTTCTCATTGGAAGACAAATTTATTTATTTATCCTGAAACAAGGAATCCTTCTTTTTGTTACCTTTATCTTTCTCCTTGATTTCAAGTTGTTATTGAGACTTGACTTTATCATATGAAATGACATTTATCTCTGGAGCAGAAGCTGGGGGAGGATGGGATTGAGGGCTTTGCGTAGGAGTAGTGAGAGAAATACCAGATGGTTTACTCGCCAACTGTGAATTGGAAGAACCGATAATTCCATCAGCAGCATGCGATTCTTTACCAGGTGGAGGAGGAACAATATTTGAAGGCCTTAAAACATTTGGTATCTTATCATAGAGCGTGCCAGATTGGGTATAGACTAGATCTAGATATTGAGAACGAGCAATAAATTTCTCTTCGGTCATGACTCCACCTTTGGCCACATCTTCTGGTATGGGAGCTAATAGAGATTTTACAAACCATTTCGATAACAATTGATCAGGAATATAAGTCTTGACCAACCGGTGACGACACCTCCGCTCATGAATGTGATCTAAAATGTGAGTGGAATCTGATTTTTTTAAGTTAGTCAATAGTTCCATTCCAATTTCGTATCTGATGGGAAACTAGAAGTGTGTGAGGAAGGTCATGTCTAAACTGTTGAAATCGTGAAAAGACGCTCTAGGTAACTCAATATACCATTTATTTGTAGTACCCACAACCATTCGTTAGAAAAGACGAAGTTGAATGAAATCATCATTAAGGGAGTTGGACAAACACCATAGATGATACGTCATAACATGCATCGATGGGTCTTCTCTAGGATTCCCATTGAATTTTGGGATATCATAAGGCAACTTAGTGGGAATAATCAACCACCATGGTGAATGAGCAATGGGGCCATTATTAAACTGAGTTAAATCTGGTAATTCAAGAGTAGCCACAAAAGGAGACTACCGATTAAAGTTTGGAGGCGGATGACCTGTATATGAATGGATAGCCTGGGAAACAGGCACTTGCATTCATGGGTAAGGAGGGTTCTGATAATAAGAACCTGGTTACAAAAACATGGAGGGCTCTAATAACCATCATAAAAGTGAGTTTGTTGCCTAGCCCCAGGATGGCGATAAAGTTGTTGGAATGGTTGGGTTTGGATATGCTGACCATGAAAAGGAGCTTGATGTGATCCATATTTTTGGCCGATTGGGGTTTTCATTCCCCCCCTGGTATGGGTTCAATTGAGACTGTGCCAAATTTTGAATAATTTGACCTATCAAAACTTAAGGAGTACCTTGCACAAGTGATTGAGAAGGTGACAGACCTTATATAGGTCGACTAACGGGATCTAGGGAGAACTAGACACCGTTGGAATAGGAAGTAAAGGTTGGTGCACATGTATTTGAGCTTTTTGAGATGTTGATGGATAGGTACGAATTTGCGATGAAGACGGTATAGGTTGAGGATTCAACAATCGATCCAAAAATGAACCAAATTGAACGGGTACAATAGGTTTCCAAACATCAGTAGCCATTTTACAATAAGGAGGAGTATCATTAGGCAGGTTACCATATTAAGGTATACCAACAAGTTGCCCCCTGCCATAGGAGGATAGGGTGATGGAGGAAACTGCTATCTAGATGGAGGGTACCTAACATAAGGAGAGTTAGGTTGTTGAGGGTAGCTTTACCCACTGACATAAGGGCCAACCTGTTTCTCTATTGTAGGTGTAGGTGGAGGAAGAGGAGTAGATTGTGTGGGATTCATAAGAGAAGTACCATACATTATTCCCGAATTGGATGACATGGGAGAAGTCCAAGGACTAGAAGACACACTAGAAAAGGTGCCAGATAATGATTGATAGCTAGGTGGGATGGACAGGCCACCATACAAATGAGTTCTCGGTGATATTAAAAACATAGATGAGGAAGTGACACTTGATGTCTCAACCATAGTGGTGGAAATGGGTTAGGAGTTTGAATCAGTTTTAGTCATGGTTAAAAATCCCTATGAAGATTGTCGTGAGAGACCCGTGGATAAGCCCAAAGAATTAGGTAAAGGAGATTGTGTCGGAGGTTGAAGAAATGGAAGAGGATCAATTTGATAAAAATAAAGTCCTTCCCATTGAACAAGAGTAGAAGGGTGAGGCTCTTCTTGAGGGATCTCTTCAATACTCACAAGTCCATATGGAAGAGGTTCACAGTCAGGCCCAAGATATATGGGTTTTTTCTAAGACAAAGGAAGAGAAGAGGAAGGTCCCAAAGAATCAAGTGAATTTGGATGAGGCTCCTCCGGTTTAATAACCTTAGGAAACAAATTTTTTGACTTAGGGAGTTTAGATCCAATGGCCCTGGGTAACAAAGTTTGAGGGACTTCTACTTCAATTGTATCAGTGTCACCAACATGAATGGATGTGATATCGGGTTCGAAATTCAAAGGGAAAAATGATTTTGGTTAATCAATAATGGGAGGAGGGAAGGAAGTAGTTCCTGATGTTCCTGATTTGGTAGTTTTCGATTTCTTATGCTTTTGACGAAGGTTAGGAGTAGCCTCTCGAGGAATACGAGGCTTATTTTGCATTCTATGCGAACAACGGGGAGGGGATTTTGTTCTTCCATGTCGGATAATTAATTTTATTAAAAAATAAATAAATAAATCAAAAGGAGGGTGATCTAGGCATAAAGGATTACCAATCAGCTATGAACTACAATATCCACCTTGGCGAACTAAGGAATTAACATACAACATCTAATCTCCCCGAATGTTATGTTCGTTGTATCACAATATACAAGGCGGTAGACTTGGCTACCTATGTATGGATAACAACCTATTGGGGATTCCCAAAATATACTCGATGGTACATTGGAGTGTAGTCCGTAGTAGTGTTGTCTAATGTGTAATCGTTCAATGAGAGCATTCCCATATACTTTATGTGCATGGAACACCACCAATATACCCGAAGGTATGTGGAGTACGATCATATACACTCACATATGTGGAACGAGATTTCACCCCCATTATGCAATGCTAGAAAACAATGACATCTCTTATGTTTAACGATGTCGAAACATGTCTCTAGCCTAGACCTCTAAATGTTTGCGTTAATGTTACAAATTCTCCTTAGAGTGATTCAATAATTTTTTCTCTTTATCTTTGATTATGTTTTTGTTTTGGGGCTCACCACTAATGTCACCTAAATATTCTAAAATGCAAATCTAGCATGAGAAACATAATTTTTTTCTATTTCAATGAAAATATAGCTAAGGAAGCGATGAAGCAATCAAGATGCAGCACACAATATGCAACAAACAAGATGCAAGATGTAATTTACCTTTCGATTCAGCCATTCCTATACTAATGCACATTGAAAACCTTAAATGGAAATGTAATCTTTTTTATTTTTACCACACTTAATTTTTGAAATGAAGAAAAATAAGATGCAATTGTTCAATTACTGATTCAATTATACTTTTCAGAATTAGCACTACACATTAATTCATCCAAGAGATTAGTAATAAAATGAAATTATTTTGAAAGTGACCAAATGATAAGAACAAAGAAAAATCAAAACCAATCCTTACCAAAGGAAAAAAACACAAATGAAAACTAGATGGAGGCTCTAGAGAGACCACAATACACTCAAGGCTTAGGGAAGTTCAAATGGAAGTAGGCTGATCAAAGAGAGGCTCAAGGAACAAGGAAGAATTTGTGCAAAAACAAGGACCAATGTTGCTGCAGAAGTGGCACCACTATGTCGCAACACTGGTATAGAGTGCGCCTGGGTGAGGTGAAATGCTCTGTCAGAGGCACTGGGGGAGTGTTGGGCCAGGGAAAGAGGATTCCGACTCAAAAATTACGAAAAAGGCTCAATGAAATCACTTCCTAGGTTTTCTCTTGGTTGGACGATACAAAAAAGGTTTGTCAATGAGGTAATCAAACACGATGGACAAGGAAACTACCAAGGGAATACTTTGTTCCCCAGTATGGTCACCAATTTATTATATGGGATTTACAATTGCAGACAAAGGTGTCTCCCCTGGGCCAGTGGCTAACCTAGAACAATATAGAGATAAGGAACCCAACACTTTCCTTAAAGTAAATAGATGACAGAGTGAGGCCTACCTGGAATCCTTCACACACTTCTCTCCTTCTTTAGCTTGGAAGTTTGAACTACAGATCTGAATGCCAAAATTATAACCTGCACAGTCAGATAACACAAGCCAAGAAACTACGAGATCTATGCAGTATCATCTAAATGATTCATTCAATAGATCAACATGGTATTGAAATATATGAAACAACAACATCATATATAGGAAAACAATTAATTATTTGCATTAATATGAATGGAAGGAGATTACAACCATAAGTAGTAGTTGATCTTGTAGAAGAGCTCCTCTAAGTTGTTGACTTGTCCTTTCCTTATCACAATATGCACCTCCAATAACCCTAAATGCATGAGAAAATAACCACTCATTGCAGCAGCATAAGGACAGAATCACTCTCAAAAAGCCAACCCCCAACCACATAGAATGCTAGGAATATATAGAGAAGTAGGGTAAGTTGGGAGTTCTTATCCAATTACCAATCTAGGGTTTTAGATCCACCTTTTATGCAGGGATATGATCAAAGGATAAGTGGTGAAAACTCCCAAGTAGGGTAGGATAGGATCTAAATGTTTTATCCAAGGTAAGTAGTTAAAACAACTTTTGGAAACTCCTAGAAGGAGAAGCTTCCGGAATCCTGATCATTCTCCTTGATTTATAGAACTAACACATGTGTAAAGGGGAGCAACCTGCTGGTGAAAAACACAGGCCACAATGGAGAAACTTGTAGGTGATCACACCCTAATAGGTATACAGGGAGCATTGGTCCTAAAACTAGCTCAGATGATGCAACTTAGGGTTGAATTTCTGGGGGATGAAGGAAACATGCTTAGGGCTTTGCGCAATATGGTGACAAGGGGGAATACGATGTTGATTGATCCCATTAAGAGGCTTCATTGATCGGATGTGACAAAATGGCCTATGACACAAAGAATTGTGCACGAGTGCTTCACAAGCTTTGGGGACTAAGGATAAGAGATGGCGGAGCCCCAAGTCTACCTACTTTACCATGATGAGAGGTAATAATTAGATGATGCCTCACCATGTTTGTGAAGGAGGATGTGACAGAAGAAATTGAGGTGGGAGGGATGAGCCAAAATAAAAGGGAGCTAGAAAGGATAAACAACAAAATACCAAGGGAGGGAGGAAGGCCCCGAAACTAGGATGAAAGTAGTAAGGGTTGGGCTAGAAAAAGAGGGGGAGATAGCGATATGACCAACTAAACATAGGGAAGAAACAATGGATAGGGGAGAAATCATAGAGATAAAGGCGATAAGTAACCTCCTAGATACATAGGGCCAAGGATGGGGATGGAAGTCTAAAAACAAAAAGAGCTCATAGAGGACAGAGAAGTAGATAGAAAATGTTGCAAATTTGAAATAGAAGTGCAAGGTAAGAGTATGAAAAAGTTGAACCTAAGAGAGAAGGTCTTACAAAGAAGAGTGACGCATAAGAGTAAGAAGAACCTAAAACTGTCAAGATTGATGACAATAATTAGAGCCTTTGTATACATGTGCTCCATGAAACCTCATTGTCAATCCATAGTTGCAAAGCGTAATTGGATCCTACCATGGTTGGTGGATTATTAAAGGGTCTAACGCTTCATGTTCATTTTTTTGTGGACTTATTCCCAATCCTTTGCGTATTGATGATGCTCCGGCCTATATTCTTCCATAATTGAAACATTATGTACTCAAATGTGCAAACCATAACACTAGTGTGTCTTCCCATCCCTTTGTACGCTTCCTCTCTGCGGTGGAGCAATAGACACTACCATACCATCTCTTGTTTTGTCCCTTATCCCTACTCTCTATTATAACTCTACATTATCATCATCATTAGAATAGCATTTTGTGATGGATGGAAACTCTCGTGGACAAATATTAAAATATTATTTATTTATTTAAAAAATGAAGTTTATTTTTGAAATTTATTTTTTTATTGGTTTCTAAGAATGACGAGACTACAAAAACCTTAGTGGACTATTATTAATTTTACATATTTGCGAAAATTAAAAAAAATAAAAATTTGATAAGATTACATTATTGATTAAAGGTTTCAAATTATTACTTATTTATTTATTTATGTTTTCAAGTTTATTATAACTATTTTTTGCAAAACACACACACTCACACACACACACACACACACACACACAAGGTTGTTGTAGAAATATCATATATTCAAGCATTCATTTAAGTGCATAATTTATATCTCTGACGTTAAACTATGGCTTGAAAAACTATCGCAATTGAATATTTTACCTTTGGCGCATAATTAATCTATTTTGTCACTATTTGCCACATTTTTCTCTATTAGGCACCCAACCTCATGCATTTATCTTCTAACATAGTTTGGAATGTTGTCTTTTTTACTTGGTATGCTTGGTAAATATAAATTTTTGTTTTCAAATGCAAGAGTAATATTATAGATGATGAATCTTTACCCCATAAAAAATTGGGAAGTGGTAGAATTTATATCCTCACTCTTAATATGGTAGTTTTGCAAGTTTTCTCAAGATTTCTTGTGCTAAGAGAGTGACTTAGGATGTATGTTAGGTGATAGTTGGTACTAGTAACGCTAAGGGATATACTCAAGAGGGTGGTAAAGAACGAATAAAGTGGCTTTGGATGTATGTTAGGAGACAATTTCTACGAGTAACACTAAGGGAGATACTCAATATGTTGGCTAAGAATGAGTAATGACATTGGTACAACATGAGGCTTTAGTGCTAGTTATTGTTGAGTATATAATGTCTTTCACTATATTACTTTACATGAACAACTCACACTTTGACATGCAATGGAGATGCAATATAGTTACCATGTCTTGGCACAAATATTTGTATACTTATGCATGCCCATTGATCTACTTTCAATTTTGTTTTAGCTTTTGTAGGAGTAAATGTTTAGTAGACTAAGGAGATAAGGGAAATTATCACTAGAGTTAGGAAACTGTTTTGTGTGTTTATAATATTTTAATATATATCATGTTGTTGTCCTCTCTAGCTAATTATTTGACAAAAAAACTATATACTAAGAGTTCATGATTGGAAGCAAAAATAAATTAATCCTCCCCCACTAGTAGGATTGTTACTCCATTGAGATGAGAGGCCCATTCTACAACCACATGTATGAGAGAAATGTGTAATTCTATCCATGGTCAACATGGCACTAACACATGTGCCTTTAAAATAAAATAAAATAAAAAATCTTTAAATTAATAAATAATGTTGGTTATAAAGAAATTTTCCATGTTTGTTTTCATGTAATTAAAACAAAAAAAAATAAAGTTTTTATTATTTATATTTTCATTTTTCAATTGGACACATAAATAAACCATTTTAATATACATGTTAACTAATTTATTTTAATATCGACTTTAAAAAAACATAAACATATATATGAACAAGAACAAAATATTTCAATGTGAAAATATAAAAGTAAGTGAAAGTAATAATGAAATGTAAAAATAAAAATAAAAAAACCTTAATGTCGACAATGTAATCCTTAAATAAAATATCTCAATACTCATGTCAACTAAATTATTTCAATGTCAACAATTTACATGGTTTAAAACTAGCAATTGCACCAAATGTTGCAAAGGAAACGTTGTAAGTTAGTAGCATATGAAAAAAGAGCATAGATGAAGAGTGACGTTATATGTTATGCGATCTAAATGTAGCCCAATTTGCGTAAAAGAGAAATCTTAATGTTGTTGCCACTCGGTAACCTTTAATAATTAGGATCTCTATCTTTGCTTTAGTATGTGAAGATTTAAATGAAAAAAATAAATTTTTTAGATATATAAATGATGGGAGATTGGAAGTGCAAATGTTAACTTTTGCTATTGTTAAATTAATGTTCAGACTTTAATTCAAAAAAGTTTCTTTTATTAATTTAAAAACACAACTCTACTTTTGAAAACATAAGGACAAATCATCAATAGTTTATTCCTCCCCTCATGTTTATGGAACTACTTTGGCAAGTAGGAGTTACATTGTCACTTAGAAAAGATTGATAATATGATCCATAGACATTTTATAAATCCATAAAGTTGAAAAAAATTAACACTTCTAGGTGTTGAGTAAGTTGCCAATGTATAAGAAAGATATTTTAAAACACTTTTAATACCACATGAAACCATACTTCTTGGAACTATACAACTATTGTATCATTATTATACACATTTGACATTTTTTTTTTTTTTAAATGTGTAATAATTAAACTAAATAATTTTGAATTAAAATTTTAGAAACTACGATAATGCCATATCATATAAAGTGTGTTATCTTATTATATGTGTCTATCAGTAATAATTCTCACAATATGTTCATGAGCATGTAGATAGGTTTAATGTTAGTGTTAATTTTAATAAATGACAAAAAAGAAACATGCATTTCTAGCATGGAAAACCAATAATGCTTGGGTTAAATTTGAATTTAGACATCTAATGGATAAGTTAAGATTAATATTAATGGTTCTCTATAGAATTTGAAAGGAGTTATTGTAAAAATAATTGTAGGGTGAAGGTCTTATAGACCCTTACAAACACATACAACATAGCACATTGTAATACACTTATTATTAGAATTATGTTAGTTGAGAATTTCCAGATTCAACATAGGTTTGTTGTCATTCTTCCATCCTTACTATTATGATTTGAGTACCTTATGTTATAATGTTCTGGAAGTCTTAGAGTTTTGCAAGAATAAAATCCCCCAACCAATCCATCAAATCCAATTTTAATATTATTTAGTAGTTAGTCCATCAAATTCAAGCTTAGTTTTTAGATGTTAAATGAGATCCTTCACAATAGAAAACTTTCAAAATTCCCTTGTGTTCCCCCTATTTTTGTACCTGTATGTGATTTCCATGTTTTGTTTCCTTTAGGCCCCATCAAAATTAAGTTTCCAATCTCCAATTCCAAGAGACTCTTAAGTTCCTCTTGTAGGACATAGAGCCTAGTCTTTAATGGACAATCAATTGCTAATTTTTATATTAAAATTTACATATGCATTCATTTGTTTATAATGGCCCAGTTATTAGTTTTCATTTAGTTTTATTTGGGTTTCAGTTGTATGCCAAATCATGCATTTAAGGTTACGTTTAAAACATAAAGTCCATTTAATTGAAGTTAAACAAAGTCGTTCCAAACTATTTTCTAAGAAAATGGACGGGTAAAAGATTTTATAAGCTAACGTATGGTTTAGAACCATCTTAGATGAGATTCTGCACACTAGAGACATTCTTGTCTTAGCATTATTGAAATGAGAATTAATTTATTTACCGTATTTTGTGAATAAATCCATGTTCCAAATCTATTTTTTTAAACAAACTTCTAAGCGAGGCTATTTCTTATATCCAAGTAAGCAACCTTATTTCACACAGTCAAGACGAGAGAAACATAGTGTTTGATTTAAGAAAGAATGGAAGATGGATTTCCAGAATCATCTATATCGTTTTCTTAAACTTGGAGAACTTATCACTTACAAAATGATATAAATTACAAATAATCTACAAAAGAAAATAACTTGAAAAGAGTAAATAATCTATATTATTTATGTCTGGATGAGTGCTTATAGTTAGGTAGAACCTATGAATCATTTGAAATAATGGTGATCCATATATTTTTACTTCATTGATGCATTTAGAATCGCATATAAAAGTGCATGTAACCATAAAATGCATACACATAACATAAATGGAAATGAAAGGCAATCATCATAAATAATTCACAACAGGTTGACAACGTAGTTCACCCAGTGTGGGCTACATCTCTGAGCTCTTCTCAATGTGGGGAGGCCACTTTCATTAATCTTCAACAAAAATCAAATTACATGCATGTGTGAAAGGAACCTTATACCTCCATTTCTAGGGATGGCCTGAAAATGCACACCTCTGCTAAATAAATGGATTGCACCATTGACTCCCTGGGGCGAAATTGTGTACAATGACTATAACCTTGACCCCTTTCTGACACCGTCAGACTATGGACCCTCGGGAATCTCAAAGATTCCCCAAAAACTCTTTCTCGTCGGTTGACTGGAGTTATGTTTCTCATATGACAAATCTGACTTCACGACTGCACTCGTGAAAACTCGAGTAATTTGAGTATAAAGTCGGCATGGTTCTAAAACAATAAAAAAAGGCCCTTAGGGAATCTTTTAGATTCCTCAAGATCCCTCAAAGATTACTCTTTGCAAGTTGACTGTGCTCAGAATAGAAAACTTATCGTGCCATCAGACTCTTGGAAAATTTTAGTTCATTTGAGTAAAAAGTTTGTATGATTCTGTCATCGTGAAAATTTGGCCCCTAGGGAATCTTTTATATTCTCTGCATAATCCCTATGTCAGGGCTCCAATACCTCGATTTACATGTCAAATCAAGGCCACCCCTTGGTATATGTGAATTCTCCTTCACTTATCCCCCCATCAGTTGAATGGAAAAAAGTGAAGGATTTTTTCTATATAAAATGTGGGCAGATTTTTTTAATGTAAGGCCCATTGAGCCATTGGTGGAAAGTTGTACTTGGTGGGTGGAGGTCTCGAGGTCAAACTAGTGGGCCTCCCCCATATAACATTTGATTGGTGCACTCTCACCGAAAAAATTAAAGAAGCGACAAATTTGCTTATTCCGACCGCCAGATTCCGTCACTGATAAGTGCCAAATTGATGCCTCGTTAGTGGACGCCAAATTTAGTGGCTTCCACCAAATTTAGGTGGACCTTCAATTTTAGCAAACCTCCAAATTTAGTTGGTGATCCTACCAAATTTAGCCAATGGGCCTAGTTTTACCAAAACTTTGACTGACCATAAATTTCACATACGGACTCAGATTGAGGTGTCGTTTGTACTATTGGAAGTCTTGTGACGAGCTCTTCGATATGAATCTAGGATCACTTCAATCCATCAACTTTTTTTTATCTTTTAATGAGCCCTCCTGGATCTTTGAGTGTCTCTGGAGCCACATGGATCATTACTCCCCACTAAGGAGTTGTTGGTCCTCCAAAAGCATGAACACATTCTGCAATTTTCATGTGCCATTATCAAGTCACACTTTCAACATCTGCATTCCATGCAAACCCGTGGTACATTCTTTGCAAACTACATACAAGACCAAATATGACTCAAACAAACCCATACTTTCCAAGATTTTATAACACACACTCTTTGGGCAAGTTTACATCATAATAGAAACCAATACCCTAGCTATCAACACATTTCCAAAAACATCATCATTTCTTTAATAAGAGATGGAAAACACATCATCACTTTTACATTTATATCACAACACATGATTTACAAAATGTGACTATGATAAGCTACTATATCTAGTAAATCAATCTCTCACTCATCAAAGTGAACGGGTCATCTCCCTATGGAAGATTCACTTGTTGAACATATTCACTAGGTGGTTCCTTCATAGGTGCTTTTTGGGCATGGAGTAATTGACATGTGGATTTTTGGTGTTTATCCTCATTGTAGTGACTACAATGATTCTCTTGCCTCCAAAATTTATGGATCGTCTTGGAACACTTATTCCTGGTGCACCTTTGATAAGCTCCCGTGGAATCCTCACTATCATTGGAATATGATGAAGTGCTCCCATCATCTATCGTTGGTTTGTCACTGGTTGTCTTGGATAATTCTCCAACCTCCTTTTGAACATATCCAACCCCTACATAATGAGGCAATTCCTCCACTTCGATGGGATTCATAATGCCTTGACCATTAATGTCGAGGCTCTTTCCTTGATACCCCATTTTCTTCAAAAATTTTGATTTAATTCCTATAGTATGTTTCTCAGAAGTAGTGAAATCATCGTCATAAAAAGAACTTGAAATTGAAGAATCACATTTTACCTCAGGTTTGTTATTCTGTAACTTTTCCAAGGCCTCCTCCTTAGCTTGTAACTGTGGTTGCAACCTTTGTTTCTCCTCCTTTCATTTTTATAGGAGTCTCCTTAGTTCCGCATTTTTTGCCTAAATGATTTGGTTGATCTCTTCAAGTTCTTGGAGCCATGCAAAATTTGGTGCCCTCTTCATTTTTGGCACAACATCTACTGAAATTTTTATCTCATCGCTTGAATCAGAACCCAAGTCGATAGGTCCATCTTCTCCAATCCCAAGAGTTGCAATCTTCATTTCATGACTTGAGTCTGATCCTAGGTCAATTTATCTAACACCTGCAAATCTTGGAGCTTTGATCTTCTCATCATCTTCTTATTCGTATTCTTGGTCTTGTTACACAGTTGCAATTGTCTTCTGCTTCCCTTTTATGTTATTCCTATTTGGCCTCAATTTCGGATGTAGTTTCCAACAATGTTCCTCATCATGCCCTTCTTTCTCATAATGATTACAAGAGGGATTTGATTTATTTCTCTTAGTTTTTTTTTCCTCTTTGGGAAGTCTTCTTGCTCATGTTTTCCCCTACTTTCAAGATATACAACCTTCACACTAGCTTCATCAAGAGTTTTAGGTTCAAATAATAACAATGAATGATGCAAATAAATATTCAAAGAGACAATATATTTCATTAGCGTATCAAAAGTGTCTATTGAAAAATTCAATGCTAATTCTTGTTTCCTAAAATATTCTATAAAATTCTGAACATTTTGACCTTTAATTTGTTTCAAATATTGTGATTCCATCATGGATTTATGTCTATAAACCAATGGGTAAACTCTCCTCTTAAAGCAGAAATGAAATCAAACGAAGATGAAAGAAGTTTATGACTACTCTTACCACATTTCTTCAATTTTTACTTCCCACAAAACAAGAGTAGTGTCACTCAGTCGAAGGGATGCTAGCTGGATCTTGGATTCATCCTCTCTGATTCGTTGTATGCGGCAATACACTTTAAGCTACCTGGTACAATTATCTAGATTTTCCGCAGTAGATTCTCCACTAAACATAGGAAAATCAAACTTGACATCCAACTTAAAAAATGGCTTTTTAGATGCATTCCTATGATTCTTGTTCGAATGATGAGAAGAGGAAGAATAAGAGCTTTCAGCGGAGGACGGAGAGAGAGGGGGCTCTTCTCCTCCGCCTTCATGATTTATCGAGGCATTGATTGATAGATGAATGCCTAGGATCAAAGGATGAAAATAGTAAGGTTTGGATCAAAACAAGAGGGGGAGCTATCAATATGACCAACTAATAAAAGGGACGAAACAATATATGGGGGGGAAACCACAGAGATACAGGTGAGAAGTAGCCCCACAAATACATAGGATCGAGGAAGTGGATGGAGGTATAGAAACCAAAAGAACTCATAGCGGATAGAGAAGTAGACATTAAATTTTGTAGTTTCGAAATAGAATTACAAGGTAAGAGCAAGAAAAATATGAACCTGAGAGAGAAGATCCCGTGGAGAGGAGTGACACACAGAAGTGAGAAGAACTAGAAATATCAAGATGGATGGTGATAATTAGATCCTTTGTCTGCATGCTCTCCATGAAATGGTGATAAAAATATAGAGTTTCAAAGATTGATTGTATCTTGCCATGGATGGTGGATTATAAATGGATTTAAACACTTCCTCTTCACTGTGTTTTGGCCTTGTCCCCATTCCTCTATATAATGATCATACTTAGGCCTATATTCTTCCATAATTGAAACACAGTGCCCTTGAAAGTGCAAACCATAACACTAGTGTACTTTCACAACTATTTGCATGATTCCTATCTATGTTGGTGCAACAACACTAACTTACCATACTTTTTTGTCCTTTGGAGTAGTGGGATAGCCATGTAGGTTTCCATGTGGAGGTAGCCTGCTCTTCCCTATAACTTTGCGTTATCATCACTTCTTTTTTTTTCAAGTTTATTGTAACTATATTTTGTAATATATATAGTGTTACTATAGAAATATCATATATTCAAGCATTCATTTAAACGTATAATTTAGATCTCCTATGTTAAACCATTGACTTGAAAAATAATTGCTATTGAATATTTTACCTTTGCACATATTCAATCTAATTTTCACTATTTGCCACCTTTTTCTCCACCCAAACTCATTGCTTTAAACTTCTAACATAGTTTGGAATGTTGGCATTTTTTTGGATTGTGATTTGAGTAAGAGGAAGATATATACCTTTTTTATTCTTGGCAAACATAAATTCTTGCTTTCCAGTGCAAGTGTTATATTATAAATAATGAATCTTTACCTCATAAAATAGTGGTAAGTAGTAGAATTTCTATATTCACTCTTAATATGGTAGTTTTGCAAGTTTTTCTCAAGTTTTGTTGTGCTAAGAGAGTGACCTAGGATGGATGTTAGGTGACAGTTGGTACTAGTAACACTAGGGATATACTCAAGAGGATGGTAAAGAATGAAGAGAGTGACTTAGGATGTATGTTAGGTGATAGTTTCTATTAGTAATGCTAAGAGAGATACTCAAGTGTTTGGTAAAGAATGAGTAAAGACATTGATACACCATGAGGCTTGAGTCATTATTGAGTATATATTGTCTTTCACTTTATTATTTTACATGGACAAAACACTTTGGCATGCAATATATTTAACATGTCTTGGCACAATCCTTTGTACGCTTATGTATGCCCATTGATCAACCTTAAGGTTTTCTCTATCTCTTATAGGAGTAAATGTTGAGTAGACTAGGGAGATAAGGGAAATTATCTCTAGATTTTGTTAACTTTATGTGTGTTGATAATATTTTAATATACCTTGTGTTGTTTTCCACTCTAGCCAATTGTTTGGCAAACAAACTGTACAATAAGAGTTCATGGTTGCAATCTAAAAGCTATACAATGGATAGACAATAAAAATGATAAGGCTAGAAAATGTTATGGCTCCCTTGTGTATCTCTCTCACTAGTGGGATTGTTACTTCATTATAGCTTAGTTTGTGGCTTGCTCTGCTCCTTCTTCTTATGTCTTTATTTCTTCTCTCATATGGCTTTTGACTATGTTCCTATAGCATGTTTCTCTCCGTAATTGTAATGCATTCTCTCTAATGACAAACCAATAGATGGAAATTTCTATGAACTGCCCTCATTTTTGGAATAAAACTTAACTTGAAACCTAGTCTAGTCACAAGCATGAAATGATCCCATACTCATTACAATGTTATATCTTGCATGTAGGATAGGTTAAAATGCCCCTTATTTCATCTGTTTTCTCTCTTAATATTCCATTGATCGTAATCCACCATGGTCTTATTGTTATGATAACTACAAGAAATAATAAATATAAATGGCCATAACCCTACAAGAGAACCACCTATCATAACTATAAAATATGACCACTGGTCATAAAACAAAAATAAATAAGATTAAAGAAAATGAGCCTCCATTAACGATGTTTCTTTGTACTATTGGATTTATGTTTTATAATATTGGATTATTAATCTATTGGAGAAGAAACAATAAATAGAAGCGGCCATAACCATAAAAGAGGACCACCTATGATTAAAAAAGAAAAAAGAAAAAGAAGAAGATTAAAGAAAATGAACATCCATTAGTGACATTTCTTTGCAATATTGGATTTCTTACTCCAATATAACAACTTATTTTTGTATTATTAACTATATGTTAAAAAATCAAATAACATTCAATGAAATAGGTGAGAATGAACATCCAATACTGTAATTTATGTGTGATATTGGATTTCATACTCTTTTAGCAATTTCGTTTTGTGCTATTAACTATATATTAAGAAATCAAATAAAAATAACTGAATTGTGTTTTAAGAAATCAAATAAAATTCAGTGAATTGTGTTTCAATTAAAGTTAAAATGAACATCCATTAACATTTTTGGGTAACATTAAATTTATTGATTCCTTGATAATTGCGTTTTGGATTATTGACTATATGGTGAAAGATGAAATACAATTAAATTTACAATTTACTATGGAAATAATATAATAAAGGATGTACTGAGAAACCAAAAGATAAAACGTAGCCCAAACCCTACTAACAATGTTCCATTATGGACCAAGAAAAATAAAAATAAATTTGTTTATAGTAATACATATAACACGTATCCACATTTTGTCGTTTCCCGTGACAAAAGTGAAAGGTAGGTTTAGATAAATATTTGTGATATTGGAACTTTTAATTATTTGGAATATTTCAATCAAGAAACCTTCAGGAATGTTCCAAGTAAGAAACTTGTTGTTACATGTTTTGATTATGAGTGGTAATCCCCACCTTACTAGTTTTTTTGGGCTTATAAAATAACATTCAATACTGGTTGAGATATCGCACGCTCTTTCCACCCATAGTGCGATACACGTTTGGCCAAAAGGGGCAAGGTGTTGACTGCGACTTCTTCCTTCCAGTTTTCAGTAATCACCTCATCTATTCATCTTATTCATTGTCTTAGTTGTTCATCTTATTTTCATTGTCTCAGCCTATCAATCCATCCATTAATCAATGGAAAAGCTACCTACCACACGGCAACAGAAGGGTGATGCTTCATCGTCATCTGCATCCACCTCTTATCCCTGATATGATTTTTTCATCAATCATCTACAACATTTTTCTTGTGCCATTGTCATGGAACGAATTAGAATATTTTTCTCTGGGTACGAGAATTTTACATTCCCTTTGTTGGGTGAGCAAGGGAAGTGTGGGTTGAAGATCTCTCATCTTAGCGACTCCACTGTTTGAATCTTATTGTAAACACTCTAGCTACTCCACTGTCTATAGCCTTATTGGTCATTCTGGCTTTCAAGAGGCCTCATACTCGCTCTGATTCTAAACACTAGAAAACTTCCCCTACATTTGAACTTGAGATCACTCACCTAAAAGGGTTTTAAAAATGGTCATTCATGCGTTCTTGGGCAACAAATTTTCCCCATTGGATTTTTCTTTTGTTTCTAGTTATCCCCGTCATGTCCCCTCAGTTCATGAAAGGTATACCTATTTGTCTAGTTTCAGTGTAAACACAGATAGAGGGTTGGACCAACACCTTAAGGATTTTCATGAATGCATGGAACAACTTGGTATTTGTTTTGAAGATGTGAAAATGAAATTGTTCATGTATTCTTTAGAGGGAGATGCTAGACTTTGGTATGAAATAATACCCCGTGGCAACATTTCTTCCTTAAAGAGATTTCACATAGCATTCAATCATTTTTCCAAAATATTATATCCAACAAGTGCTATGTTTGAATATTTTTGTGCACATTTTAATGTTGAAAATATTTATGAGGTTAATGATCCTGCTGAAGATGTTTGTGGGGCTCAAATCCAAGAAAAATTATACTTGCATCAA
The DNA here is from genome assembly GCA_031772625.1 of Pinus tabuliformis. NCBI lineage: Eukaryota > Viridiplantae > Streptophyta > Pinopsida > Pinales > Pinaceae > Pinus > Pinus tabuliformis. Next base: position 1,766,742,791 of record CM062816.1, read on the forward strand.
GAAGCACTACCTAAAAATCAAGAAAGGGAAGAAGGAGACATTATCAAGTTGAAAATAAACCCTTAGAGATCTTATTCTACCAAATTTGATTATTCATCTTCTTACAATTTGTATGACTTCAATGGGATGTTGAGCAATTCAGGATTGCAACAATCCCAGTCATGGGAAGATGCACAAAAAGAGGAGGCCCACCAGGAGGTCAACAAATAGGTTCCAGTTCACGATTCACATCCTTTAAATGGAGAAAAAGTTCAAGAAGCTAGTATTGAAGTCGATAAAGATTCTCTAATCTATGATTCACATTATTCATAGGAGGATGAGATGGTTGTAGATTGTCAAAGGGATTTGTTACAAACAAGTGGGAGAATATTACCAACAACAAATCCTTCAAGAGGAGCCCAAAGTTGAAGAGCCAAGCAATGTTTGTGGCTGCCTGTTGTAGAAAGATTCTTGTTGGGAAATGGTTCAAGAGAGGGAGACAACCACAAATTTTTCTCGTCAGTTCTATGACCTAGTAGCTGAATACATGACAACATTCTTTGGTCAGCAATAGATGTTGTTTCTTGGGTATGTATCAAGTATTTTGTTTGAATGTTTTTCATGGTGCATGCTTGTTTCGATTTTTAAATCTCAGCAACATGGAGGAATTAGGTCCAACACCCAAATGCTGACCTGGTATCATTGGAAGGTTGATCTCATTTGGGTGAATTGAGCCCTATGCATAAGTAGGAGTTGTATATAAATAAGCTAACTAGGTGACCATTTAATTTCCAGTTGTTAGAATTTGTATTTATACATTTTATTTTTTATGAGTAGTGGAATCCCAACGTATAAATTTCCAGGAAGGTTTTATATTTTTACAAGTTCATTATATTTTTGACTCCATGCCTAATGGTGAAGGCTACTAGTCTGCAAGTTCTTAGCACCTTGTCAGCAAGGCACTGTCCCTAATTGGAGTCAATGTTGTCACTTACTAAAAAATTGTTTGAGCGGTGCCAAATAATGTCAAAAGAGTACAAGAGAGTAGAGAATTTTGTAGTCATCTTCCAAGCCACAGAAGGACTCAAAGCCTACATTGAACCCTCTCCATTGGAAAGTTTTTTGAACAAGACTTCCAACTATATGTGGAAGTCCAAAATGGACTCCTAGATCAAAAGATATGGTCTTCTAAAGTTTCAAGGATTGAAGCCTTGGGAAGGCATATCAGAGTATGTGTGATTTCATATCAAAGGTCCTAACACATTGGCGATCGCATATCAGAGGACCCGGCATATTAGTAATCACATATCGAAGGTCTAGCAACATCGAAGGTCCAACGACACTAGGCATATGGACAATCGGAGAATTAGAAATTCTTCAGGTGACAACCTTTAAAAAGTTGTGATATTGTTAAAAGTTCTAATAACACTAAAAGCCGCCAAGAAGTGTCGATAAGAATTAACAAAGGATTTTATCGCAAAACCAAAGTTGGACGGACCGTTTTCTCTCCTCTAGTAGGACATTGGGCAACATATGAATGGTTTTGATAAGCTACATGTAGCAACATATGTGTAACAACCTTGGTGAAAATTCCATGTAAAAATATATAAATACCATGGATGATGGGACACATATTCCAAGCTGAATGGTGGGCAAGACATCCTAGGGGGTGTTCATTTGGTTGTTTATGGCTAAGGAAATTGGAAAAGGCAATGCCTAAGGCATTAAAGAGGCAAAAAGGTATTTTGGCACATTTGTTTATGAAAATAATGGAAATTAGGAGAAAAGGAAGGTGATAGGTCACATTTTGCATGTGAGGAGGAAATTGAAGGAAAATAATGGAAAATGAAGAAAATAGAGGCCTCATTAATAAAAAGGCTTATGAGGATCAGTGGGAAAGACTTGGTCAGTTCAGTTTTGGAGCATTCTCGTTATTCTCTCTCTCTCATACTCTTGGATACTTAGAGTTTTCTTGGAGCACTCTTGGAGGGTGTGACATACTTGGATTCTTGGAGCAAGAAGGCAAAGGAAGAGAAGGAAAGTGCAAGAAGGCATCAACATCAGCAACTACACCAAATTTTCTTGCAGGTATCGAGTTTCATGTATGATTTCTTCACTAGTTTTGGCATGCATGGCACATGCATGTGGTTTCTTGGTTATGATTTTTCATTGGCATGGAGGATGGTCAGGATTGACAGTGGATTTCCTAGCCTTGCCATTTCCTGGATAGGCATGGTGATTGTGGGTTTACTTTCATTGCTTTGTTTCGGTTGGTTCTCATTTTTGCATAGCTTGGGTTGAGTTACTAGTCCTAGAAGCCCTGGTTGAACAAACACTCTGGAAGCCCTGTAATAGCTTGGGTTGAGTTACTAGTACTGGAAGCCCTGGTTGGACAAACTTTCTGGAAGCCCTTGGCAGGTTGAGTTACTAGTTCTGGAAGCCTTGGTTGGACAAATGCTCTAGAAGCCCTGTATAAGATGTGGGTTGAGTTACTAGTTCTGGAAGCCTTGGTTGGAAAAACACTCTAGAAGCTCTGGAAGGCTTGGCTGGAGACCAATCTGATGATGGTTTTTGGTGATGTCCCACTATGAGGTGGAATCATTGTTTGATGGGTTGCTGTGGGTGGCCTCTGGAAGCCTTGGATGAGTTTTGCTTAATGTGTTCTATGAGATCCCACATTCATGCTTGGAATATGGCACGGGGGTGATTGGCTGAAGAGAGACTTGGCTCAGCTAATCTATGGTCGGGGGGAACATGGTAGTCCCATCACCGGTTGGTTCATTGCATTATTAATGAAAAAATCATTCCCTTGATTTTCATGCACAAATGTACTAACATATATATGTATTTTGATGGCTGATATGTTTACTGTATTTTTGTTCCTATTATGTCTTTTATATGCACATTTAACCCAGAGGGTGTTACAATATGATTGGTTTTGATAAAGTTACAATGGCATCCGATGTCAGCATGACGTGGTAGTACGACAGGACACATGGAAGGCAGTTTTGGAATTTTGAGGGGCCTTGGGGGAAAATACGGGTGACACATGTCACCACTTAGGAAGTGTCACGTGGCGTGATGATTCCATATCAGAGGTCGGAAAATGTCGGCACTTTGTAATAGTTAGCAATTGAAAATGTGTCGATAAGGGGCTTTGATATTAGGGTTGGTACATGGTCGAGAAGAACTTATGGAACCAAGGGTACTAAGATCTTAACAAAGGAAAAAGGGTCACCGAGTAGGAAAAAAATTCCCTAGCACCTTAAGCCTAAGCCTCCAGTCACCACACCCAGTCCCATGGAGGAAAATACAAAGGGGCTAAACAAAAGGGGCCAAGGACATCGATTGTTTGTTTTTGTAATGTCTACAAGAATAAAATTCCCCAATGGGTAAAAGCTCTCATATAACACTATTGCAATAATACAAGATATATTTGGCTCTGATAGCGTAATATTGAGAGTTATAAGATGGATGAGTCGACAGATGTGATTCTGTGACACCACTAAGGCCACCACAACTGATCACTCCCAGCTCTAGAAAGTAGGAAATTCAAGTTGTTAAGGGGAAAACGACAGGAGAACTAGCTAAATAGCCAAAGAGTAACATTGTGGCATAGACGTGGCTTGATCAGAGACCATCACAGGAATGGAAGGGAGATATTTTCCTCAACCGTCATTCAATTTTCCTTATTTCTTTTATTTTGTAATTTCTGCATTTTAAAGAAAATAATCAAATCATTTGTAATGATTTGGGAAATAAACCTTCACACGTCGAGACAACGAGTCGATCAGACAACTAGAGCTTGATTGAGATATTTTGTAACTACTTTCAAAGCTCCCCCTCTCCTTATAAAAAGAGGGGAGAAACACTTAACAGAGGTTCTGGAATTCTGCACCCAAGAGGCCTGAATTTTGTGGTTCCACTTTGGTACAATTTACTTGTTCATAAGGTCTTAGAGTTGATACAATTGCTAAATGTAATGGACTGGTGATTTGGACTCCATCTTCAAGGATTAATGAAATTGTTTTGTTGATTCCAATTAAAGAAATGTGCAGTATGTTTCCCCTTTTTTTATCACTTCATGTATGTCTTTCCTCCTCTGAAATAGTGTAATGAAGTTGTTGGTATCACTTGCCTTATGGTTGTATGTTTTCTGCTAAGTAGTAAAAAGTACCTATTTGTGTTATTTAATAGCCTACAGTACCTGTATGTGCACATATTTACTTATTGTTATTTGGTGAAAAATGTATTCATGAGGCATAGAGTATGAGACCTTAATTCGTGCTCCACTCTTTCTGCATTTTCATCTCCTCACTCTTCCATATTTTTGCTGGATATTATTGCTTAAGATTCTGTGTTCTATCTAGCCTTCTGCACCAATTCCCCTCCTTTCCTTCCACTTATTCATTTATACTACAACAACAATGTTAATATGATTATTGTTGTGTGTCAGCCACCAAAACTAAGTTTTTTCTCTTTGAGATTAGCCATATTTACCCTCTAAGTATTTATATCTATGTGTTTTCTTGACTTTACCTTGATGAAGGGTTATTGAACCAATCCTTGAATTATCCCTTTTACAATTATGTGACATATGGAGTGCAGCAGAAAGCTCTTAGACAATCTTCAAAAGAACTCCTCTTGAATGCCCTAAGCACTGGTCTTCTATCAACCCAGAGGCTATCTCTAGGAGGCTTCTATATCTTTTGAAGCAATTGTGTAACAGGGGATAGAAAAAGCTACAACAGGGAGCCCAATGTCAAAAACACCTTCGTTATCCATCTCGACAAGAGCCTTTGTGAACATGGATTGTGGGTGTTTCTTGATAAGCTTGAACTAGAGGTTGGACACAACAATGAGTCTCAAATCAAATCCGTTATTTAGGTGGCTTCTGTCGGCATAACCATTTTTTCTCTGACTTATGAGGAATCGACATGGTGCCTCAATGAACTAGTTCTTGTGCTCAAGTCCGAGGATCCCATTATTTTGAAATTTTTGAGTCGAGAGGATCATTGAACCAAGAGATTCATTCTACAACCTAATATGAAGGAGATGTGTAAGTTTGACTATCTGTTCGTTCCTCTTTAAAATAAAAATAAAAGTTAAAAATTATGTTCTAAATAGAAAAATAATGTCAACTATATATATATATATATATATATATATATATATATATATATATATTGTAAAGTAATTAGAAGTAAAAGAAATGTGTAAGTAAAATGTTTAAATCTTGTAAATTGGTTATTGATAAAATATTTTAATACAAATTAATATTGACATATACTTAAAAATATGTTAATAATAAAAAACCATTTTAATTAGCATCATAAAATGTCTCGATGTACATGTTATGTAAAATATTTTAATGTTAATTGCGTATACATTATATGTCATTTAAAAAAATATGTATATATCATGAAAATTTTAAGATTTTATAGTTAAAATGTTTATTTGATCTTGTATATACTCTATTTAGCATTCAAAAATACAATTTATATAATGAAAAATAAAACATTGTATTTTACACTCTAAAGAAGTTTACATGTGAAGAAATTTGATCCCTCTCGGCTCATGTCCTTATCCTATACGCACTCTAAATTGGTTGGCACACCTGAAAAATACACAGTTCCTTCGTTTCTCTTCAATCACGTACACATACACACATTGTACATCACAATGCATACATCCACACATGACATACAACACCATACCATACATACGCCCATGTAAAGCATACAACACCACACAATACATACACCTACACCCAATGTATAACACAACTCGTACACCTACACCCGATGTACAACACACCACATACACCTGCACCCAATGTACACACAACACATACACCTACACCCAGTGTACAACCCAACACATACACCTATGCGTGGTGTACACACAACACATACACCTACACCGAGTGTACAACAACACATACACCTACATCCAGTGTACAACACAACACAATAAATATATGTACACAAAGTACAACATAATGAATACACATGTCACGATGCCACAACTTCACAATGTACATACATAGTACCACATGTACACAACTTAACATGTACAACATGCACATAATACACCATGTACACCAGTACCACATATACAACATGTACACAGTACCACCTATACACAACACCACTTGCATAACATGTACACAACATCACATGTACATGGCACCACCTGCACAACGTGTACACAACGCCACATGTACACTGCATCACTTGTATAATGTGTACACAATGCTAGACATACATAACACCACATGTACACAACAACATATGCACAATATGTACACAACACCACATGTACACAACAAATATGTACGACATGTACACAACACCACTAACACACAAAACCCTATGTACAACATGTACACGATACCATATGCTCACAACACCACTTGTACAATCATGCACACAACACCATATGTACATAGAACCACATGTACAACATGCACACAACACCATATGCACATAGCACTGCATATACAACATGTACACAGCACCATATGTATGCAACATTGCATATACAACATGTGCACAACACAATATGCACACAACACCGCATATCCATCATGCGCACAATACAATATGTACACAACACTGCATATCTAACATGTACATAGCACCATCTGTACCCAACACTACATATGCAATAGTCACACAACATTATTTGTACCACACTATACCTAACGTTGCATAAACAACATGTACACACACTATATAAACACCACACCGCATACGCAAAACGTCACATATGCAACATGTACAAAATATACAACATATGCACAATCATAGTACCACACCTCCAAAACCACACTGTTTCTACCAAGCAACCTTCTTTCATTGTCTCTCCATCTTTTTCCTAGCATGTCGCAACCCACACTGCTTTCATTTCACTGATGTATCCCTCGATATAGCATGTCCATAACAAAGACATAATATAACCACATAATATCAACTCATAACCACATGAAATTGACCTTATAGATCTTTCATGACTACTCTCCCCACTTGATTCCCCATAAGACCAGGAACCTCGTCATGTCATTCCTAACGTCCCTGGCATGCAACAACATACATACATACATACATATACATATAAATATTAGTATTAATAATCAAGATCCATGATGACCGTGTCAAACATGACATACATACATACATGTATACACATATAGACAACATAATCATGATCACAACATAATTACTAGATACCATAAGGTCAAGGTTAAGAGAACTCCCTTTATGCATGCAACACATGCACAACATCGAGAAAAACAATTCCCAACATAGCCAAGGCATATGACGCCTCAAATCCATTCACCTCACCTTTCTAGATTACCTTTCCCATGCATGTCCTGCCATCGTCCATTTACACTAATGGACCCAACTAGTCCAACTAGTTGTCATACTCTTTCCTTCAACTACCCTTATACATGCACTGAGATTCATCCAGGTCTTACCTTACCTGTCGAGTACCACACAACTCTCCTGGAGCTCCATTAACTTCCTCCTTCCCCAACCAATTCCAAGACTCTCAAAACAATAAAGGGAAGACCGAGAAGCAAACAAGAGGAAAACCAAAAACAATATGACATGATAAACAAAGTGGCATGGCCATGCACATGACACAAACAAAAAGACAATCAAGCACACAGAGTCACTAAAAGACCAAAAGCACAAAACTGACAAAAGACATCATGACTCAATCCCCATGGTCCCTAATCCTTCTAAGGGAAAGTTCAACCTGAGCTTTCTTCAATAATTCATGGCAGTCTCCTTGTCATGCAATCCCCTGCATCATATTGCCATCAGCACATAACTATCAGTGCATAAATAAACATAGCAATACACTAGTTACCTTACCTTGTTGTGCAAAACATGTTGCTTTCAACTGAACACATCCATGCCATCTTTCAAGGGAATCCAATTCCCTTGAAAGATCCACTTGTAACTAGAGACTAGCTAATATACCTATCAAGTACATGTTCATGAATCTAGCATATATCCACATAATGTCAGACAAGATTAAGGTTAAGAAGACTTCCTATATGCAAAGCACTCATTCGTTTACAATTAGGGTTTCCAAACATAGCCAAAGGAATTCTTGTCCAATTCCTTTATGTTACATTTTTACCCAATTGTAATTGAGGCTTACTATGTGCTATCACATCACCCAACTATTAGTTATTTAAACACATCAATTGTTACCTTGTTAGACTAATACCAAGCATGTTTCCTACAACTCTTTACATATATCAACCACATGTTCGAAATAACAAGAAAAACATATTTGTCAATTTGAAATCAACCTTTACAAATACTAACAATCATGTCATAATCCATAGTCAACAACCAACTCACATTCATCAGTCATAATACATAATGCTACAATTATCACCTACTACACTCAAGTACATATCAACTATTTCAAAATATATGTGTTAGTAAAACCATCTTAAAACAAAATCATTTGAACACATACTCATATTATACAAGTCATCAAACATTCAACCAACTATAAACGTATCATGTTAGATAAATCAACTAGACAACATAATAGACACCAAATACTCAAATATCAAATAGACGATATAATCAAATAGTCAAGCACCAAATATATGACATAAGGAAATTCATACCTTAATGTATCTGAGGGGAGGTTATCTTGTCTACACAATCAATCTAGATTAGCATGATATAACTCCACGACATATCAACTCAAACATAAATAAGGTCACGATATCCATAATAGCCACTAGCTAACATGTTCACACCATAAACTCATAAACAATTATCATTCATACATAATAATCACATATGCACAGTCAGTCTAGATTATTGTGACATAATATCACAACATATTAACTCATACCTGAATGTCATAACCCTAACCATTTGCATAGACCAATCCGACTTAGTATGATACATATAACATCAAGACCTTAAATGCAATAACCCTAATCATCAAGTTAAGTGCATATAACAACAAAAAGTTATATATCATGCTCATTAACAACATATAATATAATCACCAAGTTATCTAACCTAAAACAACAATAGCAATGCATACAACCACAAGTTACTAGCATTCATGACTATCCGACACATGTGCATATGATTACACTAATCAACTAGCATCTATCATACTTGTAACCATAATATCAATAGAATGAAACACATACACATAGCCATAATGCATATAACAATCCTTAACCTACATACCTGCATGACTAACATACAACCTGTAGGACGACATGCTCTTGCCTCGAGGTCCAGTGTTTCAACTTCACTTTGATGATCTACATCTCCTACTATATCTCAGCCAACACATTAGCATTATAACATACCAATAACATCATGATGACCTAATTGTATACAATGAATTCACAATACATGTCTAACCTACCATACATGCATAACCATAACCATAACGATGCATGTATAACAACATATAAACACTGATATGCATAGCAAATGCATATACAACCCTACACTCTTGATGACACATCCCATAACAACATCATCAACCTTCACCTAGCAATATTACTACCACCATGATCAACACCATGCAAATGAAACAAGCACATGGACTACAAGCATAAGGAACACATATGCAATCGACATGAATGCATTACCAACAAAAAACCCATCCAGTCAGGGTGAACCATGCTCTGATACCACTCTGCAACACCCTCCTCCCACATCTACCCAAGTAACCAGCCAACTGGGGTAAAGAAGTGACGAGAGGCTACTATGATTGGATTCATCCTAGGTGACATTAAGGAAATGGAATCGACGGAAACACATCATACATAACTTCAACATCAAGTACAGGACCCCTACAAACCACCCCAACACTTATGGTAACCAACCCCTATGTCCCACTGAGGTTTTAGGCCTCTTGACCTCTAGACGCTCCCATGCTATGGGCCTGACAACGTCTGGAAGGCTTTGGACGTTGTCATGACAAGGAATTCCAATGTCTAGGGACTATTTTTCTCAGTGTTGTGCCAGCGTCCTCGAGATTTGAGCCACTTTTTTAGGCCTAGAGCCCAGGTCACTGCCCAGAATTGAATGACACCTTAAGAACATAAAGATAACAATGATGCAAATGCAAATACTTGAACAAGCCCTTAACTGGACCCCTACTATCCATGACAGGCATTTCATAAAAAATATCACAAACATGTAATCTACAGGTGTAAACAACATATCTAAGCATAAGGGTCTCATACTCATCTTCCACCCGACTATAGAATGGCTGAGCCAAATATCTCTTCAGCCATTCACTCATGTGCCATATTTCAAGCATGAATGTGGGATCTCATAAAACACATCAATACAAAACAATCCAAGGCTTTCGGAGGCTAATCACCTCAACCCATCAAACATTGATTCCACCTCATGGTTAGACATCAAAAAATTATCATCAGATTGCTCTCTATCCAAGCCTTCAAGGGCTCAAGATTTTTTTTTCCAACCAAGGCTCCAGGACTAGTAACTCAACCCACAGCTTATGCCGAGTTCCAGAGTGTTTGTCCAACCAAGGCTCCAAAACTAGTAACTCAACCCACATTGTGTACTAGGCTCGAGAGCGTTTATCCAACCAAGGCTCTAGGACTAGTAACTCAACCCACCTAAGGCTCTAGAGCATTTTCCCAACCAAGGCTCCAGGAATTAGTAACTAAACCCAAGCTAAGGAAACATGAGAACCAACTATAAAAACAAAGAAATGAACCCACAACATGATGGTTATCCAAGAAATGTCAAAGCTAGGAAAATCCACTATCAATCTAGGCAATCCTCCATGCCAATGACATACCATAACTAAGAAACCACATGCATGTGCCATGCATGCCAAAACTAATGAGGAAAACATACATGCAACTGCATACCTGCAAAAAAAACCCATTGTAGCAACTAATCCAAATGTCCTCTTGCACTTTCCTGCTCTTCCCTTGCCTTCTTGATCCAAAACTCCAAGTATGCCACACTCTCCAAGAGTGCTCCAAGAAAAGTCTAAGTATCCAAGAGTATGAGAGAGAGAGAATGGAGAGAGAGCTCCAAAACTGAACTGACCAAGCTTGCCCATTGATCCTTAGAAGCCTTTTTATTAATGAGGCTTATATTTTCTTCATTTTCCATTATTTTCCATCATTTTCCTCCTCACATGCAACCTGTGACCTTTCACCTACCTTTTCTCATATTTTCCTTTATTTTCATAAATAAATGTGCCAAAAATGCCTTTTTTCCTTTGCCAATTTCCTTAGCCATAATAACCAAAATGAACACCCACTAGGATGTTTTTCCCACCATTGAGCTTGGAATACGTGTCTCATTGTCGTGGTCTTATATATTTTTACATGGATTTTTAACCAGGGTTACAAATTTTGCCCCATAACATTTATTTCTTCTTTGATATGAATATTGGGACAATTTTCAGTTTTATGTAGTTTGGAACCACATTATGTAGTTATGGATTTGGACTAATGGATTTCTTTCTTCTCTTTTTTTCTTATCCTGTTGGTATTTTCTAACATTTTCTTGGGACTTTTTCCCTCTTTGTAGTTTGGATTCTACCCCTTGTGGACAATTATTTGAAGTATGTCCCTGTTTGGCACATAACCAACAGGTGAGCTTGTTCCAAGCTTCTTGTTTGTGAGTCCTAAGATGAATACCTTGAGGACCATAATAGTGGGAATTAGGGACCATACATGATTATGCATTCAAACCTTTAACTTGAAATATAAGCATCAATACAAAAAAAAGCATTTCCATTAGAAAAATGTGACGACCCATGTCACAGATGTTAACCTTTAATCAATTTAATAATTACCATATCCAATAAGTACACAAGTCAACATTGTAATTAAGAATTAATCACATTAAATGCTAAGCTTTAATGCCATGAGATGCACCCACCTGCACATATAAAGAGAAAAAGGAAGCCAAACCAATGACTACAGATTATTTGAACTACTTAATTTAAATTCTCTACCGTTGGTTCCCATGGCCTTGCACTTTCTCACCACCCACAATCGGTGAAGACAACAGAGATTCGGTATGCTGGAAGAAAAGCAATGGCGTGTTTTGATAGAATGCTTAGTACTTGTAAAAGCCAATGGGTGGTGGTGTCTCCTTTGGCTGTTGATGAATTATAATGGAGTTTTTTATTATGTTGTCGATGATGATTAGAGTTTTATTAATTTGTTTTATTTTGAGGAAGTGGAGGAAAAAGCTGCAAGTGACCACTTGTATTCTCATTATAGAGTGAAGGGTGGGCACTGGGTCTATTTGATCTCTTTATGAATAACAATTGCGCTCTGTTTCTGGTTAATTAATTATTTTCAAAATTTCTAGGCTAGGATGCTCTGTTCATTAATTTCTACCTCGCTTTCAACGAATTTGGGAGTATATAGCGTCTGCAGACCGTGTGCAAAGGGCCGAATGATCACTGCTACAATGGAGCAATATTTTTTTAAGGTACCTTCTGGAATTTATCAGAGAGAATTTTTGAAATTGAAAAATGCAATAGCTCTTTTAAATATCTGTTAAGTAAACATAGATACTGTGATAAAGATTAGGTAAAATGATTTGAATTCTTTTTGAAATCATAAATAAATTTCGATTTAGTGTGTGATTCTGCCCCGAGGCTCTCTAATTAAAAGAGATCTGCAGGCTCCTTGAAAAAAACTAGAAGTCAAATTAATTAAACCCTGTTTTGTTGTCTTGGAATTTAAGAAACGACCCGGACTACTCTGATCAAATTAAATAAACCCTGTTTTGACATCTTCGAATTCAAAAAACAAGCCACACGACTCTAATAGATGATATTCAAATTTAATCAAACGAATTACAAGTCTGGTTATCCTCTTTTGGTGAAACTGTCCAAAATTTAGTTTGTGTACATGGTGATATTGAATCTACTTTTTGAACATTTACATAGTTCATGCACATTATGGTTTTGGTTTGAAAATTATTTCACAACTATTGTTCTTTTAATGGGATTAACATGGTAGTGACTCAAATGGAAAACATGGTATGTGTGAGTGAATTATTTTTGTCGACTTTGTTGCAACAATATTAACATTCATTATTTTCATGTGAAAGTAATTATGAATATATATTTTTTCACTTCATAATATTATTTTTTGTTGTTTCTATATATATTTCCCATCTATTTTATCACTATTTCCATTTTAAACAAAAAAACTCAGAACATTTGAACAATTTGGAAAATTTGCAGAAAAATTTGATCAGCAGGTCTCAAAACAAAGTGTAGCAATGAGACTTGAGCCGAATGGTACAACAAAGAATGGAAAATTTGAACAATTATGAGTACAATTTGAAATTAGATGAAACTTTTACAAATAAATTTTATAAGTCATATGATGGGCAGTTTAAAAATAAAAACGTCATAAAAAAATTCCTTGACGGGTAGGGTCACTCGTCAAATTTAACCCCTGATTTAGTTATGTAAAAGAAAGCAAAATCAAGAGGCTGTGGTCCGCTATTTGTGGAGCGAGAGAGTGCGAGGGGGATAGAAAAACAAAAAAAATGAAGAGCATGTCAAATTAAGACCATGGTATATTTTAATATTTTATGTTAAGCCTTAATATTGTGTTTCTCTCTGTTTTTGTGACCTTGGTAGTAAGTTTCCGAGTATTGGGTTCATTTAGTTGTCAGATTTTAATTATGCCATGGCAGACATTGACATTGTTGAGGTTAGATAAATGGAAAAACTTCGAAGCTCCAAACATTCAAACACTTCTGTGGTTGTCAAATTCTTTTGGTGAGAGGTGTTATTCGTGTGAATAGCGTTAAATAATGTGGGTTATACACGTTAATGTTAGGGTTGTTGGTTTTGTTTTTTTGTTTTTTTTTGTGTGTTTTTTTTAATATTAAATAATTTTTATTTATTTTTTTAATATATATATATATATATATATATATATATATATATATATATATATATATATATATATATATATATATATATATATATATATGAACTTAAGATTTACTACTTTCTATATTACAATATCAAAATTTCTTACATCGTTCTTATGTTCTAGGTGGCTAGCCTGCCCGCAGGAAACCAGGCAGCCACCTGTCAGCATTATACCCATACCAAAATTTGAAAATGTTCATCTCCTTGGTTCTGTCATATCTGTTCTTTCGAACACTACTAATTATTCTATCTATTAGTCTATAATAAAACATCTAGAAACAATTCATTTCCTATAGCATTTTAAACAAAACTATCCAAGAAACCAGCTGCATCAGTCCTCATCTGAAGAATTAACCGGGGCGGGTGTTGGCCCTCAGTTTTGGTCTATTTTTGCTTAGGGAAACCTACTTAATCCTTATATTTTCCATCCATTTTCCATCACATCCATCTCATTTTGATGTATTTTATGCATATTCAGGTGTTTAATTTTAATTTTGCAATTTCTAGAAGTTTTTATGAAAATTGAGTTTCAAGTGCAATTTTGGACTAAATCAGAAATTCTCGTAATAGCTATGTGGATGACATGTTTTCAGGACACTTGGGCTCGAGTTTGATGCATGGATGGACAGCTTGGGAACTAGGACTAAGCTAACTCCACTTGGTTCGGCCAGAACAAGCTTTATTAGGCCCGGTCAAGGCTGGTCAAACATGACTAGTCACCAGAAAATCCCTAGGAAATAGGGCAGTTTTGAGATTTTCTGGGATTGACCATATTTCTTGGGATGAATTGGATAAGTTCGACTTAGATAGGTGGATATGAGTAGATATGAGTGTTAGAGATAATATAGATCAATTTGTTTCATTAAACCTCTATTTAAAGCCAAGACTTTGATGGCTTTTGTAATGGAATTTGTATGTAACTGTTGTATAATTTGAGTTGGGAGCTAATTTGAAGAACTTGTTTCATTCCAATTTGTTGTTCATGCTGGGTTGATTTACTAAAGTTGCTGTAGCTGAGATTTCTTCAAGTGTGCAAGGCAAGGGTGGAAGGCCTCCACACCAAGCTAAGTACACTTTTTGGTTCAATTTTCATAGTTTTCATAGACTAGTTTTTGTTTCAAATGTATTTATATGTGTGATGATTGCTGAATGAATATTGGTTTAATTCTAATCTACATATGAAGGGACACAAAGGAATTTAAGTTAAATTCCCCTTCTAATTGATCTTGAACTAAAACTGAATTTCATTCTCCATTTCTTATTTGAAGTTATTTCTGCATTTCTGGTTTGAAGCAATGGTGATTGTGATATAGTAGGGTTGTGAAGAAGGACAATTTGGACCTCCTTAGTTAGGAGCATCTTCTTCTACATCTTCTGCAGCATAAACCATTGTTAAAGTGCTCTTAGATTTATCTTCATGAAAGTAGTATTGTAGGGAAGGACAACCTAGTTCTCCTAAGTTAGGAGCCTCTTCCCTCATATATTACATAAGTGAATTAGGTTAAAATAGGTTTATATTTGTAATATGTACTTCTTTAAATCTCCAAATCTTATCTTCTAAACTTGATTATATCTGATGTCCATATACAGTGGATTTGCCTCCAAGTTTTACAAACCAGGATTGATAATTAAATACTTGTGTTAATTTAGTCAATAAATTAGCTCAACATTTTGGCGCCGTTGCCGGGGAGGTAATTATCAGCATAGTCAAATAGAAGATAAAAAAAAACACTAAAAATTTAGTTAGTATACATTTCTATTAGTTATGTTTCTTTATGCTTAGAAATAGAGATCCTAAAATTAGGTTTCCAAAACAAAACCCCCCAACAAAAACATAAAATAAAAAAAAACTAACTACAAAATCCATTTTCAATGACAAGATCTAAAAGATGATGTTAAAGAATAGGTTACAACACTACTCCATTCTTCAACATTCTTTCTCATCAAATCTTTATGATCAGATAAATTTTCATGTTCAAACATACATTAAAGTATATTTTTCAAATTTGGATATGAGCTTACTTATGATCTTGTTACGAAAATGGATGCATTGGAAATTCTCTTATACTTGAGGGAATGAATTATTTTTCTAAAATAGAATAGGATAGAATAGAATAAATAAACAAGTAGAATAAATTCACAATAAGACTTCCATAATAAATTTGTTTCAAACAATTTCTTCAAATCACGGTTCAATATTCATTTGAAAGGACTACATGGCAAAATGCAGTAAGAGAAAGCCTATTTTGGGTAGTCATATAGGATCATTTTGAAATCATGTTTTGAAATCTAGTTTTGGAATCCATTTTGAAGTTCTCAATTTACATCACAAATAAAAATGTGATCAAAATCAAAACTAGGTCTCAAGTGAAATGTTGAGGACAGAGTTAGTACAACCTATATTTGAAGTGTCGAATGGAAACATTTTTATCTGAAATTCATAGGGAAGATAGCCCTTGGAATCTAGTTTCCTAATCAACTTGAATCACTTCAATCAGGTATCATATGAAAAATTTATTCTTTAAATACTAACTGCTTGTCGAAAAATCTGCATGGTGACAATTCTAGGTCTTGACTGTTCATTTGCATATTTGAAACACCAAATCATCTTCTTTTCAAAACCTGTTTATATGGGAGATATATATGCAAGTATAGTTTAAGACAAAATTTGAATCATCCCATTTGGAGGTGAAATGAAAAAGTTATGCCACATTTAGTGACTGCATGTCTTCAAAACAATATAGTAAAACTCTGCCTCCTAGGCCTGTTCATCACCAATTTTGTGATATCAAGCCTACGAATTTTTAAAACCTGCTTCTACTGGAAATACAAAAAATGAATCTAATTTAATCTCCAAGTGGAATTGCATTGATCTGATCTTTATCGAAGAAGTTATGCTTCAAATAGTGGCTATTGGTCTAGTTACAAATTCACAAAAAGCTCTATCAAACATGGCACTCCTTATAATTTTTACCATATCATTTTAAATCATTTTGAAAACCTGTTTATACAGGAGGTAGCCATATGAATTCACTTCAACTTGGCTTTGGAATCACTCCAATAGGATATCAAACGAATATTCTGTAAACAAAATACCACTAGGAGGTCTAGACTGGCCACCATTCCTCAAAGGGGTAAATAAATGCATTATGTTTGTCTATCATATTTGGACTTGTTTTCTAAGAAATTCTTGTAATGATTTACATGTTTATTGGAAGAAGAGAGACTGTACACCTCTCTTCCTCCATCATCTAATGTTGTATTGCAGGCAAGTGTTATGTTTTTGCAGGTCATAAGAAGAATGAAGGAGTGAATTCCATGGATGAAGTAATTTTCAAAAGTCCAATTCCTATTCCAGAATATGAATACAAATGTTCAAGTCAAAGCAAAGTGAAAATTCACCTGATGTTGAGTTCATTCAATGAAACTCAAACTCCTGAAGCTTGCTCTTAAATGTTGACCAACAACACCAACAAACCCTACAACATGATCGAGATCAAGGCAAAAAGATATGAAGATAATCATCAGAAGAAGCAGTCAAGTTCAGTACCATGTCAAGTCACATTAATCGCCAAAGAATATTTTCATATTGAATTCATATTGTTCATGATTTGATCATCATCATTTGTTCATGATTTGAATTCATATTTTTCATCATCCATACTATATGTTAAGCTCCACGACCATGCATGTTGAAGTCCAAGACTTATTATCCATCCATTTACTACTAAATCATGACTTCAATATAACCTATTTTCATAAGCTTTTCATACTTCCTACTCCATTACACCCCACCTCCATCTAGAAAAGAAAAAATAGAAAAAGGTCAAAAATAATAAAGGAGTTTGGTTATGAAAATCCACGAAAGTGGCACAATACAAACTCGAATTCATATTGGAAAACCAACCAGCTTGGCCAATATGAATTCTCTATTTTGTTTTACCATTTCTTCAGTTTGATTTTGTAGGAATCATCCTCCAAAATAAACAAGACTAGAGGACAAGTCTTCCCATAAGCAAGGGGGGAAGATTCACAAAAAGAAACTTAGTTGTGCAGCTGAATTAACGACGGAACTTGTATTGTTGGCAGATGGGACTTGAAATATTTTTGAATTCAATTGCATAGGGACCTGAAATGTTAACAAACACATGTATATATTGCATAAAAATGTACATGACAGAAGGGACCTGAGTTATCATGAATTAATTGCAGAGGGACCTGAACGACATCAACAATCAATGGACCAAAATCAATGAAGGATGCTAGAACATAAAGCATAAATAAGCTCTATCTATCTACAATATTCAATCAAGACAACTTCATCCAATATTGTTAAAGAACAATAGCATTCATCCAATACTACAGGGAAGTACAAGAACAGTAAGTGCACAATTTTGCTCTTGTAAATTTAAATTTTTGTAGAAATTTGTAGACTTTGTTAAAATTGAGTTAATACCTGAATGCATATTTTATATTCATCACATTTTCCTCATTCTATACCCATTAGCCTATGTCCATCCTACTACATTTACCCTATACCTAATCCAATGTACATATGTACATCTTACATTCATTCCATAACCCTAACATTTCATAACCCTTCATTTCACCTATTTACCTATATTTATTTTCTACATTCCATATTCATTTCATAACCCTAATTAGTTCTCCATAAAGCAAAATGGATCAAAATGAGGAATTAAAAAAATTGTACCTGCACAAACAAAGCAAGCATTAGTCCTATGGAAACAATTTTAAACATGACCTAAAAATGGTCATTTTAAAATTAAGGGAAGACATTGCAATACATGCGTGGTGTATAGTTATATGCATCAATGAAATGCATTAAAGGCAATATTTCATAAGGAAATATATGCATATAAAAAATAACAAATATATGTTGCACATATGCGTTATAAACCATTTGCATATAACAAATATATGATGCACATATGCATGATATTGAAACATATTGAAAGGCACAACAGTTTTTGAATCATTTAAAGCTTGCATGAAATGATATTAGGCGGGGGATATGATTCAAACGAGTTTGCAAACCGAATACGTGGTAATGTATATATGATAGTCACAGCAAAATGAGTCAGTATGCAAGGCAAAGACAGCCACAACCAGCATGAAAACAAACCTGTGATTAAATGATGCAAGCAGCCGTAGGATTTATGCAACCAATGTGGAAATCAAAACAAATAAAATATACAACAGTCCAAGGTATGGTGATTTGATATACAACAAAGCTTAATGGTCTATGCACGGTATAATGGTCAAAGGACAACAACCAAGCAGTGGAATGGGAAAAACGTAGAGCTGCTGAGAGTTGTAGAGAATTACGTAGAGCACAGCAAATCAAATAAAAAAACAGTCAAACGTATTTTAGAAAAAACACCAGTGAAAACCCTGTACAACTACAGTCAATGTTAAAAAAGTTTTGAAATAAACCCTGTGCGTTGAGAAAAGAAGAGCTCTGCCATTGTTGAGCTCAGAGCTGTAAATTTCTTTGCCATCACAGCCATTTAAGGCTCAGGAAAGATGGTAGATGCGCAGTTTGTTAGGATATTCCGACACATAGGAAATAGTTAAGTACAACTTGGTCTAGTGTAGAGTTAGGTATAGAGTTAGGTAAAGTGTGTTTCTTTACTGTTGTACATTTTGTAACTTACAATCCGACGGTCACGATATGTAGTGATCCGACGGTTCATTCTCTCGGTATTACCGACACTTGATCCGTGGCTTGACACCCGATTGGTCCATGAATTCTATTTAAAGTGCATGGAGGGTCATTTGTAGGGTAATCCGTGCATGAGAGAAGCTTATGTAAATTTTCATTCTTTGATTAATAAATTTCCTGAAGTGGCCGCGCTGGCTCAGGCCGTGGACTGTTTCCCTCTTTGAGGGTTTTAACCACGTCAAAAATACTGGTGTATTGATCTGTGATCTGGTTGTGAGCGGTGTCCTTTTGGTGTTCTTTCTGAGGAACTTACCCTGTAAATTCCTACATGGTATCAGAGCTATTTGAGGGCCGCGTCCATTGGTGATCCAAATCTGAAGCCGGTAAGACTGCATCCGACTGCCGTTTCCTAGATCTGCTGTTTCTGACTGCTTTCGGGCCGAGAGGACTGCTCTGTTGTGTTCGGAGCATCTGTTCCAGTGAGGAACCCCTTTCATTTCACGCGAAAAGGTTTCCGGTAGCCCTAGCTGCGTCATTTTTAAGATTTGGAGGTATACAGTGTTTATTTGCAGTTTACTGTTATTTTCTCTCTGCTTATTTCAGTTTTGGTTTATTTAGCTTTTTTTTTTAACCGGATCTATACCTTTCATTTCTGTGTATGCTCTTTGCCCTGCGACTCTGTGCGATCTGGGCAAATCAGAAATAGAAAGGAAGGATTTTTCTCATGCGTATGCTCTTTTCCCTGCACCTTAGTGTGATCTCGGAAAATCAGAAACATTGAGAAAAATATTTAGTTTTTCGGCTAAAGCTAACTTTGAGCCGCAAGGTTCAATTTTTGAAAATATTTAGTTTTTTGGGTAAAGCTAACTTCGAGCCGCAAGGTTCGTTTTCTTTGCATGTCCGTGTTGGGTTTTGTGTTTTTTGTTTTGTAGGGAAAAAGAGCTTTCTCAAAGCAAGCACGCAACCCAAACCCCCCCTCTCTCTCTCTCTCTCTCTCTCTCTCTCAAATTTTTTGTATAGATCAATTGGTTCAAAGCTATTTTAAGAGAGTAGAGGTTTTGGGTTCAAGTCTCCATTTTGTGGGGGCGGACTTTTTCATTTCCGCACATTCCCGCACTTCGTCAGCAACTTTCAGCATCTTCAGCTTCAGTTTCTATTGAAATGGAAAGTCAATACCAAGTTACCCTTGACAGCACCAACTACTTCCAATGGTTGTCCTACATGGAGGATTTAATTAGAAGTAAAGGTCTCTACCGAATAGCCACAGGGCAAGAAAAGAAACCGAAAGATGAAGACAAGGCTACTAAATGGGAAAATAGACAAGATCAAGCACGTGGTTTGATAGGGATGTCTATTTCTCCAGATCTTAGATTCCATATTGCAGAACTTGAAACTCCCCATGAAGCAATGGAACAAATCAATAAAGTTTTTGGGATTAAAAATGAAATTAGAGCCCATCAACTTGAAAATGAGTTGCTTACATTGGACCCTAATAATTTTTCTTGCATTGAAGATTTCTTGTCTAAGTTCAAGACCCTTAGATATCTTTTGGAAGGTGTTAAGGTTAAGAAAGAAGATAGTAACCTTATTTATTCCATCCTTACTAAGTTGGGACCAGCCTACTCTGTATTTGTTTCCACCTTCCATTCTACAAGAGAAGCCTTCATTTCTCAAGGAAAAGACTACAAGCCCCCTTCCTTTGACTCTTTTTGTGATTCTTTAATAAGAGAACAAGAAAAACTCTTACACCTTGGTCTTCTTAATCTTGGAAACTCTTCCAAGAAAGCGTTAGCCGCCCAGCAGCAACCAAATTCAAAGAATCCTAAGAAGTCATATCCTAAAAAGAATGGTCCTAAACCAAACAAGGGTCCTAAGCAAACTCAGCCTCAAAATGAAAGATCATTTCAGCAAAATGATAAGACCAATAAAAACAAATGGAAGAAGACTGATAGACATTGCAATTTTTGTAATCGAGATGGCCACTTAGAATCAAAATGCTTTAAAAAGATGGAAGCCTTGGAAGCAGCAATGAAGAAGCATAACATCCATTTGGGGCAATCTTCAACTTCAACTTCATCTTTAGGAATGGCACTTTCTGCATGTGGTTGTCAAGCATCTCGGTCTGGCTATGCATTAAATGTATCTTCTTCTTCTCATTCTCATGAGTGGCTCATTGATTCTGGAGCTTCTTATCACATGGCCAAAAACAAAGCCATGTTTTCTTCTTTAAATGATTGTAACACCAAAAATATATATGTTGGTGATGATAGATCTCTTAATGTTGTAGGGACTGGAACTGTTCATCTAGACAATGGTCAGTTTAATGATGTATTATGTGTTCCAACCTTATCCTGCAACCTTCTATCTGTATATCAGATAACTCATTCAGGTGAAGGTAAAATCGTTGAATTTTCACCTCATGATGTTGTAATCAAGGACTTAAAAGATCCTAAACAGATTTTGGCTACTGGCATTGCTGATGATTCTACAAGGTTGTATAAGTTTCACAACTTTGGGTCATCAAATCTTCCCTCAGTATTTGTTGCTCATAACAATGAAGTGAGCAAACTTTGGCATGAGCGATTTGGTCACTTAAACTATCGCTCCCTTCAGCATCTATGTAAAGAAAATATGGTGACAGGTCTTCCTATGGTATCTTGCAGAGATGGTGTTTGTTCCGGATGTGTACTCGGAAAACATCATCGGGACAGTTTTGAAAAGCGTGCCTCTTGGCACGCCTCAGCCCCTTTACAGCTTGTGCATAGTGATTTATGTGGTCCACTTCCAGTTGTGTCATTCTCTGGCTGCAAGTATTTCTTAACTTTCATTGATGATTTCTCCAGACGCACTTGGGTATACTTCTTAAAACTCAAGAGTGAAGTATTTAACACTTTTTTGGCCTTCAAGGCCTTTGTTGAAAAACAATCTGGACATCAAATTCTTAAGTTAAGATCTGATAATGGCGGAGAATATGTTAAAAACACATTCATCAACTATTGCACTGAGAATGGAATTCAAATGCAACATACTGTTCCATATACTCCACAACAAAATGGTGTAGCTGAAAGGAAGAATCGCACCTTAAAGGAAATGGCTAATTGTATGCTACAATCTAAAGGACTTGGTCTTAGTTTTTGGGCAAAAGCAATTAACTGTGCAAATTACATAATAAATCGCACTCCTACTAAGGCTTTAAAGAATATCACTCCAGAAGAAGCATGGAGCTCAATCAAACCAGATGTAAGTCACTTTCGTGTTTTTGGAAGTGAAGCATGGGCCCATATTCCAGATGAAAAGCATAAAGCTTTAGAACCTAAGAGTGAAAAATGTACTTTTGTTGGATATTCTGAAGATGTCAAAGGCTATAGACTTATTCCATTTAAGTCCAAAAATGTTATCATTAGAAGAGATGTAAAATTTGATGAAAATATATCGCCTGCGAGCCTAGTCCGGCGGATGTGCCACCTCTCCCTATCTCTTCTACCTTTGAAAACATTTCTTCTTCAGATGATGAAAGTGAGGATGACAATCCTCCCCCACCATCTCAGGATCCTCCTTCAGCTCCTGAGCTTCCAAAATGGGTTCGTGCTACTCGAGATGCAGCAGGTGATCTTGCCGGTGATCCTACAGATCAGCGACGCACACGTTCTCAGTTCGAGAGAGCCTCTTCTTTACTGGCTCAAGCTCCAGTAAATTATGATCCTGACACCTTTGCAGAAGCTTCAGGCCATCCAGATTGGGAAGCAGCTATGAATGAAGAATATCATTCATTATTGGAAAATGATACATGGGATCTTGTTCCTTTACCAAAGGGACGAAAACTTGTTAGATGCAAATGGGTTTACAGAACCAAGTATGGACCAGATGGGAAAGTTGATAAACATAAAGCTCGTCTTGTTGCTAAGGGTTTTTCACAGGTTGAAGGCATTGACTACACTGAAACCTTCTCCCCTGTTGCCAAAATGAACTCTATCCGCCTTGTTCTTTCCCTTGCTGCCTCTTTCAAATGGGAAGTCCATCAGATGGATGTTAAATCTGCCTTCTTGCATGGGGACTTGCATGAAGAAATCTATATGGAACAACCCATTGGCTTCATACAAACAGACTCCAGCCTTGTTTTTCGACTTAAGAAATCCCTTTATGGTCTCAAGCAAGCTCCTCGGGCTTGGTATGCCAAAATGGATAGCTTTCTTTTAGAATCTGGCTTTTCTAGGTGTCATTCTGACAATACTGTCTACACCAAGAAAGTGGGCAACTCTCTTATCATCCTTGTTCTTTATGTTGATGATCTTATCCTTACTGGTAGTGATCCCAACCTTATAAACCATGTGAAGTCTAGCCTCAAAAGGAAATTTGAAATGACAGACTTAGGACACTTACACTATTTTCTCGGTCTTCAAGTCTTGCAATCCAAGGAGGGTATTTCCCTTTCCCAGTCCAAGTATGCTTGTGATATTTTATGTCATTTTCACATGGAAGACTGTAAGCCAGCCCCTTCTCCCTTTCAGTCTGGAGTCAAACTTTCAGTCACTTGTACTTCTCCTGAAGTTGATGCTACCTTATACCGTCAACTTGTAGGAAAACGTTTGTATCTAACCCATACTCGTCCTGACCTTTCCTTTGCTGTTGGCCTTGTTGCTCGGTTCATGCAAAACCCCCGTGAAAGTCATTGGAAAGAAGCTAAAAGAATACTTTGTTATGTTCGAGGTATAGTTTAGTTTGGGATTCATTACAGTTCCAAAGCAGCTCCTCTATTGGTTGGTTTCACTGATTCCGATTGGGCTGGTGACCCTGATGATCAGAAGTCTACTGCCGGTTATGTGTTCACTCTTGGTTCAGGACCTATTACATGGGCTTGTAAGAAACAGGGTGCCATTTCTCTTTCATCAGCAGAAGCAGAGTATCGTGGTGCCGTAGAAGCTAGTAAGGAAGCCTTGTGGCTTCGTCAGATCCTGTCAGAATTTGGCTTTCAGCAGCAGCATCCGACTACACTTTGGTGTGATAATCAAAGTGCCATTCAACTATGCAAAGATCCAGTTCAACATCAGCGCAACAAACACATTGAACTGCACATGCACTTCATCAGAAAGCTCATTCACGACCATGTTCTTGAAGTGCAATATTGTTCAACAGATGATCAAGTTGCAGACATCTTCACAAAGGCTCTCACAGAGGCGAAGTTCACTAAACTTCGATTTATGGTTGGAGTTCAGGAAGTTGTCACTAAGGGGGGATAGGCTCTAGTGCCTCCTTCCTTCTCCTATTGTGTCATATTTGTAAATCCTTCAATCCTATCCCAAGTTGTTCTTAAGGGGGGATGTTAGGATATTCCGACACATAGGAAATAGTTAAGTACAACTTGGTCTAGTGTAGAGTTAGGTAAAGTGTGTTTCTTTACCGTTGTACATTTTGTAACTTACAATCCGACGGTCACGATATGTAGTGATCCGACGGTTCATTCTCTCCTCGGTATTACCGACACTTGATCCGTGGCTTGACACCCGATTGGTCCATGAATTCTATTTAAAGCGCATGGAGGGTCATTTGTAGGGTAATCCGTGCATGAGAGAAGCTTATGTAAATTTTCATTCTTTGATTAATAAATTACCTGAAGTGGCCGCGTTGGCTCAGGCCGTGGACTGTTTCCCTCTTTAAGGGTTTTAACCACGTCAAAAATACTGGTGTATTGATCTGTGATCTGGTTGTGAGCGGTGTCCTTTTGGTGTTCTTTCTGAGGAACTTACCTTGTAAATTCCTACACAGTTGAGAGAAGCAAAATGTTTTGACAGCGGAGGAGAGGATGCAACCATGGCAGCTTCAGGTACGCAGAACAGAAAATGACTTGGAGAGGTAAAAAAGTCAAACTACATTTAAAAAAAACCTTGTAATGTTATTACCATGCAAACCCAGCTCAGTGATTGAGCCTTTCACCGCGTGAAAAAGCTGGAGGCATAAAAAATGCAGAGAGAAATGCAAAGCTAAGCAAGGCAGCGTAGGAATAAGGCGGTTATACATAAGATTTGAATCCCATGGATTGCGCAGGTGAATAAGGTAAGATCAAAAGCTTGATTCTTGTTAATAAATGCAATAGAGGAAATATCGGGATTTTTCGCTGAGATATGGACTGTCTATTATTTCTTTAAAAATCTATGCCACCAGTCAGCAAATAAGAGTGTTTAATAGGGAGAAACGATATGAGATACAACTAATTGGGCCACGAATCAAGGGAATCACACCACTTCTTTAACAACAGTCAGGTATTTTATAAAATCGCTAAGTTTTCATCTAAAACACAGTGTTTTCATACTGAAGTTGATTGTCTGCATGATGACATGGCTGCAGATTAATTACACAGTGAGTTTGCTTGCATGCACAAGGAAGTAGCTTCAGGTTAACATGTGATTTGTTAACGTGGGATAGAAAAATCAAAACAAATCTTGGCCAGGGTGTCTTCATAGATTAGATTTTCCACGAACAAGGTGTTTATTCTGGTTGACTACGTGTTGAAATAATAAATGAGAAAGTTTTGAAAGCGTGCCAAGCCTAAAAGCTACACCTGTACATGAGGACAAACAGTATGATAAAAACCCAGTTTCAATTCGATGCATGAAAAGATTGGTTAATAAAAACAAGTTTTCTGGGTTGTATTACATAGAGCAGGGGATGAATTTTCTTTTAAAAGTGTTGTTTCAGTAGGGGTTCTATTGCAGACACGTTTTTTTACTGTTATACAAGGCTATATTACGTGTTGTTGCACAACATGGATTGTAATGTATAACAGAGAGTGTATATTGTGTAAATAAATGAATTTGAAGTGCTGCTGCAGGGGATTGTATTGTGTGTTGTTGTTAAACAGGGGTTGTATATTGTGAAAACAAAGAAAATTCTCTTTTAAGTGTTGTTATAAGAGGCTGAATCACTTGTTTTCTTTGTAGAAACAAGTTGTTTTTAGAGCTGTTACAACCAGGGCAGAGTTGAAAACCATTTTTGTTCTCCTTTCATACAATGCTGAGATTAGGCTTGCATAAAGATTTATACAAAGAACATAATTTTTCCTTCTTTCTTTTTACACACAGTGGGCAAAATGCGTTTCATCCATGTATGGGCACAGTGAAAAAATTCGAAACAGAGAGGGGATTTTTGATGAATTTTGGCAAGACACAGAAATTGAAGGCAAAGAAGAATGATTTTTATTTTCTAGATTTCGATTTTTGGGGAATATTATGTAGCTGAGCATAATTATGATTGCCTTGTAGGTTGATTTTCATTTTCCAAGAATCAATTACTCAAAAGGTAGTGAATGAATGAGTGGTTATGTTGCATGCAGTGGTTACCTTGAGTAAATCTCCAGCTTTCAATTTTTGAGAAGGCGCAGAAGGTGAATTTGAAAACGATTATTCAGATTTGTGAAAATTGTTCATTTCAATAATTTGATTTCAATTGATTTCAAATCTAAGGATCATGAAATTTTATTCAGTCCCAGAAAGGCATTTCGATTTTTGAAAGCCAATATTTTTCGTTGCCTTTTTCTGAGTAAAATAACATGAAATTTGAAAAACGAAAACATGGGTTTTCTTCAGAATGAGCCTAATTAGACTCCATATAGGAAGTTTTCTCAAATTCATTTTTATTTGGGATATTTTTTTATGGTTTTTCCAAGCCATATTTTGCAGATTGCATGGATAAATCAGTGGCTAAATTGAGAGTGAATGCCTAGACATAAAAAAAAAAATTCTTCTTTTAATGATATGTAAGGGAAACTGGATATTGGATCCTTTGAGTAAAATTGTTGATTTTAGAGGGACATGAATCCTGTGTCGGAATGTATTTCCAAATTCAAGTTTTATTTGTCATCTGAAGCTGCTCATCCAGAATGATATATTGGTAAAGAAAGTCATCCACAAGAAAAGAGAAGAAGTACATGAAAGCATATATATCGCTTTCCAGCTAGCTCAAGAGAAAGCTTCATCTTCAAGGAATAGAGCCATCGGTAGAACAACAAGGGAGGTCAGCATACAGAGGTAGAAGATCAATGAGACAAAGACAAGCATGAGGACATGCTTGAAGATCAGCAAGGGGGAGATGTTGGCCCTCAGTTTTGGTCTATTTTTGCTTAGGGAAACCTACTTAATCCTTATATTTTCCATCCATTTTCCATCACATCCATCTCATTTTGATGTATTTTATGCATATTCAGGTGTTTAATTTTAATTTTGCAATTTCTAGAAGTTTTTATGAAAATTGAGTTTCAAGTGCAATTTTGGACTGAATCAGAAATTCTCGTAATATCTATGTGGATGACATGTTTGTAGGACACTTGGGCTCGAGTTTGATGCATGGATGGATAGCTTGGGAACTATGACTAAGCTAACTCCACTTGGTTCAGCCAGAACAAGCTTTATTAGGCCCGGTTAAGGCTGGTCAAACATGACTAGTCACCAGAAAATCCCTAGGAAATAGGGCAGTTTTGAGATTTTATGGGATTGACCATATTTCTAAGGATGAATTGGATAAGTTTGACTTAGATAGGTGGATATGAGTAGATATGAGTGTTAGAGATAATATAGATCAATTTGTTTCATTAAACCTCTATCTAAAGCCAAGACTTTGATGGCTTTTGTAATGGAATTTGTATGTAACTGTTGTATAATTTGAGTTGGGAGCTAATTTGAAGAATTTGTTTCATTCCAATTTGTTGTTCATGCTTGGTTGATTTACTAAAGTTGCTGTAGCTGAGATTTCTTCAAGTGTGCAAGGCAAGGGTGGAGGGCCCCCACACCAAGCTAAGTACACTTCTTGGTTCAATTTTCATAGTTTTCATAGACTAGTTTTTGTTTCAAATGTATTTAGATGTGTGATGATTGCTGAATGAATATTGGTTTAATTCTAATCTACATATGAAGGGACACAAAGGAATTTAAGTTAAATTCCCCTTCTAATTGATCTTGAACTAAAACTGAATTTCATTCTCCATTTCTTATTTGAAGTTATTTCTGCATTTCTGGTTTGAAGCAATGGTGATTGTGATATAGTAGGATTGTGAAGAAGGACAATTTGGACCTCCTTAGTTAGGAGCATCTTCTTCTACATCTTCTGCATCATAAACCATTGTTAATTAGTGCTCTTAGATTTATCTTCATGAAAGTAGTATTGTAGGGAAGGACAACCTAGTTCTCCTAAGTTAGGAGCCTCTTCCCTCATATATTACATAAGTGAATTAGAAATTGTTAAAATAGGTTTATATTTGTAATATGTACTTCTTTAAATCTCCAAATCTTATCTTCTAAACTTGATTATATCTGATGTCCATATACAATGGATTTGCCTCCAAGTTTTACAAACTCGGATTGATAATTATATACTTGTGTTAATTTAGTTAATAAATTAGCTCAATAGCGGGCGCCATGGCACTTGAACTTGGAGTCACATTCTTCTGCTCCAGAATCCATTTCATTTCCTACATCATTTGTTCCATTTTTCCCAGTTAGATTATTGCTCGCGGCCTGGATTTGAACCACAACAATTTCCTTCGGGGGTGTGGACTTTATATTTTCCAATTCTTCCTGTGTTTGACTCCTTAGCTACTCCTCTCTCTGCTTTCTTTCCTCCTCTTCTTCCTCCCGGACTGCCTGGTTCATTTCCATAGCACGAGCTACCACGTGTTTCATAATCCAATAATGTTGGATCGACTTATTAAGAAGTGAATTGTGGCTCCTGGTATTTCCTGGATTTGGAACTAAATCCTCCCATTCCCCCCGGGGAATCTCCTTGTTCGAGTTAATGGATCTCAGCTCCCATTCCCACCCATTTATCTATTCTTAGATTTCGCGGGAATTCCCGACCATGTAAGCATTGATCATATACATTCTTTGCTCGGCCTCTGGTTTTCTTCCTCGCCGCTTTGGGTTGTTGCTCGATCCTTCTTCCTGGGTCC
This sequence comes from Pinus tabuliformis, assembly GCA_031772625.1. Taxonomy (NCBI): domain Eukaryota; kingdom Viridiplantae; phylum Streptophyta; class Pinopsida; order Pinales; family Pinaceae; genus Pinus; species Pinus tabuliformis. The sequence continues at coordinate 1,766,772,361 of CM062816.1, forward strand.
AAACTTGTTTCTCTTTCTTCGAAGCCATCTTACTGTTTGCCTGAACCATGTTCTTGATTGTTTCTTGCCTACCTATCAAGACAACAGATCACAAGTCAGTAACTTTGTTTTGAATTTTTACTTCAACCCACTCACTTACCCCCCTTGTATTAGTCTGGTGATCCTAGGTTTGCTTCTGCCAAGAGGTCCCGGGCCACTCCACGACCTGCCCTACAAGTCGGCCCCTTACCTTCCCTCCACTCTTTGCTTCTCTGTATTTCCCTCAATGTCCTTCTTGTTGGTTATCTATGTAAGAAGCCATCATGGCTCGTCTCCCCGACTGTCGGAGTAAACTGTTTTCCCACCTGTTAACCAGTGGTGTTCTGCTCTTGGCCTTCCGGAAATAGCCTATGTAGCAGACATGGTCATGGTTCTTGCAGCCAATAGGAAGCCCTACTCTTCCCGACTTAGCTACCCACCCCACCCTATAGCCTTTCCTGGGTTTGGATTTTTCCTTCCTCAGAGAACCGTGTTTCCTTCTTCCTAGAACACCATCATATCTGATGGAGTAGAGACTTTTCTTCCCATAGCTGGGATTGCCTCTTCCCTACGTACGTCTACCTATCGACTTCGTTTTCATGGACATATCTGAGAAATAACATAAATTTCTACTTTTATCTATCTCGAGAGTAGCAGGATAGGAAAATGAATATACATACCACCTTTCCTCGCCAGTAGCCTAGCTTTGCCCTAAACTCTGCTCCTTGCTGCCACCTTTCGTCATTCCTTCGTGCTTCATGCTCTGTTGCATGTAAAATCCTGATGCCACCTCAGGCCCTTGTTTGTATAATCCCCTTTTTCCTTCTGTCCTTACCACCACTTGTTCTTTTCTTTTCCCCGCTCTCATCCCAGCGTCCCTTCCTCGAGATTTGTCTCTACCTATCTGACCACCTTTACTCATCATAACTACTACATTCTCCCGACTACTCCTGCCGTACCCTTTCTGTACTACTGCTGCCACTTTCCAACCCTTCGCAGCCTCTTTTCCTGACTCCCCACGCTCCCTCCAACTCCTTTCTTAATGGCGTCTCGATTCTCTCTTCTGCCCCATCAATTGACCCTACCCTTCCCTACCTCGTCAGCTGCCCTGCTCCGTCACTTGCACCACCCCTGTCCTTTCTCACGATTATCCTGTATGTCACCACTTGCTGTGATCTTTCCCCACATCTGCCACTTAATAACTTTTCCTGTCCATTCTCCTCGGGATTACCATGGCCACCCTTATCGACGTCGAGAGGTTTCTGCAATTGTTTTCTCTCCTCGGGGAGCAAAATCTCCATTCCTCCGCTGTCTATCAACTTTCCCCTGTTCCGGCTTCCCCATTTCGCTAACCAATCTGTCGGTTGATTGCTTGAGCATCTTACATGGGTGGGGATCAAATATTCTATTATGGTAATTAGCTTCCCTATTTCACTGATGAGCCATGTTGTTTGTCAACTCTTACTTATTTTTTCTGCTGGTTTTTTTGTTGCAGCTACCTTACCATATCCACCACCAATTTTGAGTCTCCTTCAATTTGGAGGCTCATAAAATTTTCCTGAATCACAATTTCAAGGCCGCGCTTCAGCGCGTGTAGTTCCGCTTCGTTATTAGTTGCCTCCCCATAGTCCATCACGAAGATCCTCAAGGTTTTTCCTTTGTCATTCCTAAATACCCCCCCGATTCCTGTTTCTCCGAGGTTGTTTTTGGCCGCCCCGTCAAAATTTAATTTTACAAATCCCTGTGGGGGATGCCCATACTGTTTAATTTCTTCAACCTCTATGACTTGGTCTTTTCTTCGGTCACTTCCGATCATGCTTTGGGTTAATTCTAGCCTTTGCAAGATCTTCACCTCTGTTTGTATGACCTTCTAGTCCTCTTCCTTCCAGCGTTCTGTTAAAAGTGTTTCTCTCGTGTTCCTAATTGTTCGTTCCCATATTTTTGCTGGGGTGCACTTTTCTTCTTTGAATATCACACTGATCTGTGCCTTCCGTATGTTCCATAGCAGGAACCCAGCGGACAGCATCCATGCACGATTTAACACCGAGTTTTGGCAAGGTTTCCTCGGCCCGTTTTCTAAGGTGTTTTTGATGTTATGGAAATTTCTATAGCGGCGCTCAAACATCTTATAATCGCTGTCCCACAAGGTGTTGCTAACAATGCATCTGTTCATAAGGTGTTCCATCGTCTCCTCCTGTGCATTGCAAAGCGCGCATCGTGATGATCCCTACCTTCCTTTTCTCTGTAATAGATCCCAGGTAATCGCCCTGCCATGTAACAAAATCCATAAAAGAAAGTGACTTTTGGCTAGTGCTTCATTTTCCATAAGTTTTTCCATTTCTTCGTCTCTTTCTGTTGATTCTATTTTGCTTTCAAGTAATACCCTTCTGCTATAGAAAAGGTTCTTTGTATTCGGGTTCCCCATCTTAGGATATCTTGCCCTGTTTTTATCGCCACTTTACGGGATGACATTTCTTTGTGGTAATCATCCCACCTTTCAGTGTCGGGGGCTGCTACCCAATCCTCCTTCTATTTCCAATTACACCAATAGTTCCCTATTCCTAGTTTCCAAAATTTTCTGACCACTTCCCCCTCTGCCTAGGAGGTGAATGCTTGGATGACTTGAAGGGCTTCCTTATACCGGGGTATGGGGCTCGTATACTGTTGACACTACAAGCCATTCACTTTTCCCAATGAGTTTGAATCTATCAATTAGGATTCTGGGCATTCCTATCCACTAGTCTAATAGTACTTCTGTTGGGTTCCAAATCACTGCTATCCCTCCCGCACTTCCTTTAGCATCTATGGTTACTTGCTCATATCTTGGACTTATTTTATCGAGTATTTCCTCCATCTTCTGGCCTGAAATTTTAGTTTCTTGAATAAGCATTATCTGTGGTTTTTCTTTCCTCAATCTTGACGCTAAATGTCTCTACTTCTCTTTTCTGTTCAAGCCTCTAATATTCCAGGATGTAAAAATCATGGAGGGTTTTGATTTAGGTTTTGAAACACCACTGAAAGCGGAACCACTCTCCCTGTGTTCACTAGCATTTCCCCCATTAGTTGGATGGAGTCTTTAAGATTTTTCCTTCCTCTTTTTTTTCCCGCCCTTGACTTGTCCTTGCTGATCTGTTCTGCTATCCTTCTGGTTCTCTTGGTGTTCTTCAGGCACTACTTTACCTTTTTCCTATTTAGCTATATACTGTTGGAAGGTTTCCGCATACAACCTCTTCTGGTCTTCCGGGATAAATCACTCGTCCAAGTTTCTCCATTCGTTTAATAATTTTCGTAAAACTTCTTCTTCTTTACTAAGATCATCCCTGGTTATCTCCATTTCTGTCTCCATCTGTTCTGCCTGTTCTACCTGTTCTTTGCCTTTGTCCGTGACATCACTCGGGGCTTTCCTCTTTGTGTGAGATCTTTCACTGCTGGAGCTATTGTCTGACTCTTTATCTTCCTGATTTTCCATGGTTTGATCCTCATCTTCTCCCTCTTCCTGTAGTATTTCAAAGCTATTTGATTTCCCTGGGTTTGTTTGTTTTTCCTTCTTGTCTTCCTTGGAGTTTTCTTTGGTTATTTTCCTTCTACTTTTGACCTCTTGGAATCCTTCTTGATCTATTGGCCCTCTCTTCTGCTGATTACTTTTCCTTTCTTCTTCTTCCATTGTAATAGGACATTCCTTAACCAGATGTCCATATTCATGGCATCTGCGGCATCTAAATGGTATATGCTCATAGTCTAAGTTTTGCTGCCAAACTTCTTCATGATACTCTAGTTCCACAGAATCTGGGATTGGGTTCGCATTGTTCATATACATGCATATCTTGGCATACGATGTATACCTTCCTTTCTTCGTAGTTTTTGCTATTTTCACAAAGCTACCTATTGTGTTTCCTATCCCTTCCAAGATTTCTGGATCCCAAAAGTCTATAGGTAACCCAAATAATCTAACCCATACTGGAGCTGCTAAATTTTTTTCCTTATCGGGGTTATAGCATTCTTCCCAATATCTCATAAATAGACCAGCATTATAATAAAAATAAGGGCCATTTTCAAACACTTTTTCCTTATCTTGCAGGCTAGAGAAGATTACCGTAAAGAAGCCTTTAGCTCCCAACTTTAGCTCGATGTGTCCTTGGGGCTGCCACTTTTGTTGAATCCATCTGGTAAGGTCTCTTTCGGATGGCCAGACATCGAAAAACTTGCATATAAGGGCATGATCCTTCATGTAGCTTTTGTACCTTTCCAGTTTATTTGGTGGAATCACAAACCTGGGCCAGACATCGACAAACTTGCATATAAGGGCATGATCCTTCATTTAGCTTTTGTACCTTTCCAATTTATTTGGTGGAATCACAAACCTGGGTTTCTCCTCCACAGATGGCAGGCATTTTCCCCTTTTTCCTGCCTGCCATGTCGCTCCCAGAACAGGACCTGCGTTTTGCTTCTCCATTGCTGACTGACTGTTTTGTCCTTCCCTTGTCGTTGCAGCCCGGTAGGAGGGGATCTCTCCCCTCCTGACGTCTTCTGTCATGACTGTGTCTCTCGAATGTCCAACTTATCTGCTGCTGTGTCTCTCTGTTGTCTGCACACTTACCTTTCTTGATTCCTCCCCACCGATTTTACCACATGGCCGCCATTAGGTTTTTGGTTGCAGAGCTCCACTAAGTGTCATAACTTTTTTAATATTTGAAATTTTTAATATTAAATAATAATTATTATTATTTATAGTATTTTTTTAATAATTATAATAAGTTTTTTATAATTTTAATTTATGGGTAATTATTAAGAGGATGATAGACGTTAAATCGGTTGGAATATTTATAGTAGTATTCATAGTTTAAGGATTAAGTTTTTATATCTTCAAATTAGTTATGTTCATTTAATTGATTTAGCTTAAATTAATTAATTCAAAGAATGTTATATCAACACATGTCATATTAGGCATGGTATTGATAAAGCATGGTATTGTAAAAAGAATTATCTACAAATTCAAAATTTCCATGGTTAAGAATATTGTTACACGTATTTTAAAACACATATAAGTTTAACTCATATATTGATTGTTTTATAATTAATAATAAATAATCTAAAATAAAATTATAATGAAGTTAATTTTTATAATTTCAAAACAAAAATTGGCAACATGTGATGTATAACGGTGTAAGTGTTTTGATTTTTATCATGGATTGATGTCTCTAAATTTAATGATTAAAAACATGTCTTTTTACAAAAAGTTGAGTTCAAGTTTGAAGAGAGAGATATTTTAATAATAAAATCTTTACATAATTTTAATTTTAGGTTAAAATTTTATTTTTTTGAAAAGACTTGTCATCATGCTCAATTTTTATAAGATAAAAATAGTTTAATTTTTAATTTTTCATTATTTATTTATTAATGATAATGTGAATGAACACTAGTTTAAGCACAAAGAAACTAGTTTATTTTTTAATTAAAAATTATTTTCTCATTAATAGTTTGTTTTATGTTATAAAACAAATAAGTTGATTAGTTTGAAACAAAGGTTTTATTATTGTCATTATATAATCACTTAAATTGGTTCATGAATGTGGAGCCACTTTTTAAAAAATAGGTAACTTATAAAACTCAATAGTATTTTGCAATTTAATGTTATCCAATCAAATAAGTTAAAAATTATTAAAATAAATCATTTTTAATGAAAATTATGATGTTGAGAAGCAATAGGAGAATTACATCTAGAAGTCAAGAGCGCATGAGCTTCGAGGTCTAGGGTTTGGTGCTGCAATTTTGCAGGCTCAGCAACAGCTCTGGAAGCACATAGAGACAGATTAGTGGATTTACTTTACAGAGGTCGAGGACTGACCCGACAAATGGTAAATGGGGGGTCCACTGGGACCCCATCCTTCAAGCAAGTAGTAATGCAGAAACAGAAAGCGCAGGAAGGATTTAAAATCACTGGTGATGGAGAGCGTAAGGAAAACAATGGAACCAGTAGAGAAAGGACACAACAATTGCAAAAAGAAACAAGAAACAACCCAAAGATGAAAGAAAAAGTAAACAATGGACAGGAGAATAACGACAAAAGAGTTAATGCAAGCCAAAGAGACACAGTACCAATAATAATCCAAGCAGGAGGCGAAGAGGAACATGGGGCAAAGAAGCACCCTCAAGAGGAAGAGGAGAAAGCAAAGGCTTCAAACCCCAGCTCCAACAAGGCAACGCAAGGAGCATGCAAAACGAAAAAAAACGAAACCCTCCAAGTGGTCTTCTCAGATCCGGACATTCAAGCTTATAGAGACCACATGATGGAACATGCAATAATATGCAAGTTCATGGGACTGTGGCCAACGGAATGAGCACTCTGCCAATGGATCAAGCAACATTGGAAACCTAAAGGTGATGTTAAACTACACCTTGGGGCAAAAGGTTTTTTTACTGTTGTCTGTACTAACTTAGAGGACAAGGATAGAGTCTTCGATGGAGGACCATACTTCTTTGCCTCAGCAGGACTCTACATGAGACCCTGGAAAGCAAACTTTATGCTCGAAAAAGAAACATTCACACAGGTTCCTGTGTGGATCTGCCTATTCTCCCTTCCAATAGACTATTGGGGACTCGCGATTCTTAAGCAAATAGGAGACCATCTCGGAACCTTCATCAAAGCTTCAGAAGCAACGATGCAACGAATATACACTTCCTGTGCAAGAATCTGTGTGGAGATGGACGTCTCAGGAGCCCTGCATGAAGGCCTATGGCTGGAATTCAGAGATGAGGACTACTATCAAGCCATCGATTATGAGCAAATCCCCTTCCGATGCAGAAGGTGTCATGAACACGGACACCTTGTCAGAGAATGCCCTTTAAACAGAACAGGGGAAGAGCACAAACTAGAGCAAGCAGCAAAGAGCAAAGAAGCCTTCACAAAGCCAAAAACAAGACAAAGAGCTAACAGAAAAAGAACATACAGAGCAGAGGCAGCCCCAGGCATCATCAACAACACTTTCAACATTCTGGAAACCGATACAGATTCAGAAGGAACAAACAGGGAAGCAAAACTCAATGAAGAACCAAAAGACAAGCTAGGACACAAAACAAAGGACGGGGAAGAAAATATAATCAGAACAGAAGTCCAAATGCAAGAGTTAGAAGACGAGCGCGATGAAGACACTGATATGCTAACCAGCGATGGGGGTAGTGAGGAGATGGAGCTCAATGAAGTTCTAGAAAAGGAAGGGGTGAACCTCCTAGATATGGAAAAAAAATTGGAGAACTCAAGGGTTGGAAAATATTCCGGAAGAAGAAATAAGGAAGATCAGTGATCTCTTCATCGCAAGACAAAAGGTGGAACTAGACAGGAAAAACAGGAGATTAGGAATTGAAAAAGGCACAGGAAATCATTCAAAGAGCATCTCTCTTAATCCAACAGGTCGGAAGCAAAGAAAGAGAAGAGGCAGAAGAACAAATGGGGAGGTATTGCATGACTTGGGGATTCTAATGATAAACTCAGGTAAAATGAAGGCTCTAAATGCCTTCCCGTCTTACCAATAATTTATCTAGTTATAAATGAAAATCATTTCATGGAATGCAAGAGGGCTCAATAGCCAAGCCAAACAAAGACTTCTTAAGAGAAAGTTCCAAAAAGAAAAGCCAGATATTATGTTCATACAAGAAACCAAATGTGCCATTAACCACATGGAGAACATCAACAAAAGGCTAGGTAAACCTATAGAATGTATAGACGTAGCCAGTCAAGGATGGGAAGGAGGCATAGCTACTCTTTGGGACACCAGAGTAGTAGGCATCATCTCAATGGAAGCTACACGATCATTCATCGCCACAGAAGTTCAAATGATAGGTAATTCTGAAACTTACCTATGCATAAATGTTTATGGACCGCAAAGATTAGAAGACAAATTTTCTTTTCTTAATTCTCTCATGAGTTTAAAGCTTAGACACCCAACCTCAAAGATCATCATGGGAGGTGATTTTAACAAGATAACCTCTCTACTGGAGAAGAAAGGAGGAATCAGAAGGCTCAACAAAGATACAAAACTCTTTGCTGAATTCATAGAACCTGCCAAACTAGTAGACATCCTTCCCAAAAATGTTTCCTACACTTGGAACAACAGGAGAGGAGGAGACAAGCTGATTGCCTCTCGTCTGGATATATTTTTGATCTCGGAAAGTATTTTACTCGAAGGAATAATAGTGGACTCTGACATTCTTCCCAGTGGAGGATCAGATCACTGGCCAATCGCTTTGGAGGCAACCTTCCTAGGGACCCCTAGAAACAAGCCCTTCAGATTTGAAAAGTTCTGGTTAACTCACCCCAACTTTGCAAATTTGTTGAAGGAATGGTGGTGTGAACCATTGGATATCAGAGGAACCAAAATGTTCAAGCTCCAAAGCAATTAAAACACATCAAAAATAGAATTAAAGATTGGAATGCAGCCGACTTTGGGAACATCTTCCAGGAAAAGAACATCATAGAAGGCAAGTTAAATCAAATTCATAAAGAATGGGCTTCAGGGAACTGCAGTGAAGACTCAAGGGAACAGGAGAAGGTATTGATGAAACAATGGCAACTCCGTTGCCAGTAGGAAGAGACACTTTGGAAACAAAAATCAAGGATCCAATGGCTAAAGGAGGGAGAACAAAATACCAAGTTTTTCCATAGATCCACGCTAGACTACAGGGGGGCAAACAAAATTCTTCGGCTCAACAATGAAGCAGGGGAAACTCTTCAAAATCACAAGGAAATATCATCCTTGCTCACCAGGCACTTCAAGCATATAGCTCAGGAAACACAGGAAGAAAGATCAGAGGCCATAGAGGAACTAACCCAAGCTATACCCCACATCATAACTTCTGAGAAAAACTCAGCTCTGCTAAGAGAGTTTTCAATGGAGGAGGTGGAAGATGCTGTCAAGAGTATGCCAAATGATAAGGCACCTGGGCCTGACGGTTTTACAATAAACTTCTACAAAGCATGCTGGCCAACTATTAAAACAGAGGTATGGGAAGTTGTCGAAGATTCCAGACGCTCCGGTTCCATTCTCAAATCCCTGAACTCCACTTTCCTAGCTCTAATTCCTAAGGAAGAAGAAGCCAACTCCCCGGAAAAATTTAGACCCATAGCTTTATGCAATGTGATATATAAAATCATATCTAAAGTTATAGCCAACAGACTTAAGCCTATTCTTCCTGACTTAATCTCGGAAGAGCAGTCAGGCTACGTGGAGGGCAAACAAATCTTAGACAACATCCTTTTAGCTCAGGAGATGGTTCATACCCTGTAGACAAGGAATCTACCAGGCATGCTGATGCAGCTAGATCTCTCCAAAGCTTTCGACAAAGTCAACTAGAATTATCCGGAGGCCATTCTGAATGCTTTTGGCTTTGACAAGAAATGGACCAAATGGATCCTTGCTCTGATTCAATCCACCAATTTTTCCATATTGGTCAATGGCTCCCCCTCTGAACCTTTCTCCCCCTCCCGAGGCATAAGGCAAGGAAACCCTCTCTCCCCATTCCTTTTTGTGATCCTTATGGAAGGGCTTAGCAGGCTCATTCACAAAGCAAGAGAGGAAGGGAAAATCAAAGGCTTACATCCTCTCCCCTCCATACTTGCAACAACGCACCAACAGTTTGTAGATGACACAATGCTGCATGGCACTCCAACTGTGAAAGAAGCCAAGGCCTTCAAGAACATTCTAAACCTCTTCAGCAAAGCTTCAGGTATGGAGATTAACCATGCTAAATCTACTATCTTCTTCTTTAATACTCATCTAGCCATCCAGAACCATCTATCCAACATTCTTGGCTTTCGAAAAGGCAATCTACCCTCTAAGTATCTGGGAGCCCCGCTCACAACTAAACCTTGGCAAAAAATTCACTGGGAAAAAATCTTAGCGAAAATGGAGAAAAGATGTAAGCATTGGACTCATAGGGCTCTTAATTTTGCTGGAAGATTGGTCCTCACTAAAGCAATACTGCAAGCCATTCCGCAGTATATGCTTTCCATCATGCCGGCTCCTAGCGGAATCCTTCAGAAAATTAGAGCTATTCAAAGATCCTTTCTGTGGAGTGGCAATGCTGAGAAAAAGAAATGGGCACTGGTGGCCTGGAACAAATTATGCACTTCGAAAGCAGCAGGTGGCTTAAATTTAATTGATCCCTACACCATCAATATGACATGCGGAGCTAAGTTGTGGTGGCGTTGGCTGAAGGAAACCAATCTACCCTGGGCCAGACATTGGAAGGAGAAATACACTCCCAACTGCAACGAATAGGACTTAATAAGGATACAGGAAGTGCCGGAGGGTTCTCCAATATGGAATTTAGCTAGAAGGAACCGCAACTTAGTTCAGGACCATAGTTTCTGGGAAATCCGCAATGGGGAAACCGCCCTCTTCTGGGAAGATGCTTGGCAGCAACTCCCAAAGCTGGAAAAACCAGAGCTCGAAGATTTTAAAAGAGAATGCCAGAACAGGGGAAAATTCACCATCCACCACTACTAGAGTCCTAGTAGCTGCGACCAGGAATGGAGAGAATGGAAACTCCATGACACTGAAAACCCAATTGAGGAAAACAATAATACAAGGGATCTACTAAACCACTTAAACAAATGAAAAATCAGAAAGACAACAGAAAGTGACATGTTGAGATGGGGTATGAAAGGGAGTGGTAATTTCACTCTCAAAGAGGCCAGAGAGCAGCTAGAACATTCGGAGCAGGTGGAGGTTATGCAATGGAGTAACAAGGTCTAGGATCCCATGTTTTGGCCTAAAATAAAAACCTTTCACTGGCTCCTAATGCGGTGAAAAACTCTCACCTGGGCGAACCTACGCAAAAAAGGTTTCGAAGCCCTTCCAAATGCCCTTTGTGCAATCAAGCTGAAGAAACTATGAACCATCTATTCAACACCTATGGATGGGCTGATCACCTTTGGCGAGGGATGGAAACTATAATGCAACAAACTAACAGAGATAGGGAATCCATTCAAAATACTATTATGAATTGGCCAAGCGAGTACTCTAACAACTTAAGAATCAATAGTATATGGAAAGTCCTGCCTGGCTTCATAACTTGGACCATATGGAAAGAAAGAAATAGAAGAATTTTTCAAAGTGAGCACAGAAATATAGAGCACTCGCAAATTACCTTAACCCAAAACATTCGTCAATTAATCTTGGTAAAATGTAGAGCAGATCCTGACAACCAAGCTTCGGCCGAGGACCAGAGAATTCTGAACGCCTTCAACCTGATCAACGAACAAAACCTGGGATCCACTGAGCGCCAACAAAACCTAAACATTGTGCCAAAGGGCTGGAGACATCTGCCAGAAGGGTTTCTAAAGCTAAATTTTGACGGTGCCTCGAGAGGCAATCCTGGCCCGACAGGCATTAGAGGAATCATCCGGAATCATGAAGGGGAAATTCTTCACATTTACAGTAAAGCTGTAGGGCAAGGCACCAATAATGAAATGGAATTTGCAGCCATGGAAAAAGGACTAAGGATTCTCAGAATGAACTAAACAAGCAATGCAGTGATTGAAGGAGATTCAGAGGTAGCCATAATTGTGGCCAGGAAAATCTACGGGGGAATGCCAACCAGCAGGGTCACAAAACACTGGCGACTGTCCAAGGTCACAGACAATATTGCCAAACTGTTAGGAGAAATGAAAGGCCTCATCTTTCAGGCGGTAAGGCGAAATGCCAATTCGGTTGCTGACCACCTGGCAAATCATGGGATTGAACACCCCAACACAATGTGGGACAGCTGTTGGCAGCATATTGACAACCCGCAATTAAGAGAAAAATGCATGCAACTCTCTCGGTTAGATATGGTGACGGCAGAGGAGTCCGACCGGAGGGTCGAATAACTCAGTGCCATAATTGCTTAGACAGGCTGACTAGACACACTCCATTAATTTCTAGCAGACCTCGAAGGACAAGCGGGATGAGGGCAACTATGACAGAAGCAGGTGACAAAGATTTGTGCAGTTTCATGATCTGTGGTGATATGAGCCGCCGAAACATAATAAGGAAGAGGGACACTTGGAAAAACATGGAGCAAGCAGGGAGCAGTGACCGTAAAAGGATACAATTATTCCACAACCCAACCAAAATTCCATCACGCAGCAATTATGGTGATCTGACGTGCAAGTTGCATAGAGATAAGTGATCACACACCGATAATCTCCTCGGAATTCATTATTTAACTACTATCAAAGGCCAAAAGAAAAACATTGTTTCAGCGTTTAGCAAGACAGAACCTCCTCACTCTACAGACAAAGCTCAGGATAAAGCTAGGAGAGTTAGAAACACAATGGCAGGGGAGGGCAACCGCAATAAGTCTGCCAACAACGACCTTCGACAAGCGAGAGAGATGTATGAGAGGCGAACCTCGTAAAGGAACAAGCATAAGATTATCGACTTAGAAGCCATAGTCCAGGAAGAGGAAATCAAGCTCTCTAACCAGCAAATTGGGAAAGAAGTAGATTGGATCCAGGACCCTGGAACTCTCAACACTCGAGCCACTCAATTTGTCAGAACTCAAGCTGAGAGCTGGCGTATGAAGACCCTTCTCGCGAAAGCAATGGATATTCAGGGTGAACATGCGGAGCAGCTGCGCAAGCTTCAGTAGTTCGCAGAAACCATGACGCATGATCATATGGCGGTAGTGGAGAGCATTGAATTCAAGCTAAGTGTGCTGCACCAACAGGTCGACACCATGGACAAGAAACTCACGGTCCTGATTAAACTTTTACGACAAGTCATCGGGCAAGACAACAAGCCTTCAGACATGCAGAAGGGAGATCCGACTGGAGACCAGCAGGGCAATCCTCCCAAGCCAGGGCAGGTCAACATGTCAAGGTCTGCTCCGGTCATGGAGATGTTTAAACGCATCTGACTATGAAGTCTCTCAGACTCCTCATCCTCGGCGGACTTCTTTTGTCTCGTGGCTTGCCACCCTCGCTTCCCTCTTCTCAGCGGGTTGATATGTTCACTGTCCAGGTTTCCTCTGTTTATGTCTTTTGTTAGTTCTAGTCCTCTGCCGCCCTGCGTGGTGTGCTGGCTTTCAGTTTCCTGTTACTCTGCCTTCTCTAGTTTTCAGTCACTCTGTTCTCTTCTGGTCTCCTGTGGTAAGGCCTGCTGCTTAGCGGCCCGTAATCTGCTGAAGCAGAAGTTTTGTACTATATTTTCATCTTGTTAATATCAAAGCTGACTTACACAAAAAAAGAAAATTATGATGTTTATTTTTCATTTTTTCTCTAATAATATTTCATTTATTTTCAAATCAATTTAAAATATTTAAAAATGATCTTTTCATAAATTATAATAGGTTTCTTTTCCTTGTTCTTTTTTTCTTTTTCTTTTTATTATTATTATTATTTTAGAAATTAAAAAAATTATGTTAAACATAAATTTATTTACAATATGTAAAATTTATTTAAAAAAATGAGTTCTATTTGCATACAATTCCGTGGCTAAAAACACAAATATCTTGCTATCTAGAAATGAAAGCATTTGAAATAGTCTTTGTTCGTGAAAAGTAACGATCATATTATAGATGGAATAAACAATTTCTGAGATTGATATTCTAAACATGGAATTGAGCATTATAACATGTGTATATTATTTTAGATATAAATGTTAAGATAAATTGATAAAAGTAATATATTGGTGTTAAAATTAAGAGAAGATAAATTAAAGAACTAAAATTATTATTCAGATTGTATATATATATGTATATATATATATGTGTATATATATATATATATATATATATATATATATATATATATATATATATGAGATAAAAAAAGCATAATGAATAACTAATAAGGGCATGTCAACATGTCAAGGTCTGCTCCGATCATGGAGATGTTTAAACGCATCTGACTTTGAAGTCTCTCAGACTCCTCATCCTCGACGGACTTCTTTTGTCTCATGGCTTGCCACCCTCGCTTCTCTCTTCTCAGTGGGTTGATATGTTCACTGTCCAGGTTTCCTCTGTTTATGTCTTTTGTTAGTTCTAGTCCTCTGCCGCCCTGCGTGGTGTGCTGGCTTTTAGTTTTCAGTCACTCTGTTCTCTTCTGGTCTTCTGTGGTAAGGCCTGCTGCTTAGCAGCCCGTAATCTGTTGAAGCAGAAGTTTTGTACTATATTTTCATCTTGTTAATATCAAAGATGACTTACACAAAAAAAGAAAATTATGATGTTTATTTTTCATTTTTTCTCTAATAATATTTCATTTATTTTCAAATCAATTTAAAATATTTAAAAATGATTTTTTCATAAATTATAATAGGTTTCTTTTCCTTGTTCTTTTTTTCTTTTTCTTTTTATTATTATTATTATTATTATTTTTTTAGAAATTAAAAAAATTATGTTAAACATAAATTTATTTACAATATGTAAAATTTATTTAAAAAAATGAGTTCTATTTGCATACAATTCCGTGGCTAAAAACACAAATATCTTGCTATCTAGAAATGAAAGCATTTGAAATAGTCTTTGTTCGTGAAAAGTAACGATCATATTATAGATTGAATAAACAATTTCTGAGATTGATATTCTAAACATGGAATTGAGCATTATAACATGTGTATATTATTTTAGATATAAATGTTAAGATAAATTGATAAAAGTAATATATTGGTGTTAAAATTAAGAGAAGATAAATTAAAGAACTAAAATTATTATTCAGATTGTATATATATATATATATATATATATATATATATATGTATGTATATATATGTATATATATATGTATGTATATATATGTATATATATATGTACATATATATATATATATATATATATGTACATATATATATCTACATATATATATATGTACATATATCTATATATATATATATATGTATGTATATATATATATATATATATATATATATATATATATATATATATATATATATATATATATATATATATATATATATATAAATATGAGATAAAAAAAGCATAATGAATAACTAATATGATTAAGTATATTTTGTTTAAAGGTAATTATTCATTCATAAAAAGAGATTATATAGTGTATTGTCAAAATAAAAAGAGATTTAAATCTTTTCAAAATCAAGTTCATGTGAATAGGTAATGTTGTAAAAAAAAATAGTTCATGTATATAATGTTGTCAAAAACTTTTCAAATAATTAGTTTTAAAGAAAACAATAATTGGAAAATGAGTAGACAACCACAGGGATTTGAACTAGTGAGTTTTAAGCATGGAGTGCCTTAACAATACACCCATCTATGAATTCAAAGTTCTATGGGCCTTGTTTTTCCTCTTTAAGTTTTATTGTTTTTTAATTTTTGACTTTTTTGTTTTATAATTATTGTTTCCAATTTAGTAATCACCATTGTATCCAACAATAATTGATATAAACATAAAATTTGAATATATTACAAAAATAAAAATATTTTTTCTCTCCATAATATTATAAATTAGCAAATAGGTAAATATTTATATAACTAATGCAAAGTAATGATCAAAGTGATTGCTATAGTCTTGCCGATGGATAGGGACTAATAATAATAGAGGAGACATAAAGATTGTGATTCCATACATAAAGTGATGAATTATTAAAATAATAATAATTTATTTGTTTTTCAACAATTTAAACTAGTTATTTTTGTATTAGTTGATATCAAAGCTAGCTTCCTTATAAGGGATATGTTCTCTCATTTTTAGGTTTCCAAATCTATTATATGGATATGTTCTCTTCTTTTTCAAACTTATATGGCTATTACGTGGGAACCATTGTCTTCAATTAAGGGAATTTTGAGGTCTAAAATGAGTCTCCCAATAAAAATAATAAAATATGAGTTATGAAATTTTAAAGAAATAGAGAGTTTTTTTTAAATCATATTTTCAACTTATCTCTTTATAAGTTTACTCAAATGTGAAGTGCATCCTATGAGTGCCCACTTTGCATTTTTTTAGTAGACCCATAATTTTTTTTTGAAAATGCATGTAAAAAATGTGATTTCAGACACTTTTTTGACCTCAAAATTCTCCTAATTCTTTTTCAAGCTTCCATATCCATTATAGGGATATGTTCTCGTTCTTCTAGAGTTTCTATACTTATCACAAAGATTCATCATATTATTTTGATGAAGGGGAAACATAAAGAAGGGTTGACTAAACTTTTCTCAAGGATGGTATTCATGTCATAGGATATCCACTGGATGAGTTGATCGACCCTTCCTCATGCATAATATTTCCATCAAGATGATGAATGGGGATATGTTAGCTAATAACCCTTTGTTAGGCATAATATTGTAATCTAAGGGGTCATAGGGAAGGGTTGTTTAGGGGATGATCTTCTCTTTAACCAATATCCTAGGTCCTTGACCAAAATATTTTCATTATGTCGGGGCACTAAGCGTGTTCAACTAACTCTTCCTCAAATTTAGTATTGAAATTGAGGGAGACCCAAGGGGAGATTTCATTGACCATTAAGCATAATAATAATGTCATAGAAAATTTGAAGGTATGATCATTAAACCCTTTTTGATACATAATATACACTAAAGGGGAACTCAAGGAAGGATCAACCAAATTGGCCATTTTTAAAGTTGTAGTCATTTCATTAGGGGAGATTGTAAGGAGGGGCAGACCAACACACCCTCGTGCATGGCATTGTTTCATAGAGGATCCTAAGGTAACTATCATTGAACCCTTTTTGAGGAATAATATTAATTGTTGAGGGGGACTATGTTGAAGGTTTGATCATTCCTCCCACAAGCATAGATTTTTCCTTGTGGGGAAGTAGTGAGAATAGAAGATTGTCCCATCCTCAAGTATATATTCTCATCAAGGGAGTAATAAGGGAAGGGTCACTCTATTTATATCCTAATCTTAATGTTCTAGACATCTAAATTAATTGTTTTAGGATTTAGTTTATTCTAACATCTTTGTCAATTTGTTGAGAGGATCTATAACTTAATATGTAAATGAGACTTATCACACTCACTGGATTATAAGAATGGTTGATCTCTTAGAATTTAACATAGAGTTAATTAATATCAACTAATTATATTTTCATGTGAGGTTCATAAGCTTTTAGCCTTCTATTTCCTTTGCAACTATTCTTTTTCCTTATTTTATAAAATTTTGCGTGAAGGCATTTTTTCAACAAGGTATCAATTTCAAAGCCAAGTTGAATAATATGGGAAGGATTGGTGATGTATTGAGGAAGTAGGAAAGTATCCACAACATCATCCTATATCTCTCCAAATCCAAAAGTAATATTGAGGTGATAAAGAAAGAATAATTTTTAGTAGTCAAAAGTACAGTATCAAATATCTTTTGATCTTGAATCTTGATAGATAGTGTTTTTTATTAGATTTACCTTGTTTGTCAAGTAAACAAGTTGTTATCTGTTTTTTATTTATAAAATCTATGGTTTTTATATTTTATATTTCATTAAAAGTGTTTGTTGCAATTGTAATACCATGAGATCTAAGTCTAACTCTGTATTTTTGGTTAAAATCCATTATTTTTCAAATTTATTAAAGGGCTCATATTGTATAAATTGATTTAGATATATTTATAAAATTTGACAATGAAAATGATAACATTGTAGATATTGAATTTTTCCCTAAACTCCATCCATCATTTTTGGTTAGTAATCTAGAAATTGTTGGACAAAAGACCACATTTGGGTGGGTTTGGTTGGGGGGGGGGGGGGGGGGGGGTGGGGTTGGTGTGCACGTGGGGTTGGGTGGCGGTAAATCTTAGAGCAAATTTACAGTTTCACAACTTTTATTTAAAAAACAAATATACAATAATAATCCATAACCATTTGCAACATATCAAAATATAGAACAATGCATCATAAGGCCATCATCACATCAATAATACATCAGGAAGCCATCACATCAACAAAAAGAGACACACGTTTTACATGGAAACCCATATGGGAGAAAATCACAAATTATTCTTCTTCTTATGCTTCAATTCATTACATAGATTTGTAGGCATTGAACTACTGGAGGTACACACAAAAAATGTTCAAGTTGATACTTGTGGTAGGCTACAACCTGATTGAAACACCAACCTTGAAAATGTGCAAGTAATAACTCATTGAGGCTACAACCTAATTGAGGCACCAACCTCGAGGATGAGAAAGCTTCAACTTGCTCTAGGCTCCAACCTGATTGATGCATAAACCTTGATGTTGAGCAAACTCTAACCTACTCTAAGCTCCCAACCTTAGTGGAGGCACCGACCTCCTCCTTCAACCTCTTATGGACTGCATTTTAAAATCTTTCAAACTAGGTCCACATAATATTCAAACAAAATAAAAATTTAAATTGAATAAGTTGATGCTATCATACTACTGTGTATGCCTTGCCATACCCTATCACAACTCTGCTTCAAACTTTTCACTAATATGGTCACATATGACTCATCTCAGAACTTACTTCTGCCATAAAATCAAAGCCACTTCAACATGCTCATATGCCCTCAAAGATATTACATAGATTTCAATCATAAAAAATATATCAATGAGTTTTTTTATGCCTTTAGAATATCCACCTTTGAACGCTGATCATTGTGCCTCTTCTAGATTCCAATTTGGCTCAAGAATGAGTTCGAAAACTTGAAATAACCATTTAAAACCATATATTAAATTAACAGTTATACAAAAAGTCATTTTTCATGTGTGTTACATAATGAACTTTTTCTAGCATCGACGTGACAAGATGCACACCACTGGTTGCTTAAATATTTAGTAAAATGAAACTTTGGTGGGAAAAAATAATCAATAAAAATTGAATCCAAACCTCACAACCTGATTGATTGAACCTGCACCTTCCAATCTACAAAATAAAATGCATGCCAACTATGGCAGGTGACAGCGCTTAGTAGGCCATCTTGACCAATGATTTTGTTATTGTAGAATTAACTTCAAATTGAAGAGCTAAGATATTCGACCCTGAGCCACTCCACATATGATTTAGAGTTTAACATATACAATGTATGAATCACCTATAGCGATCTAAATCTAGTGTGTTGATTGGGAGATGTTATATTTAACATATACAACATGTCTACCTCTACGTGGCTAGCTCCAATGTATGTTGTAGCATTCAATGTGACTTGTGCTTCACTATTAAACAAAGAGTTAGGGATTCAACCTCGAACCACTCCTTGTATCAATCCAATCGATCTGATGTAACATATACAATGTGTCTATCACCATATAGTAAGCTCAATCTGATGTAATATATACAACATTTCTATCACCATGTGCCCAACTCCAACAACCCAGTGCTTCACTGTGT
Organism: Pinus tabuliformis; assembly: GCA_031772625.1. Lineage (NCBI taxonomy): Eukaryota > Viridiplantae > Streptophyta > Pinopsida > Pinales > Pinaceae > Pinus > Pinus tabuliformis. The sequence continues at coordinate 1,766,791,687 of CM062816.1, forward strand.
ATTCATATGTGGCATATGAAACCAAATCTTCCTCGACCACGTTTGCAATACCATTCAAACCTGGATTACTATGTCAGATATCAATTAAACTAGGGTTACGTCAATGAGCACATTGTAGCAATAAAACAACCAATTGAATGATACTCAATGAACTAATGAAGAATTTTATACCATGGTTACTTGCCTTCGAAAGAGAAAGATTTCTGAACAATGCTCAGTCTCCATTCAAAACCATAACTTTTTAAATTCGAACTAAAAAAATATATAATTTTTGTTTTTACACAACACACTTCCCATGATTATTTTTCATAGCCCAAAAATGAGGGTATATATAGTTGATTTGTGGTCCAAGAGCTTGATAGGGCCAACACCATTCACTCCATTAAACAATATTGTTAGTTCCCTATAATACCATTTAGTACCCATATTCTTATTGTTGAACCCCATAGAATCCCATTATTGTTATTTTTGAGCCCTTACATTATTATTGTTATGTAAGCCCTGATTATATTGAGGCCCCTTAGACTCCTATATCTACCAACGAGGTCTTTCCATTTGTATCATCCAAGAATTGTTCATTTATGTGATGTAAAGGAGGTTTCCCCCTCAAAGAGGCTTATTTTCAAGTCCTGGATCTATCTTTTCTTCTATTTTGTGATCTGGTTACACAACATTTGGTATCATAGCTTTGGATTGTATGGTTTTGCTGCTTCAAATAGGTCATATTGGAATTTTCGCTATAACATTGTTTCTATGAGGCTTCTGATCAAGTGGAGCAAAAATCTTGGTGAACTTAGTGTAAAATTTCATCTATTGTTTCACTATATTTTATGGGATATAGAATGATGAAGTTAGGGTTTCTACATTCCCTTGAATTCAATCTCAAACAGGTGACCTAGGGAAAATCATCATAAATTTCTCTGCAAGCATCAAATTTCAATTTTGTAAAAATTTACTAAAATTGCACGAAATATAGTTTCGCATGTATCAATTTCAGAGCTGAAGGTTTTGTTGTGTTATTCAACAACCCCCCACCACCACCACCCCCCCCCCCCCCCCACTTATTGATTTAATGGTTAATATTCAATTAATAAATGGGGACCCTTTAAAAACCCCCCAAGAGAAATTTAGCACTTAGGTGCTTTCTTTTAAATTTTTAGAAATAAATCAAGATATCAAGTCAAATCCTTTTAAGACTAGCAATTCTCACTTTTTTCGCATATCGCTGGACCAAGTGTGTCAAAGGTTAATTAACAACCAAAATCTGTGAATTGCGATGGAAGGGATCACCACATTTAACTTAGGATATTATTAGACTTTTCATTCAAAACTAAGACTTAAGGTATTCATTGTAAAATGAAGCACTTATCGCAATCACATATTGGCTTTCATAAAGGATGCAACTCACAAAGCATGTCGTAATATGCGAAATGCGATATTGCGGTAGAGCGAGCCAATACTTATCGCATCGTGACACTTTACTTAAAAGCCAATCTTATGAACTGCAAGAGTTTGTGAAGTGCGATAGAACTCATACCTGATAAAACAAATATTATAAACTATAAGTTAACTCTGGCACTTAGTAAAAAAACACTTTATGAAGTAATTATTCATTTAGTAAAAGTATGCTCTAAACGATAAAGAATGTGCCACTCATCTCTTATCCCGAAGAATTTAAACAACTCTGGAAAAACACACAACCAAAAATGCAATAGTGTGATTTACGATATTGAGATAATATTATTGCAATCGCAAAATTGACATTTTCACAATTTAAACTCACCACATTAAAGTTTTTCCCTTCTCGTTTGCAATGTGGTAGTTTAATGAGTAATAAAGGCAATGATAAGAGATGTTAGTGGGTAGTTAATAAGTTTAATGGCATTTATGTTAAGAGCAACTTGATGTGATATGATATCTTTTCATCTGTGTTTTGAATAAAAGCTCCTTTCTTGTCACCTTTTGAGGTTAATTGTATCATTTAATTCTCACTGTCATTCTCACTTGTGTTTATCTGATAACTTCCATTTGCTCCATTTCAGGAAACCTCCGCAGAAAACATCGTTAGAAAGAATGGTGAAGAAGGGAAAGGTGACTGCATCTGAGAAATCAGACATGGTACCACTTTTCTCTGATACCACATGCAGCAAGGACAGAGGAACCACAACATGGGAGGCCATGTATAACTTGTTAGAAGAAGAGCAGCCTAGGCCACTAGTAACAAAGGCCATGACTGATGCTTAGGAGTCATCTGACGCCTCCTATTTCGAAACAACATGTTCATTCCTGCACCGAATAGCTACGAGACCAAAGATAATACCATACACGAATATGGTCAAATGGGTAATTGATGAGGTAGATATCTTAGAGAGAACCTTCAAGAATAAGAGGCAACGAGTCATGGGGTCTTTCTCACTAGACAGCCTACGACTAATGTACCAGTTACTACAATCTCAAAAGCTCTACAACAAAAAGTTCCTTGAGAAATTCACCAAAGAGAACGAGGACCTGTCATATGTTATGCAAACCTGGAGATCAAGCAGAGGCAAACTCAAACGGGATAAAACTGGTATGTACTTAATGGCATCCATTTCTCCCCCTCATAGTTTTGCAACAACAATGATATGTAGGTTATCGATAGACCTGATAGCACCAAATTTTATATGGAATGGCTCCCATTAATAGATGCAATAGTTAATGTAATTATTATGAACTAGGCTCAAATTTTATCAGACAATTTGGCAAAGACAATTGTGGAATATAGAAGGAAAAGAAGTCATTCTTTAAGTATTTTCCCCCCTTTCTTTATGAGTGCTTTTGTTATGGATGCAATTTGTTTTAGTTCTCAGTTTCCGAATATGGGATGGAAATGGACTATACAGAACCCACTTCCCATCCATATATACCATAAAATTTTGTGGGAATCCTAATTCCACCCCCATTTTTATAAAATCTGTCAAGGTGTTATGCTGCCTATTCATAAAGTAGTTTTTGATAAAACAACCCCTAGGTTTTCTCAAGAGGTTGAAGTAGATACCTTGCCAATAGCCAGATGGTTTGGGGAAGAAACATTCACCTATATTAGAGTTTTTGGGAGCATTTCTTCTTTGCATGTCCTCCCATATTATGTCCCCGACAAACTTTTGGCCAGAGAAATAGCCTACCAGACTGCAGGGGAAGGTGGCTTAACCAGAGGACTGAAAGAGCAGAAGAAATCCATTTGGCCGACCTTCCCATTACAATGTGGTGCTTTTGCACTACACGATTATGGACATGCATTAAAGGAAGAAAAGATTATTATGTCTATGAAATTGGCTACAGTTCCAAGAAGGCAATACGACCCAAATGGCACTGTTAAGGAATTTACTACTATGGTAAAAGTCAAACAATTCACCCATGAAGAGGATGCCTTCGATGACCTCTTCCTACAAGAAATTTTTTTTTCACAAGTTCTACATATGGCATCACTACTGTTGACCCTGGAAGATATTAATGCTTTCCATGTGTACAAAAATAAGAGACTGCTAAAGGTCCCATTGGACCTACTACAGATTGAACCAATAAGAGAGCCAACTCCTAGCATAAGCTGGGAGGAAAATTCTAAAGAAAATTCTGAAGGAGAAAACCAGGAGAATTCGACTCATGAGTCAGAGCACTCAGAGCGACAATCTCAAAATGGGGGAGGAAACACAAATAAAGAGTCTGAGAAAGACACAACTGGAAGTACAGAGGAGATGGTCGAGCATGCCTTGACAAATAAAAAGGCAGTGGTTGCTTCTACTTCAAATCAGTCAGGGAAATCTTGAATCATTGACATGGAACAGGAATGGGAGAATTTCAATAAAAATCTCCATACAAACACAAATCTTGAGCAAGCATCTAAACTGAAAACTCCCAAGAAAACCCAGCAAAAAGAAAATCTAGAAACAGTAGGGGGAAGGAGCTATAGGTACCTAGGACATTGAGGTTATTCCTACTATTCCTACTTCCAAAACTGTCTTAAGAATTGAGGAAATACCTCCATTAGATATATTCTACAGTCTTACGCACAAGGTTGTAGTGAAAAGAGAAAGGAAGAAAAGGAAACTAGACACCACTGCTGTTACGACTTCGGAAAATGAACCAATGGATATTGTGTGGATGGACACACCTATCAACCCATCAAAGAATCTCACAAAGTTGTCGCAATTCGCAAGAGCTTATGCCATAGTCACCATCGACAAGACAACTAAAGTTCGAATGCTTTTGAAGGAAAATGAATAGAAAATTTTACAGCTAGAACAACAATTAGCCCAAGAAAAAACTAATCAGCAAGCATAATTACAGGTAGCCCAACTTCAAAGAGAATTTGAGCAGATGAGGATGCAGCACCAGGCCAGCTTAGAAGAAAAGGATTCGCAAATACAAGCCATGATAGATAAATTCAAATACAACCTGCAAATTGACAAATTCATTAAAGAAACAGTCAACCTCAATTCCCTATTAATGCAACAAGAGGAAGTATTCTGCCAAAAGATTTTGCAAATAAATCCTTACTGCGAAACCAGTGATAAATTGACAAACCAAATAATTGATATGAGGCTTGAGTACGAAGAAATCCACAAAAGGGTTTCTGAATTTATCACCTGGCAAGAATCAGAGGATGGAAGAAAGGCTGACCTACCAAAGCTGGAGGAGTCTCACAAAGATATTTTGTTTATGGATTGGGATTCTCGGTTGAAACAAGCACAAAGGGCAACAACGATAGCAGTAGGAGTAGCAAGCAGCATAATAGAGGCCATAAATGAAAACCTTCATGGTGCCAATATTGTCAAAGAGTGTGTACCAGGGTTTCTACCAAATGTCAAGCAACTAGAGCAGCAATGGAAACAAACAATGCAGGAAAAGGAAGAGGCTATTAAACAGCTAACCAACCTGAATTGGGAGGCATATTGGCAGTTTCTAGTAAAACCACACAACTAGTGGATGACTCTGAGGTGTTTAACAACCTCTACACAAAATATGGTGCCAACATTGATAGATGCCATATTTGTTGGGCAGTTAAAATCTACAATCAGCCAACCGCCTCAGCTCAAGCCAATGATTGATATTTGCGACCTCAGAGATCAAGTTCAAAGGAGCTAGTCATTAATTTATTTTACTTTTAGTTTTATTTTTTCTCATTCTGAGGAAGGTTGTTTGAAACCTCCTCAACTATTTTTGTAATAATCTATTTTGAGACATATATTTTAGTATTTAAACCCCTCTCATGCATTTAGAGAGGGGTCCATAAATTTTATCAAAAACACTTTTCAAGACATTATACTTTTGTACTTTTGAGGAGGTTTTGATAAAATGAATGGAGCAAGATCTATTTTTCTTTAAATATCTAGCATGCTCTACTGAAATGCACTTTTGTACTCTTAGAATGTGTTGGATTGAATGAAATTGGGTCAATATTATTGAAGCACATGAGCAGGACTTATCATATATGGTACTTTTATCGTATGATTATGTTTTATTTATGTATTAAGCAATACTTCTTCTTTCAATTGTTTTATGTATGAAAGTCAGAATTATAGTTTTGTATTATTTCACTTTTATATGATGTTAGCTCTGATTTTGTTTTGAATACATGAACGATTTTTATATGCGATATATTTCTCTCAATTGTTTTGTCTAACTATTTATCCAAAACAATTATCGTTGAGCAATTTCATTTCTTTTTCCAGTTGAATGATATTTATTACCAATTACTGTATGACATCATTGTAGATTGCATATCGTATTTTATTCCCGGGTATATTTATAATTAGATAATGTTAGATTAAGATATATGCATGTGTTTAGTAGTTAGATTAGATTACACTTAGCTGAATCATTTCCCGTTACATCTTATATCATCCCATCAACATTATCAAATCAACCCTTTCTGGGAAATTGGTCCCATTATCCCCAGTCAGAGCCACTATACCAAATAGAAAAGGAGTTACTTTCAAGGTCCGGACCGGGTGGTTTTCCCCATGTTGTCGCAATGATTTTCAAGACTTCAACAGGTTGAAACAATGATACATGGAATCTCATATAAGTTCACTCTACTAAACTCGTGCATAATCACGTCATCGTGGGAGATTTGGCATAAATTCATATCAAAGAATCCAATATTGGTATGAATTGTGGCATTAGAAAGAATACTCATAGGTATACCACAGGAATAAATTTCATAACTTGGGAGACCGAAATTACAGAGATACAATAGTTTCAAGATCGAGCTCCTAAAAGTAAGAAAAATGTGTGTATTTTTTTTAAATGTTGCATAAATTTTGTTTGAAAAAATAGTTTGAAGTGATTCAAAGGGCATAATGAAGCATATATATCATTTTTTGATTCTAAAATGCCTCGAAAAGATAAATAGATACACCTAGTAAGAAAATATAAATATTTACTATGACACATGAAGAAGATGAAGAAATGCAACATGATATATCAAAATTATGAGACCAAGTGCAACAAATTTTTCTCTTGCAAAAAGTAACCAAAAATGAACTAGAGGCTAAGATGGATGGTTTAGAAGAAAAAATAAAGGAAACATGGAAGGTTTAAAAGCAGACATGGGATTTTTTAAAGTAGACATAGAGATGATGAATGTCAAGTTGGAAGGGTTGACAAAGTCATTACAAGAAAGGCTTCCAAGTGGTGACAAGATAATCCATGAAAATCATGACGAGGACAAAAGGAATATGAATTATGGTTTCAGAGGAATTGTATGCAAAACTATTGGAGGAGAAGCAATTGTATGCAAAACCCTCCAAATGTTTCTTTGGGTTACAGGAGGTGGAATATTTGGGTCATATTGTACCTCATGAGGGTGTTAAGGTGGACCCTAACAAAATTAAAACTATGTAGGAATAGAAAATCCCCACAACCCTAAAGTATATTTGAGGATTTCTCAATTTTACAAAGCATTACCACAAGTTTGTTAAGTATTATGGGAATATGGCAGCGCCTCTAACAACATTACTTAAGAAAGATGCATTTTTTGGACTCCAAAAGAAACTAAGGCCTTTGAACATCTTAAAGAGGCAATGTGCCAAGATCCAGTCTTAGCTACACGAGACTTCACAACAATATTTATTGTGGAATGTGATTCCTTAGGAAATGGAATTGGTGTTGTTTTAATACAAGAACGAAGACCCATTTCTTTTGAAAGTCGTCTAATCAAGGGGAAGTATTTACACAAACCTATTTATGAGAAGGAAATGTTGGAAATAATACATGCCCTGAAGCAATTGTAATAGCCCCTGGGTTAATTTTCCATGTAAATGGAAGGACATTATAAAGGAAAAACAAGACGAAGATCATGGGATGCATATTCCAAGTTGGATGGAGGGGGAAAAATTATAGTGGGCATCACTTGTGGTTAATTATTGGCTATGGAAATTTGCATTGGCATTGGAAAAAGGAAAAGGACAATGAATGGAAATTAATTCAAGAATAAAGGAAAATAATAGAAAAGGAAGATGAAGAGAAAAGAATATGCATGTAAGGGAAAATGAAGCAAATTGAAGGAAAAGAAAAGGAAAAAGAAAATAAAAGGAGAGGGAGAGCATTCTATGAATCTCTTAGTCACTCTTAGTTACTCTTGGGATCATACACTCTCTTGGAACTTTTGGAGAAGAGAGAGAGAGAACTATAATAAGAGAATAGATCACTTAGACACAAGAAAGAAGGCAAAGAAAAGCAAGGATGTGCAAGAAGAAGATTAGGAGAGAAGGTACAACAAGAGGATTTTGCAGGTATGAGGTCGTATTTGTCATTTACTTGATAAGATTTGAATGCATGGTGTATGCATTTTGTTTAGAGTATTATTTTGTTGTCACTAGCATGCGATTTTCCTGGATTAACAAGGGTTACAACCTTGCCATGTCATTTCCTTGATAACCATGGTGTGTTGGGATCCATTCTTGGTAGAGCTTTAGATTGCTAGAATATTTTGGATATGGGTGAGGTGTGTAGGTTTTAACCTCGTACAAAAATTACCTGCATACAAATTTTAAGAACGGAAAATAAACAATGGTGAGAGCATAACACAGAAAACAAATATACACAGAGATTTTCCCCTAGATCCCAAAACTAGGACTACCAAATTGATTTTTCATTATGTTCATTTCAATGCTACAATACACACACACACACACACATATATATATATATATATGTCGAGGCATCCATAAACCCTAATACATTAACCCTGGATTAGAACATAACCATAGTTCCCTTGGCTAGATCTACAAAATACCATGGACCGAAAACCATCACGCCCAAAACCATTTGCGAAATCCATGCATAAAACCATAGGTAGGTCCGCCCATAGGGTCGAATTTTTTTTTCCTTGGGGTGTTGCGCCGAACCCCATAGAGGGGGTCTACCGCCCCCCTCAAACCCCTTGATAGGGGGGGTTGCCACCCCCCCTCTAACCCGTCGACTTAACTACTGCGGCTAGTCGTGGTAAGAATAGAATAGAACCCAAAATTCTCCCTCTTATTGTTTTCTTTCCATAGGGGGCCACACGAGAGCTTAGTCATTGATCCAACCCTGCAATTCCCATTGTTTCTCTACACCAAGAGAACTTCTTAGTGCTCACAGAATTTGTCAATGCATTTGCAGTATTCTTCAAAGTGTCCACCTTTACTAGCAACACCTTTTTTTCTAGTTCTACCATATCCCTCACAAAGTGATACTGAACATCAATGTGCTTTGTCTTTGAATGATAAGTAGGGTTCTTTGCTAAGAAAATTGCACTTTGGTTGTCACAGTCTATCCTTGTAGCTCATTGTACTAACCCCATACTTGAACACAATCTCTGCAACCAAATTGCTTCCTTTCTTGCATGAGTAACTGCCATGTATTTTGCCTTTGTAGTTGATAGTGCCACTACAGATTGTCTCTTACTCATCCAACTAACTACACCTCCAAATAGGTTAAACACATACCCACTTGTAGATCTTCTCTGATCCATATCTCCAACCTAGTCTACATCAATAAAGCCATGGATGTCCAAAACTCTGTCCAATTTTGGTCTTCCTTGGTAGCACAAACCATAATCACTAGTGCCACACAAATACCTGAAAACCCGCTTCACTGCTGTCAAATGCTCCTTCCCTGGTTTTGACATTAAAATGCTCAATACTCCCACTGCATGTGTAATGTCTGGTCTAGTACAGACCATTGCATACATCAGACTACTGACTTCACTTGCATATGGAACACGAGACATGTCCTCTTCCTCTTCTTATGTCTTGGGGGACACTGTTCAACAGATAACTATACACCTACAGGAATAGGAACCTTCATCGGTTTAGTATCTTGCATATTAAATCTCAGCAGTATTATCTCAACATACTTCCTCTGGTTTAACCATAGCTTCCTCTTTTCCTGATCTCTTTTAATTTCCATGCCCAAAATATAGTTTGCAACACCAATATCTTTCATGTTGAATTTGGAGGACAATTGGGTCTTCAAATCCTGGATAACTTCTTTGTCATTTCCAACTAGCAACATATCATCCACATACAAGACCAGATAAATATCATGGTCACCAATTAATTTAAAATATATGCAGTGATCTGCTTTTCTTCTGGTGAAGCCAAGTCCCCATATAAATGTATCAAATTTTTGATACCACATCCTTGGTGACTGTTTTAGCCCATACAAAGACGTTTTTAACTTGCATACTAGTTATTTCTTACCCTTCACCACAAAGCCTTCAAGTTGCTTCATGTAGATATCTTCTTCCAGATCCTCGTGAAGAAATGTTGTCTTCACACCCATCTGTTCTACCTCAAAATCAAAAGCAGAAGCAATAGATAAAAGTAATATAATCAAAGCTACCTTGGAAACAGGAGAAAACATATCACCAAAATGAATTCTCGACACCTGGGAATAACCTTTTGCTACCAACCGAGCTTTGTATTTCTCCACCTTTCCTTCTGCATTCATCTTCTTCTTGAACACCCATTTGCTGCCAATGGGTTTCCTTCCAGTGGGCAACTCCACCAGATCCCAAGCTTCAATTTTGTGCAAAGATGCCATTTCATCAACCATGGCCTCTTTCTAGAGTTTTCCAACATCTGAATCTACTTCTTCCTTCACAGTTTTGCGATCATCATCAATAATAGATAAAGAAAATTTTGAACAGAAAGTAGATGGACTATACCTTTCTAGCTCCCTTCTTTCTCGAACTGATCTTCTCACAACCAGAGTTTGTGGCTCTTCATCTTCTGATTCCTCTTCTGCTGTAGAGTCTAGTTCTTCCTACATTAGCTCAAACTCTATCTTCTCAGGTTCCTTTGGTAGGAGTTCATGTTTAATAACATCATTCACCTCTCTAAACACCACATCTCGGATGTACACAACCTTCCTTATTATTGGGTTCCAAATCGTTTCTCCTTTGGAACATGTACATATGCATCACATCCAAATACCCTCAGATGTGAAAGATAAGGTTTTTTACCGGTCCATACCTCTTGTGGAGTCTTATCCTCTAATGTTGATGAAGGTGATCTGTTGACCAGGTAACATGCATTCTCCACCACCTCTACCCAGAATTCATGTCCTAACCCGACACTACTAAGCATGCTTCTTGACCTTTCCATCAACGTCTTGTTCATTCTTTATGCAACTCCATTTTTCTCAAGTGTGTATGGAGTAGTCTTATGTTATTCTATACCACACTTCTTACAGAACTCTTCAAATTCCTTCTTGCAAAACTCTCCACCGTTATTTGTCCTCAGCACCTTTATCTTCTCTATCTGGTTTTCCACCAGAGCCTTAAATTATTTAAACATATCAAAGACTTCATATTTATTCTTGAGGAAATAGATCCATGTATTCCTTGAGAAGTCATCTATAAATGATACATAGTACATAGACTTACCCAGTGATGGAACCAACACAGGTCCAAACACATCACTGTGCACAAGCTCTAATATCTATTTTGCCCTTTTACCACTAGAGGGAAACTCACCCGATTCTGCTTCCCATATACATAATTTTCCCAGAAATCAAAATCCAGAGAGATATTTACCATACCTTTAACATGAAGTATTTGAAGGCCCTTCTCTCATATATTTCCAAGCCTTTGATGCCATTTCATGGTCTTTTCTCTAGAGACCACTAGATTTTCTGCTCCACTTTCAGGAACCATAGAACTGTTGCAACCATCAATAATGGTGCTACCTTGCAGCTTGTACAGAGTTCCAATTTTAACTCCCCACATTAATAACAGTGCTCCCCAAACCATCTTGCAAGTATCTTTTTCGAACACTATTTTTACACTTGCATCATCTAGCTTGCCTACAAAAATCAGATTTCTGACTAATGCAGGAATATGTAGAACACCCAGAAGTATTCTAATCCTTCCACCTTGCAACTTCAACTTCAATTTTCCACGATCAACAATTCTAGCCTTCCTATCATCCCCCAAGAAGACATCACCACCATCATATTTCTCATACTCGCAGAACCACTCTCTATTGGGAGTGAAGTGAAAGAATGCACCCGAGTCAATCAACCATGCCTCATGTTCTACATGTGTACTTGAGGAAGCCAAGTACACATTCCCACCTTCATCTAAGGTGGTTTTTTCCTCTACAGAAGGAGCATCATCGTATCCATTTCCTTTCTTTGGAGCTTTAGATTTACAGTTCCTTTTGTAGTGCCCTTCCTTTCTGCATTTCTAGCACACCTTTATAGGTTTTGCTAGAGATTTAGATCTCCCACTCGAGGAATTATTTTTGTTTCTGTTCTGCGACTGTCCTCATACAGACAAGGCATCACCATTTTGGCTCTCCATATTTCTCCCTCCATATTTTTCCGTCTCATCTCCTCCGTCAGCAAGGATCAGACTATTTCATCAAACTGCAAGGTAGTTGCATTGCTACCTATTGCAATAACCAGACTATCCCACGAATCTGGTAGAGAACATAACAAAATGATGCACTTATCTTCATCTGAAATTTTAATAACAGTAGATAATAACTAGTTTACCACATTAATAAATGTGTTCATATGCTCTGTCACCGAGTCTCCATCTTTCATCCTCAGGTTATACAACTTCTTCTGTAGGGACAGTTTATTCACCAGAGACTTAGATTGGTAAAAAGTCCCTAACTTGTCTCATAAAGCCTTCATCGTAGCTTCCCCTGATACATTTAGCAATACTGAATCTGAGACACATAATTTTATTGTGCTTTTTTCCTTCTGATCCAACTTTTTCGAGTCTTCAGCGGACATTGTCATTCGTTTAATACCTGGATCTACTGCGATCCAGTGATCTTTATCCACCAACAAATCCTCCATCTTGAGTTAACACAACTCAAAAATATGACCATTAAATTTCTCAATCCCTATCTTTCCATTTCTCTCCATATTCTTTCACCACAAGAATCGATCCCACAGATCTCCCACTAAACATGGTCTACCACAAGCCCAAGCAAAACCCCTCAGCAGCAAAGGCATCCCCTTGAAGCCAAAACAACTCTGATACCAAATGTAGGTTTTAACCCATACAAAAACTACCTGCATACAAATTCTAAGAACATAAAATAAACAATGGCGAGAGCATAACACATAGAAAAAATATACACAGAGATTTTCCCCTAGATCCCAAAACCGGGACTACCAGATTGATTTTTCATTATGTTCCTTTCAATGTTACAATACATATATATACATGCTGAAGCATCCATAAACACTAATCCATTAACCTTGGATTAGAACATAACTGTAGTTCCCTTGACTGGATCTACGAAATACCATGGATTAATAACCATCGTGCCCAAAACCATGTGCGAAATCCATGCACAAAACCATAGGTAGGTTCGCCCACCTAATATAGGGTCCAAACAAATTTTCCTGAGGGCACTGCCCTGGACCCCATAGAGGGGGGCTACCCCCCCTCAAGCCCCAGACAGGGGGGTTTCTGTCCCCCCTGTGACCCCCCCTATTACACCCGACATATCGAAAGGGGGTCTCTGCCTCCCCTCTAACCCCCCGAATTAACTACTAGGGCTAGTCATTGAAAGAATATAACACAACCCAACAAGGTGGTCTCAAGGAAATCCCAAGGGTTGAGAGTGGAGATGGCTTTCTCTAGGAAGCCCTTGACAGGTGGGTGGAGGCAGGAAAATTCCTTTAAGTATGGAGAATAAATTTTGAGGCATCCAAGCTTGTTTTGGTTAGGTGATCTCTATACCGATTTAGGTGAGATCATCGTGGCTTGAGGGTGGAGGTGGATTAACCTCTGGAGTTACTATTTGGTTATATTTGGTTTATCCCATGAGATCCCACATTTATTCTTGGAATATGGCACAAGGGTGATTAGCTGAAAGAAATATTTGATTCATCCAAATCTATGGTCGGGTGGTACATGGAACTCCCTAACTTGGTTGGCATTTTCATATGTTATTATGTGTTGATTCTTATTGAGATTAATGAGCACAAGTTCTGATTTTATATGTGATTTTATGACTAGTTTGTCAGGGTTCTATTCTAGTGAAATGTTGGTTACATGCATGGTATATTTCTTATTGCATGATGTGCTCTTGTTATGGATCCATTCCAGGGTTTGATGGGATCTTAGTTACATTATATGAATGTGTAATAGCTTCAGGTTAAAAGTTCATGTAATAAATGTTAATAAAGGCAAACTAAGACCAAGGCCATGGGACATGTATTCCAGGCTGAATGTTTGGAAAAGCATTCTATCAGGCATAACATTTGGTTTATTAATGTCTAATAAAATTGGCAAAGGAAAATAGAAAATTGGCATTTAATTATGAGAAATAAAGGAAAATAGGAGAAAAGTAAGGTGAAGAGACATATATTTGGATGAGATGGAAATTAGAGGAAAAATGAGGGAAAATGAAGAAAATAGAGGCCTCAATGATAAAAAGGCTTCTGACGATCAATTCACAATTTTTTTGGTTTTAACTCTTGCTGGTTTAGCTTTTTGTTAGTTTTAGCTTGGGTTAAGTGAGAAAGAGAGAGAACAGCACCAAGAGGAGAAAGTAAGAAAGCAAGTGAAGGGAGGAAAAGTGTGACGCCTCCTCCCTCCTTTAACCCAATTCACAAGCTCGCCAGGACAAACATGAGACGAGAGTTAATATCCGCGACTTGATTTCCAAGATGCACTTATGGAAAATGGGGTCCACATGTCCATAACTGACTGCAAACACCCTGTGACAAATGACCACATTGTGATCATCCTATCTTGACCCAACACTATTTGTTTTTAGTTTTTCTTCCTTAAATTTAATAGAACTTTCTATATTTGGCAGTTTTCTCGAGTTCTAACTTTTGAGGTTGTTTTGAGGGCGTAAACGACATTTTGATGGGAGATGGAGGGATTAGAATAGTGCAAGACCAATTTTATATTTTGTTTTTTTTCTCCTCGTCAAGATCTTTGAAACGAGGTATTATGATAGTCAAACAAAGATCGTATGCCAAAGTTATGACCCTGAGAAGTTGGAGGTTTGAATTTATCATTTATACAAACATTTGTGTACATAGTATAAATAGGTTAAAAATACATATATGTTTATTAATTCAATAATCTCACTAGAGAAACATAATTGGCACAATGACAAATCTAAACATTCAATCTCAACTTAGAGCTTGACCTAGACTAACCAGAACATACTAGGCATTTCGTCAAACACATGGCATACATGTAAGCTACAGGTCATGAATGCATATATGGTCATAAAAGTCTAAGATTAATCTAAGAATCACCAAAAAGGACCTATGTCATCTTCACATAGTTCTAACATCACATATTAGCCCATACATTAACCAACCAACCAATAGCTAAACCATTCGTGACCGGAGCCATAAATAACATACATCATGTAACCAACAAATAACAAGTAAATAACCAGCATAGGAACCATGGAACCTCTACCATAATATCACTAACATAATAAGTGTGGTGATGAGAGCTTGCCTTAGCTCTTTCCCAGCATTGGAAATTTCCATGGGACGATGGGGATGTTTTCCCATCATTCTCTTTCCTCGACGATTTCAACGATGTCTCAGAAGTGTTGGGTCGCTAATATGTCATTATTATTATTACTTTTTAACACTTATTTCATACATTTCTACCATTCTTTATCACGTCATTTATCATAATTTATCATACAATTCTATTTTATAATTATTTATGCTCTTATGGATAAATATTATTTCTTCTCTTCAAATTTTAATAAATTTATTATTATGCATGTTTTTACCAATGATGGATTATTAATATATTTGTTCACCATTTTAGCCTCCAAGATATTTTCCAGATTGAAGATTTGATCATTAAATGTGCCAACTCATAAATTCGTTGGAGTAAGAGGTGACGATTTTGTATTGAATGATTCGGGTAAATGGAGAAGAATCTGGAAAATCTGAAACATGGGTTTTTTCTAGAATGGACCAAATTAGTTTGTGTTGAGCCATTTTCCCAAATTCGGTCTGTATTAAGAGAAATAGAAGGTTCTCTGAAGATTTTTTTCTCAGATTCGTTGTTGTGGCCGTTTTCCAAATTATTTCAGTTGCAATACCAAATTCGACCTATTGTTGTTGAATGTTGATGGAAAGATATTTTAGATATGATCTTGGTGATCAATTTGTTGAGAACAATCCAATTTTGTAATAGAGAATCATATTGTAATCATATCTGTTGTAACTTCTCTCTGCTCTCTGTGTATTTAAATGAGAACAGAGATCAGAGAAAGAGGAAGATGATTCATGATGGGTGATTAGAGAGAGAATTAAATAGATTAGAGATAGATAGGATAGGATAGGAGGAATGGGAGAATTACTATTCAGAAACTGTAACTGTTATTGTTGACTCTCGTTGTTGAAGCAGAGAAGGAAACTACTGTAATGTTTATGCAATGATTAACATATAAAAATAGTTGTAGTTCCTCTGCATCTCCTGAAGTAATCCGGCGGTGCTTCACTAGCAGATAAGGGCCCGGCCTTGGTGGATCCACTTGCTTCTTGTATCATTATTTTACAGTTTCATGTGATGGTTTGATTTCCTTTTCATTTCTTTAATTTGTTTTATTCAGTAATATTCTGTTTCTGAACATTTCGCTGAATCACCCTGTTATATCAAAATCGTGATTGGATTGCGTTGATAGCAAGATTATTATTCATAACTTAAAATGTCATGTTGTTCATTCTGAAATAATATTGTGCTGTCTAATTCAGATTTTGTTGTTCATTTACAGTTGCGATTGTTGTTCATTTAAATACAGTTCACTTACAACTGCGATCGTTGTTCACTTAATTACTGTTCAATTATAATTGCGATTGCCATTCCTATTATACCTGTGGTTAATGTTCATTCTGCTAGGATAAGATTGCTGATTCAGTTTAATTTACAGTCGTTGTGTGTTTCCACTTAATTAGCTTTATTGTTCCATTATATTTTAGATTGTTGTTCATTTCCATTAATTTAGCTTTGTTGTTCATTTCCATTAATTTAGTGTTGTTGTTCAAATAGGCTTTGTTGTTATCTCTTTCATGCAAGGATTTGATTTCACCTTTTAACTAATATTGCAGCAAGTGTGTTTTAGTGAGCATTTCCAATTGAATTTCCATTTCCAGTTATTTGCTTTAGTGTGGATTGAAAGATCAACAACTATAAAGGACACTGACTACCACTGTCTAAGTTCTCAGATTGGAGATCTTGCCTATGATTGATTTTCATTTGCATCAGTTTACAGGGGAGAGAGTTATCATTACTAAGTCCTCGACTGATGATTGTTTGAGTAAATGATTTAGTTACAGAACATTTCAGTTTCTTGTTGTTCCGATTAGATTTTGTTTCCAGAATTCATTTACTTTTGCATTTTAAGCACTATAATGCAAAACATTACTCTTGAGCAAGTGACCGCCTCAAACTGAGTAAACTCTTGAAATAAAAAATAGTCCTTGGGTTGACAATTAATGTGAAGATAATTAGGAGTTAAAAAGACACCTTTTATCACTCAAAATTTTGGCGTCGTTGTCGGGGAGAGTGTAGCCACTTCTAAGGAGTAGTGTGCATCTGATGAGTGCCTGTTAGGAGAGAATTGGGTATTAAAAACGGAAGGTAAAAACCTGCGTACGGAGCATGTAAGAGACCTACTCCCTCGCCCGCTTTCCAGTAGAATTGTTAAAAAAATTTCTTAAAGTAGAAATAAATGTTTGAATTTCTGTGTGAATGACTAAAAAATTAGAAATTTTGAAAAACAAATCTCATGATTTCACTTAAGTGTTGATGTAAGCACCACCCATTTCACTAACCGATTGACAGTAACATTTGAAGAAGGAGCCTTGAAGAAACACATGAAGAACATCTTCTATTATGGTAAGAAATGGCTCACATTACAACTTCTGAATTTCCTAACAAAGATCTAGGAGGAGTGACACAAATGCACATAATTCCCCCATCTTCTCTACCAAATTTTCATGGTTTAGCAAATGAAGACCCAGATACATTCTTATTTAAGTTCGAAATACTTTGTAGAGGATATGATTATTGTACTAATGATCAAAGGTTGAAAATGTTTCCTCTTACTCTAAAGGAGTAGCTCTCTGATGGTTCATGAGCCTAGGTGGGAACTGCATCCAAACATGGGAGGACATGAGGAACATATTCTTAAAGGAGTACCAAGACTATTGCAAGGCCGATGAAGATATTTTCAATATGATACAAGGGGAAGATGAAAGCTTGGAGGACTATGTAGAGCGATTTCATTACAACCTTCAAAAATCAAAACATAAGTATTTGGAAAAAAGATCTTAAAAACACTCCTTCTTAAAGGAATCAAAGATAAATTTTTAGAACTCTTAAATCTGGTAGGAAAAGGTGATGTTTTTTAGTTGTCATATGATGATGTTTGTGAATTGTGCATAAGGTATTCAAGAGGAATCTCCAAGGCTGGTAAGAATTCTAGAGATGTTTGTTCTTTCTTTTCCAAATCTGCTACAAGAACGGGAGACATAAGAGCTGAAATCAATGATTTATTTGAAGATTTTAAAATTTATTTTATTAAATCTCTAAATTCACAATTGGATGTTTTACAGGTTCAGAAAAATCAAGAATTTGATGAAGTGTTTTGCTCTCATTACCGAAAGGAGTATCTCATAGATAGTTGTTCTTCCTTATTTAGGATGGAAGTACCATATCAAAGAGATGAGGAAGCTGCAACAAGGTCAAAACCATGGAAATCATGGCCTACAGGTATGGTTCAAAACACTTCCTCTCCACTTTCTTAGTTGCATAATCCATTATGGAATATTAATGTGTTAGGGCAGCCATGTCAATATAACCACCACCAGACTTGTCTACATGTTTGGCATGGTTCACCTTATGATTGCATGACTACTCTCCCTCATCTTATAGCACAAACACATTCTCCATATTCTTCACCAGCTCTTCCACAACATATTGCTTGCCTATCAAATTCATCCACTCAACCCAACCAACCACATCATCACAATGCTCCATTCCCTACACATTTTCTTGCTCAACTCATTCCACACCCTCACCATAATAAACCAGTACAACATGCTTACAGTGTTGAACTACAAAATTTACCCACCCTTCCCACCCATTCTATCTCACATGCACCATTGGAGAAAACTCATATTGAGATTCAGAATGTTTCAAATTAAAAAATTGTAGAAGTTATGGAAAAAAATGAGGTTTCTTCTAGTTTGCATCAACAAACCATTTTAAAAGTTCAAGAACTTCATGATATGATGGATATGGGAAATCAACAAATTAAATGATATATCAAAGATTGGTTTCACTCCATCATTTGTTTGCAGCATCACTCCATACTTCAACAATTTTTGACACCATCTTTTCAAGGGAAGTTGGCTTCTCATACCCTAATATTCATTAATATGTATTTTTCAAATTTGGGTATGTACATATTTGAAGCCTTATTTCAAAAATGGTTCCACTGGAAGTACTCTTATACGTAATCATATTCATTTTCAAATCGAAATAGGTTAGTGTAGAAAATAAAATAAAAAATGAAATAAAATAAACGCATTTTTTTGAATGTAAAAATAGTTGTTCTTGTTGCAACACGCTATGGAAATCAACATCAGTGATAAATGTTTTAATTCATTTGTGTATGTAGATGAATTATAATGGAAATAACAGTTCTACAAACACTCATATTCATTTTTATCACCAACTTGGAAAAAATTCTTGAATATCATATTTTTTGGCTTGTGGGCTTCATGAAATTTCTAAAAAACACAATGGGGAAAGTCATGTTTTGAGGGACCAAAAGGGAATATTTTTAAAACTTGATTAGATCCTAAGTATTCCTTGATGTCTACTTTCCAACCCAATTTTAATCACTCAATTTGGATTTGAAACGAAAAAGTTAGAACAAAAACATTGACAGGGTGTTTAGAGGGCAGCTCAGGAATAGAATTGGGACAATCAGTTTTTGGAGGAATAAATGAATATATTTTTATAACCTGCTTCTATTATAATTATCCCTTGATTTATACTTTCCAACCCAATTTGAATCACTCAATTTTGATTTGAAATGAAAAAGTTAGAACCAAAACATTGACAGGGTGTCTAGCGGGCAGCTCAGGAACAAAGTTGGGATAGTTAGTTTTTGGAGGCCTAAATGACCATATTTTGAAAAATTGTTTCTATTGTATATTCCCCTATGAATCTAGTTTACAATAAAATTTGAATCACTCATTTTTCATATCGTATGAGGAAGTTATGACCAAAATACTGACTGTCTATTGTAAATCAGCACCCTTAAAGCTCTATTTTTCCGGCTGTTCCTTAGAGTATTTGACCTATCAATCCTTCTTGTATTCAAAAAATGTTTCTATTGGAGATAAATAAATGAATATGATTTCATTTCCAATTTGAATCATTCGAATCTGACATCAAACGAAAAATCTATGCTTAAAATATCCATTGTTGTTCTAAGTGGGGTAATCGAAAATGACTCTGTTACGCAGGTTGTTCTAAGTAAAATTGACATATCATATCATCGAATTTTTAAAACTTGTTTCTATTGGAGATATACCTTTGAATTATCTCTCATATGGCTTTGGAATCTCTCAATTTGGACGAAAAATAAAGAAGTTGTGATTAAAACATTGTAGGTTAGCATGATCGGCCACTGCTCTCCCGCAGGTGACAAATAAATTTTACTTTGTTATTTTCTAAGTTGATTTGTTATATAGAGTAACTACTTGTTATTTTTATGCATAATTATTTTATTAGGGGAGCCTTATCACCTCTCTTTCTCCATGATTTAATGTTTTATTGCAGGTAGACACTTGTTTTTTGCAGGTCTTAGGAGAATAAAGAAGGTCAATTTATGGACGAGCGATTCTTGAAAGAAATTTTAATGAAACAAGGGAATTTCATCCAAATCATTACCTAATGGATTCATAACAGAAGAAATGAAGAATTGATTTCAATTTGAAGATTCATGTCATGTCTCTGCTGCCAAAACATTCTTCAAAGAGATCATTTTTTCCTTGCCTTAAGAAATAACATCATAGCTGTTGTAACTTAATTTACATACTGTTTTTAAATAAAATGTTGTTTATTTTCTGATTTATCTTATATTTTTGTGTTTCAGGTGTTGCTTCCTTCAAATTGTAACCCATCCTCAGCATCAATGCAGTGAACAACTAATTCGTTTTTTGCGTGCCTGCATTTGTTGTGTTGTTCCTTTTAAAGGAACAACTGTTGTTCCTCTAAAGGAACAACAGTCATCCCTCTTTAGGAACAATAGTTCTGTGCACTTTATATTTTTGTTGTTCCTTTCAAAGGAACAACACTTTCGTATGATTGTGCATTTTTGTTGTTCCTTTCAAAGGAACAACATTTTCACATTTCTGTTGTTCCTTTTAAAAGGAACAACATTTTTGTTGTTTCTTTTCAAAGGAACAACACTTCTGCATTTTTGTTGTTCCTTTTCAAAGGAACAACAATTTTGCATTTTCTCTGTTCCTTTCCAAAGGAACAACATTTTTGCATTTTGTTGTTCCTTTTCAAAGAAACAACACTTCCACATTTTTGTTGTTCCTTTCCAAAGGAACAACACTTTCGCATTTTGCTATTTCTTTCCAAAGGAACAACGCTTTCACATTTTTGTTGTTCTTTTTCAAAGGAACAACACTTCCGCATTTTTGTTGTTCCTTTTCAAAATAAACAACATTTTTTTTGCTGTATTTTTTGTTGTTCCTTTTAAGGAACAACACTTTTTTGGGTGTATTTTTTGTAGGGAACAACACATTTTCACGTGCATTTTTTTGCTGTTCTCTACAAGGAACAACACTTTTTCGTGTGTACTTTTGCTGTTCCCTATAGGGAACAACACTTTTTGGCATGCATTTTCTTTTCTGTTCCTTATAGGAAAAAACACTTTTGCATATATTTTTCTTTGTTGTTCCCTATAGGGAACAACACTTTGAGATTATTTTCAAGAACAACCCTTCCTTCCTCTTGTGGGATTATTCCTAGTTCATCTCAACCACATTTCACTGATTCCCTTTCATGGCATGAAGTACACTACTTTTATGAAGACAAGAATTATGGATTCTATTGAAGCAAGTTAATATCATTCATGTTATGATCTTTAATAGGACAGCTTCTTGATGATAGATTTTTTTCAAAAGGGACACAATTATTTATATACTACTTTACTGCATTGTTTTCTGTTGAACATGATACTAATTGATCATCTTAATACCATGTTGGTTCCACCCTTCCTGGTTATAATATTCTCTATCTGTAATAAATGAGATCATGGATATATTTTTTTTCTATTGACATGTTCAACTTCTTCCACCATCCCTGCTCTTAAGGAGTACTGAGTCTCCCTCTTCTTATCATAAAAATGTGTAATAACAACAAAATTTTGTTCACAAATGGAGGATAAGGGGTCTCATTGCGAGGTAGCCTACCATGTTCATAAGGTTGTAACGAAGTGACATTCCCACTATGGCCACCACACCAGGGTTATGATCCATTGGATAGCGAAATTATCCTTGGAACAAGAGGTCTCATCACGAGCCGTCCTAATCACTTTTGCTACATCCCAGTGAATGGCAGTGTGGTTATTTGGTTACCACGTCAACACAGTGATCCCTTTTGTAGAAAAACATTGGAACTCTCCATTTATAAAGTGAGGATCTTGGCTCATATGGGTTAAAAAGCAACCCTGTTGAGGCTATGCATGCCTGCTGGTAGCAGAGGCTCTGCTTATGGTATTGAAGTTATATCTTATCGTCAATTATTACTATAATACCCTTTTCTTATTTTCTCTTTTTATTAGAGAAGTTATTTCTTTAAATTTTTCCCTGTTTTGAACCTTTACGCATGAGAAATTGTTTTCTGATCAATCGCATCATTTTTCAGCTAGAATACCGTCAGCAAAACATCTTTTTTGCATATTGTTGTCCTTTTCTTTTTTGCATAACTTATCATCAATCCAAATCGACCTATCCCTTATTCATAACTATCTTTACACACTCTGCTCTCATTATAACCATACCTCTTGATGTCCTAACATTGATATGTGTACTCTGCTTCATTTACTGTTGTATTGTTCATTCCCTTACCTTACCATCAGCATAACACCTTTCATATGCTTTATGGTCATGGAATCCCTTTTCCAATTGGAGGGGGGAATGTATGCATTATGGGATAGCATGCGATATGATTACTGCACTCTGCCATAACTTGTTGATTTGACAAAATATTAATATTGCATGTATACAAAAGTTTTTCTAATTAAAATTTTTGCATGCATCTTATCTGTTGCTATTCAAAACTAACATTATGGATTCAAGAACATTGTATGCAAAATAGTGATCTGTTTATAGGAGAACAACAAGTATGGGGGGGAACTCTATTCGCAACATGACCACACTATTGCAACTAACACAAGTGGCTCGAGCAACTCATGAACACAAACAATTGTTCAGAGATGATGTGCTTGCTTAGATTCCAACTTTTGCATCACTTTAAGCATCAACTCTGCCTACATCAGCTTTAGCAAATGCCAGTCCACACATGTCATTCTACATTTTTTTTTCGGAGGTAAAACTTGAGGAAAAATAACATAATTTTCTACTTCATTATGAATTTAGGAGAATTTCATGAAAACCCATTTTGAGCATTATTTATCATCCTTCATTCCACATCTTTACCACTTCCCATTTTTCAGCAGCATATCATCTTTTAGTTTGGGGGGGTGTTTCTTTCATTCATTTCTTTCTTATGACCATGTCATTAATATTCTTTATCATCCATTGCTATTCTTATTCATTCTCAACACCTCCCTTATTCCATGATTGTTTTACACCAAGCATAGAATCTAACAGATGGTAGCAACCACCTCAATTTGTTTTCTAGCATTGCATGAGGGCATGCTAATTCTTCAGTTTGAGGGAGGAATTGCTACACATGATGGATTTTTTCTACTTTCTTTCTCATTTAAGGCATACAATTTCATTTTTATACAGTGCAGAAATTGATTTCCATATATTTTTAAAACTTTGAACTCAATTCTTATGATTTCTAGAAAACACAAACGTATTATTAAAATACACAAACCTAAATAATTTCAAGTTAAATTAGTTCATAAAATTTTGGAAATCATGCACTATCACCTACAGCCATTTTGTTTATATCTCATGATTTGTGCATCAAAACGATCTGATTTTTGGATCATAGAAGCATTAATATATTATAAATCTACTTGCAACATTTTAGCAAAATCTGGTTTGTAGTTTTTGAGAAAATAGTTAATGAAGTTGCTGTTACTTATATCATATTTTGCTGCAACTTCATATACACATAACTTGAACGTCAATGTAAAAATTGTTATGCTTTCATCAAGATTTCTAAAATTGAATATTCATTATTTGAGGAAGAATTCATTTCTTCCATCCATTTCATGAGCTTGGATGAATATTTTTTTTTATCACTTGGTTAACACAGAGTCTTTGGGTTGCATGAGAACATGCAATATATTCAGCTTTGGGTTACATGAGGACATGCAATATATTCAGTTTGGGGGTATGTTGGGCCACTAATATGTAATTATTATTATTATTACTTTTTAACACTTATTTCATACATTTCTACCATTCTTTATCACGTCATTTATCATAATTTATCATATAATTCTATTATATAATTATTTATGCTCTTATGGATAAATATTATTTCTTCTCCTTTATTTTTAATAAATTGATTATTATGCATGTTTTTACCAATGATGGTTTATTAATAAATTTGTTCACCATTTTAGCCTCCAAGATATTTTCCAGATTGAAGATTTGATCATTAAATGTGACAACTCAGAAATTCGTTGGAGTAAGAAGTGACGATTTTGTATTGAATGGTTCGGGCAAATGGAGAAGAATCTGGAAAATCCGAAATATCGTTTTGTCCAGAACGGACAAAATTAGTTTTGTAAGGTGTCGTTTTCCCAAATTCGGTCTGTATTAATAGAAATGAAAGGTTCTCTGAAGACATTTTTCTCGGATTCACTGTTGTGGCTGTTTTCCAAATTATTTTAGTTGCAATACCAAATTCAACCTGTTGCTGTTGAATGCTGATGGAAAGATATTTTAGATATGATATTACTAATCAATTTGTTGAGAACAATCCAATTTTGTAATAGAGAATCATATTGTAATCATATCTGTTGTAACTTCTCTCTACTCTCTGTGTATTTAAATGAGAACAAAGATCAGAGAAAGAGGAAGAGGATTCATGATGGATGATTAGAGAGAGAATTAGATAGATTAGAGATAGATAGGATAGGATAGGAGGAATGGGAGAATTACTATTGAGAAATTGTAACTGTTATTGTTGACTCTCGTTGTTGAAGCAGAGAAGGAAACTACTGTAATGTTTATGCAATGATTAACATATAAAAACAATTGTAGTTCCTCCGCATCTCCTGAAGTAATATGGCAGTGCTTCACTAGCGGCTAAGAACCCGGTCCTGGTGGATCCACTTGCTTCTTGTATCATTATTTTACAGTTCTGTGTGATGGTTTGATTTCCTTTTCATTTCTTTAATTTGTTTTATTCAGTAATCTTCTGTTTTTGAACATTTCGCTGAATCGTCATGTTATATCAAAATCGTGATTGGATTGCGTTGGTAGCAAGATTATTATTCATAACTTAAAATGTCATGTTGTTCATTCTAAAATAATATTGCGTTGTCTAATTCAGATTCTGTTGTTCATTTACAGTTGCAATTGTTGTTCATTTAACTACAATTCACTTACAACTTCGATTGTTGTTCACTTAACTACTGTTCAATTATAACTGCGATTGCCATTCCTATTATACCTGTGGTTAACGTTCATTCTGCTAGGATAAGATTGCTGATTCAGTTTAATTTACAGTCGTTGTGTGTTTCCACTTAATTAGATTTACTATTCCATTATATTTTAGATTGCTATTCATTTCCATTAATTTAGCTTTGTTGTTCATTTCCATTAATTTAGTGTTGTTGTTCAAATAGGCTTTGTTGTTATCTCTTTCATGCAAGGATTTGATTTCACCTTTTAACTAATATTGCAGCAAGTGTGTTTTAGTGAGCATTTCCAATCGAATTTCATTTCCAGTTACTTGCTTTAGTGTGGATTGAAAGATCAACAATTATAAAGGACACTGACTACCGCTGTCTAAGTTCTCAGATTGGAGATCTTGCCTACGATTGATTTTCATTTAACCAACTTACAGGGGAGAGAGTTATCATTATTGAGTCCTCGACTGATGATTGTTTGAGTAAATTATTTAGTTACAGGAAATTTCAATTTCTTGTTGTTCCGATTAGATTTTGTTTCCAACATTCATTTACTTTTGCATTTTAAGCACTATACTGCAAAACATTACTCTTGAGCAAGTGACCGCCTCAGACTGAGTACACTCTTGAAATAAAAAATTGTCCCTGGGTTGAAAATTAATGTGAAGATAATTAGGAGTTTAAAATACACCTTTTATCACTCAACAGGAAGAATCTAACACCTTCGAGCATTCTCCCTTAGTGAATCTCAAGCCTGAAAATTGAGGTCTTTGCACAACCTCTAATGGTTGAGTTATGCCTTGGTTATTAATACCAAGTTCGTCTTCCTCCTTGTACCTCATCCTGGTAAGGAGACCCATGTTTGTCCCGGTAATTGGGATCTCCAAATATCCAACATAAATCATACTATGTGAAGATGAAACTGAAAGGAAATCAACATATTTTACCTCCTCTATCGATTTGGAAAGAATTGATGAGGGCTTCTCATCATCTGTTGTTGGTGGTTCATTAACTGTCTCGGTGCAATCCCCGACTTCCTTTCTGACATACCCAAATCTTGCCTGACGGGGTAATTCCTCTACTCTGATGGGGTTAACAATGCCTTTTCCATTAATGCCCAATCCTTTCCCTTCATAACCCATTTTCTTCAATAGTTTGGAGCCAATTCCTGTGGTATGATTTTCAAAAACAGTGAAATCATCACCAGGAAAAATACATGAATTCAAAGAATTACTTTTTACCTCACATGGGTCACGCTGCAGCTTTTCCAAGGCCTCGTCCTTAGCTTGCAGTTGTTGTAGCAAACTATGTTTCTCCTTTTTCTCATCTTGTAGAAGCATCTTCAATTCAACGTTCTCTGTTTGAAGATTCTGGTTGTTGTGCTTCAGTTCTTTTAGGGCCTCTTCCATGACTTGCAACTGAAGTTACAATCGCTTCTTTTCCTTTGTCTCATTTTGTAGAGTTTTAGACATTATTTCCACTCTTTGGGAAATTTTGAGCATTGTCTCGTACATCACTTTTTCATCATTTGTCGCTGCACGTTCCATTGTTCATGCTTACAATTCACATCCACGCAAAGACTTCTCTCATATCAAACTTGATCCAAGTTGACTCAATTCCCCGATTTAACCAAGATCTTTTGCTTTCGTGATGTGATTAGAATTGCATTTAAAATGGCATAAAGGAACATAAATGCATGCTGTAACGAAAAAGGAACATGACAAGAATTAGCAACATAAAAATCAAGACGCTGATAACGGAGTTCGTCCAGGAGGGACTACATCTCCGCACCCCGGTGTCAAGATGGTGTAGGCCACTGCATTAAGTGTTGTCAATAGTGATGATGTACATAAGAGGTGACGTCGCTATCATACAAGGAAAATGCCTTCACACAAGAGTGGCTCCAAGAGATGTTTCACTACAGGAACTCTGAGTCAAAAAGGACTCCTATCAGTATGACATAAACTCATGCATGATGATAATGAACATCCTGCCAACATGGCATAAAAGGGATTTCAATGCAATCATACATGCCAACACAAGAGTATCCCATCAACATAACGACAAATGGATCTAAAACAAAACATGGCGAATCATGACAACAAGTACATCCCACGAATGATTCCACGTCACATCAAGCAAGAATCATGAAACAATTAAGAAAATAAGGTCCCACATCAAACATCAAATAGGGATCTATGCAGCACAATGCATCTCATAGAAAAAAGAAGTACATGAACATATTGCATATACCTCACATCCTAGTGCCATCTGAAGAAGAGGATGTCAAACTGCTGAAGCTGGTTGTACCATCAATCTTGCAGCGTCGAATCTCATGGAAATGATTGCTCGCACACGAATGCTGACACTTGCACCCCACTTTGAAAAGTGGCCGAAAAATGAAATGATCAAATGGAAAATCTAAATGCACCATCATATTTGTGGCGTCGAATAGTGCAATACCGACTGTCAAATTTCTGAATTCTGAGAAAGTGGAAATATGGGGCTTAAGGAATATTTTAGATTCCCCATAGATTCCTCAAAGATTCCTTCCTTCGGGTCCTCTGAAAATATGCTACTTATATCAAAATTCCAACTACACCATCAGGTTCGTGTCATTGAGAGGTGTAAGATCGACATAAAGTTTGTCCAATTTGGACACTGCAATAATTTTAGCCTCCTAAGAATTTCACCCAATCATTGTTCCACATGTGTTATTCCCAGGTTCATGGTTCCACCCAGCAATAAAAATTAATTAAAAAATGCCTCGATCCACGTACGCGCCCTTGGCTCCTCCCTCCCCTGTGCAAATAAAATTTGGGTTTTACAATAACATTTGAGGATATAACAAAGATTCCATTGTAGATGGACTGGTGACAAAGTCGAGTTATGAGGAGGAGGTTGGGTTGTCAAACCCCAACCCCTCCATATTAACACTCAATTAGTTTTTGAAAAACTGCATTTAACATTTTTTTGGGGGTCAAGTCCACATTGGGTGGCTTGCTCCTTAACATCCGCTACGGGTCCCGTTTCATTTTGGAAATGGTGCAGTTGAGGTGTATTAAATGAAGTGGGCGTTGTGTTTATAGTCGAGCGCACATTAATGGAGCACGTTTAAAATTTGTTTGGCCCTATTATGGGGCTGCCCAGTGGGGGCCAGCTCACTTGGGCTAGGTAGGTTCAATCCCTGCCGGACCCACATTAATATATGCATATATGGTATGTGGTTTGGGGGTGTGGGCCGGGTCCACCGGAGGTGGCCCGCCCACCCCATTATTTAAATTGTTAACATGTGCGGTGGTTGAGGGAGGACCAGTGGGGTCATGGCCCGTCGACGCTTAAAATTTTTAATTTTTAATAGGATGTTGGGCGGTGGCAGGGTTGGTGGCCTGCCACCCCAATAATATGTTCTTTTTGTTATTTAAAAAACAATTAGGCATTTTTGAAAATTCGAAAAATCACCAAAGGAGACATTTTAAACAGGCCACAAATTCGCTAAGAATCTGGCCCAGTTTAGCCTAAAACCAGTGGCTAGATTTTGTCCAAATTGGTGCCTCCTTAAGCCTACCCAGTCACCCAAGTCAACCCTAAACTTTGAATGCTCCTAACATTCGCATACGGGCTCGGTTTGACAAAATGTTCACACTACTGTGATCACGACGACGAGATCTTCAACATGAACCTGGTTCGAGCATAATCCAAACACTTTGAGTTTTGAACCTTTCTGAGTCCTCTTGGACTTCTGCATATGTCTGGAGTCACCTAGATCCTCAATTGAAGTTGTTCAAGGACTTCCAGAGCATTTGTTCCAACCTACAACCATAAGGAATTATGAGCACCAACTAGAAAACAATCAAATGGGAAAGCCCACAACAACATGGCTATCCAAGAAATTGAAAGGCAAGGCTAAAACCACTGTCAATCTAGGAAATCCTCCATGCCATTAAGAACATATAACCAGATAATCACTTGCATACCACATGCATCCATAAATTAGCAATAAAAACACACATGCAACCTGTAACATGCAAAGAAATCCAGCTGTAGCGATTGATCCAACTATTCCCTTGCACTTTCCTACTTTCCTTTGCCTTCTTTCTCCAAATCCAATTGAATACTAGAGTGCTCCAATCATGCTCCAAGAATTCTCTAAGTGTGCAAGAGTATGAGAGTGAGAGAATAGAAGAGATCTCCAAGCTAAAATTGACAAAAGGTTGTGAACTGATCCGCATAAGCATTTTTATCATTGAGGCCTCTATTTTCTTCATTTTCCTTAATTTTCCTTCAATTTCCCTCTCATGAAAATATGTGACCTTTCATCTCCCTTTTCTCTTATTTTCCATTATTTTCATAAATAAAATGCCAATTTAATGGCTCTTTGCCTTTGCCAATTTCCATAGCTATTTATTAATGACCAATGATCCCCATCACTATGTTTTTGCCCAACATTTAGCTTGGAATACGTGTCCCCTGACCTTGGTATTATTTTATTTATTTACATAGGAAAAAAATTGGGGGATGTTACAAACACCTCCCCCTTGGGGGAACACCATCCTCGTTGTTCGATGACACTTATAACTAGTAAACTGCTGAAAACAACACTTAGTACCCACGAAGATTTATTAATGAGCTTCATAAATGGGTAATTATATGGGCTCATTGTACCTCCTAACCTAGTCAAATCAACCATTCTATTAGCTTATTGTATGATTTTCTGATTATATTCATGCTTATAGAGTGAGTTGAGTTAGTTATGATGCCATATGGTTTAATATGTGTTTAATGCAGATTATTGATGAATTTTGTGGTCAATGTCAAGGATCGAGTGGACAAATGGCAGCAATAAATCGAAGTGGACAAAAGAGAGGACTTATAGGAGGGAATATACCTCATTTATTACTCCCCACTTTGAATTCCCCTTCATTTGGCATGGAGTACAAGTACCTAGGTCATGCATTAGTAGACAACCGAGCAAGTGGAGGATGACTGATGATTATCTCGAATTTTGGGAGCCAAGCCTCCCTGATTTTAAGGAAGGTGTTGGTAGCTCCATTTGTATAAGTAGAGAGACCTAGGGCCTCACTAGGGTCAGATTTTTGTTGCAGTTTTTTTTATGTAAACTCTGGTAAACTTCGAGCTTATTATCTTGACAATTCGTGTAATCTTGTTATTGTTTTGAGAATAAAGATGGAATCCTTTTTGAGTTATCATTGATTTACCTCAGAGGGCTGAAGCTCTTGGGTTAGGGCCTAATCAAAGCAGCCAAGCTCCTCTTTACTTGTATTTGTATGTTTCATTTCAATTTGTAGATTAGGTTGTTGTTAGATGCATTTCTTTCCTGGTTAAGAATAGGTTGCTTTTGATGATTCAATCGTTTGCTTCCATTTGTGCTTTCTATAGCAAGTTAAGAAGTGGTAAAGAAAAGATTCAAAAGGATATCAGTAGTTCCTTGGCCTCTCTTTCTCCCTTTGGGACAACGATTTGAGGCAAAGACCCTCTTGCTGCCCCAAAAACACATATTTTCCTCATTCATAGGACTTCTAGTGTTTACAGCTTTTTAGTTGCTTAATAGTCTAGTTTTTATTTGCTTCAGAACTTCTTCATCATGCTCATTTCCTTATTTACAATAGTCTTCTTTCATTCTTTACTGTCCTACAATGGTTATCAACATTTCCTTTCCTAGATCATAGTTTACTTTGATGCAAAAACTCTGTTTTTCTAGATGCACTTATTTCATTGCTTGCTTAATATTATTGGTAGAATGTCAATTGTTTATGTAGCAGATCTCTTCTAGTAGTAGGCCAAACTATCATCCATCCCATCCTCCATCTGATACATGCCCTACAGGTCGCCCAAGTCTCCCCTCAATTCTACCTTAGTTTCCTGCATTTTCCATAGGATTTCTTCCTCTCTCCTTGAGAAAATCGAATCATCTTTCTCTCTCCAAATGATTCTTGGTAGACCCTAGGTGCCATAACACTTCATTCCAATCTTCATCTACCTTTTCCACCCACTATCATACCTTCAAGACAGTGAAAACTGCTCTCGGCCTCCTCCTGTAGGCCTCTTGTAGAACGTTGTTTTTCCTCCTATAGATGTCCTGTGTCCTCCTGTAGATTTTCCTATAGGCTTTCTTTTAAAGGCCGAGTTTGGAAAAAGCCTCCAGAAGGCCACCTGAGACCTCCTAGGACCCATCCACACCATACTACATTCTCTCAAGTCCCAAAACCGCCCTCCATCGCCACCTATTCACTGCCACATTCACAAACAAATAAATTACATGCATGACAAATTCACATAAAAATCCAAAAAGATGTTTTTTGCTCATTTACTTCCAGAAATAGCTGAGTTAGATGTTGTTTACTACCTTGAGTAGGTAATGGCATTTCTTTTCATGGCTTTCATAGTGATTTCTGAAAAAGTAGGATTAATTGGTTAATTAGGATTTTCTTGGTTTGCTTTACATTTCAGTCTTCCTTTCTGCAAGTAGAATAGCATCTGTAGAGTAATCTCTCTATTTCCTTTCATCACATATAGAGCTTCTTCTGGAATCCATAGAAGTTGGCTTGAGCTCCTGGTGATCTTGCATCGGTTGACCAAGTGACAACCTGCAGTAAGAACTAGTAATTGTGCATACAACACCGTTGCTTCCAAGTTTGTTACGAACTACCGGGTTGATAAGAGTAAAGTAGGCAGCCCAAGAGTTACAACATTATTGCTGCAACACTTTTTGGCGTCATTTCTGGGGAAAGCCAGAGTATTCTGTGATTACTACTTGCTTCTGTTTTCTATTGCAACATTCTGCTAATAGTTTATTTCAACAAAAGTAGAATAGCCACTTCCTTTCTTCCAGTTCTGCATTTCTTTTGCTTTCCTTTTCAATTATGCAATTTCCATTTCAACAAAAGTAGATTAGTCATTTCCTTTCTTTCAGCTTTGCATTTCTTTTGCTTTCCCTTTTAAATTTTGCAATTTCCATTTCAGCAAGAGTAGATTAGTCACTTCCTTTCTTTGAAGTCTGCATTTCCTTGCTTCCCGCTTCAATGTTGTAAATTTCATTTCAGCAAGCTCATTTCAGTTAGTTGCTATTTGTTTTGTTAAATCAATTTCAGTTTTGTAGGTACTATCAGTGTGGGGAAAAAGAAACAAAAACCAACCAAAAAGATTTCCTTTCATGCCTCTTAGGAATAGAGATAATTCATGAAATTTTATTCCCAACACCCCCACTGCTTCACGCAGCCAACCTTCTCTCTTCTTCGGTGGCTGTGATCAAGAAGAACCCTTAGGTGAACAACCAGACATATTGGGAGAACCTATAGGGGAAGAAGAAGAAGAAAGCATTCCTTTAGAGCCAATGGCTGAACATAGAAATGCTAGGGGGGAATGGAGAGAGAATAGAGGGTACCTTTCCCATTCGGGATACCAATGGGGACACCAAAATGAAGAATATAAGCCCTTTTTCCCTACCTCATTTCCATGGTCTAACTGCAGAATATCCTGACACCTTTTTGTTTTAGTTTCTTGTTATCTGTCGAACCTATGACTATGCATAAGTTGAACAAAAGTTGAAACTGTTCCCTTCCACTCTCAAGGATGCAGCATTGCGCTGGTTCATGGGATTACCTGGCAATAGTATCACAACTTGGGCTCAGATGCAGGAAGCCTTTAACAAAAAGTATTGAGATTATTGTAGGTCAAAAGATACTAAAGAAGAAATTTTCCGAATGACTATAGGAAGTGATGAGTCCCTGGAAGATTATGAGGAGAGGTTCCAACTCAGTTACAAAAGGGCCAGGTGTACACTTGACCCTGAGTCTATGAAGATGGTCCTGCTCAGGATAATTCGGGAAGATCTTTTAGACACCCTCCATCTACTGGTCGGGGGAGACATCTACCAACTATCTTATGAAGACATAAATATTGTTTTTAGAAACCATTCTAGAGCAGCCAGAAAGAAAGGTAGGGGGAGTCAACCCATAGCTAGTTCCTCTTCCTCTAACTCGTCCATTAAGGGAGAAATTGGAAACATGCTGTAAGAATTCAAGAGTGAGATGTTGCAGACTCTTGCCATGCAAATGGATATCTTGCATATCAAAAGGAAACAAGAGGAAGCAGAGAGGGCTTTTGCCATATTTTTCCCTAGATGCACCAGGAGGCATCTTAGGAATGAATGCCCATTGAACTCTATAGAGGTTTGTTCAGTTTGTGAAGAAAATCATTCTACAGATAAGTGCCCTTCCTTGCCCAGACATAAATTTGTATATCAAGGGGCTGATGGAGTCACTAAACAACTTTATTACATAAACCAAAGAAGGCCGCATGGACCTAGACCATACCAGCAGGGGATGCAAGGGACATCCCAAGCATACTACAACCCCAACCCAGTCACTTCCATACCTTCTTGGGGTCCCCCTGCTCATCCTTCCTGGTCCACACCTCCTCCTTGGTCCTTCAGATCTCAATATCATGCCCAACCAACTAACCATTCATTTCAATCCTATGCTCAGCCACCACCTCAGTGGAATGCACCTAATCAGGGGTGTAGGCCTCAATACAAATCTCTTCCCACTATTCTACCTCCACCACTTGCCCAACCACAACCGTTACCTCTTGCTCCACCAAAGCAATCCTAAATGCCTGCCCAACCGAATCCAAACCCAAACAATAGATAGGCTTAGCAAGTGTATAGTGGGGAACCATCATGCCTAACTTATGCTGTGGAGATTCAAGAAATTAACTTACAATCTAGGAATTTCTCCCATATAGTTAGCCTCCACCCAGGGAGGTTGAGGAAGATAAAGGGGAAAGTGAACCTAAAGCAATTCCACCCTTTCCTGAAAGACTATCTGTGATAGTTCAGCCTACCCAAGAAGAAACTAAACTCCTGGGGGAATTAAAACATTTATGTGTGAAGATACCACTTCTCCAAGCCATAAAAGATGTTCCTATCTACAATAGGTTGATCAAATAGAAGTGCTTTA
The DNA here is from genome assembly GCA_031772625.1 of Pinus tabuliformis. Taxonomy (NCBI): domain Eukaryota; kingdom Viridiplantae; phylum Streptophyta; class Pinopsida; order Pinales; family Pinaceae; genus Pinus; species Pinus tabuliformis. Next base: position 1,766,826,026 of record CM062816.1, read on the forward strand.
GGCATACAGGAAGGCGCAAGAGAGATGCCCCAACCATCAATGTCATAGGGCAACTGTCTGACCTGATGTTGGGGCAGGTAATCTTTCCAAAATATCTAGACCCTAGAAGCCCAGTAGTTGATGTCTACATCAATGACACCGTGATCCCACACACTCTGATTGATCTGGGAGCTGCAATTAATGTGATGACAAAGGACACAATGCTCAAACTCAACCTTCAGGGTTCCCTGAGGAAGACCATAATCATGTTGTAGTTAGCAGAACACTCCACCGTGACCCCTGAGGGGATTATGGAAGATGTGATGGTCTCCATTTATTCTTGGGAGTACCCTGTTAATTTCTTAGTTCTCCAGCAAAAGGCAAAGCTCATTGGGTATCATGTCATTCTAGGAAGACCCTGGTTGGCTACCGCCGATGCCTACATCAGCTGTCGAGCTGGGAACATGACCATAAAGAATGGGCATATGTCCAAGCAATTAATCCTATATCCTCCTGCTTAACCCTTGTTAGAATATGTTCTACATCTCTGGGTGGAGGAGGAAGATGAGGGTGAAGTTTATTCTGCACCGCTTTGTACATTAGGAATTGCCATGGGGGGAAACAACAAGATGAGGATGAAATGATTGACAATCTAATTCAAAATCCACCTCCTAGTGTATCGCCCTTAGAGAACATAGTAACAGAAACCCAAAACAACCCCTCAATTGATCTCTGTGCGGCCGACTCCACTTCTCTCCATATTAAGAATATAGAGTTTGGTCCAGAAAAAATTTTGAAAATTTTCATCCATCCCTATCCACTTCCCAGGAGAAGGAACTGTGTAGCCTGCTGAGAAAGCACTTAGATGCCTTCACCTGGAGTTATAAGGAGATGAATGGAGTGCACCCTTCAGTCTGTACTCATCATATATACATCAAGGAGGGTTGCAAGCCAGTCAGACAACCTCAAAGGAGGATGAATCCAACACTTAAAGATATTATTAAGGAAGAACTGCAGAAATTTCTTAATGCATGGTTCATCTATCCCATCTCTGATAGTGAATGGGTCTCTCCTTTCGTGCTAGTGCCAAAGAAAAATGGTAAGTGGAGAATCTGTGTTTTTATCGGGAATTAAACAAAGCCACTAAAAAGGACCATTTTCCTTTACCTTTCATAGATTAAGTGTTTGACGGTTTGGCAGGGAAAAAGTTTTTCTCTTTCCTAGATGGGTTCAACGAGTACAATCAGAGTGAGATCAGCCTAGAAGACCAAGATAAGACCACTTTCACTTGTCCTTGGGGTACCTTTGGATACCGGGTCCTTCCTTTTGGTTTGTGTAATGCCCCAGCCACTTTCCAAAGAGCGGTACTGAGTATATTTTTTGAATTAGTTCATGATGCAATAGAGATATATATGGATGACTTTACTCCTTATGGCTTTGACTTTCAGGAAGCCTTATCTAATCTAGGAAAAGTTCCAGACAAATGTATTGAGATGAACCTATCCCTCAGTCTGGAAAAATCTAAATTTTTTATCACTGAAGGGGCCGTGCTAAGTCATGCAATATCTCAACAAGGACTGTAAGTGGATCCCAACAAAATTTCCATCATCCAAAGGGTCCCATCTCCTCAAAAGGTGAGAAATGTCAGAAGTTTCCTAGGCTTAGCTGGGTATTACCAGAGATTCACTAAATATTTTAGCAAGCTAGCCTCTCTATTGTTTGGCCTTTTAGGTAAATATGTCGAGTTTATATGGTTGGAAAATTGTCAAGAAGCCTTAGATACCTTGAAGAGAAAACTTGTCACTGCCCAAATTTTGAGAGGCCCAAACTGGGCCCTACCTTTCCACATTCACACTGATGCCTCAAACAAAGCAATAGGAGCAGCCTTGGGACAAATTGATGAAAAGTTTCCTTATGCCATGTACTTTATAAGCAAAAAGTTTTCAAAGACGAAGTTGAACTATACAATAACCGAGAAGGAGCTCCTAGCTGTCGTGCATTCCTTAAACAAATTCAGACATTATATCACAGGCTATCAAAACTTTGTGCACTCTGATCATGCTGCAATTAGCTATCTAATGAGCAAACTAGATGTAAATGCTCGGATTATTAGATGGTTGCTTTTACTGTAGCAGTTTGATTTGACCATTATTGATAAGCCTGGTAAAGAAAATGTTGTTGCTGAGTTTTTGTCTAGAGTAAACTTGCCTGCAGGTGAAAAAGGAATGGTGGATGATCAGATTCTAGATGAACACCTATTTTCTATCTCAGTACTCTCTCCATGGTTTGCTGCTATAACAAACTACTTGGTTTCAGCACAGTTCCCACCACATCTGTCCTCAAAAGAGAAGAGCAAGATAGTAAGGAAAAGTGCCCCTTTCACCTGGATTGGTGGCAATCTCTTCAAAGTTGGCCCAGATCAGATCTTGAGAAGATGTCTTAGGGAGGAGGAGGTCTTTGACATCCTCCTGACCTGTCATGAGAGGCCTTGTGGAGGACATTTTTCAGCAAAAGGAACTGCCTTCAAGATACTGCAAGTAGGCTACTATTGGCCCACTCTTCATTAAGATGTGAGGGGATATACCAGCCAGTGTGATCGGTGTCAAAGGATGGGGAAACCTACTCCAAAAGATGAAATGCCCATGCAACCTCAAGTGACCTTTGAGCCATTTGAGAGTTGGGGCATGAACTTTGTGGGGCCTATCAACCCTCCAAAGTAAAAGAAATACATCATTATGTGCACCGATTACCTAACAAAGTGGGCAGAGACAAAAGCAATCAAAGCAGCGACAGAGGAAAAAGTAGTTGAATTTTTGAGAGAGAACATATTCTACAAGTTTGGGTATCCAAGAGAGTTGGTCACAGATCAAGGCAGCCAGTTCACTTCCAATTTGATTGAAGACCTGCTCACACATCATAGAATCAAGCACAGGGCTTCCACCCCTTACCATCCACAAGCCAATGGGCAAGTGGAGGTCACTAACAGAGCATTGGAAGGGATCGTGACTAGTGAGCAATAGCAGGAAATACTAGGCGAACAGATTAGTTGAGGCCACTTGGGCCTACAATACAACATGGAAGACTACTACAGGGTTCACACCCTATGAGATGGTCTATGGGAAGAAGGCTTTGCTGTTAATAGAATTTGAATTCAATACCCTGAGGATGGCAGCTCAGCGGGACTTAGACCTCAGTCATGCACAAAAAGAAAGGTTACTCCAGCTTAATGGATTGGATGAACACAAAATGCAAACCCTTCTCCATACAGTGGTAGTTTAGCTTCAGAGAAAGATATGGCATGACAAAAACATCAAGGAGAAGCAATTCCTAGAGGGAGATTGGGCACTACTCTATGATTCAAGATACAAATATTTCAAGGGAAAGCTGAGGACAAGATGGATGGGACCCTACACTTTGGAGAAATGCAATGACAATGGTTCAATTATGATCAAAACCATTGATGATGAAGCCATCCCCATGCTTGTCAATGGACACCGATTGAAAGTCTACAAGAAACCCCTCTCCAAGTGAGAGTTCATTGAATATTTGAATAAGATAGTGATGGTAGTGGAGCATGTCTTAGCCTTCACTTCACCCACTCACTAAAAAAAAAAAAAGGACTCAAGTGAAAACCTTCATGAGGCACTTTAAGTCCCATCATTGGGTTGAAAACCTTTTTCTGAGGCGGCCCAGTGGTGTCAAAAAAAAAGAGAAGAAAGAAAATAAGATCCATGGGTGAAAACCTCCCTTGGAGGTACCCAGGGCAGGCAATGAGGGTGAAAACCTCCCTGAGGCACCCTGGTTGCTTTCAAAAAAAAAGAAAAAGGAGAAAAAAAGAAAAAGAAAAATGAATTTCCAGTTGACTTGCAGGTTTGCAGGAGGACTACAGGAAGTAGCAGAAGGTGCTAAGGGAGCCCTGAAACCAATACCAACACCTATCCTACCTTCCCGCACCTTTCTCCATCATTCTTGGCATTCTTTTCACCTCATTGTTCTTCTTTTTCAAAAACCGTGTTTTCTACAGGAGGCTATGTGTTTTCTACAAGAGGCTCCTGTACGAATTATAGAGAACAATAAATGGATATAGAAGGCAGTTTGAGGGACATGGAGGTTTCATAAAAGATCTATAAAATCCTCCTACAGTATTCAAAACTCCTGGCCATCATTTCCAAACCCACATCACATCCCAAGAATCATTCTTCTTCCTGCCAAAGAAAAACACAAAAAAAAAGTTTTTAGGAAAAAGAAAAAAAAACAAGAAAACAAGAAAGGGAACAACACCATCCACCTCACCTGAAGCCTACCCATTACCTCTCCATCTCTATCTAAATCTCTGGCATCATCCTCATAGCTCCAAGCATAGAAAGAAGTTGAAATTTCAAAGGGAGAAGTAGCTACAGGAGCTCCTATAGGAATTCATGTAGCAGTTGATCTCATTAAAATCTAGCATCAGCAACAAGAAGGTGCAAATATGAAGGTTGAAGAAGACACTTGAAGATAAAATCTAGCCAGAGAGGAACCTGTACAAAGCACAACCACATATCAGCAAGCAGACAACATGCATCAAAAGAACCAAAGGCATGCAACAGAGAGAAAGAGACACAACACCTCACAACGAATGCATTCGGCTCTCAGGTAAGTAACTAACCCGCTCCTCTTTTTGCAATTTTGTAATTAGAAGCCATGCAACAATAATGAGATGGTTGAGGTTGAATGAGGGAAAGGTGGCCAGTTAACTTGGCCACCTTCATCTAGTTGACTCCACTCATCCGAAGATGTCACCCACACGTGCGCACAGTCAACTCAAGAGAGATGTCAAGGATAGGTAGTGGAGGTAGTGTGAACTCCGATGCAATCATAAGGGATGATTACGAGGAAAGGGACATGATGACAAGGCAGGTGGGGAACAATGGTCTGAATATGGCCAACGTACACTTGGCCAACTCACCCTCCATCACCGGAAATATCCATAAAAAGCAATAAGTATTCCTCCCTGAGCACTCTCACCATCTTTTCCTTCATTCTCTCCTTGAAACTCTGCTCCTGCAACCTTCTCATGCCCCCACATCCTCATAACCATCGTTCTCCATTAATCTCCCCCATATCCTAGCTCTCGATGTTTTCTACAAGAGAAATTACAGATTCTACAGGAGAACCTACAAGAATTCTACAGGAGGGATATCAGTCTTCTACATGAGGGCCAGTGAGTTGTTTTGAAGAGGGAAAACACGGGTTTTAGCACAATTCTTGGACTGAAGAGGTAGGTTCTTTGCATACCTCCATTGAATATCAAAATATGCAAGCAGTGGTTTAATTTTGAGGAGGAAATAAAACTTTTGGGTCGAGGAAATACATAAAAGAATTGCTGCTTATTTCTTAAAAAAACACAGTCTCTCTGTCTCTGTTTTTCTTCAAAAATTGTTGTCTCCATCTCCATATTTGGTTTTCCAAGGAATAATATAGACAAAATGACAGGATGTTTTATGAGGAAGGAGCCCACCAACTCCTCCAGAGTCCATGCGCATCCCCAGGTAGTGGACATATTCACAAGAGCAAATTGGATGAACCTTTTTTTAGAAATTTGGAGGGTTTGATGAGGAAATTGCTCAAGAATTTGCCCACTGTTTGGTCCCTCACACCAGAACACATGCCACTGTCACCTTTAGAGGCCTTTCCATGGAGATAACCACTGAATTTATTAGTAAGGTCACTACCCTTCATCTTGGGTTGCCTTGGAGTAAGGATGAAAAACCAATTGGCCAGGATGCCAAGAAAAAATTCTTCCAAAATAATGAAACCCCTATAGAAGATAAAAATAGCATGAGAAGGGCTAGCATACCATATCCTTGGGATGAGGTTAGCTACCAAATGATCAAGTATGTTTCCTGTGAGTGGAGGTACAACATTGTCTATGGTTACCACTTTAGAATCCTTCATGAATTAAGGTATGGCATGGACACTCCAGCCCCTCAGAAGCTCAACATCCCCTACTTCCTCCTACAGTCCCTCATTGACTCCAGTACTAAAGTAAAAGTAGGAAATCCAGAGCAGCTAGCTCACCATGGGTTAATCAAAATTTTAGTGGAAGAAGCCCTCCATACATTTACACTCCCTATAGCATGGGAAATCTTCTGAAACATGACAACTGAAGATGACATAAAGACCTTGACTTATGATATCAGTCCTACTGGCAGTGAGGAGGAAGAGCAGCAAGGGGGAGAAGGTGAAGCAACTGGTGATTTAGAAGAACAAGAAGGGAAGAAGGAAGAAACCAAAAGAGAGGAGGAGAAAGCTGAAGAAATAGAGCAGGGAGAAACAGAGAAAAAGAGACAGAGAAAGAGATAGAAGGAGGAGAAAAAGGGGTAGAAAAGACAAAAGTGTCCCCTAAGACCCTAGAGAGAGAGGCAACAGCTACTCTCACTGCCCTCAGCACCAATTAAGTCAAAAAAAAAGAGGAAGAGGCAGACCTCAATACATTTCAGGGCTAGGAAGAGCACAAGAATCAAAACAGGGAAACCCCAACCTTCTTCTAAAGTGCTAATTATTATTGAAGATTCACCCTCTGCCCAAGGAAAAGAATCCCCTTCCAAGGCACCTATTACATATGAAAGGGGGACTCCTAGATCTCCTACATGGAAAGAAAAGCTAGAACTATAAGACTCAAAAACTGTCCTATAGGAGGCACAAATAGTTCTACAGGAGACCCTATCAAAACTACAGGAGACCCAAAAGCTTGAAAAAAGGGTAGAAGGATAGCCACAGGGAAAGGAGGAAGAAACAGAGACTGATCCCCAGCCCAGTCTTGGCTCCTACTACAACCTTCTTGAGGGGGCAAGAATAATTCCACAAAAATTTGCTATTCCACTATTCTTTGAATTAGAGAAAGAACGAATAAGGACCCATAGGTGGATGAAAATAGGTTTCAGATAAAGACTTTGGCACAAAGAGGCACAATGTCTTTCCAAGATTACAGGTAGTTTATGGACCTGTGTGACCAAAGCACATCAGAAGATAAGGAAAAGATGGCAGAATTCTACCTGCATAACATGGCCCTCATAGAGATGAATGCGTGGGACCCCAATGTTAGGCTAGGGGACCTACAACTAATGGCCATGGCCTCATGGATGAACCATGAAGAGTTAAGGGTAGCATAAATAAGAAGGTTGATGATAAAGGAGAAGAATGAGCCATTAATGATCAAAGACGAGCCATCAGACCCCATGGCACTCATTAGTACACATAACCTACTTGCAAATAATCCTCAGATAGCCCCTAGATATATCAGTGATTAGGCACAAGCCATTGAACATTTTGAGGATATGGAAAGGTTACTTGGGGATGACTGTGTGCATGCATTTATGAGGAGATGGAACACCTTACCACAAAGTCTGCAGATCAGGGAGTATCATTTCCCAATGAGGATGAAATAGGCATTAAGGAGTGTGCCAACGTATAAGCGCTCCATGCAGAGGTTGAAGGTCAATTGGATTGGCCTCAAATTGAGTCCCCCACTGCTGCTAGGCATGCTGGAAGGCAGAAGAGAAGAAGAAGAGTAGGAGCAGTGGGAAGAGATAGACAGGAAGGCAGGATTCTATGACAAGGAAGAGGAGACCACATCAGAAGCATGGGATACTAGGGAGGCCACCAGGGCCATAAAAGATGAGGAGATGGACTAAGTTGCTCAGAGGATGAGCAACACTTTCAGTAGGGGGGTGATGATGAGCCTCATAAATGGGTAATTATATGGGCTCATTTTACCTCCTAACCTAGTCAAATCAACCATTCTGTTAGCGTATTGTATGATTTTCTGATTATATTCATGCTTATAGAGTGAGTTGAGTTAGTTATGATGCCATGTGGTCTAATATGTGTTTAATGCAGATTATTGATGAATTTTGTGGTCAAAGTCAAGGATCCAGTGACAAATGGAAACAATAACTCGAAGTGGAAAAAGGAGAGGACTTATAGGATGGAATCTCCCTTATTTATTACTCCCCACTTCGAATTCCCCTTCATTTAGCTTGGAGTACAAGTATCCAAGTCATGCATTAGCAAGCAGCCGAGAAAGTGGAGGATGATTGATGATTATCTCGAATTTTGGGAGCCAAGCCTCCCTGATTTTAAGGAAGCTGTTGGTAGCTTCATTTGTATAAGTAGAGAGGCCTAGGGCCTCACTAGGGTCAGATTTTTGTTGGATTTTTGTTGCAGTTTTGCTTATGTAAACTCTGCTCAACTTTGAGCTTATTATCTTGACAGTTCATGTAATCTTGTTATTGTTTTGAGAATAAAGATGGAATCCTTTTTGAGTTAGCACTGAGTTACCTCAGAGGGCTGAAGCTCTTGGGTTAGGGCCCAATCCAAGCATCCAAGCTCCTCTTTACTTGTATTTTTATGTTTTATTTTAGTTTGTAGATTAGGTTGCTGTTAGATGCATTTTTTTCATGGTTAAGAATAGGTTGCTTTTGATGATTCAATAGTTTGCTTCAATTTGTGCTTTCTATATAAGGTTAAGTAGTGATAAAGAAAATATTGAAAAGGCTAGCAGTAGTGCCTTGGCCCCTCTTCCTCGCTTTGGGACAATGATTTGAGGCAAAGACCCTCTTGCTGCCCCAAAAACACAGATTTTCCTCATTCATAGGACTTCTAGTGTTTGCAGCTTTTTAGTTGGTTAATAATCTAGTTTTTCTTTGCTTCAGAACTTCTTCATCATGCTCATTTCCTTATTTACAACAGTCTTCTTTCATGCTTTACTTTCCTGCAATGGATATCAGCATTTCCTTTCCTAGATCATAGTTTACTTTGATGCAAAAACTATGTTTTTCTAGATGCACTTATTTCATTGCTCGCTTAATATCATTGGTTGAATGTTAGTTGTTTATGCAAAAGATCTCTTCTAGCAACATGCCAGCCTATCAACCATCCCATCCTCCATCTAATCCATGCCCTACAGGTCACCCAAGTCTCCCCTCAATTCTACCTTAGTTTCCTGCATTTTCCATAGGATTTCTTCCTCTCTCCTTGAGCAAATCCAATCATCTTTCTCTTTCATAATGATTCTTGGTAGACCCTAGGTGCCATAACACTTCATTCAAACCTTCACCTACCTTTTCCACCCACTCTCACACCTTCAAAATAGTGAAAAATTCTCTCGGCCTCCTCCTGTAGGCCTCCTGTAGAACGTTTCTTTTCCTCCTGTAGATTTCCTGTGTGCTCCTGTAGATTTTCTTGTAGGCTTTCTTTTGAAGGCGGAGTTTGGGAAAAGCCTCCAGAAGGCCACCTAAGACCTCCTAGAACCCATCCACACCATCCTACATCTTCTCAAGTCCCAAAACCGCCCTCCATTGCCACCTATTCGCTGCCACATTCACAAACAAATAAATTACATGCATGACAAATTCACATAAAAATCAAAAAGATGTTTTTTGCTCATTTGCTTCCAGAAATAGCTTAGCTAGATGTTGTTTACTGCCTTGAGTAGGTAATGGCATTTCTTTTCATGGTTTTCATATTGTTTTCTGCAGTAGTAGGATTAGTTTGTTAATTAGGATTTCCTTGGTTTGCTTTACATTTCAGTATTCCTTTCTGCAAGTAGAATAGCATCTGTAGAGTAATCTTGCTTTTTCCTTTCATCACATATAGAGATTCTTCTGGAATCCATAGAAATTGGTTTTAGCTCCTAGTGATCTTGCACCGATTGATCAAGTGACAACCTGTAGTAAGAACTAGTACTTGTGTATATAGCACTGTTGCTTTCAAGTTTGTTACAAACTACCGGGTTGATAAGAGGAAAGTAGGCAGCCCAGGAGTTGCAGTATTATTGCTGCAATACTGGTGCTCACCATTTATAACATAGTTGGATGTAGTATTTACAGTGAACAACAATTTCAAACCACGACCAACATGACAAACATGGAAATCATACCATTTATTGAAGCTTTATAACACAACTCATTGTAGCATTTACAACAATATCCATATACATTTACATATACATATACCAAAACCTCATTTGCATGAACCAACAAATAATGAAGGATATAAAACCTGCATCTAATCAGCCATCTCCCAAGTAGCGTCATTGGGCCCAAATTGCTTCCACTACACTTTAACCTACTTGATTGCTTGGTTTTGGAGCACCAGTTGTTTCTACTACAATATGCATTGTTGTTTTGGCTAAAATTTTCCCTTTGATTCCACCTGTAGTACAGACTAGTTAATCAAATGATCAACATCCTCGATATACTTCTTAAGCAACAAAACATGGAAAACATCATGGACTTTCAATGTTGGAGGAAGTGCATTGTCGGTAGGCCATTCGTCCAATCCTCTTAAGGATCTTGAAAGGCCCGCAATACCGAGGTGCCAAGTTGGAACATGATCCAATCCTCAAGGAACTCCTATTGGGTTTGATGCATAAGTACACATGCTCCCCAACCTAAAACTCCTTAAATTCTCTATGTTGATTTGCATAACTCTTCTTCCTGTCATGTGCTTCCTTTAAATTATTTTTAATAACTTGCATTTCCTGTTCCATCTATACCAACATATCTACTCCAATCAATACCCTATTCACTGGATGAATCCAACTAATGGGAGTATTAAAATTATGCAAATAAAGTGCCTCAAATGGACTCATTCTCAAAGACTTTTGATACCCATTATTATACGAAAAGTCAACCAATGGTAGATACTCTTCCCACTTCCTCTGCTAATGCATAACGTATATCCTCAACATGTCCTCCAAAAATTGGTTAACCCTCTTTATATGCCCATATGTCTGTGCATGATAATATGTACTAAAATCCAACTCTATCCCCAAACCCGCAAGTAAATCCTTCCAAAACTAGGAAGTGAGCTTGGCATATCTGTCTGATATAATGTTCCAAGGAACAACATGCAACCTCACTATCTCTATGATGAAAATATGAGTTATGTCTCTAGCTGAGTTAGTAGACTTAATCACAATGAAATGAGCTACCTTACTTAACCTACCAGCTACAACTATGATGGAATCATGCTGTCTCAAAGTCCTCAGCAAACCCGTAATGAAGTCCATGCATATGAGCTCCCACCTCCACTTTGGAATCAAAATCGGCCGCAATAAACCACATGGATTCTTACACTATACCTTTACCTACTAACAGTCCAAACATTTCACAAGAAACTCAACTACATCTTTCTTCAAGTTTGACTAATGATAGAACTTTTTAACTGCTGTTAGAGTATTCTGATATCCTGTGTGACCTAAATATGGCTTGACATGAAACTCCTTGAAGGTAATCTTCTTGAGCTCATTGTCATCTGGTACATAAATCTTTTTCATGAATCGAACCAATCCATCTGCCGTGAGATGATACTCCTCATCATTATTACCTTCACCCAGTTGTTGTAGCTTGTGCCTCAATTATTGATACCTACCATCATGTTGCCCTGCCTGCCAGATCTGTTCCTGCAATTCTGTCCCATAAGAACTCACTACTACAATGTGATCCACCTACACTCTTCTACTAACAGCATCAAAAATATTTCTCTCCTTTCCCTTAATGTACTTGATCTCGAAGTCAAACTCGCTAATTGTAGAAAACCACCTATCTTTCTCATCATTCAAATTAGGTTGTTAAAATAAGTATCTCAATCCACTGTGATCACTCATCAAGACCAACCTCCTGCCAAGAAGATACTATCTCCACATGTTCAATGCATGGATGATAGATGCTGTTACACAGTAATTTGTAACTGTTGGTCACCATCCCTGTTACCCCTTTTCCACACGATGGAGGACTCATTCTGGGACTTGTGAGCAGTGACATAGCTTAAAAACACTTGCAATATGTTCCCCTCAGTATGGACTTCATTTGCCATAAAGACACCTCCTGTAAAATATCCCTAAAAAGTGCCTCTTTTCCATTAGCGCGGGTCCACAAACTAACACCCGCGACCATTGGCGCTCTGTCATAGAGAAATACCCGCGCCAACCAAATTTGGGAAAGATTTTTGGCAAGCACGCGCCCGGATGTTTTTTCCCTTCATTGTCATTCAGTCTTTTTGGGATAAAGCTGGCCTTCTAGATGTCGAGACTCATCATCTATCCTCATCATCTATCCACAGCGGCTTTTCAGGGATAATGTCAATCCACAATGAGTGTCTGGATGCATTGTATCTTCTTCCCTTCTCCATCTATAAAAGACCATCCTCATGCACTTGACAAGCTAGTTCTTGAGTTCTGAAGTATTGATGATAGTGCTAGTATTGATTATACTTGTCTTGAGTGAGGTTATGCTGCCGGAAGTCTGAGTTGTATCCATAAGTAAAGAGAGAGAGAGATCTATTGCAAGGCATATGTAGCTGCTCGCCCAGCCAGAGGAGAGATTCAGCGTCAGAACATTGGTTGTACTTTTCTCTGCTTGTTCATTAATAAACGACTATTATTATGGTTCCAATCTTACTGTTCATAATGATGATGATTGATTTATGTCCTTTCTGACTGACATATAGTTGTATATCGTGGATTTTATGCTTGTATTCGCTTCGTTCTTTGCATGTGCAGGTGTCCATATGCGGAGATCGCTAGGATTGTGACCTGCCGGAGCTAGAGAACGGGGATATCAACTCGTCTACGACAATAGCGTTGGATTCCAGGTTGGTTCGTCTTATCCACTTTCAATTTACAACTAGGAACTTGCATAATAGCGTGATTGATTGTTGCTAGACCCATTTTGGGCTAGTGGGATCGCCTCTGTCCGCAGAGGGGATTTACCTCTCCAACACCTCCGAATAAAGAGGCCGAAGGTCGACTAAAAATAGGAGTTGAAGAAGCCATAGATACCGTTGGAGGGGTTGTGACTGAGGTAACAATTGTACCGCGACTTTGTAGCTCTAGCTCCAGCCCAGCCAAGTGTCACAATAATAAAAACTAACAAACATCCTGTATCATATCTCACCGAAAATATTAGATCTCCATTAACCATAGAAGAGGCCTTCGATTTCAAAGACCAAACAAAAGATGATGCCATTAACAATTTTATTAGCCAAATTGAATCTAGATTGCACATACAATGTCACATGATAGAAGAAACATTTGATAAGGAATTAGAAGAAGATCCTCTTAAAGATACTCATGATCAAACAATTCCTACTATCTTTGTCTCAAATAGTAAAACTGTAGAAATTGAGCCAGGAAAGACTTTAAACATTAATGCCAACCTGACTTCCGAACAAGAAGAGAAGCTCATCCAACTACTGAGGAAATACAAAGAAGAATTTGCATGGGACTATCCTAACATGAAAGGAATTGATCCCCAGTTATATACACACCACATTTACATAGAGAAATATGCGAGACCTATTTGCCAACCACAAAGGAGACTTAACCCTCATCTAAAAGACATTGTAAAAGTTGAACTTCAAAAAATTCTAGATGTGAACTTCATCTACACTATCTCCGATAGTAAATGGGTCTCTCCACTTGTTGTGGTACCAAAGAAGAATGGAAGCTGGAGGATTTGTTTAGATTATAGAGAGCTAAATAAAGCAACACAAAAAGACCACTTTCCCCTTCCATTCATTGACCAAGTATTAGACACTCTGGCAGGAAAGAAATTCTTTTCTTTCTTAGATGGCTTCAGCAGATACAATCAGATTAAGATTTCCCTTGAAGACCAAGACAAAACCACTTTTACTTGTCCTTGGGGAACATTTTCCTACAGAGTTCTACCTTTTGGCTTATGTAATGCCCCTGCTACATTTCAAAGGGCTATCCTCAGCATCTTTTCAGATTTAATAAATGAAGGGCTCGAAGTATACATGGATGATTTTACACCATACAGAGATGATTTTGACCCAGCATTGGACACACTGGAAAAAGTGTTACATCGCTGCATTACAATCAGGCTTTGTTTGAGCTATGAAAAATGCTATATGATGATGACTGAAGGACTTATTCTAGGCCATTATATCTCAGCAGCGGGCATACAGGTAGACCGGCCAAAATTCAAATAATTTTGCTAATCCCCACTCCTACCGCTCAAATAGATGTACACAGTTTTCTTGGATTTTCTGGTTATTGTAGAAAATTTATAGAACATTTTTCTCATATTGTTGCACCTATATATGCACTGACAGGTAATGTTGACTTTCTTTGGACAAAAATGCGACCGCGCTTTCTAGGATCTGAAAAAGCTTGTGTCAACAGCCCCAGTCCTTAGAGGTCCAAATTGGGACCTGCCATTTCAAATTTCATCAAATGCTTCAGATACAGCTATTGGAGCAGTCCTTGGGTAGGAAGAAGATAAAAAACCATATGCAATTTATTATAATAGCAAGAATTTAACTCCTACGGAATTGAACTATATTGTTACTGAAAAGGAATTTTTAGCTGTAATACATGCTGTCAACAAATTCAGGCATTACATTGCTGGATATCTTGTTATCTTGTATACAGATCACTCTGCCATAAAATACTTAGCAAATAAACCAATCACAAATTGTAGAGTAACCAGATGGCCGATTTTATTGCAAGAATTCGATATCACAATAAAGGATCAACCTGGAAAATAAAATCTTGTAGCTGACTTTCTCTTGCGAATGCAAAAACCAGTGGACGCAACAGCAGTTGAAGAGCAATTTCCAGATGAGCATTTGTTTGTTGTCACTGTTAAAACACCCTGGTATGTTGATGTTGCAAATTACTTAGCAGTAGGCCAATTACTAAAACATCTGACCCCCAATGAACGAAAACAGATTGTCCAGCAAAGTACTCGATTCTCTTGGATTGGGGGCTACCTGTTCCATACAAGGGCAGATATGCACATCAGGAGATGCATTCGTGAAGATGAAAATTTTGACATTTTGAAAGCTTGTCACGATGGACCATGTGGCAGACATTTCACCGATCGAAGAATTGGACATAAGATGCTGCAAATACGGTATTATTGGCCCACGATCTTCAAAGATGCAAAGAAATTCATTCAAGATTGTGACAATTGCCAAAGAGCAGGACGCCCTGGACATTTCGACAAAATGCCCCTGAATCCACAGCTAGTTATTGAACCATTTGAGCGATAGTCCCTTGATTTTGTTGGTCCAATTAACCCATCCTCGAACCAGAAAACATATATTTTGGTAGCAACAAAATATGTCACCAAATGGGTTGAAGCAGAGGCATTGTTGAGAGCTACAGAGGATTCCGTCATACAATTCCTGTTCCATATATTTGTGCGATATGGGCTTCCAAGAGATATAATCACAGATGGTGGACCACAGTTTGCTGGTAACAAGATTGCTGCAACACTAAAAAACTATCATATCCAGCATAAAATTACTACTCCATACCACCCACAGGAAAATGGTCAAGTAGAAAGCAACAATAAAATAATAGAAGCAATCCTAACAAAAACCATTGCGTCACATAGACGCGATTGGGCTGCAAGATTGCCAGAAGCCTTGTGGGCTTACAGAACAACATGGAGAAGCACTACCGACTATTCACCATACCAACTAGTATTTGGAAAGGAACCCATATTTCCGATAGAATTCGAGATACAAACACTGCGAATAGCACAAGAAGTCGGTCTAGATCTAAACGAAGCACAGATTAATAGATTACATTAGATCAATGAGCTAGATGAAATTAGGCTCTCTGCCCTTCAACACACTGCATTGATCGAATAACAGCGAGCTAAATGGCATGACTCTCTCATTAAAAAGAAAGTCTTCCGCGAAGGAGATTGGGCGCTCCTATATGATTCTAGGTTTCAGGATTTTCCTGGGAAGCTTCAGACTCGTTGGCTGGGGCCATATGAAATCCAAAAGGTACATGATAATGGCACCCTTACTCTAATTACCATAGACGGATCTGGACATACCTTCAAGGCAAACGGCCACCGAGTTCGACTATATCGCAAACCACTTACTCAGGAATCCTTCTACCAGCAACTCCGCGAAGACTCCGACATGCAAATTTTGGAGGAGGAAGAGAAATCTTCCTCACCTCTGGTTCATTAAGTGATTCAACTATTCTTACATTTTGTACATAATTCCTTTGTTTTGTTAGCATAAATTATTCTCTGTACATATTTTTTTGTATTTGCACTTTGTTGTTCCTTTTAGGAAGAAACAACATTCTCACCACCTTGCTGTTCCTTTTTCAAGGAACAACACCTCTGCATTTTGTTGTTCCTTTTTGAAGGATCATCAGTTCCATCGTCTTTGTTGTTCCTTTCAAAGTAACAACATCTTCACTGCTTTGCTATGCCTTTTTCCAAAGGAACAACACTTGCATTTTTTTGTTGTTCATTTTTCTGAACGAACATCACTTTCATTTTGCTATTCCTTTTTTGAAAAGAACAGCACTTGTCCCACTTTTGTTTTTCTGTTGTTCCTTTTCAGAAGGAACAACAATTTCACTTTGTTGTTCCTTTTCCGAAGCAACAACACTTGTGTTTTTCTGCTATTCCTTTTTCCAAAGGAACAACACTTTCGTTTCTATTGTTCGTTTTTCCAAAGGAACAACACTTTTGTTTTGGCTGTTCCTTTTCCACTTTTGTTTTGTTGTTCCTTTTCCAAAGGAACAACACTTTTGTTTTTTTGTTGTTCCTTTTTTTCGAAGGAACAACACTCTCGTTTTTTCTTTTCTGTTGTTCCTTTTCCAAAGGAATAGCACTTGCGCTTTTTGCTGTTTCTTTTTGAAATGACAACATTTTTGTATTCCTTTTACTTATGCTTGTTCTCCTTGCAGTTCCAATTAAAGGACAACTAATGTTCCTCTCAATATACAATAGTTTCGAATCTTTTGCTTGTGATTTGGGGCATAACCATATGTTGGCTGCTCGAATTGTTTATTAATTAAACAGTCGAGTACCACATTAAATTGTCAACCCGGGAAAGTCCTTTTGTTTCAAAGGTGACCTCATACTGTATGCACTTAATTCTAAAAGCATTAAAGGCTGTAGTATAAACAAATCTACTTTCTATCAAACCCTTACTCTGTGTTACATCAGTTATGATCTATTGCAGAAATGAAATGAAAACAGTTAACTAAAGGTAACAAATCTGCAAAAAGAAATGATGGCTGTCTTGTAACAGAGGATCAGGACCCTATCCTCAGGGTAAGGACGTTCAACACCTGCCCCTGTGACCAAATTGCCAATGCACACTACAAATCCTAATCACCGGTGACACACTCTTTTACACCTCCAATTGATGAAGAAAACAAAGTATCAGCAAAGGAAAAATATCAGAAGCAATGCTAGAGATACACAGAAATCACACACACTCTCAACAGAAAAGAAATGGGTGAATCTTGTGAAGAAGGTGGGCCCTGTCTCTCTCACAAGATTCCCCAGGACACAGATGCTAAGTTAAAATGCTCAGAACAGTGCTTTATTCATCTGCCAAAATGTCAAATTACAATAAGGATTCAGACTTGCTCTACACTACAATACTCCTGTTACAACTTCTCCCCCCTCTAATGTAGATGTCTCCTCTTTATAGAGGAGACATCTATCACAATAGATTTTCATTACTCATTTAGTTGACCCTTTTGTACAAAAATAGGAAATCAATTCCTGTTACAGCATGTTGTTACAACAGTGTGTAACTTTGTCATCCTTCGTTAATCGGATCCTTTTGCTGTTGCAAAGCTGGTAAACCTCAATCGTCTCTTTGAGATCCTCGTACTTTCCTTGGATATTTCACGATTTGGTAAATCTCAACTGTTCCCTTGAAGTTCTCGTGCTGCTCCCGGTGTTCCAACATCTGCGACTGTGTTTTGCCAATTTTGGACAGTGGCTGATCATGTTATGTCAGCATCTGCAACTTATAGTTCTGGCAGCTTCAAACAGTTACTGCTTCTGCTAGGCAATTGGTGTTTCAGATGTTTCAGCCATTGCGAAATGAGGTTTTACCCGCTTTAGTCAGTTTTTGTTTCTGGTATTGCAGCAACTGCACAGTTGTTGTTTTTGGTGTTTCAGCAACTGTGAATTATAATTCTACAGACTTTGAACAGTTTCAACAATTGTTAGCGACTTAGTCAACTTCCAACGATTAACTATAAATATAACATGAATATGTGTTGAATAATTAAATATATAGCAATGAGGAGAGTTACTTCATACCTTTGGAATAATTAGGTCCAAATGTTATCAAGGCTTCAACTTATGGGCTAAAGAGGGTAACATAATGACAAAATACAAGGTCAAAAGTAGACAATATGGAGTCCTAACATCCCCCCCAACTGAAAGGGTTGCATGTCCCCATGCAACGTTTACTCTAAATCGGAGTCGGAATACTAGAATGAAGAGTGTAAGTTGCTGATACAGTAGCTAAAGAAGGTGTTGTCCAACCTATTTCTGAACCCATAGACACTCTGTAATTGCTACCATACTGCCACCTCCTCCTTTTTGGTCAGTTTATAATGAGCCTTATATTGCTGACCAGGTAACCACAAGAGCGGGAAATGAAAACAGTAACCAATCCACTTTTCATCACACTGTTCCATACATCTGACATAATAAGGTATGTGTGAAATTGCTACTAGAAGATTGAGGGGATTGTAAGGATGATATTCCTGTCTCTCTTTCGGACAATGTTCCCAAAATAAATTGTTTGCTTTGATGGCCAGAGCTCCCTTTGTTTTCACATAATGTTGGCAGTCCTGCAAGACTGCTGCTTGTAGTTGCCTCATGTGATCAACCATCCCTGGTTTACTCAGATTTTGTTGATGTTGTGCAATGAAGATGGCTGCATTCTGTGGTTCACTTCGAATCCAGAGAAGGCAGTTCTGCTCATTGTGTGTTGCTGACATAAAAGCATTTTTCCAAGTAAGTTGGTTGGCTAGGAAAGAGATGAAGGCTCTTATTTGGATATCACCAACGATAGGGAGTATATTCATCACTCTATCTTCAGGCATGGCCTCATTGTGAAGATAGAGTTCACAGAGCAAGTTTTGATCATTATTTGGTGCTTCTGTGAATGTTTCAATAAATTGATCAGGTCTCGCAACTTGGTAAGGTCTTCCATCTCTGATTGCCTTTATTTGTAAGAACGCTAAGCGTTCTCTCAAAAATATTGCATAGTTAAAAGAGGGTTTTCTTGTAGCCAGTACCCTCTGGACCAAATCAAAGATATTGGACAGCCTAGCTTTTAATTTCTTATTTTCTTTGCGTTGAGCTCGAAACTGTTCAAGTGCATCCCAATTTTTGTATGCATAGCTGAACCAGATTGACTTTTGCTGTTGGAATGCCTTCCCTTGTGAAAGCTCATATTTTGTTCTCCATGTGTCCTTTAGTTCTTGAAAACTAGAGGTCTCAGTGTGAGCATTGCTGACACAGGGAGGTTCAGTCTGTGTATAGGCATCAGTAAAGGATTTCTGTTCTGTAATAGTTTGGGTAGGCCGGGGTGGTTTTATGTCCTCCTCTACAATTCTTGAAGAACCTGTTGGTTCTTGTGTAGCAGCAGGTTGTTCTGTTTCTTCTTTTTCCATTCTTGGAGAGCCTGCTGGTTCTTGTGTAACAGCAGGTTGTTCTGTTTTAATTACAATAGGGAAGGTCTGTGAGCTGGCTCCAGTCATTGGAACTTTGACTATCTTGTATCCCGCTTGAGTGTAAAGCTCACCACACTCACTGCACATATATTCATTGTATTGACTCTTTTCGGCTACAGATGCTACTCGTGCTAAGGTATGCAGATTGAATTTGTTTTGATAGGATTCTTTAACCATTATTATCTCCTGCTGATAATCCTTAATTTGAGACTTTAAAAACTCAATTTCTTCCTGCAGGGAGGCTAAGGTAGCCGGGGCTTGTGTAGCTGCAGATTCCAGTGGAGGAAGGGATCGTTGTTCATCATCAATTTGATCATTGGCATCCCCAACAGGTGGTTCTTGTGTATCACCTGTTGGGTCAGTGGCTGGTTCTTGTGTATCAGCCACATGTAGGTCATTATCTTCTTGTTTCCCAACAAGTGGTTCTTGTGTAACACCTGTTGGGTCAGTGGCTGGTTCTTGTGTAACAGCCACTTGCCCAATATCATCTTGGGTGTCTATTTTAGATTTTTCGGCAGCTGGTTCTTGTGTAACAGCTGCCTCCTTTAAAGAAAATAATGTCACAAAATTGTCAACGCTCTGCATTTCAGCACCAGAGGGTGAGGAAGGTGAATGCTCAGGGCTGGTTAGAATGCGGGATTTTAGGATGATGGGTGGGGAACTGGGGATAATGGGGATAATGGGTTCAGTTGCTACAGACGACCCTGTTCGTCGCCTTGGTAAGAAAACAGGAAAATCAGTGATTTTTCTCTTACCACCACTTTCCTTTAAAATGGGAGAACTATCAGCAATAGCAGCTTCTTTAACTGAAGCCCTGGTTCTTCTTCTTTTTGGTGGGGTTACAATTTTCTGCTGCTTTTTCCTTTTGCGAAAGATGATGGGGGTATTATTATCGGAGTCATCAGTGGAAATATGAAGTATAGGGGTCGATGGCTGAGCTTCATTGGGGGATGGGGTCCTCTGCAGGGGTGTTTCTGCTGCTGATTGCTGATTTTCAGCCGCTTGTTGGGAAATTTCTTGGGATACTTGCTTTGATTGTTGGGGAATTTCCTCTGCTTGCTGAGGAATTTCTTCTATTTTCTGAAGAGGATTAATGAGGGGGGGTGGGTGGTTTAGAGCAAAGCCTCTATTTATTAGAAGTTGGGCTAAGCAATGGTGTTTCAGGGAAAGGAGCTGATGCTTTGCATTTACAGTATAACATGACATATTTTTTAGACAACCCAATAGATAATAAGGCATGTTTATTAACTGACCATGCCTCAAATGATTTAACAAAACGAATTCGTGTTGGTAAATTCCCTGATAACGACCTTCGCATGTCAAATATTACTTAACGAACTCCGCAACCTTTGGCCATGGTGGAGGCAGTGACTGAAGTGCGACCCCTCTGCCTTTGGCTTCGACATGCTCGCCTGGTAGGAGAAAGTCTTGCTGCGCATTCAGAATAAGATGTTTTCTACTAAACCAGTGTGTACCATTGGTTGTTAACCCAAAAAATTGGGCTATGGCTTCTTCTGTCACTGGAATTTGCACTCCCTGAACAATGGAAAATCCTTCTCTTAAGTTGCATGCGAACTCCAAAACTTGCTGTGAATTAAAATCCGGAAGTCTTCTGAAATACTCTACCCATCCTGCTTGAAGAAAGATTTGGTAGGCCTCTGGGTAGAGTTCCAACAATGTTGTTGAGCCAGGTTCATGTGTAATTAGATTTCCCCCCATAGTTGCTGGTTCAGACAAAATACATAGTGCAGAGACGAGTAGCCGAGGTCGAGACAGAGTAAACCATTACAAATGAGGTTATGACATGGTAAGGTACAGTCGAGGTGACTTAGATACTACTGCGAGAACTAGGGACGGCAGTGATTGACGTGTTATGTCATAATTACGATGTTTTGGTAATCCCCCCAAAGCTACGGCTGAATGATCTGATTGGTGGTACAATGATTTCGGTAGTCGTATCAACGTCTCCACATTAACTATAATTTAATATCCACACTTAAACATGCATACCTTTATATTTACCTTTAGTTGTTGCGCCATAAAGTCTTATCTTGTAGATCAATAATGATTAAAAAGGGTCTAAAAATATGAAAATACGGGCGGTTTTTATTATTGGCAGGAAGTAGTAGTGGAGAAATGTAATTATCAGGGTGCATGGCTGGTTCCTTTAATGAAGAATGATATGTTCCATCAGAATAATGGTTCATTTTTCGGGAACAAAAATGAGGAAATTGGTACTCTTTAGTAAAAAATGAAAAAGATTGCTGGAATGTGGTGTTTCAGCAACGGGAAATGGTGTTGCAGCAACGGGAAAATGGTGTTGCAGCAACGGGAAATGGTGTTGCAGCAATGGGAAGTGGTGTTGCAGCAACGGGGAAATGGTGTTGCAGCAACGGGAAATGGTGTTGCAGCAACAAGAAATGGTGTTGCAGCAACAGGAAATGGTGTTGCAGCAACAGGAAATGGTGTTGCAACAATGGGAAATGTTGTTGCAGCAATGGGAAATGTTGTTGCAGCAACAGGAAATGGTGTTGCAGCAATAGGAAATGGTGTTGCAGCAACGGGGAAATGGTGAAAGGAACGATTTATGGTCTGAAAGATGTTCCCAAGCTGCAAAGTGATTCTTTTGGAATTTTTGTTCTCAGCCATCCTCCAAAACTAAGATCTGCAAAATAATTAATTGTAACATGGCAACCCTTGACAGGGATTATTAGTTAAGAAATCTAATCTAAAAATACATAAACAGGAAATTAAGTGCATTGAAGGATAGCAGATTCCCCCAAAAAGGTATAGTGTATATCTGCCATGCAAGTAGCTTTGAAATCCTCTTTAGAAATAGGTCGTTGATACAAACAGAGTCGATACCCATTCACTAAGTGTTCTGCTATCATCAATCGTTAGGAGTTTGACTATTCCATTTGGAAAAATAGCATCTACTTCATAAGGTCCTAGCCACCTTGTTCTTAATTTCCCCTGAAAATTTTCAAAACGGGAGTCATATAGTAAAGCCCAATTACCTTTTTGGAACTGCTTGTGCTTAATAGTTTTGTCATGCCACCTAGTTCTTTGATGTTGTATCATGGTTGTTTGATGGATGGCATCCAACCTTTTTTCATCCAATTCCTGAAGCTGCTGCAACCTAGTTGTCTGTGCATCAGTCAAATCAAGGTTAACAGCTTAAGCAGTCCTCAAGGTTTTGATCTCAAATTCCACAGGAAAAATAGCATTTTTACCATAGACTAATTCATAAGGTGAAAAACCCGTAGTGTTCCTCCAAGTAGTTCTGTAAACCCATAATGCTTCAGGCAACTTTTGAAACCAGATCCTTCTATTCTCCTTGACTGTCTTTGTTAAAATGTCTTCTATGACTTTATTTGTACTTTCCACTTGCCCATTTGTTTGGGGGTGATAAGGTGTAGTCATCTTATGCTTAATGTTATATTTCTGGAGCATATCTTTGAAGCCATGAGAATTAAAAGGAGGTCCTCTATCTGTGACTAGTTCTCTAGGCAAACCAAACCTAACAAAGATTTCTTCAAATAGAAAAGTTAACACTGATTCTTCATTAACTTTGATAAGTGCCTTAGATTCTACCCACTTAGTCATATAATCTGTGCAAACCAGTATATAAACTCTTTGATTGGATGGAGGATTGATGGGACCTATAAAATCTAGTGCCCATCTTTCAAAATGTTTAAGTATTACCTAGGGGTTAAGTGGCATTTCATCCCTGTGATTAGGCTGGCCCATTCTCTTACAGCTATCACAGGCCATATTTCTTTGCATCCATAAAAAGTGAGGGCCAATAGTAACCCATTCTGAGAACTTTGTGTGTTGCTCTTTTATCTACAAAATGCCCTCCACAAGGGCCATCGTGGCAAGCCTTCAATATATCATAAGCTTCATCTTCTCTGATGCATATTCAAATTTCCTGATCGAGTCCTGTGTGAAAGAGACACCCACTTATCCAGCTGTACCTAGCACTTTGCTGAACGATCTTTATTTTCTCACTGTGCGATAGGTGTGATGGTAGTTTTCCTGCAACTAAGTAATTGGCAATGTCTGCATACCAAGGTGAGTGAGCAGATACTGCAAATAAATATTCATCAGGAAAAGAATCATCTACTGGAATATTTTCATCAATCTTTAACCGAGAAAGAAAATCAACAACTACATTTTCTTTACCTGGCCGATCTACAATTGTGATATCAAATTCTTGTAATAATAATAACCATCTGGTAACTCGAACATTTGTAACTGATTTTTTCAATAAATATTTAATGGCCGAGTGATCAGTATGCACAAAAGTAGTGTAACCAGTAATATAATGTCGAAATTTGTTAATAGCATAATAACTGCTAAGAATTCTTTTTCGGTGACTGTATAATTAAGTTCAGCAGGGGTCATATTTTTACTAATAAAATAGATAGCATAGGGAAGATATTTTTCTTCTTGACCCAAGACAGCTCTTATTGCAGTGTCTGAAGCATCAGAGGATATATGAAAAGGGACTGCCCAATCAGGTCCTCTTAAAATAGGAGCTGTAGACAATTGATGTTTAACTTCATTAAATGCTTTTTGACAACCATCAGTCCACTTAAATTCAGCATTTTTCATAAGTAACACAAACAAAGGAGAAGCTATTTTAGAAAAATCCTTGATAAATCTTCTATAATATCGAGCATGTCCTAAAAGCTTCTTACATCAGTTTGTGTTTTTGGGATAGACAGAGTCTGAATTACTTGTACCTTAGCTAGATCAAGTTGAATTCCTAGGAATGAAATGAAGTGTCCCAAAACAATACCTTGATTCATCATCATATGACATTTTTCAGTACTTAAGGCAAGATGTGCTTCTATACACCGTTTAAGTACTTTTTCAAGATTTTGTAAGGCACCTTCAAAAGTCACACCATAAGGAGTAAAGTCATCCATAAATATTTCTAAGGAATCATTAAGCATATCAGAAAAAATTCCTATCACTGCCCTTTGAAATGTTGCTGGGGCATTACATAGTCCAAATGGAAGAACTTTATAGGCAAACGTTCCCCATGGACTAGTAAAAGTTGTCTTGTCTTGATCTTGGGGTGCAATCTTGATCTGATTATAACCACTAAACCTGTCCAAAAAGGAAAAGAATCTCTTACCTACCAAATTATCTAGCACCTGATCAATAAATGGTAAGGGAAAATGATCTTTCTGAGTGGCCTTATTCAGAGCTCTATAGTCCACACACACTCTCCATTTTCCATTTTTCTTAGGTACTATCACTAATGGTGAAACCCATTCACTATCAGATATAGGATATATGAATCCAGCATTCAACAATTTTTGAAGTTCTTCTTTCACAATTTCCCTTAAATTGGGATTCATTCGTCGTTGGGGTTGGCAGACTGGGCGGGATCCTTCTTTAATATAAATTCGGTGAGTACATAATTCAGAAGAAATTCCCTTCATATCTGTGTAATCCCATGCAAATGCTTGTTTATTTTCGTGAAGTAACTTCATTAACTGTTGTGTTTTAGCATCTGTTAAGTTAGGGTTTATATTTAATGTTTTGCCAGGCTCGATTTCGACTGTTATACTTTTGGAGGGGGTGTCAGCTGATGTCTGAGATAAGTCTTCAGTTTTAAGATTCTACTGTGATTCAGATTCCAAGATTGAAGTCAAGTGATCATGTATTTTAGAGTTAATCGAAGAAGGTTCAGAAATAAAACTACTAATTAATTCATCTTCGGTTGAATCTTTAAAAGTTAGGGCTTGTCCGACAGTCAAAATGGGTTGAGTCTCATCATCCTCATAATCTAACCATACTGAATTATCATTGTTAATCATAGGTGTGGCATGAGGGTACAGAGTAAGCTACTTGGTTTCAGATCCATTAGAAATTGTCATTGAACTTGACCTACAACTAATGAAGGCATCTGCTGTAGCCAACCAAGGTCTCCCTAAAATCAATGGATGACCCCCCAACTTATTTTTGGTCTGTAACACCACAAAATCAGCTGGGTAGTTCCAAGATTCAACTGAAATTATCAGGTCTTCAATGACTCCTTCAGGTTTGATTGTGGAGCGGTCAGCCAGCTCTAGAACGGTTGGGTTTTCCCTAATAAAAAATTTTAACTACAATAACTGTGTTGTTTCAAGTGTCATGATGTTTATTGCAGCACCGAGATCTACCAGAACTCTAGAAACAAAGGTTTTACCAACCTGAACTGTAACTGTAGGGTGACCAAGGTCACCATATTTTACAGGGGGGTTTTTTTCTGACATTAGAGCAGCTAGATCACCCATCACATGAACTGTGAGGGGGTCCTTAGCTTTTCTTCCAGGTTTCTTAATACAAATGTCTCTAACAGTTCTAGCATAAATTGGTACATCACTCAGTGCTTGTAAAAGTGGAATTTTAACATATAAATTCTGCATTTCTCCTAACAAATTAAAAGCAGGTGGCTCAAGTGTTTTGGTAAGAGCCAAACATTCAGGGAATGGTGGCTCTGCTGCTTCAGCAGTCTTTTTAGAGGATGTTTCAACTGTTTCAGCATTATTATTAGAGGATGATCCAACTGTTTCAGCATTAGATGACTTTTCTTTTCCGATTTCTTCTTTATCAGAATCATAAGTGATGTCATCAATAATGGGTTCAAGTATTCTTCCTGAGCATAAATGAATGTCATTGCATTGCAGAGGGGAAACTAGTTGGTTTTGAACATCAATTACTTGCAGAGCTTTATTATTATTCGGGTTGGGGTTAGGTTGTACAGGCAGCTGAGGTCTTATTGTCTGATTATTAGGTGGGGCATTTGATGGTAAGGAGAGAGATTGCTGATACTGAGGTAATTGGTTTGGAAATGGGATCTGTGGAGCTGTCCAATTTGGGTTCCATTGATAGGGTTGCTGTAAAGCCCAGGGATTCCACATTGTAGGGTCAACAAAAGGAGGATTCGGTTGCTGCATGGGTGGGAAATTCATTTGATTAAATGGTGGGTACTGCATTTGATTGAAGGTTGGGTAATTTGCTTGAAAAGGAGGATGATTATTCCAATGATTAAATGGCATGTTAGAATTCATACCTTGTCCTCATGGTTGCCATTGCCTTCTCTATGTGAGGAGATACACTGCTTCAGCTTCTTCTTCAGTTGGCTGCAGTGCTGCTTTTATTCCTGGCAGAGAAGGGCATTGTTGGGTTTCATGTTCCTTTTCACAGATAGTGCAAATTGGTACCTTGTCTAGGGGACATTCCCTTAGTGGGTGTTTCTCCCTGCATCTAGAGCAGAAAATAGCCAGGGCAGCTTCTGCTTCTGCCTGCTTCTTTTTAACCTGCAAGGTATCAATTTGTGAAGCAAAAGAGCTTAACATTTCAGTTTTAAATTCTTCAAGTAAGTTACCTATTTCGGCCCGTGTTGCTCCTCCACTTGCTGATTTCTGGACTCTTGAGTATGTACTGTCTTTGCTCTTTGGTCTACTTGCTGCTCCTCTTGAACATCTTTTACAGAGATTGATAATCTCATCATAGGATTCCTTAGATATGTCTCCTTTTCCAAGCATGTTTAACATATCTAAACAATCATCTCGTACCCCTCTTAGTAGTATTGACTTGAGAATATCCTTACTCATATCAGGATGATCAGATCGCTGTAAGTTATATTGTAGCCTTTCCACGAAGTCTTCTAGACTTTCATCCTCTTTCTGAGTCATCTTGAATAATTCCTCCTTTCTTTCTCTTGTTCGACAATAATCTTGGTATTTAGCCAAAAATTTCTCCTTCATCTAGTCCCATGTTGTAATCACATGAGCTCCCAGGCTCATGAACCATCTTAATGAATTCCCTTTTAATGTAGTTGGAAACAACTTTAATTTCTGAGCAAAATTAACATAGTCATAGCTTCTACAAAGTATATCAAATTCAAAAAGAAATTCATCAAGATCTTCTGTGGATAACCCATGGAAATTGGGTAATGCTGAAAGTGGGATATTCTTCATAGGAGTTGCTCCTCTGGGGAGATCTCCAATGGGGAATTCCAGGGTGGAGAGAGAATTTTCTCCCCTTCCCTCTATTCTGCGTCCTCCGCCGAAAATTCCTTCATTTTTATCCTCCATTGGTTGTTTTCCTAATGCGCTTGCCCGGTCTTCGGAATTTTCTGTTGGGATTTCGATGTCCTGCACTGGTTCCTCCACCTTAACTTCTTCTACTGGTCGTTCATCTTCTTCCACCAGTTCCTCAATATATTCTGATGGTTCTGTAACCCTCTCTGGCCCCATTACTTCCTCTGTCTGAAAATCTGTCTGGGAAGAGTGTTGGATATGTGGCCTTCGAGAGCTTAACCTCTGGGATGTCTCAGCTTTTGAAATAATATCGTCAATAAAATTTTTTCTTCCTCCTCCTTTGCCCTTGCCGCCTGAATGGTTAACCTTCTTGCGTCCTCTCATGCATCCTACCTTTCTAAAGAAAAAAAAATGTTAATACCTTTAAAATCTTCTGTCGCCTTCCCCGGCAACAACGCCAAAATGTTGGCTGCTCGAATTGTTTATTAATTAACAGTCGAGTACCACATTAAATTGTCAACCCAGGAAGGTTCTTTTGTTTCAAAGGTGACCTCGTATTTTATGCACTTAATTCTAAAAGCATTAAAGGCTGTAGTATAAACAAATCTACTTTCTATCAAACCCTTACTCTGTGTTACAGTAGTTATGATCTATTGCAGAAATGAAATGAAAACAGTTAACTAAAGGTAACAAATCTACAAAAAGAAATGATGGCTGTCTTGTAACAGAGGATCAGGACCCTATCCTCAGGGTAAGGATGTGTAGCACCTACCCCTGTGACCAAATTTCCAATGCACACTGCAAATCCTAATCACCGATGACACACTCTTTTACAGCGCCAATTGATGAAGAAAACAGAGTATCAGCAAAGGAAAAATATCAGAAGCAATGCTAGAGATACACAGAAATCACACACACACTCAACAGAAAAGAAATGGGTGAATCTTGTGAAGAAGGTGGGCCCTGTCCCTCTCACAAGATTCCCCAGGACACAGATGCTAAGTTAAAATGCTCAGAACAATGCTTTATTCATCTGCCAAAATGTCAAATTACAATAAGGATTCAGACTTGCTCTACACTACAATACTCTTGTTACAACTTGTCCCCCGTCTAATGTAGGTGTCTCCTCTTTATAGAGGAGACATCTATCACAATAGATTGTCATTACTCATTTAGTTGACCCTTTTGTACAAAAATAGGAAATCAATTCCTGTTACAGCATGTTGTTACAACAGTGTGTAACTTTGTCATCCTTCGTTAATCGGATCCTTTTGCTGTTGCAAAGCTGGTAAACCTCAACTGTCTCTTTGAGATCCTCGTACTGTCCTTGGCTGTTTTACGATTTGGTCAATCTCAACTGTTCCCTTGAAGTTCTCGTGCTGCTCCCGGTGTTCCAACATCTGCGACTGTGTTTTGCCAATTTTGGACAGTGGCTGATCATGCTATGTCAGCATCTGCAACGTATAGTTCTGGCAGCTTCAGACAGTTACTGCTTCTACTAGGCAATTTTTGTTTCAGATGTTTCAGCCATTGCAAAATGAGGTTTTACCCGCTTTAGTCAGTTGTTGTTTCTGGTATTGCAGCAACTGCACAGTTTCTGTTTCTGTGTGTTTCAGCAACTGTGAATTATAATTTTGCAAACTTTGAACAGTTTCAACAATTGTCAGCGACTTAGTCAACTTCCAAAGATTAATTATAAAGATAACATGAATATGTGTTGAATAATTAAATATATAGAAATGAGGAGAGACTTCATACCTTTGGAATAATTAGGTCAAAATGTTATCAAGGCTTCAACTTATGGGCTAAAGAGGGTAACATAATGACAAAATACAAGGCCAAAAGTAGACAATATATGGAGTCCTAACACCATACACTTATGCAATGATACAAAACGAGAGCACACTAAAATCAGTAAATTACATAAAATCGCTATTTTTACAAGAAATTGCTTTGAATTGATATGAGGAAAGAGGAAAGGACACAATTATTCATCACTTTGCTATCATTATTCTACTAATACTGATATGATTGGTTATCTTTATCATGGTGGTTCTTTTTAAATTCCCATAATATTCTTTGATCATTATTAAGGAATAAGAACAAAAGGTATATTTTTCTATTGAGATGTTAAGACTTCTTCCACCATTCCTACTCTTAAGGAATGCTGAACCACCCTTTGTGTATAAATAGGAAAGTACTTTATAAAAGAGAAAAAAAAAGACAAAAATGTTTATATGATTTTCTAATATGCGTTGTCAAATGAAGGATAGGGGGTCTCATCAAGAGCCAGCCTACCATGATCATAAGGAAGAAAGTGAAGTGGCATTCCCACTATGGCCACCACACTAGGGATATGATCCAAAAGGCACATCAGAAAATAAAGAGTCCTTGGAACAAGAGGTCTCATCACGAGCCGTCTTGCCCACCTTTCACTCCTTCCTGGTGAATGGCATTATAGTTTAATTGGTTACCAAGTGAGCATAATGACCTCCATTTTGACATTGCACAACCACTTCCTAAGCATACACAAAGGATCATGGTTCCATGGGTGAAACAAACAACTCTCAAGGTTATGGACACCTGTGGGCAACAGAGCTTTGTTGATGGTATTGAAGTCACATTCCTTATACACCAATAGCAATCATCAAAACCCTTCTTTGTCTTATACCTTTGTAATAGGTCAAATGAGATTATGTATATAGCTTCCCCGAACCTGTAAACACATGAAAATCTATTATAACCAATCATGATGGAAAAGTTGATAATGACTGCATCAGACCTTTTGTGCACGCCAACTGTCCTATCCCCCCAGCCTCGCATCATATCACGACATTCTCTTATTTATTAAGCAATCCTATTATACACCTCGATTTCGGCAACCTGCTTCTTTTGTAAACATGGCATGTCGGGATATGTTGTTCCTTTATGACTCCATACCATGGTAGTTCAGCACAATGCTCTCTCATTTGACAGCCAAGGACGACCTATCACATTGAAGGGGGCAAGCTGGTGACCTCATAATTTGATGGTATACGTGTCAGATAATTACTCGTAAAATTCTCACTTGGGAATAGCAAGGCCTAACGGTATATTGTTTTTCAATCAGCATGGCTTGCTATTCCAAAGCTATTTCCATATTATGCTCTGCAGCAATTAGTAAGTGACTCAGGATTTGAACGAGTTTGTTGTTTCGTTATTTTCTCTATATTTCTAATAGTTTGAACAGGCTGTTGTTCCATTGCCGTCTCTGCGTTTTTACAGTGTGCTAAAATATGGGAGGAAGATCAATTCGAAGAGAACCACAAGTATTGATAGTTTCTAATGTTGCACGGGAAATCCTAACAAGGGCAGGATGGATAGTTTATCTCAATCGTTTACAAGAATCCAACGAGATAGTAGCAATAGAATTCTTGCAAAACTTGCAAGAATATCATGCCACGGTAAGAGGAAGACACATAGCAGTCACCGATGACATAATGGCAGAGGTCTCAGGCCTACCAGCCATTGGACCTGTGTGGACTATAAAGAAGGAGAGACTGTGAAAAATCATAAAAATCTTCCAAGATGAAGGCCAAAACCTGACAGTAAGAGGAAAGGGAGTTCTACCAGCAGCATTAGGAGAGCCATGGGAAGAATTGGAAAATATCATCCAGGGCTACATTACCTGTGAAGGCAGGAAATACATGGTAAGACCAAGACACCTTAAACTTTTATCTGTATTAAAACAGAAATGCTCTGTGAATTTGCCTGCATTTTTAAATTCTTTACTTCATGATGTTGCCCGAAGCATGAAAAAATCACGACATGTAGAATCGGTGGTAAGTCACCATGGGCTGATACGACTGATAGTTAGCCACAGTCTTGCTAAGCAGCAGAGCAGTTGGGAAGAACTAATTTCCATGATAGACGGGGGATTGACTCTGCCAGCCCCAAAACAAAAACATGCTACCAGTACACTGAA
The DNA here is from genome assembly GCA_031772625.1 of Pinus tabuliformis. NCBI lineage: Eukaryota > Viridiplantae > Streptophyta > Pinopsida > Pinales > Pinaceae > Pinus > Pinus tabuliformis. Next base: position 1,766,857,554 of record CM062816.1, read on the forward strand.
TAGACCATTGAAACGGAGGAAATCAATTAGATTGGCATGGATCAGAGGGAGGCTAAAAAATTCCCAAGGGAATACCAGCCAACCTGTCTAGATATATGATTCAGGGGATGAGAAACCCCCGGAATTAGAAGGAGAGGAGATGAGAAAGAGATGGAGGAAAATAAGGAAGGAGAAACAAAGGAAGAGACCGAGCAATCTGGGCAGGCGGAGGAAGAGACAGAGCAACACAAAGAAAGCCTGTTGCAAAATCCATTGCAAGAAGACGAATTGGCCCAAATTCTGGCCAATATGGGTGAATATGCTCAGCCTCTCAGCTCACTAGGTGTTGAGATTGCAACAAGATGATGGAGCTTAGTGAAAAGAGTCGCCTTCACTAAGTGGCCCCGCAGGCAAATTATGGCGCAAGTTCTATTTTTGATCACAGTGTGGATGATCACAGTGTGAGTGATCACAGTGTGAGTGATCACAATGTGGGTGACCAAAGTGTGGGTGACCACAGTGTGGGTGATCAAAGTCTATTTTTAGACTGGCTGTCAAAAATAGAAAAGTCAAATATTATTGTCTCATAATAATATTTGGACTATAAACTTGATCTTATTCTCTTGGAGCACTTCAGGTTGAGCTACAGATGTGGCCCATGCAACTGTCAGAAGGAAGTATGCTTTTCTTATGAATTCAGTTGAGTTGTTGCATGCATGAATTCAGTTAGAACTCAATCAATTGAGTTTGGTGGAGTTGATTGTGGAGTTGATGGAGTTATGTTCAGTTTAACTTGGTTAAACTAGTTGTAGTTAGTCTAACTGCAAATAGACTAATGATGAGTTGTTAAACTAATTATTAACTCATAATACAACTATAGAATGCATCAGTTAACTCAGTTGCATGTCAATGCATGTTCAGTTCAGCAGGGACAGGTGTTAGAGAATCAGATTGCTATCAGTTGTGACTATAGTTGTGCATCAGATCTTGCACAATCAAGGGATTGAGTATGCCAATGAGTTTTCTCATGTATTTTCCGAGTTTGTAGCTTCTGATCACATCTTACACATTGTGAGTGATTCCTTGGAGGTGAAATACGAGTTTGGTAGACCATTCTCATTCATTCTTGAGCAAGTATTGAGCAGTGGAGGCAGGCAAGCAGTGGAATAGATTTGGAGATCAGATCTTAGATGTATTGTGTGTAACAGGTGGAGCTGGTACTGGATTGCTTATGATAAGCATTGTACTTTGTAATGTTACATGGTCTCAATCATTAATATACAAATAGTGTGGGGTTTTTAGCGAGATGCTTTCCCTGGGTTACATACTGTGTTAATGTGTGAATGCTCTTGATGTTTTATTGTTATTGATGCTGCTATATTGATGATCAACGTAGAGGAGCTTATGTATTGTGTATGTATTCCGCAATAGTACATGATTAGGATAATCTCTGTTGAATATGTGTTAAATTATTCAAAATTTCTACATGGTATCGGAGCTAGATGATTTGTAGAAAAAGTTTCTACATGGTATCAGAGCTAGATGATTTGTAGAAAAAATTCTACATGGTATCGAAGCTGCTTGATTTGTAGAAGAGATTTTTACAGGATATCAAGCGAGGTGTTGATCATCAGATCTACTATTTAGGAAGTGTTTACATTCTATTTCTTCAGGCAGAGTTTGTAATCGGGCCAGGTAGCTCTGGATTCATCCTTCCTTTGGAAGGTGAGATATCCGGTGAATGCCCATACAGTCAATCTTCGTACGAGAAATATTGTGTTCTCACGAATCTTAGATCAGAAGCGGTTGAGTTGGTAGCTGGTGGAATTCGAATTTGCAGCAGTGTTCTTGAAATGTCTTTCAATAGATTGCGAATGTTATTCCAATGCAAGAGCGACTTGGCGCTCAAGGATACACTCAGTAACAATAAGTATGAGAATGGATCTTCATCAAAGGTATCTGATGAAGAGAATTGCGCTTTGGCTACCAAAGCAAAGAAAGGGAAGAAAGAGAAAGCTTCTCAGTCTAGTGCAAAAGGCAAGAAGCAGGATATGTCCAAGGTGAAGTGTTTTCACTGTCACCAGCACGGACACTATGCCACTAATTGTCCGCAGAAGAAGAAGAACAAGCAGGCTGTTGGATCTTCAGCAGGAGAGGCTCTAGCCTCACAGTTTGAGCTTGATTTTTCATTGATCGCATGCTTGGTTTCAAGTGTGATGGGATCAGTGTGGTTCTTGGACAGTGGTGCGTCTTTTCACATGATGGGAGATAGAGATTTGTTCTCTGATCTGGACGACAAAGATCTTGGAGTGCACATCGAGATGGGCGATGATGGTAGATACAGTGCGATCGGTATCGGTACCATTTCCTTTAAGAGGGAGTCTGGTAAACCCTTCGTATTGAAGAAAGTCATGCATGTTCTAGGATTGACAAAGAATCTCATCTCAGTGGCGATGTTAGAAGACAAGGGGTATGATGTTGTTTTCAGCGAGGGAAAGGCTTTCCTGTGCAGCAAGACAACTGGTGAGACCCGGAAGATAGGGGTTCGAGTGAGGAACCTTTATCAGTTACATGTAGATGGATGCGCAGCAATGGCGGGCAAGGCAGGAGGATTGTTGAGCCGGGATGATGGCGAGTTGTGGCACAGGAGATTGGGTCACCTTCACCATGGAGCCTTGAAGATACTGCAGCAGATCACTACAGGGCTTCCTAAAGGCACACTTGTGTAGTCATATCAGTGCAAGGGATGTACTTTGGGGAAGTTTGTGAAAGCCACCTTTCATGAGAAGGATAGTCACGCCACAACGATCCTTGAGAGAATTCACATAGACGTGTGTGGACCTTTCTCAGTTGCTTCGACAGCAAAACACAGGTATTATGTGATTTTTGTTGATGATTTCTCTCGTAAGTGCTGGATCTTCTTCATGCAGAAGAAGAGCGAGACATATTCAAATTTCTATGAATTCAAAGCACTGGTCGAGAAGGAGTCGGGGAAGAAGGTGAAGGCTCTTAGGAGCGATAATGGTGGTGAATACATCTCGGACGAGTTCAAGGATTTCTACAAGGCAGAAGGGATTCGTAGAGAGCTCATAGCTCCCCATAACCCACAGCAGAACGGGGTAGCTGAGTGGAAGAACAGAATGATTGTGGGTGCTGCATGGGCAATGTTGCATGATCAGGGCCTACCCCTTCACTTGTGGGTGGAAGCATGCAATACAGCAGTTTATGTGCAGAACCATTGTCCTCATAGGATACTTGGCATGAGTACACCTGAGGAGACTTATTCTGGTAAGAAGCCTGATCTTTCTCATTTGAGGATTTTTGGTGCTAACATTTACATGCATGTGACGAAGGATGCCAGGAAGAAGTTGGAGCCGACCGCAGAGGTTGGGATATTTGTGGGGTACACTAATACGCCCCACAACTATCGTGTGTATTTACCAGACAGTGGTAAAATTGTTGTGCGACGGGATATAAAATTTCAGGAGGAGAAAGCCATGAAGTGTTCGCTTGAGAGGGAGCTACACTTGCATGCAGATGAGGAGCTATTAGTTCCTAAGGATGAGCTTCAGGATGTGGATCATCCACAGGACGAGGTTCATGGAGTGGAAGAGACCACTCATGCAGCACCAACCATCAGAGGGCGAAAGCGCTTGACAGAAGCTGAGCGACTGGCTCAAGATGCAGAGAAAGTTGTAGGATCACCTACAGCCCAACGTAGGCAAAGACAGTCACTTGATCGATACATTGGATACATGGCTCTGATGAGCAAGTGTGTTGTGACTAAGCCATCCTCTTTCGAGGAAGCTGTGGAGGATCCCGCATGGGTAGACGCCATGGTGGAAGAGTATGATTCTATTGTCAGAAACAGTGCATGGGAGATTATTCCTAGACCAGAAGGGAAATCAGTGGTGGGTTCGAGATGGATCTACAAGGTCAAGCAGGCAGCTGACGGGAGTGTGGAGAAGTACAAGGCAAGATTTGTTGCCCGAGGCTTTTCACAGATAGAGCGGATCGATTATGAGGAGACCTTTGCACCTGTCGCAAGGTATTCTTCCATACGGACGATTCTTGCTCTCTCAGCGCAGATGGGATGGCACATTCATCAGATGGATGTGAAGACTGCATTCCTTAATGGAGTCATTGAGGAGGAGGTGTACATTGATCAGCCCGAAGGTTTTGAGGTCTTCAGCAGCGAGTCGCATGTGTGCAGGCTCAAGAGAGCATTGTATGGGTTGAAGCAAGCACCACGTGCTTGGTACACACGGAATAGACAGCTATTTCACAGGACTTGGATTCTCCAAGAGTGAGGCGGATCCTAACCCATACCAGATTGTGGTGTAGGGTAAGTTGCTTATCATTATACTGTATGTTGATGATTTGATTCTAACGGGTGATGAGCTGTTGATATTGTCATGCAAGAAGGATCTTGCTACAGAGTTTGAGATGAAGGACTTGGGCCTCCTTCACTATTTCCTAGGATTTGAAATATGGCAGCGCAGTGGTGGACTGTTCGTTTCTCAGGGCAAGTATGATCGAGAGATACTGGAGAAGTTCAACATGCATGGCTGCAAGCTTGTTGATACTCCTCTTCCTAGAGGTTGGAGGAAGGAGGATGCCACTTCCGGAGAAGAAGTGGATGCCACTGTTTATCGACAGTTGGTGGGGTCGCTGATGTATTTGGTCAATACACGACCTGATATATGCTATGCAGTTAACCAGCTTTCACAAGCTATGGTTAAGCCTACCAAGCTCTTCTGGAAGGCAGGCAAGCATGTATTGCACTACTTGAGAGGCACATCGGGATATGGTTTGTGGTACAGATAGGAGGATGAGGTGAAGCTATGTGGCTTCACGGATGCAGATTGGGCAGGGAGCCCAACGGACAGAAAGAACACATCAGGAGGGGTCTTCAGTATTGGATCGACAGCAGTTTCTTGGTACAGAAGGAAGCAACAATCTATGTGGATGAGGATGATCCTAGTTGGGTTGTTCGGGTCCAAGCACATCAGGTACCATCATATCAGAGATTGTGTGCAGCGGAGGATCATGTTGCTTTCATACATTCCAACAGAGGATCAGGATGTTGATATTCTGACGAAGGCGCTCACCAGGAGCAAATTCGAGTACCACCGAGGCAGGATAGGGGTTGCTGATAATCCATATCTTGTCGAGAGGGAGTGTTGAGATTGCAACAAGATGATGGAGCTTAGTGAAAAGAGTCGCCTTCACTAAGTGGCCCCGCAGGCAAATTATGGCGCAAGTTCTATTTTTTATCACAGTGTGGATGATCACAGTGTGAGTGATCACAGTGTGAGTGATCACAATGTGGGTGACCAAAGTGTGGGTGACCACAGTGTGGGTGATCAAAGTATATTTTTAGACTGGCTGTCAAAAATAGAAAAGTAAAATATTATTGTCTCATAATAATATTTGGACTATAAACTTGATCTTATTCTCTTGGAGCACTTCAGGTTGAGCTACAGATGTGGCCCATGCATCTGTCAGAAGGAAGTACGCTTTTCTTATGAAGTCAGTTGAGTTTTTTCATGCATGACTTCGGTTAGAACTCAATCAGTTGAGTTTGGTGGAGTTGATGGAGTTGTGTTCAGTTTGACTTGGTTAAACTAGTTGTAGTTAGTCTAACTGCAAATAGACTAATGATGAGTTGTTAAACTAATTATTAACTCATAATACAACTATAGAATACATCAGTTAACTCAGTTGCATGTCAGTGCATGTTCAGTTCAGCAGGGACAGGTGTTAGAGAATCAGATTGCTATCAGTTGTGACTATAGTTGTGCATCAGATCTTGCACAATCAAGGGATTGAGTATGCCAATGAGTTTGCTCATGTATTTGCCCAGTTTGTAGCTTCTGCTCACGTCTTACACATTGTGAGTGATTCCTTGGAGGTGAAATACGAGTTTGGTAGACCATTCTCATTCATTCTTGAGCAGGTATTGAGCAGTGGAGGCAGGCAAGCAGTGGAATAGATTTGGAGATCAGATCTTAGTTGTATTGTGTGTAACAGGTGGAGCTGGTATTGGATTGCTTGTGATAAGCATTGTACTTTGTAATGTTACATGGTCTCAATCATTAATATACAAATAGTGTGGGTTTTTTAGCGAGATGCTTTCCCCAGGTTACATACTTTGTTAATGTGTGAATGCTCTTGATGTTTTATTGTTATTGAAGCTGCTATATTGATGATCAACGTAGAATAGCTTATGTATTGTGTATGTATTCCGCAATAGTACATGATCAGGATAATCTCTATTGAATATGTGTTAAATTATTCAAAATTTCTACACTAGGCCTCCACATCGAAGAAGAACCAAAGGAGCATTCTGCTCATGACGAAAATGCATCTAAGAATCATTCCAAGGAAGAAGCGAAACAAGAAGAAGAAGAGAATCATTTCGTTCATGATGAAAGTATATCTGGAGAGAAAAGTGATGAAGATACAGAAGCGGAACAATCTGTTCCCAGCTAGAATACACCAAAAGAATTTCATGGAGAAGAAGGGGTGGAAAAAGAAGTCACCCAGGAAATAACAGAACCTGTCAGGGTTTTTACTCTTGAGCAACCCGAACAAAACAATGAAGGATCAACCCAAGAATAAAACTAGGGAATTGGCCAAGACAGTAGTCCAACCTGTCATTCAAAACCAAAAGGAACAACATTCAGCTGTTTCCCACATTGAAGTGCAAATAGATGATATATCGGCCTGTGACAAAGAAGTTCAAATAGAGGCACAGTCCTCTGAAGAAACCCAAGCCATAGTTAAAGAATGACGCAATAAGAATATTCAAGTGAACCTCCCACTTACAACTACCATGTGGGACAGTGATCCGAGGACAGTAACCCTATGAGAGGGTTTGATGCAAGCTCAACAAGTAGTAGAAAAAATTACAGAACAAACAGTTTCCCGAGAAAAGTATGAAGAATTACAACAACAGCTAAGGAATGTAAATTTATCCAAAAGCCAGGCTTTTGAAGGATGGTGAAAGGAAGAAGAAAGAGTCGTAAAGGTAACTCATAGGTTAGATGTAGCTATCAAACAAATGGATGCCTTATCCTCTTTGTACACTGGCATCCTAGCATGTAGAGCACTGGCTAAGAATTATGGCTTGTTTTTAATGGAACGATATTTGCAATTGAAAATTAAGGCTGTCAAAGTAGGAGCCCATATACAAATTAATACTATTTCTGATTTCATAAATTGTTGTAAGCACTATGGAGTAAAGGTTCAAAGATTATTGTGTGAATGCTATCTGCATAACCTTGTGTTAGATCAAGAGACAGAGCAGAACCCAGGCCCTTTCGTTGGGGATATCCAACTGCAGGCATTTATTTCATTTGAAGCTAATCAAATCAAATGGCATAAAGCCAATAATGCCTTCCAAAGACAAAAAAACAGATTAGACTTATGGGTAAGAGCTGAGCCTAGAGATCCATTACAGTTGTGGAATAAACATAGGAACCTCATGAGGACTCCGGGCGTGATTGAAGCATTAGGACCCATTCATACAACAATTGATCAGAAAGGGATACAATACATTTTTACCATTAAGGACCTTGCCATTGCAGCTGCTAAATTTCGATATCAGATTTCTAATCCGAATATCCAACTCAGGGAACCATTTAATCGTGAGAACTTTAAGTTAGCCGCTAATCGCTTGAGCCTCTATGATGATCTTATTTTGAGGGAAGGGCCATCTTGGTTAGGCTGTAGGTTCCGCAGTCCGGTTATTTGGCACCCTGCACCTGGATACCAAGCCTTGTATAAGATGCCTGAGGATCAGACAGGACATCTTTTTGAACACCTAGCTAGCCATCATGGCTGTAGACCACCACATGAGATCCTGTCTCCGGCCTACTCTGTCACCGCCTTACATGTCAACTACAATGTTTTCATGAGGGCATGAAAAAGGGTAAGCAGGGGGGTGTGTGGAGTACTGAAGAAGGTATGATTTTATCATTTATTTTGTCATCTTCACTTTAAAACTCATAACCTATTTGCATCATGAACTAGGTAGATAATAAGAAATTATGACAAAATCTATGGGGTTTAGATACAACGCAAAACAACTAATAGTTGCCATTTTCTTATGTAGGAAAAGGAGAAAACAGAAGATTGTCATCCCAAGGGAAAAGACAGGACAAAGTTAACTACTATCCCTTTAGCAGGAAACCGTATGCAAACAATATGATCCAAATTGGAGAGTATCAGCCAAGAAAGGGAAAATAAGATATCAAACCGGTGCAAGAGAACAAATGGATAACTGGGAATTAACAGTCTAGTGAATCCCTCAGGATCCTTTGATCCTGAGGGATCGCTATCTTAACTATTTTTGCATCATTGATATCTCCGCTTGACTATTATAAGAAGGGGCAACACTGCTAGCCTGAGGGGACGACTTGTTGTTATTTTTATGTAATTCTCCTTTGAATTTGAAACTTTGATCATCGAATCTCATTGAGAAGTGATCCACTGTAACTCTGTTCTGATGTTCTAATATAAGTATGGTTGCCATTCCATCCTTGATTCTAGAGTAATCTCAAGCTGTATGTCCCTGGAGGCTAAGGGCCCGGTCCTGGAGGAACACTTGCTCCTATACCATTATCTCTAATTCGTGTGTGGTTTTCATTATTAGCTATGTTCGGTAATCTAATGTGTTTTGCTATTTTACATTACAGTTTCATTATATTTTGTTCATGCTCAACTGGGTAATGTTTTTCTCTGTGATAGGAATGATGTGTTGTTCACTCTGACTTTTGTAATGCATTGCTATTCCTTTAACCATTGAAATAACATTGTTGTTCCTTACAAAATGCTATTGTTGTTCAATTACACAGTAACCATGGTGTAACATTCATAAGTTGGTATTACTGTATTCATCTATGGTTTACACTTAATTGTGATTGTTATTCGACTGGCATTGTTGTTCCATTACGAATTAGAATCATTATTCTTTATAACTGAGATTGATACTTGTTGTATCAAAGTCAGATTATTGTTTCTTCTAATATTAAGCATGCCATGTGTGTTGTTTATCTTGGTTCATTGTACATTTATATTTGACTTTAGTTGCTATTCTATATTTCATTTCTGATTAGTTGCCATTCTATTTCCGTTTGCTATCCGATTTATCTTTAGAGTAAAGATTGTTATCTAATTTCTGTAGGATACAATTGCTACACTTCTTTCTGTGGACTAAGGTTTTGATGTTCCATTTCCTGTTATTTGTGTTATCATTGCTTTGGTGTGCAAAACGATCTGAGACTGTAGCGAGTATTGACATTTGTTGTTTAGCTCCCATATTGATGATCTTTTCCTTGATTATCTTTAATTACATCAGTTTACAGAGGGATGAGTTACTGTTACTGTACCCTTGACTGATAAATTGCTATAGTTTTCCGAGTGCATGATTTGAGTTTTAATGTACTTTTCTATAAGTAGATCTCATTTCAAGCATCCGTTTACTCTTGTATTTAGAGCACTATACTACTAGCATTACTCTGACAAATGACCGCCTCAAACTGAGTACACTCTTTGAGATAACAAATCGTTCCTGGATTGATAAGTTAATGTAGGGTAAGTCGAGGTGAAAAAGACCCTTTTTACTCCTCGACAATATGTTTGATTATCTTTATATTTGTTTATCTAACATGGTATGTTTGCAGGAAGAAGATCATAAATTAAAAGAAGAATGGTGGACTGCAGTTCATGTGACTCTCCTTATAGATCGAATGAGAAACCAAGAGATGAGTACTCTCCTGACATAGCAGATACCTTGAGAATTCTAAAGGTAGAAATCAGGAGTTGCAAAGTAGATAGTGGCAAGATAATTCAGTCACAGGAAAGACTTAACAGGGCACAGGAAAAGCAAGCAGAGGTTAATGTAGTGATCCTTCAGAGTTTATCATATTTGCAGAGATAAGGACATCCAAGGATCAGTTATGGATTGGAGGACAAGATGAATGGGGCATATGGTATCAAATCTCGATCATGGTACCATTCAGATAGGGATGATATGGTCAAAGGTGGCAGATGTATGGATACACCTGGCATGAGAGGTAGTGGTTATGGGTTCTATTCTAGTTCTGGTTCAGATAGACATCATGGTAATCATCGGTATCATCCTTTTAGTTAGAGTGGGAGGGGATACTTTCTATATGAGTTCAAGAAGGCCAAGCCTCCTACATTTGATGGGTAGTTGAAGAAACCAGAAGATGCAGAAGCATGTTTGCTTAGGATGAAGAAGTTCTTCAAGTTGCATGACTACATAGAGAACATGAAAGCCATGATATATATTTTTTGTCTCAAGGGAAAGGAAGACATTTGGTGGTAAGATGCAAATATTTTCATAGGCATCAGGGTAGAGGATTTGAGTTGGCATGAATTCAAGATAATTTTCAGAAATAAGTACATGTCAGAGAGATACTATAACGGTAAGGCTAAGGAGTTATACAAGTTGAAGATTGGATCTATGATAGATGAAGAGTACACTAATAAATTCCTGGAGTTGTTGAGGTATGTGCCTTACCTCAAGGATGAGAAGATGAAACTTAAAAGATTCATCAGTGGATTACCATTAGCATTCAAGGATTGGATTGAGTATGATGAGCCTTGGTCATTAGAGGAAGTCATTGGGAAGTCACAAAAATATTATGAGTAGTCAAAGTGAAAGACTGAGCCTAAGCGCGACTAAAATGGAAATGAAAATACCAAAGGAAAATGGCCTCCGAAGTGGGAGAGACCTTGGGATGCAAGTGCGAAAGAAAATTTGGCCCCTTACAAGAAGTTCAAAACAACAGAGAAGGGACATGGATCTCAACATGGAGAGAAACAAAATAAAGGTAGTGGTAGATAACCATTGCATTGTTGGATATGTAGCAAAGGTCATCGCAAAAATGATTGTCTATTGTATCAGGGTGGCAACCCTCAGAAATACAGTGCTTAGGAGGTGCAGATATTTGGGTATGTTGGACAAAGTATTCCTCAAATCTATGCAACATTTGATAACAAGCAAGCAAATCACCAAGCATCCATTATTGAGATGGAAGATAAGCTTTGTGTAGTATAGCTAGGGGGGTAGTATGGGGTATAGAGGGAGGTACCCAAGGGAATAATGTAATAATGAGATGGGTCATAGTTAATAAATAAAGTGGTTAACCCGCATCATGTAACGAACCACAAGTAGTTAACAATAATGTGATAAACCCATGGTATTAGATGTATAGTATTGATAGAACCATGGTAATGACCCATGGTATTGTATGTATGAATCCTATATAGAGGCTAGAGAATCCCCATTGAGAGGTGTCAAGGAATATTGTATGAACAAGCATATGGCTTGTGGAGTGTTCTCCTTCCTTAAGGAGTGATTGTATGGTGGTACCCTACCTCAAGGGTTTTGATTAATAAAGTGAAGAATTTATATATGTTTCTATCTTGTTATTTCTTGGGTATATTTGTAGGTCAAATCTATAACAAGTGGTATCGGAGCACTTTCTTGGGCAAAATAGAGAATTTTTTTTTCTATTTTTTGCAGGAATTTTTTGGGCAGCAAGTTTGCAGATCAGATATATAAGTTATGGTCAAGGAAAATTTTAAGAACCCCCCCAAATTTACATGTATAATAAATGGGCGAATCTCCATGGTATATAAGAAAAATGGAAGGCGATTTTATCAATAATATGATATGTATATATAATGTTTTGGCGAATCTCTCACCAGACATGGCAAATATTTTACTCAATTATAAAATCTTGTGTTTATTGAATACACAAATGAAATCATTGCATTTCTTTAAAATTTCTTTTGAAATAAAAATTACCGAAATTACATATCGATAACCTAGTGGGTGTAGGATAAAATTCACTCGTGCCGTTCACAGAAAGCATGAGAAAAAACCTAATACTACATATAAAACCAAGAAAAATTCAAATTCATCACTTCTAGGGACCTCGTAACCACCCTGCCAATACACAAGTATGTTCCTGTTTGTAGTTAGAAAAATTACCCAAATTACAATCTGTTTACTCTAGCATATCCAGCATATGTTGGAAAGTTATAGAAAGATGACTAGTGCAATCAATCCATTCATTTTAGCCCTGGATTTGTTTCAGTTTAAAACAGAAGTATACACATATACTTGTCCAATGTCTATGCTTTAACCATTCACCTTAAGATGTTTTTACAATATAATTTCCTAAGCCTATTTAATATCTTCATTATCACAAAAACCAACTTATATCCATCTTAACTCCACATCTACCACTCTTAGGGGGATGAAATCTATTTATCCCTCTGAGCACTTGGTAGACCTAGAATTAAGATGGATCTAAGATGATAGAATTTCCCCTTTAAATAGTCTATGCTCACATGAATACCATGGTATTACCATGGGTCAATACCATGGGTTATCATAAACCTGGAGCTTAAAAATTACTATTAGTAATTTATAAAAATTAATAAAATTAATAGTTAATTTTTATTTTATTTTTTATTTTAACCAAGCTAAAATGTTTAACATACATTAAATTACAACATCCATTTGTACTCTTGATCGGATCAAATAATTTTTCACTCTATGCTAGTTTGCATATCACGATATTTGATACCTCTCGAGGGTTAGTAGATCCAAAGTAAATATGGATCTATGCTGGTTTAATTCCCCCTTAAATAGGCTACATTCCAGGTGAATACCATGGGTCAATACCATGTGCCATTTTGGTGAATACCATGGGTCAATACAATGTTCCATTTTTACTTTTATTAATACTAATATTAGGGTTAATAATGTTTTTTTTGCATGGTATTAATAACAATCTAGTCCATGGTATTTGTCACATAGTATTTTGCCCATAGGTTTCACCTAGGTGAATACCATGGGTCAATACCATGTGCCATTTTGGTGAATACCATGGGTCAATACAATGTTCCATTTTTATTTTTATTAATACTAATATTAGGGTTAATAATGTTTTTTTGCATGGTATTAATAACAATCTAGTCCATGGTATTTGTCCCATAGTATTTTGCCCATAGGTTTCACCTAAATATCACGCATTTTTTGAGTGTTCGTAAATATAAGGTGACTTATGGAGTAAATATAAAAAAATGTTTTAATTGTTTACCATATCTCTCGTTTATTTATATTTTTATTAATTTACCATACCTCTTTTACAAATATGGTATTTGGCCCATAGGATTCACTTAAATAAAACCTCTTTCTTGAGCCTTCATAAATAGAACAAGGGTTATCTACTAAATATAAAAAGAGGTTTTATTTATTTACCATGCGTCTAGTTTATTTATATTTATATTTATTTACCATACCTTTTGAGTAAGTATAAAAAGACGTTTTATTTATTTACCATATCTCCACTTATATTTTTATTTGTTTACACCCTTGCATGTATATAAGGTGACTTATGGAATAAATATAAAAAATGTTTTATTTATTTACCATACCTCTCATTTATTTATATTTTTATTAATTTACCATACCTCTTTTATAAATATGGTATTTGGGCCTTTGGCCCATAGGATTCACTTAAATAAAACCTATTCTTGAAAATGGGCGAATGGAAGGTTGTAACTCCGAATTTCAAGGGCTAAATTTACCTTTTTTACCCTCTCCCTTAAAATAGGGTGGACTATTTGAGGTGATTTGTAAAAATGTACTGTGATACAAAATATTCTCCCACTAAAAATTTAAAACCCCTTAATTTTGCCAAAGGGCGAACATTCGCCCCTAAAATTTTCTATGGTTATGGTGCAAAATTTTCAGAATCTGATTACATATCTGGATTCTTTTCACAAAAATACCCAATTTCAAAAAAAAAAATCGTTTGAATCGGAGTCTGAATGAGGGAGATATCGCTAATTTAAAAATCAGTTGTATTGTAGCAATGTTTTGATGAAAATTCGTGGACGACGGATCTCGAATTAATTTTTGTATCTTTTGAGGGGAATTTTGAGAAACTAATTGCAGTTCTGAGATCCCCTTGAAAAATTACTCAATTTCAAAAAAATAATAGGTTGAATCAGAGTCCAGATGAGGGAGATATCACTAATTTAAAATCAACTCTTTTTCAGAAATTTTTTCTGACGGTGGGACAATTGCAGCACGAACCTGAAATTCCAGTGCCTAGATTGAGATGTATATCACATGAAAAGATGCAAAATTGTTGTTCGATTTCCAAAAATAGGTCATAATAAGGAATCTGAGCAATATTGACTGAATTGTAGCCATTTCAAATTTTCGCCAAGTTATTTTTTTTCAAAACCCTCTTCATGGCTTCTAGCAAGGAATTTTTTACAGGAAAAGATAATGTTCCTACTATTGAAGAATTCATAAAAAGAGCTTAAGAAAATCTCTCCGAAATGTTGGACACATTTCGTATAGCTTTGACTGAAAGATGAGGCTGCCATATGGTGGAATTCACTTGACAGAAAGAAGTTGTCAAAACTTTCGGATGAAGAATTTGAAAAAATCCTTTTGGACAAATGGTCTAATACTACACAACAGGAGAATGAAACATAGAAAGGGTTATTTTCTGATGATATCTCCTTATTATAGGTTCATGGATGTATTCAGAAAGAGAAGATAATTGTGTCTATCAATCCTAATAGCAAGAATAATTTTATTAATGTTCATTTGGCTAAAAGATTGCAAGTCCCAACCAAACAAATGGAGCATACACAGGTTAATAATGAGCAGGTGCAAGTTTATAAAGATTTGAAGATTTCTATGGATAAGTATGTATTGCATTCTAATTTTTATGCCTCAGATATGGATAATGTGGATGTTGTTTTGGGATACCCTTGGATGAAATTTATTGGTACTATCAATATTCATGTGTAGAAGAAATCCCAAAGCTCTGGTATAAAAACAAGAAAATTACATTACGGGATATTTCCATCAATAAACAGGTAGAGTCCAAGGAGGCTAAAGCAGAAGATGTTGCAGGTATTGACACATCAAATGAGGAATCTGTGGTTGAAGTAATATTGGAAGATAAACACAACCGCAAGTGCCACAACATGTACCAGATACCAATTAGGCTTCATTAGGTGGTGAATTAAAGAAAGATACACCATTGGTTAAAAATCCAGCATATCACCACCCACATCACCCAACAAGAAAACAACCAATAAGATGGCATCGAGTTAGCAAAAAGGACAACAAACCCCGCCTGACAAATAGAGAGGTGTGAAGATCCAACCACAACACATCAATACAAAGGAATCGCCATGATCAAATCCCATCTCAAGGGAGCGAGGCACTGGCTAGATCAAGTAATCACCTATCTCTGGGATGGCTAGATGCACGTGCATGGTGCTAGTGGACTACTCTTTTGAGTAGATCTTATTATTTGTGTTATTATTAATTTTCAAGGACGAAACATGTTTAAGGGGGGTGGAATGTAATATACCTAGGGGGGATAGTATGGGGTACAGTGGGATATACCCAAGGGAATAATGTAATAATGGGATGGAAAATAGTTAATAAATAAAGTGGTTAACCCACATCATGTAAGGGACCAAAAGTAGTTAGAAATAATGTGATAAGCCCATGGTATTAGATGTATGGTATTGATAGAACCATGGTAATGACCCATGGTATTGTATGTATGAATTCTATATAGAGGCTAGAGACTCCCCATTGAGAGGTGTCAAGGAATATTGTATGAAAGAGCATATGACTTGTGGAATTTTCTCCTTCCTTAAGGAGTGATTGTATGGTGTTACCCCAACTCAAGGGTTTTGATTAATAAAGTGAAGAATTTCTATCTGTTTCTATCTTGTTATTTATTGGGTATATTTGCATTATCATATATTTGCAGGTCAGATCTATAACACTTTTTGATTGAGTTGTTTCCATTTTGATTGATCCTAGATCTACTTATAGTTATGCTAATCCTAACCCAACAAATAAGTGTGGCTTGAGTAAAGAAGTGCATGCAGAGTACTATTTGGTGCAGTTGGCTACAGGGACCAAGAAAAGAGTTCATCATTGGATGAGAGATTTTGCATTTGAGCTAAATGGTATGCCTACATCAACACATCACCTATGGGTTCTTACAATATGATTTTGGGTATGGATTGGTTGTACCTTCACAGGACTAATGTAGATTTCTACGAGAAGGCTATTGAGTGCCTGGATGATGATGGAGAGAGAAGAATCTTACAGGGTAAGAAGAATCCTACATTAGTAATAATGGTTACAACTATGCATGAAAAACGTTGTTGTAGGAAAGGATGTGTATTATTTGCAATTCATATACTAGTGACAAAAGGAAGAATGTTGATGATTCTGAAGTCTTGAAGAGGATTCTGAAGACTTGAAGAGGTATTTAGTTTTGCGGTTTTTTCATGATGTATTTCTAGCAGAGATTTCAAAGTTACCACCTCATAGGGAAGTTGACTTTTCTATTGATTTGGTACCAAGATCAACACCAACATCAAAGGAACCTTACATAATGAGAAATCCAAAATTATTGGAATTGAAGTTGCAGCTTAAGGAAATTCTTGATAAATGATACATTAGGCCAAGCGTGTCACCTTTGGGTGCGCCAGTTTTGTTTCTGAGGAAGAAGGACAGTACTCTCAGGTTGTGCATTAACTACAGGAAGTTGAACAAGGAAACTCTCAAGAACAGGTACCCATTGCCACGAATTGATGACTTGTTTGATCAGTTGAAGGGAACAACAATGTTCTCAAAGATTGACTTAAGATCAGGATATCATCAGGTACACATCAAAGAAGAGTACATATACAAGATTTCATTTCGCACCAGGTAAGGGAATTATGATTTCATAGAAGTTTTGTTTGGTTTTAATAATGTTCCAACTACTTTCATGTTCTTGATGAATAGTGTGTTTCCTCCTTACCTGGACAAGTTTGTGATACTATTCATTAATGACATATTGATGTGTTCTAAGAATGAGGAAAAGCACGTAGAAGACTTGGCAGTAGTGTTAATATTGCTAAGAGAGCATCAATTGTATGCCAATATTAGCAAGTTCAATTTCTTTTAGATGGAAGTTCATTACTTGGGACATGTTTACAAGGTATAGCAATGGACCCAGAAAAAATCAACACTATGATGGAGTGGGAAGCTCCTAGGAATGTGGATGAGGTCAGATAATTAACGAGACTAGAAAGTTACTCCAAGAGGTTCACCTAGAAATTCTCATGAATTTCCTATCCTAATACATCCTTTCACCAAAAAGGGAAGAAGTTTGAATCGAATGAGGAGTGCACAAGTAGTTTTGGACAGTTGAAGCATTTTCTTACAAATGCTCCGGTATTGGAGATTAGAGATCCATATAAAGAGTCTATGGTATGTATAGATGCTTTTAAGAGATGACTTGGTGGAGTCTTGATGCAAGAAGGACAGGTGGTATGATATGATTCAAGTAAGATGAGTAAACACAAATAGAACTATGTGATGCACGATCTTGATTTGGAAACTATATTTCATGCATTAAATATTTCGAGAAATTATCTTCTTAATAGGAGGTTTGTATTGATGAGTGGTCACAGTAGGATTAGGTACTTGTTTGAGCAGTCTAATCTGAATGTCAGGCAAGCTAGATGGTTAGCGACTCTCAGCAATTTTCATTTCGAGATCAGGTAAATCAAGGGAAAGGAGAACAACATTGCATATGCTCTCAATAGGATAGTTCAGGTGAATCACATTGCAATAGTGCGTACTTATGGGACAAACTTGCAAGAGCAGATATTACACGCAGGACAACATGAGGACAGGTATCAACAACTGAGGCATGGGTTATCACAGAAGGGTGAAGGAGATGGGGATGAGGAGTATCATCTCACAACATATGGCTTGGTTAGATTCAACAACAAGATTTATGTACCAGATGACAGTGATCTCAAGAAGATTACCTTGAGGGACTTTCATGTCAAGCCATATTTAGGTCACCCAAGATATTAGAAGTCTTTGACAGTAATTAAGAAGTTTTATCATTAGATGAACTTGAAGAAATAGGTGGTTGAGTTTGTTGCGAGATGTTTGGATCATCAGTAGATAAAAGAAAAGTGTAAGCATCCATGTGGTCTGTTGCAGCTGATTCCAATTCAAGAGTGGAAATGGAAGGTCATTTCCATGGATTTCATTACAAGTTTTCCAAGGACATCAAAGAAGCATGATTCCATCATGGTTGTGGTTGACATGTTAATTAAGGTAGCTAATTTCATTGTAGTTAAGTCTACGAATTCAACTAGTGAGGTAGCTCAAATTTTCATCAGGGACATTGTAATATTGCATGGCGTTCCTAAGAAGATTGTATCTGACAAATATGCGAAGTTCACTTCCAATTTTTGGAAGGAGCTGTTTGCAGGTTTGTGATGAGCCTCATAAATGGGTAATTATATGGGCTCATTTTACCTCCTACCCTAGTCAAATCAACCATTCTCTTAGCTTGTTGTATGATTTTCTGATTATATTTATGCTTATAGGGTGAGTTGAGTTAGTAATTATGCCATGTGGTCTAACATGTATTTAATGCAGATTATTGATGGATTTCAAGGTCAAAGTCAAGGATCCAGTGGTCAAATTGTAGTAATAACTCGAAGTGGATAAAGGAGAGGAATTATAGAAGGGAATCCCCCTCATTTATTTCTCCTCACTTCGAATTCTTCTTCATTCAGCTTGGAGTACAAGCAACCGAATCATGCACTAGAAGGCAGCCGATCAAGTGGAAGACAATTGAGAGTTATCTCGAGTTTTGGGAACAAGCCTCCCTAATTTGAAGGAATCTATTGGTAGCTTCAGATGTATAAGTAGAGAGGCCTAGGGCCTCACTAGGGTCGGATTTTTTTGCTTATGCAAACTCTGCTCAATTTTTGAGCTTATTATTTTGTGACAATTTTATGTAATCTTGCTATTGTTTTGATAATGAAGATGGAATCCTTTTTGAGCTAGCACTGAGTTACCTCAGAGGGCTAAAGCTCTTGGGTTAGGGCCCAATCCAAGTAGCCAAGCTTCTCTTTACCTATATTTGTACACTTTAGTTCAGTTTGTAGATTAATTTGCTGTTAGATGTATTTTCCTTATGGTTAAGAATACAGTGCTTTTGATGAGTTAGTAGCTTGCTTCCATTTATGCTTTATGTAGTAGGTTCAACAGTGATCAGAAAAGATTCAAAAGGATAGCAATAGTGCCTTGGCCTCTCTTCCTCCCTCTGGGACCATGATTTGAGGCAAAGACTCTCTTGCTGCCCCAAAAACATAGATTTTCCTCATTCATAGGATTTCTAGTGTTTGCAGCTCTTTGGTAGGTTAATAGTCCAGTTTTTCTTTGCTTCAGATCTCCTTTATCATGTTCACTTCCTAATTTCCAATATTCTTCTTTCAAGCTTTCCTTTCTTGCAGCATTTCTCAGCATTTCCTCTCATACATTATAGTTTAGGCCATTTTAATGCAAAACTCTGTTTTTTCTATATGCACTCATTTCATTGTTTTCTTGATCTTCTTGGTTGATTGTCAGTTTCTATGTGTTGGGTAGCAAAGGCCGTGCGTAAGGGTTTTGGGGCTCAAAGCCCGCAATTTTGGGTAAAGGTATGGTAAAGACTCCACGAGATGCGCGGAGCGCGAAGTGGAATGAGTCAAGTCAAAGGGTTGTCTGCCCAAAAATAATGTAAAATGAGTTGGCCTGCCCATGGTCCGCGGACCATGGGAATGTATAAATAGAGCAAGGCTCTATGATTAGAAGTTAGTTTTTTGATATGCATTATTGATTTGAAATGTAATGGGTTTATGAGGCAAGAAGTTTTGGAGCGTCTGTAAGTTTGAGTCAAGGGTGTTGGTGGGTAGATAGAGGCTCTGCAGCTGTGTGCGCAGAGGCCTGGTAGAGTCCACAACTGTGTGCGTGGACCCCTGTAGTTGAGTGTGTAGGGTAGATCTGGTTGTATTGGTGAAAGAATTGAATAAAAGATAAGTGGGTTCTGAAATACTGTGTTGGTTCTGAATTATCGTGGATCTGGTTAATTTCCGGTCTATTTATCTGTTTGATCTGTGTGCTTATGCTTATATTTTAAGTTTATGCAAATCTATAACATTTTTGAGTGCGCGCATTGGTTATCACTATTAAATGTTTGCTTAAAGACTGTAAGAAGTAGATCTGATCTGTAACGAACTTAGTAATAATAAGTATTAAGGATTTTCCTGGTTCCAAATCTACGTGAAGCATAGTGGCGCGAGGCCACAGAACGGTGTGTGCAAACCTTCCAGACCACATCAAGACATCCCAAGGGTGCAAAAACCTGGTTCCAGCACCCTCCCCTGCTACCTCGAGTGAGACCTCAGTCCGTGCTCTGTGGGCTGTTGCCGAAAGGGCCAGTAACTGCGGGGTTTGTTTGGCTAAATAACTCTTCCGAACCTGGGTCAAGCCCTAATAAGCCAACAAATGGTTCCGTTGCTGGGACCGGGATCTGCCGAAGGGATGTCTAATGTGGGAACATTGGAACCCTACAAAGAAAGAGCTTGAAGATTGGTTGGATCAGAAGCTTCACAAGTTTGTGGTTCATGAAAATAGAAATCGGCGGATATCAGAGGAAGGGTGGTTGGATCGTTACATATACACAGATATCCACAAGATCTTCTTCGCGAAATTCTTGATAGAGTTGTATGAGTGGATCGCGAGGTTAGATGATAGTGTGGGAAGGTGCAGACTAGATCAACCTATTGTGTGGACTCCAGAAGTGGTGTGCAAGCTAGAAGCATCGGAAGATAAAATTGCATGCGCCATAGATCACTGGTTTGATCGGCTAATAGGAGGGTTTATCACTGAATTCGCGATAGATACAACTATGAGTTATAGTGAAGTGGAAAGGTGCTTTCTCCAAGGACCGGGGGGCAAGTATATCAAATCATTGAATACTTGGATTAAAATGTTGTTATGTGAAAACGGATTATGCACATTCATTAATGTCTGGCGTAAGGCGGAGCAGAAGAGTCTACCGAGGAACCGAAGGATAAGAGAACAATCCTCTGATTTCTATTTCACGAGAAAGCAAGGAGGAGCTTATGGGGTTCTCTCCAAGAAGTGTAGTCCAATTGATTAAGCAGCACATTCCACTGATACCACCACCATCCACGCCATGAACTACTTCACCTACATCAAATCCATCTTCATCGACCCCACCTTTGCCACCATTGAAGGTTGGGATGGCAAGCGCAGTCAAGTTGCCGGTATTTAGGGGCGTAGGAAATGAGGAACCATGTCAGTTCTAGTTTGTGGTAAAGGCTGTATGGGAAGCTCAATTCATAACAGATGATAACATTAAAAAGGATACTCTGGTTAGCGTGCTGCAGGACCGTGCATTGACATGGTATATAAAATACTCAAGCGATCATCCAAATGCGGGAATAGCGCGATACAGGATGCATTGAACAGAGAATTTGGTCGGCCAAAATCAGAGGCACAGTCGGTCATTGGGTTCAAGGAAATCGCAATGTTACCTGGTGAAACCCCGTGGGATCTGGATCAGAGATTAAAGAGCACCATCCGCGAGGCTAACATTACATTGACAGATGCATAGCACTGTGCATGGTTTGTGGCGTCTTTGACACCACATCTGAGGACAGCGCTACCACAGAAAAATATTTCAACCCAAGCCAAAGCGTTAGAGACTGCAATGCGGTTGCACGAAACTCCAATACAGGATCCAGGGTTGGGAGTTCAGCAAATACATGCGCAAATACAAAAACTATGTTTAGAGATACGAAGTTTGAAACAAGGATAGGTGCCTCGGTCAAAAGTGCATGAAGAGGTGTGGTGTATCAAATGTAATGGCCAGGGCCACGATAAGGATCCCTTCCTGATCTTTGCGAACTATGTGACAGCAGGGGGACCAATACCATTGCAACCAGAGGTACAAGAAAGGCCAAGCGCGGTGCTCACACTCTGGTGTGCGATCCGTCAGGTGGGAGGAAAACATGCCATTGACAATTGTCATCTATTGTAGAACTTGAGACAAACCCCCCCTCAGCAATTATTTTGCAACTTCTATAGGACGATGGGCCATGATGAAAGAAATTTCTGAAGTTATGAGATGTTGATGGATCGAACACCTACTTATAGGATGCAGATGGAGGCACGTAGGTAGTATCCCACCGCAGCAATAGCACAGGGCGGATTCCAAGGATGTGGATGGGGGCGAGGGGGAATGGGAACCGAACGTGGACAGGGACAATTAATCTGCTATAATTGTGGAGGACCGAGGCACTATGCGCATGATTGCATGAACCCAACTAGAGCCTGTTTCCTGTATTGTTACCAATTTGATCATGAAGTAGTCGATTGCCCCACGCTAATTTCTCAGATGCGGGAAAAAGGGGTGCTTCCGGTTACCCCTACTCAGAACATCCAAATGATGAAGGTTGAACCGTGCAAGGAAGACCCTAACGTGAATATGATGCTCAGAAGTGGCGCAACTATAGGAGAAGATAAGGGGAAGCAACCAGAGGAGGATGCATGGGTTCATAAGGCCCCCACAAAACAACTGGAATTTGATTTGGAGCGCGCGAAGGAAACATTTATGGAAGCTAAGAAGAGCTTCGTGGAAGCTTCTACTTTGGGTAGCAAGGATCAAACGGAGCTGGAGAGGGATACTTCTATGCTAACTACCTTCTTAGAGACATGCATGAAGTTACTATGGGATGCTAAAGCGGTGAAGGGACTGCAAGAGTTGATAACTAGGTGTGCAGGATCGGATGAACCTCAAATGGTTCGGAAGCTAGGCAAGCATGCGTTGCGCACCAGACGGGAAATGTGATTGACTGCCCAGATTGGGGACTATGAGATGGATCAGGTTGTTCTGGATTTGGGGTCAGACGCGAATGTCCTACCTAAACAGACCTAGGAGTGCATGGGTAGGCCCACACTATAATGGTCCCCTATCCAATTGCGGATGGTGAACCAACAAAAGATCCTGCCCATGGGAAGACTGTAAGGAGTTACAGTAGACATCGATGGTGCAAGCACACAAACCAATTTTGAGGTCATAGAAATTGTGGATGACAGTAACCCATATCCTGCATTGTTAGGGATAGACTGGGCAACGGATATGAATGGATTCATCAATCTAAAGAAATGAAAAATGATATTCGAAAAGAAATCTCTCTGCATAGTGGTTCTCCGTTGGACCCAGCCTAAGGGGTGTGCTATATGCATTGTTAGGGATAGACTGGGCAACCGATATGAATGGAGTCATCAATCTAAAGAAACGAAACATGATATTTGAAAAGAAATCTCTCCGCATAGTGGTTCTGTTGGACCCAGCCTAAGGGGTGCGCTATACTGAGCCAATGCGCAATGAGGACAGTGACAATGAATTGCACTGTATCTACTAGATCACAACGCAAGATCAGGATCCGGTGAATCCGATAGCAGACGAAAGAATCTCATGGGACCATGATAGTTCCTGCATGTTAGACTCAAATGAAGATATTGAGTGATGGAAGAACCGACAACATGAGGTAAGGACATTAAATTGTAATAGGATGGTTAGATCACTACGCCATGTAACGATAGAGGCAAGGGAGTGGCCCACTAATGAGGATGCCACGAAAGTGAAGGAACCAGTCGACCAATGCGAAACGATGAAGCCGAGACAAAATCCACAGGAGGTATCCGTGGAGGCACCGCGCATGACAATTGCTTCAGGAGGGGGTACATGCCCAAAGATGTGGCGGAAGTGGCGCGGATGTAGCAAGCAGGTGCACGCGCAGGTTGAAGGGAAAAACAAGGTAAGCATCCATCACCAGTTTAGGCTGCAGGTGTATGGTGTGCAGACACCCAACCAGATCAAAATCATAAGTTTGAATTCACCACAGCAATCTAGTTCACCAGTGGTCGGCGACAAAGTTAGGAGGGGAATAGGGGGAAGCACACACAACGTCCGACCGATAAAACGACCCAACATGGAGTTGAAGATACCACAGGGTCAATGGGCCTATAATAGAAGGCAAAAGGGATCCCAGAATAAGCAGGGTAGCAGCAAGCCTCGCGAAATCAATGAACTATGGGCGCGGCTAGGAACGAAAAGCGCGCTAAGTGGGGAGGGAATTAGCAAGATGGAAAGTAGCGACACCCACGTCGGTCACGCGTGTCAACACATAAGGGAACCAGGCCCAGTCAGGTCTTCTGCAGAACCAGAACAAGCCATGATCTTGCAATCGTGGTTGCGCCCACACCTACGGAAGGATACACCCCTCACAACAGTGCACGAAGAAATAATAGCGCCAAATTCACTCAAAAAGTGCTTGCAGCCCGGGCTAGCAGGAAAGTGGAGATATGAGCACTTGACTAGCTATAGAAAGCACAGTCTCAGCGCCCCAAGCAGTTGAAAGGAGGCATGAGACTATAGAAATTTCTGCGGGAAGCCGACGCGAAAAACCAGTCTTGTACAGAGTCATTCGGTATGCAAAATTGTGGTTGCACCACAGGGGTTGCGTTGCCACACAGAAAGGTCGAGAGATAATCGTTAGCACCACTATTCTTGACAAGAAATTCAAGTTACGGCAGGGAGGAGTGGGCAACGGGCAATTAATATAGAAGTTTTGCGCTAGAAATGAACAGATCTGCTGCCTAGCCGCTTTTAATGAACTGAAGGTGGAGGGAAGGGATCCCTTCAAAAGTACGAGTTCCTATCAAAACCTATCGCCAGCACTGGGTTATTCGCAATTTGAACCAGTAAAGACCAAAAAATACTCGGCTACCAGTCATCCTATGAGTTCCATGGCAAGAACCCGAGCATGGTTCACGGAAGAACTATACTCAACCTAGGAGTAGCCAGATGAAGCAGCTGCGGCCCCCAAAGTTTCAAAATCCCCACACACACCGCGGCCTCGAAAAAACAAGCAGACGGTGGGGCCAGTCAGGGTATCACCAAGATTCAGTAAGTTATTAGTAGCCGAGAAGGGCAAAGCAATCACCACCTAACTCGAGGAGGACGATGAAGATTTGCAGGCTTTGATCGCTCAGATTGAAGCATAAGATGAGGACGAAGAGGATGTTTTCCAAATACCTTCATGACCCCCATATATCTCCCCATGGAACGTGATGGCTAGGATACCAAATGTTGCACTAAAAATTGTCACCTTGACATTCTGCAATCTGTGTGAGTCGATTACCACTCATACTTTCCTCCTTTTCAAAGTCTTAAGCCTCAGTTCCTCATATCAAGCCTTGAAAATAAGAGAATGCCCTCAAAAGTCTCTAAAAATCTGGTTCCGCACTATCTCTTTACATTACCTGCGGTCCTGCACCTAATGGTCATGTCTCCTACGCACCTGACCGCTCTATCTATGTGTTATGGGTGCGGACCCCTATAAAAGTTAGAAAGGCGTGAGTACATTCTAAAAATTCACTTTCAGTCATTTCTAGAAGCTTCTGGAAGGAATCTTGAGGTGGCAAGTTCGCTCTCTTAAATTTCATGCATCCCATACCTTAAGGAGCTAATCCCTTGATGTGACGAGCTTATCCCTTTGAAGGAGGATTCTATCCCTTCATAGGTGGACCTATAACCTCCTCCCTTGCACAATAAAAAGAAGCATTGGGCTAGTTACTGGGGAGGTTGGAAGCTGAATATTTTTGAGGTGAAATGCTATTGGAACTTAGTCTTCTTAGTTGAGTTTTTATGAGGAGAGATTACATACCTCTATGATCTCATTTGGAAGAGTGCAAGGCTTGCCAAAGTAAAGGAAATTCATGTTTCTTACTCCAAGAAGAGCTTGTTCAACATCAAGGTTGAAAAGGTTGTAAGGTTCTTCTACTTCAAAGTTAATACAAATAAGTTTGTTCTTCTCAATAAGCTGTTGATTCATGGTTTATTTTAAGGATTCCTTAATCACCATAATAGACATTATTTATGATATTTGCTATGTAGGTTCTATTTAATGTTTGCTTGTTTGTGATTGTAGGTCCTCAAAGGTAACTCTTTCGAACGATTGAAGGATGGCTACTACAAATAAGCATTGGATCTAAGGTAGGGTCTTAACACCTTTATAGTATTTATTTATAAATTGCATATGTCTAGAGAAAGATAGATTTGTTTGTCTGTTTTTTGCTAGACTATCTTCTGATACTAGGGAGATCGGTCTTGTCTGCAAGATCGATTTATCCAGCCAACAAATTGGCGACTCCACTGGGGAGCTGAATTTGGTTTTTGGTTTTCCTTTGTTTTGACTTGAGAAAAAAATTTTCGTTTATGGTTTTTGATTGATGTATGCTGGCTTGGGTAGTTTTTAGAATCTGGATTGTTTTTGTTTTTTTCAAAGTTTTTAGGGGACCACACTTTCTCTTTACAGACAGTGCGGGCATCTCTACATTTTTCCTTTAGTAAACATAGCGGGACCGCACCTGTTTCTTTTGGAAACCTGCGAACCCTGTAAATTTTTTTGAAAAACCTAAAATATCTTCTTCCAGTTAAGTTTAGGTTTCATTTAAGATTTTTAGTGTCTACCCAGATCTGTATTTTTCCTGGAGTGGTTTTCACTTGGTCTCTATAGTGACTCAAAGATCAAAAGCTTGAGAAACCTTAGATTACCCTGGTGTCTTTTTGCCTTCTTGATGAGTTTGACTTGGTTGTGAAATCTATCCTTTGTAAGAAATAGATTAAGTCTTCTCCTTGCAAATATTTGAACAAACTTTGTTATAAGTTTTGAATTTCATTTTTACAAAAGAAAACATATCTGGATGTTTTTGGTTGATTTGTTATTCTGAACAAATAAATCCTTAGTTTACTGAACAACTAAGTAAAACATTCTAAAAAAGAATTGATGCTTTTTATTCAATTATATTTTAAAAAGTTTTTAGATCTCAAAATTAGTTTTTGTAGGTTTGAGTGTTTTTCTAGAACTTGTTGATCTCTTTTGAAGCAAATTGTTTTTTGTAGTTTTGAGTTTTGAAAAAAGAAATGGATTTATTGTGAGCATTAATTATTAGTCTCGTTTGAGTTCTTTTTGAAAAAGACAAAAATATTTTCTTTCCATTCCATGTTGAAAGAAAGAATTGTTTTTTAAAGAATTGCATTCTCAAACTCTTTCTTTTAGCTAGAATTTCATTGAAAGAAAAACAAATTGCTTATCATTTTAGGTGCATCTTTTTAGTGTTTTTGGAGTCGAGTCTTCACACCATCAAAGTTTCATTTCCATACCTATTGACTTAAAGAACAAGCCATAAAAGCAACACTTAATTAAAATTGATCTAGTAATCTTTTCTATTTCTAAGGCTCTTATCACCAATATAGCTTAGGCTAGTATCTTGGAGTAGGGAGTAATTAACTCTCCAAGATAGTTAAAACAAACAAGTAGATACATCTTGTGGTAGGAAATAAATCCAATTGTAATTGATACATTCTGGGAAGCTTCTCTTAAAGGAGTCAATCACGAGATCATGTCCGAACCTTTGAAACAATCAATTTTGTTTCATTGGGAAAGATAGAAGATTTGCACGTATTATAAACGGTAAACCTCAGATTAACCATTGTCAAGGAGCCTGGGGTCACTTGTTGGTAAACCTCGGATTGACCATGTTGAGGAGCCTTCAAGGGGATTGAGCTTTGTTACTCTACCCTTGCGTGTAGATCGGATCATAGACTATTCCCCCAGTTGTGTTTGTTGCTGTTGGTAACCTTAGTGTCCATAAACTTAAGATTATTTCCTAAGGTGACGGTGAAGAAAGGATCTCACTGTACTTAGAGCAGACGTCGACTAGACTCACTTGGACTCTTTGGAGGGTTCTCTTCACTCGAGATGGTTTTGTGAAGAAACTTGTGCCAATCTGTTTCATTAAGCAGGTTGTTGGGGTAACTGTTCCAACCGCCCTTTCTGTATTAAACTTCTACTACGTTGGATTTCATCACCAACTAGTGTTTTTAGTACAGGAAGTTATTGTTTGTGTGTGGTTGAACTCTTAGATTTTTTAGGCGTGTGATTCAAGTGTTTGTTTCTTTAGAGAATTTAGGTGGTTTTATTGAAATTTTCTTTGTTTGTGTGTGATTAATTAATATTTAATCATGGCTGAATTACCGAGACAATCTCATAGACTTCAGGGGAAACCTCCTGAGTATACACCAAGCTAGCTTGAAGGGCTACGAGCTCTTGTATCACCTAGTGACAGTAGAGTTGGATCACCAGAAGCCGAAGAGTCATCTTTAATTGTTCATCCTGATTATCAAATACAAGCAACAGAGTATATTCAAGAGCCAATTTCATTTTCTGAAGCTACTGGTAGTATTTATCCTTCCAGTGAATTAGATGAAGAACCAGAAGTTTCTAAGCCTGACACTGAACCTGCTGCTACTCCAACTTCAGTATTTGCTTCTCCAACTTCTAGTGGTCCTGGTTCACCTAGGACAAGAAACATCATTACTCAAAATCTTCCTTCTAGCCTCATTTCTATTGAAGAACTTGTCAATCCAGACGAAGACGTAACACTTCCCGAAAACCAACAAACTTCAAATCTTAGGGAGCGTGAATCAATATTCTACAGTCCTTTTAGGAGTAATGCTTGGTATGTATCATTGACAAATTTTTAGAAAACCTGGGTCCTAGTTTTTCACCACCTCGAATTCCTTTTCATCCTACACCAAGAGGTTATTATTGTTCATCGATCATGTCAGGACAGTCATATATGTTAGGTGTGGAGCCTGATTATCTTCTATATTCAAAGGTATTGCCACATTGGACCCCAATTCGAAATGGGGGCGGCAACGCCGCCCGTAAAATATTCATTGTAGGGGGGGTCCAGGGGGGGTGGCTGCGACCTTTGGGAGCCCCCCCCCCAGCGGGGGGTTTTGGGGGTAGCGCCCCCGAAGCTAAAAACAACTGTAAAATTGCCTTGTAAAAGTATAGTAATTTCTAGTCAATCTGGGCCGTTCATTAGGTGGATGATCTGACGGTAGAACTTATGTTTAGTTTATGTTTTTTTGACCTAGAAGGCAACGCCTCTCTTTGTATGAGGGCATTTTATTTGAGGTTGTGTGATAGATGTGTATTCAATGAGCGGGAAATAGAGAGGTGAGACTGTGAGAGAAAATAGAGGATATTACAGCGGATCTGATGTAGGTTGTGTCTCTTCATTTTGCTGGATAATATAAAGGAAGGACTGGCTATTCGGGGTGGACGTAGCCCAAACTGGGTGAACCACGTATATCTGTGTCTCTCTTGTTTTAAGTGCTTTCTGTGTTTATATTTCTACAATATTTTATGTGTTCCATTGCTCCATAATATATAATTTTCTAACAACTGGTATCAGAGTCGAAGCTCTATTTGGCTGATAAACTCGCAGGAAAGAAGGGTTCCTAGTTTGAGTGGGAGCAGTGGCGGAAGATGGTAAGTTTAGGGTCGAGAAATTTAACGGCCAAAACTTCTCGCTGTGGAAGATGCAGATGGAAGATTATCTATATTAGAAAGATCTATACCTACCATTGGGCAAAAAATCAAAGATGTTGACGGGTATGACGGACGAATAATGGAACCTTCTCAATAGAAAGGCACTCGGAACAATACGGTTGTGCCTTGCTGCGTCAGTCACCTTCAACATTTCGAAGGAAACCACAACAGAGGGTTTGATTCAGACGTTGTCAAAACTATATGAAAAACCCTCGGCCTCAAACAAGGTATTTCTTATGAAACGGTTATCTAATATTAAGATGTCAGAAGGTGGATCTGTTGCAGACCATTTAAATGATTTTAATACATTTACAAGTTAGTTAAGTTCTGTAGGGGTAAACTTTGATGATGAAGTTAGAGCTCTGTTATTCTTGTGCTCATTACTAGAAAGTTGGAATGGTTTGGTAATGGCCATTAGTAACTCCGTTTCTGGATCTAGTACTTTAAAGTTTGATGATGTTGTTGGTGCTATCCTTAGCGAGGAAATACGACGGAAAAGCTCCGGTGAGACGGGAAAATCCTAGAGGAAGAAAAATGGAAAGACGAAAGAGCTCAGGATATCACAGTAAATCAAGGAAAGGCATATCCAAGTCCAGATCGGTGATAGTGTGTTGGAAATGTGGAAAGAAAGGACATCTAAAGAAAGACTATAGATCTTGGAAGGGAAAAGAAGGAGATGCACAGCAAGAAAATAATCATGAAGCAAATGTGACATGTGAGGTGTTACAAGATGCTCTGATTCTTTCTTTCAAAAATATCATTGATTCCTGGGTGGTAGATTCAGGAGCTTCATTCCATGCCACACCTGATAAGAAATACTTTCATGACTATGTTCAAGGAGATTTTGGACAAGTTCGTCTGGGTGATGATAAACCCTATAAAATCGTTGGAATGGGTAAGGTTCTTGTAAAACAGCAGAATGGAAACCAATGGCTATTAAAGGAGGTAAGGAATGTTCCATATCTAAAGAAAAATGTGATTCCAATAGGGCAGTTAGGTGGTGAAGGTTGTGTGACAACTTTCACAGATAAAGCTTGGAAGGTCACCAAAGGAGCCCTGGTAATAGCGAAAGGCGAAAAGGATGGTACATTGTATTTATGCAATGGTATTTCTAACTCTGTTAATGCTTTAACTTCCAAAGGAGCAGATGCGGCATTATGGCATCATAGGCTCGGACACATGAGTGAAAAGGGGATGAAGATTCTTCACTCAAGGAATTTGTTGCCGGGTTTGAAGAATGTTGATTTGGACTTCTGTGAGAATTGCATTTATGGAAAACAGAAGAGAGTCAGATTTCTCATAGTTGGGAAAGAAAAGAAGAATGAAAAATTAGAGCTTGTGCATACAGATGTATGGGGACCTGCTCAAGTATCATCTCTCGGTGGCTCTCATTATTATGTTACTTTCATTGATGATGCAACTAGAAAAACTTGGATTTATTGTATTAAGAATAAATCTAATGTACTTGATACTTTCAAGAAATGGAAAGCTTTGGTTGAGATTGATACAGGAAAGAAATTGAAGTGTCTTAGATCAGACAATGGAGGTGAATATTGCAGCAAAGAGTTTGATAGGTACAGTTCAGAGCATGGAATTCGCAGAGAGAAGACAGTTCCAAGAACACCACAAGAAAATGGTGTGTCAGAAAGGATGAACAGAACAATCATGGAGCGTGCAAGGTGCATGAGATTGCATGCAAGATTGCCTTTACAGTTTTGGGTAGATGTTGCAGATACTGTTGTTTATATAATAAAAAGAGGGCATTCAAGTTCTTTGGATGGTGGTGTTCCAGAGGAAGCATGGATAGGTAAAAAGGTAAACTACTCTATTTTAAAGCCTTTTAGTTGTGAGGTCTTTGTCCATATTAATAAAGAAAATAGAACAAAGCTTAAGGAAAAGTCAAAGAAATGTACCTTTATTGGATATGGTGTTAATGATTTTGGTTATCGCTTATATGATTACGAAAATCACAAAATCATTAGGAGCAAAGATGTAATATTCAATGAAAAGGTCTTGTATAAGAATCAGTTGCAGGAAAAGAAACAGGAAAAGGAAAACAAGGAATACGCAGTTCTTGATGAAATCACTGAAAAAGTAAAGGTGCCTGAAAATAA
The DNA here is from genome assembly GCA_031772625.1 of Pinus tabuliformis. Classification (NCBI taxonomy): domain Eukaryota; kingdom Viridiplantae; phylum Streptophyta; class Pinopsida; order Pinales; family Pinaceae; genus Pinus; species Pinus tabuliformis. Next base: position 1,766,889,089 of record CM062816.1, read on the forward strand.
TCAACAACCACAACAACAACAGGCACTCCAAACACCTGAAAGTGGTGTTATAAGATCTACGAGGATAAGTAAACCCCCTGAACGATACTCTCCTTCATTATATTATTATTGTTGATTGATTCTGGTGAACCCGAATGTTATGAAGAAGCAATGCAGGTTGAAAGCAGGAAGAAGTGGGAGGTAGCCATGGAAGAAGAGATGGACTCCTTAATGCATAACCAGACTTGGGATTTAGTCAGGTTGCCTGTAGGAAAAACTACATTGAAGAATAAATTGGTTTACAGGCTGAAGGAAGAAGATGGAGGAAAACAGAGGTATAAAGCTAGACTTGTGGTGAAGGGGTTTGCACAGAAGAAAGGTATTGATTTTGATGAAATATTTTCTCCTGTTGTTAAAATGACTTCAATCAGAACTATTTTAAGTCTTGTAGCAGCTGAAGATTTGCATCTTGAGCAGTTAGATGTAAAAACAGCCTTTCTCCATGGGGATTTGGAGGAAGAGATATATATGCAGCAGCCACAATGATATGAGGTGAAAGGGAAGGAGAAACTAGTGTGCAGGTTGAAGAAGAGCTTGTATGCCTTAAAACAGGCTCCAAGATAGTGGTATCTAAAATTTGACAAGTTTATGTCTGAACAAGGTTATACTAGATGTCACTCTGATCATTGTGTTTATTTGAAAAAGCAAAATGATGGAAGCTATATTATATTGTTATTGTATGTAGATGACATGCTTGTTGCAGGATCTAACATGCAGGAAATAAATGTGCTCAAAAGAAAATTGGCAAATTCATTTGCAATGAAGGATTTAAGAGCTGCAAAACAAATCCTTGGTATGAGAATAACTAGAGACAGGAAAAATCGTAAATTAACATTGTCTCAGAATGAGTACATACAAAAGGTGTTGAAAAGATTTAACATGCACAATGCAAGACCAGTTAGTACACCTTTTGCTAGCCATTTCAAACTTAGCAAGGAAATGTGCCCAAGACCCAAGAAGACATGGATTATATGTCTAAAGTTCCATATGCATCAGCAGTTGGAAGCTTAATGTATGCAATGGTCTGCACAAGGCCTGATATTGCACATGCAGTGGGAGTTGTAAGTAGGTACATGAACAATCCAGGAAAGGAACATTGGATGGCAGTGAAATGGATTCTCAGATATTTGAAAGGTACCACAAATCAAGCATTATTCTTTGGTGGTTCAAACATCTCCCTACAAGGATATGTTGATGCAAATATGGCAGGTGACAGAGATAACAGGAGGAGCACTACAAGATATGTATTTACTGTTGGAGGAATAGCTGTCAGTTGGGTTTCAAAAATCCAAAGTGTTGTTTCACTTTCAACAACAGAAGCAGAGTATGTTGCTGCTACAGAGGCTAGTAAAGAAATGATTTGGTTACAAAGGTTTATGGGTGAATTGGGTAAGGAGCATGATATGGGCATGTTATGCAGTGATAGCCAAAGTGCCATTCATCTTGCAAAGAACTCAACATTTCATTCCAGGACTAAACACATACAGCTCAAGTACCATTTCATACGATCAGTGTTGGAAGATGGAGAGTTGAAGTTGGAAAAGATACACACTAGCCAGAATCCTGCAGATATGCTAACAAAAGTTGTAACCAGGGAGAAACTAAGAATATGCTTAGTTTCAATTGGTCTTCAAGGATGACGATGAAGATGAGAAACAGTCAGGTCCAAAAAGGAGTCATTTGTCCAGCAAAAGGAGCAGCGGTGGAGTTGCTACAATCAGTCTCCAAGTGGGAGATTGTTGGGTGTGGAGCCTGATTATCTTCTATATTCAAAGGTATCGCCACATTGGACCCCAGTTCAAAATGGGGGCGGCAATGCCGCCCGTAAAATATTTGCTGCAGGGGGGGTCTAGGGGGGGGCGGCTGCGACCTTTGGGAGCCCCCCTGGCGGGGGGTTTTGGGGCATTGCCCCCGAAGCTAAAAACAGCTATAAAATTGCATTGTAAAAGTATAGTAGTTTCTAGTCAATTTGGACCGTTCATTAGGCGGATGATCTGACGGTAGAACTTATGTTTAGTTTAGGGTTTTTTTCCCTAGAAGGCAACCCCTCTCTTTGTATGAGGGCATTGTATTTGAGGCTGTGTGATAGATGTGTATTCAGTGAGAGGGAAATAGAGAGGTGAGACTGTGAGAGAAAACAGAGGATATTACAGCGGATCTGTTGTAGGTTGTGTCTCTTAATTTTGCTGGATAATATAAAGGAAGTACTGGCTGTTCGGGGTAAACGTAGCCCAAACTGGGTGAACCACGTATATCTGTGTCTCTCTTGTTTTAAGCGCTTTCTGTGTTTATATTTCTGCAATATTTTATGTGTTCCATTGCTCCATAATATATAATTTTCTAACAATCTATGTTTTCCCAATCACCAAAAACATTTTTATATGGTAGTCCTTTTGTTCCTTCGTGGTACCAGTCACTCACTGGTACTTTTTCAGTAGCATCTCCACGACCAACTGAACATGAGTTATCAACTGGTAGTAATGGAACTCAAGCGTTGAACATAGAAGAAATCCTTATGATGTCTAGTAGTATTCCAAATCCTCAACCTCAAGGTAGTTAGTTACCGCCTGGGGGGCAACCTCAAGGTAGTCAGTTACCGCATGGGGGGCAACCTCAAGGTAGTCAGTTACCGCCTGGGGGGCAACCTCAAGGTAGTCAGTTACCACCTGGGGGGCAACCTCAAGGACGGTACATACCTTCGGGATAGTACATACCTCAACGTCAACCCTAGACTCAGTACATACCTCAAGGTCAACCCCAGTTTCAGTACATACCTCAAGGTCAACCCTAGTTTCAATACGTGCCTCAGGGTTATCAACCTCAAGGTCAGTACCTAACTCAAGGTTTCCAACCACCTTCTGGTCAATCATTTTTACAAGGAGATGGGAATGTATTGCTTAATTATCAGCCCTACGTTCAACCACGTTATGGTCCTCCATATGCACAACCTTTTATGGGCCCATACTCCAGAATGAATATGGCGTGGGATACGTTTCAAACTCAACAAACTATGCAACCTAATGTGCAGTTATCTAATCAACCTGGACAAACTTTGGTTTTTGGTCCAACCCAGCAACCTATCCAACCTACTGTTCAAACCTCTGCACCTAGTTTAGTTCAATAGCCTGGGCCTAGCTCACCTGAGAATCCACCTCAAACTACTACTGCAACTTTTGTTCAACCTACCTCACCTATTTCTGGAGGATCTGTAGCTTCGGTTTCTACTATCCTTGCATTAGTACAAACTCCTCAAGTCTCTGTGCCACAGTCAGGACCTACAGTTCAGACTTCGGTCCAGATGCCTGTAGGACAAGCTGGTCCAAGTACAATTGTCACAAGTCAACCGCAATTCACTTATCAACCGTATCAGGGATAGTGTCAATTTGGTCCTACTGTACAAAACCCAGTTTATCAGTATCAACCGTATCCTGGCTATACTTATTAACAGCTTCAACAATCCTAGTTTGGTCCGGTTAATCCTGGTTTCCCAGGAGGTTATAACATTCCTAATGCAAATCCAATTCCAGGTTATCCTGGATATCCTCCTCCTAGAGCTGGTCTTGTTACTCAAGGTTTTCGTGACCCTAACCGTCAGTTACCATTTATTGCAACTTTGGATTTACCTGATTTGTCGCACCTTACGAACGATCTAATTTACTATCTTCAATATTTGCTGCCAATGCCTAGTAAGTTGCTCAGTGATATCCTGAAATTCGAGGGTAAGCCAGGAGAGGATCCGTCAAATCATGTTATGACTTATCACCTCTGGTGTGCATCTAATTCAATTATTGATGATTCAATTCGATTACGTCTTTTTCAACGAACTCTTATTGGTCTTGCCGCCAAATGGTACATTGAGTTACCACGAGCCTCTTTTTATAATTTCAATCAATTAACCACTTCTTTCTTAACTCATTTTCAGTTGCCTGTCAGATACGACAATGGCACGAAACTGTTAACTTCACTAAAACAATCCACGTCCACATATATTTCTGATCATATTCATGAATGGCGACATAGAAGGTGTTTAGTGAAAGTTTCCATTCCAGATCAAATTTTAGCGAAATGGTTCATTAAATAATTGTTACCCAAAATCACTGAAGATGTAGCTAAGGGAGGAGTTTTTACTGAAGAGAAAGTCATTGCTCAGGCTCAATACCTTGACCTCGTCTATACGCAGTCAGGTACTTTACATTAAAAAATCCTTGATCTTCCAAAACACGGTCAAATAACTGCAGCTCCTTCAGGGTCTCATGTCGCTAATGGTATGATTGGTTCAGTTAGTACGAAAAGTAAGAAGAAATCTTCAAAGAATTATTCTCCTATAATAACTTTACCTGATTCTCCGACAGGAGATTCTTCCACTGAAATTTCTGCCGACATTCATGTCGTAGACTCATCTACGACCAAATCAAAATCCGGTAGTAAAAAGAAGGGGAAGAAGAAAAACAAACAAAATTCAAAAGATAAAACGGATAAAAATGAATCTACTGATGAAAAATGGAAACCTCGCTATCCTTGTTTCATTTGCAACGAGGATCATTCTACCAAATACTGCCCACATCGAGTAGAGGTTTCGAAAATCATTAAAGGTTCTCAAATGCCTGCTATGTTGAAGGATCATTTTCCTACTCAAGACAGTAAGATGATCGGTTCTTCCTTGAATGCCTTAGAAGAACCCATTATGATGATGTCTCATGTCAGGATTGCGATGCGATCGCAAGATTATGGTAGTAAAAATCTTGTTGGTGGTAAAGAAGCAGAATCTTCTAATTCAAACACATCAACTTCACCTCCTTTTGGTTCTGGTCCACTACAGATCGAGAAACCCAACCCTGACTTAGTAATCAAACCGCCTACTAAAGTTATACTTCGGAAATCAGTTTTCAATCCACATGTGAGAGCTGCTCAGAATTATAACATTGTTGAAGACTTAGCTATTTCCCCTTCAACAATGTCGGCTTTGGAAGTGCTGCAATCATGCCCAGCACAGCGTAAATTACTATTGTATGTTATAGGAGCTGTCGATATACAGGATTCGAACCTAATAATCTTCGATTTAGAGAATAGTACACCCCGCCTACCTCATCAAATGGCTTTCCATATTCTAGTGTTAGTCAAAAACAAACCTTGTTTTTGGATTGTAATTGATGAAGGGGCTTCTACGTGTATTATGTCGATCCAATGTTGGAGATCACTATTTTCTCCCACACTCAATCAGTCTCTGACAATTATAAAGGGTTTTGATGGTCGAGGGTTCCATCGTTTTGGTATTTTTCAGGATTTACCTATAGGGGTCGAAGACAAAACCGTAAATCTAGATGTGGAAGTGGTTGATGCCCCTCTAGATTACAATCTTCTCCTGGGTCGCAGTTGGTCTTATGCTATGACTGCTATTGTTTCATCGGTCTTTCGGCTCATCAAGTTTCCTCATAACAGAAAGATCGTTACGATAGACCAGCTAACTTATTTCTCATCTGACCCAGCCTCTACAGATAGTATTCAGCACGTCGGTAAAACAACTATCCCTTACAAGGATGTTGGAGTAGGTTTGATTAAAGATTCTGGTTTACTAGGAACTTTTTCCTTCCCTCCTCCTAACGTATCTCTTTCTATTGCAACTATTCATATGATTTCATCAAACACTATTGCTTTTGATGATCCTTGGATCGTACCTTCCGATTCTGAGGTGGATTCATTTGGTGGCGTGATGCCTTTGAGTCCCTTTGAAATTGCATATCAGGCTGTACAGTCGTTTTCTGATTCTTGTTCAACTGAAACTAATCCAATGAATGTGGTCCATGGAGAATCACTTTCGATATCAACCTCAGCTACAACAACACTTTATGATCCTGTTCATACTGATGAGCAAATTCGTGAACTTTTGTCTGTTGATGATTTACCATGGGAAGATCTTCATCACCGATCTTCATTTTTACCTGAGCTTGATCATTTTGAAAATGATTTTTCATCTATTTTTACTACTGACTATGTCAAAGAACCACATAATCCATTGCAACATTCTGATTCTGAGCTAAATTTGGGAAATATTTCTTGAATGGTTCCTATTGACATTTTAGTTAAGCCCGGAATTATTGAAAACATTCATATAGGTGCTTCTTGTACGGATGATGAAATCCAAATTTATAAAGCCCTATTTCAAGAATTCTGTGACGTGTTTGCCTAGTCATATGAAGAAATGCCAGGAATCGATCCATCAATTGTTGTCCATGAAATTAAAACATACCCAGATGCTAAACCTGTCTGACAATGTTTATGTCAGATACATCCAAGAAAAGTTGCTGCTATTAAAGCTGAAGTTGAGAAATTACTTCATGCAGGTTTCATTTATCCAATTCCTTTAACAGATTGGGTATCAAATATTGTTCATGTTAACAAAAAACAAGGAACAATAAGAATATGTATCGACTATAGGGATATTAATCGAGCTTGTCCTAAAGACAATTATCCAACCCCCTATATCGATCAAATTATTGATGATTGTGCTGGTAGTGAAATGTTCTCCTTTATGGATGGTTTTTCCGGTTACAATCAAATCAACATACTCCCTACTGATCAACCTAAAACAGCTTTCATTTGTCCATGGGGGACATTTGCTTATTGCAAATTACCCTTTGGATTGAAGATCATTGGAGCAACTTTTCAAAGGGCTATATCCTATGCATTTCATGACATCAAGCACATTGTGCAGCCTTATCTCGATGATTTACCTACCCATTCATTACGTAGAGCTAATCATCTCACTCATTTACGAGCTATCTTTATGAGATGTAGGCATTATCGAATTAGGCTGAATCCACACAAATGTGTATTCTGTGTAGAAATGGGTCACTTACTAGGATTTGTCATTTCAAAAGCTAGCATTCGTGTCGATCCCTCGAAGGTTGAAGCTATTGTCAATCTACCTCCTCCTTCGACTCTTCACCAACTCCAAAGTTTGCAAGGGAAAGCAAACTTTTTACATCATTTCATTCCTAACTATGCCGAGATAACGAAAGGTTTTACCAAGTTGTTGAAACAAAATACTCCATTCTTTTGGGATGAGATTGCTGATAAATCTTTTGATACACTTAAACACGTGTTAACCCATGCACCGTTACTGCATCCTCCCAATTACAACCAAGATTACTTTTTGTACCTTGCCGCTTCTCATTCCACCATTGGGATGGTTTTAGTTCAGGAAGATGAATTCAACAATGAACGTGTGATTCACTATCTTATTCGCACTCTGCCTCTAACTAAGCTTAAATATTTGCATGTGGAGAAATTGGCCTTGGCAGTTGTTCTAGCTGTCCAAAGATTTCGTCACTACATCTTATTATGCAAAACCATGGTAATTTTTTACTGTAACCCTATGATGTATATCTTGACCAAACAATTGCTATGGGGTAAGTATTCCAAATGGATAGTTATCCTGTAGGAATTTGACTTAGAATTTGAAAAATCCAAGGCAAAGAAATCTTTGGTTTTTGCCGAATTGATGTGTGATTTCCCACATACTAATAATGAAACTGTGGCGGAAGAACCCATTGTTGATGAATCCTTGTTTCTTATCAGTACTCTTGATCCTTGGTATGGATATATTATTGTTTATCTCCAAACCCAATATTTTTGGCCTAAAATCTCACTATCTCAGCGACAGAAAATACGTTTCCAATCCCAACAATACAATATTATTGGTGATACACTTTATTGTCGTGGGGCAGATTTTATTTTCCGACATTGTCTAACTCATGAAGAAGCTAAAAAGGTTCTGAATGACTGTCACTCTAGAGCATGTTGCGGTCATATGTTTGGGAATGCCACAGCCCAAAAGATATTGCGCACTAGTTATTTCTGGCCATCCTTATTCAAAGATTGTATCTATGCAGTCCGGAAATGCCACAATTGTCAAATTTTTTATCGTAAGATGTGTGCTCCACCTACTCCTCTCCACCCTATAATTGTTGTCAGTCCTTTCGCAAAGTGGGGTATTGACTTTATTACATGTAACCCTCACTCGGCTGGGGGGCATGCATATATTATCCTAGCAATAGATTATTTTACTAAGTGGGCCGAGGCAATGCCTACATTTTCGGTAGATGGCAAAACTGCTGCAACTTTCATATTCAATCATATAATTGCTAGATTCGGTGTTCCTCAAGCTATTATTACTGATCATGGAAATCATTTTTGAAACATCATGATGACTGAACAGATCAACTTGGCCTACGCCACGATAGTTCTACTCTGTATTACCCACAAGCTAATGGTCTGGTTGAAGCTATCAATAAAGTTTTAGTCACTATGATCCAACGAATCATTGGTATTCATAAGTCGAATTGGCATACCATGCTAATTTCAACACTTTGGGCATATCAGACCTTAGTAAAAACATCAATGGGTTTCACTCCTTTTCAACTGATCTATGGTTTTGAATGTGAAATTCCATCATTACAATTAGCCATAGAATTACTCCCAGATACTTTTGAAGAGGAGAAACATTTTTTGTACTACCATGCTATTTTCAGCACTTTAGGCATATCGGACCTCATTAAAAACATCAACGGGTTTCACTCCTTTTCAACTGGTCTACGGTTTGGAAGGAGTGCTACCTATTGAATGTGAAATTCCGTCATTACAATTAGCCATAGAATTACTCCCAGCTATTTCTGAAGAGGAGAAACGTTTTTTGTACTTAGCTCAGCTAGATGAGAATCGACGCACTACTACAATAGCAAACAAGACTCATGTGAAACAAGTGAAAGCTCAGTACGATAGAATTGTTACACCTCGTAATTTTTCAGAAGGAGACCTAGTTTTACTATATGATCAAGCGAATGATAAGCTAGGGGCTAGAAAATTTGTACCTATGTGGCATGGTCCTTACATTGTTAAGCGAAAGCTAGAAAAAGGGGCTTATGAATTGATATATTTTGATGGTGTCGCTTTGGGTAAAACCAGAAATGGACTTTATCTGAAGAGATATTATGCTTAAATTCTGGGTGGAGATTTTTGGTTAGATTAGTTTCTTTATAGCTGGTGTGTTTTAGATTAGAAAAGTGTGCCTAGTTTAGAGAGTTCTCTTATCATTATTCTTGCTTATCTTGATTTTACTCTTGATATTGCAGATGTCGACGTCTCTTCAAACATACATTGGTTTTGCTAATGGCGCTTGTCATAGTACACGGAACATTTCTTCCGTAGCTTTGGTTATTTATTCACCCTCTAATGAGTTAGTATCTATGCATGGGTAAGCCTCAATCAAACAACGAATAACATTGCAGAGTACAGTGCAGTGATTGAGTTATTATATGAATCCATCTCATTTGGGATTCGGAGTTTGATTGTTAGGTTGGATTTTGAACTCGTTGTATTACAACTTAACAGGGTTTATGCCATTAGAAATCTAGTGTTATTAAGGTTATTTTTTAGAGTTCATCTCTTGGAACGTGAATTTGATTACATTGAATATCAGCATATTCCAAGACATTTAAATACATTATTAGATGTAGTTGCTTCTTGTATGATAAATAGACATTTGCAATAATCAACACAGTAAATTTAAGAACATTCAATAACATGTTACACGAGATAGCTGGTAATAATGATATATCATAGCATAGAAGTAGTGTTTCGAAATATACATCATCTTCGATCATAGGTTGAAAAACACCTTATGATTGGCAAAAATGATAATACAAAAGGACAAAAATGTCGTGTGAGTCTACAAAATTGATCATCCTATCCCTGGTGATGATCACGATAAGAAACTACTACTCGGGCCACCCTACATAGGAACCTCCTAAAAGGTCTTGGGACCCCAATCACATATCTCTGTAGCCTAAGTGGAATATCATCTATGCTAGTCTCTGGAATGTCTACTTTCAAGTGCTCTAGATGACGCTCCAAGTTGGTCAGGATATCTGTTGATTAGTCCTGTGGGGCTGGTACTACTACAACTGGGTGTCTCCTCTCATAAGGCTGGAGAGCGGCTGGTCATCGTGGACCCACATCTGCATTTAAAACTTTTGATTTTCAATTTTGGACGATTTAAAATAAAAGAAAATCATTAATTAAAACTTAGAAAGTGTTGAAATGTTTTTTACCTGAATCATCCCATTGCTCTCCTGGTGGAAGAGTCATGTCTAGGTCACCACGATAATCCATCTCGGCATATGCAAAATCCTGAATCACAAAAAGTTGGTTGTTCAACCAACGAAAATACTTAGGTGGAAATCGAACAACCTTGGTACCCTCCTCAGGGTGATGGGCCATCAAAGCAATCTAGCAAAGTATCCCAGGCTCTCGAGGAAGACCAGCATCAACAGGAATATGTTGCATGGCTAACATGGGGATCCTCTCTAGAGCAAAGCTGACCATGATAAATCCATATCCAAAGTTTTTCAGCTGTCCATTCTTTGCTTTAGTTAGTTGGCCTTTCACATTTGCCAACACAACCTTGCACTAGTTGAATATGGTGCCTCGAAAACAGTCTACAACCATCTGCATCTAGGATCCAGTAGCCATATGCAATGTTGCACTCCCGCATAGCCTAGTAACAGTGAATGCAATAACCTTAAGCTCAGGACGGTTGATAGTTTTAATATCAATCCATTTTTCCTTTGTTTGATCATCGCAAAACTCTAATTGGAGACTAGCGACAGACTGGCCACTTGGCCTAGTCCCGAAAAGAGATAATTGTTCACCCCTCTTGGACAAACCAGTCAAAAAGTATATATCCTCTAGCTCGATTTCGAGCCGGTGGCCACCAATCACGAAGCACTAGTCCTGCGTATTCCATTTGCCTACCAGCCATTGCAAGAGATCTACTTGGGCCCTCATGCCCAGTATGGCCCAGAACTTAAAATCTGCATGCTCTCAATGCCTGCAATGTGGGCATATGATTTATTGCAGCAAGATCTACATCCTTATGCTCGCGTTCTCACCAAATAAGCATTTTGAGTGTCCTACAATGGAAAAAAGACATATTAGAACAAGCTAGTTCAAAAAAATTTAGGCGAAAATGGAGAAATTTGATTTTTTAAAGTACATTGCATGGGGTCCGCACCCGCTGCTTACACACAGTGCGTTGGTCTACACAACTTGTGAGAAATAGTTGCAGACCCACAACTTTTTTCTTTATAGAAAAAATTCGGGGTCTGTAGGGACCGCATGTTGCACTTGCGAACCCCCACGAGTGACTTTCTAAACATATTTTTCCTTCAAAAACCAAATTTAAAGCCTAAAATCGAAATTTAAATGGATGAAATGCAAGTTAAGGAGGATGTCGATTACCTGGAGCTGATAGTTTTCGATTCCGACGGACGGATTTTCCAGAATCTTCACAGGAACTTTCTTACCCAAAAGCTCTCACTTCTCACTCTGAACTCAAATGGTAAAAATGAAGTTAGAAAAGCCCTTTTTATAAGTTTTTTCGAATAAATGAATTTTTAATTTATTTATTTTTCACTTTAAAAAGGTAAATTTTTAAATACATTTTTATTTATCTTAAACAGGTATGAGTAATGTTTTGAGTTTTTGTGCAGAATATTGGATTTTTCGGGAAAATTGATCATTTTTCAACAAAGAGCATACTTTTATCACTTTTTCAGACTCTTTCAAAAATTTACGAAAAAGTGAAACATTGGAGTCCTCTTTAAACTCTTTTCTAACTCGTAAAATATGAAAAGATTGCCGAGTTTTTTCCGTTTTTAACTTGTTAAACGGAATTGAAAGGGCAGTCCACTTACAACTCTTTTCTGACTGTATAAACGTGAAAAGATCGTCGGACTTTTGTCGTTTCAAGTTCGATACTGGTTATGAAATGACATGTCTTCGATCACTTTTTTACTTTTTTGGATTGGGGCCACTAATTATGAAAAGTACTCCTTGATCGTAATGGTCAAGCAGTTCTCTCGAGTATTATTTTATACTTTTTTGGGCTCGAGGGACACAAATTTATGAAAAAGGACCCCCATGGAGTTTTCTTAAGTTTTTCTTCTGACTCCCTAAAATTGAAAAACACCGAGTTTTTCCTATACTGGACTCGTTAAAATTTAACAGTAAAGGACCTGTTCAATTTTAAACAGGAACGAACCACTCCTTCTTAGGGTTCAAATTTTAAACTAAGTTGGACTCATCCGAAGGATGAGCTTATAAACAAGCAAATGTTATCCTCGTCAAGCTTGTCAAAAACAAAGAGGTACTTGCCATAAATGGTGGGGGAAAAGAGAGAAAAATGAACCTGTTTGTTACACTTTGTTTTTAGAAAAGTCGTTAACCACTCTTGAACACGACACTTTTCGTTCACTTAGGTTGGGAAATCCTTTGCCTAACAGTTAATCAAATCACATTGAAAGCCTTCAGCCGGTTTCTAGGTATTAGCTTTGGGTCAATTGTCACCAAACCATCTATAGTGTCATTATGTGTTCAAGAGATCAGTTCAAACAAACCATTCATCTGCAAAATATCTATCATCCATATTGACCATCCCTGAGTCAGTCCTTGCCGATATATTTATTCAAAACTTGATCTATGATTTCGTGTTGTGGGCTTGCCTACGACAGATCGCTTTCTATCGACATCAGCTCATTATCTAAGAATTTTATCTAGAAATCGTCAGTACCTTGAAATCTGCATGCCCTAATGGCAGGTTTCTCACCTTCAACGATAGGTTGCATCATTGACCTTTGATCAAAGGATTCTATGACATGTTCGACTTTGGCTCATTTATTCACATTTCGTGGATTGTACTGAGTACTTTGAGAGCCATTGAAATTACTAGTGGTTTCTCTCACACTTGTTAATAGTTCACATCATTGACTGGTAATCAAGTGGTTTCTACCATGTTTGACTTCGACACATTCATTCTCATGGATAGAATCATACTAGTTCGGGAAGCGGAAATCAAGACCCTAGATCTAGTTTCTACCATCCAGGATATGAGGAATTTTGTTATTCATTATACAGTGGACTATTCAAAAACAGATGGCTACGCCCATATTTTGTCTACACATGTTTATACTCTTGATGTATTACAAAATCATTCATGTATCAGAACAACTTAGTCAGTTTTGATCTGATTATGGGAATGCCTACCTCAGTGATGATATGTATGCATATATATATTTTTCATTGAATGTTTTTATAGATTCCAACTGGGGTATCCATAGGATGATCCTTGAAATGATAAAGTACTTCACTCTTCATAAATGACAAACTCTATCTTCATCTATTACAGACTTCGCACTTTAGGGGCAATCTGTTGCACTAAAAATTGTCACCTTGACATTCTACAATTTGTGTGAGTCCATTACCACTCATACTTTCCTCCTTTGCAAAGTCTTAAGCCTCAGTTCCTCATATCAAGCCTTGAAAATAAGAGAAAGCCCTCAAAAGTCTCTAAAACTCTAGTTCCGCACTTTCTCTTTACATTACCTACGGTCCTGCACCTAATGGTCATGTCTCCTACACACCTGACCGCTTTGTCTTTTTGTTATGGGTGCGGACCCCTGTAAAAGTTAAAAAGGTGCGAGTACATTCTAAAAACTCACTTTCAGTCATTTCTAGAAGCTTTTGGAAGGAATCTTGAGGTGGCAAGTTCGCTCTCTTAAGGTTCATGCATCCCATACCTTAAGGATCTTACCGCTTGATGTGAGGAGCTTATCCTTTTGAAGGAGGATTGTAATCCTTCATAGGTGGACCTGTAACCTCCTCCCCTGCACTATAAAAAGAAGCATTGGGCTGGTTACTGGGGAGGTTGGAAGCTGAATATTTTTTAGGTGAAATGCTGTTGGAACTTAGTCTTCTTAATTTAGTTTTTATGAGGAGAGATTACATACCTCTATGATCTCATTTGGAAGAGTGCAAGGCTTGTCAAAGTAAAGGAAATTCCTGTTTCAGACTCCAGGAAGAGCTTGTTCAAAATCAAGGTTGAAAAGGTTGTAAGGTTCTTCTACTTCAAAGTTAATACAAATAAATTTGTTCTTCTCAATAAGCTATTGATTCATGGTTTATTTTATGGATTCCTTGATCACCATAATAGACATGATTTATGATATTTGCTATGCAGGTATTATTTAATGTTTGCTTGTTTGTGATTGCAGGTCCTCAAAGGTAACTCTTTCGAATGATTGAAGGGTGGCTACTACGAACAAGCATTGGATCTAATGTAGGGTCTTAACACCTTTATAGTATTTATTTATAAATCGCATATGTCTAGAGAAAGATAGATTTGTTTGTCTGTTTGTTACTAGACTATCTTCTGATACTAGGGAGATTGGTCTTGTCAGCAAGATCGATTTATCCAGCCAACACCAAAGGACTTGGATGCTGTAAAAAATACGCTCCAGACCCCGCTTCTTTCGGATGAGATAAGGTTCAATGGTTTACCGTTGGGCTGAGTCCTAAGCATCAAGTTCGAAGATTTGGACCTTGCGGATAGCGACAAGTTCCCCGAATTGACCGAAGACAAACTACTACCGTAGAAGTGGTTACTAGGTGTGGAGAAGGCGAGATTACTCAATCTACGGTGGATATCCCACTATCACCATGCGGCCATCACCATTTTTGTTATCCGGAAGTTACTATGTGTGGTACATGATGGGTAGCTCTTGTTGGAGGATCTGATTCCTATCATAGCTAATTTAGTACACCGGATTACCCACTTGCCTGTCAAAGGGAATGACCCTACAAACATAGCCGGAATGAGTAGCAATGTGGGTCTTGCAAAAACAATGAATGCTAAATATAAGTTGGAGAATCGGAAGCGAGGGTATGTCATAGCAAGCATCAAAGACCAGGGGGTGCGAATCACCACCCAGCTACTAGCCAGTAAACTAATGAGGAAATGTTGCGCAGATGAGGTGCCAACTCCTGTCATTGCGCTTGTGGAGCAGTGCACAAAAGGGGTTCAGTTCAACTGGGCACCGTTTTTATGCGACAAATTTTTGAAAAATTATCAGGAAGCACAGGACAAAGGTAAGACATTTCATTATGTATGGTTGCTACTACCAATCCTTCTGGTTGCAGGAGAACTGCCGCAGGGTAGCCAGTTTCCCAGCATTGAGGACAACCAACTTGAAGCAGTACAGTATACTTCACTCTGGGCTACAAAGGATGCAACGAGGGTTTCTGAAATCAATATTTTTTGGACCTTCATGGAATGGAGTATCCAGACACGGATCACTCGCAGACCAGGAATGTCTCCAACGATCTACAACAATTTATAAAGCACAACTGAGTTCAAAGCGGTCATGCATAACTTATATATCTAGGTGCGGAAGGATCCAAAGCGAGCATAGGTCACACTTCCGTTCATTGCAACAGACAATGCCATTTACGGGGTATTGGCAGCATGGATTCCAGAGTGGCGCACCCCAGACAAGGACATCCTAGAAAAAATGGCAGCATAGCAGCGACTCACTCAATTGGCAGAAAAGACACGACAGGAGAAAAAGGCAACTTCATAGCAGGAGGCAACCAAGGAACCAATAGCTGAAGAGATCATGGCAGATCAGGAAATGGCCTTGGAACAGGACACGCAAAGGGAAAAGGAGACACAGGAACACATGAACCATCTTACAGAATCGACCCAAGTCAAGCGGCCGCACAGCAAGGAATCGCCGCACACACGCAAAAAGTCAAAAACAGCGAAGGCTTTGGAGAAAGAGTTTATTGACAACAGCAAGCTAGCGAGCAATGTCCCTACTGGTGCATTGGCAGAGCTGATCACAGAGCAGACAACTATGTTGGGGGAGATCTGAGCACAGTTGTAGGCATTACAGGTGTAACCCCTGGGCGGGGTCATCCTAAATCTAGCAGAGGACACAGCCACAGCCAAGCAGATGGTGCACACTCACACAATGAACACCTTAGCATTGCCAGCAGGCGCTATCCTAGCAGAAGTCGCAGGCGAAGAGCGTAGTTGGGGTTTGAATCTGGCCACCCTTCCAAGAGAAACACTATACCAACTACAAGATGGGGTAACTAATGAGCTTCATGCCAGGGATGGTCGTGCCTTTCAAACCTTAATGGAGCACAAGGCCAATCTGGACCAGTTCAGTCTCCAGCACGATGACTTGGTCGCACACAACCAGGATGTCGAACAGGCAGTGATGGAATATTATAGCAGGATACTGGAGCTAGCTATCCCAACCGAACTTCCAACAACGGACAAGATTCATCACATGGCTGCAGGATTCCGTACAGACCAAGAGGCAGCCGAGAAGGCTCAATGCGAATTGAATTTACAAATAGCAGAGCTAAGACTGAAGGCGCAGCCACCAACACCTCTGAAAGTTCGAGAGTGGCGCCACGACGAAATTCAAGTAGCACTGGGAATGATAAAGCGCGTTGTCCAAGATTACTCAAGCCTTTTATATCAGTCCCTCCTTACGCTCACCTCCCTCTAAGAAGACCAAACCATCCAATAAGTAGAAAGAGAAGCACTGGAGTTGCAGCAAGCTTACGACATGGCCCGGGGGATTGCACAGATGGTTGCTATCATGCAGTGGTTGGCTAAAATGAAGGAGGCCCAGGATCTCAAGGCACAAGTTGATGCCGCGTAGCAAAAGGAGGCAGTGCTTAAAGAACGCATCCAAGCATGGCTTGATGAAGCATTCATGGTCTCCAAAACCATCAAGGGAATGTTAGTGCACATGCAGGCAGTATATGATCCCAAACAAGCAACTGCAAGTGATATTGATGCATCCACGGCTCGCGTGGAACAGGTACAGAGGATAGCAGAAGAGTTTGTTGCAAGTACAAGTGATGTGCAGAAATTGTTTACCAACCTTCGTGTGAAGATAACCGCAGCAGCTGAGTGACTTGGGACGAGTCATGATGATTGTGTTGGGGTCCTGTTGGTTAGAAAAGGCCCCGCGTAAGCATTTTGGGGCTCAAAGCCTGCAATATTGGGTAAAGGTATGGTAAAAACTCTGTGAGATGTGTGGAGCGTGAAGTGGGATAAGTCAAGTCAAAGGGTTGTCCACCCAAAAATAATGTAAAATGTGTCAGCTTGCCCATGGTCAGTGGACCATGGAAATGTATAAATAGAGCAAGGCTCTATGATTAGAAGTTAGTTTTTGATATGCATTATTGATCTGAAATGTAATGGGTTTATGAGGCAAGAAGTTTTGGAGCGTATGTAAGTTTGAGTCAAGGGTGTTGGTGGGTAGATAGAGGCTCTGTAGCTGTGTGCGTAGAGGCCTAGTAGAGTCCATAGCTGTGTGCACGGACCCCTACAGCTGAGTGTGTAGGGCAGATCTGGTTGTATTGGCAAAAGAATTAAATAAAAGATAAGTGGGTTCTGAAATACTGTGTTGGTTCTGAATTATCGTGGATCTGGTTAATTTCCAGTCTATTTATCTGTTTGATCTATGTGTTTATGCTTATATTTTAAGTTTATGCAAATCTATAACATTTTTGAGTGTGTGCATTGGTTATCACTATTAAATGGTTGCTTAAAGACCGTAAGAAGTAGATCTGGTCTGTAACAAACTTAGTAATAATAAGTATTAAGGATTTTCTTGGTTTTGGATCTATGTGAAGCAGAGTGGTGTGAGGCCACAGAAGGTGCACCCAAACCTTCCAGACCACATCAAGACATCCCAAGGGTGCAGAAACCCGGTTCCAGCACCCTCCCCTGCTACCTTGAGTGAGACCTCAGTCTGCGCTTCGTGGGCTGGTAGCTGCGAGGTTTGTTTGGCTAAATAACTCTTCCAAACCTAGGTCAGGCCCCAATAGGCCAACACTATGCAGAAGATCTCTTCCAGAAGTAGGCCAGCTTACCAAAAATCACACCCTCCATCTGATCCATGCCCTACAGGTCTCCCAAATATCACTTCAATTCTGCCCTAGTTTCCTACATTTTTCATAGAACTTCTTCCTCTCTCCTTGAGCAAATCCAATCATCTTTCTCTCTCTTGGTGGTTCATGGTAGACCTTAGGCACCCTAACACCTCACCCCAACCTTCTTCCACCTTTTCCACCAACTCTCACACCCTCAAAATAGCGGAAATTGCTCTTTGCCTCCTCTTGTAGTTTCCCTATTTTCCTCTTGTAGTTTCCCTGTTTTCCTCCTATAGTTTCCCTGTGTCCTCCTGTAGTTTTTCATGTAGGATTTCTTTTGAAGGTTGAGTGTGGGTAAAGCCTCCAAAAGGCCACCTAATACCTCCTAGGACCCATCCACACCATCTTACATCCTCTCAAGCTCCAAAACCTCCCTCTAATGCCTTCTGTTCACTCCCACATTCACACACAATAAATTAGATGCATGATTAAATTCACATAAAAACACATAAAAATCCACAAAAATGTTTTTTGCTTATTTACTTCCAAAAATATCATGGTTAGATTTTGTTTACTTTCTTGAGTAGGTAATGGCATTCCTTTCATGGTTTTCATAGTGTTTTTGGCAAATGTAGAATTAGCTTGCTAATTAGGGTTTACTAGGTTTTGCTTTACATTCCAGTATTTTTCCTTTGTGCAATTGGAATAGCTTCTATAGAGTAATCTTTCTTTCATTTCATCACACATAGAGCTTCTTCTGAAATCTATAGAAGTTGGCTTGAGCTCCTAGTGATTTCACGCCGGCTAACCAAGTGACAACCTGTAGTGAGAACTAGTACTTGTGCATACAGCACCGATGCTTCCAAGTTTGTTACAAACTACCGGGTTGATGAAAGTAAAGTTGGCAGCCCAGGATTTGTAGCATTCTTGCTGCAATATTGGCCCTCAACACTTTTTTTGGTGTCATTGTCGAAGAAGTGTTAGAGTATTCTGTGATTATTGCTTTCTTCTATTTCTTCTTGCAACATTCTGCTAATAGTTTATTTCAGCAAAAGTAGACTAGTCATTTCTTTTCTTTCAAGTTCTGCATTTCCTTGCTTTCCTTTTCAATTCTGCAAATTTCATTTCGGCAAAAGTAGACTAGTCATTTCTTTTCTTTCAGTTCTGCATTTCCTTGCTTTCCTTTTCAATTTTGCAAATTTCCATTCAGCAAGTTCATTTCAGCTAGTTGCAATTTGTTCTATTCAATCACAATTTTAGTTTTTGCAGGTACTATCAGTGTGGGGAAAAAGAAACAAAAAAAAAACCAACCAAAAATATTTCCTTTCATGCCTCATAGGAATAGAGATAACTCAGGAAAATTTTTGCCCAACACCCCCACTGCTTCACACAACCAACCTTCTCTCTTCTTCGGTGGTTGCAATCAAGAAGAACCCTTAGGTGAACAACCAGACATATTTGAAGAACCTATAGGGGAAGAAGAAGAAGAAACCATTCCTCTAGAGCCAATGGCTGAAAACATAAATGCTAGGGGAAATGGAGAAAGAATTGAGGGTACCTTTCCCATTTAAGAGATCAATGGGGACACCAAAATGAAGAATATAAGTCCTTTAGCCCTACCTCACTTCCATGGTCTAACTACAGAAGATCCTGACACCTTCTTGTTTGAGTTTGCTGTCATCTGTCGAACTTATGACTATGAAAAAGACGAGCAAAAGTTGAAATTGTTCCCTTCTACTCTCAAGGATGCAGCATTGCACTGGTTCATGGGATTACCTAGCATTAGCATCACAACTTGGGCTCAAATGCAGAAAGACTTTAACAACAAGTATCAAGACTATTGTAGGTCAAAAGATATTAAAGAAGAAATCTTCTGAATGACCATGGGAAGTGATGAGTCCCTGGAAGACTACGAAGCGAGGTTCCAGCTCAATTACAAAAGGGTCGGGTGTACACTTGCCCCTGAGTCTCTGAAGCTGGTCTTGCTCAGGGGAATCCTGGAAGACCTTTTAGACACCCTCCATCTACTAGCCGGGGGAGACATCTACCAACTATCCTATGAGGACATAAAGATTGTTTTTAGAAACCATTCTAGAGCAACCAGAAAGAAAGGTAAGGGGAGTCAACCCGTAGCCAGTACCTATTCTTCCAATTCATCCATAAAAGGGGAAATTGGAAGCATGCTGGAAGATTTCAAGAGTGAGATGTTGTAGACTCTTGCCATGCAAATGGATACCTTACATATCAAAAGGAAACAAGAAGAAGCAGAGAGGGATTTGGCCATTTTCTTCCCTAGATGCACCAGGAGGCATCCTAGGAATGAGTGCCCATTGAACGCTATAGAGGTCTATTAAGTCTGTGAAGAAAATCATTCCACAGATAAGTGCCCTTCCTTGCCCAGACTTAAAGCTGTATACCAACGGGCTGAGGGAGGCACTGAGCATATCTATTACATAAACCAAATAAGGTTGCCTGGACCTAGACCATACTAGTAGGGGATGCAAGGGACATCTCAAGCACACTACAACCCCAACCAAGTCACCTCCATACTTTCTTGGGGTCCCCCTGCTCATCCTTCTTGGTCCACGCCTCCTCCTTGGTCCTTCACATCTCAATATCATGGCCAACCAGCCACTCATTCATTTCAACCCTATGCTTAGTCGCAACCTCAATGGAATGCATCTCATCAGGGGTGGAGGCCCCAATACAACTCTCTTCCTGCTCTTCTGCCTCCACCACTTGTCCAACCACAACTGTTACCTTCTGCTCCACCAAGGCAACCCCAAATGCCTGCCCAGCCAAATCAGAACCCAAACAACAGACAGGTTCAACAAGTGTATAGTGGGGAACCATAATGCCCAACTTATGCTATGGAGATTCAAGAAATCAACTTGTGATCTGGGAAAGTTCTCCCAGATAGCCATCCTCCACCCAAGGAGGTTGAGGAAGATAAAGAGGAAAGCGAACCTAAAGCAAATTCACTCTTTCCTGAGAGACTATCCATGACAATCCAGCCTACCCCAGAAGAGACTGAAATTCTAGGAGAATTGAAACATTTATGTGTGAAGATACCACTTCTTCAAACCATAAAATATGTGCCTATCTACAATAGGTTTATCAAAGAGAAGTGCTTTAGGCATCCAGGAAGGCGCAAGAGAGAAACCCCAACCATCAATGTCATATGACAACTATCCAACCTAATGTTGGGGTAGATAATCTGTCCAAAATATCTAGACCCTGGAAGCCCAGTAGTTGATGTTCACATCAATGGCAAAATGGTCCCACATACCTTGATTGATCTAGGAGCTGCCATTAATGTGATGACAAAGGTCACAATGCTCAAAGTTAACCTCTAGGGCTCCTTGAGGAAGACCACGACAATGCTGCAGCTAGTAGACGGTTCCACTGTGACCCTTGAGGGGATTGTGGAAGATGTGATGGTCTCCGTTGATTCTTGGGAGTAACCTGTTGATTTCTTAGTTCTCTAGCGAAAGGCAAAGCTCACTGGGTATCCTCTCATTCTGGGAAGACCCTGGTTGGCTACAGTCGATGCCTATATCAGTTGCCGAGCTAGGAGCATGACCATAAAGAATGAGAAAATGTCCAAGCAGTTAACCCTACATCCTCCTGCCCAACCCTTGCTAGAACATGATCTACCTCTTTGGTTGGAGGAGGAGGATGAGGATAAATTTTATTCTACGCCACTTTGTGCATTGGAAATCGCCATGGGAGGAAAACCACAATATGAGGATGATATGATTGAAAATTTTATTTAGAATCCATCTCCCAGTGCATCACCATTAGAAGACATAGTAAGAGAAACCCAAAATAGCCCCTCAACGGATCTTTGTGTGGCTGACCCCATTCCTCTCCATGTTAAAAATGTAGAGTTCGGCCCAAGAAAAACCTTGAAAATCAATCCATCCCTATCTACTTCCCAGGAGAGGGATCTACGCAGCATACTGAGAAAAAATCTAGATGCCTTTGCCTATAATTATAAGGAGATGAAGGGAGTGCACCCTTTAGTATGTACTCATCATATATACATCAAGGAAGATTGCAAACCAGTCAAGCAGCCTCAAAGGAGGATGAATCCAACACTTAAAGATATTTTTAAGGAAGAGCTGTAGAAATTGCTTGATGCAAGATTCATATATCCCATTTCTGACAGTGAATGGGTCTCTCCTTTGGTGCTAGTGCCAAAGAAAAATGGTAAGTGGAGAATCTATGTCAACTATCAAGAATTAAACAAAGCCACTAAAAAGGACCATTTTCCTTTACCTTTCATAGATCAAGTGTGAGACGATCTAGCAAGGAAAAAGTTTTTCTCTTTCCTAGATGGGTTTAGCGGGTACAATTAGATTCAAATCATCCCGGAAGACCAAGATAAGACCACTTTCACTTGTCCTTGGGGCACCTTGCATACCAGGTCCTTCCTTTTGATTTGTACAATGCTCTAGCCACTTTCCAAAGAGCGGTATTGAGTATATTTTCTCAACTGGTTCATGATGTAGTAGAAATATACATAGATGATTTTACTCCATATGGCTCTGACTTTCAAGAAGCTTTATCTAACCTAGGAAAAGTTCTAGATAAGTGTATTGAGATGAACCTGTCCCTCAATCTAGAACAATGTGAATTTTTGATGACTGAAGGGACCATGCTAGGTCATGCAATATCTCAACAAGGATTGCAGGTGGACCCCAACAAAATTGCCATCATCCAAAGGGTCCCAACTCCTCAAAAGGTGAGAGATGTCAAAAGTTTCCTAGGCTTAGCTGGATATTACAGGAGATTCATTAAAGACTTTAGCAAGATGGCCTCTCCTTTTTTTAGCCTCCTAGGCTAAGATGTTCAGTTCATATTGTCGGAAAACTGTCAAGAAGCCATAGATACCTTGAAGAGCAAGTTAGTGACTGCCCCAATTCTCAGAGGCCCAAACTGGGCCCTACCCTTTCACATTCATACAGATGCCTCGCACCAAGCAATAGGAGTAGCCTTAGGCAAAATTTATGGAAATTTACCTTATGCCATATACTTTATAAGAAAGAACTTGTTGAAGGTAGAGTTAAACTATACAGTGACCAAGAAGGAACTCCTAGATGTCGTGCATTCCTTAAACAAATTCAGACATTATATCACAGGTTATCAAACATTTATACGCATTGATCATGCTGCAATTAGATATTTAAAGAACAAACTAGATGTAAATGCTCGCATTATTAGATGGTTGCTTTTACTACAACAGTTTGATCTGACCATTATTGATAAGCCTGGTAAAGAGAATGTTGTTGTTGACTTTTTGTCTAGAGTAAATTTTCCTGCAGGTGAAGAAGGAATGGTGGATGACCAAATTCCATATGAACACCTATTTTCTATATCATTACTCTCTCCATGGTTTGTTGATATAGCAAACTACTTGGTTTCAGCACAGTTCCCACCACACCTATCCTCAAAAGAGAAGAGCAAGATAGTAAGGAAAAGCGCCCCTTTCACCTGGATTGGAGGCAATCTCTTCAAACTTGGCCCAGATTAGATCTTGAGAAGATGTGTTAGGGAGGAGGAAGTATTTGACATCCTCCTGACCTGTCATGATGGGCCTTGTGGAGGTCATTTTGCAGCAAAAAGAACCGCCTTCAAGATATTGCAAGTAGGCTACTACTGGCCCACTCTTCATCAGGATGTGAGGAGATACACGAGCCAGTGTGATCGGTGTTAGAGGATGGGGAAACCCACTCCAAAGGATGAAATTCCCATGCAACCTCAGGTGACCTTTGAGCCATTTTAGAAGTGGGGCATGGACTTTGTGGGGCCTATCAACCCCCCTTCAAAGCAGAAGCAGTACATCATTGTGTGCACCGACTACCTGACAAAATGGGCCGAGACAAAAGCAATCAAAGTAGCAGCAAAATAAAAAGTAACTGAGTTTTTGAGAGAAAGCATATTCTACAAGTTCAGGTATCTGAGAGAGTTGGTCATAGACCAAGGCATTCAGTTTACTTCCAGCCTGATTGAAGACCTTCTCACACATCATAAGATCAAGCACAGAACTTCCACCCCTTACCATCCACAAGCCAATGGGAAAGTGGAGGTCACTAACAGAGCATTGGAAGGGATCCTAACCAAGGTAGTGAGAAGCAGTAGAAAAGACTGGGTAGATAGATTAGTTGAGGCCACTTGGGCCTACAACACAACATGGAAGACCACCACTAGGTTCACACCCTATGAACTTGTCTATGGGAAGAAGGTTTTGTTGTTAATAGAGTTTGAATTCAATACCCTAAGGATAGTAGCCCATCTGGACCTAGACCTTAGCCATGCATAGAAGGAGAGATTACTTCAGCTCAATGGATTGGATGAATACAGATTGCAAGCCCTTCTCCATATAGATGTAGTTCAGCTTCAAAGAAAGATATGGCACGAAAGAAATATCAGGGAGAAGCAATTCCAAGAGGGAGATTGGGCACTAATCTATGATTCAAGATACAAAGATTTCCAAGGCAAGCTAAGGAGAAGATGATTGGGACCCTACACTGTGGAGAAATGCAATGACAATGGTTTAGTTCTGATTAGAACCATTGATGATGAAGCCATCCCCATGCTTGTTAATGGACATCGGTTGAAAGTGTACAATAAACCCCTCTCCAAACAAGAGTTTATTAAAGATTTGAATAAAACAGTGATGGTAGTGGAGCATGTCTTAGCTTCCACTTAACCCACTCACTGAAGAAAAAAAAGAAAAAATAAGGACTCAAGTGAAAATATCCATGAGGCGCTTGAGTCCCATCATTGGGTTGAAAACCTCTTCTGAGGCGGCCCAGTGATGTAAAAAAAAAAAAGGAAAAAGAATAAGATCCCTCAGTGAAAACCTCCCTTGGAGGCACCCAGGGCAGGCAATTAAGGTGAAAACCTCTCTGAGGTGCCCTAGTTGTTTTGAAAAAAAAAAGAGAGAGAAAAAAAGATGAATTTTTGTTGCATTGCAGGTTTTCAGGACTACAGGGAGTAGAAGAAGGTGACAAGGGAACCTTGACATTCACACCAACATCCATCTCACCTTCTCCACACCTTCCTCCATCATATTTGGCATCTCTTTCACCCCATTGTACTTTTTCTTCCAAAACTATGTTTTCTACAGGAGGCTCTTGTAGGAATTGTAGAGAGCCAAAAGCGTCTAAAGAAGGCAGTTTGAGGGACAAAAAGGCTTCATGAGGAACCTATAATCCCTCTTACCATCTCCAAACCTCCTTTCCATCATTTCCAAGCCTGCATCACACTCCAAGCATCATTATTTTTTTCCTTTCCAAGAAAAAAACACAGAAAAACAGTTTCTCAGTGTTGAAAAAAAACAAAAAAATAAGAGGAGAAAAAGGCACCATCAACTTCACCTGAAGCTTACCTACTATCCCTCCATCTTTATCTACACCTCTGGCATCATTCTCAAGCTCCAAGCACATGGAAAAGCTGAATTTTCTAGGGGAGAAGTAGCTACAAGAGCTCTTGTAGGAATTTCTGTAGCAGCTGATCCCATAGAAGTCTAGTACCAGCAGCAAAAGAGTGCACACATATAGGTTGAAAAGGCACATGTAGCTCAGCTCCAGCAAAAGAAGAACCTACACAAGCACACAACCACACATCAGCAAGCAGAGACAACATGCATAAAGGAAAATGAAAGGCATGTAGCAGAGAAAGCCACAGCACCTCACAGCAAATCCACTCCGATCACAAGTAAGTAACTAAGTCACTCCTCTATTTGAATTTGTGTAATTAGTAGTCATATGAAGGCAGTGAGATGTTTGATATTGAATGGGGGAAAGGTGTCCAGTTAACTTGGCCACCTTCATTTAGTTGACTCCACTCAACCGAGATGACACCCACACGTGCGCACAGTCAAGTCAAGCATAAGATGCCAAGGACAGGTAGTGGGAGGAAGAGTTAACTCTGACGCAGTTATGAGAGGATGATTATGAGGAGGACCATGATGACCAAGTAGGTGGGGACCAATGGTCCTAATCGGGCTAGCTACACCTTGCCAGCTCAGAACTCATAACCAAAAATAGGCATAAAAAGCAATGAGCACTCCTCCCCACGCATTATCACCACCGTTTCTTCATTTTCTCCTTGTAACTCAGCCACAACACTGTTCTTGTGCCCCCATAGCCTCATAACCACCATCCTCCATCGATTTCCTCCCTATCTTTGCTCTTGGTGTTTTCTACAAGAGCACATATAGGAAATCTACAGGAGCACAAATAGGAAATCTATAGGATGGATAGCGGGCTTCTACAGGAGGGGCAGTGAGTCATTTTTAAGGGAGAAACCACGATTTTTGGCACGAATTTCAGTCTAAAGAGGTAGGGTTCATGCATTCCCCCTATTGAACATCAATATATGAAAGAAGTGGTCTCAATTTGAGGATGAAATAAATCTTTAGGAGGGCCGAAAATACATAAAAATTTTCTGTTTATTTAAAAAAACACAATCTCCTCTATTTTTTATTTTTCCTCAAAACTCTTTGTCTCCACCTCCATATTTGGGTTTCAAAAAGGTACAGGCAGTATGATAGGAGGGTTTATGAGAAAGGACCCACTAACTCCATTAGGCCTCATGCACATCCTCAAGTGGTGGACATATTCAAAAGGGAAAACTGGATGAATTTCTTTGAGAAATTTAGAGGGTTAGATGATGAGATTGCCTAAGAATTTTCTCTCTCTCTTGTCCCTCACACAAGAACTCATGCTACTATAACCATTAGAGGCCTCCCCACTGAAATAACCCTTGAATTCATCAGTAGGGTCACTACCCTTTTTCTTGGGTTGCCTTGGAGTAAAGATGAGAAACCAATTGGTCAGGCTACCAAGAAGAAAATTTTCCAAAATAATGAAACCCCTGTTGAAGATAAAAATGGAATTAGAAGGGCTAGTATACCATATCCTTGGGATGAGGTTAGCTACCAAGTAATCAAATACATTTCCTGTGAGGGGAGGCACAACATTGTCTATGGATACCATTTCATAATCCTCCATGACTTGAGATATGGCATGGATACCCCAGCACCTCAAAAGCTCAGTATCCCTTACTTTCTCCTTCAGTCCCTCGTTGACTCTAGCACCAAGGTACAAGAAGGAAATTCACAACAGTTAGCTCACCATGGCTTAATCAAAATCCTAGTAGAGGAAGCCCTCCATATCTTTACACTCCCTATAGAATGGGAAGTTTCCTGAAATATGACAGCTGAGGATGACATAAAGGCATTAACCTATGATGTCAGTCCTACTATCAGTGAGGAGGAAGAACAACAAGGAGGAGAAGATGAAGCCAGTGGTGACACAATAGAGCAAGAAAGGAAGGAGGAAGGAATAGAAACGGAGGAGGGAAAAGTTGAAGAGACAGAAAAAGAGACAGAAGAGGAGAAAAGGAGACAGAAAAGGCAGAGCAAGGAGAAGAGTCCCCTTAGACTTTGAAAAGAGAAGCAACAGCTGCACTCACTACCCTTAGTACACTGGTCAAGCCAAAGAAAAAGAGGAAAATAAAGACCTCCATGTATTTCACGGCAAGAAAGAGCATAAGAATTAAAGAAGGAAAACCTCAACCCTCTTCAAAAGTTCCCATTACCATTGAAGATTCACCATCTGCCAAGATGAAAGAATCTCATTCCAAGACACCTATAACCTATGAAAGGGGGACTCCAAGAGCTTCTACATGGAAGGGAAAGGTAGTACTAAAGGACCCAAAACCAGACCTACAAGAGGCTTAGACAATCCTACAGGAGACACTGTCTAAACTATAGGAGACACAAATTCTTGAGAAAAAGATAGGAGGACAGCCAGAGGTCCCCCAGCCTAGTCTTGCCTCCTATTACAATCTACTTGAGGGAGGCAGGATAATCCCACATAAATTTTCAATTCCACTGTTTTTTGAATTGGAGAAAGAAAGAGTGAGAACACATAGGTTGATGCAGATAGTCAAATCCAAAGGAGTTGAGGATGTTGGCCATATGGAAAACAAACTCAAGGAAATGGGTAGAGAATTTAGTTCTCTCAAAGACAGAGAGGCCATTACAAGAAGCCACCTTGAAAATGAGAATGAAATAATAAGGAGGCGGCTGCAAGAGAAAGAGACTCAGCTGTCATACATGGCCAGCTTATAAATGGAAGCATTACAATGCAAAACACCAGCCAAATATTATGGCCTCTATCTGAAGGACCAATGGATTCAATTCCAAATAAAGACTTTGGTACAAAGAGGCACAATGCCTTTCCAAGACGACAAGCAGTTCATGGATTTGTGTGACCAAAGCACCTCAAAGGATAAGGCAAAGATGGAAAAGTTATACCTACACAACATGGCCCTCACAGACATGAATGTGTAGGACCCCAATGCCAAGCTAGGGGATCTGCAATTGATGGCCATGGCATCATGGATGAACCATGAAGAATTGAGGGAAGCAGAAATGAAAAGATTGCTAATAAAAGAGTAGAGTGAACCATTCATGATAAGAGCTGAGCCATTAGATCCTATGGCACTCATCATCACACACAACCTTCTTGCCAATGACCCTCAGATTTCCCCAACATATCTAGCCAATCAGGCACAAGCCATTGCACACTTTGAAGATATGCTTAGGTTACTTTGGGATGATTGTGTGCATGCATGCATGAGAAGATGGAACACCTTACCACACAGTTTGCAGATCAGGGAATACCATTCCCCCATGAGACTGAAGGAGGCATTAAAAGGAGTGAAAATGTACAAGCACTCCATGCAAAGGCTTAAGGTCAACTGGATTGGCCTCAAACTAAGTCCTCCACTCATATTAGGCATGCTGGAAGGCAGAAGAGAAGAAGAAGAGGAGGAGCAATGGAAGGACATCGACAGAAATGTAGGATTTTACAGATAACATAAGTAGACCATAGTAGAGGCCTGGGATGCTAGGGAGGCCACTAGGGCCATAAAAAATGAAGATATTGACTAGGTTGCTCAGAGGATGAGTAACACCTTCAATAGGGGGGTGATGCTGAGCCTCATAAATGGGTAATTATATGGGCTCATTTTACATCCTAACCTAGTCAAATCAACCATTCTCTTAGCTTATTGTATGATTTTATGATTATATTTATGCTTATAGGGTGAGTTGAGTTAGTTATTATGCCATGTGGTCTAACATGTATTTAATGCAGATTATTGATGGATTTCGAAGTCAAAGTCAAGGATCCAGTGGTCAAATTGCGGTAATAACTTGAAGTGGACAAAGGAGAGGACTTATAAGAGGGAATCCCCCTCATTTATTGCTCCTCACTTCGAATTACCCTTCATTCAGCTCAAAGTACAAGCAACCGAATCATGCACTAGAAGGCAACCGAGCAAGTGGAAGATGATTGAGAGTTATCTCAAGTTTTGGGAGCCAAGCCTCCCTGATTTTAAGGAAGTTGTTGGTAGCTTCAGATGTATAAGTAGAGAGGCCTAGGGCCTCACTAGGGTCAGATTTTTTTGCTTATGTAAACTCTGCTCAAATTTCGAGCTTATTATTTTGTGACAGTTTTATGTAATCTTGCTATTGTTTTGATAATGAAGATGGAATCCTTTTTGAGCTAGCACTGAGTTACCTCAGAGGGCTGAAGCTCTTGGGTTAGGGCCCAATCCAAGTAGCCAAGCTTCTCTTTACCTGTATTTGTACGCTTTACTTCAGTTTGTATATTAATTTGTTGTTAGATATATTTTCCTTACGGTTAAGAATAGGGTGCTTTTGATAAGTTAGTAGCTTGCTTCCATTTACGCTTTCTGTATTAGGTTCAACAGTAATCAGAAAAGATTCAAACGGCTAGTGATAGTGCCTTAGCCTCTCTTCCTCCCTCTAGGACCATGATTTGAGGCAAAGACTCTCTTGCTGCCCCAAAAACACAAATTTTCCTAATTCATAGGACTTCTAGTGTTTGCAGCTCTTTGGTAGGTTAATAGTCCAGTTTTGCTTTGCTTCAGATCTCCTTTATCATGTTCACTTCCTAAATTGCAATAGTCCTCTTTCATGCTTTCCTTTCTTCCAACATTTCTCAACATTTCCTCTCATACATTATAGTTTAGGCCATTTTAATGCAAAACTCTATTTTTTCAAGATGCACTCATTTCATTGTTTGCTTGATCTTCTTGGTTGACTGTCAGTTTCCCTGTTTTCCTCCCGTAGTTTCCATGTTTTCCTCCTATAGTTTCCCTATGTCCTCTTGTAGTTTTTCCTGTAGGCTTTCTTTTGAAGGCCGAGTGTGGGAAAAGCCTCCAGAAGGCCACCTAAGACCTCCTAGGACCCATCCACACCATCTTACATCCTCCCAAGTTCCAAAACGGCCCTCTAATGCCACCTGTTCGCTACCACACTCACACACAATAAATTAGATGCATGATTAAATTCACATAAAAACACATAAAAATCCACAAATATGTTTTTTGCTTATTTACTTCTAGAAATAGCATGGTTAGATGTTGTTTACTTTCTTGAGTAGGTAATGGCATTTATTTCATGGTTTTCATAGTGTTTTTGGCAAAAGTAGAATTAACTTGCTAATTAGGGTTTACTAGGTTTTACTTTACATTCCAGTCTTTTTCCTTTGTGCAATTGGAATAACTTCTGTAGAGTAATATTTATTTCCTTTCATCACACATATATCTTCTTCTGAAATCTATAGAACCTGGATTGAGCTCCTAGTGATCTCAAGCCCGCTGACTAAGTGACAACCTGCAGTGAGAACTAGTACTTGTGCATACAACATCGACGCTTCCAAGTTTGTTACAAACTACTGGGTTGATGAAAGTAAAGTTGGCATCCTAGGAGTTGCAGCATTCTTGCTGCAATACTGGCACTCACCAGTTTGGGGACATAGTTGGTCTTCAATATAACTTATCATCCAAAGATAGATGGACAAATAGACAAGGTTGATAGGGTTCTTGAGGACGTGTTCAAGGTGTACGTCATACATCAACTAAGGAAGTGGGAAGAGTATATTTCACTGGTAAAGTTTACATATAATAATGGGCATCAGGAGTCCTTGAATATGAGTTCGTTTGAGGCACTTTATGGGCAGAGTTCTAATACTCCTATTATTCGGTGTGATCCAGCGAATAGGGTAGGGTATTGATTGGACCAGACATGTTGGTGAATATGTAACAGGAAATGCATGTTAATAAGAGGATTTGAGGGTAGCACAGGACAAGAAAAAGCACTATGCAGATCAACATAGGGCATCTAAGGAATTTTAGGTTGGGGAGCATGTGTATTTGTGCATCAAGCCCAAGTGGTGCTCCTTAAGGATTGGATTGTGTGCTAAGTTGGCACATTAGTATTGTGGGTCTTTCGAGATCCTTGAGAGGATTGGACCAGTGGCCTATAGACTTGCACTACCTCCAACAATGAAAATTCATGATGTTTTCCACATTTCATTTTTTAAGAAGTATGTCTAGGATGTTGATCATATGACTGATTGGTCTGCATTGCAGGTGGATCCATAGGGAGAATCATATCCAAAGCCTCAGTGCATATTGCAGCGAAAACAACTCATGCTCTGAAACCAAGCAATCGAGCAAGTTAAAGTGCAGTGGAAGCACTTTAGACCTGATGAAGCTACATGGGAGATGGTTGATCAAATGTGGGATTTATATCCTTCATTAGTTTTTGGGTCAAGAAAATGAGCTTTGGTATATGTATGTCTATATATGTATTTGGTTGTAGATACCACATTGAGATGTATTATAAAGCTCCAATAAGTTGTATGATTGTCATGTTTGTCATGGTTTGCAGTAGTTGTTCATTGTAAATATTGCATCGAGCTCTGTTATAAAGCTCCATGGGAATATTGTTTTGTTTTTAGTGGTTTGCTAGTTATTGGTGTCATATAACACCAAGGATGGTGTTCCCCTAAAGGGGAGGGGTTTGTAACATGCCAAGGTTAAAATTTCAATAAATAAAAGGTTATTAAAGGAAAAATAAGACCAAGGTCACGGGACACGTATTCCAAACTGAACGTTGAGAAAAGCACATAGTGGGTATCATTTTTGGTTTATTACTGGCTAAGGAAATTGACAAAGGCAAAGAGACAATATTTGGAATTTAATTATGAGAAATAAAGGAAAAATAAGAGAAAAATAAGGTGAAGAGACATATATTTGTATGAGAGGGAAATTAATGGAAAAATGAAGGAAAATGAAGAAAATAGAGGCCTCAATGATAAAAAGGCTTCTCAGGATCAGTTCACAACTTATTTTGGTTTTAGATTTTGTTGGTTTAACTTTTTGTCAGTTTTAGCTTGGATCAAGGGAGAAAGAAGGATATGAGCACCAAGAGGAGAAAGAAAGAAAACAAGAAAAGGGAGGAAAAGGGAAAGCAAAAAGTAAAGGAAGGAGAAGGAAAGCAAGGAGAAGGTTGGATCAATAGCTTCAACAAGAGGATTTTGCAGGTAATAGGTTACATGTATGATTTCCTAGCTGGGGTGTGAATGCATGGTACATGCATTTTTTCATTTGGTTCGTTTGTTGTCATTGGCATGGGTTTTTTCTGGTTTAGTAGTGGTTTTAGCCTTGCCTTACCATTTCCTGGATAGTTAGGGTAAATATAAGACAAATAGTTACTATGATCTGACCCAACCTCATAGCTCCAAATAAGGAATTGGGGCCTACAACCGACCACTGAATGACAACTCACAATATTCCCTTAGGGCTATAGGACACTCAAGGGCCAAGGAACCACCCCAGGCAACCAAACTCTGAGTTAGGTCTCCTTTTCACACAGCTTAAATCCAAACCACATACACAATCCTGCAAGGGTATGGTTGAAGTCCTCCAACTACACACACAAGACTGCCTGAGTTTGGTTGTGACCCAAAATGTCTAGTTCAAAGGGTGTGGTCCCAAGATCTCAAGCATGATTCCAATTCAACCTCCAAACCACTTCCCAAAAATTTATGAGACTTCTCAGAATCATAAATAACACAATGAAAATGGTAAGCATACAAATTTGAAGGAAGAACTTGACCTAGACTGCCTAGAACATAACATACATTTCATCAAACACATGGAAAACATGTAAGCTACAGGTCATGAATGCATATCTAATCATAAAAGTATGAGATTCATCTAAGAATCACTAAGAAGGCCCTATTCATTCTTCACAAAGCCTCAACAATAGTTATTAGTCAATACATTCATCAACCGATAAATAAGTAAATTGTTCAAGACAAGAGTCATCGATGCTACACATCATATAACCAACATTTAACTAGAAAATAACCATCATAGAAACTGTGGAAACTCAGCCATAATATCTCCAACATAATAAATACCAATATACACGAATCACAATAGAAAAATAACTCTTATTAACATATGAAAATACCAACCAAGTCAGGGACTTCCACGTACCACCCGACCATAGATTGGGCATAAACAAATATCTCTTTCATCTGATCACCCTCACACCATATTCCAAGCATGAATGTGGGATCTTATGGAATAAACCAAAATAAAATTATATAGGGCTTCCAGAGGCCAAACCACCTCAACCCTCAACCAGTGATTCCACCACATGGTCAAACATCACTAACACCAACCAGATCGGTCTCTACCCAAGCTATCCAGGGTTCCAGGAACTAGTATCTCAACCCACATCCTTCCATTGCTCTAGAGCGTTTATCCAACTTGATTATAGGGACTAGTAACTCAAACCACCAACGGCTCTAGGGTGTTTGTCCCAACCTAGGCTCCAAGACTAGTAACTCAACCCAAATTGTTCCACAGCTTCCAGAGCGTTTGTTCCAACCCATAACCATAAGGAATTATGAGCACCAATCAGAAACAATCAAGTTGAAAATCCCATAACACCCATTAGGGGAATTTTGAGGTCTAAAATGGGCCTCCTAAGAAAAATGTACAACCAAAATAAACTTCATAAGAACCAATAGGATTCAAGATGATGATATCAACCATGGGGGATGATTCACCATTTTTTGAGTAAAAAAGTAAAAAGATTAAAAATAATAAAATAATAAAACTATTTTTTCAACTCTTATTTTAAACTTATATCCTTAAGGTTTTACTTAAATTTTGGGTAGGAGCACTTGTTAGATGCAAAACTTAATTCCTCATCCAAGGAGTACCCATGTTGCATACTTTTGATGGACCCTGCTACATGAAAAATGAGAAATACATGAAAAAACATGATTGCAATCACATTTTTCATGTATTTCTCATTTTTAATATTGCAAGATCCATTGAAAGTATGGATGAAGAATCAAATTTTGCATCCAACAAGCATTGTCACTCGAAATTTGAGTAAACCCATAGCGAGATAAGCTGAAAATACAAGTTCAAAATACAAGTTGAAAAAATAGTTTTTCCTTTTTTCCCTCT
The DNA here is from genome assembly GCA_031772625.1 of Pinus tabuliformis. NCBI lineage: Eukaryota > Viridiplantae > Streptophyta > Pinopsida > Pinales > Pinaceae > Pinus > Pinus tabuliformis. Next base: position 1,766,923,307 of record CM062816.1, read on the forward strand.
ATAATTTGATGATTTAATCTAATCTTATTTTATCATTTCCACTATTATTTTATAATTTCCTTAGGAGGCCCATTTTAGACCTAAAAACTCCCCTAATGATGACTAACCCAGAAATGGCAAGGTAAGGCTAAAACCATTGCCAGCCCAGGAAAATCTCCATGCGAATGACAATTCATAACCAAATAATCACATTCATATATCATGCATCCAGAAATCAAGAAGGAAATCACACGTGCAACATGTTACCTATAAATAAATACAATTGTAGTCATTGATCCACTTGTTCCCTTGCACTTTCCTACTTTTCCTTTGCCTTCTTTCTCCAAATACAATGTATGCCAAAGTGCTCCAAGAATACTCTAAGTGTGCGAGAGTGTGAGAGAATGAAAGAATAGAAGAGAGCTCCACCCAAAAATTGACAAAATATTGTCAACTAATCCTCATAATCCTTATTATCATTGATGCCTCAATTTTCTTCATTTTCCTTCAATTTCCCTCTCATGCAAATATGTGACCCTTCATCTCCATTTTCTCAAATTTTCCTTTTTTTCATAAATAAAATGCCAATTAATGCGTCTATTCCTTTTCCAATGCCTTTGCTAATTTCCATATCCATTTATTAATCACCAGTGATACCCCATTACTATGTTTTTCCCAACATTTAGCTTCCAATAGTATCCCATGACCTTGGTCTTATTTTATTTACATAGAAAATCAATCAGGAGTTGTTAGACCCAACACATATTATACATTTATTTGGAAAAATAATTCATTATGGTATAAAGATAGCTTATATCTATGTGAATAATCCCAACTCAAACAAAATATTCTTTTGGAATTGCACACCTCTCCTTTAGAAGGGCATCAAGATTTTTAAAAACTTATCACAGGGTCAAGAGGGAATTTTTTTGGGATGGCCTTAAATACGATATTCAAAAGTTTGTCACAGAATGTTTAGTATGCCGACAAAAATAAATTCAGACAATTAAGACCCTAGGTTTGTTACAAACTTTAGCCATTCCAAGTTAGCGTTGGGAGGAGGTATCTATGGATTTTATCACAAGTTTCCCCAAGTTCGAAGGAAAGAGTGTCATCATGGTGGTATTTGTTAGACTTACCAAGTATGCACACTTTTGTGCACTATATCATCCTTTCAAAGCTAGTATAATTGCTATTGCATTTATGGAAATAGTTCAAAATATACATGGAAACCAAAAGATTATTGCAAGTGATAAAGATCCCATTTTCACTGGAATTGTTTGGAAAAAAATATTTTCTTGTCATGGTACTCATAGTAGCTCATAGCTCATCTTATCATCCTCAATATGACAGGAAAACTAAGATAGTGAACAAATGTTTGTATGATTATTTTTTTTGCTTTGTATCTGATAAACAAAAAAAATGGGTCAAGTGGTTACCTATGGAAGAATGGTCGTATAACACTTCCTTCCATACTGAAACAAAAATAACCCCATTTATGGGACTTTATGGATATCATCCACCATCCATCACATCATCTTTAAGAGAAAATTATAAGTTTCAAGCACTAGCAGATCACATCAAGCATCAACAACAAGTTCTCCAACTCTTAAAGGATAACCTGATTCTAGTGCATATGTTAACGAAACAACATACATATCAACATTGTAGTGAAATAAATTTTGATGTAGGCGATTGGGTAATTTTATGGCTACAAACAAACAAAGAAATGTCCCTCAAGCAAATTAAGAAGGATAAAAAATTATAACCCAAGTATTATAGTCCTTACAAGGTGTTGCAAAAGATTGGTAATATGGAAAACAAATTGGAGCTTCCTTCATCTTCTTGAGTACACCCAGTTTTCCATGCTTCATGCTTAAAGAAGGTTATAGGTGACAAGGTCCTAGTTCTAACAATATTGCTAGAACTTGACGAGGAAGGAAAAAACATACTAGAGCCTCAAGAAGTCACTAAAACAAGAACCCAAAAACTGTGAAAACAATCAATTTCAAAGTATCTCATTAAGTGGAAGAACTGTTGGAAATTGGATAAACCAACTCTCCAAATGTGTTTTGTGACATGTGCTTAACCGCCTCTCATGGATTAGTTAACTCTGGCGATGCTTTTGTTTACTAACACTTGTGGGTTTTGGCTTAATGACAATTGTGAATCCAACAAGTGGTATTAGAGCAGGTTCCTTTGGCATAAGCCTAACATCTTGAAGGTAGATTTGGTTGATTCATAGACTATCAAAATGTATCTATGCTTAGTATATCAAACTTTCATGAATGGAGGTATAAGGTGAAACTGAACTGATAGCTTATGGACCTAGCGTATGGTGGCTTGTATGTGATGATTACTGTAAATACTCTCCCTTTGTGTACGAAAAATAGTAGAATGCTAAGGAAAAATGTGTTATGTATAACAATATTCATAATAAGGATCTTGACATAGGAATATGTTTAACTTTTTCAAAATAAATTTGGGATAGATTACAGCTAATGCATGAAGGAAATACTAGTGTCAACAGTATTGAAAAATAGAAGGGTAAAAGGATGAAGAAAAAGCCTCATCAAAAGGAAAGTATTAAGTCAAATGAGACCTATATATGTTTGAATGAACCTGGAAAAGTGTTAGTTGAAGAACAAGTCAATCTTGATTTAGACCTAACTGAAATAGAAATACTAAGGAATGAAAAAAATATTTGAATAAATTGCTGCAAATATGTGATGAAAGAGAGCAGGAAGACAAAGAGGAAATCATTAGCCTAAGGACACAACTTGAAGAAGAAAGAAGAATAGAGGAGGTAATGAGCAGATGATTGAAGGATAAAGAAGAACAATGTGAAAGTTTAGAGGTTGAGACTAATTCAGCCATAAGTGAGTTAGAAGAAAAAAACAGATTGTGTAAACAACTAAAAGAGGAGAATGTCGTCATGAAAATCTCATAAAAATTATCCATTGATGATGATGATGATGATGATAGTGGTTAACATCCACTGAGACCAAATTGGTCTATCGGACCTATAATTTTCTTAGTTTTTATTTGTCTAGCTCCTCGTCTTTCTTGGCAAGATTGGCGTTGTAGGTCTTCCAACTTCCTTTATCTTGCATCTCCTTCAGCTCTTCTAGTTCTTGGGACATTAGTGTCTTAGCTTCGCAATCTGTTATGTTCGTCCTTTTGAAGATAGTTGGAGAAGAAGTTTGGTCTAAGAGATCTGCTTCACTATTAAATGAAGATTTATTTTGTGCGATATTCGAATCCTTATATCTGTTGATGCTTGAGGGGCTGTCGAGTTCACTTTTTTGTTGTTGGGCGGGGCTTTGTCCCTGCTTGTCTTGAGAGTTGTTTCTTTCTTGCCCGATTTCTTGTGATTCAGAGTCTTCTCTAGAGTATTCTTCTTTGATGACAGTGTAGTGTTCTTTTTGTGTTCCTTCCCACCATGTAGATCTATGGTGGTTTTTTCTAGCAGAATTTTTCTGGGAGGCTTTTGGGCAATTTTTGACTAGATGGCCTATCTCAAAGCAGGATCGACATTGGAAGAGGACACTTTCATAATCGAGTTTCTGGTTCCACACATAGTCTTTACTTTTTAGGTTTATTTTAGTTGGGAATCTAGCGTTGAAGTCCATTTCCACACAGATGCGTGCATAGGTGGTTCTAGAATATTCCTCTGTTTCTGGGCACCTGCAATAAAATTTCCCAATTGCATTTCCAATGGCTTTTAGCGAGGAGAGGTTCCAGAGATGTAAGGGTAGGCTTGGCAATCTCACCCAAACTGGTGTTGAGATTATGACTGCTGTTGAGGGATTGAATGATGGGTTCCATGGCTTCATGAATAGGCCTGAGTTTTCCCAAAACCAAGGGCCGGAATCTAGAATACATTGTCTGCTTTCAAGATTTTGAAATCTACTATAAAGAAACCCCTAACACAAGGGTATATATTAATTTCATCAGAAATGACAGGCTTCCATACCTCTGAGATCCAGTTGTGGATAGTTGTCAACTGCGGCAAAAAACCATTGAACTCGCAGATTAGGGCACTTTAAGAAAACTTCAAAGCCTCATCGAGTGAGGCCTGAACCACCTGAACAGTGGGAGCTGGGGCTTCACAGATGATATGGGCAGGATCTTGCCCTCCAGAAGTTGAAGGAACTAAGCCAGCAACTATTTTCGTGAAGCTGGGAGCCATATTTTACTTGCCCATAGAACCCCGCCACAGAGAAATAAGGCAGAAGATTAGATCTAGATCTAGCTACAAAAGATTGAACAGAATATTAGATCTAGAACCCAGCCATAGAGACAACAACCTTGAAAAGACTTATAGGAGAAGGGAAAATTAACATGATTAACAAGGAAACAAATAAAGGAAAGAAGCATAATCAAAATGAAAATAATGAGTCGAAGAAAATGTTCTTCAAAAAAAGGCCATTTGCTCCTAGAGATGAATTGAGAAAACTCGGAAGATCTCAAAGGAGATTCTTTTCTCCTATGAAAAATATCACATCTTTTTCTTGTCATGAACCTGGACATGTTGTAGCAGAACGTAAGACAAAGCAATTCAAAACTAATCAACAACAGATGCAACAAATAAGAAGACTCGCTCAAGCAAGAAAACATAAAAGGAAATTATCAACTAGGTACAAAAATAATTTCTATGGTTACTATTATCTTTGTAATGAGTTTGGTCATAAGATTGTTGAATGCAAAATGTATGTAAAGAAGAGAAAAAGTGACTCAAGAAAATTCAAATCAATTTCACCATTTCTTGGTCATATAAAGTGCTAATTGTGTGATAACTTTGGCCACAAAGCCAAAAATTGCAAGCTACCATATACTCTAAAGGAATTTAAACAGAAGACGAAAAAAACCCCAAGTAGAACAAACAGTGAGCCAAAACGAAATGTATACAATAGAAGGCATCCAACTAAAGTGTGGAAGAGAAAGAAAAATCACGAGCCTTTAATGACAAGTTAAAGCCATCTTGGCCTCAGGGGGAGTCTGTCAATGAAATGAGGGTAGTTATTGAGTTAGTGATAAAAGGGAAACAACTTCAAAGAGGGAGAGCAGTCCAATAATGTTTTGATAGTACAATACAGATGTTGAGGTGATTTTAAAAAATAAAAAATAAATAGAATAGAATAAAATTTTGGAATAGTAAAAGTTTCTTCATACATCAGTTGTCCTATATCTATCACATAGAAAGAAGTTTATGCAAATAGAAAACACTTCTTCAATATTCAATAATCAGACACTCTTGTGCATTGATATGGTTCCAAATGCAATGGATACTGTTCTTGGTAAGTTTCATAAGGCATATATCTTTACTATTTCACAATATGTTCCATATTCCAAGATCGTTTTGGGATGGTACCAATGGATGCATACTATAAGAAAGTTGGATAGTGAAAAGACAATGGAAAGGTCGAAAGTAAAGATAATTATCTAGCCTGAATGAAGGCATATGTGACTCTATGTACAACAATCATTCAGATACACATAACTAACATTCACAATCTTCATGGTGAAAAATATGGATAAAATTTGATAGCTCGACTTTTAAATAAACAGGTTTATTAACATTTTAGCTTTTTAGAAAAAAATTCTAAAGGCTGATGTTTAGCTCTAGCTATCTCGGTGGTGTGGTATTTTGTTGAATCTACTAAGTCTCAAACCTTGTCATTACTTGAGCAAGAAACAATGTAGGTCATCGACCATTTAGGGCAAAAGATGGAACGTTTGTTGGAACAACAACTTATAAAAAGAGGAAGACAACAAGAAGTTCAAAGGTTGTGCAAATAGAAGAAAATTGTACGATGGATTATATGGACACCAATGTGATTATGTACTAGATATTGAAAGTTCAGGAGCTGAAAAGCACGCAGACGCTGACATTTCTGTTAAATTCACATTTACCATCTCCAATTATTCAAATCTCACAATGAAATTCCAAATAAATTGAAGGGAATATAAGATAAGATGACAGGAGTCATGGAAAGGATAACGTGAGGATAATTTTTGAACAAGTGCACCCAAAGATGATAGGAATGAGGAGGAGAATGTGGCTCCAACTTATGCATTATAAAAGGATGGAAACATTTCCATACGCTAATCAAATCAATTACAAATCATAAGTGGTATTAGAGCCAAATGTCTCGAGTTCGAATCACACATGGCTCGTGTTGGGGGGAGATTATTGGACATTGAATAAAGCAACACTTCCCGTGTTTTTTGTGACATATTATTAACCACATATCGTGGATTCATTAACTCTGGTGATGCATCTATTTACTAACACCTGTAGGTTTTGGTGTAAGAACAATCATGTTTCGAACAAGAACTTACTCGCTGAAGATTCCACATGAGAGGACGCGAATTTTATACAGGCACATCCAAAACTACTCAAGCATTGAGGATAATTTTTTTTGAAGGAAAGGGGCATGTTAGATCCCTATAATACCATGTAGCCCCCATATTGTTATTGTTGTACTCCATATAAGCCCAATATTGCTATAGGTGAGCCCCTACATTATTATTGTTATGCATGGCCTAATTATATTGTGACCCTTAAGACTCCTATATATACCAAGGAGGTCTTGTCATTTGTATCATCCAATAATTGTTCATTTATATAATGTAAAGGAGGTTGCCCCCTCGAACATGCCTATTTTCAAGTTTTGGATCTATTTTTGTTTTGTTTTGTGATCTAGTTACATAACAAATATAGACCCTACATATCTGAAGATTAATCAATCATATGACTAGATGACAATGTCCATATGATCAATAGAGAGTGACTTTGTTGAAAGCCAAGGATTTTAGCATTTAACCTAATGTGACTATGTCCTTAGGGGTCCATGGTCATCTTCATGATGTTATTGCGCCATGTGGTAGCTTGTGATGGGTGCCACAAGTCAGCCTTTTTCAACCCTTTCACTAATCAAAGTGCACCAAATATGCCTTCGAAGTGGAAACCTCTAGATTTTCCATTTCATCATGCTAACAATATCATATTACGTGTCACAACATGTTTTACACATAACCACATCATGTCCTCTAACTTTCTTCCAAGTGTTCAATCTTCCATATGATTATGTCGAGCCAATCAGCACGCCCCAAATGTCAATCTACCATGTCATTGCATCAAGTCAATCGAAACTCTATTAGGTCCCTATAATACTAGTGTATTCCCCTTATCATTATTGCTAGTGTAACCCCCTACTATTATTGTTGTTCCCATATATCCCACATGTTGTTATTTTTGTGCCCCACAGAAGTCCACTATTGTTATTTTTGTGCCTTTACATTATTTTTGTTGTTGGGCCTCAGTTTTGTCTCATTTTTCACTCAAACCCTCTCAGGCTACTGTTTCATTAAATGATTATTGTTGCAAGTATTTGTTACTTCTTTTGTTTTAACGGGATTAAAATACCATTAATGGAAGTTTAATAAAGGTTTGTATGTTGCAGGTTAAAGCCGATTTGATCATATTTTGAACCTAAAATTACTTTCCTACACTGTGCAACAGATTCCTACACCAATTTAGTTCTTACAGCGTGCTTGCACCAGTGCAGTTAGCGTGCCTGCACCAGTGCAAGTTTTACAGCGTGCCTCCACCAATTTGGGGCTTGATACATTGACACATTTATGGGAGACTCTGAAAGAGGTTTATGATCAAAATGTCATTTGAACATTTCCACATAAGCCAAGACACACCCAGGTCATACAGATTTATATTTAGACAATAATTAATGCTACAGCCCCAAATTCGCAGCAGTTTCCAAACTGCCAACTTCTACCTTGTTTTTCGTGCACATGAAGGCGAATGAAAAAATTATAGAACATGGGTTTTGGTCCCAATACAACAAATTGATAAAGCCTCAAATCGATTTCTAAAATTCGTAATGTTATAAAAGTTACATAGCAGTCTTTGAGGCAGTTTTCTAAAAATAAACTGTTTTTCCGGAATTTTAGCATCTCAAATTTCAAACAGTCATTTTCAAGCACGATTTTTGAGGCAATGGATCTGAACCAAAAAATCTAAGAGAGGTTATTGTTGAAAATATAACAAGCTAGATTGCCTCGAAATTTTTTTCCAACATTCGTAATGGTTAAGGAGATACGAAGGGGGCTTTGAAGGAAGTTTGTTAAAAATACCAACTATTCCATAATTCTAGACAATGCCCAGATTTGAGAAATTCGTGGTAAATCTCCATTATTTCAGTAGGGAAATGGTTGTACTAATATTCTATTAATGATAATTAGTTGGGATTCAATCCCCATGATGTTTGCAAAGGATTGGCTTGTTTTATGCCAAGTTTGGAATGTAAAAAGATTATTAAAGAAGAGTTATGGCTCCAAGCCTAGCTAATCAATTTTAGTCAATCAATTAAGCAGAGGCAAGAAGCACGCATAGGCAGGAACAATGCAGAAGGGAGGAGGAGTTGTTCCAATGTAGCAGCACGTGGATTTTAGTGTGGAATGCTTCTCCTACTTGCTGGGATTAAGCGATGTCTGCATTATGTAAAAGACTGTGTTTTTTTAATTAATTGAAGCAATTTTAATTCATGCTTTGTTTATTCACCCATTGCATCTTAATGAATCTAATTGTTGTGTGAATCAGGTTAACCGAGGGTGTGAGCTGGCTGGGTTGGCCGCCAGACCAGCTCGACGCCGCTCTCATCTTTTAGATCCAATAGCATTTAGATTATTAATTGCTATGTGTATTTTACAGTTTATTTCTGCCTTTAATTTCTAGTTCTAGAACTAATTTGATTTGCTGCAAATTTTTCCTTTATAAACTATTTCATTTGCTGCATCACTAATTACATTTGCACCTGAAATATTTTAAACAAACATCGTGTCCTTCCAAAATCCACAAGATCGGCTCTGCCTTTATGAGCTCTAACTCGAATTCTATAAATTAATCCAAATCTATTAATTTATATCTAAAGCTATGATTTTTACATTTGTTGAGCCGATATTCGTAAATAAGAAAACTACACTATGTTGAATCGATAAATGCTTAATTAATACTATGGTTTCCTTTAACTTCTGGATCATTCTTACACATAATTAAGTGCAAGCATATTTTCTTCTTGCACCAGTGCAAGCAGAATGTTACACAGAATTTGTGCATGCAGATTGTTACACAAAATTAGTGCAAGTAGAATTAGTATAGGCAGAATTAGTGCAAGCATAATAGTTTGAATTACTTTTGAATTTATTCCAGCATTTACAGTCTTTTCGTTATTGTGTCAGCATTTCTTGATTTCCAGTTCTAATTTCCCTTCTGTTTACTTGCAATATTGCTCTTACTTTCCCACATGCTTTTAATTGTTTGGATTGATGTTTCTCGCACTAGTGTAGGATTACATTTATTTTCCAGATTAACCGCAAGATAGACTAGAATTTGTTTTGCAGGTTACCAGGGACTCTCTCTGGCATTTCCAGTGTTGCGTCTCGAAGTTCACGAACTCTTTGGATTGGCAAATTAAATGTTGGTACATTTATAGACCCTATACTGCACCCAACATTTTGGTGCCATTGCCGGGGAGGCGCTTAGGGGATTGACCTTGGTGACCTATTGCATTTGGTTTCTATTCCTTCACCTAGTTTCCCTTACAATTTTATGTTCTTTGAATTTATTTATTTCCTGCGTTTTTTCTTTAAGGTTTCTCATTTTTGTTGTAAGAACCCCCCACCCACCCTACACACACACACACACATATATATATATACACTAGTCATGTGCTAACAAATGTACCGGTGGTCCTGTTAAATACAGAGAAATGGTATTTCGAGGCATTCTTGAATGAAGAATTTTGAGGCTAATATCAATCATTCAATACACCTATTTCACTGATTAGTTTCCAGGAACATCCAAAAAATGAGTCTTGAAGTAGTACATGGAGAACCTCTTTTAGTTTTGTAAGAAATGGAAAACATTGTTACTTTTGAATTTCTTATCAAAGATCTAGGAGTGGCTGAAATGCATAATATTTCCCCATCTGCACTACCAAATTTTCATGGTTTGGAAACTGAAGACCCGAATACATTCTTATTTGAGTTTGAAATACTTTGTAGAGGATATGGTTATTGTACTAATTCTCAAACATTGCAAGTGTTTCCTCTTACTCTTAAAGGAGGAGCTCTCCAATGGTTCATGAGCCTTGGTGGGAACTACGTTCAAACATGGGAAGACATGAAGAATGTATTTTTTGGAGAAATATCAAAACTATTGCTAGGCTAGTGAATATATTTTTGGGATAACACAAGGGGAAAATGAAAGCTTGGAGGATTATGTTGAGCGATTTAGATACAACCTCCAAAAATCAAAATATAAGAATTTGGTAAAAGATAATTTGAAAACACTCCTACTCAAAGGATTCCAAGATGAATTTTTAGAACCTTTAAATCTTATAGGAGCAGGTGATGTTTCTCACTTACCATATGATGATGTTTGTAAATTGTGCATTAGTAATTCAAGAGGAATCTCCAAGATCGGTAAGAATTCTCAAGAAAATTCTTCTGAATTTTTGGAATCTATCACAAAAATAGGAGCTACAAAATCATTTCTAAATTTACAATTGGATGATTTGCAGGAAGAATGGAAGAAGTGTAAGGAGAATCATTCAACAAGTTATTTTCCATCATTGTCAGTCTTTCAATAGGTATTTAAGGAATCAAGTAAGGAAATGAATTGATTGTTGGGTATAACTCCAAACTCATCATCATTTAATACTTGGAGTAATATTTATTGTCCCCAGTGTTAGAGTCGGTCTAGTTATCCCTCCGTCAGAGATCAAAGCTCTTTTTTGCATTTCATGTTTAGGTGTCGCATCAGTTTCGATTAGTTGCATTTCGTTAGGCATGCCATAACTCTGACTTAATGGTTGTGTTACTCGTTCCCCTCTTGCTTGGCACTGCTGGTTCAGGTCTATTCATAAAAACAAGTCTTCAAAGGTCATGTACAGTCCAGTTTCAAATTTTTGGGTCATAACAATGGTTCTTGGTCATTAGGTCTTGGGTTTGAGTCAGTCTTGTTTTTCATAGTCTAAGAAGACCAGCAGGCCAGGGGGATGTCCTCGATAGGTGGTTACTTCAATAATTTTTATCATTATACAGATAAATTAGGACTTTTCTTCAAAACTTTGTTTTGAAGATAAGTCGTCATCTCATTTTTGTAAAAATCTTCAAAAATTTCAGTTCTTGAAACGTCCAAGCGCAGCCTTGGTCTCCTTTGCCAAAGCATATCACAGCTATCCCTGCAAAAAATTGCAAAGAAAATCATCATTTCAATCAAATTTAAGGAGGAAACCAAAAAGGTCAGAAGTCTATTAATCCTGAAAAAGTGTCAACGACAAAACATTACAAAATGGGTCATGGACCAAGCAAAAATCAAAAGGGAGTCTTTATAAAGATATTTCATGACATTTTCAACTCATTTTGCATGCCAAGAGTGAAGAGCATCGTTCCAAAGCGAAGTTGTGAATTTGTAAGGAAGTTGGAGCAGTTTCAGGGGTGCGCGACGCGTTGGATTAGGCGCGCGACGCATCAGGAGCGCGCGGCGCATCAGGCAAGAAATTGCAGTGCAAAAATACAAGCGCGCGGCGCATCAGAGGCGCGCGACGCGTTGGGTTAGGCGCGCGGCGCACTGGGGTTTTGAGCCCAAAATTTGGTTAGAAGTGCATGAACTCGCCTCCTCTCCGCACAAAATTGCAGGTAGGCTTACATCCATCACTTGTTCTTGGTTTTTGAAAGATAAATGTAATGTTTCATGATATGTTTGCCTTTGAAATCCAAGTGGAGAGCCCTCCTTGTCAATGAAATTGTTGTAGGGTTTAGTGTAAAAATTGTTGTAAGGGTTTCAAAAATAGAATGTAACCAAGGTTGTCATTAATTCTCCCTTTCCCTTTATTTCCCATTCCCAAATTCACCTTTATTCTCCCTATTAATTCCCTCCTTCATCCTACACTATAATCCCTCAAAATCCTAGTCCCTCACCTCTATTACAAAACACATTATCCTTATCATTTCCCTTCCCTTTTCTAAGTCCCTTGTTTTTATTTCCAAATTCCTAATTCCCTAATGCTTCCCCTGTCCTAATATTCCCTTGTGCATTTGTGTCCCCTTGGTCACAGCATTCTTAGAGCAAAAGAACAGTTTACAAGCAATTGTACACACAGTTTATACATCAGCATATATATTCCAGCTATCTTGTTTTCAAAGACATGTCAGAGACTGAGTCAGCTTATGAGCAAGATTATGATAGTGATTCTACACCGGAGGTAAATGTGCCAAGGAGGTATCACAAAGGTGGCAAAAGTGGTCAGCATGTCAGGGAGGAGCCTACTTCTTTGGCTCAATTGCAAGCTTGTCCACTTGCAATGGATTGTTTTCGGTATCAATCATGTTTTGAATACTGTGAGCTGATCTCACGAATCCAGCATCATCGGGAACTAGTCCGTTTATTTGTTCTACATTTGCAGGATGGTCATGTAAAACTTGCCAGAGTGAATTTCACCTTGTCACCCGAGACTATTGCTCAGGCCACTGGGATACCAAATGTAGGGGAGGAATGGAGTAAACGCCAGTAGTTAGACAGATTCTACTATGAGCGATATATCAAGCCCGGGTATATAAGACATTTGAGTGCAATTTTTCCTTTCAGATTCCTAAGGGATGAGTATGCACCATTGATGAAACTCATCATCTGATATTTCAGTTGCAAGGGCAGATTCTCACGTCTATATGCATACCATGTTCATTTGTTGATGCATTTCACAAGGGTACGTATGATGAACATTCCGTTTTCCATGTGTCGCAACATAGAGAGGATGGTGCCTTTAGTACAAAGGAAGAGCCCAGCACATCAGCATAAGAGCATCTATCATTATGCATTGATTAAAATCGTAGTGATGCATCAGTTGGCACAGCAGGGCATTACTTGGGAAGATTTCATCTCCCGTGATTACTTTGTAGCATTACAGCCACCTCCCAAGATAGTTCATGATGAAGGAGCACCTTCACACCAACCAGGCATTCCCGAGACTGAGCATATAAGTGCTCCTCCATATGTGACATACCAGCGAGGTCACAGGGCATTATTTGCATCTACACGACGAGTACTATCTCCACCTGGGGTGGAAGGGGTATCGTTGACTTCATCAGCACAGTGAGTGTTATCTCCACCTCGTGTGGAAGGGGCCTTACTTTCGACAGCAGCACTGCAGGTACAGGATAAGGGCAAGAAGCCCAAGCATGAGGAGAGGCCTTCAGGTGAGCCATCAGGTTTTGTTACTATTCATGATGATGAGACAGCTTCAGAATTAGAGAAGACCCAATATATCAGGTATCTAGAGCAGCGGAATAAACAGCTTGAGGACCAGCACGTGATCATAGAGCTACAGAACATCCGTGAGAATCGCCAAGCTGCCCAACATAGAGAAATTGAGTTCACCTCTCTAGAGCAACAGGTAAATGAGGATCGAGAGGCTAATCTCGAGAGGGTCAACATCTACTTGGAGGAACGGCTGAAAAAGGCCAATAGAGACAATGCATTATTGAAACACATGGCTATGCATTACAAGGTCCGGAACCTAGTTTGCAAGGCGCGAATTAGGAGTCTTAAGGCAAAATTGAAGAAAGCGGTCAAGAAGCAAAAAAGACAAAAGGAGCTTGATCGTCTTCGGATTTTGGCCGAAGCCTCTTTGGCTGAGCATGGTACTTGATTGGGGACCCCCAGCCCAAATTTCAAGGAATTTGGAGAAAATTTTGTCAATTTTGAATTTTTGGCTCTAAAAACAGGTTTTTTGGCTCAACGCGTAGCGCGCAGCGCGCGACCCATAAGATTGGGAGGTCCAAATCACAAATGGTTTGCATTTTTGGATTTTTCATGATGAAATATACATGCTCAGCTATTTCCAAGGCATTTCATCAAGGTTTGGGTCCCCAAAAGCCCAAAAAACATGCAAAAAATGACCTCACTGCCCCTTTTTGAACACACAGGAAGCAGTCTTGGGAGAATGAACTTTTGGAGGGGCAAATGGACACCAAATTGGAAAATTCCACTTGGGTTAGAAATTAGACATCTAGGGCTTTCCAAAACGCCAACCTGAGCTTAATTTGGATGCCGGGAAGTGCCCCAAAACCAGGTGGAAAGGCGCACGGCGCATCAGATTTTTTGGCACAATTTTCATCTTCGGCTCAGGAAACGAAGCCAATTTGACCAGTTTTGACTTGTGATGTTATTTTTCACTCTTCTTGATGTAATTAATGAAACATAATGTAATTTTGACACTTTATTACTTGTTCTAGAAGATTCATTCATTAAAAAGTGAAAATTAAATGAATGAATCAGTTTCCTACCTTATAGAGGCAAGTTGTTTTGACTGCCTAGATTGTAGTGCTTTGTTTAGAATTGATTGAAACAGCTCCTAGGATGATGAGCTCGACCCATAGAGGCAAGGGAATGAGTTATCTTGCCTATATTATGTATTTTCTTAATCATTTTCAGGGTTGGACTCTTTGGGAAGAGGCTTTGAGACTCTATTGTACATTTTACTTCATCATTTTGGCAAAGGAAAGACCAGGGTTTTGCAGCACTGTTTGGAATTCTTGTGGCTTTATGTCTTGATGGTGTGCTTCTTTCAGTACTTGTAAGTCATTATGTGTATCATTTTCCCTCTCTCATCTTCTGTAATTGAACAAATGAAGTGTTAAGGTAGAATTCATAATCTGTAATGCTCTGCCTTTAAGTTTGTTTGATATTCTATGTTTTCATCTGTTTAAGGAGAACTCTTGAGGTTTTCTTGCTCTCCTTAGCTCCTCACCTATCTGATCTACCCACCTCATTAGCTTTTAAGGCATCAAGCAATTGCCTACCTTGCTCCAATAAGACCTCTGCAGAAACTGTGTCTCATCTCCGCACCCAAAATTACCTTTCCCTTTGATTCAACAAAAACCCCAAAAACTCACCTTTAAACTTCTACACTTAATACCTAGCCTAAGATTAGTTACAATTTCAGTCATCTCGAGCCTCATTGATTATATTTTTCCGAGATTTACCCAGAGAGAGCCCTCTCCTATCCTCATAGGGCCAGCTACGAGGCTGAGCGTGGTTTGATGTTGCCTTGAGTTTTTCCTTCCTCAGCCTGAGGCAAATTCGAGCGTTAACACCCAGCAGGTTCCTCAACACATCTACAACCCCACAGTTCCATGGAAGACTTATAATCCTCCTTTGATTCAATACCACACCTTATGGCCGCAATGGCCCTCATCCTCGAGCCAAATATCTCCATGGCCTCAAGAATTGTTTGGATCTTTTTCTCTAGGGAAATCTCCCATGCAAATTCAATCATATGAGCACCAACAACAATCACAATTTCTTTCCAATACACCATTATGTTATCCTCCTCCATGTTCCCAGTTGCATGTGCAACCTTATCTTAACCCTAGTCCATACCCTCATCCATATCCTAACCTTAATCCATACCCTCATCCATACCCTAACCCTAGTCCATGCTCCCATCCATACCCTAACCGTAATCCCAATCCAAACCCTAATCCAAACCATCAAGTTGCACAACAATTTGAACCTCCTATTCTTTCTTTTGATTCCCATATTGAACAAGATGTTACACCTTCCATATTGGGAAAGGGAATGAATTTGGAAACTTCCCCCATTATTGCAAAACATTACACCAGGAAGATATAATTCAAAGACCACCTGAGGATCAATATTTCATTGGAACTTGTTCTGAAAATGTTGTTGAAACTCAAAGCCCTAGAATCTCTCTCAACATTTCTTGTGAATCTAAAAATCAAATATTTGAGCATGAACTTGAGGGATTTATCTTTTGTCTTTCACCAGATTTTTTGTGCTTACAGGAGAATGACTATCAAACTGTGGAAGACTTGCATCAGTTGGAGAATCATAAACACGTGGATTCCATTGAATCCTAGTTTTGAGCAGCCATCAACCCATCTTATTTCTTCATCATTCAAAAAATCTTGGTACCATGTCAATTAAAGAAACTGGTTTCTCACGCTTTGTCTGTATTGAAGTTTATTCTTTAAAACTAAGTGTGAGTATAATCAGCATTTTGTTACGCACATGGCTTCATTTGAAGTACGCCTACACTTAAAGTTGATAGTTCTCTCTTTAGAAGTAGGGTATGGTAATGAATAAAGATGAATAACAACACTCTTGAACTTGTGATTCCATAAAAGCACAGCGTTTGAAATTTTTATTGTTACGCATTCTCATGGTAAAACTCGTCAAAAGTACTTTACACTTAACGCTTCATATTTTTGAAGTGACTTTGATTGTGGATCAATATGTATCGTTATAAGTTACATGTAATACGTTTCTCTTATTCTAACAAACTATCATCAAGAAAATATTTTCAAATTCCTCTTTGAAGAGACCAGTGAAAAACATCCTATGGCGGAGCACTCCTACAAAAATCTAATAAGCTTTCATAAAGAACCCTAGCATGACAAACTCAAGGAATTTTTTTGGTCATTATCTGAGATGTTTTTTTACTATGTTCTTAGGGTAGCATGACCAACCAGTAAAGAATAGTAATTAAAAACTTTTCACGCCATCCTGCACTCTTAAGGAGTAGATTTGCTTCCCCACCTATTAAGTAATCCATCTGAGGTTAATCATAATCAGAGTTTTTTTCTAAAAACATAAATGAATTAATTGAGGGATAGGAGGTCTCATTGTGAGCCGACCTACTATGATCATGGGTCCTAAGGAAAATGACATTACCGCACTAGTCACCAAGCTAGGGTAATGGCTTTCAGTTGGAACACAATAAGATGAGAGGTTTGATCGCAAGCCAACTCATTCATTCTTGTTAGTCCTCATGAAAGGCATTGTCATTAGCTGGTTACCAAGCCAGGACAACATCCTTCAATTAACTTATAAAAAGAGAAAAATTAAATGCTCATAAATAACTCTGAATCTATATCTAATAGGTGGGACACAAGCATTTCGTAAGGTTAAAAGGTATCCCTATCGAGGCTATGGACGCCTGCTAGCAGCAGGGCCATGCCTATGGTATTAAAGTTAACTCTACACTATAATTTACTTGGTTGATTTTGCTTTCCGTGAACTCACTATCAATCTCTTTGAGAATGGCTTTAAAATCCTTTTGTTGTTATACCTTGGAGTTCTATCTTTTTGGAATGATTTTTTATGGACATGGGGACCCTTAGTGCAAGTAATTCACTATGCTCGGATAAGAGGAGCTTTAACTATACATGGATAATGGTAAAATAATCATTATGAGAAGGTATTACTATGTCTACATGTAACATCATATCTTTTAAATCATGTCACTCATATTTATAATGAGGATGTTAAAGTGAAACTTTTGATCACGGGTGCCTCCGAGATATTATTTTTGAAAATTTTAGAAGTTGTCTATTTTTCTCAAATAATACCACCATCCTTGCTATTTAGTTTTTCTATGGTAGTTTTCATTTTAGGATTTCTTGAAATCAGTTTAAGTAAATAATGATTGTAGCAGACACTCTTTTTTTAAGAGCAAGCTTTATCAAGTGCAGGAAATGTAATCATGCAGAATTGCAGGAACATCATTATGAATGTTTATACATGTTTCTAATTTTGTTTTTGCAAAGAAGTAATAGTACCGGATTTTCTTGCATGAGGACATGCAAGATGGTCAACATGGGGGGATGTTGGGCCTCAGTTTTGTCTCATTTTTCACTCAAACCCTCTCATGCTACTGTTTCATTAAATGATTATTGTTGCAAGTATTTGTTACTTCTTTTGTTTTAACGGGATTAAAATACCATTAATGGAAGTTTAATAAAGGTTTGTATGTTGCAGGTTAAAGTTGATTTATCATATTTTGAACCTACAATTACTTGCATGCATTGTGCAACAGATTCTTGCACCAGTTTAGTTCTTACAACGTGCTTGCACCAATGTAGTTAGCATGCCTGCACTAGTGCAAGTTTTATAGCGTGCCTCCACCAATTTGGGGCTTTGATACATTGACACATTTCTGGGAGAATTTGAAAGAGGTTTATGATCAAAATGTCATTTGAACACTTCCACATAATCCAAGACACACCCAGGTCATACAGATTTATATTTAGACAATAATTAATGCTACAACGCAAAATTCGCAGCAGTTTCCAAAATGCCAACATCTACCTCATTTTCCATGCACGTGAAGGCGAATGAAGAAATTCTAGAACATGGGTTTTTGTCCCAGTATAGCAAATTGATAAAGCCTCAAACTGATTTCTAAAATTCGTAATGGTCTAAAAGTTACATAACAGTCTTTGAGGCAGTTTTCTAAAAATAAACTGTTTTTCCAGAATTTTAGCATCTCAGATTTCAAACAGTCATTTTCAGGCACGATTTTTGAGGCAATGGATCTGAACCAGAAAATTCTGAGAGAGGTTATTGTTGAAAATATAACAAGCTAGATTGCCTCCAAACAGTTTTCCAAAATTCGTAATGGTTAAGGAGATATGAAGGGGGCTTTGGAGGAAGTTTGTTAAAAATACCAACTTTTCCAGAATTCTAGAAAATGCCCAGATTTGGGAAATTCGTGGTAAATCTCCATTATTTCAGTAGGGAAATGGTTGTACTAATATTCTATTAATGATAATTAGTTGGGATTCAATCCCCATGATGTTTGCAAAGGATTGGCTTGTTTTATGCCAAGTTTGTAATGTAAAAAAATTATTAAAGAAGAGTTATGGCTCCGAGCCTAGCTAATCAATTTTAGTCACTCAATTAAGCATAGGTGAGAAGAACGCATAGGCAGGAACAACACAAAAGGGAGGAGGAGTTGTTCCAATGTAGAAGCACGTGGATTTTATTGTGGAATGCTTCTCCGACTTGCTGGGATTAAGAGATGTCTGCATCATGTAAAACACTGTTTTTTTAATTAATTGAAGCAATTTTAATTCATGCTTTGTTTATTCACCCATTGCATCTTAATGAATCTAATTGTTGTTCGAATTAGGTTAACTAAGGGTGTGAGCTGGCTAGGTTGGCCACCAGACCAGCTCGACACCACTCTCATCTTTTAGATCCAATAGAATTTAGATTATTAATTGTTGTGTGTATTTTACAGTTTATTTCTGCCTTTAATTTATAGTTCTAGAATTAATTTGATTTGCTGCAAATTGTTCCTTTATAAACTATTTCATTTGCTGCATCACTAATTACATTTGCACCTGAAATATTTTAAACAAACATCGTGTCCCTCTAGAATCCACAAGATCGGCTCTACCTTTATGAGCTCCAACTCGAATTCTATAAATTAATCCAGATCTATTAATTTATATCTAAAGCTGTGATTTTTATATTTGCTGAGTCGATATTCGTAAATAAGGAAACTACACTATGTTGAATCAATAAATGCTTAATTAATACTATGGTTTCCTTTAACTTCTAGATTGTTCTTACACATAATTAAGTGCAAGCAGAATGTTACGCAGAATTTGTGCATGCAGATTGTTACACAGAATTAGTGCAAGAAGAATTAGTACAGGCAGAATAAGTGCAAGCAGAATAGTTTGAATTGCTTTTGAATTTATTCCAGCATTTAGAGTATTTTTGTTATTGTGCCGGCACCGCTCGATTTCTAGTTCGGATTTCCCTTTTGTTTACTTGCAATTAGAATTTCCTTTTGCATTGACTGCTTCTACTTTCCCGCATGCTTTTAATTGTTTGGATTGAAGTTTCTCACACTAGTGCAGGATTACATTTATTTTCCAGATTAACCGCAAGATAGACTAGAATTTGTTTTGCAGGTTACCAGAGACTCTCTCTGGCATTTCCAGTGTTGTGTATGTTCACGAAATGTCTAGATTGACAAATTAAATGTTGGTACATTTATAGACCCTATACTACACCCAACAATTGCTATGTAGGCTCTGATTAAATTGTGACCCCTTAGAATCTTATATATACCAAGGAGGTCTTATCATTTGTATCGTCCAAGAATTGTTCATTTATGTAATTTAAAGTAGGTTTCCCCTTCGAAGAGGATAATTTGTAATTTGTTGATCTATATTTTATGTGAGCTCGTTGCATAAAATTTAGTATCAGAGCTATAGATTCTAGGGTTTTGCTTCTTCAAACAGGCCATCTTGGTATTTTCGATATACATTTTTTTGTAAAAAGTTTCAGAAGATGAAATTGTAACCACACGGAGCCGAAATATTTTTGAACCTTGTGTACGAATTTCATATCTTGGTTCACAATATTTTCAGAGATATGATATGAGGAATTTAGGTTTTTTGCAGCCTCTAGAATTCCATCTCAAATAGGTGATCTAAGGAAAATCGTCATCTCAAACAGGTGACCTAACTTTCTCTCCGAGCATTGGATTTGAATTTCATAAAAAATGACTGAAATTGGATGGGTGTTAATGTTTTGGGTATTATTTTTAGGGTCGAAGGTTGAAACAGTGACACGTGGAACTCTGTACAAGTTCACTTTACTAAACTAGTCTATAATCAAGTCATCATGGGAGATTGAGCATAAATCCTTCTTGAAGAATCTAATATTGGTTTGGCTTGTGGCGTTGTAAATAAGAGGAAAAGGGCTACGACAGGATGAAATTTTATATCTTAGGGATACGAAATTATAGAGATACAACAATTTCAATATCGAGCTCCTAGAAAGCAAGAAAAATGTGTGTATTTTTTTTAAATGTTACATAACTTTTGTTTGAAAAGTCATTTTGAAGTGATTCAAAGGGAATATTGAATCATATATATCATTTTTTGATTCCAAAATTCCTCGAAATAAAAAAATGGACACACCTAGTAAGCAACCATAATGCTCTTCTATGACACATGAAGAAGAGGAAGAAATGCAACATGATATATCAAAATTACGAGACCAAGTGCAACAAACTTTTCTCTCGCAAAAAGTAACAAAAATGAATTGGAATCCATGATGAGCGTTAAGATAGATGGTCCAAAAATGGACATGGGAGATTTGAATGATGGTTTAAAAGCATACGTGGAAGCAATGATGAATTTAAAGATAGATGGGTTTAAGGAAGGGTTGGAAAAGTTGCTAGAATAAAGTCTTCCCAGTGGTGACAATGTAATCCATGAAAATCATGATGAGGAAAAAAAGAATATGAAATATGATTTTAGAGACACCAATGTTTGGTTTGAGAACCACAACATTCCAAAGATCGATATGAGGAAGTTTGATGGCAAGGATTCAGTAACATGGATACTACAGATGGAGAAATAGTTTGATCTCTATGATGTGCAACACTCAGAAAAGGTATGCATTACAACTTTATATTTAGAACCCAATAAGTTTGTGTGGTATCGATGGATTTTTTCTTGTAAACCACTTATCACTTGGTCAATATGAAGGAAATGATAGCACATTATGAGGATACAAAGAGCAACACCTTCTTTATCCAATTGAGAAATATCAAACAAAAGGGTTCAATGACGAAGCACATTGAGGACTTCGTAAAATTGAATATCAAGGTAAGTGATATTCCAGAGGATCATAGGCTTTATGTCTTCATATGTAGTTTTAAGGATAATATCCAACATGAGGTTCATCTTTTGGAACCTGATTCATTGGAGAAGTTATTCAGGGTGACAAGAAAAGTTGAAAGAAAAATTATGGCAACGAGGAAGTCTACCACTCACAACTATAAAGATGGAAGTTTTGTTTCTCCTAGCCTTCCACAACCTACAAGGTTGATGCCACAACAATTGGAGGAAAAAAAATCAAAAGGGTTTTGTTACAGTTGTGATAGAAAATACACTAAAGGTCATAAGTGTGCTAAGAAGAAATTATTCTGCATAGATTGTGAAGAGGAGGAAGAAAAGGAACAAGAAACATCAAAAGAGGAGCATATACACCAGGAACAATCCCATAAGAAAGAAGAAATGAATTCGACCATATTCAATAAGGCATTGGCAAGAATTACCACTCCCCAAACTCTCAAGATAGAAGGATATATCAAGAAGGAAAAGGTGATAGCGTTGATTTATTCAAGTAATACTCATAATTTTATTCATTGTAATATATACAAGGAATTGAATTACTTCCTATATCCAACACTAGAATGTCAAGTGGTGGTTGCAAATGGAGGAACTATAAATATCTCTAGAAAGTGCCATAATATCAATCTAACGATGGGGGAATTTGTATTGAATATTCCAATGCTTTCCATTCCAATGGGTGGTGTTGATGTTGTACTAGGAGTCCAATGGTTACAATATTTGGGGACAATAACTTTTAATTTTCAAGACATTTTATTGAATATTTTTTTGGAAGGAAAGGAAGTTGAATTAAAGGGTATCACAGGGAAAACAGGAAAGATAATCAACTCTAATGGCATGACAAAACTTCTGAAGAAAGAACAACAGGGCCATAATTGTATAATTATGCTCACTAGAGTTTCAAACATCAAAATCATCTATTTCTCTAGATCTCCAAAAAGTATTAGACAATCATTACAAGGT
The DNA here is from genome assembly GCA_031772625.1 of Pinus tabuliformis. Lineage (NCBI taxonomy): Eukaryota > Viridiplantae > Streptophyta > Pinopsida > Pinales > Pinaceae > Pinus > Pinus tabuliformis. Next base: position 1,766,945,798 of record CM062816.1, read on the forward strand.
ATTTGAGACTCCCAAAGGCCTCCCACCTATTTGTGATCATGATGATGTTATTCATTTGATTCCAGGAAGTGTTCCTCCAAACATAAGACCTTACAGATATATTTATGCCCAAAAGAGTGAAATTGAACATATGGCTACATAAATGCTAGAGGTTGGTATAATTAAAGCTAATCAAAGTTATTTCTCTGCTCCAGTAGTATTGGTGCATAAGAAGGATGGATCATGTTGTATTTGTTTAGATTATAGGGAGTTAAACAAGCTCACTATTTAAGATAAATTTCCCATTCCTGTCATTGATTAATTGTTGGATGAATTATATGGAGCAATTTACTTCACCAAGCTGGATCTTCATTTAGGATGTCATCAAACTAGAATGGAGATTGAAGATATTCCGAAAACAACATTCAGAACTCATGAAGGTCGTTACGAATTTTTGGTCATTCCTTTTGGCTTTAATAATGCACCTTCGACATTTCAAGGTTTGATGAATTCCATTTTCAAACCCTTCTTTAGAAAATTTGTGTTAGTATTTTTGATGATATACTAATCTACAACAAGTCTTGGAAGGATCGTGTTCAACATGTTGACAGGGTGCTCAAACTATTGGAGGAGAAACAATTATATGCAAAAATCTCTATTGGGATGGGGTCCCTTGGGTCAAGTTTTGGGGCAAAAGCCCAAGTTTTGTGTATAAAGATGCAAAGTCTCCACAAATTGTGGTCGCGGAGCACATAGATAGTTAAAGAGTCATAAAGGGTTTTACCCTTCTTTATGTAAGTGAAGTCATCTTTTGAAGATATACCCATGGTCCGCGGACCATGGGATTGTATAAATATGTGTGTCTGAGGTATGTCTAAGGCAAGTAATGAAGTTTTGTCTATGGGATAAATTTAGGAAATTAGCGTAGGAGAGTAAGAAGGAAGGCTCTACAGCTGTGAGCGCAGAGGCCTAGAGTAGAGTCCACAGCCTAGTGCGTGGAGCCCTGTAGTTTAGTGCATAGGGAAGACTTTAGTGTGTAAGCTGAACTAAATATTAATAGAGAAGATTATTACAAAAATTCCTGTATTTTACCTATTTACTTTGGTTATGTTTGAATGCGCTTTATGATGTGATGAATAATGGTTGTATGTAATAATGATGTATTGATGCGTGACTTTACTTGATCTATATTGTCATATGAACACATTTGAGGTTAAGTGTTTACGCCGAGATTATATCGTTGCATGTTAAAGTTATCGAACACTTAAGCAGATCTGGGTAAATATTGGGTTAAGAATAATATTTGATGCATGTAGGTAGTTGATTAGCCTGTTTAGGGCCTCCAAAATCCAGTTGTAGACCTTTACAGAGGTCTAGAGGCTAATTAGAGGAAGTTACATCGATAAGCCATAAGGGCTTATCGATCTGCACAAAGGCATATTTAGGATATAAAACAACATCATGCAAATCTCTGGGTGCGGAAACTTGGTTTTAGCGTCCCCCCATACTACTTTGGGTGAGACTTCAGTCCGCGCTCTGCAGATTGATGCCGAAAGGGCCAGTAGTGTAGGGGTTTGTTTGGCACAACTAACTCTGAACCTTGGTCACGACCCACTAAGCCAATAAATGGTTCCATTGTTGGGACCAGGATTTGCAAAAAGGGATGTGTGATGTCACAACACTGGAATCCAACAAAGAAAGAAATTGAGAAGTGGTTGGATAGAGAGATTCATGAATTAACGGCGCAAGAAAACACAAATTTGTGCCTGACAAAAGAATAGTGGTTGGACAGACATTTGTACACAGAAATACATGAGATCTTCTTCTGCACCTTCACGATCGAACTATATGAGTGGATCGCTAAATTGGCAGATAGCCAAGGAAGGTGGAGGCTTGATGGTCCAGTAGTGTGGACCCCAGAGCTAGTGTGAAGGTTGGAAGCTTCTTAATATAAGATGGCACGCATTATTGATCACTGGCTTGATCGAGTCATAGGAGGGTTTGTGACAGAATTTGTGGTCAATACCTCAGTCAGCTACAGTGAAACAGAGCGACATTTCTTCAAGGGACCACGAGGTAAGTATTTAAGATCCTTGAATACTTGGATTAAAATGTTCTTGTGTGAAAAGCAGGTTATGCCACTACCTTGATGTTTGGATCTATGCGAAGTGGATGAATCTTTAGAAATCAAGAAAGAGAAGGTCTTGAATATAGCCTATTGATAGATCCTCCTTCGAGTGACGACGAGGGAGTGGTACAAGCCTCACCACAAAGCATTGTACAGTTGATAAAGCAAGGTTTTCCGTGGATACCTCATCCTCCCACACCACCTCCACCTTCACCTCCACAACGTACACCTTCTCCCACACCACCACCACCTTTGTCGTCGTTCAACATGTCAAATACAATGAAGTTTCCTATTTTCAAGGGCTTGGGAAGTGAGGACCCATATCAGTTTTCGTTCGTTGCAAAGGTTGTGTGGACAACCCAACAGATTACAGATGATCATATAAAGAAGGCGCAATTGGTTACTACCCTACAAGATCATGGGCTGATGTGGTACATCAATTACTGCACTAATAATACATTGGCATCGTTAGCAGATACTCAGACCGCTCTGAACAAGGAATTTGGTAAGCCTAAATTTGAGTTGCGATCAGTAGTTGGGTTCAAATAAATTGCGATGAGGGTTGGAAAAACACCTTAGGAACTAGATCAAAGATTTAAGTGCCAGAACTACGAAGCTAATATGAATCTCACAGATAGTCAGCGCTGTGATTGGTTTATAGCCGCACTCTTGCCCCATTTGAGGATTGCATTATCACAACAAAGGATAGGAACTCAGGCGGAAGCTCTGGAGATCGCGATGATATTGAATGAGATACTTATCCAGGATGCCTCCTTGGGAGTGTAATAGATTCATGCAGAGTTGCAGAGCCTCTACTTGGAGTTTCAAAGTTTGAATAAGGAAAAAGTAGCTCAGTTGTAGGTGCACGAAGAAGTTTGGTGCCTCAATTGTGAAAGCCAAAGGCACGATAAGGATCACTGCCCTATTTTCGCAAATTATATGGCAAGAGGAGGGCCAATGCCCCTGAGGCAAGAGGCTCTACCAGGACCAAGTATAGGGCCCGCACTATGGTATGCTATCTGTCAAGTAGCTGTAAAACATGTAACAGACAATTGTCACTTACTGCAGAATTTTGTGCAGACACCGCAACATTTATTCTACGATTTTTGTAAATCAGTGGGCCATGATGAGCATAAATTTCGTAGCTATGAATTGATGATGGACAAGACACTTGTATATCAAATGCAAACAGAAACTCGTCCTCCAAATCATGGCGCTGGGGGAGAGCGCCAAGGATATCAGGGCTGTGGACGAAGCCGAGGAGGACGAGGACCTAATAGAGTTCGAGGACAATTTATTTGTTATAATTGTGGGGTGCCAAGACACTACGCAGAGAGTGTACGATCCAGACATGACCATCATGCCGATACTACACTCAATTTGACCATACAATAGAAGAATTCCCTATATTGATGGCTAACATGAAGGAGAAGAAGGCGCAACCTTAATAGCCTACCCAGAATTTATAGATGATGAGGGTCAAGCCCCACGAAGAGGATCCAAATGTGAATATTATGCTATTAAGCGGAATGATGACGGGTGATGATAAAAGAAAGCAACTTGAAGAAAGCAAGTGGGTTTGCAAGGCTCCAAAGAAGGATAAGTTGTCTATAGAGGTTGACCCCTCTGTGATTACCACCTTTTTGGAGACTTATATGAAGCTGTTGCACGATATCAAGGCCGTGAAAGGGTTACAAGAATTGATAAACAAATGTGTTGATAAGGAAACTTCTCCTGAAGGGCACCGCGCTGTCATAAAGATAGGAAAACACAAGACAAGGACAAGATGTGACATGAGACTCACCACACATATAGGAGACTACACGATGGACCAGGTTATTTTGGATCTGGGGTCGATGCGAATGTTTTGCCTAAATGGACATGGGAAAGAATGGGGAGATCGACGCTGCAGTGGTCTCCAATTCAATTAAGCATGGCAAATCAACAGAAGAGTATCCCTATGGGGCAATTGCATGGGGTGATTGTAGCTATAGAAGGAGCGAGCGCACTAGCCAATTTTGAAGTGATAAAGATTGTTGATGATAGAAATCTGTACCCCGCGCTCCTAGGAATTGATTGGGCCATTGACATGAATGGGGTAATTAATTTGAAGAAGCAGACAATGTCATTTGAAAGGAAATCACTCCTTGTAGTAGTACCATTGGACCATGCAGAAGGATCGCGCTATACTGAACCAGTCTGCGACTACGAGGAAAACAATGATAATTTGGACTAGATATATAAAATAAAAATGCGAGACCAAGATTGGGTTAATCCGATAGCTAATGGATGAATTGCATGGGATTGCGAAATATCTTGTACCTTAGATTTAGATGAAGAGTTGGAGCACTGGCATAATAGGTTGCATGAAGTATCCACGCTGCGTTGTAGTATGATGACTAAATCGTTGTGTTGTGTGTCATCAGGGGTAAGAAATTTACCTTATTATGATGGTCTAACTGGTGTAGATAAGTTTTTGGATGCATTTGAAAGGGAAGTGCCTGAGAAGCATAGCTTTCAAGCCTTGGATTTGGTGCTACGCCCACATGGTGGTGGGGTACACATAAAGATAGTTTTGATGAATGGCGTGAGAACAAAAGAATGACGAGATTACAGTTTGGTCACTTGAAGATTCAGCGAACTGAAAAATATGATGGGAAAATGATTCGCGCGATCATTTAGCAAAGTGGACTAAGGTTTATGGAATAGAGCCGTAACCAGAGTTGGTGCATATATTTTGTCACACTTTGGACATCATTCCTATGAATTGGTACCTAGAGACGGAGCTCTGCAACAGCACCGCAGAGTGGGATATCTTAAGGGAAGGATTTTTGATGACCTTTGGCTTTGAGGATGGGTTCGAAAGCATCGATGAGGTGCTGCAGGAGGTTAAGGCAACAATCTTCATAATACCATAGGATCCTTTGGAATCGATTCAACCAAATTGGAGCACCTAGTTGCGCCATGTGTCGGAATGCTATAGTATGATTGCCAAAGGAGAGGATGAGGATACTATAAATATTAACATCCCAGAAGAAGAAGATCACCGTGAAGTTGAGGGACCATAGATAGAGAATCTAGATATCACTGCGCCACTAAAAACTAAGCAAGTGAACATCGACATAGAAGCAGAACTGAAGTTTGCGAAGATTGAGGATTACTGGGATGATGCCACAATAGATAAGGTCACTGCGTTGCTCCGTGACTACCAGGATAATTTTCCTACAGAGTTTTCAGACCTAAAAGGTATCATAAGAGACTTGGGCATGATGAAGATTACCTTGAATTTGGACGCGAAGCTGATTAAGCGGAGGACATATCGCCTTAATCCCAAGTATAAAAAAGAGGTCTACTTGGAGCTAGATAAGATGCTTGAGGCAGGAATTATTGAACTAGTGGGGGAGTCTAACTCGGTGAGCCCAATGGTAGTTTAGGAAAAGAAACAAAAGTGAGGGATACGAATTTGTGTAGATCTCAGGAAGCTCAATGATGCTTGCATTCATGATCATTTTTCAATGCCATTTACAGATGAAGTAGTAGATAATGTTGGAGGGCAGGAGGCCTATTCATTCACTGATGGGTTCTCTAGATACCACCCAATTAAGATCGCGCCAAAAGACAAGAGTAAGACCACTTTGACGATGGAAATGGGGATGTTTCCAGTATATAGTGATGCCTTTTGGACTTAGAATGCGCCGATGATATTCTCACGCTTAGTCATCACAATGTTCAAAGAGTTCATTCACAAATTTTTGGAGGTATATTTTGATTATTGGACAATGTTTCGACTGGTAAAGCACCATGTATCCATATTGCACTTGATGTTGGATACATTCTGAAGGTATCAGATCGTGTTGAAATTGAAGAAATGCTTGTTTGGCATCCCTTTAGGCATCTTGTTGGGTCATGTGGTGTGCAAGCAAGGATTAATGGTGGACCCTGCTAAGATCGCGGTCATAGTCAATTTGGAGGAGCCAAGAAGTGTCAAATAACTGTGCACAATGCTGGGCCATATGGGTTACCATGGAAAATTCATCAAGAGTTATGCACAAATTACCACACCTATTTAAAAGTTGCTGAAAAAGGATGCAACATTTTGTTGGGATGAAGAATGTCAGAACAACCTGGACGTATTGAAGGAAAAAATGGTCACTGTGCTGATCCTAGTCTTCTCGGATTGGAAGAAGGAATTCCACATGCATGTCGATGCTTCGTGTATTGCAGTAGGAGCAGTCTTGACACAGATTGGAGAAGGGGAGATGGATTACCCTATAGCATTTGCATGTAAGAAGTTGTCAAAGGTTGAAAATAATTATTCAATGACAAAGCACGAAGGGTTGGCCATGGTGTACAGGTTCTAGAAGTTCAGACATTACCTTCTTAGTGGACATTTTAAGATGTACACAAACCATTATACATTAAAGTATCTAGTCAACAAGCCTGTGTTGGGGGGGAAACATGCAGGTGGTTGTTGTTGTTTCAAGAATATGATTTTGAAGTAATTGTGAAGCCAGGAAGGTTGAACACAGCACCTGACCATCTATCACTCATTGAAACAGGAGAAGAGCCTAATAATTTGGAGGAAGGGTTTCTTCATGTAGCTCTTGATAGTGTGCATAGCGAATAATTACTTTGCAGACATTATCCACTTCCTGACTACAACAACGACTCTAGAGGGATACACTAATCAATAGAAGAAATAATTGGTGGTGCACGCAACAGATTTCTTTGTAATTGCATGGAATTTGTATAAAATGGGATCAGATGACATACTTTGACGTTATGTGTCTAATTTTGAATGAGATAGTATCCTTGCAGAAGCTCATAGAGGAGCTGTGAGAGAGCATTATGTAGGGAAAGCACCAATGCAAAAGATTTTACGCACTGGGTTGTGGTGGTCAACGTTGCATAAGGATTCTAAGGAATATTGTATGGCATGAGATGCATGTCAAAGAACGAGCAGACCATTGTGAAGGGATGAGCTACCTCTAAATCCAGAAGTGTCATTGCAACCATTTGAGAAATGGGCAATTGATTTTGTAGGACCGATTCATCCTCTAGGAAAAAAGACAGGTGCGCGATATATCATCACCATGACAAAGTATTTGATTAGATGGGTGGAGGCATAACCTATGAAGGACTGTACAAGGGCAACATCAACGAAATTTTTGGGGAGTATGTGTTGACCAGGTTTGATTGCCAAAAGATATTGATGTGTGATCATGGTACACATTTTCTCAATGAAACAATTAGTGCAGTGATAGAAGAGTTCTAGGTTTACCATCAGAAGAGCACGCCATATCATCCTTAGGACAATGGAATAGTTGAATATTTTAATAAGATATTGGAGAATGCGTTGACAAAGGTTTGCAACACACAACGGAATGATTGGGACATGCATGTACCTACAGTGTTATGGGCATATAGAACTACTTGCAAAAAGCTCACAGGTCAGACACCTTTTAGGTTGGTCTATGGCATAGAAGCTATGATGCCTATGGAGTATATTGTGCCTAGTCTATGCATAGTGACTTTCATAGGAATTGCGGACCATGGAACCTTAGAAGAGTGGCTCATGTAGCTAGTGGAGCTCAAGGAAGATAGGTTTCTGGCTGGATTCTATTAGCAAGTTCAGAAGGAATGTGAAAAATCTTGGCATGATCAGCACATCAAGTTGCGCACCTTCAAGGTAAACGACTTGGTTTTGTTATATGACAGTAAGTTCACCAAGTTCCTAGGGAAGTTTCAAATGCACTGGCTGGGGCCATATGTCATCAAAGAAATTACATATGGTGGCGCAGTTCAGCTCGTGAAGCTTAATGGAGAACCATTTCTAGGAAGGGTAAATGGCAGTCGATTGAAGCCATACATAGGGGATCTAGCACAATGGCTACATGACGATAGCACAGTCTTAACACTCCAAGCAGTTGCGAGGGAGCATGGGAGTATAAACTACACTGCCTGGTCTATAGAGCTACGTGACAAGGGGAATGCGCGAAAAGGGGTGGCGTCATAGTATCAGTAGAGGCACGAAGGGAACTGTGCTATAGGGGGAGAGACCTCGCAACACAGCCAGAAAATGACCGTTACAGTCACTGTTCATGATTTGACAGTGAGGAGATAGTTAAGAGGAAAAGGGGGGTGACATTTAAGGATGTATTTAAGAGTGAAATATTTTGAAATCTGTTGCCGAATCAACATTTATGGATGGATTTTGGGGAGAGCGGTCGAATTTGAATTCAAATTTGCCTATAAATTACGCATGGTCGTCCAATGGAAAACACTTTGCACCCTTAGAATTTTGTGTTGTGTTGTCCATTTCGCATGAACCGTGAGTTCTTTGGGGATGTGATCGCAAGCCCTATGTTTGATAAATTTCCCAAGTCAGACAGAAAAATCATTCACAAAATCATGTTAGGACCCGGCCTCGTATAAATTGCAAGCACTGGAGGAACTATTGCATCTGAGGGAGTTTCTCCATAGGTTGTGAGCATGGAGGCTCCAACTGCTCTACCTACGAAGCTGAGGTCACCTAGGACGAAGCCTACACCAGTGAGAGAAGTCCCCAAACCCAAGAAAGACAAGAAAGAATCTAATGACGGTGTGCAAGTCACCGAGGAAGCATGCTGCTACCCATGCTCAAAAGAAAGAAAAAAAGTCGACAAAGGATAAGGGGAAAGTGGTGGATTTGGAGGCCAAAGAGGGCGTAGAGGATATAGACACCAAGGGGATGGATCCTATCTCCAAATTTCCATATTATATCCCTCTATGCAAGGGAAAAGTGAAGATTACGAAGGATCCAGACACAGAGAAATTTTAGATCCATACACCCTTGTTACCCGAGAGCATCACATTTGAAGGTTTGTGCTTGGAGCGAGTTCCCCATTTAAAACCAGAGGACTGGGATTTGGCATACCACGAGAGGTTCCCCCACCTTGCGATGGAGAACTATATGAAGAGGAAATTTTACATGGAATCAAGTGTCACCACGTTGGAGCCTGTGGAGTGGATTCGTAGAGTGAATTAGTCGAGGTTGTTGAACATGTTGTGGGTGCCCCACTACCACCACTCTAACATCAACCTCATTTTTATCAAGCAATTGTTGACCCTGGTGCATGACGAATGTTTATGGATGAGCACACTAATCCGAATCACTGATATCACACTATTACTACACTCAGGGTTGAATTCAGCCAAGGAGTTTGGTGGAAAGACGAGTGCAACCTCGCAGAGAAGATCAAGTAAAAATTCAAGCTAGTGAAGAAGCCACATGGGTACTCCATCACCTCTATCATTGACCCTATGGTGAAAATAGCAACACAAATATTAGCTGGAAAAGTTATGAGAAAATGCCACATGGAGGAGTTTCCGGCATCAATGATTTCAATAGCTGCATAGTGCGCGGAGGGTGTGCAGTTCAATTGGTCTTGCTACCTCTATAGCGAGTTCCTTGTGAACTATCGTGAGGCGTAGGATGAGAGAAAAACATTCCACTATGCATGGTTGTTGCTCTCCATTGTGCTCGTAGCTTGGAAGCTACGCATGACAGTTAGTTTACTCACATGGACATGGGATTGCAAGAGGCCACATAGCTTGCATCCCTGTGGGCCACAAAGGATACCACACAGGTCATGGAGACCAAAGTCTTCTAGGTTTTGACGGAGGCCAGTATGCACATGGCCATCAACCAGAAGCCACAATTTTCACCAACTGCGTTTGAGCAGTTATCGGAGTATGTGAAGTTTAAAGCTGACTTCCACCATCTATATATCAGGGCGCAGAAGGATCAACAACAGAAATGGTTCGATTTTCCATAGTTGGCCACGGATGACATCATTCAAGAAACTATCAAGCACTAGCCGACAGATTGGCATTCTCCATTCAGTTTGGCCATAGGCACCAGCAAGTCCACGAAGAAGAAAAAGAAGGAAACAGTGAAGTAGGCAATTGAGAATTTGGGCTGAGGAGAAGACCCGGATAGAAAAGGAGCGCACTGTAAAGCACCAGGCTAAACAAGAAGAGCGCGACTCCGAGCGAAGTGGTAAGGCCCCTTCACCCTAGATAGAGGAAGAGGGGTGGTGGCGATTAGGAGGAACAGAGCACTCCCTTCCGAATAAAATGATACAGGGACCAATAGAAGGAGGGGCCCTGAAAAAAATTGAAAGCAAAAAAGCACTCGCTGGATCCAATCACTGTAACAGAAGGTGACCTTGACGAGATTACAGATAAGGTGGGTGATACCACAATGAAAATGTTCCAAAAATTCGAGCAACAACACTAGCAAGCAAAAATTACCATGTAGAAGGATCTGCGCAAGTTTCAAATTCAGACCAGTAGGATCCAAGTGAGCACAGGGCAGGTAAGTGCTCCACAGACAAGCTTGGCTCCGGGGACCAGTCAGGTAGCAAAGATGGTTAGGTCACTTGATCTCCAAGCATTCGCGCTGCCAAAAGGATCCTTGAGCATGGAGGCAGCCGATGAGAAGGTCATTGTAAGTTCTTTGAAGAACATCGGACTCAAACTAGACGTGCTCCCCAATGAGTATCTCCACACGTTGCAAGAAGGTGTGACAACAAAGTTCAGATCACGGGAGCAGTGCATGCTCAGATTAATTAGTGAATATCACATGAACAATGAGTAGATGTTCACTAAAAATATGGAGGCTCTGAAAAAAAAAGAAACAATCCAGGCACAGAGCACTTAGATAGTGGTCGCGGTGACAGAAGCATGCAGGACCGTGCCAAAACTACATATCCTGGAGGAGGCACCACTAGAGGTGAAGGTCAGAAAACTTGTTGTGGACGTGCGTGATGCCAAGGCAGTGGTGGCCAGAGTTCAGTTCATGCTGAACATGAAGATAATAGAACTGGAACTGAAGTCATAGCCTTCCACCCTGCCGAAGGTTAGGGAACAATGCGAAGCCATTTTTAAGGATGGAGTCGCAATGGTGGATGCCATGGTGGTGGATTGCACCGTGCTGTTCGAGCAGGCTATGGAATTAGTGACGACCCTACAGGAAGATCCCACTCTACAGGTCTTAAATACAGAAGTACATGAGCTCCAGCAGAAATACAATGAAGTGAGGGCGACGACGGACACCATAGCTACTGCGCAACACCCCACCAAGCTACAAGAGGCTAAGCAGTTTCTTACATAGGTGGAAGCAGTGTATACAAAAGAGGCAGTCCTTAGGGCTAGATTGGGGCCTTGGTTAGATGAGGCCTACATAGCCTCCACCAATATTCAGGAAAAAATGGTGAACTTGCAGGGGATGCAGCAAAATATTAAGCAGGATAGTGCATGACCAGCCACAGAGCAGCTAGTAGAATAGATAAAAAAGGTAGCCATGGAGAGCGCGACTAAAGTAACAGTTGCACAAGTAGAGTTGGGGGATCTTCGCATCAAGATCTCCTTGCCAGCTGAGTGACTCGAGGGTGAGTCATGATCTTTGTGTTGGGGGCCTGCTGGGATGGGGTCCCCTGGGTCAAGTTTTGGGGAAAAAGCCCAAGTTTTTTGTATAAAGATGTAAAGTCTCTACAAATTGTGGTCATGGAGCGCATAGGTAGTTAAAGAATCATAAAGGGTATTACCCTTCTTTATGTAAGTTAAGTCGGCTTTTGAAGATCTACGCATGGTCTGGGAACCATGGGATTGTATAAATAGTTGTGTCTTAGGGATGTCTAAGGCAAGTAATGAAGTTTTGTCTATGGGAGAAATCTAGGAAGTTAGTGCTAGAAAGTAAGAAGGAAGGCTCTGTAACTGTGTGTGCATAGGCCTAAAGTAGAGTCTGCAGCTGAGCGCGCGAACCCCTGCAGCTAAGTTCACAGGGAAGTCTTGAGTTTGTAAGCTGAACTGAATATTAATAAAGAAGATTATTACAGAAATTCCCATGCTTTACCTATTTAATTCGGTTATGTATGAATGAGCTTTATGCTGTGATGAATAATGGTTGTATGAAATAATGATGTATTGATGCATGACTTTACTTGATTTATATTGTCATCTGAATGCATTTTCTGTTAAGTGTTTACGCGAAGATTATATCATTGCATGTTAAAGTTATCGAACACTTAAGAAGATCTGGGTAATTACTAGGTTAAGAATAATCTTTGATGCACGTAGGTAGCTTATTAGCCTGTTCAGGGTCCGAAAAAGCTAGTCGTAGACCTTCGTGGAGGTCTAGAGGCTGATTAGAGGAAGTTACATCGATAAGCCATAAGGGCTTATAGATCTGCGTGAAGGAATATTTAGGATATAAAACGACATCACGTTGATCTCTAGGTGCAGAAACTTGGTTCCAACATCCCCCCATACTGCTTTGGGTAAGACTTCAGTCTGCACTGTGCAGATTGATGTCGAAAGGGCCAGTAGTGTAGGGATTTGTTTGGCGCAACTAACTCTGAAGATGGGTGGGGTCCCACTAAGCCAACAACCTCCAAATGTTTCTTTGGGGTACAGGAGGTGGAATATTTGGGTCATATTGTATCTCACAAGGGTGTTAATGCAAACCCTAACAAAATTAAATCCATTAAGGAATGGAAAATCCCCATGACAATAAAGCATCTTCGAGGATTTCTCAAGTTGACAGAGTATTATCACAAGTTTGTTGAGAATTATGGGAGAATAGTAGTGCCTCTAACAAAATTACTGAGTAAAGATGCATTTTCTTGGACTCCATAAGAAACTAAAGCCTTTGAACATCTTAAAGAGGCAATGTGATGTCTCAAGAAATGGAATTGGTGTTGTTTTAATGCAAGAAGGAAGACCCATTTATTTTGAAATTCATCCAATCAAAGGAAAGTATTTACACAAACCTATTTATGAGAAGGAAATGTTGGCAATACTACATGCACTAAAGCAATGGAGACCTTACCTAATGGGAAGACACTTCAAGGTAAAAACAAATCATGATAGTCTTAAATAATTTTTGGAACAAATATTATCTTCATAAGAGCAACAAAAATGGGTCACAAAGATGTTGGGTTATGAATTTGAAATCATCTACAAAAAGGGAAGAAAAATTTTGTTGCAGATGCACTCTCAAGAAAGGAGGAGGATGTGGAAGTATTGATTTGTGCCATTTATATTAACGAACTTGATTGGATAACTGAAGCAACGAATTAATGGAAGAATGACGAAGAGGTGTTGACACTCATTCAAAATTTCATCAAGATCTCAGTACATATGATACATTTAGTTGGAAAAATGATTCACTATGGTATAAACATGTTTTATATATTTGTAAGAATCCCCAACTCAAGCAAAAGATTTTTTTGTAATTTCACACCTCCCCCTTAGGAGGGCACTCAGAATTTTTAAAAAATTACCACAGGGTTAATAAGGAATTTTTTTGGGATGGCCTTAAATCTGGTAATCAGAAACTTGTGGCAGAATGCTTCATTTGCCAACAAAATAAGGTTGAGACAATTAAGACCTTGGTTTTTTCAAAACCTTTAGCCATTCCAAGTCAGCATTGGGAGGAGGTCTCAATGGATTTTATCACTAGTTTACCCAAGTCTAAAGGAAATAGTGTCATCATGGTGGTATTTTATAGACTTGCCAAGTATGCACAATTTTGTGCATTATCTCATCCTTTTAAAGCCAGTACAATTGCTACTAAATTTATGGAAACAACTCAAAATATGTATGGAAATCCAAAGATTATTGTAAGTGACAAAAATCCCATTTTCATTGGAAATTTTTGGATGAAATTATTTTCTTGTCTTGGTACTCAATTAGCTCATAGCTCATCTTATCATCCTCAATCTGACGAGCAAATTGAGACAATGAACAAATGTTTGGACGGATATCTTCGTTTCTCTATATCTGATAAACAAGCACAATGTGTTAAGTGGTTAACTCTAGCTAAATGGTGATATAACACTTCCTTCCATACTACAACATAAATGACCCTATTTATGGCACTTTATGGATATCATCCACCATCCACCACATCATATTTAAGAGAAAATTCTAAGGTTCAAGCAGTGGAATATCACATTGAGCATTAACAACAAATTCACAACTCTTAAAGGATAACATCATCCTGGTGCAGAATCGAATGAAACAATAGGAAAATAAACGTCGCAGTGAAAGAAGTTTTTATGTAGGTGGATAACTATTTTTACGGCTACAACCATACAAACAAATGTCCCTTAAGCAAGCAAAGAAGGATAATAAATTATAACCTAAGTACTATGGTCCTTACAAGGTGTTGCAAAAGATTGGTACTATGGCATACAAATTGGAGTTGCCTGCATATTCCTGAGTACACCCAGTTTTCCATGTTTCATGCTTAAAGAAGGTTATTGGTGACAAGCTCCCAGTTCAAACAGTGTTGCTAGAACTTGACGAAGAAGGAAAAATCATATTTGAGCCTAAAGAAATCACAAAAACAAGAACTTGACAGCTACGAAATCAATTAATTTCAAAGTATCTCATTAAGTGGAAGAACTTACCTACTGAAGACTCCACATGGGAGGATGAGAATTTTATACAGAAGCATCTGGAACTACTCAAGCATTGAGGAAAACACTTTTTTGAAGGAGAGGGGCATGTTAGGTCCCTATAATACTAGTGTATTCCCCTTATTGTTATTTTTAGTGTAGCCCCCTATTGTTATTTTTATGCCCATGTATCCCCCATGTTGTTATTGTTATGCCCCATAGAAGTCCACTATTGTTATTGTTGTACCCTTAAATTATTATTGTTATGTACGTTCTAATTATATTGTGACCCCTTAGACTCCTATGTATACCAAGGAGGTCTTATCATTTGTATCATCCAAGAATTGTTCATTTATGTAATGTAAAGGAGGTTCCCCCTTGAAGAGGATAATTTTTAAGTTGTTGATCTATCTTTTTTGTGAGCTAGTTGCATATCAAACTCACTAAATGTTAATCCCTTCGTATACCATGTGTCTTGAAACTTTTCTTGGATTCGCCACACGTGCCTTCAATGAATGACTGCCACAAGTCGTCACTTTATTGAGTTGGTGAGACTGGTTAAGTTTCGGGAAAATCTTGACATTATCCACCATTCGCTTTCTCATTTGGTTCCTAGAGTCGTTTGATCGAAGAAAACATGCTCAAACTTTAATGATTTTATTGAACTTCATGCATGTTGGGCCACCATCTACCTTAGATTTTCCTAAAGATGCTCATTGTTTAAAAAATAAATGTTGGTTTTTCTTCGTTATAGTTTGGGACCTCAATTAATGTTGGTTTTCAAATGGCTATAACTTCTCATCCAAGGGAGTTTTTCAGAGCAAGATATACCAGTGGCCTGCCATATGAGAGCCCATGGATTACATGTAATAAAGCCTTTATAAGGCTTTGGAATTCTCTAATATAACATTCCTATGTTAAGTGGAGGGCTCAATTGACTGGGCCAAGAGGTTGGTTAACTTGATTACTTTAACATCAAGGCATGATTGTTTTTAAGCTACGAGATAATAATATATTTCTTATTGGATGTTTTTTTTCCAATTAAAATTTTCCATTGTAAATAATGATATCCATGATTTATGTGTATTATGTATAGATTTTCTCATTATTTCTCTCATATTATTTTTATCTATAACACCGAGCCATTTTAAAACACCATAAAATCAACCATGCATCTCATAAAAAATCTAATAACATTAGCATGAACTAAAGACATGCTTAATTCGTAGTGTAATGTCTTAATATCTATGTCTATAGAATACAATAATTGACCCTCATAAAAATGCACTTTAGCTCAATTGGAAACATCGTATAAGAAGGAAGCATACACTCTTTACCTCCATACACTAGGTAACATGAAAAATAATGAAGTTTTTTCCTCTCCACTCACTAAAAAAACATAGTATGTATATAAAGGATAAATTCTACACAAGTTCTTAAAGAAATCACTTTTTATCTTTTTAGTGATATATGAAAGAGACACGAAGCATATTTAACACATTTAGTTATTTAATAATTTAACATTCTCTATGTTATTGTATTTGAAATAATTATTGTTTTATATGATTGCAATAAGAAAGGAAAGTTATAAGAGGATTTAATAGAATATTATTATATATTTTTTTTCATTTTAGGATAGTTTTGTATATTTGATGGTCAAATTTTGAGAGTTTGATTTCTTATAATTGTGTATTTGAGAGATCAAGAAGAATTTAAACTAAATTTATCTTTTCTTTTTTTACAAGATTTTTAGTGGGTCAATATCAAGTCTCTAAAAGGTGTTCATTGTAGGTTTTAACCTGATACAGAAATTACCTGCATAGGAATTCTAAAACACAGAAAATAAAAAACGCGAGAGCATAACACATAAAACACATATATACAGAGATTTTCCCCTGGATCCCAAAACCGGGACTATCAACTTGATTTTTCATTATGTTCCTTTCAATTTTACAATACATATTTATACATGTCAAAGCATCCAATACCATGGACCGAAAACCATCACATCCAAAACTATGGACCAAAAACCATCGCGTCCAAAACTATGTGCAAAAAATCATACACAAAACCATAGGTAGGTCTACCCAACCTAATATAGGGTCCAAAAACAAAATTTTCTGAGGCACTGCCCTGGAACCCATAGAGTGGGGTTACCTGCACCCCTCAAACCCCCTGTGACCCTCCCCGCTATGCAATCAATGCAACGAAGGGGGGGCTTCGCCCCCCTTCTAACCCCCCAGTTAACTACGTCAGCTAGTCATGGAAAGAATATAACACAACCCAACATTCTCCCACTTGTTGTTTTCTTTCCACAAGGGGCCATAGGAGAGCTTAGTCATCTAACCAGCCCTGGAGTGCCCATTGTTTCTCTACACCAAGAGAACTTCTCGGAGCTCAAAGATTTTGTCAATGCATCTACAGTATTCTTCAAAGTATCCACCTTTACCAGCAACACCTTTTTGTCTTCTATCATATCCCTCACAAAGTGATACTAAACATCAATGTGCTTTATCTTTGAATGATATGTAGCATTTTTTGCGAAGAAAATTGCACTTTGGTTGTCACAATCTATCCTTATAACTCCCTATACTAACCCCATACTTGAACACAATCTCTACAACCAAACTGCTTCCTTGCTTACATGAGTGGTTGCCATGTATTCTGCCTCTGTAGTTGATAGTGCCACTACAAATTGTTTCTTACTCATCCAACTGACTGCACCTCTAAATAGGTTAAAAACATACCCACTTGTAGATCTTCTTTGATCCAGATCTCCAGCCCAGTCTGCATCAACAAAGCCACGAATATCCAACACTCTGTCCAATCCTGGTCTTCCTTGGTGCACAAACCATAATCACTAGTGCCATGTAAATACCTGAAAACCCGCTTCACTGCCGTCTAGTGCACCTTCCCTAGTTCTGACATAAACCTGCTCAATACTCCCACTGCGTGTGCAATGTCTGGTCTAGTACAGACCATTGCATACATCAGGCTACTGACTGCACTTGTATATGGAACACAGGACATGTCCTCTTCCTCTTCTTATGTCTTGGGACACTGTTTAGCAGATAACCTCACACGTATAGGAACAGGAACCTTCACTGATATAGTATCCTGAATATTCAACCTCTACAGTATTGTCTCAACATACTTCCTCTGGTTTAACCAGAGCTTCCTCTTCGCCCAATCTCTTTTAATTTCCATGCCCAAAATATAGTTTGCAGCACCAAGATCTTTCATGTCGAATTTGGAGGACAATTGGGTCTTCAAATCCTGGATAATTTCTTTGTCATTTCCAACCAGCAACATATCATCCATACATAATACTAAATAAATAACATGGTCACTAATGAATTTAAAATACACATAGGGATCTGCTTTGCTTCTGGTGAAGCCAAGTCCCCATATAAATGTATCAAATTTATGATACCACATCCTTGGTGACTATTTTAACCCATATAGAGACTTCTTGAACTTGCATACCAGTTCTTTCTTACCCTTCATCGCAAAACCTTCAGGTTGCTTCATGTAGATATCCTCTTCCAGATCCCCGTGAAGAAATGTTGTCTTCACATCCATCTGTTCTACCTCAAAATCAAAAGCAACAACAACAGATAAAAGTAATCTAATAGAAGTTACCTTGGCAACAGGAGAAAAAATATCACCAAAATCAATTCCCAGCACCTGGGAATAACCTTTTGCTACCAACCGAGCTTTGTATTTCTCCACCTTTCCTTCTGCATTTGTGTTCTTCTTGAACACCCATTTGCTGCCAATGGGTTTCCTTCCAACTGACAACTCCACCAGATCCCAAGCCTCATTTTTGTGCAAAGATGCCATTTCATCAACCATGGCCTCTTTCCAGAGTTTTCCATCCTCTGAACCTACTGCTTCCTTCACAGTTCTGGGATCATCATTACTAGTAGATAAAGCAAAATTTCAACAGAAAGCAAATGGTCTATACCCTTTTGGCTGCCTTCTTTCTCAAACTGACCTTCTCACACCTGGAGTTTGTGGCTCTTCATCTTCTGATTCCTCCTCTACTGTAGAGTTTGATTCTTATTCCTTTAGCTCAAACTCTATCTTCTCAAGTTCCTTTGGTTGGACTTCATGTTTAATAACATCTTTCACTTCTCTAAACACCACATCTCGGCTGTACACAACCTACCTTGTTACTAGGTTCCAAATCTTATAACCCTTTAACCATCCTAAAACCCAATAAAGATGCACTTTTCAGATTTACTATCCAACTTGGTTCGTTTCTCCTTTGGAACATGTACATATGCATCACATCCAAATACCCTCAGATGTGAAAGAGAGGGTTTCTTACTAGTCCATACCTCTTGTGGAGTCTTATCCTCCAATGCTAATGAAGGTGATCTATTGACCAGGTAACACGTTGTCTCCACCGCCTCTGCCCAGAATTCATATCCTAACCCAGCACCACTAAGCATGCTTCTTGCCCTTTCAATCAATGTCTTATTCATTCTTTTGCAACTCCATTTTGCTGAGGTGTATATGGAGTAGTTTTCTGCTGTGCTATACCATAGTTCTTACAGAATTCTTCAAATTCCTTACTTCAAAACTCTCCACCGTTATCTATCCTCAACACCTTTATCTTCTTCTTTGTCTCATTTTCCACCAGAGCCTTAAATTATTTAAACCTATCAAAGACTTCAGATTTCTTCTTAAGGAAATATATCCATGTATTCCTTGAGAAGTCATCTATAAATGATACATAGTACACAGACTTACCCAGTGATGGAACCTTCACAGGTCCAAACACATCACTATGCACAAGCTCTAATATTTGTTTTGCCCTCTTACCACCAGAGGGGAAGCACACTCGATTCTACTTCCCATATACACAATTTTCACAGAAACCAAAATCTAGAGAGCTATTACTCATACCTTCTACCATACCTTTACCATGAAGTATTCAAAGGCCCTTCTCTCCAATATGTCCAAGCCTTTGATGCCACAACATGGTCTTCTCTCCAGAGACCACTAGATTTTTTGCTCCACTTTCAGGAACCACAGAACTATTGCACCCATCAACAACAGTGCTACCTTGCAGCTTGTATAAAGTTCCAACTCGAACTCCCTGCATCAATACCAGTGCCCCCCGAACCATCTTACAGGTATCCTTCTCGAACGCTGTTTTTACACCTACATCATCCAGCTTTCTTACAGAAATTAGATTTTTGGCTAATGCAAGAATATGAAGAACACCTAGAAGTGTTCTAACTCTTCCACCCTGCAACTTCAACTTTAACTTTCCACGACCAACGATTCTAGCCTTCCTGTCATCCCCCAAGAAGACATCACCACCATCATATTTATCATACTTGCAAAACCACTCTCTACGAGGAGTGAAGTGAAAGGATGCACCTGAGTCAGTCAACCATGCCTCATGATCTACATGTGTACTTGAAGAATCCAAGTACACATCCCCATCTTCATCTGAGGTGGTTTTCGCCTCTGCAGAAGGAGCATCATAAGATCCCTTTCCTTTATCAGGAGATTTAGATTTACAGTCCCTTTTGTAGTGCCCTTCCTTTCCGCATTTCTAGCACACCACCTCTACAGGTTTTCCTGGAGATTTAGATCTCCCTCTAGATTTATATCTCCCACTCGATGACTTATTTTTGTTTCTATTCTAGGACCACCCTTGTACAGACAAGGCATCACCATTCTGGCTATCCATATTTTTCCGTCTCATCTTCTCCATCAGCAAGGATGAGACTATTTCATCATATTGCAAGGTAGTTGTATTGCTACCTATTGCAATAACCAGACTCTCCCATGAATCTGGTAGAGAACACAACAAACTGATGCACTTATCTTCATCTGAAATTTTAATATCAACAGATAATAACTGACTTACCACAGTATTAAATGCATTCAGATGCTCTGTCATTGAGTCTCCATCTTTCATCCTTAGTTGATACAGCTTTTTCTGCAGGAACAGTTTATTCACCAGAGACTTAGATTAGTACAAAGTCCCTAAATTGTCCCACAAATCCTTAGCCATAGCATCCCTTGATACATTCAGCAATACTGAATTTGAGACACACAATTGTATTGTGCTCTTTTCCTTCCGATCTAACTTCTTCCATTCTTCATCGAACACTCTCGTTGGTTTAGTACCCGAATCTACCACAATCCACTGATCTTTATCCACTAACAGATCCTCCATCTTGAGTTTCCATAATTCAAAACTCTGACCATTAAATTTTTTGATCTTTATCTTTCTTCTGCTCACCATCTTCTTTCACCACCAAAATTGATCCCGCAGATCTCCCACTGAACAGGGTCCACCATAGGCCCAAGCGAAACCCCTTAGCAACAAAGGTGTCCCCTTGAAGCCAAAACAACTCTGATACCAAATGTAGGTTTTAACCCCTTACAAAAATTACCTGTATACAAATTCTAAAACATAGAAAATAAAGAATGCGAGAGCATAACACATAAAACACATATACACAGAGATTTTCCCCTAGATCCCAAAACCGAGACTACCAGCTTGATTTTTCATTATGTTCCTTTTAATGTTACAATACATATTTATACATTCCGAAGCATCCAATACCATGGACCGAAAACCATCACGTCCAAAACCATGTGCGAAAAATCATGCACAAAACCATAGGTAGGTCCGCCCAACCTAAATAGGGTCCAAAAACAAAATTTCCCAGGGTGGTGCCCTAGAACCCATAGAGTGGGGTTACCTGCACCCCTCAAACCCCCTGTGACCCCCCCTACTACGCAATCGGTGCAATGAAGGGGATGCTTCGCCCCCCTTCTAACCCCCTAGTTAACTACGTCAGCTAGTCGTGGAAATAATATAACACTACCCAACATTCATTTTATGTCCAATGTGATATTTTGGGTGCCTTGCATCTCACTTTAATGGTGTGATTCTTCTTTGAATCACTTGCAAATTTCAAATTCTTCAAGAAAATATACTATCACCAAATATGTCTAAGTCAATCAATTTACTCACTGATTTAGGTAAGTTGGATAATTTTAAAAATCTTAGACATACTATATGCACAATTCGTTGATATATAATGAGTTATGGTATTATATTTCTGATGTTGATACTCCCCCAACCAAACACATTAACGTTGCTTAATTTGTTAAATGGGAATTAAAAGATGAAAAAGCTTTTGCTCTACTTCAATATTTTGTAACTGAATAGATGCTTAGTCACATTGTAAATTCCACCATTTCTTGGTATACCAAGAGTGAATTTCACGCACATTTTGATAGTTATGTTGCATCTCAAAGATTTTATTAGGAAAAGATTAGTTGATGATGTGTATGTGTTATAATACATTTAAAGAATAAATAAAATACCCAAGGAAACTATCAAAGGTGGTTTTGCTAAACTTGAAGATAATTTTTTTATCTCTATTTTGATAGATGATTTTCCTCCATATTATAAGTACATAGAAAAATCTTTCCAATTTTTTGATAAATGATCATTTACAACTTTTGATTCACTTTGTTAACTGTTAGCTCAACATAGTAATTCATTTGGTAAACAACAACAATCTCAAGAGGATCTTCTTTTCACTAGTTTAAATAGAGCTAAAAGTGCTAGAGGAAGATGTACCAGATATTTTGGAATTTATTAGAATTAGTCTTCTAAATGAGCTTGTGGTATAGGTTGCCCTCAAGGTAGATGACATAATAACTATAATCAATATAGTTTCCCAAGTAATATAAATTATCTCAATTATAATACACCACCCATAATAAGCATAAATTAAAGTCAAGTAAAGTGAAAAAGATTCTTACGAAAGGGGTTAATGCATCTCATTACTTAACAAGTAACAAAAATTGGCCAAAGTTTAAGAAAAAATCAAATTTTATATCAAATTCAAATTCTAGTCACCAACTCAATATGTAGATGATCAAGGTTTTTAAGATAAACAACATGAATACGTTTTTGCTACAATATAGGAGGTTGATTTAGCAACATCCATTGATACTAACAAGCTACTAAGAAATTCATTTGAAGATGACTGGATATTGAATACAGGAGCAACATAGAATATGGATATTCACATGAATTGCTTTTGGAAATATTATATTCAAATAAATCCCATTTATTTAGTTGACCGAACAAATCAAACTCTCCAAGGAAAGGGCTCATACAATTTTTTTCTCCCAAAATTTGTTGAAAATTTGATTTCTAATGTATGGTTTGTAGTTGTGCTTAAGAATAATTTGTTATATTTGGTCTCAAATTGATGTTAAGAAAAATACTCGGTGGGGGGGGGGGGGGTGTGGATGTTGAATTGATATTTTTAATCCACATTAAATTTTCATTTCTTATTATAAATTATGCATGCTATTATTCTTAATGTAACCTATGTGTGTACACGACTTTAGTGAAGTAAAACTATGTATATACACTTTACTTGATTTATCATAAATTCCATCAGTGAGTTAACTTTAACCATTGCAATATTGATTCATTAACCATCCAGTATGCAGTAAAGAAAATATAAATGAAAACACTATAGAACACCATGATTTTAGGTGGAAACCCAATGTGGGTGAAAACCACAGCTGAAGATGTCTTTGCCTTCTTCTTTTATTATAAAGAAAAATTTCTTAAAATCTTATAATGTCATAAACTCTTACCAACATGCAGGTTCTTACCTATAGGAGAATACAACCTCCACTCATTCTCCAGCAGCCACTCGAAGGGAGCTATAACCCCCTGATCCCATTTACCAGCTCTTACCGGAAGGGAAAACCTACCCCCTGAACAAGTTTACTATCTACCACTAGAAAGAAGCTTTGAATGCCTCACTGAAGACTCCAACCCTCAGCACCTCATGGACCATGTTTCATAATATTTCAGACTGAATCCACCTAAATCAAAACATCAAAACCTGTAGGGCACATTCAATGAAATTTTCACATTAGACCCACTTCAACAATAAGCCTAATATTAATTAACCATACTGAAACCAGATACTGAATCAAATAATCCAATCACTGAACAAATGAAGATACCATACTAAATCATAAAATAATGAATCACTATAACCATATCATACCAATGCTCACCTACTCATCAATATAACAAGCCATCCAATGTTAGTCACCACATTAAAAAAAAAATGTTGTTACTGCAAACCCTCATCAGATTTATTTGGGAATGTATACACAATTGTTTTGAAGTAAACTCACGTATATACATGCTTCTTATGCATACAACCTGCGTACAGTTCCAAGATTACTAAACATTGAATTTTTTTACTTATTGAATCATTGTAATGCTAAAACAACCATTGAATCAAGTACAAATTGTTGAACCAATCACATATCTCCATACCGTAGCATCATTACTAACCAATATTCTAATCCAAATTCAACCAAATCAACATTATCAGACAAAGATCATCATGATAGAGACATCATGAACAAAAATAAAAAAATAGAATAAAAATAATAAAATGTCAACATCAAGCAGCAATGTAAACCTTAGTACATATATGCAACTTCCATAAGACAAATCAAAGTATCTACCCATTTACTATGCAAAACGACCACGTACAGGTCTCAACATACTGAAAAACATATCCCAAAAAATATATGCAACCCAACATAAACAAATCAACTTATGTAAACGACTATCCAAAAGCAAACCAATGTACAAATCTTAAATTACTGAAGCCTACCTTTGTTGCAAACACAACTTACATTCCACAACCTTCATTGTCAAAACTTAAGACTTCTAGATAACTCATTCAGATCACAGTATCATTATAACCAAAGATCTATAATTGTTAGTTACTTAAATATATGCAATAAGTAAATCAAACAACCATATATATCAACATATCTTCAGATATTTCTGATTTGAGTCTTCTCCTTGCTTCCTATTGCACACCTATTTCAGATCATATTTCACATAAATAACCCAATCACTTGCACACTTAACACCTTGATCACCATCTCCTTATATAGTTTTCATCTTAACAAATACCTCAACTAAATATTTTGGTAATGTCATTAGTATTCATTTTTGAGATCAAATAGATGTTGATGCTCCAATTACTATGGGAAAATACCATGGTAAAGACCCCAGATATCTAGATTTCCATGGTTCAGATTTTGTACGTGAATTTTTCTCACAGGACCTGCATATGTATGCGAACTTTATTTGCAAGAACCAGGCTTGAGTTCATCAAACTTCACTTTTTCCATCCTTCTGTAACTGAATTGCCAATTCTCTATTCATATCATTTATACCAACAATCCTGATATCTCCATTAGTTCCACAATCATCATATTATCATATTTGTTGACATCAAGTACATCTATATCAAATAGGTTTCCATCAAGGACAACACAATAGCCATAATTCCAACAATCTACCCCTTTGGACTTGATGGCAACCACTTTGGTGTTTGGACACCACCTATAAATAACTGCAAAAATACTTGCAAACACCAAGTCTTCTCTCTAAATTCTCTCCAAACACCAAGACTTTTATCCCTCTTTGACATAAAGGGAAAAGGGTTGAACCAGGCTCAATGAAGTAATTTCCTTATAGTGCTCATCATTGTAAGTTTTATATGCTAATATGAACTATGAAGTATACATATTGACCATGCTCCCCGTAAGCATATGCTGGACTTTTGAAGATATGCAATAAAAGTATAGGTCTTTATGACTCAAACAAATATGACATTTCCTATCACCGATGACTATATGCCCCCATGATTACATCAATCACCCAATATATCGAGTTTACAAATTTTACATCAATGTCCCAAAATAATGGGATTACATATATGAAATAACTTGATCTCAATATCCCATACATGACTAAATTTTACATTGTTTACAACATGGGTCTTTTCATGACCTCTGCATCACGAGAAACAAATGATCATAGACATAAATTTCAATATTGAAGTATCCTTTGTAGCAAGACCATGATATTCATCAACAATCACTATGCACCATATAGGAATCTGTAATGTAGACATCTGATAAAAGCAACATAAATGTCAACTACATGAACATCATCATCATCAACATGTAAGATAAGACAATGTAGCATCAATTTCTCCAATATCATCAACATGTGACCAAATATGCAGTATTTCCAAGCAAGTATGAGATAGATAAATATTTGTCAACAACTCATCCCCTTGACCTTATGACATCAAGGTCAACATGCTCTCTCCACATATAGTAGGGGCCACAATCCTCAAGTAGCCAAGACATATAAATTCCTTGTACCACAACACCATAAGAAACATATATATATTCTTTACATGCATCAACAACATATGTGAAAACCTCCAACACCACAAGCCATAGAACTGATCAACAACATCATCAACCAACATCTCTAGAGAACATAGCATACATTTCTTCGAATTTTAACAAAAACTTCACCAAACTCAAGCAACATATATGCATCATCCATAACTTTACCATATGTAATTAATGAATTATTAATAGCTCATGATATAATGATAGGAGCATGGGTATCTTCCAATAGTGTGAAAATGAAATAAGGCTAATAATAACAGTAATGACCATGAACTCATCATAACCACCATCATGCAACTAGGAGTACTCAAGAAACCATAATGCCAACAATGAACCATTAGAAGAATAACAGATGCTCCCCCTAAACATGTGCCAACTTTTCATCCTCAATTTTGATCACATTATACCCATCTTATCAATCAACACAATGCACCATAGAACCATTCCAACAATGACAATAAACTTATCATGAACAAACATCATTCCTAAGCAGCATATGGGCATCATTTACTGTCTACAACAAGTCAATATCAGAACTAGAAATCCAATAATAACTGATGGAAGCATATGAGAAGACCCCCCTAAATATGTGCCACTCCTCTTTCATTACTGAGAGGCATACACAACTGTTTAGATCAAAACTTGTGTATACACGTGAATGTCTTTCATAAGATTTGCATACAGAAGATAAAATTTTGATTTTTCATAACCACATTTCCCCTTGAACATGTCATCTCTGTTCCTGTTCACTGCTACTTCATCAGATGCAATGTTAGTAATATAAACATTACCAAAAGAATACCAAAACATCATGGGGAATCAACATTAAGATACATATGTGCAGCTCCCCCTGAGATCATACACAACTAATCCTGTGGACCTAATAATCATCACTTGTGCCTTATGAGGTTATGTATCTCTCATTCACTTCTGTATTCATTTTTAGAATTATACCTTAAATACAATACATTGTGGTAGAGCCTATTTTCTTTTACTCTGAATCTAAACAAGAGGAGCTATGCCTCTTATTTCTACATGACTTTGTCTTTACTATAACATATAATTTGTATGCATTTTTGAATCCTCTTGATATAACCTTTCGAGTTTCTTCTTCTATAAATTTGCATTTATTTGATGTAAAAAAAATTGCATGTTTACCTACACTTATAATATTATATTTTATCCCTTCAACTAATAATGCACCAACTTCTTTTGTATACTTATCAAGATTAGCTCTACCTTTTTCCAGAACGTTTTTAGAAGCATTATTTCCAAGAATAACTTTACCATATTTGTTTTTCTTGAGAAATTCAAACTTGTTATTATCTCTAGTCATGTGGTGAGAGCCTCCATTGTCAATGTACCATTCATATTCGTCTTCAAATGAGAAAAGAGAAAATCCACACCTTATTTGTTCTTCTTCCTTTTGCTTAATATGAGAAGTGTTGGTGAATCCATCTTTCTCATGTCTTTTGGTAACAATATTCTTGTTTGGTTGATTGCCTAATATAAAACCAACTTGTTGCCTATGTGAATCCATAGAATTGTTCCTGCATTATTTTTCTACTTTCCCAAACTTGTTACATGCATAACATCTTACATGACCAGAAAAGGGAGCACAGGAATCATAATATTTATGTTTCATATTTCTCCTATGGCAATCAATAGATTTGTGACCAAATATGTTGCAAGAAAAACAATATCCCTTAAAAAACCTTAAGTACCTAGGAGCTTATGATATTCTTGTTAAGTGGTTATTTTATTAAGATAAAAACAATCTACTTCTGCAATTGGCTGCAATGTGTCCATAGTTATAACATATAAAACATTCAACACCATTTTCCATAGGAGAGAATCGATTGATACTTCTATAGTTAGGAGAAAATTCTTTCCTTTGGAAATTTCCTTTCTTTGGTTACTGGAATGGTTGACTTGTTAATTCTTTACCCAATGTTTTAGAGTTTTATTTGATAATATCATAATTTTTTTTACAAGCTTGTGAACTAGATTCTCCTTTTCTCATCTTAAAGGTTCTTAATATTCCATGGAGGTGTTCAAGAGTAAGTTTCTTCAAATACTTCATTTCTTCAATGACAAAGACTTTGGAATCTAACTTTGGAGTTAGTGATCTCAAAATATTTTCAAGAATAGTAGAATCCTTTATTTCGTCACCAAGAAATTTCATTGAGTTAATAATCTCATCTACTCTAAGGAAAATACTTACAATTATTTCATCATCATGCATTTTAAGAGTCTCATACTGAATTCGATATGTTTGAAGTTTATTACTTTCTAACTTAGTGTCACCTTCATAGCTTTGGATGAGCTTATCCCATCACTTTCTACCTTTGCAATGCTCAACCAAACATCCCAAGATATAATTTACAACCTTTTCATTGATCTCATACTGCTTCTTCCCTATAATATATGTGGGAATAGAGGTTGAGTATTGATATCCACCTTCAACAATTGCCCATACATTAGCTCTTAGTGCCTGCAATAATCATGTCATTTTAATTTTCCAAAATACAAAGTGAGTTCCATTAAACAAAGGTGGCCAGATAGAAGATACTCCCTCTAGACTGCCCATATTGATATATATCCCTTTAAGATATCACACTTCTTCTGAGGGAGCTGCTCTAATACCAATTGTTAGGAAAGATATTGGGGGGTGAATAAGTATTTTTAATCCACTTTAACTTCTCATTTCATATTCTAAATTATGTACGCTATTTTTCTTAATGCAACCCTCATGTGTATGTGACTTTAGTGAAGTAAAACCGCGTATATCCAGTTTACTTGATTTGTCATCAGTTCCATTAGTGAGTTAACTTTAACCATTAATGATTCATTAACCATCCAATATGTAGTAAAGAATAGGTAAATCACAACACACAAGAAACACACATAGAACACCAGAATTTTAGGTGGAAACCCAATGTGGGTGAAAACCACCACTATCATTATCTTTGTCTTCTTCTTTTATTATAAAGAAAAACTTCTTACAATCTTGTATGGGCATAGGTTCTTACCAGCACGTAGGATATTACCTACAAGAGGCTACAACCACCATTCATTCTCTAGCACCCACTCGAAGGGAGCTACAACCCCCTGATCTCAATTATCGACTCCTACCAGAAGGGAGCACCTACCCCCTGAACAAGTTTACAAGCTACCACTAGAAGGAAGCTTAGACACTCTCACTGAAGGCTCCAACCTTCAAAAATTCATGGACCATTTTTCCTAATATTTTTATACTAGATCCAATTAACTCAAAACATCAAAACCTGTAGGCTACCTTTCATCAAATTTTCACACTAGACCAACATCAATAATAGGCCCAATACCAATCAACCATGCTGAAACTAGATATTGAATCAAATCATCCAATTACTAAACAAACCAAGATACCATATTGAATCATATAATATTGAATAAATATTGAATCACTATAACTAGATCATACCACTTCTCACCCACTCATCAATATACCAATGCATACACTATTAGTCACCATAGAAGAAAAGTGTTGTTGCAGCAAACCCTGAGTAGATGTACTTCAAAATGTATACGCGACTTTTCTGAAGTAAACTCATGTATATACATGCTTCCTCTATATACAACCTGCACAATTCTCATATTATTGAACATTGAATTGTTTGACTTATTGAATCACTGTAGTACTAAACCAACCACTGAATCAAGTACAATTTTTTTAAGAAATCACATATCTCCACAATGTAGCATCATTACTAATCAATATTCCAATCCAAAATAAACAAATAAACATTTTCATACATAAGTAATCACGATAGATACATCATTAACAAACAACAACAAATAGAACATAATTCATCAAATGCCATCATCAAGTAGAATTGCAAACCTATTGACGGTGTTGGACCCGCCAACATTCAGGGGATCTCCCTGATATGAAGTCCCAACTAGACCTCACACTGTTTGGTGTGGGAGTCCCATCCGGTATGATGGCCCGGTTGCCATTGTATTAAGGAAGTGCCTCAAATATTGCTTGTCAACATAGGAGAGTGGTTTGCTTTGTCTTCAAGAAGTGAGGTTCGTGTGCCTGGTGATTTCTAGTGCTACTTTTGTCAATGGTTCTTTCACTGTAGAGTGGGGGGGTGTGGGGGGGGGTGAAAGTGAGTCCCCAGTCAGCTGGGAGGAAGCTCCAACTCTGCTAAGAACACACAACATAACATGACATGCACAACTTCAGGAGGAATAGTCCACACTGATGCAGCAGTCACAACACACAAGGGAAGATAACAAGTACAATACTCAGTGGATGAGTCCACTTGAGTGCAATGATTGTTGCGCAAGCTTTATGTGAAATGTTTGTCTAGTGTCCGGGGAGATAGCCACCACGGGTGAGACAACATTAACAACATATACAACACATTTTCATTAACATATTATGCATTACAACAAGTGAAATAAGTTCAAGTGTTCAACAAAGGTTAAAGAAACATGAATTACAAGTGTTCAAGATTAGTCTTACAACAGTCACAATACATGTGTGAAAACGTGTTGGCCTATTAGCAGGCTTCTGAATTAACTTAAAATTCCAAGACACATCATTACACCATACATCACTAACCCTGTGTGTGGGGCATTGGAGCCACTACTTACTCCTCAAAGAAAATATTACAAACTCTCCTGACTTTGTGGGAGGAGTTGAGGTGAAAAGTCCTTTGCATGTACAAATGAGGGCTTATTTATAGCCAAGGGTGAAATTGACCCCTATGATTTTTCGACTAACCTCATGATTGTTTGACTTAAATGACTTTTTGACTTTACATGACTCTTTTTAAAACAAGTGGGTCTCTTGGACTTCCACGTTACATTACATTGATTGGCAACATGGCCCAAAGTAGAGATGTGGACGACATGACACATGACATGAATTGACATGACACTTTTGGTACATTCATGTTACTATTGGAGTGCACATCAAGCTGTAGTGCTGTTAGGTTCCTTTCTTGTATGTTAGAAGGCTTGATAGGTTTGTTTGTTCACGAAAGGTGCATGTTTGTTCGTTCGTCCGTCCGTGAGCACATATTGCATGATTGCTCGTTCATCCATCCGCGAACACATATTTGCATGATTATCCATTCATGAGAACATCTATTCGCATGCATCATTCATTCATCTTTTAGTGAACCTATCCTTCTGCATGTGCTCCCTTCGTTCATCACATTCATCATCGCACCATGTTTGTTGCTGTACCTATACCTACAGTCACTCATGACGAGATGACATCAAATTCGAAAACCTCCTAGTCTACCATGACACATGATCATTTCGGATGTAAGTGACTCAGAGAGGCAACAAGGTTGTGAGGCAGGATGATGTCTCCAGGCACTAGTGATGAAAACTGCACAAGGGTCACTAGGTGATGAATATGGGAAATCCATGTCGATAGTGACTGTCTGCGAGGTTTGGCTCAGCTGGAACAAAAAACTGAGCAAATTCTGGGAGGGACAGTCCAGGCTACGAGAAGGCAAGGCAGATAAAATTTGGGCATTTTCCAGAATGAGTGGGTAGCAGAGGCTTGACAACAAAATTTGCGCAATTTCTTGGAGGAACAGGCCAGGATGCGAGGAGGATTGACAAAGAGGATTTGCGCAATTTTTTGGAGGAACTGGCCGAGACCCTAGTAGCAATATCTATGCAATTCCTGGAGTGAACTCGCTGCTGGCTGCTGGGTCACTGGAAGTAGAAACTGTGCAATTCCTGAGGGGAACTAGCAGTCATCTACCGGGAGCTTAGTAGTAGAAACTGCGTAATTCCTGGAGGGAACTATTAGTCTACTGTTGGGAGCTGTTGATGAGAGAAATTGCACTGATACTGGGAGGCTGACCTGCTGATCATCTCTACACAATTTTTTGGATGAGCAGTCGGTTGACTGTCAGGAGGGCTGGTTGGAAAAACTACACAATTTTCTGAGGGAGACAAGGACAGGCACTGGTTGTCTATCCGGCCTGTCTACAAAATTTCCTCAGTCAGCAGCACGAGCAAGGTCCACAGCCTCTTCACAATTTTTTAGGGGAGTCAATCTCAGGGTGGCTGTCAGGTCCAACTGTCTGAGTGGCTAGCATGAAGGTTGATTGAATTGCTTGCGAGAAACACAAATTGAAAATATGTTCTTGGTGCTTCTGCGTTGTTCTGGGTGACAGTCAATTGAGTCAATGGTAGGGTGATGGTCTGGTTATCAAAAGGGAGTCCGGTCATCTGAACTTCAACAAAATTACTAAGTCTGTGAATGAGTGAAAGATGAAAATTTTATCTTACAAACACACGCCCACATGACTTGACAACGAGATGACTCAAACCAACTAGACACAGATGTTCAACATGAGTAATCGATGGTGCAAGCAACAAGTGCGACACTCATATTGATTATTGGTTGACCATAATGACGCTTGCACAATAGTGAATGTGACTCCGTGTGTGAGTATGACATATGCTTTCATAGCGAACATAACATGTACACAGTAAGCAAAGACCTTGAGCATGACCAGAACATGGCCACAAGTAAGACATTGACATCAACATGCAAAATCTTGGGTGGAATGAACAAGCAAGGTGGGTGCGAAGGCTCACACGACCTCATGGAGTGAACCCAAGTGTATGAAACTGTCAAGTGAAACTCTCAAGGGAGGCTCGGAATTTGGGTGCAGGCCAAAATTTTGGAGGGTGGTTGTAGCTACTACAACACTTAGCGACACACTGGTAGAACTCCAACTTCTCTATTTTGGTTCATTGATAACACAGGACCTTGGTATTTCAAGGAGTATTGAAATGTTGTGTAGGTTACTTTGGCTTCTCCACTTACCCTATGGACATACGTGGTTCACCTTTCCAACTCAGTGAAACACAATCAAAAGTTCAGCTTGATCACAATGTTTCGAATCTAGGAAGGGTAGTTTAGCTCATGAGTTGAATATGTTCAGAGTAAGTTTTCATCTCTAGTGTTGCTCTGCTACCAGTAGGCCTGGAAAGTACCCTAAAGGAGTCACGTTGGAACACACACATTGCTCCACTTCTAGCGAGCCTGGTCAGTACCCCAGTGGAGTTGCATGCTTCAGCTCTTTGCACAGGAAGCCTTTCTCTTCTTTCGCCTTTGTATTTTTCAAGACGACTGTGCATAGGCACTTATTTATTTTTGGGGCAGAAGAGGGATCCTGAATTATTGAGATCAGAAGAGGTTATTCCTTCAGAGAAGCATGTGAGACATTTGACATAGGTTTTCTCGTTTAGATTTTCCCCTTCTCCATTTCTATTAGTTGGATGAGCTTGAACACATAAAGCAAAAGGCTGAGTACAGGCATGGGAATTCCTAGTGTGTACACAGGCTCATGGTTGGACCAAAACTTCCCTTGCAAATGATTTGTATTTTATGTCAATACTTCATCGGCTGAAGGTTATAACCAAGCATAGAGAAGATGAACACGAGACTAGCCAAGTGCTGCAGTGTCACAAGTCTCTTCAAATTTCAGTTACATACTCTATTCATAAGCCAGAATGTAGTAGTTGGCATCACTTATTTCTGAAAATAAAAATAGTAATGTACCAAGCAAACAAAAGAAAAAGAAAAAAACACAAATAGTAATCAGAGCAAACAAAGTGAAAACAAAGATAATAAGCAAAGCAAACAAGGCAAAAACAAAAAGCAACAAGCAGACTATGTACATGGCACGAGTACGGACCGGACAACTGAAAGTAATTCTTAAGATCTTGGTCATCGACAGAAAGGTTGTCAATCCTCCTGTCAAGTTATTGCAGATGATACGTGTGTGGGCCAAGCTTCTCGTGGACTATACATGGACCAATCCACATGGACTGGAACTTTGTATGTTTTCCTTTATCTGCATGTGGCTTATCCCATTTCAGAACTAAGTAACCAACAATGAAGTTAGCTTTCCCTTCAAACTTCTTATCGAACCATCTCTTGATACGGTTCTAGTGGAGTGTGAATTTTTCGTTTTGTTTCATCCTTTCTTCCTGAAGCTTATGTAGAGCATCCATCCTACATTGTACTAGCTGGCAAGGCTTGCCTTGGGATTCTTGGGAAAGCTAAAGTGAAGGAAAGTAGATATTTAGCAGAAGGATGGATTCTTTACCATAAACCAGGAAGTATAGTGAGGTATTCAGAGAGGGCTTCGGTGTTACATGGTAAGCCCATAATGCATTTGTCAGGGTGGTATTCCAGTTATGTTGCTCAGAGAAAACGGTCTTCTTGATTATGTGAATGAGGTTTTTATTTGTGGATTCTACGAGACCGTTTCCTTGTGGGTAATAGTTAAATGAATTCTTTAACACAATACCATTTTGTCATGAAAATTCATAGAGTTTCAAAGACAAGAAGTATGTTGCATTATCAAAAACAAGTGATATCGTAACGCCGAAGCGTGAGATGATGTTCTGCTAGAAGAAGCTGATGACCTCCTGGTCGTTCACTTGTTTGAGCGGAACTGCTTCTATCCACCATATGAAGTAGTCAGTTTCTGTTAGGATGTAGCAGTTTTGCTTTAACGAATGTGGGAAAGTGAGAGGGTATGGTGTCGTGCTCAAGGTACTGGTGCACATCTGCATACCAAGAGGCTTCTTCTTCAGTGGGTGTTGCTCGCCTTATATCATACATCTCAATTTCCTGCTTCCAGCCTGTGAACTCTTCTTCGCTCTCCGGGGCATGTACTGCTTTAGTTGCAATTTTGTAGAGCCCATGTCCTTTAACCATGTGAACTGGCTGGATTTCAAGATCATACTCTTGTAAGCATGTCATCTAGTTCGCACGCCGTTCACCCAGTTCTTGTTGTACAAGCAATGTGCGGATTGTTGGGTGAGGGACGAAGACTATGCAGTGGTTCTTCAGCAAGTAGGGCCTGAAGTGTTTCATTGCCTTGTAGACTGCATAATATTGCTTGTCAACGGTGAGGTAGTTGAGTTCTGGTCCCTGCATGATTGTGCTCATTAAGGAGATTGGGTGTTCATCGTTCATCTCACCCTTTTGAGTGAGTACTGCAAGTAGTGAATTATCAAAGGTGAAGGTGTATACCAAGAAATACTTCTTGAAGTCTGGGTTGTAGAGTGCGGGCGCTTTTGCAATGGCCTGCTTGATCCAAGTGAATGCTCACTTTCCCTCTTTCCCCAGTTGTAGACTATGTCTTTCTTGATCACGTCCTGCATGGGCTTAACTATCTGTGCATAATCCGAGATGAACTTCCAGAGAAAGTTTGTCTTGCCCAAGAAGGACTGCATGGATTTCTTGTTAGATGGGTAAGGGATTTGTGTGATAGTCTGGACCTGGTATGGATCCACCATGATCCAAATTTGGAATCAATATGTCTGAGGAGGTTCCCCTTTGACACTGTGAATACACTCTTTTTGGGATTCAAGGAAATCCCGTATCTGTGGCATCGCTCAAAAATTTTCTTCATATGGCGTATGTGGTCCTCTTATTTTCTTGAGTACACAGTGACATCATCGAGGTATACAACTATGCTCTGTCTGATGAATCCATGAAAAGCAATGTCCATGGCGCGTTGAAATGTTGCACCTACATTTACAAGCCCAAACGGCATTCATATGTAAGTGAACATACTCCACTTGGTACGGAAAGTAGTTTTGAGTCTGTCGGGATCTTCTACCAGAACCTGATTGTATCTTAAGAAACCATGAAGAAGAGAAAACATATGTTCCCCAAATATTGTTTGCAGAATGTGGTCCATAGACAACACGGGGTAGTTATCTTTGTCCAAGGTGTGGTTTATAATTCAGAAATCGACACACAAGCAGATTTCCCTAGACTTCTTACATACAGGAGCAAGATTTGAAACCCACGTGGAATGATGAAATTTGTATATGATCCGTGCATCCAACAAATTAGTAAGCCCTTTATGTATGACGGGTTAAAGCGACGGATGTACTTTCCTCAGCGTCTATTGATATGGCTTGACCCCTTCTTTGGTCAGGATGATGTGTTGGATGATCCACGTGTCATAAGTTTTCACATCATCATACATCCACGTGAACACATCTCGGTACTATTTGAACAAATGGACAAAGGCTTCTTGCTCTCGCTGTGTGCAACATGTAACAAGATTGACGAACTTCATATTTTTTTATGTTCCTAGGTTGATTAGTTTGTGCCTCATGGTGAAACTATGGGTCTTGCTGCTCCTCGGCCCCTGGAAATGTTCTTACAAGTCATAAATATTTTCCAATGTTACCACACCTTTTGTAATAAGGTG
Source organism: Pinus tabuliformis (assembly GCA_031772625.1). Taxonomy (NCBI): domain Eukaryota; kingdom Viridiplantae; phylum Streptophyta; class Pinopsida; order Pinales; family Pinaceae; genus Pinus; species Pinus tabuliformis. The sequence continues at coordinate 1,766,981,938 of CM062816.1, forward strand.
GCCTTTCCTGTTACCAACTTCTGCTGGTAGAGAGCACTCATGCCCGTCATCATCTATCGTTGCATCTTTGAAGATGTCAACATTGGCCATGAAATGCAGTATCTGTTGATCATCATTAAACACGTGTAATTTAGTTATGTTGTCTGCGATAGATGGTTTGTACAAAATTTCAATAGTAAATCTATCCCTAACTGGTGACATTCTCGAAGCTACATTTGTCAGTGCATTGGCAACCGCATTACGCATACGTGGTACAACAATGATGTTAAATGCTTGGAAGTTTGAGATTAGTCAACATACCTCTTGTTGGTAACTTTGAGATGAAGTGATAAACAGTGAATGGTGTTACATACCTTCCGTACCACTATCTCTGAATCACCTACCACTTTGAGTGTGACCACGTTGAGGCTTATGGCTTTCTGCAAGCCTAACATGTGTGCTTCATACTCATAACCATTGTTCGTGCACTCCAACTCTAAGCAACTTGAAACCAGATGCTTCCTGTTGTAAGTGTTGATCAAGACACACTCGACTCCTGAGCCATCTCGTGCCTTTGATTTGTCAAAGTACACGGTCCACAACTTGTCTGTACATGGACTGCTTGATGTGCTAGTACTACTGCTACTACTGTTGCTGCTACTACTGCTACTATTGGTGCAAGGTACTGTACAAGTTTAATTATCATCAATTGGGCAAGGAAGGAGTCCCAACTGCATGTCTGGCGGGGTTGGAGCTGGCCATGTAGGATAACACCCCAATGCTATTTGAAGGAGGCAATTTCCAAACATGAGTTTTGCAAAGGCCAATGGTTCATTCTCACCGTTAAGGGGAGTGAAATTATGCTTCATGTACCTCTCGGACAACACCCAGATTTGGTTGCACTTGCCCTTGTACGGAAGCCACATGTGAGACCAGTCTGTAGAAAAATATCTGTCTACCTTGCTAGACCAGCCTCTACTGAGTAGTAGACCGTATGCTTCTGGTATGTCCACAACCACTATCTTTATGCATTGATGGACTTGACTATCATGAGATAGTCGGATGATCACATCTAGTAGTTCACCGATGGCTGGTACCAATGTTTGATCAAGTTGGATGATTCACGTGGATGTCTCGCTCCATTGTGCATTGATATTTTTCGCAATGGAGAGGGGCATGACGTTGGCTGCCAGACTGGAATCAACCAAGTAGTTTTGGACACTGCAGTTGAAAATTTCAAAAGATAGCAGGAACGGAGGGCAACCCAAATTCGCTTCTTCCATTTGGAGTGTATTAAGCACAGTGGAAAGTGATCTGGGAGGTGTTCTTGCTCCCTTGCTGGTAGAGGCTACGCTGTCTATTGTTTTCTGTCCCAATGCGAGCAATAAGATATCTCGCTAACTCTGGACCTTATCTAACTCAAACAAATTGATGTTCGCCCAATTTTTCTTCATGTCATCAACAATGTTGTAGTCCAGAGGTTGTAGAATTACCTAGATGTCTGGCATAGAACAAATGTTCATTTTGTTCGATGGAGTGTTTTGCAGCTTGCTGCTCATGGATGTACTCTTGTCCGCCGCTGTCTTCCCAGACTTGTTTTGTGTTTTTAGTGTTGGGGCGGCCAGTGGGTCGGCCTTCCTCATCAGTAGTCTCATCTTCTCTTGCATTTCCCCAAGTGTGGGTGACCCCCTTTATTCCTAATATTGTAACAGTCCGTTTGCTTTAGGGGCTACTTCTTGGTATTCGTCTTTGACATCGCTCGTGAGCACTGATATGCATTCACCATATGCCCAGAACTTGATGGTTCATTCAATGCAACCTCTTCGTCATCATCAGTTTCTTCCAGCTTCTCCTGCATATTTCTTTCTTCATCGAGTGTAAGGCTATAGAAAGAGCATGTGACTCGCTTCCAGTCTAAACAAGAGTTCTTTGGGTGGTGTTCTTCGTGGAAAGAAAATAAATTAGGATCTGCACATTGTTCGACCTAGAACACACGTTTATGCATAGTTTTTGGAGTGAACCGGTTGTTGCTCGATGAGTCGGTTGCCTATCTCTATCTGGGAGGATGGTTGTTTTCTAATGTATCCATTTTCCGTTGTTTGAGCTCAAAAACTTCTGTAGTCAAGTTCTTGACAAGGTGAGTGAGGGTCTCAATACCATTTGCTTCCTTGTCTCTACCCTTGCTCACCATTGCTTGGCACTTCCTGCTCTTATCCATAGAGTCCTTTGCTGATTCATCATCCTTGATGACTCCAATTGTGTGTAGGGATTTCTCAACAACAATAGCCTCTTCACATTTTTCTAAGAGTGTTGGTTTTGTAGCTCACTTGACGAACTGTGCAATGCTAGCCGATAGTGTGGACGTGTAGTAATCAACAATGATGGAGTCATGAGGTTTAGTTTCTGCTGCGAACTTTTTCAATATGCATGTAAACCTCTTATTGAAGTCTTTCACTTTCTCTTTTCCCTCCATCTTGAGGCTTCCAAATTCTTTGAGTAGCATGGCTGGGGTCTTCTCATCAACAAAATTTTCAAGGAACATGCATTTGAATGCACCCCATTTCTGTTTAGAGTTAATGGAAGGTTGTGATACCATGCAATTGCTCGACCATCAAAGGTAAATGGGAACAATCTACATGCTACGTCGTCATACTGTACCTCAAGGGTCTACAGTTGTAGGTAGAATTTGTCTAAGTGGTCTTTTGCCTTCACCATGCTATCAAGGTTGAACTTGATGTTCATTCCCTCCACTTGCTTTAGCATCTTGTGCAAAACATCCAAGAGAGCTAATGGTCCTTGAGTCATCCATTCAAGATTTGGGTCAACCATTTCTTCTTCTTCATCCTCCTCCTCTCTTCCAGAATCCGATGGTTCCAGCTCTGAGTCTGTTGGTTCGTCTCTGCCTCTGCATCATTCGCTTCCTTCCCCTCTGCCTCTTATATCAGAGTTCGATCCCAAGATCACAAGAGTGTCTTATTTTCCTTTCCGAAAGACCGGAGGTTCCTCTCCATGTTTAATGGCTTCTACCAGACCTTCAAGTGTGGCAAGGATTGCTTCTTCCACCGATGATACAACAACTCCTGTAGGAGTGGCTTTTGGCTTTCTTGATGTGTATGGAAGATGTTGTATGCCTACGATCAGTCCAACTGCTTTCGCGAACTGGCGATTGATGGGACAGATGGATCGAAGGTGTTGACACAGAATCTCGTGTTCAATCCTGGGAGGTGAGGAGTAACCAACTATAGAGTCGCGTGTAGGTGAGAAGGAGTGTGAGTTACCGCCTTGACCAGATGGTTGATGAATGAGTGTGAGAGGATGTTTAGCCATATACAACTGGTTGCCCTCTTTCTAGCGCCAGAAATGTTCACGGTGCTGGACTCGCCAACATTCAAGGGATCACCCCGGTATGGAGTCCCAACTAGACCTCACATCGTTTGGTGTGGGAGTCCTATCCAATATGATGGCTCGGTTTCCATTCCCTTAAGGATTTTCCTCACCTCTTACTTGTCAGCACAGGAGATTGGTCTGGTTTGTCTTCGAGAAGTGACGTTTGCGCGCCTGGTGATTACTAGTGTTACTTGTGTCAATGGTTCTTTCATTGTAGATGGGGAGGCTGAAAGTGAGTCCCAAGTCGGTTGGGAGGAAGCTCCAACTCTGCTAGGAACACACAACACAATAGGACATGCACAACTTTCAGAGGAACAGTCCACATGGATGTGGCAGTCACAACACACAAGGGAAGATAACACATACAACACTCAATGAATGAGTCCACACGAGCGCAATGGTTGTTACAACAATTTTTATGTGAAAGGTCTATCTGGTGTCTGGGGAGATAGCCACCATAGGCGAGACAACATTAACAGCATATACAACACATTTTCATTAACAGATTATGGATTATAGCAAGTGGAATAAGTTCAAGTGTTCAACACAGGTTAAAGAAACATACATTACAAGTGTTCAATATTAGTCTTACAAAAATTAATATACAAGTGTTAAAACGTGTTGGCTTGCTAGCAGGCTTCTAGATTAAGTGAAAGTTCCAAGACACATCGTTACACCATACATCACTAACCTCGTGCATGGGGCATTGGAGCCACTAGTTACTCCTCAAAGAAAATATTACAAACTCTCTTAGCTTTGTGGGAGGATCTGAGGTGAAAAGTCCTTTGCATGTAAAAATGAGGGGGTATTTATTGTAGGTTTTAACCCCGTACATAAATTACCTGCATACGAATTCTAAAACACAAAAAATAAACAATGCAAGAGCATAATACATAAAACACATATACACAGAGATTTTCCCCTAGATCCCAAAACCAGGACTACTAACTTGATTTCTCATTATATTCCTTTCAATGTTACAATACATATTTATACATTCTGAAGCATCTAATACCATGGACCGAAAAGTATCCTGTCCAAAACCATGTGTGAAAAATCATGCACAAAACCATAGGTAGGTCTGCCCAACCTAATATAGGGTCCAAAAACAAAATTTTATGGGGCGCTACCACAGACCCCATAGAGTGGGGTTACCTGCACCCCTCAAACCCCCTGTGACCACCCCCCCAACTCTACGCAATTGGCACAACGAAGGGGGGGCTCTGCCCCCCTTCTAACCCCCCAGTTAACTACGTGGGCTAGTCGTGGAAACAATATAACACAACCCAACATTCTCCCACTTGTTGTTTTCTTTCCACAGGGGGCCACAAGAGAGCTTAGTCATTTATCTAGCCCTACAACACCCATTGTTTCTCTACACCAAGAGAACTTCTCAGAGCTCACAAATTTTGTCAATGCATCTACAGTATTCTTCAAAGTGTCCACCTTTACCAGCAACACTTTTTTGTCTTCTATCATATCCCTCACAAAGTGATATTGAACATCAATGTGCTTTGTCTTTGAATGATATGCAGGGTTCTTTGCCAAGAAAATTGCACTTTGGTTGTCACAGTCTATCCTTATAGCTCCCTGTACTAACCCCATACTTGAACACAATCTCTACAACCAAAATGCTTCCTTGCTTGCATGAGTGGATCCCATGTACTCTGCCTCTATAGTTGATAGTGCCACCACAAATTGTTTCTTACTCATCCAACTGACTGCACCTTCAAATAGGTTAAACACATACCCACTTGTAGATCTTCTTTGACCCAGATCTTTGACCCAGTCTGCATCAACAAAGCCATGAATATCTAACACTTTGTCCAATCCTAGTCTTCCCTGGTAGCACAAACCATAATCACTAGTGCCACTCAAATACTTGAAAACTCTCCTCACTGTTATCCAGTGCTCCTTTCCTGGTTTTGACATAAACCTGCTCAATACTCCCACTTCATGTGCAATGCCTGGTCTAGTATAGACCATCGCATACATCAGGCTACCGACTGCACTTGCATATGGAACATAGGACATAGCCTCTTCCTCTTCTTGTGTCTTGGGACACTGTTCAGTAGATAACTTTACACCTACATGAATAGGAACCTTCACAAGTTTATTATCCTGCATATTAAACCTCTGCAATATTGTCTCGACATACTTCCTCTGGTTTAACCAGAGCTTCCTCTTTGTCCAATCCCTTTTAATCTCCATTCCCACAATATATTTTGCAGCACCAAGATCTTTCATGTCAAATTTGGAGGACAAATGGGTCTTCAAATCCTAGATAAATTCTTTGTCATTTCCAACCAACAACATATCATCCCCATACAATATGAGATAAATAACATGGTGACCAATTAATTTAAAATACACACAGTGATCTGCTTTGCTTCTAATGAAGCCAAGTCCCCGTATAAATGTATCAAATTTCTAAAACCACATCCTTGGTGATTGTTTAACCCATACAAAGACTTTTTTAACTTGCATACCAGTTATTTCTTACCCTTCACCACAAAACTTTTAGGTTGCTTCATGTAGATCTCCGTGAAGAAATTTTGTCTTCACATCCATCTGTTCTACCTCAAAATCAAATGCAACAACAACAAATAAAATTAATCTAATAGAAGTTACCTTGGTAATAGGAGAAAAAATATCACCAAAATCAATTTCCAACACCTGGGAATAACCTTTTGCTTCCAACCGAGCTTTGTATTTCTCCACCTTTCCTTTTGCATTTGTCTTCTTCTTGAACTCCCATTTGTTTCCAATGGGTTTCCTTCCAGCCGACAACTCCACCAGATCCCAAGCCTCATTTTTGTGCAAAGATGCCATTTCATCAACCATGGCCTCTTTCTAGAGTTTTCCATCCTCGAATCTACTGCTTCCTTCACAATTTTGGGATCATCATCGGTAATAGATAAAGAAAAATTTGAACTGAAAGCAGATGGACTATACCTTTCTAGCTGCCTTCTTTCTTGAACTGATCTTCTCAGACCTGGAGTTTGTGGCTCTTCATCTTCTAATTCCTCCTCTGTTGTAGAGTCTGATTCTTCCTCCTTTAGCTCAAACTCTATCTTCTCAGGTTCCTTTGGTTGGAATTCATGTTTAATAACATCTTTCACCTCTCTAAACACCACATCTCAGTTGTACACAACCTTCCTTATTACTAGGTTCCAAAGCTTATAACCCTTTAAACCATCCTTACACCCAATAAAGATGCACTTTTCAAAATTACTATCCAACTTGGTTCTTTTCTCCTTTGGAACATGTACATATGCATCACATCCAAATACCCTCAAATGTGAAAGAGAAGGTTTCTTACTAGTCCATACCTCTTGTGGAGTCTTATCTTCCAATGCTGATGAAGGTGATATGTTGACCAGGTAACATGCAGTCTCCACTGCCTCTGCCCAGAATTCTTGTCCTAACCCGACACCACTGAGCATGCTTCTTGCCCTTTCCATCAATGTCTTGTTCATTCTTTCTGCAACTCCATTTTGCTGAGGTGTATATGGAGTATTCTTTTGTCATGCTATACCACACTTCTTACAGAATTCTTCAAATTCCTTACTGCAAAACTCTCCACCCTTATCTGTCCCCGGCACCTTTATCTTCTTCTCTATCTGGTTTTCCACCAAAGCCTTAAATTCTTTAAACCTGTCAAAGACTTTAGATTTCTTCTTAAGGAAATATATCCATGTATTCCTTGAGAAGTCATATATAAATGATACATAGTACATAGACTTACCCAGTGATGGAACCTTCACAGGTCCAAACACATCACTATGCACAAGCTCTAATATATGTTTCGCCCTCTTACCACCAAAGGGGAAACTCACCCAATTCTGATTCCCATATACACAATTTTCACAAAAATAAAAATCGAGAGAGCTATTACTCATACCTTCTACCATACCTTTACCATGAAGTATTCGAAGGCCCTTCTCTCCAATATGTCCAAGCCTTTGATGCCACAACATGGTCTTCTCTCCAGAGACCACTAGATTTTCTACTCCATTTTCAAGAACCACAGAACTGGTGCACCCATCAATAACAGTGCTACCTTGCAGCTTGTACAAAGTTCCAATCCAAACTCCCCGCATCAATACTAGTGCTCCCTGAACCATTTTGCAGGTATCCTTCTTGAATACTTTTCTTACACCTACATCATCCAACTTGCTTACGGAAATCAAAGTTCTGGCCAATGCAGGAATATGTAGAACACCCAGAAGTGTTCTAACTCTCCCACCTTGCAACTTCAACTGTACTTTTCCACGACCAACGATTCTAGCCTTCCTATCATCCCCCAAGAAGACATCACCACCATCATATTTCTCATATTGGAAGAACCACTCTCTATGGGGAGTGAAGTGAAAGGATGCACCTGAGTCAATCAACCATGCCTCATGATCTACATGTGTACTTGAAGAAGCCAAGTACACATCCCCAACTTCATCTAAGGTGGTTTTCACCTCTGCAGAAGGAGAATTATCAAATCCCTTTCCTTCATCATGAGCTTTAGATTTACAATCCCTTTTGTAGTGCCCTTCCTTTCCGCATTTCCAGCACACCACCTTTACAAGTTTTCCTGGAGATTTAGATCTCCCTCTAGATTTCGATATCCTACTTGATGACTTATTTTTGTTTCTGTTTTGGGACCATCCTCGTACAAACAAGGCATCACCATTCTGGCTCTCCATATTTCTCCATCTCATCTCCTCCGTCAATAAGGACGAGACTATTTCATCAAACTGCAAGGCAGTTGCATTGCTACCTATTGTAATAACCAGACTATCCCACAAATTGGGTAGAGAACAAAACAAACTGATGCACTTGTCTTCATCTGAAATTTTAATATCAACATATAATAACTAACTTACAATAGTCTTAAATGCATTCAGATGTTCTGTCATCGAGTCTCCATCTTTCATCCTCAGGTTATATAGCTTTTTCCGTAGGAACAGTTTATTCACCAGAGACTTAGATTGGTACAAAGTCCCTAACTTGTCCCACAAATCCTTCGTCGTAGCTTCCCCTGATACATTCAGCAATACTGAATCTAAGACACACAATCATATTGTGTTCTTAGCCTTCGATCCAACTTCTTCCATTCTTCATCGGACACTCTCATTTGTTTAGTACCTAGATCTACCATGACCCACTGATCTTTATCCACCAACAGATCCTCCATATTGAGTTTCCATAACTCAAAACTCTGACCATTAAATTTCTCGATCTCTATCTTTCCACTGCTCGCCATCCTCTTTCACCACTAGAATCAATCCCACAGATCTCCCACTGAACAGGGTCTACCACAAGCCCGAGCGAAACCCCTAAGCAACAAAGGCATCCCCTTGAAGCCAAAGCAACTCTGATACCAAATGTAGGTTTTAACCCCATACAGAAATTACCTGCATACGAATTCTAAAACACATAAAATAAGCAATGCGAGAGCATAACACATAAAACACATATACATAGAGATTTTCCCCTAGATCCCAAATCCGAGACTACCAACTTGATTTTTCATTACATTCATTTCAACGTTACAATACATATTTATACATGCCGAAGCATCCAATACCGTGGACCGAAAACCATCGCATCCAAAACCATGTGCGAAAAATCATGCACAAAACCATAGGTAGGCCTGCCCAAACTAATATATGGTCCAAAAAGAAAATTTTCCGAGGCGCTACCCCAGACCCCATAGAGTGGGGTTACCTGCAACCCTCAAACCCCCTGTGACCCCCCCCCCCCCCCCCCACTACGCAATCGGCACAATGAAGGGGGGGCTCCACCCCCCTTCTAACCCCCCGGTTAACTACATGGGCTAGTCGTGGAAAGAATATAACACAACCAAACATTTATAGCCAAGGATGAAACTCACCCTTGTGGTTGTTCGACTACTCTCATGACTATTTCACTTTCATGACTTTTTGACTTTACATGACTCTTTGTACAACAAGTGGGTCTCTTGTACTTCCACGTTACATTACATTGATTGAAAACATGGTCCATAATAGAGATGTGGATGACATGACTCATGACACGACTTGACATGACAGTGCTGGTACATTCATGCTGCTACTGGAGTGCATGTCGAACTGCAGTGTTGCTGGGTGGTGGATGTCTTCATGGTGTGTCACAGCTCCACCTTCGCATGGCAAGGCACATGGAGTCTTCGATGGTCGTTGGTTCATTTGATGTTTCTTTGGCACATTGTTCCTTTCTTGTATGTTGGAACGCTTGACAGGTTCGTCTGTTCACAAAAGGTGCATGTTCGTTCATTTGTCCATCCGTGAGAACATATTGCATGTTTTCCCGACCATCCATTCATGAACACATCTTTTAATGATCATTCATTCGCGAGCACATCTCTTCGCATGCATGGTTCGTTCATCCGTTGGTGAACCTGTCCTTCTACATGTGCTCCCTTCGTTCATCCCATTCATTGTAATACCATGGTTCTTGGTGTACCTATACCTGCAATCACAAATGACAAGATGACATCAAATCCAAAAACCTCCTAGTCTACCATGACACATGATCATTTCAGATGCAAATGACTAGGAGAGGCAACAAGGTTGCGAGGCAAGATTATGGCTCCAGGCATTGCTAATGAAAACTACGCAAGTTTCACTGGGTGATGAAGGTGGGCAATTTGAGTCGACAATGACTGTCTGTGAGGTCCGGCTCGGCTAGAAGGAAAAACTGCGCAAATTTTTGGAGGGATAGTCTGGGTTGCGGGAAGACAAGGCAGAAAAATTCACATTTTTTGGAATGAGCGGGCCGCAAGGGCTTGAAAGTGAAATTTTATCAATTTATTGGGGGAACAGGCTGGGATGCGAGGAGGATTTCTAGATAGGATTTGCGCAGTTTTTAGGAGGAACTTGTCGGGATCCTGGCAACCAAATCCACGCAATTCCTGGAGGGAAATGACAGCGAGCTATTGGTTCACTAAAAACAGAAATTACACAATTCCTAAGGGGAACAAGAAGTCAATTGCCACGAGTATGGCAGTAGAAACTGTGCAATTCCTAGGGGGTACTTTCAATCTTCTGTTGGGAGTTGTTGGCAAGAGAAATTGCACTGATGCTGGGAGGCCATCTTGCTGATCAACTCTGCGCAATTTTTTAGTTGAGCGAACTACTGGGCAATAGATGGTTTCTCATGAAAACTGTGCAATTTTCTAGATGTGCAGACAGTCGACTATTGCGAGGACTGGCTAGCAAAACTGTGCAATTTTCTGAGGGAGACAGGGACGGGCACTAGGTGTTTTTCCGGCCTGTCTCCGCATATTCTTCAATCAGTAGTGCAAGCAAGGTTTGTGACCTCTGTGCAATTTTTGAGGGGAGTCGGTCCTGGGGTGGCTACTAGGTCTAACTCTTCGGGTGGCCAGCATAAAGGTTGATTGAATTGCTTGCGAGCAACACATCTTGAAAAGACTTTCTTGGTGCTTCTACACTGTTTTGGGTGACAGTCGATTGAGTCGATGGCGGGGTGATGGTTCGGCTATCAAAGGGGAGTCCGGTCATCAGAACTTCAACAAAATGATTAAATGTGTGAATGAGTGAAAGATGCAAATGTGATCTTACAAACACACACCCACATGAATTGACGATGAGATAACTCAAACCAACTAGAGACACATGTTCAACATGATTGACCGACGGTGTAAGAAACAAGCATGACACTCGTGATTGATTGTTGATCGACCCTAACAACACTTGCGTGACAGTGAAGGTGACTCCATGTGTGAGTGCGACAAATGCTTTCATAGCAAACATAACATGTACACACGAAGACAAGACCTTGAGCATGACCAGAACATGGTCGCAAGAAATACACTGACATCAACATGCAAAAGCTTGGGTGGAATGAACAAGCAAGGTAGGTGCGAAGGGCCACACGAGCTCACAAAGTGAGCCAGAGTGTAGGTAACCATCAAGTGAAACTCTCAAGGGAGGCTCCGAATTTGGGCGCAGGCCAAAATTTTGGAGGGTGGTTGTAGCTGATACAGGTGGCTCCAGAGATAGGCACAAGAAAAAGAGGGCTTAGGGAAGCTCAAAAATCAAAGCGATCATAATGCTTTCGAACCAAGAACACGGCATAGATCTTATCATCGTGATCACAACGGTCTGAATGGTTCATCGATCCAAGCTCGTATGAGGTAGAACAAGCCAGTCAAAATTTTGGTCAAAGTTGGTCTGTGGGCTAGGTTTAAGTGTCCTACAATTTGACTAACCCTGGGGCATGAAACTTAGCTCTCGAAAGTAGAAGAAATTGTGGCCTTGTTAAATTGCCCAATATCCCTTATTTTCGAAAAGATTTGAGAAATGACTATTATGTTTTTAAAATATATATCTATATATATATATATATATATATATATATATATATATATATATATATATATATATATATATATATATATATATATATATATATATATTAAAATGGGTGGCAGGCCATGACCCTCGCTACCCCCAACCAGCCATAACCAAAGTTTAATTTTAATTGGGTCGGCGGCCATTACCCCGCCGAACCCTCCCACACTCCAACCGCATATATATAAATATCATATGTTATAAGGGGTGGGCGGGCCACCTCCGGTGGACCCGACCCACACCCCAACATCGCCATTGTTTAATGCACATGTTATGGAGATCGGCGGGTATCAAGCCCGCGCTAGCCACGTGGCTTGTCTTGCCACCATGCGACGGCCCCATACCAACCATTGAACTGAAATAAACAACCCAATCCCATTTAATACAATGAGTTGCGAGAGTTAAGGGGCGGGCCACCCAATGCGGGCCATACCCCCAAAAAAGAAATATATGCGGGTTTTCAAAACAAAAGGCACATAATTTTGGAGGGGTCGGGATTTGATCCCCTGACCTCTACGCGCCTAATATGGTGACTTAACCACCAGGCCAACGGCCTTGTTATTGTTTTAGCCGCCCAAACTTTTATATATATACTCATTTGTCAGTGCGCCCACCAGCATGGAGGAGCCAAGGCATGGCGCGGAAATCGAGTGGGGTGTAGGTGTCAGCATTCAACGTGCGAGCATTCCTTCCATGAGATTCAACGCTACAAGCTTGATGGTACAGCCAACTTCAGCAGTTTTACATCCTTTTCTTCAGATGGCCTCAGGATGTGAGGTATATGCAGTGTGTTCATGTACTAGTTTTTCTACGAGATGCATTGTGCTGCACAGATCCCTATTTGATGTTTGATGTGGGATCTTGTTTTATTACTTGTTTCATGATTCCTGCTTGATATGATGCGGAATCATCTATGAGATGTACTTGTTGTCATGATTCCTCATGTTTTGTTTGAGATCCCTTTGTTGTATGTCGATGGGATACTCATGTGTCGCCATGTATGATTGCATTGAAATCCCTTTATGCCATGTTGGCGGGATGTTCATTATCATCGTGCATGAGTTTATGTCATACTGTCAGGAGTCCTTTTTTGACAGAGAGTTCCTATAGCGGAACATCTCTTCGAGCCACTCCTGTGTGAGGGCATTTTCCTTGTATGATAGTGACATCACCACCTATGTACACCATCACTATTGACAACACTTAATGCAACGGCCTACACCATCTTAATACCAGGGCCTGGAGATGTAGTCCCTCCTGGATGAACTTCGTTATTAACACCTTGTTATTTCATGTTGCTAACGATTGTCATGTTCCTTCTTCTTTACAGCATGCAGATATGTTCAATTATGTTATCTTGAATGCAATTATAATGACATCACGAAAGTAAAAGATCTTGGTTAAATTCGGGAGTTGAGTCAACTCGTATCAAGTTTGGCATCAGAGTAGCCTTTGCATGGATGTGAATTTCAAGTGTTAAAAATGGAACATGTAGCGACAAAAGATTAAAAAGTGATGTACGAGACCATTTTCAAAATTTCCCAAAGGGTGGGAATAATGTATGAAGCTCTACAGAAAGAGACCGAGGAAAAGGAGCAATTGCAGCTTCAGTTGCGAGCCACGGAAGAGGCCCTGGAAGAACTGAAGCACAATAACCAAAACCTTCAAACAGAGAACGTTGAATTGAAGATGCATCTACAAGAAGAGAAAGAGGAAAAACGTAGTTTGCTACGACCGCTGCAAGCAAAGGACGAGGCCTTCGAAAAGCTTCAGCGTGACCCATGCAAGGTAAAAAGTAGTTCTCCATCTTTATGTATGTTTCTTGATGATGATTTCACTGTTTTTGAAAATCATACCACAGGAATTGGCTCCAAACTATTGAAGAAAATGGGTTATGAAGGAAAAGGCTTGGGCATTAATGGCCAAGGCATTGTCAACCCCATCAAAGTAGAAGAATTTCCCCGTCAGGTAGGAATTGGGTATGTCAAAAAGGAAGTTGGGGAATGTGCCACGAAAGCTAGCAAACCACCAACAACTGATGAGGAGAAGCCCTCATCAGTTCGTTCCAAATCAACAGAGGAGGTAAAATATGTTGATTTCCTTTCATTTTCATCTTCACATAGTATGATTTCTGTTGGAGATGTGTAGATACCAATTACAGGGACAAAGATGAGGCTCCTTACCAGGATAAGGTGCAAGGAGGAAAAAGAACTTGGTGTTAATAACCAAAGCATAACTAAGCCATTGGAGGTTGTGCAGATACCTCAAATTGCAGGTTTGAGATACACCAAGGGAGAATGCTCGAAAGTGTCAGATTCTTCTGAGATGTTGTCAAAATTGTAGAGGAAAGAGAATGATCGGAACACATCCCCATCATCCGATGGAAATTAACATTGTAGGGAAAGAGTTGAGGAAAGCTCTCATCGCCATAGTGACATCAGATACGACAAGGAAAGGTATAACCACTATCGACATTCGAATGTTCATTTCAGATATAATCATGTTGTTAAAGATGAACATAAATCATGGAATCGAAAAACATATACCTTTTGTGGATTACATAACCATACATTTGCTAAGTGTTGGAAAAGAATAGCAGCACAAACAAAGAAGAGGCATGAAAGACCCTCTCAACAACAGGTAATGAAACATGTTATGTAGATTTGGAGGAAGAAGACCTATTGTAGTCATTGCAATAGAAGTGGCCATCAAAGAACCACATGTTGGAGGCTCCATCCAGAGCAACGCCTTAAAGACAAAGTGTCGATGCATGAACCAGGTGAAACAATTGTTCGACAAGCAAAACCACCATAGGGGGATGACCCATGCACATTAATAAGGGAACAATGGTTTCTAGATATGTTAGCTTTTCATGGTCGTGCTTTTGTAAATCATTTGTTGCATTTTAAAATGTAAAAGTGATGTTGTGTGTTCCATCACTTGTTAAGCAACAATGATTTCTGGTCTTATTATGTGTTGCATTTTACACTCTAAAAGTGATGTTGTGTTTCCATCACTTGTCAAAGAAAAATAGTGTTTGGCCTTATCTTTGTAAATCATTTGTTTTAGTGATGCTATGTTTTTCGTCACTTGTTGGAGCAACAATGATATGTTGGCCTTGTTTTCGTAGCTGGGGTATTGTTTCCATTTTGATGTAAACTTGACCACCAAGTATGTGTTATAAACTTGTGGCAAGTATGGGATGATTGGGTCATTAGTTGGTCAAGTCAATCAAGCATGTAATTTGCAGAATGGTACTATAGGCTGCAGCGGTGGCAGGTGTCAGCTCATCACTTAAGGCTCCAAAGGACAAAGGTGAAGGAGATGGAAGCGATACCTTTTCAAGATGCTTGTGATGCAGACAAGGTATAGAGAAGTTGCAGATTATTTTTCATGCTTTTGGAGGACCAAAAGCTCCTCAATGGGGAGGATTGATCCAAGTGGCTCCAAAGACACACACAGGAGAAAGAAGGCTTAGGGAAGCTCAAAAATCAAAGTGATCAAAATGATTTTGAACCATGACCAGGGTGTAGATCTTGTCATCCTGATTGCAACGGTGTGAACAGTTCATCGATCTAAGATCATATGAGGGAGAACAAGCCAGTCAAAGTTTTGGTCAAAGTTTGTCTGTGGGCCAGGTTTAAGTGTCCTACAATTTGGCCGACCCCGGGGCATGAAGCTTAGCTCTCGAAAGTGCACAAAATTGTGGCCTTGTTAAATTGCCTAATATCCCTTATTTTCAAAAAGATTTTAGAAATGACTATTATGTTTTTAAAATAAAAATATATATATATTAAAATGGGTGGCAGGCCATGACCCTTGCCACCACGACTGGGACCCAAAACAAATTTTAAATAATTTTGGGTCAAGGGGCCATGAACCCCGCCGACCCCCAACCAACCATAACCAAAGTTTAATTTTAATTGGGTTGGCAACCATTACCCCATCGAACCCTCCCACACTTCAACCACATATATATAAATATCATATGTTATAAGGGGTGGGCAGGCCACCTCCAGTGGACCCAGCCCACACCCCAACACCACCAATGTTTAATGCACATTTTACGGAGGCCAGTGGGTATCGAGCCCACGCCAGCCATGTGGCAGCCCCATACCAACCATTATGCGGCGGCCCCATACCAACCAATCCCATTTAATACAATGAGTTGCAGAAGTTAAGGGGTAGGCCACCTAATGCGGACCCGACCCCCAAAAAAGAAATATATGCGGGTTTTCAAAACAAAAGGCACGTGATTTTAGAGGGGTCTATATTTAATGCCCCGACCTTCGCGTGCCTAATATGGTGACCTAACCACTAGGCCAACGACCTTGTCATTGTTTTATCCGCCATAAATTTTATATATATACTCATTTGTCAATGCACCCACCAACATGGAGGAGCCAAGGCATGGCATGAAAATCGAGTGGGGTGGAGGTGTTAGCATTCAATATGCAAGTAGTCCTTCTATGATACTTAATGCTATGAGCTTGATGGTATGACCAGCTTCAGTAGTTTGACATCCTTTTCTTCATATGGCCTCAGGATGTGAGGTATATGCAGTGTATTCATGTACTTCATTTTTCTATGAGATGCATTGTGTTGCACAGATCCCCATTTGATGTTTGATGTGGGATATTGTTTTATTACTTGTTTCATGATTCCTGCTTGATATGACGCAGAATCATCTGTGAGATGTACTTGTTGTCATGATTTGTCATGTTTTGTTTGAGATCCCTTTGTTGTATGTTTATGGGATACTCATGTATCACCATGTATGATTGCATTGAAATCCCCTTATGCCATGTTGGCAGGATGTTCAATATCATCATGCATGAGTTTATGTCATATTGTTAGGAGTCCCTTTTTGACTGGGAGTTCCTGTAGCGGAACATCTCTTGGAGCCACTCCTGTGTGAGAGCATTTTCCTTGTATGATAGTGACATCATCACCTATGTACATCGTCACTATTAACAACACTTAATGCAGCGGCATACACCTTCTTGACACCGGGGCCTGGAGACATAGTCCCTCCTAGATGAACTCCATTATCAACGTCTTGTTATTTCATGTTGCTGATGATTGTCATGTTCCTTCTTCTTTACAGCATGCAGATATGTTCAATTATGCTATATTAAATGAAATTCTAATCACATCACGAAAGTAAAAGATCTTGGTTAAATCCGGGAGTACACCTGTATCAAGTAGGTTAACATCAAGGACAACACAATAGCCATAGTGCCAACAATTGACAAGTTGGACATCAAATTTGTAACGCCCCCCTTTTGATCCTTCCTGACAACGTAATTAATTATATTAATGTTGCTTGAACGAACATCTTTATGGGGAATGGGTTAAACTCAAAATAACACGTACGTATTTTATTGTTAATGAAAAATATCAAATAACTGAATGAAGGAGTGAGAACCTACACCAACCATAGGCTGTGTGTAGGAAAGGTGGGGGTTGTACTTGTTGAAACTACCATGCTAAGAATTATATTTCAAAGTTGAAAATTAAAAGCCCAATTGTACAATTTTTCAAGGAAACAATTAGAGAATGAATTGGTAATTGAATTACCAACAAACTATAATTATGAGGGTAGTTGGGATTTGTACCAACTTGTCCCTAAATGGTATACATAAATAACCCATCTAGAAGTTTGACTTGACCCTCAAATTTGGGGATTTGACCCATGAAATATCATGTTATAAAATTAAAGAACATGGATATTTCACATGCAAGGAGTATGGAATGCACATGAATGGGTCTAAGGACATTGTCTAAATGAAAAATAGTTCCAAAACATTGTTGGTTGATGGTAGAAATATGAGGAGTCATTAGATCCACTTTCTAGTTGAGAAAATCAATCACAAGTTCCCTATACTTGAGATATAATAAAGAGTTATGTTTTTAGATGATTATTAGTCAAGGCCTATAGGCACTAAGAGGGGAGGTCACCAAGGGACTATTGGGCTTGTAAAGGGAATCCAAGTCAGCCGAGAAACCACTTACAGTTTGAGTAGACTCTTGGTTTAAGTGGGTTTGAAGGAAAGTCTTGTTTATTTTTTGTTAACAAAGTATATTGTCCTTCATACTTCCACCTTTTATTTGCTAAGAGATAGTTACGCTGAAGGAATTTTGGTTTTTCTAGGAGGTAGCCAACTTCAAGATGTATTAACGCACATTTGGGCTTATGGTTGGGTGGAAAATGGCTCACCTTTGAATCAAATCATATAAGTGTTTCTATGTTTTAAATATGAAATATGATAATTGTTTGATGTTATGTAATTTATGCTCATGTATATATATTTAACCTTATTTCTAGGTGAATTGGAAATTGGATCCATAAAATACATGGTTATTTGTTTTGCATATTGAACGGGAAAGGGTTCCACACTAAGATATATCTTTCAGAACAACTAATAGCTATAATATAATGATTGTAATATGTATTTTTTAAGAACATTTTATTTCTAGAAAGGTATATCAATTATACCTCCCAACTTCTTGAACAACCATGAAGGCTATGTTGGAAATAATGAGAGGGGGGTGAATAAATGTTTCCTTCTTTTTCACACAACTAGTCAGATTATTTAAACATTAAGAGCATCAACAATTAAATCATATGACACATCGTCACATCAAGAAGAGTACACAGAATATGTCATCCAAACAAGATTTCTTATGTATGATGTAAATACAAAATTTACCAAACAAGTATGGAAGGACGTGCAAGACTGCCCAAGGATTTACCAGCAATCTGTAAAGCATTTGATGCTTCCTGAAGGTTTGGGCTCTTGTAACAGGGATAATGGCCGAAGTACAATCAAATTATTTCAACTATTGTTTTTGTTGTTGTTGTTACTTCCACTGCCCCATTCATTGTTGCTATTGATCCACTATTGTTGTTAATTTCAATGCTATCATTTCTGCTATCACTCCTTCTGCCACATCTATTTTCAATACTTATTCCACATTCCATTGCTCATCTACAACAAAAATATCTCCTACACTATCATTGTCACAAGGTGATATCATAATACTCAATACATTAACTTTTGTTCAAGCTGTCAAGATGGCACCAATCAATCAATTTCTCATTTTTTCCTATCACAATAGTCTTGTACTGTAATCAACATGACTCCAATAATATGTCACTGTCAACATTAATCTCTATCTGCAATGAGAACTAGCCACATGAGTAAATCTAAGGCCTTCTATTTGTCTCTACTCAACACACATACCATTAGGTTGTCAAACCTTAGTAACATAAAAACAAGCATCTCGTTCTTACTTCCCAACAATATGACCAATGTCATATACTTCCATCGCTACTATCAACATAATTTTCTAAAGATACTTTCTAGATATTAATGAAATTCAACCCAAATAACACTATGATGCATACAAAATTGTTGCCTAATCAAGGCTACCATCAAAATTTTATATCTCAAGTCTCTATTATATTTAGGTCATTTTTATTAGATCGCTTCCCATAGAAGGTTATAATAGCATCGTCATCACTGCATTAAGGTTATCCAAGTCACTGGCATAGATCATCATTTATGTAAGAGGTGAAGAGACATCAAGTACTACTATAGAACCTATAACAACTTCCTTATTGACAAATGTTTCATACAAGCCTGTTGATGTACCAATGATTGGAGAGATCTCTGAAACGATACCTTCAACAACTGAAATTTGCTAAAGAAGGTGACAATGCGCCTTTGATTGATCAACCAAAATTTCTTGATAATTACAAAAGGTTACCTAGTGTAAATCCTTTCTTTTTTTGAAGATGATTTTACAGTAGAGCATAGACACTTCTCAATAGAATACTTAATTATGTCATAATAGATTCTATGAACCAACCTCTATCTTTATTAGCCCAATCTGACCAAAGGGATGTATTAAGAGTGGACCTTAGGATCGTTGAAATAGATATGAAATGTTATAATAACTAATATTATCGCTTCAGTCCTTTTAATGTAAACATAAACTTAATTGAATGCATGAATTTGTGAGTTCAATGGTTATATATTTCAGCCTGATTGTTTCTTCATCACCTGGTCATGAATCGTATACAATGAGGAGATATGTAGAGTCTCTAATTTCATTCAAGGGCTTTAATCCCAAGGGTGAACAATAAAAAAGGTGGTATTGAATTATTTATGAACTCCAATCTTCCAAAAATGAAGGTCAAATTCATCAATATTTTTCTTTGCTGGTTTGATGCAATTTGAATTTGTGAGTTCAACGGTTATATATTTTAGCCTGATTGTTTCTTCATCACCTGGTCATGAATCGTATACAATGAGGAGATATGTAGAGTCTCTAATTTCATTCAAGGGCTTTAATCCCAAGGGCGAACAATAAAAAAGGTGGTATTGAATTATTTATGAACTCCAATGAACTCCAATCTTCCAAAAATGAAGGTCAAATGCATCAATATTTTTCTTTGTTGGTTTGATGCAATTTAGTCACTAAGATGTTGTGATGACTTTTGTATATATATATATATATATATATATATATATATATATATATATATATATATATATATATGTATATATGTATATATATATATACATATATATATATATACATATATACATATATACATATATACATATATACATATATATATATATATATATATATATATGTATATATATATATATGTATATATATATATAGATATATATGTATATATATATACATATATATGTATATATATATATATAGATAGATAGATAGATAGATATGTTAAAATTGGCAACCAGGGCAAAACTTCATGTGGGTCATCTTATTCATGGCTGATAATATTTTTATTAGATTCCTCTCGTCAAGAGGTGTAGGATTGATATAAAGATCATCCGTTTCCGATAAGTATTCATGGAGATATGAATTTATTTTGATTATGGAATTATTATCAAGCCGACCTACAACTCATGTAGGCTCAGAAGCCCAACTGTCGCATCTATTCACCCACCAACGTTGTGTATAAATATAAGAGGAATTTTCCTCATTTGGACTCACTCATCTCATCACATCTCTCTCTCTCTACTACGCAGATATGAGTCTCTTCTCTACTGCGCTGAAATGGGTCTCTCTCTCTCACACATGTGAAGCCGAAAGCTGTTGAATTTGAAACTGCAACTGCAGAAGTAAAGATTTACTTGCGTGGCCTAGAAGATCTCCTCTTTGGAATTGCGTTGTAGGTTCATCTGAACCTCCTTTGAAAGCCGCAACTTTTGGTGGTGGAATGAAGTCAATCCGACGAACGGTTTGCAAGATATCGACTGCCCTAGTTTGAAGCCGGAAACTGCTGAATTTGAAGCTGCAACTGCAGAAGTAAATATTGACTTGCGTGGCCTAGAAGATCTCCTCATTTGAATTGCGCTGTAGGTTCATCTGAACCTCCTCTGGAAGCCGAAACTTTTGGTGGTGGAATGAAGTCAATCCGACTGTCGGTTTGTGAGATATGGTCTGCCCTAATTTGATAATGAAGCCGCTAATGCTGATGCTGCTGATCTAGGGTTTGCTACTGCTGATATGAATCAGATTTATTGTACTATTTCTCTCTGCTGAATTATTGAAGATAAAAGAAGATTTGATGAAAGGGTTTCCCCACACATTGTGGGGTTTGTCCCTGGCTAGCCGCCACATCTTGTGTCTCTTGTCTTGGCTTGTTTTCTATCGATCGTTTAATGTTCTATCTGCACTTTACTTTATGTACATGTGATTGCTAATCGGTGGAATATAATAAGAAAAATAAGTAAATTGTTATAAGCATATAACATACCATAACTTAACATGGTATCATAGCTGAGGTGAAGACAAAGCCCGAGCAAGAGCAAGACCAATCATTGAAGAGAAGATTGGTAAGGCTATCCTAAAAGAACTATGGGGTCCTCAACACTCTTTCCTACCGAAGACAAGCTCCGTGAGAAAGCTGACTATCACGGATGGAAGATGTCTATCGATCTAACCCTTGAAGATCAAGGAGTGTTGGACCATGTAAGAGGCAATATTGTTGAGCCTTCATCAAATGCATCTGCTGCTGCCTGGAACAAATGGAAAAATGTGAAGTCAAAACAAAGAAGATCATCCGGGACTCTATCGACAAGCGCTTGGTGGCCTACATCTCTGATCTAGACACCTCCAAGAAAATCTACGACAGACTGGTGAGTTTATTTAAAGTTAATGATGCAAATCAAGTTTTGTTTCTTAGAAATAAGTTGAGGGAAATCAAGAAGGGTAAAGATGAAAGTATGCAAGCATACTTCTTAAGAATCACCGAGATCAAGAACGATCTCCTATCTATTGGGGAAACCATTACTGACAGAGAAATGGCACTCACAACTCTCGGAGGATTACCATCTGAATGGTATGTCTTCAGGACTACTCTTCTGAACAATAATGTAATTCCTAGTTTCGAGGAATTAATGGCTAGATGCATTCAAGAACAAACAAGGTTAGAAGAGCAGGAAATGCCCTTGCCTAAAGGTCCTCCTGCTGCTTTTTCTTCTCATGCTAAGAAAAGAAATAATTCTGGGTCTAAATCAAAAGGAAAGGCTGGACCTAAGGGTGGAAGAAAAGGATGATGTTACATCTGCAATAAAGCAGGTCACTATGCAAGGGAGTGCTCTGATAGAAAGGACTCAGACCGGGACAATGATCAAAATCCCTCTGATGGCAAATCAAAGGAATGACAAATTCAACAACAAAGGTAAGAGGAGAGCTGGGGATCGAGGAAGAGGACAACCATTCAAGAAGGCTAGAAAGTCCAGGATGTATGAAATGCACCTGACCTCAAAAAGAACCTAGTGTCCATCTCGGCAATGGAAGACAAAGGCTACAAGGTAACCTTAAGCAATGGCAAGGTATGTATATGGAAATGCCTTTACTCTTGGGTTTAGTGTTGATTCATCATATCAGGTCAATGGAAGTCCGCTAGGTGTCATGTCTTGTGACACAACTCTTCAGTCCGAACTTTGGCATCAAAGGTTTGCCCACCTTCATTACAAAGCTCTACTTGGTGTAAAACAAATGGTGACAGGGATGCCCGAATTCCAAGTAGAGAAAGAAGGTGTATGTCCGGGATGTGTCGAAGGAAAGCTCAAAAGGGGACCGTTCCCCTCAAGCCAAAGCAAGACCTTCGATGTATTACAGTTCGTTCACTCAGGCATATCTGAGGCTGGCATTAAGAGGGAGACTAATACACCACATACTCCTGAGTAGAATGGTGTGGCAGGAAGGAAGAACCATACGATTGTGGAAGCTGTCCGGGCCATGCTACATGATCAAAGAATTCTGAAGTTTCTATGGGCTGAAACTACAATCATCATTTATATGTACAAAATCAATGCCCTCATCAAGCATTAGGTTCCTAAACTCCTGAAGAAATGTTCACCACCGGTCAAAGGGAAGTCGTGATTAGTCATGATGTCACCTTTGACAAAGATATGGCTCTCAGCCAGGTGGACAATCTGCTGACTTTGAGTAGCTCTCAAGAAGCCGACACCAGGGAACCGAAAGAAAAGGATGATGAATCAATGCCTGATGTAGAAGAACCCATGGATCTGATTGATCCTCATCCACATGAGCCTTCCTCTTCTAGGAAGAGGCCTTCATGGCTTAGGGGGATACTTGATGATGCTGAAGGACATGTTGCACCCTGAGGAACCTTCCATCAAAGTAAGAAACTTAACAGGTATCAGGGATACTTGACCATCATGAGCACGATCATACAAAATGAACCTTCATCATTCTCAGATGTCATCAAGCATTACCTATGGAAGGATGCTATGACCATAGAATATGAATCTATTATGGAGAATGATGTCTGGGAAGTAGTTCCCAGACCCTGGAGAAGACAATTGTTACTTCAAAATGGCTTTACAAGATAAAGCATGCAGCAAATGGAAGTATGGAAAAGTATAAGGTTCATTTTGTTGCTCGTGGTTTATCCCAGAAGGGAGGTATAGACTATGATAGTTGCAGCTGTTGCCAGAAATACGACCATCCGCTTGATCATAGCTCTTGTGGCTTCACAAGGATGGAACCTACATCAGATGGATGTTAAGACCGCGTTCTTGCATGGTTCTATCAAAGAAGAGGTCTATGTGGAGAAACCTGAAGGATTTGAGATTTATGATTGAAAATCTCATATATGTAGGTTGAAGAAGGCTCTCTATGGGCTGAAGCAAGCACCCCGAGCATGTTATGAGAGGATCGATAGCTACTTGATGAAGCTGGGATTCACTAGGAGTGAAGCTGATCCTAGCCTTTACTTTAAGGTTGAAGATGACAAGCCTCTCATACTGGTGTTGTATGTGGATGACCTCTTTCTAACAGGTACAAACCCTCTCATTCACAAATGTAAGAGGGAGATGGCTTCTGAATTTGAAATGAAGGACCAAGGACTTGAAGTGTGGCAGAAGCCAAGGGAAATTTTCCTATCTCAAGGAAAATATGTGGTAAATATATTGGAAAGATTCGGTATGATGGACTGCAAGCCTGTGACTACCTCGAGGATCTTAACTTTTAGAAGTTATATGGTAGTGATGTCGGACCAGACTTGGGAAATGCCTCTGAGTTTCAAAAAATCATTCGCATTGATGTTCTTGGTGAACCTCTGTTCAAACATATGTTTTGCAGTTAGCATTGTGAGCTCATATTTGGTTGAGCCTCACTGGATTGATGCCAGGAATCTTCTGAGATGTCTTCAGGACACAATCTCTCATGGATTAAGATACACTGTCAGAGATGTGAGACTACTTGGATATATTGATGTTGATTGGGCAGGCAGTGTGGTGGACCATAAGAGCACTTCCGGGTACTGTTTCACCTTGGGATCTGCTTCGATATCCTGGATGAGCAGGAAGCAGAAGTCGGTGGCTTTGAGCACCGCCGAAGCAGGATATATTGTTGCTAGCATAACCTCGTGTGAGGAAGTCTGGTTGCGAAAGATCTTCAGTGAGCTGTTTGGATTTACATTGGATACCACTGTGATTCTCTGTAACAACCAGAGGTGGGATTTGATTATTGAGGAATCCCGTATTCGTCAATTGCTCCAGCAGATAGACATCATCTGCGATATGGTAAGTCGATGAGCAAGGAAACTCCATCACATTAAGATGATGTACAGGTTGATACACCTTGTCAAAACCCCGAGGAAAGATCTAATCTGTGATTTTCCCAAACGACTTGGAGTTGGCAAGAAACCTTTGTACAAGGGTCCTGCATGTTGCATACATTGAGCTCTGGGAGCTCTAAGGGCTTGTGGTTCCTACTGGAGCAACATATGACCACAGGGTGACTCACCCTCCCCTGGTGGTGCACACTAGAACAAGATGATTCGCTCTCTTGTGGGACAAGATGATTCGCTCTCTTGTGGAACAAGATGATTCGCTCTCTTGTGGGACAATGTGATTCGCTCTCTTGTGGAACAGGATGATTCGCTCTCCTGTGTAGCAGGATGATTAGTTCTCCTGTGAGGCCTGGATTGATGTGTGCTCCATGGCAGCCTGGATTGATGTGTTCTCCATGGCGATTGTAGTAGGATTGATGTGTTCTCCTGTCAGGACAGGATTGATTAGTTCTCCTGTCGAGGCATCCTACCCATGCAAGTCTGGGACTCATGGGAAGTACCTCTCATCTAATCAATGAGCAGGGAAATGAAGTTAGGGACCATAGTAGTACCGATGGATGCATCGGTGTAACTACCGTACTCCCTATGCTAGGATGACCTCCATTGATCTGGGATCAATGATACTGGTCTCGGACCAGTGGTAGGAGTTGTACCATACTATGACGCTGACTTCGGGTCGGTTGAGACTGGTCTGGGATCAGTGGTACATACTCTGAAACTGACTTTGAGTCAGTGGAGGATGATATTGGTCTGGGACCATTGGAGTTGTACTCACTATGACGCTGACTTTGGGTTGGTTGAGACTGGTTTGGGACCAGTGGTACATACTCTGAGACTAACTTTGAGTCAATATGATACATCCTCGATCATTTCTTCTTCTTCATAATTCGGACAAAAGTAGAGCAGAATAGAACAATGCAAGAACAGAGCAGAACAAAACAAAACAGTGCAGATCAGTGCAGAGCAGAACAAGACAAAGCAGAACAAGAAAAATAGAGCAGAGCAGGGCAAGGGTCAGGCTGTACAAGGCAGTGCATTTGATGGATAAATAGTAACGACCGATAGACAGTTTGCAGATGAAGTTCTCCATGGTTGAGAGGGAGTGTTAAAATTGGAAACTAGGGAAAAACTTCATGTGGGTCATCTTATTCATGGTTGATAATATTTCTATTAGATTCCTCTCGTCGAGAGGTGTAGGATTGATATAAAGATCATCCGATTCCGATAAGTATTCATGGAGATATGAATTTATTTTGATTATGGAATTATTATCAAGCCGACCTACAACTCATGTAGGCTCAGAAGCCCAACAGTCGCATCTATTCACCCACCAACGTTGTTTATAAATATAAGAGGACTTCTCTTCATTTGGACTCACTCATCTCATCACATCTCTCTCTCTACTGCGCAGATATGAGTCTCTTCTCTACTGCGCTAAAATGGGTCTCTCTCTCTCACACATGTGAAGCCGGAAGCTATTGAATTTGAAACTGCAACTGCAGAAGTAAAGATTGACTTGTGTGGCCTAGAAGATCTCCTCTTTGGAACTATGCTGTAGGTTCATCTGAACCTCCTTTGAAAGCCACAACTTTTGGTGGTGGAATGAAGTCAATCCGACGAACGGTTTGCAAGATATCAACTGCCCTAGTTTGAAGCCCTAAACTGCTGAATTTGAAGCTGCAACTGCAGAAGTAAAGATTGACTTGCATGGCCTAGAAGATCTCCTCATCTGAACTGCGCTATAGGTTCATCTGAACCTCCTCTGGAAGCCAAAACTTTTGGTGGTGGAATGAAGTCAATCCGACTATCGGTTTGTGAGATATGGTCTGCCCTAGTTTGATAATAAAGCCGCTAATGCTGATGCTGCTGATCTAGGGTTTGCTACTGCTGATATGAATCAGATTTAATGTACTATTTCTCTCTGCTGAATTATTGAAGATAAAAGAAGATTTGATCAAAGGGTTTCCCCACACATTGTGGGGTTTGTCCCTGGCTAGCCACCACATCTTGTGTCTCTTGTCTTGGCTTGTTTTTTGTCGATCATTTAATGTTCTATCTGCAATTTACTTTATGTACATGTGATTGCTAATCGGTGGAATATAATAAGAAAAAGAGGTAAACTGTTATAAGCATAGAACATACCATAACTTAACAATATATATATATATATATATATATATATATATATATATATATATATATATATATATATAGAGAGAGAGAGAGAGAGAGAGAGAGAGAGAGAGATATATATCTAGATATATATATATATATATATATATAAACATTTCGCCAACAATACCTAAATGAACCCATATCCTTGCTCATCTAAGCTCCCACAGAAACAAGAATTTGATCTACTTTGTTCGTCCCTTCAATAAATTATAGATCTAAATCTTCAAGGTTAATGTCGAAATCAAAATTCTTCACACCAGGCTTAGGAAAGTCCTCGCTGGTCCTTCATCACAATGATAATGATTCTCTATATAGCATCCAAAATCAACCTTTCCTTTTACACAGGTCTACAGAGTTCTTTACAACCTTTTGATAACAAATTTCAGTCTCAAAAACCCCTTTGCAATTTCAATGAGACCACAAAGTCGAGACCTTTGAAAATTTAAAGAATTAGATCTTGATTTCTTTTGTTCCTTTGCAAGTATAATCCACATAAATATTAAGGGTTCAAGGTTTCTCTTCTCCATGTGTATGAGTTCCCTTTTTGTTGGTTCTTGAGGACCCACTTAACTTTCATGTGGGCCAAAATATAAAGATAAATACTTAGGAATTGTGCAGAGGTAGGATTGTGAGACCATAAGTCTTGTTCTTGCTTTTGGTTAAATCTGTTGATAAGTATTCACTATAGATGCTCATAGATCTGCAATGAAAGAAATAAAAATCCTAATCCCAATAGAAAAGATGAACCAAAATCCTAGAAATCATTCAGATCTTCTTTCTTCCATATTAATCTACAAAAATTCCTGAAGGTCGCAAAACCTCTTTATGTCAGACAAGCATCAAACACACATTGATTAGTGTTTGATACACTTCACAATTGATGAGGAATGATGATTTTACATAGTTTTTGAAAACGCTGCAAAAATATATTGCACCATTGTGATCCTTACAAAATAATGTTAAAATGAGTATAAATTTGACTATATCCAGTCACTTGCAATTTTGGCCCGTAAGGGAATATTCAAATTCCACAAAATATTTTGCATGTGAATATTTTAGGGAACATTCCTTGTGATTATTCCCTAGGAATATTCCTTCTCGATCCATGTTCCTACAATAGGGTTCCACTTGGAAGGTTCTCATTCTCATAGTTCCACTGTTTTGAGTTCTGACCTTCGCCCTCAAATCATGCTCCGACCCCGCATCAAATGAGATGGCATGGTTCAAATACTTTCTTGCCCGTGGACATTCTAATTTCTACCCAGTTGGTGGGTTGGTTGGACTTTTTAATTGAAGGTGTTCATTGGTTGGTGTCCCAGGTTCAAAACCTGTAAGCCTACCCAATTTTGTTTTATTGTTATGTTAATAAAATGTCACCTATATGTTGTTTAAAAATTGGTTGTAACACCAGCGTAATGGTATTCCATGGTCATGTTTGATCGCCTAATGGTATATAGCATAAAACATTAACCACCACTATTTAAAGTTGAAGCCTTTGTCATGGAAATAAACCATAATCATTGTTGTTTGTACTGCTGACCATTTTGATGTTTGAAATTGTCATTTGGTGGAACCACCCATTTATATATAAAACCGCCGCGCTAATATAATTGTTGATTTTTGGTCGATTCAAAGCCGTAGAACATATTAAACCATAGTCGTTTAGAGTTTTTACAACCGTCGGATAAAGTTAACCCATTTGGTTATATCTGAGCATCTGAAACTCATCAATTAAATTTAGTGGAGTGGCCAGTTTTTGTAGACTCCACCAACCCTTTCATAAACAATCAAACACAAATACGGTTGGCCACGATATAATATTGAGCCTTGTGGTTGTTTTGCAATGGCAAGCCATCAAAATTTTAGTAAGGAGGTCTGGGGATCAATTCCTTTCAGGTCCTCCATCCATATTCTGGTCAATCCGTTAGGACCACATGGCAACCATTCACATGGCCATGTTTCGCCCATTCATTAGACCACATGGCATCTTGTGATCGAGCCACGTTGGCCAATCATATTGTGACCAATGTCTCCATCTAGTAGGGCCACATGGAAACTCCTCATTGGCCCAAGTGTTGTGATGATGGTCTTCCATGTGATAGTCTATGAGATTTCCACATGGTACCTTGTGTGTCCACTTGCTATCAAAAGTTCAATTGTTTGCCAGAAATTTTAGAAGGGAATATCTTTCATAGATGAACTCAGATTGAGGCATTGTTGACACCATTAGATTTCTTATGACGAGCTCTTCGATCTAGTCCTAGTTTCACTACAATATAAGGACTTGATTTTTAGGCCATTATGGATCCACCTAGATCACCTCTAAGTGAAACACTTAAGATATACCTTTCGACGCAAGTGTCGACCACAAAAAGGAAGTGTGCAATACCTTGAGGATGAGTCCATTGCATGTCCCTATGATACATATAATCCATTAATGTAAGGGAAATTATTGAAGTTGCCTCTTAAAGGTGTCCCATAACTACCTTTCACAAAGAACTACACTTCCCTTAACAAAATATGATACATTGAATTCCTTCAAAAGGGGACTTAGAAACTTAGGAAGAAAGTATGGGATGACTCTCACAACTAGACACAACTGTTCACATGATAAAAAGTATGCTCCAACGTATAGGCAAAAATTTGGAGGGTGTTGTAGCAGTGACAATAGGATGATGATCAACAAGCTAGGGAGAATTCAAATGGAACAACAATGATAGGTGGGAGAATATGTTGAGATAGTGTTGGTAGGTAATTTACTACATGGACATTGAAATTATAGAAAAATACAATTGTATAAATGAATACCTAGATGGTAGTGAGGAGAGTTCTCAAAATTGAATTATTGTATGTGAATAATACTCACCACATGAAGCAAACAGAGGAAGAAAATGGAGATGGATCAAATGGAAGTCACCTTTCCAAATTCCAATGACCCAAGTAGTGTCAAATCGTTGGAGATGAGAGAAAAGTGACTTACCAGGTACTCATACGTCATGCTCACTTAGATAAGATTTCAAAATTGAAATTTCAATCTATGATTTATGGTTTAACGAATGCCCCAGGTGATGGAACGAATGATGGGCAACAAGGCAGCTAATGGTGTTAAAAGAACCAATGACACTTGGCCTACCGACAAGAAAGTTCACCGTAGGAGTTCCCAATTGCTATGTATATTGTATGTACATGCATATTACACTGACCAACAGGGTTGAAACTTCAAAACAGACCCACCCGTCAAATTTGATGGTTTTCACACCACCCCCAGTTGTGTTCACAATTTCAAGAAAAGATCTTGACAGTTGCGCAATTTTTTATCTATATTTGACAGATCGTGACGAGTAATTTACCCATAAAATTTCATCCCTATTGACTAGTGAAAACCATATAAATGACTTCTGCATTTGTGATTTGTGCTTGCCTAACCCTACTTACCCTTCATTCTCAACTTTTAAGAACAAATGTGAAAGGAGGATTCCATTAAAGAGGTGAGGAGTTATAGTATTCATGATTTCATTTACTATGGAAACCCTACCACTTGTCCACTCTCCATTTGACTCTGTTATAGAGGTGAGGAGCCATTGTACTCATGATATCATTAATTTAGGATGGAAAACCTACCTCCCACCAACTCTCCACTTTAAGGTACAAATGTAAGAATTCATTTCCATTATGGAGGTGAGAACCAAGAAAAATCTTAATTTCTATACAAGAAACGTATGAAACACTCTTGTATTTGTACATCTACACATGTTGGATGAAAAAAAAAACTCTAAATAAAAAGGCGCACATATTTGCGTGTTGGAAGCAGACCCATTTACATGTTTTCACCCAAGTTTCTAGCCATCAAATAGAATTTATTCCAAAATCCGCACATCATTTTTAATTTAGAAAAGGTCATGGTGATTTGCATTCTGGAAAAGTAAGTGTTTTAAAATAATTGATACACTGAGAGTACTTGGGAATAATGGCAATACATATAAAAGCAAGTTGTTTTTATGTAAATATGGATAATATTAAAGCACAATGTGATGGGTAAAGCTCTGGGAATTGAAAAGTTTCAATGCTTTTGGCCGACAATGGCTTAAAGGCTACGCAAGATAGCTAAAGACGTTGAAAAAAAGTTTACGAATAATTGAAGTGCTACCTTCTTCATGCTTACAGGGTTAAATGGTTGAATAAATTGAAGTATGAGACAAAGCCCTGGAGCATGAAAAATGGTGTTAGTGGGTTTAATGGTTTGTAACTCCCTGTAAGCATGAAGAAGGGATGTTATTCTCATGACTGTGATCAATGAATGGATTTTTTGTGGGCGTTGATATTTTAGATAGAGAGATTGGTGTTTATAAAGTGTAAGCACTTGTTGGTGTCAAATTTGTATGTTGTTGCTACAAAATACACAAAATTTGTTAGTGTGTTTCTGGCTTCTTCTAATGGAGGTTGTAAAATGTGGATGCCTTAGGACCTTGGTTTGTGATTGGTATTATGTGCATTATGTCCAATTGTCAAGGTTAATTTAATTTGTCAATTAAGGTGGGATCCACTTAAACCTTTTATTCTTGAATTAATGGATGAATTAATATAAAAGAGTAAAAAAAACAGGAAACTAAGATTCTCGTACTGTGCCATATTTTATTTTTAAATTTAATTTAAATCAGGGTGTCCTAATATTCCAAGTAATCAAAATCAAATTCGGGGAAGTTAGAAACAAATCATTCTAAAGTACTCAAACTTACCTCTACTTGTCTGCAACAATGTCAAACTTAATTTATTTCTGGTGAATTAAATGAGCTTTTTTTTAAATTTATTTCTAGTGAATTAATTTTTATGTTGGATAAACAAGCCTCACATATTTTAGTTTAGATCTTGTCTGGTACAAATTTTGCATTTAATTAGATAACTAAGGCTCTAGTTGGGAGTTACCTTGGGTGGAGTCCATAGTATGTGTCTAAATCGTGAACCCACTCATTTGAAGTTCATTCTCATGTTCCAAATTACTCATGTTTCGCATCAAACATTACACAAACCTTTATTTCATGTATTCCCTCTAGAAATTTTTAATTTAATTACGCAATTGAAGCTCTCGTTGGCTGTTACTATGCGTGGAGTCCAATATATTCTTATTGTACTAAATAATCTTCTTTCAATAGTTTCACATGTTGAATTGTATATCTCTCTTACCATAAAATAAAAACATGAATTTTCAGTCTTACAATTGCCACATTTAGGCATCAATATGGCAATCTTAATCCTGAATTTCACTTTTAACTACACGATTGCAAACTTGTAAGACAGCAAAATTGGAAACCAAATTCAACTGTATAATAAATTATCTCAAAGAATGATGTACATAGTGTACATATTAATACAATAGGTAAACCATTGATTTAATTTCCTAGGTTTCGTGGACTCCAATAACTATAATCCTGAGGATTAGGTGTATAGCATTTCCCGCTTAATCTAAAGGGATGTATCAAAGTCCAAGCATGATATCTAAAAATGCAAAAATTCTTCTCATCCAAGAGTTGAATGTCACTTAGAAATGGTTTCCAAAAGGATGACCACAAACCAAGGATGGTGGTTCTTTAGAGAAAACCACAAATGATACTAAAATATGGGAGAACTCAAAGGTCTCAACCAGTGATGGTTTAAGGATGACCATCAACTCTGGAACTATCATATAATTTCTTCAAACAAATCAAATTTGGAATAATTCCTAATCTGGCATCTGCTGCTAGTGGAAGTGCTCCATAAAAAATCTCAGCATGATAAAAAAATGTTAAACACAACCTTGGGGAATACTCAAATATGAAAGATAAGAATTAGATGCATATATTATTCACATGATATACATTTATAATACATTAGAGTGACTCATGGATTAATCTTCCAAGTTCTCTTAGACTCCCTTTAACTGTTCAACTTCTTCACCATAACCCTTGGCGGATTAGGTGTCCAACATTCCCCCCCTTAATCTGAAGGGGTATGTGTGAGTCCAAGAAGAGAGCAGTAATAAAAAATGTGAAAAAATTCATGGAACCACTAGGCTAAATGTTCTCTCTGAAATGTTGGTATAAGGCGGTGGATGACCACCGACACTGGAATGCTTAATGAAGTTCCCGAAACTCTTACAAATCTAGCAAGAAGTTGAAATATTCTGCTAGTGGAATTGTCCCTAATGCTTTGAGGAGGGAGACCATCAACCTGGAAAAGGGAGGTCTATAACCTACGGTGGGTTAAGGATGACCACTCTGGAATGCTTAAAGAAATTCTTGGAACTCTTCCAAAACTAGCAAGAAGTTGAAGTCTTCTGCTAGAGGAAGTTTCCCCAATTATTTAAAAAGAGAGGTCTCAACCCCACATAGATGGTTTAAGGCTGACCACCAACCAAAGGTATCCGCAAGGGAATATTTTTCTCTGGTGACAACTCTGAATCTACCATGGTAGGTTGTGGCTCAAGCTCAATTGATGTGGCTTTAAAGCTTGTATATGACCACCACTTCCCCCCTATCAAATACAATATGAGAAGATGGAGAAAACTTGTTGGGTC
This sequence comes from Pinus tabuliformis, assembly GCA_031772625.1. Lineage (NCBI taxonomy): Eukaryota > Viridiplantae > Streptophyta > Pinopsida > Pinales > Pinaceae > Pinus > Pinus tabuliformis. The sequence continues at coordinate 1,767,015,578 of CM062816.1, forward strand.
CCTATAATACTAGTGATTACCCCATTACTATTGTAGTTATACCCCTTATTTATATTGTTGTGCCCCTATTACCCCCATATTGTTATTTCTGTGCCCCATAGAATCCCTCTATTGTTATTTTTGTGGCTTTATATTATTATTGTTAGGTCGGCTGGATTATATTGTGACTCCTTAGACTCCTATATATAGAAAGGAGGTTTTGTCATTTGTATCATCCAAGAATTGTTCATTTATGTAATGTAAAGGAGGTTGCCCCCTCGAAGAGGCTGAATTCTAAGGCGTTGATCTATCTTTTCTATCTTTTCTTGAGCTGGTTTCATAACATTTGGTATCAGAGCTTTGGATTCTAGGGTTTCGCTGCTCCAAACAGGTCATCGTGGAATTTTCGCTATAATGTTTTTTTTGTGACGTTTCAGAAGTCAAAAAAAAAAACCCATTTGAGAAGAATTGATGCTGAACCTTGGGTCAGAATTTCAGAGCTTTTCGCGTGATATTTTCGGAGATATGATCTGAGGAAGTTGGTCTTTTTGCAGACTCCTGAATTACATTCAAAACAGGTGACCTGGGGAAAATCGTCATAACTTTCTCTCTGAGGATCGGATTGAAATTTCGTAAAAAGGTACAGAAAGAGGAAGGACTGTAGTTTCTTGTGGGTGTTTTTCAGATCCAAAGGTCGAAACAGTGACTCGTGGCACGTCGTACAAGTTCGCTCTACTGAACTAGTCTATAATCAAGTCACTGTGGGAGATTTCACATAACTCTTCCTTGGAGAATCCAATTTGGGTCAGACTTGTGGCATTGGAAAGAGGACACAGAGAGCTACTACAGGTCACAAGTTCAAAATGAGATGACTGGAAAGTACAGAGATACATCAGAGGCAATATCGAGCTCCTACAAAGTGAAAAAAGGTGTGTAGATTTTTTTTAAATTTTTGCTTAAGCTTGGTTTGAAAATTTATTTTGAAGGAATTCAAAGGGCATAGTAGAACATTATTATCGGTAACTGATGCCCCGAGGAAAGAAAATGCAAACACCTAGTAAGGAACCTGAAAGCTCTAGCATGACTCATGAAGAAGAGGAAGAAATGCTACATGATATATCAAAATTACAAGAACAAGTGCAACAAATGTCACGCTCACAAAAGTTAACAGATGCTAAGATAAATGGCGTGGAAGCTAAGATGAATGGCATGGAAGCTAAGATGGACAATTTGAAGATAGATTTGAACACAAATTTGAAGACAGGCATGGCAGATTTGAAGACAGATTTGACTAATTTTCTACAAGAAATACTTACTAATGGTGAAAAGGTAGTAAAGGAAACTCATGATGAGAACAAAAGAAATGTTAATCATGATTCCATAGATGCTAATGTTGGATCGAAGAATCACCATATTCCAAAAATCGATATGAGGAAGTTTGATGGCAAGGATCCCGCCACATGGATATTACAGATGGAGCAATTCTTCGATCTCAATAATGTGCAAAACACACAAAAGGTACGTATGGCAACTTTATATTTGGAACCAAATCAGTTTGTATGGTATCAATGGCTTTGTTCTCGTAAAAAATTTATCACTTGGGCAATTTTTACGGAAGAATTGATAGCACATTATGAGGATACAAAAAGCAACACTTTTTTTAGCCAATTGATAAGTCTCAAACAAAAGGGTTCAATAATGGAGCACATTGAGGAGTTCCAAAAATTGAACATAAGGGTAAAAGATATTCCAGAGGAGCATAGGATTGATGTGTTCATAGGGTCTTTAAAGGATAATATCCAACATGATGTTGCCTTTGGGAACCTGATTCATTAGAGAAGGCATTCAGGTTAGCAAGAAAAATGGAAAGCAAAATTATGGCAACTAGGAAGCATACCATTCACAACTATAAAGACGGAAGTGTTGTTGCCCATAGTCTTCCACAACCTACAAGGTTGACACCACAACAATTGGAAGAAAAAAGAGCAAAAGGGCTTTGTTACAATTGTGATAGCAAATACACAAAAGGTCATAAGTGTGCTGAGAAGAAATTATTCTACATAGATTGTGAAGAGGAAGAAGAAAAGGAGCAAGAAAGGTCAAAAGAAGAGAATATATTCCAGGAACAAAGCCTAGATGAAGAACAAATAAATCCGACCATATCTTGTAATGCATTGGCGGGAATTACCACTCCTCAAACCATCAAGATAGAAGGACAAATCAAGAAGAAAAAGGTAATAGTGTTGATTGATTCAGGAAGCACCCACAATTTTATTCATTGTAGGGTAGCAAAAGAATTGAATTGCTTCCTATATCCAGCACCAGAGTGTCAAGTGATGATTGCAAATGGAGGAACAATAAATTGTTCTGGAAAGTGCCATAATATCAAGCTATCCATGGGAGAATATGTATTGACTAGCCCAATGCTTTCCATTCCAATGGGAGGTGCTGATGTTGTACTAGGAGTCCAATGGCTACAATCCTTGGGTACAATAGCTTTTAATTTTCAAGAACTTTTCATGAAATTTTCTGTGGAAGGAAAGGAAGTTGAATTAAGGGGTATTGCAGGGAAACCAGGAAAGATAATCAGCTCTAATGGCATGACAAAGCTTCTAAAAAAGGAGCAAAGAGGTGTAATTGCACAATTATGTTCGCTAGATGTTTCCACATTGGAATCATCTATTTCTCCAGATCTCCAAAAAGTCCTGGACAATCATTCCAAGGTATTTGAGACTCCCAAAGGTCTCCCACCTATGCGTGATCATGATCATGCTATTCATCTGATTCCAGGAAGTGTTCCTCCAAACATCAGGCCGTACAGATATCCCTATGTCCAAAAAAGTGAAATTGAACGTATGGTTGCAGAAATGCTAGAGGCTGGTATAATTCAACCGAGTCAAAGTTCTTTCTCAGCTCCAGTAGTATTGGTGCACAAGAAGGATGGATCATGGCGCATGTGTCCAGATTATAGGGAGCTCAACAAGCTCACTATTAAAGATAAGTTTCCCATTCCTGTCATTGATGAATTACTGGATGAATTGCATGGATCAATTTACTTCACCAAGTTGGATCTTCGTTCGGGATATCATCAAATCAGAATGAAGATTGAAGACATTCCAAAAACGGCATTTAGAACTCATGAGGGTCATTATGAATTTTTGGTCATGCCTTTTGGCCTTACCAATGCACCTTCAACATTTCAAGGTTTGATGAATTCAATTTTCAAACCATTCCTTAGAAAATTTGTGTTAGTATTTTTTGATGATATACTAATCTACAGCAAGTCTTGGAAGGATCATGTTGAACATGTTGACAAGGTGCTACAACTATTGGAGGAGAAACAATTATATGCAAAAAGATCCAAATGTTTCTTTGGAGTCCAGGAGGTGGAATATTTGGGTCATATTGTATCTCATGAAGGAGTTAAGGTAGACCCTAGCAAAATTAAAGCCATTAAGGAATGGAAAATCCCCACATCCATAAAGCATCTGCGAGGATTTCTTGGGTTGACAGGGTATTATCGCAAGTTTGTTAAGAATTATGGGAGAATAGCAGCACCTCTAACAACATTATTGAAGAAAGATTCATTTTCATGGACTCCGGAAGCAACAAAGGCCTTTGAACATCTTAAAGAGGCAATGTGCCAAGCACCGGTCTTAGCTACACCGGACTTCACAAAAACCTTTATTGTGGAATGTGATGCTTCAGGAAATGGAATTGGTGCTGTTCTAATGCAAGATGAAAGACCCATTGCTTTTGAAAGTCGTCCAATCAAGGGAAAGTTTTTAAGCAAAGCTATTTATGAGAAGGAAATGTTGGCAATACTCCATGCACTTAAGAAATGGCGACCCTACCTAATGGGAAGACACTTCAAGGTAAAAACGGATCATGATAGCCTTAAATACTTTTTAGAACAAAGATTATCCTCTGAAGAGCAACAAAAGTGGGTCACAAAGATGTTGGGTTATGACTTTGAAATCATCTACAAAAAAGGGAAGCAAAATGTGGTGGCAGATGCACTCTCAAGAAAGGATGAGGATGTGGAAGCATTGTTGTGTGCCATTTCTATTATCCAACCAGATTGGATAAACGAAGCAAAGGAGGAATGGAAGAATGACGAAGAAGTGTGGGCACTTATTCGAAAGCTACAACAAGATTCCAGTACTTCTGATACATTTAGCTGGCAAAATGATTCGTTATGGTACAAAGATCGCTTATACCTCTGTAAGAATTCCCAGCTAAAACAAAAGATTCTTATGGAATTGCACACTTCTCCCTTAGGAGGGCACTCAGGATTTTTAAAAACTTACCACAGGGTTAAGAAGGAATTTTTTTGGGATGGCCTTAAATCAGATATTCAAAAGTTTGTGGCGGAATGTTTGGTTTGCCAACAAAATAAAGTTGAAACAATTAAGACACCGGGTCTATTACAACCTTTATCCATTCCAAGCCAACGTTGGGAGGAGGTTTCAATGGATTTTATCACAGGTTTACCCAAGTCTGAGGGAAAGAGTGTCATCATGGTGGTAGTTGACAGACTTACCAAGTATGCACACTTTTGTGCATTATCACATCCATTTAAAGCCAGTACAGTTTCTACTGCATTTATGGAAACAGTTCAAAAGCTACATGGAAACCCAAAGATTATTGTAAGTGACAGAGATCCCATTTTCACTGGAAATTTTTGGACAGAATTATTTTCTTGTCTTGGTACTCAGTTAGCTCATAGCTCATCTTATCATCCTCAATCTGATGGGCAAACTGAGATAGTAAACAAATGTTTGGAAGGATATCTTCGTTGCTTTGTATCTGATAAACAGACACAATGGGTCAAATGGTTGCCTCTGGCTGAATGGTGGTATAACACTTCCTTCCATACAGCAACAAAAATGACCCCATTTATGGCACTTTATGGGTATCAACCACCATCCATCACATCATATTTAAGAGAAAATTCTAAGGTTCAGCAGTGGAACATCACATCGAACATCAACAACAAGTCCTCCAACTCTTAAAGGATAACCTCGTGTTGGCACAAAATAGAATGAAACAACAGGCAGATCAACATCGCAGTGAAAGAAGTTTTGATGTAGGTGATTGGGTATTCCTACGGCTACAACCATATAAGCAAATGTCCCTAAAGCAAGCTAAGAAGGATAATAAATTATCACCAAAGTATTATGGTCCGTACAAGGTGTTGGAAAAGATTGGTACTATGGCATACAAATTGGAGCTTCCTGCAGCTTCTCGATTGCACCCAGTTTTCCATGTTTCATGTTTAAAGAAGGTTATAGGCGACAAGCTCCCAGTTCAAACAATATTGCCAGAACTTGACGAGGAAGGAAAAATTATATTGGAACCGGAAGCAGTCACAGAAACAAGAACTCGACAGCTACGAAATCGATCAATTTCAGAGTATCTTATCAAGTGGAAGAACTTATCCGCTGAAGATTCCACATGGGAGGATGAGAATTTTATGCAGAAGTATCCAGAACTACTCAAGCGTTGAGGACAACACTTTTTTGAAGGAGAGGGGCATGTTGGGTCCCTATAATACTAGTGATTACCCCATTACTATTGTAGTTATACCCCTTATTTATATTGTTGTGCCCCTATTACCCCCATATTATTATTTCTGTGCCCCATAGAATCCCTCTATTGTTATTTTTGTGGCTTTATATTATTATTGTTAGGTCGGCTAGATTATATTGTGACTCCTTAGACTCCTATATATAGAAAGGAGGTTTTGTCATTTGTATCATCAAAGAATTGTTCATTTATGTAATGTAAAGGAGGTTGCCCCCTCGAAGAGGCTGAATTCTAAGGCGTTGATCTATCTTTTCTATCTTTTCTTGAGCTGGTTTCATAACAAAACTCAACTACAATATTGTTCAATACTATAGAACAAGTTCTAACATATGACTAAAATATCTTCTTAGTTGTTGAAGCCCACTACCAAGAAGTGATCCATCCAAGATGAATCTTTGTTCTTGAAGGAGGCTCAATTTTGAAGAATAAGTGGTTTTATGACAATCCTTACATGGATGAAGATCAAAACAATGATCTTTCATATGGCCAACTTTGTCACAATATTGGCATTTAACATTCTGGTGTGGTTTTTGTGGAAGAGGAGCAGGATCTGGAACAACTGAAGATGAATTGTCATAAAGAAATCTAACACTCTAAACCCAAATGGGCCTTGAGTAATCCAGAATATGAAAGGACACATCCTTGTCATATCCAAGACCATTTCTATGCTTGTTATGGACAAGCTCTTCCCGAGGTCTGATGATGGGCTTGGGAAGCATATGTTGAATTTTTGCTTCTACATGCAACTTTTCTCTTGAGATGGGTACCACATTTCAATCAATCTTAATCTCATTGATATGATTACTTTCTGGAAGATGATGGGGGCCTGTCTCAATTTTCTGAACGAAAACAGTTTTAGAATGACAACTCTTCTGTTTTAATTCTTCTCACTGAAGCTGAGATTCTAGTTGTAAAAAATCAATCTTTTCCTGTGCATTTTGAAGACAAATTTGAATCTCAGCAAGATTGATTTTGCTAATTTTGACTATACCATCAACATAACATAGTATCAAATTTTTCCTAAACTCCAATACTTTATTAATTCTGGTCATTTTCATTGAACATATCAAGTTAATCTCTCGAATTAGATGGCTAAAGTGGTTGCAATGATAAACAAAGATACCTTGGTGGACAAAATGCTTAAAGATAATTCTACACAATGTCCAAAATACACTCAAAATTAGCAATATTACTAGAGATAAACCCAAAACTTTCCACAATTCTCGGTAAAGTCAAATGTATTCAGTGCACCAACACCAAGCCAAGTTTTTTGCAGCTTATAATTAGTATATTATGTTGCAATCTATAAGACCAAATTCAATAAGCTATGAACACTCCATAATCATCCATCGTGCCAAAAAAATATGGCACCCAACCCTATTTCTACCAACTTCATGCAATACTTGAGCAAATCACAACAATGTAACCAATATTCCAAAGAAACAACTTTCACCTTGATGGAATCTTCCTATGCTAGTCGATAGAGGCTATACACAATAATTATAGTAAAGGTGAAGATAATAATGTTGCTTATCTAGGAAACCACAATAATGATCTAGACCATACATGCTTATATGGTGACGTTCTCAGTGATGAACCAAGGCAAATCTCTGTGTTACACCTCTATGCAGGTGGAGGCAGTACTAGCTCTATTTGTCCCCAACAACTCATGATAATTCCTAATACAAATTTCCAATCACTGATGGTTCGATTGAAACTTCCTCTAAGGGAATTCTTATCTTGTCACTAGATTCTCCAAAATTCATCGTCCTATTTTCTCGTTTCTCGCTCTTAGTTATGACTGACAGGGGTCGGTTTTGCTTCTGATAATGGAAATTTTATTACCAGTCATGCCTCATCCATTTCGCTCAGTCTATATGAAAAATGCATCACTATTTAAATCAAATGTGGTAACCCAAAAATAAACATGGAAATTAATTCACGCACTTCCAGATACGCTACAATCAGTCTGCTTGAATCCTTGATATCTTATCCACATGGAGGGAAACTCACTTGTCCCACTGCCTTACCATTATAGCAATTTTCTTTCAGCCTTCTTCATTGAAATTAGTTTGAATCTTGACACTTCACATTCCAGAAACGAAACATCAATCTTGCATAACAAATGCAAAGTGGGATTGGAATTTAAGGATGCAAGAGGGACCTCATGATTTAATAAAATCCTTTTGGCAAGGAATGTGCCCCATGTCTCGCAACAACTAATAATCCATATGTAGAGACTCAACACACTATGTTATACCAGTCACAATGGAACGATCCTCAAAATCATTCGAAGACAAACTCAAAGTACAATTTGGTGATTTAACTCTTCATAGAGAAACCACTACAAGATTTCCATAGAAGTGTGCTTATTCTGGTATGATCATACTAGGGAAAAGATAACAACCAATACAAATTTGTTAGCGGAGGAGCTTCAGGCCAAGTGCTTCAACAAACTTGAATGGAAACCATTCAAATTATATCATGAACACAAAAATCAATGCAGGAGTAATGCATAATGAATCAATGTCAATACAATTTCACATATAAACCTCAATCTTCAATCACAGAATATAGAAACCAACCAGGAGTTTCAATGCTCCATTCCCAATAAATGACACTCCAACATAGTGCACAATTTGTGATTGAACACAACATACCCTCCAATTCTTCATTGTAATCGCTGAATTGAATTTTGGAACGATGTGTTTTTACCTGTTCATCATAGCTAAAAATAATATAGTGAATCTACTAGCCACTTGACTTGGAGATTGTAACGCATGTATAACAGGTGGGTTGTGCAATCTGGAAAATGCTAGTTGGTATTGGGGGTCGCACCTGCAAATGGGCCAAAATAATGTACATCCAAAAATAGTGCCACGAAAATAACTTGACACAAAATTTGTAGGGGAAATGGAAGATCTAAGAGAGGTATACAGATACATTATAGTGGAAAATGAGTGCACCGCAATAATAAGAGAGATAGACTACCAAGGTATCTAATTCAAAGGTTTAGTATTGACATGCACAAAAAAGGCCATAAAAACTGGTGGCTCAAACAAGATTGAGTGGGTTAGGAACATACAAACTCTGATACCATGTGAAACACAACCATGGAGAAGACAAAAATATGAAAAATAAGCATTAGATTCATATATTATTCACATGATATACATTTATAATACATTGGATTGACTCTTGGATTCATCTTCCAAGGTATCTTGGAATCCCTTTAATTGTTCAACTTCCTCACCATAACCCTTAGTGGATTAGGTGTCCAACAAAAAACATGCAACCGTGCTCATCCTCACAGAGCATAAATCAAAACAACTATGTCTACAACTCTGAATCTGAACTCAAACTCTAGGTTGTAATAGTAAAACATTGATTATGTTTGTCTTAGGCTCACTTGAAAAATATTCAAACCTTTAGCAGACCATCAATTCTCTCCTTGTCTGATACAGGGTGAGAAGATGGATTACTCTTCACCATTGCAAGGTTGGTCAATACTCTCGAACATATCCTATATATGACATGTGAAACCTCTAACATAGTTACCAATAAAACGAGAAAATTACCTCGTACCCATTTTTTTAGGTAGCAAAAAATCACTCAATTTTGAAAACTGGTGATTCATAATACACCCTTTTTTTAAGCGTATTTTTAGCGCTTTATTTTTTTGTATGTATCAACTATGCACATTTTTTTTTAAATGCTATTGATTTTCATGCTGATTTTGAAATTTGTTGATGGAGCATCAACACTTTTTTTAAGAGGGCTTATTTTTTACACTTTAAATTTTTTTTATGTATCAAGTATGAACATTTTATTTTTTGTTAGTGATTTTCATCTTGATTTTGAAAAGTGTTGATTAGCATCAACCCTTTTTGTTTAGAGGACTTTTTACACTCTAAATTTTCTAATGTATTAAGTGTGGATATTTATTTTTTTAAATGTCGGTCATTTTTATCTTGGTAAAAAAAAATCATAAAAATGTAAAAAAAGAACCAAAATTAACTTGTAAAAAAAAAAAAAAAAAACTAACAAAAATAAATAAACAAATATCAAAAAATGAAAAAATTTCAAAAAAAATATAATTTAAGGGAAAAAATTAAACCCAAAAAAAAAAAAATCTAAACCCATTTTTTTAGGTAAAAAAATAAAATAAAATAAAAACCTCCTAAAAAATAATTTAAATAATTACCAAAATAAATTAAAATAAATAAATAAATAAGTTAAATTTAAATTAAAAATAAATAATAATAAATTAAAATTAAAATAGATATATGTCCAAACTTTGATGGCGACGGGATTAGGGTTTCTCTGCAGAGACTGTCTGCAGCCCTCTATTTCTGCGGTACGACATCGCCTGCCCCCGTAACAGCTCCGACATCATTCCCACCCATTTCTCCACTACCCTTAACTGGAAACGGGCTCTCCACCAGCTCATTAGCTTCAGGCGGTTTGTTTTTTCTTCAACCCTCCCTCACTTCACTGACTACCTCCATTCCTGTTAGCATCAACCTGAAGGCAGCTGTCAGTGGGCAGTCTCGACAGTTATGGATGAGATGGTTGATTATTCTGCAGATCCTTTAGAGGATGTGCCCATTTAGACACACCCCAGGACCACAGTGGTGGGTTACTTTACCTTTGAAAGCAAGCTCTTCGATGAATTTGATGCTCTTCTGCCCATCTCCCACTCCCACATACCTTCTGTGACGCTGCCTGAGGACGCCCCATCGCTTCCGGACTTCATCTCCCAGCCACTCTCTCCACGTACTCTAGCTTTTACGGATCCTTTGACAAATCCTAGGGAAAAACCCTTGAATCAGTTCCGGTATCAAACCCTCCTTCATCCGCCTCCTGTATACCCTTGGCCAACCGCTTTCTGGTCTCTACTGCACAGGAACCTGTCTCATCTACTCCCTTGACCACCGAGGCCCCCCCTTGGGAAATTTCACGAGAATTGGTCCCATCCCGGGTATTTTTGCTTCCATTCCATCGACGGCTGCTGCGGGACCTAGGGCATCCCCTTCATCGTCGACTGCACATCCTGCCTTGGCACCAGAGACTTCTGTTGCTAAATTTTTTGGGGTTTCTAAGAAGAAGCGGTGCTTGAAGCTCCGAAACTGTGAGGTATTCCTAAAACTCACCGAGGACACTCAATTACTGGACTCCATGGATACTGCAAAGAAAGTGCTTGTTGGTCGGGTTCGCGGTAGACATTTCAGTGTGGAAAAGCTTCAACAATGGACCTCGGAGGTCTGGGATCATCACCTGAAAGATCCCCCAAAGGTTCAAACATTCGTTAACGATTGGTTTTCACTTCGGTTCAGCTGTCTTGCACACACCAACTGGGTACTTTCTACAGTCTGGCACATTGATCAAGCACCAGTTTTGCTCAGAATATGGATGCCTATGTTTGACTTGGAACATGAGAGGGTCGATGCTGGACCAATATGGGTACGCCTTCTAGGGCTACCTCTACATTTTTGGATGGAGGATGTTTTCAAGCAGATTGGTAATGCCATTGGCACTGACCTCACATATGATGACTCTTTTTAGAGTGTGGGGCGCATGGCTATTGCTAGGATTCTAGTTCACCTGGATCTCTCTGATGGCCTTCTGGAGCACATTAACATTTAGTGGAGGAATGCAGCAAGGAGGCAGATACTGGATTATGAGGGTGTCCCTTTTAGATGCAAATGATGTCACAAGGTGGATCACTTGTATAAAGATTGTCCACTTAATGGCAAGGGCTTCAAAAAGACCCCGATTCAAGAACCAGTGGCACAGGAGTCCCCAATTCAGGGGGAGAAACCTCAGAATATCGAGCCTGCAGAAGGGATGGCTGAGATGCAAACGACCTCGACAGACAAGGTTATGGACCCACCATCGACCACTTTGAAGAAGCATGGCAGACCTCCCCGTCAACCTCCTCCCTTGCCTCCAGCATGAACTCGGCGTACCTCTGGTGACTCGCATTCTCTGGGTAAGAGCTTACCCTTCACTTCATCCTCTCCTTGCTACACATCTTTTCTTGATATCATCACATCTGGTTTACTTTCCGGTATATCATCTGGTGTAACATTTGGTTTGGGTTCGGCCTCTATTTCTACTGCCTCTCCCTTAATATTTTGCCATGTTGCATCCAGACCCGTTTTTACCCCCACTCCTTCCTCCCCTTCGATTTCCCCTCTTCCTCCATCTTCCACATTCTTTCAAGCACCCCTTATAATTGGTTATCTGACACACTCAACAGCCAAGAGATAGGCTTTGGACCATGTTGGGCTTGATATCATTCCCTCCCCCCTCCGCATAAGCTCCATAGGGGAAGACCCTCCTTGCTCACTATTGCTCAATTTGTGGTAGGAGATGAGATTGCTTTGGGCAAACAATCCACTATACCTTAGGTACTTAGAGCCATAGAAACCCCCTATAAGCCCCCTCCATGAAGATCATCTCCTTCAATTGTCGGGGGCTTGCTAGGCCTTACAAAAAACTAGCACTCTGTCAAATAATTACAATCGACTTGCATGATATAATATTTCTATAGGAGACTCTTGGTCCTGCTACTATCATTTCCCATACCCTTCAAAATATGTTTCCTGGGTGGTTATTTATTGGATTGGATGCACATGGAAGATCAGGGGGTATTGCCTTAGGATACAACTCCTATTCTATTAAGCTTCTCAATTGTTGGGGAGGGGTTGGCCATATTGGTGCTGACATTCATTCAGCGGACCTGGGAATGAATTTCCGGATTTTCAATATATATGGACCTTGTCAAAACAGACCTGATTTCTGGTAAAACCTCCTAGATTCGGACCTTTTTTTTGTAGACCATCTGATTCTTAGAGGGGATCTCAATTTTTCCATCGGTCATGCTGAGTCTTGGGGACATAGAGCACAAAGGGACTCTCTATCTGATTATTTCTCATCCATCCTAGATTCAAATCAGTTGATTGATATCCCTTCAGCTAAATTACAAGCGTCCTGGAGGAATAACAGGATAGGGGAACATGGTCTGGCTCACAGAATTGATCGCTTCTTGGTCAAAGAGAAGGTACTTGATCTAGGTTTTCACATCAAACAATGGGTTGGATCTAGGGGGATCTCTGATCATCTTGACATATATATGGATATTGAAGGGGATAGAACAAAGCCCAAGGGACCTTTTAAATTTTGCTCTACCTGGCTCAGGGAAGACTCTTATATCAGCATGGTCTCTGAATACTAGAAAGCAAACCCTCCTGGGGCTGGGGGTAATATCACAAATGGTTTTATTCAAAATCTTACAGAGTTGAAGAAAATGTCCAAACAATGGGCTCACAACAAAAGGACCCTGGATGAACACTCCCTGCGACAGATAGAATCTGAGTTATCTATCTTTGAAAATGATCAGGGAGGATTATTCACTTCTATTGAACACAAGGAGAAGATCACATCCCTATACTCTGCTAGAGGGAAAATCCTTAAGGATCATGAAGAAGTCTGGCGATTAAGAAGTAGGGCAATATGGATGAAGGATGGGGATGCAAATACCAAATTCTATCATAAGTTCGCCAATGGAAGGAAGGCGATTAATACTATTTGGCAGCTTTAGAATGAACAGGGACAGGTTGTCAACACATTTCAACAACTGGCTGAGCTGGAAACCTCTCATTTCAAATGAATTTACAGTGCCCCGCAGGAAGCAAATCTAGTAGACATCATTAGAGTGGCACAACTTTTTCCGAGGTTCATAGATCAAGAGGAGGAAGAGGACCTGACCAAAGCAGTTACTCTGGAAGAGTTGGAGGCCACCGTGAAGTGGTTTAAAAAAGACAAAAGCCCAGGACCTGATGGATGGTCAATTGAGTTCTACTTGGCTTTTTTTGACATCATAGGTGAAGATTTGCTAAAAGTTGTTGAGGATACCAGAATCAGCGGAAATATAGCAGCAACCATCACTTCTACCTTCATAGTGCTCATCCAGAAAACTGATAACCCGGTCTCCTATGAAGAATATCACCTTATCTCACTCTGCAACTGCATTTACAAGATTATTGCTAAGATCATTGCCAACCAAATGTGGCCCATTCTATCCAACCACATCTCACTGGAACAATTTGCCTTCCTACAAGATCGATAGATTCATGAGGCCATGGGCACTGCACAGGAAGTATTACATACTCTACATATCAAGAGATACAAAGGGAGCAGAAGGGGGTTGCTGACAGCCTATCCAAAGAAGTTGTGATCAGGGAGTTGGGCATCTGGATGATCTAAGAACTGCGCAATGGAGATCACTATCAATACTACCACCGGCCGTTTATGAATATAATTGCATAATTTTCTGTTGGCATATGAACATTATTATTTTGTGTACATATTTATTGCATGAAGGACTTCTCAGTTTTTATATATTGTAGTTTTTACAGTATTATATATATTGATGCCTCCCTGTGTGGATCAAGGCAACAATTTTTTTTATTACTATTGATGATGACAGTCATGTCTTGGATATGATCTAAATATGCATTTATGCATCTACAAAATGTAATTTCCTTTTATTAATGGAATTACGATTTTTCCCACGGGAAAAAAAATAAAATTTAAATTTAAAAAATGAATTGAAATTTAAAAAATAGAAACAAAAAATTAAATTTTAAAAAATAAAAAATAAAAAAAGTTGAAAAAAAAATAATTTTTAAAATTAAAAAAAATAAAAAAATAAAACAACATTCCTCACTCGACCCTCGCACCCACTCTCCCCCTCCCCCCCACACCATCCCACCCACTCTCTCCCCCCCCCCCCCCCCCCCCCCCAACACCATCCCACCCACTCTCTCCAACCACCTTACCCACCCCACCCGGCTCACCCCTTTCTCTCTCCCTTCCACCACACCCCTCCAACACCTCCTCACCCACCCCACCCTGCTCACCACACTCTCCCTCCTCCCACCCACTCCATGCCTCCCACACCTCTCCAACCACCCTCCCATCCCTCCCTCCCTCGCACCCCACACCACCCTCCCTACCAAACCACACCAAGGCCCAACCGACCCGAGGTGGCAAGGGGTAATTCCCAGAATCACACCTCGCAACCCCGAGTCGATCGGCTCATGACGTGGGCAAGGAGGGACAGTGGGGTGAGGTGCGAGGGAGAGAGGGGTGGGGAGCGGTCGGAGGGATGACACTTTGGTGTGGGCAGGGTGTGGACGAGTGGGAGGGAGGGGCGAGGTGGGATGGGAGGGGTGTGGTGGGTGGGGACGGAGGGCATAGTGGGATGGGTGAGGAGGGAGCGTGGGGTAGGGAGGAGTGGGAGGAAGGGTGGGTTCGGGTGGATCGGGTGTGGTGGGAAGGAGAGTGAAAGAGGGCAGATTTTGTTTTTTTTGTTAATTATTTTATAATTTTTTATTAGGAGGTTTTTTTTAATTTATTTTTAACTTATAAAAAATGATTTAGATTTTTTCCCCTTAAATTATATGTTTTTTTTTCTTTTTTTTAAATATATTTTCCTTTCTTTATTTATTTTTATTTTTTATTTTTACAAGTTAATTTTGGCTTCTTTTTTTTTACATTTCTATGCGTTTTTTTGTTTATTTTTTATATATTTTCTTACATTTGATTTATTTTTTGATCGGCCCCTTGCCACCCCTAACCAGTTGGGTCTTCGGGTGGGCGGGGAAAATTTTTATTTTTTTAATTTAAATTATTTTAATTTTTTTAATGTTTAATTTTATTTTTGTAACATTTTTTTTTCTTTTATTTTTTATTTGGTTTTTATTTGGTTTTTAATTTATTTTTTTAACTTAAAAATATATTATTTCTGATTTTTTTGTTAACCTTTAACTTTTTTTTTCTTAAATTATGTCCATTTTTTAAATATTTTCCCTTTTTTTTCTTTTCTTTTTTATCATTATTTTTTTGTTTAAATTTTTAAATTTTACAAGTTAATTTTGAATTTTTTTTATATTTTATAGTTTTTTGTCATATGTATACATGTGTGTGTGTGTGTCATGTTTTTTATGTTTTATTATTTGTTATTATTTTTTTTTCAATTGTGTTTTTTTGTTATTGTTTTTTTTCAATATTTGAATTTTTGTTTTCTTTTGTATTATTTTTTGTGTTTTTTTTATTGTTTTTATTTTTTTCAATATTTGAATATTTGTTTTCTTTTGTATTTTTCATTTTTATTTATTTATATATTAATTTTACATGCAATTTGATAGTTGATAATTGATTTTAATTTTTTAATAGTTGATAGTTGATTTTAATTTTTTTGTTATAATGAATTGAGTTTGCCCCCACAATGTGTCAATTTCATGGTTGGTCTTTAAGTTTTCATTACAATGGGTCGAGTTCACCTACACTGTGTGTCAATTTGATGGTTGATTTTTTTTTTTTTTTTGCAATGTATCAAGTTATCTTAGGCTAAGATTTTAAAATCGTTATACATTTAGCATTTTAAAAAAATTACTCTTGGTATAATAACTCTTTCATTCAGGCGTTCATTTTTAAAGTTTTTTTAGTCATAAAATTTTGAAAACCTAAGATTGTTTTGTAGTCATAATCTTTGGTTTTAATTCCATGGTTGAAAAATTGTCAATATTTTAATTTTTTCCTAAGTCGTGATATTTTATCTTTAATGCTATGGTTGAAAAAAAACGAGTATTTTTTCTTAGCACCATGCCTGAAAATTGTTAGAATTTTAAGGTTTTTCTAACACATGATATTTTAAATTTAATGTCATGCCTAAAAAATATTGGAATTTAAGGCTTTTCAAAGACGTGATATTTTATTTTTAATGTCATGCTTGAAAATTGCTGGAAATTTAAAGTTTTCCTGAGTCGTGATATTTTATTTTTAATGTCATTATTAAAAACAGTTGAAAATGTACCTTGACAAAAAAGACGTTATTCTAACATCAACACTTTTTGTTTTCAGGATGTTTTTTGCACAAAAAAATTTGGTTCTTATTGTCATTTAAAAAAAAAAAAAATGAACGCCGAAAAAAATGTTATTCTAACATCAACACTTTTCGTTTTCAGCTTGTTTTTTCATGTTTTTTGGGGGTTTTTGGACTAAAATACCTGTTTTGAGGTAATAGTTCTCGTTTTATTAGTAACTATGTTTTCTTGGTTGTTTTGGACCAATCCCAAGAAGCAATCCATGCAAAATTTATTTTCTCTCTTGCATCAGTCTTCTTTCTAGAACATATGTTTGAACGATGATTGTGCTTTCCACAATGCTCACATGGGTGAAAATCAAAACATCAATCTTTCACATGTCCAACTCTATCACAATGCCGGCATCGATCATTTTTTCCTAGAACAACGTCATCCAGAAATCCAACACTACAAAACTGTATAGGTTTAGAAAATTAGGAACATTAAAAGATACTTCCAGAACATCCTTATTATATCCCAAACCAATTTTGTTTTCGTTGTGTACAATTTCTTCCCACGGTCTTATAAAGATTTTGCGAATTGTAGGTTTCACAGCTATATGCAAATGAATCTTCCATACCCTTTCTTGAACATTAATTTCCACTGCATCCAAATTTACTCCTGAAATGGTGTTATCAACGAAAACATGCTCAAATTTACAACTCATTTGCTGAAGTTCATCTCGTTGGAATTGAGATTCGAGTTGCAGAAACTTGATCTTCTCTTGTGCATTTGTAAACAATTTCTAATGTCAGACATGGTGTTCTTGTCAATTTGGACTATGTTAAGAACTGTATATGTCATTAGGTTGAATAATAACTCTAACAAATCATTAATTCTTATAATTTTCTTCAGCTTCCTATGAGAGAAAAGCTAGCAATTAACTTTGAAAAAGGGCTGTCGACCACCACCGAAAATTGTGAATTTTCGGCAACAATGATATGTTTTACGCTTTAGAGCAATTTTACTTTAATTTATTTATGAGCCCAATATCAATTTCAGTTTAGCAATAACATAAACATGTAAGTAAAATTCTGATAGAACATAAACAAGAACAGTAGAATACAAGCCAAGATAAGAGGACACAAGATGTGGCACCAACCAAGGACAAACCCCAATGTGGGGAAACCCTTGAGCAAATCTTCTTTTAGTCTTCAATAGTTTAGCAGAGAGAGATAGTACAATTTAAAATAATTTATAACAACAAATGAACCCTAACCAGAAAAGTCAATAACCCTCCAAAAAGAAAGATGAAATAACCCTAAAAATAGTCGAATTCTGCCCAGTCAAATTCTGGTCAAACAGTCAACCTGCGGTTAGCCCTAACCACAGCCAACGCTAGTAAAAAATCCTTGATTTTCATGCCTAGAATTGTGGCCTACTTAGACAGAGATTCCTCAACCAAACTGAAGTCAAAATAGGTCAACGCAGTCAAACAACCTCCCAGCAACTCGGTCAACGCTAGTCGACACAGTAAAATGAAACCCTAGTTCACACATCTAGAGAGAGAAGACCGCCTCAGATAGTGTACCCAACAAGAGGAGAGAGAGATATGTGTGACGATATGATGGTGAAAATGACTTCGGGTCTTCTTTCTATATTCAACGTTGAGGATGAATTGGGGGCTTGTGTGCTTGTTTTGCTTGCTAGCCGACCTTGACAATTTGTCCATAGTATAAATAAATTCATGTCTTCATTTGTACATGTCAGAATCAGATGATATTTAGATCAATCCCACACCTCTCCAAGAGAGGAGCCTAATAAAAATATCAGTTTTCATAAATAAGATGACCCATGTGGAATTTGGCCCTAGTTTCCAATTTTAACACTCCCTCTCAACTAGGGAGAACTCCACCTGCTAGTCTATTTGGCTATCTATACCATCTCTGTCATTCATGCACTACTTTGCTTTGCTCTACTAAAATATGAAGAAAAAGAAGTGATTGAGAATGTATCATACCATTCTCTACTGACCCGAAGTTAGTCCCAATCGAAAGAGAGTGTCTCATACCACTCTTACTGACCCGAAGTCTATTCCCATTTATCCTAGATCAATATCAGGCATCCTAGCTTAGGGAGTATGGTAATACACAATGTGTCCATCGGTAGTACTATGGTCCCTATCCTCATTTCCGTACTCACTGGCCAGATGAGAGGTACTTCCCATGAGTCCCAGACTACATGGGTAGGATATCTCGACAGGAGAAGGATGAACCCCTCGTCTTGCTTATATGTCACGAAGGGGTATCAGAGGGGAAGGATGAACGAATCACCCTGTACACAAAAAACCACTAGGGAAAGGCTGAACCACTCACCCTATGGTTAATCATCACTCCAAGAAGTATCCCAAGCACCCCGGAGCTCCCAGAGCTCAATGTCCATCTCATACAAGACCTTCATAAGAGGGTATCTCCACAACTTCAAGTCATTCTCAGAAGGCCAAGAATTTTACCTTCCCCAAAGGCTTTGTCAGAATATCGACGACCTGCTCATCAGTCCCAATGTCATGGAGCCTTATTTCTACTCATTATACCATATCCTGGATAAAGTGGTACCTAATATCTATATGCCTGGAGTGATCATGGAACACGAGATTCTCTGATAATCAGATCCCACTCTGGTTGTCGCGAAAGAGCACTGTGGTATCCATCACATGTCCAAACAACTCACTGAAGAGCTTCTTCAACCAGAAATCTTCACAAGAGGCCATACTAGCAGCTATGTATTTTTCCTCGGTAGTGCTCAAGGCGATCAATTTCTTCTTCCTACTCATCCAGGATATAAAGCAAAACCCAAAGAAAAACAACATACATAAGTGCTCTTGCGATCCACCACACTACCAACCCAATTAGCATCAGAATAGCCATGTAGCCTCACATTTCTGGTAGTGTATCTCAATCCATGAGTGATTGTGCCCCAAAGATATCTCAGAAGATTCTTGGCGATAATCCACTGTATATGATGAGGCTCAACCATGTATTGGCTCAATGTGTTAACTGCAAAACATATGTCAGGACGAGAGTTCACCAAGAACATTAGTTCTCCAATGAGTTGACGATACTCAAAAGAATTTCGTAATTCAGGTCCAACAATACTACCACATAACTTCTTAAAGTTAAGTTCCATCGAAGTAGTCACAGGCTTGTTGTCCACCATCCAAAATATTTCCAATATCTTCACAACATATTTTCTTTGAGAGAGGAAAATTTTACCTAGCTTTTTCCAGACCTCCAACCCTATCGGTCCTAGGTCCTTCATCTCAAATTTAGAATCCAACTCCCTCTTACATTTTTGAATGAGATGGTTTGCACATGTTAGAAAGAGGCCATCCACATAAAGTACCAGAGTGAGAGGTTTATCATTTTCAACATTAATGTAAAAGTTCAGATCAAATTCAATTCTAGTGAATCCCAGCTTCATCAACTAGCAATCAATCCTCTCATACCAAGCCAGGGTGCTTGCTTCAATCCATAGAGAGCTTTCTTCAACTTGCATACATGAGATTCCCAATCATGAACTTCAAACTCCCTGGGTTGTTCCACATAGACTTCTGCTCTGATTGAACCATGCAAGAAGATGGTCTTGACATCCATCTGATGTAGGTTCCATCCTTGCGAGGCAACAAGGGAT
Organism: Pinus tabuliformis; assembly: GCA_031772625.1. NCBI lineage: Eukaryota > Viridiplantae > Streptophyta > Pinopsida > Pinales > Pinaceae > Pinus > Pinus tabuliformis. Next base: position 1,767,035,710 of record CM062816.1, read on the forward strand.
ATTATCTAGTGGATGGTGGTGTATCGAACAACAAGTGCAAATATCTCATTGTAATCTACACCTTCCTTTTGAGAGAAGCCTTATGCAACAAAGTGAGCCTTGAAGTTTTTTGCACTTCCATCAGCTCCATGCTTGATTTTGTACAACCACTTAGAAGAGACAATTGATTTGTCCTAGGGTCTAGGGACCACATCCCAGACATCATTCTTCATAATTTACTCATATTATTCGTTCACAGAATCCTTCCATACTTGTTGCTTAACGACTTCTTTGAATAATGAAGCCTCATTTTGAATGATAGTATTTATGGTGATCAAATATCCTTGGTACTTGTTCCACTTCTTACTTTCATGGAAAGTCCCCCTTGGTGCAATTTTCCTCTCATCATCTTTGAGAGTCTCTTGAAGCCATGAGGGTCTCCTCTTGGAGGAGGAACGCTCATGAGAGAGTGGATCAATACGATCCATAGGTTCATCAACATCAGGCATTGTTTCGTCCTCTTTTTCACCCTGATTTCCTATGTTAGATTCTTTGTCCTTCCTTAGGATAGGAAGGTTGTTTATCTTCCTAAGGGGAATAACATCGTCGAAGGTGACATCATGCCTTATCTCAACTTCCTTTTGACCAACAACATAAATTCTATATCCCTTAAAATTTTCACTATAGCCCACAAAGATTCATTTCTTCCCAGATGCACCCAATTTGCTTCTTTTATCTTTCAGAACATGAAAATATACAGGGCTTCCAAAAATTCTAAAATGAGAGACATCGGGTTTCTTGCCAATGAATATTTCTTTGGGAGTCTTGGAGTCTAATGCTTTATGAGGGCATCAGTTTTGAACATATACAGCCGTATTTGCATCTTCACCCCATAGAAACTTCGAAAGACCTTGATCATGAAGCTTGGCATGGATAGCTTCTACAATAGAGCGATTCTTCTTTTTAGCCACACCATTCTTCTCAGGTAGTCTCCCTCTTAATGTTAGCTTCTCTGCAATAATCTTGGTATTCATTGGATTCATACTCGGTCCCATTATCAGTCCTCGGTATCTTGATTTTCTTCCTGGATTGGTTTTTGATCAAGGCTTTGAAATGTTAGAACCAGGTGAACACTTCATCCTTCTTCTTCAAGAAGTAGATCCAGTTCTTGCGAGAATAATCATCAACAAATGTGAGATAATATAAGTATCCTCCCAAGGAGTTTACAGGCATCATACCAGATATGTCGAAGTGGAACAATTGCAATATGTTTGTGGTCTTTCTATTACTTGAGGGGAATGGTCCCCTTGTAAGTTTTCCTTTGACACATCCCGAACATGCACCTTCATGCTCTACTTTGAACTCAGGCATACCTATCATCATCTATCTCACATCACGTAGGGCCTTATAATGAAGATGGTCAACCTTCGGTGCCATAGTTCAGATTGTAGAGATGTGTCACAAGACATGGCTCCCCATGGACTTTCCCCAACTTGATACACACTGTCAACCCTGAACCCAAGAGTAAAAGCATTCTTGAAATTTCTTTTCCAAAAACGTACCTTTCCATCGATAAAATCCACCTTGAATCCTTTATCTTCCATTACTAAAATGGACACTAGGTTCTTCTTGAGATCATGTACATATAGTACTTCTTGCAAATGAATAGTGTTACCTTGATTCAATTGAAGGGTAACATTCCCTACTCCCTCCACGGGATAAGTGGCATCGTCTCCAAGGATGATCTCCAAGTTTGTCTCCTTTTATATGAGATTAGAGAGGGCTTCCTTGTATCTGGTTAAGTGCCTTGAGGCACCAGTATCAATCAGCCAATTTCCTAAAGTGTCCGGAGGAGAGGCAGTGGAGAGGGCTGATATAAGATAGTACTCTTTTTTCTTACTTTTAACAACATTGGATTCATCATACCTAGAGTTCCTTGATTTCTTGGAGGGTTGACCATTTCCTTGATGTCCCTCATTCCATTTTCCTTTGCCATTGGACTTTCCATTCCTTTGTTCATTTTTTTTGTTGTTGAAGTTTCCCTTGGAGTTGTTATGCTAGATCATCTTGAGGTGTATCCATTTTATTAGGATACTCCCTTGAATAGTGGCCAAACTTATTGCAAACAAAGCACCTGCCCTTCCTTCCTCCCTTAGATTCAGGCTTTTCATGGAAATGACCTTTAGACCCTGAATTATTCCTCCTTTTGGCATGAGCAGAGAATGCAGTGGGGTTGCTTTTATTAGAAGGCATTTCTTGCTCCACCATTTGGGTTTCTTCTTGAATTCATCTGGATATAAATTCTTCAAACCATAGAATTTGATCATTGTTGAGTATAGTGGTTCTAAATACATACCACTCAGGTGGGAGTCCTCCAAAGGTGGTGAGAGTAAATTCCTTGTCAGGAATGACTTCTCCAATCGAGAGTAGATCATTCTTGATCTCATTAATCCTCAAGAAATAGGATTGAATGTCCTCGTTCTTGCCCTTCTTATTATCCTTCAACTTATTCTTGAGAAAGAGAATTTTATTAGTATTACTAACCTTGAACATGTCGACCAACATGTCATATATATCCTTGGAGGTATTCAATTCAAAGATATAGGCCACCAAATGCTTGTCCATGGAATCCCTGATAATCTTCTTCGCTTTGACTTCAACCTTATTGTACTCGGTATTCACCGTAGGAAGTGCATTGGAAGGAGGCTCAGGGATTTTACCTTGTACATAATCCATCACTTCCTTCTCTTCCAAGGTCAAATCAAGAGACATCTTCAATCCATGATATTCAGATTTATCATGGAGCTTGTCTTTAATCGAGAAGTAGGATGAGGAACCCATTGAGTCTTTTATCCTTGTCCAACTATCTTTGGTGATTGCTCTTTCACTCTTGCTTGGGCTTTGTCTTCACCTCATCTCTGATACCATGTTAATTTTAGGCAACAATGGTATGTTCTATGCTTTAGAGAAATTTTACTTCAATTTATTTATGAGCCCAATATCAATTTTAGTTTAGAAATCACATAAACATGTAAGTAAAATGTTGATAGAACATAAACATAAAGAGGGCACAAGATGTGGCACCAACTAGGGACAAACCCCAATGTGGGGAAACCCTTGATCAAATCTTATTTTAGTCTTCAATAGTTCAGCAGAGAGAGATAGTAAAATTTACAAATTCTAATAATTTATAGCAGCAAAAGAGCCCTAACCAGAAAATTCAACGCTAGTCAACAGGGAAGATTCGACCCTCAAAGATTTTGTCAACTTCAGTCAACTTCAGCCTCCAAACAACAAATAAAATAGCCCTCAAAATAGTCTAATTCTACCCAGTCAAAGTCTGGTCAAATAGTCAACCTATGGTTAACTCTAACCACACTCAACATTGGTCAAAACTTCTCGATTTTTGTGCCCAAAATTGTGACCTGCTTAGACAGAGATTCCTCACCCAAACTAAAGTCAAAATAGGTCAATGCATTAATTCAAAATAGTTAAACAACCTCCCATCAACTCGGTCAACAGTGGTCAACACAACAAACATAAACCCTAGTTCACACATGTGGAGAGAGAGAACACTGCCTCAGATAGTGTGCCCAATCACAAGAGGAGAGAGAGATATGTGTGATGAGATGATGGTGAAAATGACTTGAGGTCTCCCTCTTTTTAAATGCAACATTGAGGATGAATTGGGGGCTTTTGTGCGTGTTTTGCTTGTTGGACGACCTTGACAATTTGTCCATAATATAAATAAATTCATATCTTCATTTGTACATGTCAGAATCGAATGATCTTTAGATCAATCCTACACCTCTTTGAGAGAGGAATCTAATAAAAATATTAGTTGTCATAAATAGGATGACCCGTGTGGATTTTGGCCCTCGTTTCCAATTTTAACAAAAATGCACCCATTTACAACGTAAAATCAACAAGAAAGATGATTGTCGATACGAAAAAGGAAGGGAAAGTGTGTTTAGTATGATCTACACCTTCTTCCCTGAATCAATAGATAATTGCATTACTATTTGTTCTAAAGGAAAAAGCTCATTTGTTGGGGGTGTTAGATTTAGGGATTTGAATGTGAAGACCGATAGTTGAAGACCGAGTAGAGCAAAAAAATACGAGTTTGTCTCCCACTATGGTTACCAGATCAAACTTTCACCGCAAGCTTCATTAAAAAATAGGTATAGTAATCACTATTGTAATAGGCTTGAAACCCAAAAGCTTAGTTAAGGTTTCAAATCAAATACAATCATCCAGAAGAAAAAAAACAAAAATCATCTGACCTTGATAGCCAAAAAACCTACAGTGGTGGTCTTCAAGAGCTCAATATGCTTGTTTCCTCTCTGGAGAAAATACTCGACATAGATGAAATTCCTTTTATTTACAAGCTATACATTTTTCTAAATTCTGTCGATAAAATTTTCTCTATTCTGCATCGCTTGGGGTAATCTTTTCTTCGGTCTGTTATGTGGTAGTCTCAAACATTCAGCATCTTGGTACACACTTATGTAGTTGGTACTTCTTTTACCAATTGGCATAAAAAAATTTCACTAGTGTATCTTCAGAGCAGCCAATTCTCAGATGATGTAGACACACAGATATGCCAAGCAACAACTTTGAGACACAACAATCATTAGCTTCTCTCTAAGACAATATCCTTGCTAACTACCACACTTTGAGCATACATTAATATCCTTTACGAAGTCCCAAGCAATCAAGTCCCTTTACCCCCCATAAATTCATCTTCATATCATTCGTATAAGGTAGTGAAACATGAAACATCTTCTTGACAAAACAGAAATCTTTTTGCCTTTTCTTCAATGAGATCTTCTGGTGTTGAATAATTTTAGATTTTCGATGGATTAGATAAAACTATAAGTGAAGTTTCATAGTAACAGAGCATTTTCGTACCTTCAAACCATGAATTAAAGGAGGCACACAGGAAAAAATATGCATCAATGCTACGTCGACGTGCGTATCAGACGTTATGGGGTATTTTCCTCTCGCGTCACAGGTGATACATGACATACATATACCATTATCCAACCAACATGTGTATGAAAATACCATTCTCCAAATATATAAATTGAACCATGTTCATGAGCTGTCAAAATCAAGTCAACATGTCAAGCACCAAACCATGGAAATTAAAACTAGGCGAGATACATATACGGGTCATATTACTTGGGAATCTAGTTACTCCCATGCAAACTGGAAATTCAACAAGAGGTCTCCAAAATGACTTACACAAATTTTTCAAGCTCAATTGGCACCATCCAAATAACAGAAAGGAAACTAACCAGAAGCTAAAAAAACTCCACAAACTTACAAATGCTTGTAGCAACATCTCCAAATCTAATTTAATCTGGATTTTTGGGATCGAATTATATCATAGCTTCTCTACCTCTCATCCTTGAGAAAACTAGTCGTATCTCCATGAGGGTATGGCTCAGATAATATTATCAAAATGACCGATGGAGCAACATCTTCCATGTATGTTGGTCTACTCACTAGTTTTACTAGGAAAACACTTCGAAAAGATAGATACAGAGGCAGAGAAATGTTAGTGGTATTCTTCGTTTGCTTCAATGGATTTCACACATCCTCCTTTGAATCTAACTAAGGTTTTTTTTCCTTTACTTAAATGGAATACCCACGATCAATTTTTTTTGTAGACAATGTTTTATTGTTTTGATGGCAGTTAACTCATTATCGCACTATCACTAGTGGTGTCGATTATCCTCTCAAAAAAATAGAATATTTCGACCATTTTGATTCATCTCCTTGTTCCACATTAATCGATTATCATGCTCTTCAAGAGTTAATGCAGACTCTTCATAATATTCTCGTCTTATTGCTCTCATATGCTGCACTCCTTGTCACTGCGTCGAGATGAGTGTTAACAAAAATTAGGCCGCCATTGCCTATAGTCTTTGTAGTTCACCAATCACGCTCTGTTTACCGATGATCTCTACTTCACCAATGCTCCATAATAAGGCCATACAACTGTAGCTCATTATGGAAGACAAAGCAAATTAACCTTTGATATGATACCACTATAAGACAACAAAATTGGAAACTAAATTCAACTGTATATTAAATGATATCAAAGAATGTTCGATGTACATAGTGTACATATTAATAAAATAGGTAAACCATTGATTCAGTTTCTTAAGTTTCTTGGACTCCAATAACTACTCAACATAACACAACTAACCTAATCTATAATCCTGAAGATTCGGTGTCTAGCAAAACTGAGTCTTAACTGAAAAACCAATACATATAGTTGAGTATTCCCGAGATGAACTCACTGAAATCTTAAATAGATGTGAATAACAATGATCATTGTTTAGCATGATGTATTATTTTAATCATCCCACTTTGCACTCAATCAATTATAATAAATCAATTTAGAGTTTATGTCATCCTCAGAGACCCATGACACAAAAAAGTGATTAGTTTTAAAAGTCTTTGTCAAGATGCTTTAAGAAATCTGGTTGTAAATAATTTTATTGGCAAGAAAAAATTAACATTTATTAATAAGACACAACAATCTGCTAAGAGGCTCTTAGAATGATATAATTGATCACTGCACTTGATTTTAAATTTCTACAAATATATGTTAATCTATATCTTAGTAAACATGGGTTAATGTTGATGTTTATGTTTTTGGATTTCAACATATTTATGTTAGTGGAAACTTTTGGTATCTACCAATATTAAATAAAGTGCCATATATATATATATATATATATATATATATATATATATATATAACTGAGTGTTTTATTGTTTATGAAAAAATTCTTTATTTCTCATTATTAAATTAAGTGTTAAAACAAAAAATAATAATTTTTTATTGATTATATTTTTATATAAAAAAATATCACTAAAAATAAAAGTAAATATTAAAAATCATGCAAAAATTATCAAATTTAACTCTTCCAAAATCTACATTAGTATTATGATTTTTAAGTAAACTTTGTCATTTACTTTTAAATGGATAAATAAATATGACCGAAATTTCTGTAAATTAAATTTTTCAATTTTTCATTACAAAATCCAAAAAAAAATCATTACAAAATCCGAAAAGAATCTGCCTGGACCCCAAAATTTTGACTCGTTATACTACTGTCGAGAAAAACCACGGTCTGAACGCTCGCAAAGAAGACATATGGCCGGACCTACTACTGCGTAGCAGGGCAGGACCTTGCTTGTGATAATTTGGAAGGAGAAATAAAGAAAGAAATATCACATCTACCACCCCTCTATGCATGCAAGTGAGGATGGTTGTAAATGTGTTGGAAAAAATGCGCAGCACCCTAGTTTCAGTGTTTACTTTATTTAATATACTTATAGATTTATAATCACAGATGTATCGAAAACTAATAAGAATTAATAAAGATAAAAGTTCATTATATCTAAATCAAAAGTTCATTATATCTAAATCTTGTTTTAGAATGTAAAAATGGAAAAGAAAATTAAATCTCATTTTTAATATAAATTAAAAAAAAAAAATATATATATATATATATTGCTTGGAAAATTGGCGATAATTGCTTTTTTGTCTCTGTATATATGTATGAAATTTTCGATTGTTTAAATTATATTTTTAATAATTTATTATTAATATTATTATTTCATATTAAAAATTGAATAGATTATACATATCTCTCTTATTAAGAAGTTACCACATTTTTTATATTGAATTATTAATATTTTCTAATATTTTTAATAAAAAATAGCCAAACATGTATAATCATATGCATTGGTGAGGCTACATCATGTTCATGTCCATGAATAATACTAGAATAAGGCGAGAATTGAACAAGTGACCTAAGATTTAGGAGTACCTTAATAACACACCCGATCACGTCTATCCAAGACCATTATAGATTCATATTAGTCATTGATGTATCAAGAGGCAATAGGGATCAAATCTCATTATATAAAAACCTTATTTTACAATGAAAAAATGGAAAAAAGATTATATCTCATTTTAGAATGGAAAATTTTAAGAACCATTTACACATCAAGAGATTTAAGCTCATTTAGCAGTTGATAAATCTATGATTTAGATGGATCTATAACAGTTTTTTTTCTCTCTATATATATAGGTCATGTGAAATTTTTCATTGTTTAAATTGTATTTTTAATAATAGTTTATTATTATTATTAAAAGTTGAATGAATTGAACATTTCTCTATTATTAAGAAGTAACTAAATTATTTTACTTCTAATTACTTTTTCTTTATGAATATTAAAATATTTTACTAAGGTCAACATTAACATATATATAAAGAGGAGAGAGCATTTTCAATATTGAAATATATTAGTTAATATGTATATTAAGTTTTATTTTGAAATGTGTGTTATAAGTGACTGGAGACTTCCACAGTGATTCATATTGATATATATTTCCAGAAGAAAACTGTGTAATATATGTGATTCGTCCAACGTTTTGGATGGGAACTCCATCCATCATCAGGGACATATGAGAGCCATGAGAGTAAATGAGTGTTGGATTGCCTTTTATAGGCACCTCTTGGATTATGTATTCGGTGATTAACAATCAAAATATTGAATTTTATTATCTTTGACCAAAATTTAGATAAATGAAGAATTAGAAGGGTTCACGAAAGACCAAGGTTAGAAATTTAGTTATTTAAATTGGAATAAGTATAAGGTCGGTAGGGAGGAGATAGTAAAATATGTTTGTTGAAGGGGGATTAATAAATATTAAAAATATGAATCCAATTCCAAAATAAGACATATAGGCCTATCTACAATTATTTTTAGAAATAGAATATATAAATCATTTTTCGAAATGGGACATATAACTAAATTTAAAATTATTTGACCCTAATCATTATTAAAATGAATTTGGATTATGATAATGAATTTGGATTATGAGTTTGATGATTAACAGTCGAAATAATGCTAGAAATAAAAATGAATTTTTATCATCTTGGACCAAAATTTAGATAAAAAAGAATGAGATGGGTTCATTATGGACCAAGGTTTGATTAGAAAATTAGTTAATTAATTTGAATGTGAAGGGAAGGAGAGAATGGAAAAATGTTAGTTGAAGTAAATTAAAATATTAATAAAATGAACCAATTTGAGAAGAAAAAAAATTATGCCTCCTCTCCACCCTTCAAAAATCAAAGCACGATATCTTTCAGATCGTGGACCCCCACCCCCACTATCATGCCCCTATCTTGGCGGTAGTCTTTCAACCACTCATAAGCAGGTGCAACACCAACACCCGATTTCTTTTCAACAATACTTTCAAGTGTGGACTACGCCTAACATTCCATACTTAGTTTATTTTTCACTTTCTAAGCATTTAACATTCATAACACAGTGGGAAAATTCATTTAATCTTCTTTCATCATCATTATCATTTATAACATATGCACAACGGATACAATCTTTAACGGGAGGGGAAACTCCTTGAATATGAGTCTGCCCACAATGATAATAATAATCTTTACGAAATATACAAGTACAGTCTTTGAAGAGGAACCCCAACTTCCTTCTTACAATTTCTGTCAAAATACATAGTTCGGCCTGCACCATTTAGCAGTGCCTGAACCATCGTTCAAGAGCACCCACTCCTTCCGGGTCGGGTCGCCCAACTCGTCGAGCAGAGGCGCCCTACCCGAGTCGCCCTCTGAACAAACTCATCGCACAAACCAGTTTTGCAGCTCGTCGCACCGTTCCACCTTCACTTCCAGGATGTCGCCCTTCCCAGAGCTTGTCCACAACTTGTCCAACCACCCAGTGCTTCGCCCACACCTCTGCACACCTTACCGCAAACATAACCGCAACCTCAACCACAGTCACACTACAAAACTCATCATTCGACCCAGCTCGCCCTGTCGTGAAGCGCGCCCTCCGCGAGTTGCCCACCAAGCAGACGTGCCCACCGCATGCAGCGATTCCTTACCCGGTTTTCCCGTCAGGCAGACGTGCCCAACCTGCAATCTCCGAAACCGAAAACTCTATGTTCTGTTTCTTTGGCTCGGTGCTTCGATCTAGAGCCACCTGCACATTACCTTAACTCAATTCACCCACTCCTTTGCTCATCCACCTTATCCTTGAACTCACACTTGAATGATTGAACTTAAATTGATTTGACACCTTCTCTCCTCCATGGCATCCTTTTACTTATACGCTTCTCCAAGGATTCATTGTGGGTCAGCCTGCCCAGGCCGACTTCTCAACTCGGCCAACTCACCCCCACTTTATGTCGGCTCGCCCATGTTGTCGCCCCGCCAAGTCCACATGCCCAACTTTGCACTGTATAATATTACCTCCACAAAGTATCCATACTTAGCCGAATTTTAGTTTTTTGACTCTCCGTTGGCTCGTCGCAACACATGTCCCGGGCGTGTTTAACCAACTGCCCCAGCTCGTCACAACACCAATTTGTCCCATCATTGCAATCGACTCGTTGCTCGCTCAGCTCATCACTTTTAACCAAGGGCGCATCGCCCCACTCTATCGCACATCAACCGCCGACTCGTTGGCTTAACATACTCCCCCGCCCTAAATGGTTGTCATCCTCGACAACTCTCTCCACTAACCATCGTCGCAAAGTGCTACTAGGTCCAACACTCAAAGATGCTCATGCTCCCTGCCTCCGCTCCAATGTCACATAAACCATCAGTCTATACCTTCATAAATAGGAAGTCTCCTTAATCCATGACTTCAGCCAGTCCATATCTTGCAAACATCCCTGCAACATATATATCACTACTGTCTCCATCATGTATAGCCCATCATGTGAATCTCTTCATAATACTCCATCCAACACAACATCTCAGTTGAAACCAAGACACCTATCTGACACAAACTCGGTGCACTACATGCCCCCATGTCATCGAACTAGTTGGGTAGCTAATCCAACCATAATGCTCAACCCATGAGCATGTACCTCCCCCATGCCACCGTTGGTTGTTTCTCAACATGTTGTCACAAACTAAACTCGATCAAGAATCCATCCAAGTTTAAAATAAGCCATGCTTAGGTCCATGTTGTGCCCATCTCATCTGCAACATGTTTCCCATGATGCTAATGCCAATGTGTTGCTATGCAGTCGCATACATCCAAGCATCATCAACCAGTCAAAGAAAGAAGCCTTATCCCCAAGGCCCCTTGTAAAGGTGGTGCAACCCTCCTAAATTTCAAGGCCACTGCACCAACCCATCTCCAAGGTTGTTTATCGAGAAAGGAGGGACAAGAAATTCCCTCCCTAACTCTCATCCACCCATGTATCCGATTGATGCTACATTCTCAAGTACTTGTGCACAACCTCAACCTCCTCATGTGTATAACCAAGCTTATCAAGCTTGTCTTTCGTCAACTAAAAGTCATATATGCCCATGGCATACCTGCAAAACTCCATTATGCCAGTCGGATCTCAACCTGTGTAATATTCCCCAACCACTGCCACTGAAGAAGTATTCGAACTCCCTCCATCTACAACTCCATGGTGAATATCCTTTGTAGAAGATGCTCCTGTCAAGTGTCTCAAGATGTGTGAAATTGATTTTCTACCTCCATATTTCCTCCTAGCTCTTGCAACGAAGTCTACTAACTTCCCTTCCTTCGTTGTTTGATTCATACATCCAAGTCCTCTTTGCTCCACATGTTCATGCTTCACATTCAGATCCTTTGGATACAAAGTCATAGAATCCATTCTTGGTCTATATCCCAAGCAAATTCTCCTATTCATCGGAACCAACATGGTTCTCCCTTCAGTTGTAATCAAGATAATGTCCCAATACACCATTGGTATGGCTTGTGCAACCTTAAAAAAATCTTTCCCCAGCACCATAGAATGATCGTCCAAGTCAACGATCCTGAAGTCCAACTTTCCAAACCAAGAGCCCACTCTCACTTAAGTGTTCTCCAATACACCCGTCACAACTTTCATGGTAGAGTTCACTTATTTGAAAGCACTCCACTCTCCTCCTACTTCAGCTTTCTTTCGAAAAGAATTTTTTGCTCTCCTACTAAGGAAACTATGAGTAGCTACCGTGTCCACCAAAGCTAAAAACCTTTTGTCATGTACGGTCACCTGCGCAAAACTTAGCTTCAAGGCATCTCCATCATCTTTCGGCTTGATATTGCATCTTACTTCGGCAACCTTCTTCAAAAATTCGGCCTCAGAAGAGTCTATCGACTTTTTCTTCGACTTGAATTCCATCTTAAGGTACTTCAACTCCTTGCCTGGCTCATCTAAGCAATTCAATCCTGGTTCAGCTTGATTTACTTCAAGATTGTCCTCCATTGCATCCTGCTTAAGTGTACCAATCAAGCACACATTGACTCCTTCCATTTGAAGTGAACCAATCTTCTGAACATCTTGCTGCATGTTTCAATGATAGTCCCCAAGTCTGCCAATGTAATCGAGCTCATCTTGCTCTATCACAACGAGCTTTCTGCCAAGAAAGTCCTTCTTAATATCATCCTCAATTTCCTTGACTTTAGCTTGCACCATGGTGCTCTTCTCCCTTATTTGAACCCATTCATACATGATTTCTTGGAGTCTATGATCACCTTGTCGTATCTCCTCATCAAGTTCCTCAAGTTCATCATTCTTCCCATGAAGATTATTCAAGTCCTCTCGCATGTCTACTATCCTGCTTCCCATATGTAGCAAGAGTTCCCACTCTTTAACAAGAGCTTCATAGTGTCTCTACATTTCATCTTTCCAATAATCAGTCATGTCTTCAAGTTTTTGAAGTGCCTTTTCAACCATCTTCATCTGTTCGGTAAGTCTTCAACACCTGCTTCACCTTCAACAGTCATCAGCCTTCAAAACCCAAAACTTTAACTAAATCATCGAAGCCTCTGATACCAACTGTCAGAAAGTGCAGTTGTATCACTTCATTTGTAAATCTAGTTCAACTTAATCAAGCTCTGATACCACCTGTCATGCCCCTATCTTGGCGATAGTCTTTCAACCGCTCATAGGCAAGTGTGGAACCACCACCCGATTCTCAACAATACTTTCAAGTGTGGACTATGACTAACATTCCATACTTAGTCTATTTTTCAATTTATAAGCATTTAACATTCATAACACAGTAGAAACATGCAATAGTCTTTCAACCGCTCATAGGCAAGTGTGGCACCACCACCCGATTTCTTTTCAATGATACTTTCAAGTGTGGACTACGACCAACATTCCATACTTAGTCTATTTTTCAATTTATAAGCATTTAACATTCATAACACAGCAGAAACATGCAATAGTCTTTCAACCGCTCATAGGCAAGTGCAGCACCACCACCTGATTTCTTTTCAACAATGCTTTCAAGTGTGGACTACGACTAACATTCCATACTTAGTCTATTTTTCAATTTATAAGCATTTAACATTCATAACACAACAGAAACATGCAATAGTCTTTCAACCGCTAATAGTCAAGTGCGGCAGCACCACCCGATTTCTTTTCAACAATACTTTCAAGTGTGGACTACGACTAACATTCCATACTTAGTCTATTCTTCAATTTATAAGCATTTAACATTCTTTTTTTTTTGCTAATGCAAAAGTCAATCCTTCAATCCCATTAAAACTTAAAATATCTTACATAGTATACATCGTTCCAAAAGGAACTGAGGGCCATAGAACAATCAATCTCTACTATCCAATGGCCCCAAGCTAAAGGCTTAACCTACATTGTCCACAAAACTGTTAAGTCCCCAAAAAGTAAACAAATTTACCCATAAAATTAGGAGGCAGACCCGAAGATGAAATAGGGAAGCTCCTAAACGGATTTCGAGTCCAGAAGGGGGAGAAAATTTCGAGCATCCGGAGCATGCGAACACCACCAATGTCCTTCCAAACAAGTAACCTGCCCGGAAGAAATTTCACCATGACCCGCACAACCATCTTTGACCGTAGATCCTCCCTGCCAGATCCTATGGCAGAGGTTCATATCGCTCTGCCTAGTTGCCCACAGGATACTCACTTGGTAGCCACCCTGGACCCACAAATTGGCCCGCTCATTCCTGAACGTAGATCTGTTCTGCAAGATCCGACGACCATGGACCATTTCGCACGGGCCTAGCCCACTAAAGAATAACGTGCAATGAGGGCGGTATTTCAACTCCGAGCCCTGCCACATGTCACACGGTGTGTGGAATCGCTCCCAACTCCACAAAAGTGCTTCCTGCGCAAAGGGTGTGAGATGGACACAAAACCACTTCCCAGGCTAAAATGAAACCGCAAAAGGAAAATGGTGGGAAACAGGCCGTCGGGAAAGTCGGAGATCCGATCCCTTTCCATATCCCACCTCTGCGGGCTAAGGAACCTGTGACTATTGAGAACCTCGCTATTCAACCCACCATTCGCAGAACTGTATCTACACTTCAGCTTCCATCTGACACTTCTAAGACTGTACTGTCGAAGGTTGGGGAGGCCGACAGTAACCTTCATAATAGTGATCTTGTTTCGGAGATAAAATTTCATAAATATACCAAATCAACATGACACCACCCCCGTGTCTTTGTGTCGATACACCATTATATCCTCATCTGCCTGGTCGTGACATTGTGTCTTCAATCTAGATAGGGGCACCTCAGACCACTTCAGCACCACCCTACTTTTAGTATTGAGTACTCCTTGATTAGCCAAAATGTCTGCCAATTTGTTAGTTGTTCTTCTCACATGGTTAAAACTTACCGTGCGGACTCCCTGTAGATGAAGCTGGATTCTCTGAAAGACCTGTAACAGTCTCCATTATTTAGAGACTTTTTCCAGCTCTGTGCCATAGCTTATTCTTTTAACCGAGTTTATGATTAACTTAGAGTCCGCCTCAACTATAACATTCTGTATATTGTCCTGCTTCAGAATTTCTAAACATTGCTCAAGAGCCAGAAGTTTTGCCATATTGTTAGTGGCTCTTCCCAAATGACAATGGAAAATGTAAAGGAGACTACCATTATCATCCCTAAGTACCCCGCCACATCCCGCAATACCCGGGTTATCTTTGGAAGCTCCATCAATGTTGAATTTCAGAAAACCCTGAGGGGGGGATACCAATAATCCAGTTTAGAGTCCATCCTCAAAACCTTTCTGTCCAGGCCTTGTGGAATAAACCCCTGCAAACCTAACTTAAGGAGAATCTGCATTTCAGCAACAGAGGGAGGAATCTTAGGCTCTGTACGCACAATGGTGTTTACAGTCTCCTTCAATTGTCTTAAGATTTGTTCTAGCAGGCGTTGAGAGGAACTTTTTACATTTTTGAAGATTCTATTGTTTCTTTCTTTCCAGACTGTCCATATTATGAAACCTGGCGTTAAAGCCCAGGCTGAGGCAAGAAGTTCCAAATCAGAGAAGTTATGTCTCCAATTGATAAGGGTCTTAATGATGCTTCCTTTGTCCCTGTCTGTCTGTTGGAAGATGGAGGCAAAAGCATCCCACATCCAAGAGGTGAAAATACAACTATTAAGAAGGTGCTCCATTGTTTCCTCTTGGGCTTCGCATAGCTAGCATCTGGAGGGGCCCATTATCCCCCTCTTACGAATGTTGTCCCAGGTCAGAATTTTCCTGTGATGTACCAACCACATGAAGAGCTTAATCTTCATCCATCCTTGTTGTTTCCATATGTTCTGCCACACCCTATCATGTTCAATGGAATCTAGCTTAAGTAGTATATGTTTTGCCTCCTTGAGATTAAAGGTGTCTGCAGCATTATTTCCCCATCTGAGTAGGTCTTGCCCCCCTGTCACTAAAATTTTCCTTTGTTCCAACAAAGCAAGAAGTGCCTCCGCTTTGGCTTTCAGTGGGCTATCTTCCCTGTATTCCATCTTTTTCCAGGTTCTCCATTTTCCTTCACTGTTGGTTTGATCCCAGTAATCTTTCACCTTAAATAATATTTTGGTGTCTGTATCTTCCTTGAGGTCTATGGCTCTGTACCTATCAGGAGTCTGAGAATTATCCTGTTTAGGTATCAGTGTAATGAAGAAGGTTTTGAGTGCCTTCAAAATAGTTTTATTCACCCTGGAGTCTTCCACAACATTCAAAATATCCTATTTAACTATATTCCAACATGCTTTGAAGAAGTCCACGTTAAAACCATCTGAGCCTGGTGCTTTACCATTTTGCATCTCTTTGATGACCTCACTAACCTCCTCTTCTGTAACTGGCCTATTGACATTAAAATTGTCCTCTCTCATTACCAGTCTAGGAATATGCCATATTAAATCCCTGATGAAATGCTCTCTTATGGAATAGTTTCCTGTGCTATTCCACGAAAGTGTTGGACTAGCACTTCCTCTATTTCTTCCTGGGAATTATGCAGATTACCACCTTCGTCCTTGATCAAGGAGACTCTGTTATGTGATCTGTTCACTATGGTAGATCTGTGGAAAAATCTGGTGTTACGCTCCCCTTCTTTCAGCCATTGAACTCTGGATTTTTGCCTCCAAAATATCTCCTCCTGTTGACATAAAATCTCCCATTCTTGATGGTGTTTGGTAACTTGGTCATTTCTCTCAATATCAAAGCCATCTGAGATAAGTTTTTGATTGAGTTCCTGCATTTTATCCTCTATGGTTTTTTTTGCTGTAAAAATATTCCCAAATACATTCTTGTTCCAATCTTTAAGTTTGAGTTTTATGTGCCTGAGTCTTTTGTGAAGCAGGAACATATTTGTACCTTGAATATGTAGGTCTTCTGTCCACCATTTTGAAATGTTGTTGATGAAGTCCGGGTGGGAGAGCTAGATATTCTCAAATCTAAAAGGTCTATTTCTGGGGGTACCAATGCTCTGGACTTCCAGTTGAACAGGCCAATGATCTGAGCCTCCAAAGGGTAGAATTCTCACTATCATTTCCTTGTTGGTTAGCATGAGATCTTCTGAGATTATGAATCTATCTAACTTTGAGGCTACTTGGGACTCCCCTCCTCTTTTATTGTTCCAAGTAAAGTGACCATTACTCATGTCAGTGTCAACTAGTTTCATATTATCTATAAAGGTTTGAAAAGTTGTGGAGTCTCTACTTAAAGTTCTAGTTCCTCCTTTTTTCTCTGAAAGTGATTTGATCATGTTGAAGTCCCCACACAGGATCCATGGTACATTTACATGTCTGTCTCTGAGCTCCATAAGAGAATCGAGAAACCTGATTTTGTCATCCATTCTTTGAGGGCCATATACATTTGTGACCAGATAGGTCTCCCTATCTCCCACCGGCTGAATAACCACTGATAAATAATTTCTAGATGCCTCAGCATCAATAATACCAATCTTTTGGGGGTTCCAAAGAGTGAGTATGCCCCCTGTTGTATTATCTGGTTTAACTTCTAGAAACTCAAATCGATTGAGCCATTTGTTGTGAATTTCTCTTATTTTTTGTATGGAGCATTTAGTTTCCTAGATAAAGATCATATCCGGAGCTTCTTGTTTCATTCTATTGCTAAGAATTCTTTGTTTTCTCTTGCTACCTAGACCTCTGATATTCCAAGATGTAAACTTCATTATTAAAGATTTGTAAAGGAGTAGCTGGTTAGATCTTTCATCTTACCTGAATCTATCATTAGCTTTCCACATTCCATCAATAACTCATTCTTCTTTTTCCTACCTCTTTTCTTTGCTGAAATTCTGGGAGCTAATCCTAGTGTGTTTTTCATGGTTTTCACACCTTCGTTGCCCTACCTTTCACCTTTTCCTTGTTTGTCCAGCCCTATAGCCTGAGTTTTCCATAGGAACAACTGTTGTACCCTATTAAATTCTTCTGGTGGTAAAGAGTCTACCCCACTCATGGTCCCCTATTTTAGGAATCCCTCCAGATCTAGGTGTTCCCTATCAAGAATCTCCTACAGTTCATGATCTTCCGTTTCCATCTCACTCTGGGTCATTTCTTGGTCCATCTCTGGTTCTACATCTCTCATCATGGTCTCTTTCTGTTTGATGCTATCCTGTGTTGGAGTTGTATCATCCTCTTTCTCCTTTTCCCCTGGGCTTCCTTCCATTACCTGATCTATCTTTGTCATCTCTTCTTCTGCTTCGAGAACTTGGAACCTATTCAAATTAGTCTGTGGTCCTTCTGTCTGCTGCTGCTTTGGCCCTCTCTTGCCCCCTTTTCCTTTATGAACCACTTTGTGAAAACCTTCAGTATCTTTCATTGTATTCGCCTTGCTTCTGTTCTCTATTTTGCTGAGAGGGCAGTCTCTAAATAGGTGCCCGTGCTCATGGAATTTTCGGCCTCTAAAAGGAATATGTTCATAGTCTACTGTTTGCACCCAATCTTCATCCGAAACTTCTAAGATGACCTCATCCGGGAGAGCTCTAGAGAGATCCATCTCTACACATAATCTTGCGAAGGAAGTATACTTGCCCTTCTTGGTGGCTTCATAAATATTGACAAAACGCCAACTTTTTTCCTATAGCAGATAACGATTCCATTTGCCAGTAATCAAGGGGTAACGAGTAGAATCTTACCCAGACCAGGACAGAAGTGAATGTTTCTCTCTCAGGTACAAAATTCATCATCCACGGTCGCATATAAAGGCTTGCTACTGCAAAGAAGTAGGGCCCCCCTTCAAACACTTTGCCTTTTTCCTCAAGATTTGTGAAGACTACCGTAAAGAAACCCTTAGACCCAAGATGAAGGTCAATGCTTCCTTTTGGTTTCCAGTTATATTTAATCCATGACTATAAAGATTTTTCAATGGGCCATACACCCATGAATTTGCATATTATAGCATACGTCCTCATGTGGTCTCTATGCGCCTGCAGAGCAGGATCATTTAAAACTACTCTGGGAATAACCTTAGCTTTGGGTTTACATGGCCCTTTTTGTGCTTTGTTATTTGGTCCTTGTTCCTTGTATTCCTGCTCATTTTCCTTAATGTTGTTATTCTCCTTTGTCTTGTTTGAAACTTGTTCCTCTTTTATAATTCTTGTCCCCTCACCTGAATGTCTGTCACTCTCTAATGGTTTCTTTCCACGACTAGCAACTCCCTGCCTATAGGAAGGAGTGGAGCTCCCTCCCCTGTGCGCTTCCATGGAAACTCCCGCGAACTCCTGCAAACCCTAACACCTCTAGGAAACTCTCGCCATCGAGTCACGATGCAAGGATATAAGCATTTAACATTCATAACACAGCAGAAACATTCATTTAATCTTCCTTCATCATCATTATCATTTATAACATATGCACATCAAATACAATCTTTAATGGGAGGGGAATCTCCCTGAATATGAGTCTTCCCACAATGATAATAATAATCTTTACGAAATATACAAGTACAATCTTTGAAGAGGAACCCCAACTTCCTTATTACTTTTTTCTGTCAAAATACACAATTTGGCCTGCACCATTCATTATTGCCCGAAGCACCATTCAGGAGCACCCACCCCTACCAGGTCGGGTCGCCCAACTCGTTGGGCAGAGGCACCCTACCCAAGTCATCCTTCACACAAAATCATCACAAAAGCCAGTTCTGTAGCTCGTCGCACCATTCG
Organism: Pinus tabuliformis; assembly: GCA_031772625.1. NCBI lineage: Eukaryota > Viridiplantae > Streptophyta > Pinopsida > Pinales > Pinaceae > Pinus > Pinus tabuliformis. The sequence continues at coordinate 1,767,055,178 of CM062816.1, forward strand.
GTCTTCGCTTTCGGCGTGTCGCCCTTCCCAGCGCCTGTCCGTAGCTTGTCCAACCACCCGATGCTTCGCCCACACCTCTGCATGCCTTACCGCAACTGTAACTACAACCTTAATCGCAGTCGCACCATAGAACTCGTCATTCGTCCATCTTGCCCTGTCGTCCAGCACGCCCTTCGCAGGTCACCTGTCGGGTAGACATGCCCACTGCGTACAACAACGCCCTACCCGATTTTTCCGTAGGGCAGACGTGCCCAACTTGCGATCTGCGAAACCAAAAACTATGTGTTCTGTTTCTTCAGCTCGGTGCTTTGGTCTAGAGCCGCCTGCACCTTGCCTTAACTCAGTTTGCCCACTCCTTTACTCGTCCACCTTATCCTTGAACTCACACTTGAATGATTGAAATTCAATTGATTTGATGGCTTCTCTCCACCATGGTGTCCCCTTAGTTATATGATTCTCCAAGGCTTCATCGTGGGTCAGCTTGCCCAGGCTGACCTCTCAAATCAGAAAATTCACTCCCATTTTACGTCGGCTTGCCCATGTCGCCACCCCGCCGGGTCCAAATGCCCAACTTTAAACCGTATAATCTTACCTCCACAAAGTCTCCACACTTAGCTAAATTTTTGTTTTTTGACTCTTCGTTGGCTCATCGCAACTCGTGTCCTGGGCACCTTTAACCGACTGCCCTAGCTTGACGCAACACCAACTCATCCCATCGTCGCAACAAACTTCACAACCTACTTGCCCGTTCACCAAATTGTTGCTCGCTCGGCTCATTGCTTTTAATCGAGGGTGTGTCACCCCACTCTGTCACACATCAACCACCGAATCGTGGGCTTGACACCCAACCTCCTACTTCCGCCTCATCTGGACTGCGGACCTCACCCTTTAGTGATCAAAGCAGGCATTTTTCCTCCCCTTGAATGCTCATTAGCCTGCAATCGCATTTCGCCTCTTCACGCTCCCCATTAACCCTCATTCCCCCTCTTCGCAACCTTCTCCCTCTGTTGATCCCCTTCACCGATAGCTCGAACTTACCTACCCTTCCTCGATACATCTAGACACCTCAAAAGTCGACTGCATCACCTCTAAAGCTGACTACGCCTCCTCGTAATCCTCTATAAAATGTACCAACCACAACACTACATCCGGCTCTGTCCTATCTAGCTCGGATCTCACCTCCAGCACATCCCTTCCCACTCTGGACTCCATCATTTCATTCGTTGTTAATGTGCTACCACCAACAGCCATCATGAATGCTGATCATAATTCATTCTCCTAACTTAATAACCTCTATAGCTAATCTGAATCTGGCTTTAACTCTTCCCTCCACGTCCATTTCAACGTCACCCACCCCCTCCTCAAGATGTGTGTCTATCAATCCATATAATTTCGAACCATCATTGCCCTATTTCGACCACTCCTCCCTTTTAACTTGCACCCCCTCCCTGCATGCTAATTCGTTCTCTAAGTCGATTGCACCCATTTCGAACCTAACCAACCCTAACCTCTCGATGGGGTTCGACTTTCCCACTAATTCCCTTACTTCTCTCTCTAATTCCATATCGGTCCATTCTAATTCTATTCATTCTAATCAAATCAATATCCCTAGTAATCCCTCCATCAACTCTAATATTCATGCTATTGTGATTCATGTTGAATCTAGTCTCTCAAATTCTAAGGCACTTGGCAAATGTAATTCCCCTTCTTTGATTACTAATATCAATTCTAATAATTTTCTTCTTAAGACCTCGTCCTCTTCTATTTCATCAGCCTCTTCTTCCTATTCTCATCCTCCTTTTTTTGTAAACCTCTCTTTGCTCATCCTTGATCCCCATACCCTCCAACTCCTGGAAAAACATTTTGATTTTTCTCTTTCTCCTCGCAAGATTCCCTTGGAAGAGATCCTTTGCTCCATTGAGTTGATGACCCTGAACCTCCCTCCTCACTTTGCTGAAGAAATCCAACAAGACTGTGGTAGAATTTTGCGTCGCGCCAAGCCTCCCATCCCTAACCTTTCTAAAGAGGAATTCCAATCCATCAAGCGCCTTAATTGTAGAAATTTTGAATAATATAACACTTATTCACAGAGATTATCCCGATTATACACTATTTGCAAAATGCATGCATAATACATAACCTCCTCTACGTTGATCATCAATTTTGCAGAATTAAAACATTCGCATGCGCACATTGAAACACATCAATAACACATATCAACACAGTATATCATGGGGAAAGCATACAGCTGAAAACCCCCAACTATTTGTATATTATATTGATTGAGAACATGTAACAATACATAGTACAATACTCCTCGCAAGTACTCAGTACTATCTCCACCTGTTACACACAAACTAGCTCAAATCTGAATCAATCACAGGTTCAAATCTCCTCCACTGCTTGCCTACCTCCACTGCACAATCCTGCATGAGAATAGATGAGAATGGCTGATCCAAACTCGTATTTTCCTTGGCTAAACCATGCAATCCTCATTGGAAATACTCAATCCATTGATTTTGCAAATCTCATGCACAACTATAGTCACAACTGACAGTTGTCTTGCCCTTTCACTCACCTCTAACACTCGTCTCCATTGAACTGTCCATGCACTGAGTTAACTGATGTATTCTTTAGTTGATTTATGAGTTAATAATTAGTGAATTAATTAATAATTAATTCACATCACTCATCACTAGTGTATTTTGCAGTTAGACTAAATACAACTAGTTCAACTAAGTCAAACTGAACACAACTCCATCAACTCCTCAATCAACTCCACCAAACTCAACCACTTGAGTTCTAACTGAAGTCCATCATGCAATAGCTCAACTGACCCATAAGAAAAGAGTATTTCCTTCTGAAAGTTGCATGTGCCACATCCGTAGCTCGAACTGAAGTGCTCCAAGAGGATAAGATAATGTTTATAGTCCAAATATTATTACAAGCTAATAATATTCAACTGTTCTATTTTTAGCCTGGCAGTCTAAAAATAGACTCCGCCCATATGTCTAAAAATAGAAGTCCATCTATTTTTACCAACATGACCAATCATCCACAAATAGCATCCTGCAACTCATAGACCACGATCCATATGTCTAAAACTAGACATAGTCTAAAAATAGACTTTGCGCCAAAAATAGCCTGCGGGCCCACTTAGTGAAGGCGACTCCTTTCCACTAAGCTCCATCATCTTGTTGCATTTTCAACACTCCCTCTCAACAAGATATGGATTATCTGCAACCCCTATCCTGCAACTCTGGAATGTTCTACATGCAACACATTTGCCCGGTCCACTTGCTCCAACAATACTTGGAACAAAAACACTCCAACTGACCACTCTGTTGGGCTAGGAACACACTCTGATGCTGAAGCTCTACCTGTTGCTGACAAGTGCTCCCTCTCTGACATCTGTGCTACTGCAACATCTCCATGCATCTCACACCATTGCACACCTCTCTGTGCCACCTAGCACTGTGCAAAACACTTGTGCCTCTCGCATTGCCGCAACCTGCTAGCTACGTGATTTCCTGGGATTCCCTGCACTGTCACTCTCTCTGCCGCTCCATTCGCATCTGTCTCTACCCAATCAACCAGTTCCTGCAACTCCACATCGGGGCTCCCGTAGCAAGGTCTCATCCAAGAGGTTAGGTACCTCAAGGATCCTGCCCCTCCTCCTTAGGACGATCAATCCACATCACCCCACCTTCTACCTGGAGGTATGGCTGCATGCGATCCCTCAGCCCACCTGGCTTGAAGTTTCCCCCTACTAGAGGTCTCTGCATGAGTAGATGTCTCTACTCAATCTCCTCTCAGCTTCCCTTGTTGTGGCTACTCCACAACCTCCTGAAGCTGCTACACCAATCGTGGCTCCTCCACAATCGTCTGAGACTTCTTCTGGCTCTGCATGTTGAGAGGTAATATACGCTCCCTCTCAACCACCAAGTCTCCATCAGTTGCCTCGCTGCTCAAGGCTTTGCATGCATCTTGAACCTCAAGAGCATACAGGTTCTTGACCCATGAACCAATCTGCTTCACATGTCTAGTGATGATGTGTCTAAGGAAAACCTTTCCCTTACTGAATACAACATCATATCCCTTGTCTTCTAACATCGCCGCAGAGATAAGATTCTTCTTCAATCCTGGAACATGCATCACTTCCTTCAATAGGAAGGGTTTACCAGACTTCCTCTCAAAGGAAATGGTACCGATACCGGTCGCACTGTATCTACCATCATCACCCATCTCGATGTGCACTCCAAGATCTTTCTCATCCAGACCAAAAAACAAATCTCGATCTCCTGTCATGTGAAAAGATGCACCACTATCCAAGAACCATACCGATCCCATCACACTTGATACCAAGCATGCGATCAGCGAAAAATCCAGCTCAAACTGCGAGGCTAAGGCCTCTCCCGCTGCAGATCCAGAAGCTTGCTTATTTTTCTTCTTCTGCGGACAATTTGTGCCATAATGTACGTGCTGGTGACAGTGAAAGCATTTCACCTTGGACATGTCCTACTTCTTTCGTTTCGCACCGGAATGAGAAGCTTTCTCGTTCTTCCCCTTCTTTGCTTTGGCAGCCAAAGCGCAATTTTCTTCATCAGATTCCTTTGATGAAGATCTGTCCCTGGTATTCTGCCTGATCTCCTCTTGCACAAGATCCGACCAAAGTCTCTCCCATCCTGGCAATTTCTCCCGACCATTGACAGAGTCCTGATAGGAATGCCAACTCTTCAGAAGACCAAGGAGAGTCAAGCTCACCAAGTCCTCATCATCGACAGTCACACCCACACTTCACAACTCATCCCAGCATTGGGTGAACTTCGTGAGATACTTGGGCATACTATCTCCATTCTCACACTTAATGTTTCTAAGTTTATCCTTGAGTGCCAACTTCCTTTGGTCGCTCTTGCTTTGGAATAAATCTATCAACGCTTTCCACATCAAGTATGGAGAAGCCTTTCCATGCAGGTTGGACACAATGTGATCCTTCACACCCTCCAATAGAATCCTTCGACACTTTGTTGTTTTCTTTTGCCAAACCTCAACGTGAGCAACATTAGTAGGCTTTAGGACCTCAACCTCTATGAACTCCTTCAACCCATTGTCATCTAACACCGTCTCCATCCTATCTTTCCATGCAATATAATTCGAGCTGCCCTCAAGAGCATACTCCAATCGCAATCCGTTGAAAGACATTTCAACTTTGACACCAAGAAAACACTGCTGCAAATTCGAATTCCACCAACTCAAAACTCAATCGCTTCTGATCTAAAATTCGTGAGAACAAAGTATTTCTCGTACAGAGATTGACTGTATGGGCTTTTATCGGATATCTCACCTTCCAAAAAAAAGGATGAATCCAGAGGCTACCTAGCCCGATTACAAACTCTGCCTGAAGAAATAAAATGTAATCACTTTCTGAATAATAGATCTGATGATCAACTTCCCTCTGATACCATGTAGAAATTTTGAATAATATAACACTTATTCACAGATATTATCCCGATTGTACACTATTTGTAGAATGCATGCATAATACATAACCTCCTCTACATTGATCATCAATTTTGCAGAATTAAAACATTCGCATGTGCACATTGAAGCACATCAATAACACATATCAACACAGTATATCACGGGGAAAGCATACAGTTGAAAACCCCCAACTATCTATATATTATATTGATTGAGAACATGTAACAATACATAGTACAATACTCCTCGCAAGTACTCAGTACTATCTCCACCTGTTACACACAAACTAGGTCAGATCTGAATCAATCACAGGTTCAAATCTCCTCCACTGCTTGCTTGCCTCCACTGCGCAATATTGCATGAGAATAGATGAGAATGGATGATCCAAACTCGTATTTGCCTTGGCTAAACCATGCAATCCTCATTGGCAATACTCAATCCATTGATTGTGCAAATCTCATGCACAACTATAGTCACAACTGACAGTTGTCTTTCCCTTTCACTCACCTCTAACACTTGTCTCCACTTAACTGTCCATGCACTGAGTTAACTAATGTATTCTTTAGTTGATTTATGAGTTAATAATTAGTGAATTAATTAATAATTAATTCACATCACTCATCACTAGTGTATTTTGCAGTTAGACTAAATACAACTAGTTCAACTAAGTCAAACTGAACACAACTCCATCAACTCCTCAATCAACTCCACCAAACTCAACCACTTGAGTTCTAACTGAAGTCCATCATGCAATAGCTCAACTGACCCATAAGAAAAGCGTATTTCCTTCTGACAATTGCATGTGCCACATCCGTAGCTCGAACTGAAGTGCTCCAAGAGGATAAGATAATGTTTATAGTCCAAATATTATTAAGAGCTAATAATATTCGACTGTTCTATTTTTAGCCTGGCAGTCTAAAAATAGACTCCGCCCATATGTCTAAAAATAGAAGTCCATCTATTTTTACCAACATGACCAATCATCCACAAATAGCATCCTGCAACTCATAGACCGTGATCCATATGTCTAAAAATAGACATAGTCTAAAAATAGACTTTGCGTCAAAAATAACCTGCGGGCCCACTTAGTGAAGGTGACTCCTTTCCACTAAGCTCCATCATCTTGTTGCATTTTCAACATTAATGATAATCCGAATATCCTTTTTTTCAAATCTGACAAAGGTAATTCTTCGGTTTTCATGAACACTTCTAATTATGAGTCCAAGATGACAGATCTCTTGTCTTCTTCTTCTTATAAAATCCTTCCTAAGAACCCCCTAAATGATATCTCTCGGCTGGTTTCCGAGGCTATAAAATCCTCTTCTATACCTACTGTCATTCAGCGCAAGCTCATATCCTAGGCCCCCCAAACTCCTAAAATTTATGGTCAATCGAAAATTCATAAGCCTGATATCCCCCTCCGCCCCATTGTTAGTTCCATTGGAGCTCCTACCCATGCGGTGAGTCATTATCTAGCCTCCAACCTTCAACAATTTGTGGGCTCCACTCCCTCTTACATCAAGAATTCCGCGAACTTCATTGAGAAGACTAGATCCATTATGATTGATGAGAATGACCTTTTGGTTAATGTTGTTTCCCTTTTCACCAAGATCCCTGTCCCGAAGCTCTTCTCTTGATCTCCCAGTTAGTTGACCAAGAAATCCTAAGCTTAATCCAAAATTTCCTTTAGTCCACCTTCTTCTCCTTTAAAGGCAGTATCTATGAGCAAACGGAAGGTACAAAAATGGGCTCCCCCTGTTTCCACCTTGTTTCCTGTCGTGGCTAACATCTTTATGGAGCAATTTGAAGCCATAGCTCTCAACTCTTAGCATCTCAAACCCAAATGTTGGTTCCAGTTTGTTGATGACACCTTTGTCATCTGGCAACATGGATGCCACACCCTTGATGCCTTTCAGAGCCATCTTAATAGCATCTCCCCTTTATCCAGTTTATTATGGAGATTGAATCCAAAATATCCCTCTCGTTTCTTGATGTGCTTGTTACTCACCTCCCCAATCACACCCTCTCCCAACAATTTTATAGAAAAAAGACTCATACTAACTATTATCTCCACGTCCTCTCCCATCACCACCCATCCCAAAAGTTTGGTGTCATCAAAAAACTCTTCTCCCGAGCTCTAAAAATATATGCCCCGCATTCTCTCTTAGTTAAAAAATCTCATCTAGTCAAGGCTTTCAAGGCCAGTGGCTATTCCTGTGCTTAGATCTCCAAAGCACTCTAGTCTATGGCTCACCCTAAACCTAAAAAGATGGACCCCTCCCCCTCTTGTTGCAAAGTCACCCTCCCTTACATAAAAGGGACCACTGATCTTATTACCAAGATTATGGCTAAGAAAAGCATTAAAACTGTATTCAAACCCCATAAAACCCTCAAGAAATTGTTTCGCTCACCCAAAGACTTATCACATCCAATGCTAGGATCAAGGGTTTATAAAATCCCTTATTCTTGCAGTAAATCTTACATTGGTCAAACAGGTCGCCCGTTCAAAGCCCACCTCAAGGAACATATTGTTGATGCCAACCATAACCGTCTTTCAAAGTCTGCCATTGCAGAGCACTCTTATAAGACCAAACACCTAATCTGTTTCAACCAAGCTAAATTCATTACTTCTTCCCCTTTTTACCACTCTCGTATAATTCGAGAAGCCCTCGAAATCGAGAAAAACCCTGATAATTTTGATAGGGAAGATGGTTACAAGCTTAGCCAATCGTGGAAATCTGTCATCAACCATTTCACCCTTGACTCTTGACCCAACCCTGTTCTCTGTGCCCCTCCCTCCCCCTTCAGGTATCCCTATAGAATTCTGGTTCCTTCTCCTAGCTCCGTTCACTTTCTCTTCTTAAAATTTATTTATTTATTTATTTATTTATTTTAATCTTGCTCTAATTTCTTCTCCCGCCCTTAAATTTCCCTAGTGTCTCATTATCTCCCTTTTGCATTATAATCCTTTGATTTTTCATTAGATTATCCTCCCATTTATATTTATCTAGGTTTCATTATAAAATCTTTCAATAAATTTAATTTTAATTTTCTACAATTTATCATTCTCCTATTTCTTAAATTATCAAAAAGCTCATCCAAATCGTTCCATAATTAATCAATTCATAGGGTAAAATATTCCTTATTTATATGTCCCTTTTCGAAAATAACTAATTTATTCTAATTCCAAAAAATAACATAATTTTTCTTCTCAATTTGGTTAATATTTATTCATATTTTAATTTACTTCAACTATCACTTTTCCACTCTCTCTTTCCCTTCACATTCAAATTAATTAACTAATTTTCTAATCAAACCTTGGTCCATAATGAAATCATCTCATTCATTTTTTTTTTATCTAAATTTGGTCAAAGATGATAAAATTCAATATTTCTACTTTAATCGCGGAATACATAATCCAAGAAGTTCCTATAAAAGGAAATCCAACACTAGTTTACTCTCATGGAGTTCCCATCCGAAACGTTGGACGGATCACATATACCCTTACAGAAACATAGATATATTCTATTTATAACTTTAAAAGTGAAAGTGAAATATTTTCACTATATATTTTTCCATATTGAATTGTAATATTAATAACAAACCAAGTGAGCTCAATGAAAATGAGATTATTGATATTTTATAATGTTTATAATTAAAACTAACCAAATATGTATAATCATTTAAGGCTTTTTTGTTTTGTTTTTATAAGTTTTTCATTCATAAGACTACATCTTAATCATGCCTAAGAACAATGCTTAAACACGGAGTGGAATTCAACTGGTGACTTAATATCTAGGAGTGTCTTAACAAAATCAACATCTATCCAAAACTTCATAAACAATTATTTATATTTTTATTATTGCTAATATTTTATTTTTATTTAAAATATTTTTTTTAAAACATGTCTCAACTTCAAACTAAACAAAGACCAAATTATCCATCAATAAACCTATCGACTTAATTATATTATTAAAAAATAAATTAAATTCTAACATCATGTAATATAATTTTTTACATTTATTTAATATAGTTATTAAATGAGTGTGCATGCAAATTATGAAATAAAAAATAAGATATTGTAAATATAGAAATTTATTAAAAGAATAGATGTGCTAGAAATATTAATTTTATTGAGGAAAATTTAAAAAAAAAAAAAAATGGTATGCGCAATTATCAAGAAGAAAATAACACTCTGCATTGCGTATAGACAAAGCAACATATCCACACTAGTCCTATGCGAGGACTAGGATTATAGGCAAGGAAACTCTCCGGCAGGAATTAATGTCATACCGCGGGGTTGTAATTGATTGCTGTGTTTTGATTTTTTTGTTTGCATTTCATATCTTTTTGTCAATTATTTCATTTAACGTGGTGACTCTACTGCCTGCCCACTCTTCAAGTAATAAAGTTACAAGATGAGTTGCGAAGTATTTGAAATGAACTCTACATATGCCACGTTGACATGATCACCAATGTGTAGTGTTTCCAGGGACAGGTCAATGAAGATATAAGCACAGGTGAACTACTTTTTTTGAATTCGATGTCATTCGATGCCAAATAGGCTATCTTATTTGAGTTAGTCTGGTTCTAGATGCTCAGCCCTGTGGTCTAGCACTCTTGTTATGAATTTTCCTTCAAAATTAGTATGTTTCCTTGTTAAGAAGCATTAATGCACTGAAACTTTCCTTGAAAATTAGTATGTTTTTTTGTTAAGAAGCATTAATGCACTAAAGTGGCTGAGATCATGGCAAATAGGTTGCCTTATTTAGATCGGGTGAGTTTAAGTCGATCGTAGATTCCTCGAATATTCGGGAATTTGACAGACATGGAGCGGTCAAAATTGACGGAGTCGTTAGATTCCCAAATATTCGGGGAATCTGCAATCACTTAAGGATGGCCATCGTGAACCATCTGATATATCAGTGTTAGTATCATTCAGAAAGCTATAATTAGATGAGCCAAAGCATGGTTAGCAATTTGCAAAGTGATTACTACCTAAGTGATTCTGCAGAGCACATTATCCTTTTAGTCACATAATTATCTAGCATAAACTCTATAGTGCATTACACAAAGTAACACAATCTCATAAAAGACCCTAGATATCCCCTACTGCAATTTCAAATGACTCTGGATCCACCGAAAGATTTAACAATCAACATGGTGTGTACTATGCACATAATGCAATTTACTAAAAATTATAGACTTTATTGAATGGAGAAGCATGCTTCCCAAAGTCTAGTTTATATAATCAAATATGAAATACCGGTACACTATTTCATTATTAATTGTACTACACTCTGAATACAACATGAACATAGGAAGACACTAAGCTGAAAGAATAATAAGACATTTATGAGAAGGCTTATATGAGGCATTCCATGCAATATTGTGCAAGCAAATTTAAATTGGCAGATAGATTCATCATCCTCTGCTACAAGTTAAGGAATAGGCGGTGCATGCTTAGGATATCTTCTTGGAGAAGGTAGTATCCGAGGTGCCGCACATGACAAATATGCAGGCTTAATCCTTTTATATGGCTGAACTGACACTGCCCTGGACATAAGTTAGCTGAACTTCTTAGAATGACTACTTGGTTAAGATACAAACACAATTAACCAAGAAAATTGTCCAAGTCAATAATGAGTTAATTCTTCAACATTACAAAAGCCATAATCACGATATTATTCTGCAGGAATAAGTGGAAAAAATGCATTTCTGCCGAAGCAAATTAAGCAATTATTGGTAATGTGATAATCTAAATACTCATTTGAAGGAATAATATAAATTCCATGTGTTGGAATTTTTGAGATGAAGGAAAAGGAAAGGAAACTATATCCAAATCAAATGCAATATCAGTAGCACTTGTGAAAATATATACTTAAGATTTAACCACAAAAGTTCAATATTGGTCTCAAGCTCAAGGATAAAAGTATATTTGCAACCAAGACACTTTTCTGGCATGTGGTGGGTTTCCAGTTCAGTGGAAGCGCAGAACTATTGTTTTATTTTTCTTGGGTGGAGTTCAGATGCGTTTGGGTGAAATCTGGATTAACAGAAAGTCCAAATTATTTGTGGCTTGAATGATCAATTTGTTTGAATTATCACTCTAGTTTGAATCTTCATGCTATTTGAGTTGTCATTTGGTTGTGGAATTCAAATTATCAAGTATCAGAGAGCTCAAATTTCTATCATGTTGGGGAAATTAGAGAAAGCTACTCCTAGAAGTAGAACAACCATAAACATAGTATCAACGGATTATGGAAAGCAATAGCCATGAATTATGAGAGAATTCGGACTGTATGGAATGGTAATCACTGTGCATTGCATACCTCATAATGCTAAATCTGTGTGTTAGCATCATCCTGATAACAACAAGCTATTTCAGACGATTCAGAAGAAGAATTTAAATCTGTATTGATACGCCTCATACAAGTGAAAGAAAAAGGTAAAGTACCTCGAACTAACACTCACAGAGCGAGTAAAATATTGGAGATACCATCTAACGCTAAAAAGGAAATAAGCAGAACTAAAACTACCAGCATATGCTGTGATTGTGTGGTGAGTAGACACAGGCGATAGACTTGATCTCCATTGTCTAATTACTGCCACCAGAATAGGCACTATGCCTAGTTTATGTAAGACTATGTCATGGAGGTCATCAAATTCGAACCTTGAGGTTCAAAATATGATGAACCTAAAAAAAACAAAAACTAGATCAATAAATAATCTGAATAAATCTCCAATAATAGAGAAAACTAAATTCCATAACACCAAATTACATATATATGCTTGTATGTAAGTATGTCTTCAGCAAATTTTGGATGGTCGGTCAAGAAACTCGATTTTCCTCTGGGCCAAGAGCATCGATGCATTGAAGTGGTTGAGATCATCCACAGTTCTACAATATCATCATCCTCAATATAGGACATCACATCTCCATGACCAAGTATATTTAAAAAATAAAAATTGCAAAAGTTGTCAGAGAAGGAAAACCTTTTAAGAAAGTTAAGGCATCATCCATGTGGAACCATTAATAGCAGTTGGACCTTTTACAACTAAAAATATTATCAAAATAAATTTCAAAGTCGGGTAAGCATGAACAACTGGGGCATAGGGGAGCAACTCGGAAAATTATTCTCTCTCGGACTTTAAAGAAATTGGTTCGAAACTCCTGCAAAATAAGATTAGGGTAACAACTAATAATCAGGTGATTATATGGTATAGTGGTTAAGATTGATGTCACTATTTAAATTATAATAAATAAAATAAAATGAAAATACAAGTGGGAACAAAATTGAAACAATCAAAAGTGCAATGATACCTAAAAACTAAAAACAAGTATTACAATGGAGAGATAGGTTGAAAACAAAGAGAAAGAAGATCTATCTTTTTTCATTGAACAACACAATTCTGAAGACATATACAAAATTTTTCATATTTTACAACGGTTAAGATGTATGTTACAAAAACTCAGAGTTAATAGAACTGTCAACATGCATATAAAAAGACATGTCAAATAAAGTAATCGAAGGTATCAAATCTGCTTGATATGGAGAATGGTATTTTCCATCGAAATTGTGAAGGTTCCCTTGAGTGAAAATGCACGTAACATGAAAATAGTTGTAGAGATGTTTTGTTTATATTCTGCAAAAGATATTTGCAGAAAAGTTGAAAAGAAGATTTTAAGGTGGTCTTTTGGAAGGATGCAATCTAGCTTTCCATATGCATCTTTTATTGTACATTGTAGATTGTGTTCATAAGAAAATAACTTTTTGTCACCGCAGTTCGTGCAATAAAGCATGTTATTGACTGGACAGTCTATTGTTCTAATCAGTTGTTTACACTCACTGTAGAATGGCTTGTATGGCGGGAAAAAGATCAACTAGTTTGAGAATTCCATTTTGGGAATACAAATATTTTTGTTAGGTTTATAGTAGATGAATAATGTAAGGAAAATAAAAAATAGTAAGAGAAAAAGTAAATAGTTCAAGAAGAAATAGAGAAATGCTTATAAAAAGTTCAAATGCAACTGAAAACTTTGTTGAACATTTGTTTTTGGTAGAGTCTAAAAATAAGAAGTAGTTGAAATGCAATTGAAAACCTTCCTGGAGCTTTGTTTTGGCAAGAGTATGTAGATAAGATTTTGTCAATTCATCATTAAGTGGCTCAAATAAGCTTGATAAACATGTACGTATGGTATGTGATTCTCTTGGTCCAATTCGAACCATGTTTTTGAAGAGAAGCAAGATCGTCTTTCCTCTTACTGTATCATATTGTAGTTCAAGAAATTTTTGTTTGTGTTGTTCGGTCAAATACACCTGAAAGAAATTCAAGTGAAAATTTTGATTAGCTGTGATCGAAAAAGCATCAAAAAATAAATTCTTTTAGCAAGAGAAAGAAACAATGGACACATAAAAAGCTAAGCATAATAGAACAGAAGATTTGACACAATACCGAAGCACAGTCACTATTTGTTTCACCACCTTTGACATATATTTCAAATTGACGATCGTTCTGCTGACAATATCCTTTGACAAGTGTTGCGATGCTTCTAACTGAATAATCTTTATGTTCCTCTAAAAGCATAGCAATCGTAGTGTCTGGATTAAGCTGACATTAAGAACAAAGCATGGGTATTGTCTCAACGACAAATGTTGAATTCAATGAGATACAGTGGCTAGCATCATCTCTTTCATATTTTATTTCTTAGTGACGTTGAATCCTATTATATGAACACTTTTTCCTACAAAGAAATACAAGGCAAATTGAGAGATTAGTTTATCACTTATGTTGAAGGTTGTTGTAAGTTGTCCATGCACATCAACAAGGTTGACATGTACAACTTGTGCCTTCTGTGGTCGGGAGGGTACTGGAGTAGAAGCAGGACCATATAACACTAACACATCACCTTCAAATATAATTGTTAAACTTCCCATGCAAATGTACATTATGGACGATGCTACTATTTCTCGCTTTGTTGTTTTTTCTTTTGCCTGTTGGATATTTTAGAAAGAGTGAAACGAAAAAAGAAAAAGCAAAATTGATTAGTGTATAAATACGAATACTAAAAATACTAAAATGGAAAAAGAAAATGTATAAATTAATTAATGTATAAATGCAATGATTGGTTGGTTTGTTCTTGATTGTGAAAGGAAAAACAGTGAACCGTTTGTCCAAATGGCTAGATTCATTTATGCTTGTTGCAGTATCTGCTTTATGACTGTATTCATTTCTACTGTTGCACTATCTTATTTATGAATGGATTCATTTCTTCTTGTTGCACTATTTGCTTTACGAGTTGACATTTTTTCTATTGGTACACTTATGAAAACACAACAAGGAAACAAACATATTGTAAATCAGTGATTGAAAACATTTCACAAGAGTTATATGTTTGAAACACTAGTTGTGTAACGTAAACATATTTAGTTTTGACATAACAAATTTCCTAATGAAAACAGAAAGCTATGAAATCATAAGACAAAGAGCAAATTAGATGCATTGACGATTCTAAGGCAAGGCACATTATTGTACCTAGATTGTTGCACATGAGGGATGCACAAAAATCTAGCTTTTGTTGTGACCAGAAATGCAACAAAGCGTATACCATGTTTTGATTAGAGTTGTAGAAAAGCATAAATTATGCTATGATCTGACCAATATGCATTTTCAAGATTGGTTTCACATTGCTCAATAGGTAAATTTGTCCAAATATGATCTATTGTTGTTTTTTATCGTGGACATAAATTGTTATTTCTTGCAATTTCTCAGTTTTTAGATATTCTGTAAGAGCTCGACTGCGAGTTGTTTCTAATTGAATATCAATGTTAAAATCACCAATGATTAAGAAGACACAATTAACAAGTGTAGTTTGTGATTTTTCTTTTCTAATCATTTCTATTATTGTGGACATTTGTTCAAATGGAGTTGCATAAATGTTGATCAATAAAATTGGTTGTTGGAAGTAGATGTCAATTAGCGTGAGTTCAGTTTTGTTGTTACATTTTTTTTTTTTTTGTTTCTTTGATCAATATCTTCTTCTCTACACAAGTAAGGATGCCATGCATGTAATTTTCTATGGAAAACTTGGATGGTAGGAATTGTTTGTTTTTGGGTGGAATGTACAAGTGCATTTCTTTAAAACATAGAATCATATTGTCTAATAAGTATTTTTCATGGACAATGTCACTAAGATGTGCATGTAGACTATGTGTATTTAAAGTTGCAATTGAAAAAAAAAATGGGTTGTTAGGTTTTTTTCGTAAATTCCAGTTTCCATTAAGCAATTGTTTCTAGTCGTTTCATTTCATCAAGTATAACGAGTCAATAGTTTTAACACGTGATAGTGTAGTATAGACTAGCCCATGTTTGGTGACACCAGTTGGGTCAAATGCAAGTTGATCCAATGTTATTCCCTGTGTTCGATGTATTGTTCATGCACAAGCTAATTGTATTGGTAATTATTTTCATATTGTGATTTGCAATTTGTTGTGGGACATTGCTAATGCTTTTGCAATTCGAAAAATTGGTGTCCATGCTGACAATATATTTATCTCATACAACTCCTTGAATTTGTTTCTTTGATGCTTTCCAATGTTTACATCTGGAAATTCTATCCAAATAATGTCATTTCCATTGTTATTGGATGAGTAACATGTGAGAATGCCTTCAACGTCATTGACTAATCCATCATTAGTATTGTATTTTCCTACATATAACTCAAGTAACATGTTTTGTTTGACTATTATTCTTGACATCAATGCTATTTTATTTTCAAAAGAAAAACAATTTGATCCAACAATTTCATGCTCATCGATAGCATTAAGTGTTATTTGTTGACCATGCGCCAGTCAAAGAATTTTTGTATTATGACTATGAACATCCTTGTTTCAGTAGAAAATGTTTGGGAAAAGTGGATCTAAAGGTGGCAGCCTATGGAAATTTTCATTAATGTGTGCAATATCTTTATCAATTTGCGTGTTTAATCTCATCCTATTTAGGAAATTGATGAAGATCGTGTCTTTTTGACACATTGATGTATATAGTTGATAATATTTTATTTTCTCTGTCCAAAAGCCATATGGAATTATGTTTTTTTTATTCTTGGGTTTTAAAATATAAGAGAGTCTCTTATAGGGATTACTTGGTAGAGATCACCAGAGAATATCGTGTCAACATTAGCAAAATATGAAGTTGGTGTATGCAGGATTTGGCGGAGTCACTTATTAATCTACTAAAGCGTTATTGCACCAACAAGTGATGCCTCGTCTATAAGAACTACACAAAATTGTTTGAAGTGCTTTGATAATGTATCTAACTTTTCATTGTTTAGCGAAGAACAATCATTATTGTTAAGGGGTAAATAGAATGCAGAATGCAATGTGACACCACCTGCGTTAAATGCAACTTTTCCTGTATGCATTGTGATTATTCATTTTAGTTGTGTTGGATTATAAGTCAATGTGCCATTATGTATGCGTAATAAGGACTAGAAAATTGCTAGTGTTGTAAATCTTTTTCCTCTTCCTGCACATCCTTTCAAGAACAAATGATTTGGTTCATCTGGCTTATATAGTTTTCATGCTATCACGTTAGCTACTAATGTTGCATGTTCTGGGTTTTATTATCATATTAACTTATAATACTCTATGTATTCTAGTATATTTTGTTGTTTGACACTTTCATATCGCCTTGTAGATAGTAGAGTCAAGTTCTTTGTATGTTGGAAATGTTGCACATCACTTTGGAAATCATAGGTTTCGTATTTTTCATTGATGGATTTATCAGATCTTATATTCTCTATTTCATTTGGTTTTAGAGTATCTATGTCAAATAATTGTTCCAATTGTGTTTCTATTGAATTGACTTCATCACCTATGTCACCCCATGTAGGTCCTGTAACGAACCTAATTTTTTGTTCATTTTTCCTAATTGTTTTTTCCAATGCAACATATGCATATTGCCAACTTGGGTGATGTTGCTTGATCGTAGTCCCATTGACTCGATACAGATAGTATAGCATTAACTGTTCTCTACAAAAAAATTCAATGTCTTTGTATTTGTTATATCTCACACATTGAATGACATATGGCTTATTTTCTTGTTTGTGTTTTTGCCCTTTGTTTGTATAACTAGATGCAAATTTTGCTAAACATATAGCATTACTAGCTATAGGTCGTAGAATATAATAGTCAATCATTGATGGACACATTATGTCTTCAGAGTCATCTAGTTCTTTTAGCAAGTCTTTTTTTCTTTTGAAAACAAATGCATGTTTTGCTATAGGAGAGTTAACAAAAATACATGTTCGTGAACTACAATTTAATGGAAGTGATAGCACAATGTAAATTTCTTGTTGTGCAAACATTTGTTGCATGTTTACTAAATATTTCCTAGACAATTAATAGTGTCCATTATATCATATTTTGTTTTAAGGTAATTTTTGCATATGTTCTTGAAGGTTGATGTAAGCGTTTTATCTTCTTTTTCCATATAGGAATTGCAGTACATCGCAATGACATATGAATCAAGTACAAATTGAGAGTGATTGTTTGCAATCCAAATTGCCAGGATGTGTCGAGCAAAGATATTTTTCCAGGTGTCAGATGACTTTCTTTATAACAGTTAAGTTACGTGATTTAGTGTACATTGGATAGCATGTATGTATTCATCATTTGCTAATCCAATGTTATGCAAGAAGCTATCAAATGTATCCTTTTGATCATAATTGACATCGTTTATTGTGTCAAATATTAGCTTTTCATTTGTTTTCATTTTAGCACTATCAAGTTCCAGAGGTTCAAGTATTTTCGTTATTTTCATTGGAGATATTGGGAAATTAAATCTGCAATTAGATTTTTTATGTTTCCTACAGGTTCTTATGTGACAATGATGTTGTACGGTTCTAAGAGATTTTGGTAGAACTGATGACTCAGTTGACAAGTATTTATCATCAAATTTTTCAACATCAATGTTTGTGTCTTTACCATAGATCGGTGCATATTTTATCCATAATAAACCATGTTCATGCTTAATTCCTCTGTTTTGGAAATTTGTGACGTAGAAGTAGTCATCAAGTCCTCCATAATACTTGTAATCATGAGCTATTAGTTGGCGCAGAGCATCCATCCTAGATCTATAGTAATGTGCACAAGTTACAGGATCATTTCTTATTAATGAGTGTGGTTCATTTTCTTCTAATTCATTTTTGTTTGGCCTTGTAGTACTCTGCCTTATATGTTTTAATGCATTCATCAAGGGCTCCCAAATATGCTCTACGCTACTAAAGGACACGAAGAAAGTAGGTGGACCTAGCTGTCGAATCATTGCATATTGTTTTTTACGTATTTATTGATGGTAGTCTAGTGAAGTGCGATTTTTTTTTAAATCCATGTACCTAATGTCAGATTTCAAAATGAAATCCAAATTTGGTTTGGATTTGACATCTTTTGCAATTAATTTTCTTCCTTTCAACTCGCCTTTTCTAATTCTAATCCACATAACATTCAATACTTGGTTTATGATAATGTGAATTGCTTTATAAAATAGGTTAGTTGTATTGTAAGAAAAGTCATGATTTTTATGCAGGACTTCCCATTAATAGATTTTTTTATATGTAAAGTTTTTCAACAAATCTCTTGGATGTTTGTTTCCATAGAATAATGATGGAAAACTCATTTCTTCTCAGTGTTTATCTTGGAAAAATCCTAATGGCAAATAGCCTGTAGGAGGTGTAATATTAATTTTCCTATTTACAATGTCATGGATAGTATGTGGACCAGTGAAACCATGAACCAATGTTTTTGTGATCGGTTCATCAATATCCTGATTATCATTTTCAGTATTTTCAATATCATATGTATTGTCATATGCTCCTTGGTTTTCCATGAACACTTGTTTCCAATTGTCGTCTATCTTGGCATTTTATAACTTGTAAAGCATTGTTTTGCATAATTGTTTTAATGTTTTCATGACTATGTGAACTAACCCGACCAAATGCATAGACTCTTTTGAATTTTAAATGCTTTTGTAGCACAATTGTCATTGTGTCAGTGTATTTTATGTTTCAAGGCAACGCAGATTGAATTCTACATTTATTAGTTGGGACATTGATGACTCCTCCAGTTAAACCTAGCTGTGGTTTTTTATGCCAATGGCTCATTTCATTTATTTGAAAAAAGGGCAATCGTAATGCCATTAGTCTTTCTTCTAGTTCATTAAGTTGACTAAGTGTTCGAGTGCCTTTATTTCTTCTTATTTTTGCAGGAACTGCATATTTAGGAATTGTGTCATCTGAAAATGTTTTTTTTCAAAGCCTACAAATGAAGCAACTATTATTTTTGACATTTTCAAAACTAGGTTTTTCAAATTCATGGAAACAAGCTAGTGGTTTTCTAATGGTCTTTGCATGTGTTTTTCAATTCACTAGTTTCATCGACAAAACATATATTCTAAAGAAATTTCTTTGACATATTGAACAATGAAAGATAGGTGTATCATTTATTTATGCTCGATATTTTTGTTCAACCATTCATAATTTTGTTGACCTGTTCCTTAATCTTTTTCTTGATGTTGACTGACACAAATCATCTAGTACTACTTGTTGTTTCATTATTGTTGTATTATATGCCAGCTATATTTTGTTTGTTTTCATGTTTCTTCAAATAGTGTCTTTAAACAGATGCTAAGACATGTTTTTCTTTTTCTTGTTTAAGGAAAAATATGGTTTGAATTTTCCTGCATTTAGTTGATCTATTGCTTCAAACTTGTTCGTAACACTACTTTTCAAATAATGCATTGATTCAAAGATGACAATATCCTCAATATTAATGTCAATTGGAACACGAGATATTTTTGTGGGTTGATGCTCTAATCTTCTAGCACTATGTGTTGTTTCATTGATGTTCTGTTATAGGCAAGTTTGATTTTTTGTGTTTTCAATTTCCTTCGAATAATGTCTTTAACAAGATGCAAAGATAAACTTTTGTTGTACTTGTTTAAGCTACAAGATGCTTTGAATTGGGTTGCACCAAGATCATCTATTGCTTCAGATGCTTTGAATTCTGTTGCACCAAGTTCACCTATTATCTGACTTTCAATTTTTCCTATTTGTTGTAAAGGTTCATAGTAGACATGACCTATACTTGTTTCAAATTGCAATATGTTCAAAGTTCTAAGTATTGTTTTTGAATTACATATTTTCCTGAATATGGACATTGTAACTATAGACCAAATGACAAAAGATATGTTTATCATTTTTCTTAACCAAGCAAAGACAAATAGATCACCTTCAATATTTCCTTTGTTATAGGGAAATGCTAATTGTTTTATGTATTCCTTCCAAGTAGCTATTGTTTTGTAATTTTCTATACAACTAAAGGATATATGCTCCGTTATGCATCTAATTGCAAATGGGTCATTTTGAACAACTGCATTGCAAAATATTTGTGCAATGATAAGTCGAAGGCATGATACACTATATTCATTATCTAGAAGATCCTATTATTTCTTTGTTTATTCATCAACATCTCCCAGTGAGCGCTACATAGACTTTTAGGTCCAACGCATAAATCATAATAAGAAATGTTCTTCTTCTTTAGAGATTCATTCAACTTTTGGACGAGAGACATGATAGTTTCTTCTCTAAAACCTTCAACAAACTTGGAAAAAAACTCTTTGAAGTTTTCTTCATTTCAAATGTTTGAAGCGGAGGTCTTTTAAATCAACTTTCCAACCCCAAACTCCAAATTGATTGGCTAACAGAGTAGAAAGAATATTTATTGTCTCTAGAAAATTGTTGTTTCTTGAAAAGGTAGAACTGCAAGATCCCCATGTTATGAAATATGTCTGCCACTTTGACCAAGACATCCCTTATATCGACCATTGCAAGAAACATTGTGTGAAGACAATATGTTTCAACAATCTTTTTGTATTGTTGTCCTGGCTATAGTGGTGCCTTAAACGCCTTAAAACTTTCTTGAAAGTGGCCATCATTTGCAAACAAAATTTAATTACTTCCCCTCTCCATCACTTCTAAATTTACAATAATCATCTAAATGTAGGTGGATAAGTTGTATCAACTACTCTTTAGCCATTTCTTTTGTTGCGACCAACAATAACAAACTGTCAGATAATATGTGGATGGCATAATTGGAACCATTTCTCACCCTTAACCATATGCTCCACCTCATATGATTTATGGTCCATCTCAGGGAGGGACCAATTCCACTTACAATTATCCCTCCCCGAATCCTCCACAAGGCAACCGTTATCCAGGTCCCATCACACCATATGCATATCCCCATCCACATCAATAGATGTCAGGGCTAGATGTTGCACCACCTATTTATCCCAATGTTGCCCTATCTCCTTATTATTAGTATGCATCACTTAGCACTCCAGTCCCTCCGGTACCAACGCCCCAGCCCCCCATGCCCGCTCCCCCTCTGCCACAACAACCACCTCCTCCACAACGTCAAGTGTATGCTCAGTAGAGTGGACCCAATCCCCCTAACCAAAAGAAAAGGAATAAGGAGAATAGTAATCGGAACCAATAGTCTCAAGGTAATTAAGGCAACTAGGGTCCTCCACCCAATTCCCCTCAGGGTCCTCAACCTAATCCCGCAACCTAGCAACATGGAAGTCAACCAATGAAAAACAAGGGTCTTCGTACAAACAAACCTTGTGAATTTTGCAGCATATATGGTCATTATACCCATGAGTGTCCTCTTGTACCTCAGATGCGTTAGGTATGGGAAGTTCAAGTAGCTTCTCAAGGATGGCAACCTACCGCTCCTCCTCCCCCTCCTGCTTCATCTCAACCTACAGTGCTTACTAATCCTTTCCCTCACCAAGGATATATAGCTACCCAACCTACACAATGTCAGGCAGCTCAACCAACTCCACCATCTGGTAACCATGATTATCGGTTCTTATAATGAATTATGATGAGGTCAATACTGAGCAAGTCAACCTTCAGACTCAATCACACCAATACGACAAGCCACCCGCTAAGTTACGACTAAGTCCCAACCCAAAGTTTCCACCGAGCCTCTATTGTCACCTAAAGATACCTTGTAGATCCCTTAGCCGAAGGTCAAGGTTATTCCCAAGATCCCCAAAGGTCCATTACGTCAAAATGCTACTTCCACCAAAGCCGCCCTTACATATAGCATAGTAGATGACTTGGCATAGTCTCCTGCTGCCATGTCAATTTTGGAAGTCCTCTAAATGTGCCCATCCCAACATAAATCTATACTATCTGATTTGGGTGGCATGGATCCTCAAGACGATCAGATGATTTTATTTCATGTTGACAAGTCAGAAAATCCTCCCTTACCTTTATCCGTTGTATTTAAAATACTAGTCTCCATTAGAAACGCCAATGTTCAATGGTGTATCATTGACAAAGGCTCCTCCACCTATGTGATGGTTGCCAGTGTTTGGAAGCAACTTGGTTCCCTTGACCTATCCCCATCCACCATCACTCTTCGTGCATGGGATGGTCATCCTTCACAGCCCCTTGGCTTATATTTCAACTACTCAGTCACAATTTTCAGCAAGACTCTCTATATTGACATTGAAGCCATTGATGCTCCCCTAGATGGCATTCGCGGCATGAGATAATGTTCTCAAATACACAAAATTAGTAGTATGTGAAGTAGAAAAATCCATTTCAAGGGTCAAGCTACTTCTCAAAAGAAAATTGGGGTTTGAAACCTACCAGCCTCAATAAGGTTAATCACCTCTTAAGGTAATCTTCAATACAAATAAAAGCTCCCTCTTATTTTAATTCTCTATCTCTCCAATAGAGACGACATCTTATGAAGCTTGTAAAAAATGTTTATTATGGTGTTAACAATGTTCAATAAAGCCTCATTGTGGTTGGAATGAAAATTTTTAACAGGAAAATCAATAAATACAAGTTGTGGTTTGCAAGCAGCAGGGCTCACCCAATGCCTACGGGGAAGCACACTACAATCTGAAATTCTCTCCGTCTGAGTGCACCGACTTCCTTGCCAAAACTGTCAGTGATATATGAATTTATTGCGGCCTTGCCATTGGTGATGAGGCTGACTCCATTAAATGTTCACTGCGTTACGAGCACTACCATTCTTAATGGCTACTTCCCACCACACTGATACTTGGGGCCTCCACATGTTTGTGAATAACATGGCGAACAAAGGTCTGTCGTGTTCGTTAAAATTAGTTTGCTCTGTTACTATTTCAAACAAACCCATGTTACACAATTTGTGCATCCCCACTCCTTTCATACAACTGCAGCCATGTCTCATTTGATTCCAGACCAACTTGAGAGATTAGATGCAACGAGTAATGACGAATTCCCTCCTTCAAAATTACCTATTGCAAGAGGAAGTGCTCGAAAAAGGGAAACGGCCAACAGGCCGCCTACAAAACCATCAGAAAATCATATCTCCTTTCAATATCCTTCAAATAAAGTTCCATCAGTGGAATCTACTAGGAAAAAATGGTGCCCAAATTGATGCCTTCCCGAGTTGTCACAGTGTTGTTAGGAAAACAACTAGGGTTTTAACAAAGAGTTGAATAATTTACTTAATCCACTCCATCAGAGGAAAATCAGATCTTATACCTGAAGTTAGCTTCTTGACACGCAAGAGATTTAACTAACATAGTGCAGTTCTCTTGAGCCTAATAAGATATCCAAACAAGAAACAAAATTTTTCATAATGAATACACAAATCAACTATGAGGTTCAAAAAACATTTGCTAAAACTTGCATTTCATAATGAACCAATACATATATAGATTGAAATGTTTTGGAAAAAGGAATTATTTACCTTACATTAGATCTCAACTTTCTCTTTCCAGTCAGTGTCCTCTGTGACAATGAAAGCCTCGATCTCACTTGAACAGGCTCTTCATCACTCTCACTATCTAACACAATAACATTTGGTACCTCTTTTAAGGCTCCCACCTGAAATCTCTCTTCAGTATTGTTTTGCAATTCATTGTGCCTTCTCTTATTATGGTTCTGAAGAGGAGGAATACTGCAAAAAGTTTACATTTTTGTTTTTAAAAGAAACAGGTAGCATTTTATTCATATTTTTCCAGAGTTGGTTCAGAAAAGTATTTATAGCTACCCTGGTTATTTACTACTATTTTGCTTACAACATTTAAACTATAGAACCTCCAAAAATGTGTTTATTGCTTATGTGGTATACTGCAGCGGCTAGAAATAAGTTGAAGATGAATGGGTGAACACTGTTGTTAATGCAGTTGTGGCAGCAATTGCAGGCATGGTAATGTGTCATCCTGTGCTCTATTAGAAGGGCTTTTTGTTCTTGAAAAAACATTTTTGTTCATATAAGTCATTTTGCATGTTGCAAGATATCTTGTCACATTCTCCTTCATCATCAACAGCAAATGATGAAAATGGATTCCCTTCACCCTCATTTGATGATGGTTCCTTTTTTACAATTATTATTTCAAATCAAAGTACAACTTTTGCAATTCAACAATTCCAATTTAACAATCCTATCGGCCTCTCTTTGCACCTTTTGGGGCAATTACCAGTATAGTTATTTTATTAAAAAGATTTAGATGGTGACAGATACGGTAAATGTATTCCTCCTATTATGGGGATTTATCTAGATATCTCTTAAAATATTAAATTATTTAACTTAATTAGTTCAATTATTTCTAAATTTATTATTAAATACATTTATTATTATATTTAATAGTGATTTTTAAATTTTAATATAAAGAATATTTTTTGTATTATTAAGTATTTTCTACAACATATGTATAGGAATCGTAATATGTCTAATATAGAATTGATACATAATATATCAATATCAATCATAGAGTTGATACATAATATATCAATATCAATCATAATGAAAGTTTTACAAAATAAAATTAAAACAAATTCTTATTGCTAAAATATAGAATCTTAAACTTCTCATTATAAAGGTGATGTATAATTTCATCCATACTTACTTTAAAATTAACACATAACATTTAAAATAAATATTAATTAATTAATTAATTAATTAAATATTGATTATGAACAAAATATTTGAAGATATTCTCTTATAAAATAAAATTTAAAAAAATCATCCTATTTTGAAAAAGATATTATATGTACATAGATATTACACTGACCAATAAAATCGGAATTTCAAAACGGAGTGGTCTATATTGCGACTTTTAGGGAATGATGTGACATCGGTATGTATGTCATACATACCCATTGACATTGAGATGCAATCAGATTTTTCTAATTTCCGTTAACTTGATATTCCTCGACGATTGTACGGTCTGCGTAGCACTCCGTCCGTCCAGCTGCACTTGGTGCCTCGTAATCCGTGGATACTAACACTGAAAAGAAATGATACATCCACACTCCAATGATACAACTATCGCTTTCCCCCCGCGTGTAACTTTTTGAATATTTTAAAATTTCATAAAGAGTCTTAAAAGCGACTTGCTTTTCCGCGATTTTTTCCGTGAAAATCCAGTAATTTATTGAAATCGAAGTTTGATAACTAGTTTCTGCACAATGAAAGCGTCCCATTTTTCAGGGTGCTGAATCTGAATATGCAGTTAAAAACCATTTTAACTGCAACAAATCATGATTTCATCTCAATTTCTTCCGCATTCCGTCACCGGAATCTCAAACATTATAGACAACCTTTCATAAACTTGCTCTACCACATTCCTCGCGCGTGTAACTTTTTGAATATTTTAAAATTTCATAAACTTGCTCTGGGCTTTTTCCTCCGGCGTCTAATTTTTATTTTTATTTTAAATTTCGTGAACCTGCTCTGCGCGTCTAACTTATTGATTTTGTTATCTTAATTTATATAATTTAAACGGTTTAATAATAAAAAAAATATTTATTTTTTTAAGTTATAGATTTAAAGAGGTATGTTTTTAAAATTTTAATATTCAAAATATTTACATAAAAATAAAATAATAATAATAATATTTTTATTATATTAAAAATTAATAATAATAATTTATTATTATTTAAATATAATTTAGTTTATTTTATTTGTTATATTATATGGAGTTATTTTAATTATTTTTCAATTTCACACTCTTTAAAAATAAATGTGAAATAAAAAAATTGTTATTTACATAAATTTACTTTTATAATATTTATTTAATATATAATAATATATTTTATAATATTAGTGTGTTGTTTCTTTCACTCAAACATGTATTAATTGTTATCTAATTATTATTATTTAAATATTTGTGTTTTTTTTTGGGGTGTTTAAAAAATATATTAAAAACTTATTTTTTAATAATAATATATAAATTAAAAAGTAATGGGATATGATATTAAGATAAAGATGTCAAGTTTAAATCTTTTAATTTAAAATAGTTAAATATTTTGTATATATAAATTAAAAAAATTAACAATAATAATATAATTATGTTTAATTTAAAATATTTGTCAAATTTTTACATACTAATTTTAATAATTTTATACTTTTAAATTTGTAATTTAATTTTAAAATATAAAATACTGGGCATTACTTCATCCACTTTTTGAAATATAAATTTAAAAAACTAATAATTCAAATTATTTTTAAAGAAAAAGGAAAAACAATTAACAAGATTATGATTTTAATATATTTTCAAATTATTTATTTATTTATTTGATAATACTTTTTCATTAAAATATAATGACTATTTTTTCCTTTTAAATTGAGGAAAATATTCAATCTTTATACACATTTAAGAATTTTCTAAGATTTGAGTATGATTGTTAATATTCACAAAATGAAAATCATGAAAATTTAATTTTAAAAAATATCATTTATAATATTTAGGTATATAACAACCAACAATATTTTGAGGAATTTCAAATCTATTTTGGAATTCATAACACAAGTTCAACTAGAATTATGGTATTGGGAATAAGATTATTAGAGTTTAGAAAGTTTATTATGGATATGGAGGAAGTTTTGAAAAAGGATATAGCAGATTAAAAAAAAACCAAATTAATGGAAACATTTTATTCTACTCTTTTTATGGAAGCAAATCATTTCCTCATTTAGAGCATGACTATTAAAAGGTTAAACCACATTGACAACAAGAGGCTTTCTAAAATAACTTCAAAGTCTAGCCACAACCACTTTTGAATCAAGTGGGATGGTATAAGGAGGCATTATCTTGGTTAGACCATGGAGGTGTAAAGGAAGAGATCATTTTGCACATTAAAAAATATTATTAGAATTATGGTGCCATGAGGACTTAGAGATATTCACATTGTTAAAATTAAGAACAAATTTTCATGAGTTTAATTCTCAAAACCTTTGAGTAAATCCAAATTTGAAATTTTTTGTCATGCTTTTAACCTTTTTAAGGTTTTAATTATGCAAAGCTAAGGTGATGTTGAAATGTTGTTCGTGATGTATTTCAAGAATAGAAACAAAATTAAGGCAATGTTGAAATGTTTTTCGTGATGTATTTCAAGCGTAGAAACAAAATTGTAAATAATTTCAAGTAATATTTTACTTCGATTAAATTTAAACTTCAAAATAATTGTTGCACTTTCAATTTTTTGACCTTTTAATTCAACCAACACTATAACGATCTTTTGCTTAAAGTTTTTGAAGCATAGAAACAAAAATTTAAAGAATTTCAAGTAAAAATTTACCTTCTTAAAGTTCCATAAACCATTTTTGGTCTCAATGCATATTAATCATTCTTTCCATCATATATATATATATATATATGATTCATCTTAACTTGGATCTATCAAACATTGTGAAGAATATAACTTTTTAATCCAGAATCATTTAATTTTATGTTTCTTATTAGCCTCAATACTTAATAGATCAGGGTCTTAGTTAAATAGATTTAGGGTAATCTTTAATTATTTTAAATATTGTTACATATATTTTTAAAACAATGGGACAACCTATCAGAACTCAATTGTCAAACCAACATTGGGGACAACCATTGTTGGCTATTATCCACAAATGTAAGTTGGCTCATCATTGTTATTCAAGGAAAAGCATGTCACTTGTATCGGTAAGGAGGCATGGTTTCACTCCTTCCAAATGCCTCTAACATGTTTCCTTATATTCAAGGAAGACAAACTATTAGCCAAGAAAAAGAAAATTTAGGCATGATCCAGGCTATAATGTTGTTACATCTGTAGTGATTTATTTATTTTTTATTTAATTTATATTTAATTTTTAAATATTTTCAATAAAAATTTATAGAACAACATATACCCTATAATAAATTGTAAAAATCCTCACCACTCTTAATGCAATATTTTTTAATTTAATAAGAATATAACTTTTTTATGGAGAAATTTTTATTGTTATTTTGATTTCTCTCTACATTCAAAATATATCATTTATGTTATAAATTAAAAAAAAAAAATACAATTTTTTTCTTAGCACTAAATTTTAATACAAATATGATTTTCCATTTATATAATTTTTTAATTAATGTTATGACACATAACTTTTCACATATTTTTCATAATTAAATTGATAATAATGATGAGTATATAATTTATAAAAAAAATACACTTTTTTTCTTAGCACTAAATTTTAATACAAATATGATTTTCCATTTATATAGTTTTGAATTAATGTTATGACACATAACTTTTCACATATTTTTCATAATTAAATTGATAAAGATGATGAATATATATATATATATATATATATATATATATATATATATATATATATATATATATATATATATATATATATATATATATAATTATAATTATAATTATAATTATAATTATAATTTTTTTCTTAGCACTAAATTTTAATACAAATATGATTTTCCATTTATATAATTTTTTAATTAATGTTATGACACATAACTTTTCACATATTTTTCATAATTAAATTGATAATGATGATAATTGTTGTTGATTAAAATCACAATTGGTCCATCTGATCTTAAAAAAGGTAAAAATTACTTAGATTACCATAAGATTTTGAATATTGAGAGGGTCAGTGGCATAATAGATATTTTAAATTGATTTCTAATTTGGGTGTATGTAGAGAATTTTAAGAGGAAATGTCTTTCGCCTCCAACCCTCTTAGTGTCACAAAGATAAGAGGTTCTTTCATCTCATGGTGTTTTCATAATTTTCCAACGCCCAATTTTTGTATGTAGCTCATTAGAGTTCGTTCATATTTTAGTAGTGTTGATTTTCCTCTTTGTGTTGGTTAGTACTAAAAGATACTTTTAATATTTTATGTTATAGTTGACCACCTCTTTGTAGTATATTTTAAGTTTTTATCCTTTTCTAACTCCTCATTCTATTTAAATTTGGATGTAATAATATTATTAATATCTCTTGTGTCTGGTATGATGACATTTTCTTGAATCCCCATTGATTAAGCCAAGACTAGATGTCTTGATGCCATCCTCGCATTAGCCATCAAAGGTTATTCGAAAGTGATTTTAAGAAGCCTATTGTCATGCATTTTGTTTATTTTATTCTTCTACATTAAGTACCTAACCATGGTCATGCACTTTTTTTTTCCCGGGTGGTTCACGAATACCCTTGGTCACTGGGTAGCCACTACGCCCACGGTAAGAACTGGGTGGATTGAGGATCACACCCCTCGGCCTATTTACTGACCTGACCCCAAGAGCTTTCAGGAATTGACCCTGTGACCTCCCATCTGGGAGGCCCCGACTTGACCGATTAAGCTAACCCTTGGGGCTACCATGGTCATGCACTCAGTGGGGAGAAGCTCATTTTTATGAGGTGGGTAGGATAAGGTGTATTGATTTTAATATTAAGATTATAAGTTATAATCCCACACGCAACTCATATGTATTAGATGCAGTGGGAGACTCATAGGGGGTACAATAGCCTTCCCTATCTACTTCCAACAATTTTTTTGGGTAATTTTTTGCATTCGGTTTTAATGGTTTTCAACACACGGTTTTGGATTTTAGCATTTTTGTAATGCATAGTGTTTCATCCCATTATTTTGTAATTTCAATTAAGGAACTACAATTGTATTTTAATATAGGATAAATAGATTGGGGGTTTATGGATGTTGTGAAATATACACACCACAGAAATTTAAAATCTATTGATATACATATTGCATAGTAACATTGTATATAAATAACACATCGAAAAATATTTAAGTATTTTCTTTTTTGTTTATGGATTTCCATGGTAAAATCTCAGTGTTAATGTAACATCTCAGCTATACACAACATTGTTAGTTTCTAGGATCTAAAGGTTATAAACTTTCAAACCATCTTTATATCCAATAGAGCTACACTTCTCACCTTTAGTATTTAGCTTATTCCTATTTTTCTTTGGAATGTATACATAAGCATCATAGCCAAATACCTTGTGATGTTTAAGGGATGGTTTCTTTCCAATTCATATATCACATGGAGTTTTTTCATCAAATGTTGGTGAGAGTGATCAACTTACCAGATAACATGCAATATCCATTGCCTCTACCCAAAATTCTTCTCCTAATGCTCATTTTTTCAATCAATGTCCTATTCATCCTTTCTACAACTCCATTATGTTGAGGTGCGTATGGAGTAGCTTTCTTCTTTTGTATATTGCACTTATTATATAATTCCTCAAATTAATCCTTCAAAATTATCTGCAAATATCATTCCTCAACAACTCAATTATCTTCTTTGTCTGATTATACACAAAAGGCTCAAACTCTTTAAATTTGTCAAATAGTTTATATTTCTTCCTAATGAAATGAATCCATGTATTTTTCAAAAAATCATCTATAAATGAGATACAATATATAGATTTACTCAATGATGGAACTGAAATAGGTCCAAACATGTCATTTTATACCAACTATAATATTATTTTTCCCTCATAACACCACATTATAATCTTACATGATTCAACATCCCATATAAATAATGTTAACATAGATCAAAATGCAAAGATCATTTAGACATATATTTAACAATACCTTTACCATTCAGTACTCAAGGGCCTTCTCTATGATATTTCCTAGTTTTTCCTTCTACAAATTCATTGTGAGGAACAATGGAACTATTGCACCCATCACTAATAATGTTTCCTAGTGTCTCATATAGAGTTCCAATCTAAACTTTCCTCACCCACAACATTTCTCCTCGAACTATCCCATAGGTTTCCTTTTCAAACCCCATTTTTACACCTGCATCATTCATCTTGCTTACATAAATCAAATTCTTTATTAATTATGGGTTGTGAAAAATATTAAGGAATGTTCTAATCCTTCCATACATGAGATTCAACTTGACTTTTTTTCACCTTATGGTTTTGGTTGTTGAGTCATCTCCTAGGAAAACATCACCGCCATCATACTTTTTATTGCCCCAAAATCACTCTCTATGAGGAGTCACATGAAAAGATGCACCTAAGTTGACTAACCATGTCTTATGATTTACAAGGGCCTTTCTCTATGATATTTCCTAGTTTTTC
This sequence comes from Pinus tabuliformis, assembly GCA_031772625.1. NCBI lineage: Eukaryota > Viridiplantae > Streptophyta > Pinopsida > Pinales > Pinaceae > Pinus > Pinus tabuliformis. Next base: position 1,767,087,117 of record CM062816.1, read on the forward strand.
CTTCTACAAATTCATTGTGAGGAACAATGGAACTATTGCACCCATCACCAATAATGTTTCCTAGTGTCTCATATAGAGTTCCAATCTAAACTTTCCTCACCCACAACATTTCTCCTCGAACTATCCCATAGGTTTCCTTTTCAAATCCCATTTTTACACCTGCATCATTCATCTTGCTTACATAAATCAAATTCTTGATTAATTATGGGTTGTGAAAAATATTAGGAATGTTCTAATCCTTCCATACATGAGATTCAACTTGACTTTTTTTCACCTTATGATTTTGGTTGTTGAGTCATCTCCTAGGAAAACATCACCACCATCATACTTTTTATTGCCCCAAAATCACTCCCTATGAGGAGTCACATGAAAAGGTGCACCTAAGTTGACTAACCATGTCTTATGATTTACATGTGTGGTTTAAGAAGCCAAGTACACATCTTATACTTCATCTAAAGAGGTTTTTACTTTTATAGGAGTATCATCAGAGCCCTTCCCTTTCTCAACAATTTTGGATCTATAATGTTTCTTGTAATGCCCTCTTTTCCACATCTCCAACACACATTTACGAATTTTCCAATAGATATAGGTCTTCCTCTAAATTTCAATCTCCTACTTAAGGAATTATTTTTATTCCTATACTTGGAGTGTCCTCTTCTATATAAGGCATATGCATTCAGACTTTCCATGTTTTTCCATTTCACCTTTTCAAATATGAAGGATGAGACTATTTCACCATAGTTTAAAATAGTTGCATTACTACCTATGACAACAACTAAACTATCCAACTAGTTTAGCAAAGAACAAAACAAATCTATCCACTTATTTTTATTTAAAATATTAATATCAATAGATAATAGTTGTCTTATTACAATATTGAATATGTTCAAACGGTCTATTATTGAGTCTTCATCCTTCATTCTCAAGGCATACAATGTCTTTTGTGAGAACAATTTGTTCAATAAGAACACAAACTACTACAAAGCCCCTAACTTATTCCACAATTCCTTCATTGTAGCTTCTCCTGGAAAAATTAGTGATACTTAATTTGGGATACATAACTACATTGTGCTCTTCACCCTTTGATCCAACTTAGTCCAGTGTTTCATCGACATCCCCATCGATGTAGTATCCAAATACCCATTGATCTCTATCGAAGTATCTTCCATATTGAGCTTCCTATTAGATTAATTTTGAGGTATAAAATGTACTTCCTAAGGAATATAATAAAATAATAGTAAATATTATAAAATAAGGGTTATGTGTTTTTAAAGGAAGACAAATAATTTATTTTTGTGGTATTTTTGTCTTATTTTCTTATACATTTACTTAAATTTCAAGTGTTGGAACTATTTGGATGTATAATTAAATTATGCATCCAATGGGTACCCATTGTATATACTTTTGAGTAGATCCATATAGATTTTCTTTTTTTGTAAGCTAATACTTTGTATTATAAAAAAATCATAATTACATTTTTGTAGCAACTATAACACATGAATTCCAGATAGCAACAAAATTATTTCCTAACATAATCCATGGCCCCAAAAATCAAAATTACTACTAAATCCAAATAAAAATAGAGAATAGTAAAAGCTATATTCTTTGGCTATCCAAAAAAATAAACTAGATATACATGAAAAAAAACCTAAAAGAACTGACAGACAAAACGAGTCATCCAGACTCTGAATATGAGATAGTAGCTAGAGCTCTAACACTTGATCCTGGAGGTTCATCATTATCAGATTCACTATGGAAGTGTCCATCCACATGGGCAAGCCTTGCATCCAATTTATCCATGGTGAACCGTTTGTTCTTCGACATTCTCTTAATTTATTCTAAGGTAGCGAAGACATTATGCCCCAACAGAGTTTTCATATTCATTTGTAAATCCACTTAGTTCAAATACTGCTTTCTTCCCCTAGTCTGTATAGGGTCTGAAATCTAGGTAGACACTTCGTCCATGATTTCGAAATCAAAGTATGATTTCCTCTCCAACTCAGTCTCAATATCCAACTTACGTAGTTCTCTTCTTGCTTCTGGTGGCACTGCATATATGTGGTAGAAAATTATTGAGTGAAGAGCCTCACCCTATGATATCCCTGTGGACTACTACGTCCCCCCTGGCGACAATGCATAAGCTGCATGGGAAGCATGGTAGCAATAGATGGGGTGCACCTGTGGAAGCTACTAAATCTTCCTCTACCTATAAAGAAACAAAAAATAACACGAAAAGTAGTCTCCCCTACACTTAAAACACCATCCCACAACATCATCACCAACACTCATAACAAAAACCATGAAACAAGAAGAACTCCCAAGTAATTTCCCCTGAGACGTGGAGAACCTTGCCACATAAACCTTATGCCTCAACACTTTTAACTATAAACAATGCCACATGGTTCCCAACAACCACAAGGTTCAAACAACTCTTGAAACCAAAAGGAAAAAAAAACAAGAAAACACATATGCCCAAGACCCAAAGGCATCTGGAAGGAGTGAAACCATGCCCCCTTACAGACCACCAACATGTTAATACATGTGGCATGGTTTTCCTTGAACAACAATAATGAGTCAACTTGTATTTGTGGATAGTAGCCAGTGATGGTTGTCCACATTGTTGGTTTGACAACTCCGTTCTGATAGGATTTCTTGTTGTTTTAAAAATGTATGCAACAATATTTAAAATAATTAAAGATTACGCTAAATCTATTTAACCAAGACCCTGATCTATCTAGTATAAAGACTAGTCAATTTTCTTAATAAGCAACATAAAATTAAATGATTCTAGGTTAAAAAGTTATATTCTTCACACTGTTTGAAAGATCCAAGTTAAGATGAATCTAATATATATGATGGCAAGTATGATTAATATGCATTGAGACCAAAAATGTTTTATGGAACTTTAAGAAAGTAAATTTTTACTTGAAATTCTTTAGAAGTTTGTTTCTATACTTAGAAAACTTTAAGAAAAAGTGTTTCAACATCGTCATAGTGTTGTTGAATTAAAAGGTCAAGAAATTGAAAGTGCAACAATTGTTTTGAAGTTTAGATTTAATCTAAGTAAAATATTACTTGAAATTAGTTTTTTTCTATGCTTTAAATACATCAAGAAAAAAAATTCAACATCACCTTAGTTTTGCATAATTAAAAAGTTAAAAAGGTTGAAAGCATGACAAATATTTTCAAATTTGGATTTACTCAAAGGTTTTGAGAATTAAGCTCATGAAATTTTTGAGAATTAAGTTCATGAAAATTTGTTCTTATTTTAAGAATGTATATATCTCTAACTCCTTATGGCACCATAATTTATAATATTATCTTTTAGTGTGCAAAATGATCTCTTCCATTATCCCTCCATGGTCTAACCACGGGGGATTCGCTTAGTGAACCTCTGACATATCACGTGCATTCGTGGCATATTAAACAATACCCTCAATCTGACTACATATTGGAAAATCCCTCTAAAAATCACATCATTTAACCCCCTACCAATATGAACTCAATATATAGCTTCCCAATTTAAAAAACCCTATTTTCAGTAGATATTGTAGGTATCCATTTTTTCATTAACATTTTTTATGCCTCTTTATATTTTTTCATTAACTTTAAGCTCCATTTTTTACATTTTCCAATATAAAGACCCTTTACCCCCTATATATCCCCCAATATATTATGTCATTTTTTCCTCAATATATATCCCCCAATATGAACCCACGTGGTATGATATTGTTCCCCCAGTGAAGCCCCTGTGGGTCTAACCAAGATAATGCCTCCTTATACAATCCCACTTGATTCAAAGGTGGATATGAACCCACGTGGTATGATATTGTTCCCCTAGTGAAGCCCCTGTGGGTATAACCAAGATAATGCCTCCTTATACAATCCCACTTGATTCAAAGGTGGTTGTGGCTAGACTTTGAAGATATTTTAAAAAGTCTGAGGTTGTCCATGTGGTTTAACCTTTTATTATACATTAGATACATAGTCATAGCCATACTCTAAATAAGGAAATGATTTGTTTCCATAAAAAGAGTAGAATAAGATGTTTCCTTTAATTTGGAAATTAAATTTGTTTGAATCTGCTATATCTTTTTTCAAAACTTCCTTGATATCCATAATAAACTTTCCAAACTCTAATAATCCTATTCAAAATGCCATAATTCTAGTTGAATTTGTATTATGAATTCCAAAATATATTTCAAATTCCTCAAAATATTGTCAGTTGTTATATACCTAAGTATTATATTATTCTTTCAAATTTAATTTTCATGATTTTCATTTTGTGAATATTAGCAATCATACTCAAATTTTAAAAAATTCTTAAATATGCATAAAGATTGAAAATCCTCCTCAATTTAAGGGGAAAAATAATCATTATATTTTAATAAAAAGGTATTACCTAATAAATAAATAATAAATTGAAAATATGTTAAAATCACATTCTTTTTGGATTGTTTTTCCTTTTTCTTTTAAAATAATTTGAATTAAAAATTTCTTACAATAAATTTCTTACCATTTATATTTTAGAACTTATGAAGTAATGCCCAATATTTTATATATTAATTAAATAAATTACAAATTTTGAAGTATCAAATTATTAAAATTGATAAGTCAAAATTAGATAAATATTTTAAGTTAAATATAAATATATTATTATTATTATATACAAAAATATTTAACTATTTTAATTTAAAAAAAATAAATTTGAAATCTTCATCTTAATATAGTAAATATTTTAATATCATATTCTATTACTTTTTAATTTATATACCATTAATAAAAAATATTATTTATTTATTATATTTATTTAAAAAAAAATAAATAACAAATAATACATATTTGAATTAAATACAACAATGTACTACTATTCATAAAATATATAACTATATATATTAAATAAATATTATAAAAGTAAAATTATGTAAATAACTATTATTTTTATTCCACATTAGATTTTAAAATGTGAACATTTGAAAAATAATTAAAATAACTTCACATGATATAACAAATTAAAAAAAACTAAATCATATTTAAATAATAGTAAATTATTATTATTATTACTATTTCATTAAAATTATTATAATTTTTTATGTAAATATTTAAATATTAAAATTTTAAAAAACATGTATATTTAATCTATAACTTAAAAAAACAAATATTTTTTATAATTACACTGTTTAAACTATATACATTAAAATAATAAAATCATTATTAAATTGTTTAAACCATATACAATAAAATAACAAAATCAATAAATTATAAGCATTTCTAAATGACACTATTTATTATATTTTATGAATTTATTTTGAATAAAATAAATTAAATTTACAACTACCCACATTCCTTACTCATTCCTAGCAAATGATGATGATGGAAAACATATTTTAGTGTGTAAATCTATTTTACTATATTTTATATTTATAACTAAACACATTTTTAATGATATAATGCGAAAAAGATGAAAATCACTTGTCACAAATATGAATTTCAAATTTAAATGGAAAAAATATTAATTCATAACCAAAAATTTATTTCATTAAAATAACTTCACTGGGATCAAAATGAAAAGCTCATAAAATATAGTGAGATTATATTCATATTATGAAATATAGCGAGATTATTTTCACATAATTATTATTAAACATTGTTATGAAATTACAAAATCTATGTCCAAGAAGACGAAGCACTTCAAAATCTAAATCTGAAAACAGATTGGGCCTCTAAAAAATCTCAAATTTAATAACCAGAAAATTTTCTATTAAACGTGACCTTTTGGCTCCTTGGATCATCCAAAATAAATAGCCCTGGCTCCAAACACATATATGTATGAGTCTAAACACCAACACAACATGAGCACATCAACTCCCCAATCTTCTCTTTTTGAACACCTTCACAACACAAACATGTATCAGTTTAAGAAAACTTAACCCTACAACACATATTGGAAATCACAGCTTATCGGTCCATACAAATGATATACTCACAACGCCTCAGTGGCACAACCAATCCAGAAAACCTTCAACTCTTTTACTATTTAAGTGCTAATCGCTTAAATCGTTGCGTGCCTGGCAAGAAACAAATAGAGCAAATCAATGAAGTACACATTCTTATGAAATCATCACGAAAAAAGAGTTTGAAATATAATAATGAAATATCGATAAGAAGATTTCCTTCCTTAATGAAACGACTATCCTAACAAATTTTGTTTTAAGAATTTCATCCTTCGACGTAAGAGGAAGCAAACCAGAATGCAACTATTCATTTTGAGCCCGAAATATCCAATATGAAATACCATACTCCCTGTGGGATAAATCTTTTGATTCAGATATTAGTTGCATATTCATAAAGAGCCTGTATTACTACGGAGGGCATTAATACCATCCAGAACGAGTTACTAGCACCACCGTCTTATGAAAATATGGAGAAATTTCATAAATGAAAAGTTCTCATACCTGTTGAATAGAAAGACCATCTCCATCGCGTGAGATCTCCTAGCCACTGAGATAACTATGCTAATAGGGATGCCAAAGAATTCACAAATGGTAAGTCGGAGCTACGCAGAAATTGCCTGAGGAGAAATTGCATAAATGAAAAGTTCTCATACCTGTTGAATAGAAGGACCATCTCCATCGCGTGAGATCTCCTAGCCACTGAGATAACTATGCTAACAGGGATGCCAAAGAATTCACAAATTTTAAAAAATTCAAAAGTTAGACGAGGGAGGAAGAAGCCCAGAACAAGTTTATGAAATTTTAAAAAATTCAAAAAATTACACGCAGGAGGAAGAATTCCATAGAGCAAGTTTATGAAATTTTAAAATATTCAAAAAATTACAGGTGGGAGGAATGCATTAGTTGTATCATTGAAGTGTGGATGTACCATTTCTTTTCAGTGTTAGTATCGGTTGATTACGGACGGACCTGAACGGTAAGTCGAAGCTACGTAGGAAACAGAGAGGGTACAATCGTGGAAGAATATTAGTTTAACAGAAATTAGAAAAATCCGACTTTCAAAACAGATCTATCATTTTGAATGTTTTCACGCCTCCCCACCTAAGGAAAAAACGATCTAGACAGTAGGGCCCTAACAAACAATTTGCTCATTAATTTCTATCCTTGTTGACTAGTGACAACTCCTGCATTATAGGTTGTGCTCGCCCGCCCGACCAACGTTCAAAATTGAATCCTTCCTAGTCTTTTTTTTGGCTCCTGGCCTTTTCTAGAAGGGCTAAAGAAAAAATTACACTTCTAAAAAAATTTAAAATATCAAAATTACTAGTCAATTACAAAGGTCGTCAACAAGATGATCGTGCACATTTTGTGCATGTACAACTCGAAGCATCCATGCACATGGGATGAAATCCTTCTCTATCTTCAACACAACTACAACAAAGCTCAACTGGCCACAACCCTTTTCAGGTGGAGTTGGGATTCCAACCACTATGTCCCATTGATGTGGCCATACCATTTGCAGCGGCTCAGGCAGCATTAAGGGAATTTTGAGGTCTAAAATGGGCCTCTTAAGAAAACTGTACAACCAAAATAAACTTTATAAGAACCAATAAGATTCAATATGATGATGTCAACCATGGGGGATGATTCACCATTTTTGGAGTAAAAAAGTAAAAAGATTAAAACATAATAAAATAATTAAGATACTTTTTCAACTTATCTCCCTAAGGTTTTACTCAAATTTTGATCAAGAGTACTCATTGGATGCATAATTTAATTCCTCATCCAAGGTGTTGCATACTTTCAATGGACCCTACTACACGAAAAATGAGAAATACATGAAAAAACGAGATTGCAATCACGTTTTCCACGTATTTCTCATTTTTCATGTAACAGGGTCCATCGAAAGTATGCAATATGGGTACTCCTTCAATGAGGAATCAAATTCTTCATCCAAAAAGTGTTGCCGCTTGAAATTTGAGTAAACCCATAGGGAGATAAGTTGAAAATAAGATTTGAAAAAATAAATTTTTCTTTTTACCCTCTCAAATTTGATGATGTAATCTAATATTATTTTATTATTTCCACTATTATTTTATAATTTCCTTAGGAGGCCCATTTTAGACCTCAAAACTCCCCTGATGGATTCGGCTCATGTCCAATACGAAGTTGACAGGGCTAACAACTTCATTGAGTGCATCCAACACATCCTCTACTAGGTCCATGACATATTGGAAAGAGCCAATGCTAAGTACAAGAAACATCATGATCAACATCGGGTGACACACAAGTTCTAGATGGGAGATAAAATTTGGTTACATTTGCAGAAGGAGCGCCTCGCGGGGCCCCATTGCAAGCTTCACCCGCTCTGATATGGGTCGTACACCATCACCAAGGCTATATGGGACAATTATTTCGAAGTCAACATTACATCATTTCTTGGCTTGCACCCAAATTCAATGTGGACTAGCTACATCCATACTTTCCCCCATTATTGGACACATCCGACGTTGGTGAGCAACTGACACCAATAGAGCTCAACCAAAGCTACATCGAACATTCCACAACTAGTATGATCATGGACACACAAATCAAGAACTCATGACATCAGAGTATCCAAATATATCAAGTTGTCAAAGTAGGCCAACTCCTTCACCAAGGCAAGTGGTTCACCAGGGACCAGGTTCAATAGAAATTTATTCACCTCATGGAGGCTCTACACGAAATGGGGACCTTTGATTCCTAATGGGGGAGGATTGATCCAGGCAGATATTGGTGGCCTCCTACCTATTCCACCTATACCTCCAGTTGGTTTCACCTGTTTACTTGATTATAACAACTTTTACTATTTTTAGCAGTTTTTTGGGTCTTGAACTTTCAGAGTTGTTTTCACCCCCTAAACAATGTTTTCATTTTAGGTCCGCAAAAATCTTGTGGCAGTAGGAAAGGGCCTACCACAAATGCCATAGTATTTAGATAGATATTTCCAACAAGGTATCGTACGCGCAAAATGGAGATCGTATGACCAAGTTACGACCTCAAGAAGTTAACTGCCCAACTAACCCGAATGAGGCCCAAAAACTCTTGGCGTTCCATCTCTTGGGGTTAGGGTTTTGGTTGTTTAGGGTTTTCCCCTTGTAGTTAAATAATATAAATTCCCTTGAGCCTCATTGTAACACAATTCAAAGGAATGTAGTCTCCACATCTCTTCTCAGAGATAATCTACCATCGCCCGAGCTAGTTTATTTCCATTCTGTATGTAAGATTTTATTATTATTATTATTAATGAAATAAAGTTTTATTTCTGATGCATCTTTGTGTTTATGTTTATATCTTTATTCTCTTGTGTTCATGTATAAGTCTGGATGAGTGGTATTAGAGTGGTCTTATCTTCACTTGTTTTCCTTTACATGTCCTCAATGAGGTCAAGGTATAAGGAATTAGGGATCAAACTGGGTGAACCTTTGCAAAACCAACCTCCTAAACCCTGACGACCTCCCATGGCAGAAGAAAATAAAGATGAAGGAGTAGGATATCCTTTCAAAATATTTCTTCAAGAAGCCCTCAAGTGACAAAGGAACTCGATGATGGACAACTTTGCCAAATCCTTTGGCGACTACCCACACGCAACTCATCTTCCTCCAACAGCCACTCTAGAGGTGCCACTCCCTTTAAGGTACACGTCAACTTTGATATCCCTATATTTGATGGCTAGATAGATGTGGATGCCATAGACAATTGGTTAAATTTTTTAGAAGGATATTTTTTGTTCATGATTTTTCCAATTGGGAAAATATTACCTTTGCACTCCTCAAAGCCACCCCCCACATCAAGGAATGGTGGGAAACCTATTGTGAGAAGAGAGACGAGAGGGAACCATCACTATTTTCAGCCACACACACTTGGAATTCTTTTTGAGACACCATCAAGGAGCAATATTACGTTGTTGGGAGTTATTAAGGTAAATACCTATAGTGGACCACGTTGTGACAAGGAAGGGACCAAGACGTATCAGAGTTCACAAATATTTTTCATACCCCTCGCACGAAGTTGGGTATCAAGGATGATGAACAACATTTGGTACTCAAGTACCTTGGTTGTCTACAAAAGTACATCCGAGAAGAAATGGAATTCGTGGAATTCTCCTTGCTCGATACTGCATATCGGTATGCTATTAAGACCGAGAAAAAGTTTAAACAAAAAAAGTGATACTTTGGATATACGAATGTGAAGCAAGGTAAAGGCGCCCCCAAACCATAGAACAAAGGACAAATCCAAGGCGGAGCAACCCAAGACAACATGTCGAATCCACAACAAATAACAACACCATGAAGACAAAGAAGGACACATGAAAGTGGTGTGAGTTCCATAAGATCCCCACACACAACATGAGTGAGTGTCAAGCCAAGTAGTCATTGGTGGCCAAGCTGAAGGATTCTGAATCAGATCCACGTTCTCACTTTGAATTAGAACCTGACAAGGGTAATGACAAAGGGAATACAGTTATTGATGTGGAGCCCAGTGCCACTGATACCACTGCCAAGATTTAGAAGATTGGGCATGAAGATCCAGAGGAGGGGGAGCTCCTCTTCTACTAACAAATGCGGGTGAATGGTTCTCCGTTTTAGTTCATTGTCGATGGTGGGAGCTAAAAGAACCTCATTTTAGTAGAGGTTTTGAAGTGGATAAGCCTATCAACCACACCAAACTCGAAGTCATACACCATTGGGTGGCTTCACCAAGGACATGTTCTCCGCATCAGCCAATAGTTTCGCCTTCCCTACAACATCAAGCACTTCACAAATGAGTTAGCATGTGATGTGTCTCCTCTTGAAGTTTGTGATGTATTATTAGGCCAACCATACTTGTGGAAGCATCGTGTTGTGTATGAGTCTAGGTATCGCGTTGTTATTATTACTTTGGGCAATAAGTTATACAAGATACTAGAGGTAGCACCGCTTACCTCCGTCTCTTTGATCTCTGCGAAGCAATGCAATAAGAACATTTCCCAAACAAGGAAATTTTTCTTCCTTATGATTCACCCATAGGGAAAGAAGAAGATTGTGGCCACCTCCATGGCCTCCAGATAGGGATATTCTAGATAACAAAATTTGATGGACAAGGTCATTGAGGAGTACAGGGACATCTTCACCTCACCCACAGGGGTACCCCTACACGGTTAAGTCAAGAACTCCATCGATCTGACCCTAGTCTTGCTGCTACCCAATGGATCAATATACCGATGCTTTGTTATGGAGAACGATGAGATCAAGAGGCAAATTCAGGAGTTGTTGTAGAAGGGGCACATCAGGCCAAGTTCATCACCTCGTGGGAGCCCAATCGTGTTTGTACAAAATAAGGATGGAACTGGAGGCTCTGTATTGACTATCAAGCACTGAATAAGATCATTGTACGGAATATGTATCTAATCCTATGGAATTATGACCTTTTGGACTAGCTCAAGGGTGCCAAATACTTTAGGAAGATTCACCTGAAGTTTGGTTATCATGAGGTACCAATTGAACCCTATGATGTGTTGAAGGCCACCTTAAAACCTAAGGAGGGAATTTTAAAATGGTTGGTCATGCCTTTCAGGTTGATGAATGCCTCTGCAACTTTCATGTAGCTAACAGAGAACATCTTGTAGCCCTTCACAACCTCGTTTGTGGTAGTGTACCTAGACGATATCCTGATCTTCAGTCGGAGTTGGGAAAAGAATATACACCATATATGATAGGTCCTCCAAACCTTGTGACACCACAAATTGTGTGCCAATTTGGAGAACTACACTTTTGGTATGACCCAGGTTCAATATATGGGGTACATCATTGATGAGAAGGGTGTGCATGTGGACCCAACCAAGATACAAGTAATTCAAGATTTTCCAGCCCTAACCACTCTAACAGAGCTCCACAAATTTTTGGGTATTGCCAATTTCTATCTCAGGTTTGTGTTGGGATTCTCTCATATCAGTTTCACCAAGGGTGGAGTGAAAGAAACATTATTTTGTTTTGAATCCCAACATAAGTCATTTGTCGAGTTGAAGAGTCTCCTCTAATCTGCACCAGTGCTCACATTACCAGACCTGCAACAACCATTTGAAATTGAGATAGATGCCTCTGACTATGCTATTGGTGCAGTTCTTACCCAGTAGGGGCATCCGATGGCATATCAAAGTGAGACACTTTCAGATACATTCCGAAAGTATCCTACTTATGACAAAGATATGTATTCCAATGTGTAGGCCTACCGAAAATAGAAGCATTACATTATGGGGAAGGAAATGATCATCCACACAAACCACTGACCCCTGCAGTTCATACAAACACAAGGAAAGTTGTAGAGAAATCACCATCAGGAATGGTCCACATATCTGCAACAATTCCATTTGAACATTAAGTAGAAGAAGGGAAACACTAATAATATTGCAAATTGCTTCAGCCAACCATCAGTCATGGTGTTGACCACTGTGCTAGACTCTTGTGGACATGAGACTTCGTGGTGGCTGCATCTTTACAAGAGTGATCTAGAATTCGACAACACATACCATATGCTCCTAGAAGGAAAACATGTTCCATATTTTCACCTCCAAGGTGCACTGTTATGCCACCTGGGACAAGTATGTGTTCCTTCAATCAAGCGTGCCAAGATGATTTGGGAGCCGCACTACAGTTGGGTCATTCGACATTTCAGAGTAGAGAAAACAATGGCAGTGCTACATAAGTATTTTTATTAGCTAAACCTTCGACAAGATGTTGGGAAGTACATCAAATCCTACACTGCCTATGCCATTGCCAAACAGGCCATCCAGAAGCAAGGGTTATATACTCCTCTTCCTATTCCTAGTTAGCCTTGGGAATCCATCTCCATGAATTACATGTAGGGCCTTCCTTCCACTAAGCATGGCAATGACTACGTTTTTGTGGTCATTGACAAATTCTCTAAGATGGCCATTTTGGCGGCCTACAAGAAAAGTATTACCGTAGAAGCCACTACTAAGCTCTTCTTTGAATGAATGTGGGTACACTACAGGATCCCACAATCCATTATCTCATATTGGGACAACATGTTTTTGAGTACATTTTGGTCAAGCCTTTGGTCGATGCTAGACACCAAGCTCACTAAGTCCATGACCTTCCACCCCCAAATTGATGGCTAAACAGAGGTCGTCAATAGGATGATTGTGCACATTCTACGCATGTACAACTCTAAGCATCCATGCACATGGGACGAAATCCTTCCCTATGTTTAGTAAAACTACAATAGAGCTCTCCATAGCTCAGCTAGCCACAACCCCTTTCAGGTGGGGTTTGGATTCCAGCCACTATGTCCCATTGATGTGACCATACCATTTACATCTACTTAGGAAGATTTGACTCATGTCTAGTCCGAAGCTGAAAGGGCTAACAATTTCATTGAGTGCATCCAACACCTCCTCCAGCAAGTCCATGACATATTGAGTAGAGCTAATGCTAAGTACAAGTAGCATCATGATCAACATCTTGTGCCACACAAGCTTTAGTTGGGTGAAAAAGTTTGGTTACATTTGCAGAAGGAGTGCCTTGTGGGGCCACACCACAAGATTCACCCGCTCCAATATGGGTCATACACCATCACCAAAGTTGTATGGGACACTGCTTTTGACCTCAACATTCCATCGTTCCTTGGCCTGCACCCCATATTCAATGTGGACTGGTTGCATCCATACTTTTCCCTATTGGGTGACAAATCCGATGTTACTGAGCAATGGACACCGACAGAGCTCAAACCAAGCTGCATCGAATATGCCACAACTGATAGGATCATGGACACACAAATCAAGAAAACATGATAGTAGAGTATCCAGCTATATGTAGTTGTCAAAGCAGGCTAACTCCTTCACCAAGGCAAGTGGTTCACTAGGGACTAGGTTCAACAAAAATTTCCTCACCTCATGGAGGCTCTGCACATAATGGGGACCATTTCTTTCTAATGTGGGAGAAATGATCTAGGTGGATATTGGTGGCCACCCACCTATTCCACCTAAACCTCCAGTCGGTTTCATCATTTTTCTTGATTATAGCAACATTTACTATTTTTAGCATTTTTTCGGGTCCTGAACTTCCAAAGTTGTCTTGACCTCGTAAACGATGTTTTTTGTAGGTCCGCAATATGCCTGTAGTTGTAGGAAAGGGCCTGTCACAAATTCTATAGTAGTCAGAGAGATATTTCCAACAAGGTATCAAATGCACTAAACATAGATCATATGACCAAGTTACGACCCGAGGAAGTTGGCTGCCCAACTAACCCCAATGGGGCCCACAAAATCTTGGTGTTCCATCTCCTAGGGTTAGGGTTTCAGTTGTTTAGGGTTTTCACCTTGTAGTTCAATAATAAAATGCCCTTGGGCCTCATTGTAATAGAGTTCAGAGGCATGTAGCCGCCACATCTCTTCTTAGAGATAAACTACCATCGCCTGAGATAGTTTCTTTCCATTATGTATGTAAGCATATTTTAGTTCTTTGATGTAATTAAATGGAGTTTTATTTCTGCTGAATATATGTGTTTATGTTTATATCTGTATTTTGTTGCATTCCTGTATAACTCTGAATCAAGTCTATACAAAGATTTGGTTATACATTCTATATTCTGAAACAAGACAGGATGAGACTAAAAAGGGCATATTATATATGGATGTCCATGTCCTCTATGTCTTCTCCATCAATAGTCTCCCATCTACTAAAGGGGTTAGGTAGAAGCTACAAAACCTCTTTAGATAGCTGATTTGCCTCTTTGTTCAACTCTTGATAAATGTTCTTGAATGAGATCTAATCGAAGAGTTGTATGAACTCCTATATGATCTGAAAAAGAGGTGATAACTGTAAGTTTTCCAAAAAAAATATTTGTTGGCCCATTTTATAACCAAAAAGGAATCACCAAACACCTGCAACCATTTTAAACCTTTTTTTTTCCACCTCCAAAATTGACCACAAGCCCAAGAACTCAACCTTACTGTTTGTGCCTTTTCCATTCGCATATCTAACATGAACAATGTCATTCTACCAAAAAAACACCACAATGCCACACTCAGGTGGGTCACCTTGGCATGCTCCATTGAAAAATATCCATGGTATGGCTTTATCAATGGAAGGTAATACTAGGACTCTAGGCTTCCTAAATTTCTAAATAACCTAATGTTATTTAGTCATCCAGATGATAGAAGTAACATGATATCTAGAGGAATCTCTTTTCTTGAAAAGTGATAAAATTTGGAGCCCACTAAATGTTGTACCCTAGAATTTTGATGCAAGAAGTTCACCTCAACTGATCGAAACTTGCACAAAAAGCCAAAGGTTTAGTGATATTAACCTATTACGAAACTTGCACACAAAGGCAAAGTTTTAGTGACAATAACCTATTACGAAAAAATTAAAAAGTAGAGAAAGGTGGGAAGTAGATAATTGAGACAGTTGGATGTGATGCATATAAGGAAAAAAAAAAAAAAAACTAGAATATTGAGATATATAATCAATAGGAAAAGGTTTGGCTAAAGATAAAGTGGGAAGTAGATTATTGACATAGTTGTATTTAAAAAAAACAAAAATTAATCATAATTAATATTTATATCATTATATTTTTTTATTAAATTTATATTTAATATTAATTTTAATAAATATTATATATTGAATTTTTTCTTTAGTATGAGGAGTTAGAGTGAAGTTGTTGGTATTAAGATAACTTACAAAAAATTATTTACTTGATAGTTCACAAAATTCAAAGTCAATATAACAATATTAGTGAGCACTAAGTCATTACCATAATAATTATCAAAACATTATAATTGATCTTATTACCACAAAAATTTGAATCTAGATAATTGTTAAAAAGATAACACTAATTAACTATATATATATATAAAATTTAACTTAAATGTTTGAATTTTTTTTAATTAGTTTTTTATATTAAATTAATTTTTATTTATTTATTTATGTATTCAAATATACATTTTAAATAATAAAAAATTATATTTGAAATTGTATTACAAGATTTAGTGAAAAAACTGTTTTCTATAGGAGTCCTCTAACGAGGCGGAGGAATTGCGTGGACGGCCAAAAATGGCCGGAATCCGGGTAAAAAAATTTCAAAAAATCTTGTGGACACAGTGTTTGAATTGTGTTTTTGATGGTGGAAATGGATTCAGCACCATCAAAAACGTCTAGGACACCTAAAAATTTGAAGTTTAACAACTATAACTTGGATTTACAAAAATCCTTGCCAAATTTTCTCTAAATATGATTGGAATTTCCATAACTTTCCACGCAATTTCTCTGACTAGTTAAACTACAACTTTTCTATATGTACTTGACTATACTTATAATAAATATATTTTGTTTTTAATTTAAAATATTTATACAAAATAATTAAAAAAATTATTTTAAAAAAATCCATATATTTACTGTTGAACCATACAAAACTATTCTCCATACAATCATAAAAATAAATTAATAATATATTTTATTACCATAAAATGTGAGGAAATCAATTAAATGAGAATAAACCATGTTGAGTTCCGAGGTCGTATGGAGTGTACGCAATGATTTAATAAGAGATAAATTGGTGTAGGGAGTGTGGGTTCTGTGGTGACATGCTTTGTTGGCTTCCTTCCTCGGGTTCAAAGCTTTGCGTGCTCCATTGTTACATGTTTGTTGGTAACCTTCATTACTTTCATGTTTTGGTTGTAACAAGTGTGATTATCTATTTTAATTCCTCGGAATAATATGTAAAAAGATTTCGTGAGTTGGTGAAAGATTAGTACAAAATTAGTAGTTCGTGGGTTAGTGAATGATTAGTGTTCACTGCTAAGAAAAACAAAACGCTTAGCAAGCGTGTAGGCCAAATATCAATGTTATTAGTTGGTGATGTTAATGTCACTGGTTTAAATAGTTTAAACCAAAATACAGTAAGTGTAATATGCAGTTAGAACATTAAAAACTGTTTTTAACATAAAAATAATAAATAATTTTAAATAAAAATTATATATATATATATATATATATATATATAATAATGTTAAATTAATATAAAATAATGTTGTGAAATAAATTAAAAAATAAAATATTTTCATTTTGAAATAAGTCATGGTTTTTTGGGCAAGTGGTATTGATAAGTTGTCTATTGTACTTTAATATTAAATTAAATTAGAATATTTATAAAATATTTTGATTTTGAAATAGTTTAATTGGTAATGGTCGTGGAAATGAAGTCTCATCGAACCAGAAATCTTGGGTTCATATCTTGTGCTATTTGGGTTCATATCTTGTGCTATTCCCCCAATACGGGTGAAAAGTTGGACATGATGAAGATGTAGTTCTGTCAAGCTTACAAACAAAAAGAAATGAGTATGGCTTTTGGGCATGTGGTATTAATAAGCTACGATATTGACCCTTGGTATTCTAACAAAACCTAAATTATTATGAACCATGGTGAATATAATTTTTATTTTTATTTTTTTACACTTTATCGATATGAGTTCTTAACAAAAGCATAACATTAACCAATGTTCACATGTAACTAGTAGAAATCCAACCCATAACACTCTATATATAGAGTTATAAAAACATATAAATATCATGTGAAATTAAATTCAATTTCTACCAAATACTTTTAATATAAATTTTTAACTTGAACATTTGAAAAATGTATGGCATTGTTAAAAAAAATTCAACCAAATGAAAGTCTATATAGAGCTATAGTTATAATGATACATAAAAACAAGAATTAAAAAAAAAATTAAGTAAAAGTAAGTACTTAATACTAAACCAAAACATTTAAAAACAAATACTTCATCATTTTAAAAACATTATGTTGTACATGTTAGAGCTTCTTCAATTCTAAAATTATATATGGTACCATATATTAGTTTCATTAATTTATTGTTGGATGTTTAATATATTATATAGTCTTTATTATTTTATTGATAAAGATATAAAATTTGTTTTAAATAAATCTATTACTGAAAAGTAAGAAAATTATCTGTAAAAAATCACATTAAAAGTGTTTTGTCAAACCATTCAGTGTGGTTCATCGTTAGGTTAAGATGAAGAACAAGATCTTGGCATCAAGTTAAATAAATGAAGAGAATTAAATTTGACTAAATAAATAATATTTTCATATAAAGAAAACAGTTAGACTAAATAAATAATATTTTAATATAAAAGAATATTGTAGTTAGAATATACTTGTTAATATTGAATTAAGGAAAATAATTAATTAGAGGAAAATTTTAATGAAATAAATATCTAAAAAAAATATTTAGTTCAAATCTAAATAATCAAAACAATAAAACAACTAATCAAATCAATATAATAATATAATAAAATAAAAATATTATTTATATTAAACTTAAATAATCAAAACAATTAATTCTAAAAAATTAAAAATAATAAATAATCAAATTTAAATAAAATTATTTACATCAAACCTAAATAATCAAAACATTAAAATAAAAATAATATTTAGGTCAAATTTAAATAATCTAAATAATTAATTCTAAAAATTTAAAAATAAATAATAATAATAATAATAATAATAATTAAATAATTAGATAATGAAAAGAATAATTAATAGTTTATTAGTAATTAATATAAAAATACAAATAAATAATAAAAATTAAATAATTACATCTGATCTTGATAAGCAACTTAGACTTCTTAAGGATTTATGCTCTACCATGGGTATGACTCTTAAAACTGACAAAACAAAAGTTATGGTCTTGAAAATAATTGTAAAACGACAAACCTCGTAATGTGGATAGAAAGAAGTTCCTCTTTGAAACTTTAGTCACTCTTGTTATCTTATATGGATGTGAGATTTGGGGTTGCAGCATATCTAGAGAATCCTGGAGAAAGATTGAGCAAATCCATAAGCGTTTTATAACGTATAACCTCAAAATTAAAAGCAATACACCCTATCATATTCTCCTTATAGAAGTGGGTCTTTCCCCTATGGAGAGCCTAGCTATGACTAGGCTTCTATTGTACAAGCACAAACTCAATAGCATAGGAGACCATAGACTTCCTAAGATAGCTTTAAATTCCACGAGAACCACCTAAGGCTCAAACCAGGTTGGTATAAAGACACCAGACCTCGTTAAACCATTGGGAGATCAACGAGAATGTTGCATTGCAAAACATTAATAACATTAAAAATATTGTTACTTCTAAGTTCAAAGAAAAAATGTGGTATGAGAAAGATTTAGCAGCTAAAAGAAAATTAAGATATTATAAGGAGGTCATTGACCCCACCCTAGAAGATCAAAAGTATCTCTCTGTTTTAACTAGCTCAAAGAAGAAAATTAATATAGCCAAGATTAGAACGAACTCTCATGAGCTTCATAGTGAAACGGGATGGAAAGGATGTGCCATCTCTGTGAGGATATGAACATCGATGATGAAAATCACTTCCTCTTAGAGTGCCCCGCCTACAACCACATTAGATCTCAGTTTCATAATCTTTGTTGCAATACTGACCTTCCTAGCCTTTTAAGATGTCAAAATTATAGTGACCTCGAGACACTTCTTTCGAAGCTTTTTGAGCATATGAATAAAATCTTAAATCAAACTAAATAATAATTCGTTTCTTTAAGTCTCATAAACCAAAGTTTAGATTCACTGGACGTTAACCACCACCCACATCATCATAAACTTAAAAAAAAATGATAATATCTACTAAATGATAAATTTTTGAAATAAAAAATGATTATTGATAATTGTGAAAAGAATTGAAATAGTATGAACTATCATGTTTAAGATATTTTTAATTAAAATGATTTAAAAGATATGTTAAACTATAATGATATACACGAAGTAGAATTTAGCTCATCATTACATAATTTAGATAAATTTGAAATTGCCTAAATCCCGGTGAATCCACCAAAGTTTTGGGATGTTCGCCTGGAAGACTTTCCTGGCAAGTGAAGATGATCAAGGCTACACGCCACCGCTATTTCTTTTATATTTTAATTTAGATTCATTCATGTCTACGTGCATCGCAATCTCACCGCCAAATAATTGCAGAGTTAACCCGGCGATAAACGTTTGTGGGAACATCAGAAAATCAAGATTTGGGATAGGAGGCGAAAGAGGAAAGAGATTATAAAAAAATTAAAACGTGAATTCTGTGCAGGCATCACATCACCTTAACAATTAATTTTGTGGAGATTTGGTTTTATAAGGTTAGTTTTTAATATAGAGGATTAATTTTGTGTTAATGTAGATGGTAAATGTGCCTCCAGTAAGTAAGAAAGGATGGAAACTAAATTTAAAAGAAAATAACAAAATGTTTTTATATTAAAGATGACTGCGTTTCTGGTTTTTTTCTCTTATCTTTCGTATATATAAACAATTATTGTGTTAAACATAATCTTATTTAAAAAATAAAGCATTTGAGGCATTCTTTGTTGATGAAAAAATAATGATTATATTGTATATGGAATAAATAATGAACTGAGAAGTATAATTTGAGTATGTCATTTTACAATTAAATATAGAAATAGATGAATCAATGTAATATATTGAATGTTGAAATCTAAAAGAAAACTAAATGAAGAATTAAAATTATTATTAAGGAATGATTAATAATTGTATTAATAAATAGTTATGATACATAGATATAATAAGAAATGAAGAATTAAAATTATTATTAAGGAATGATTAATAATTGTATTAATAAATAGTTATGATACATAGATATAATAAGTGTGGTAAGGGAGTTGATTAGTTTTATAGTAATTATGAGTAAATGATTATTTTTAGACAAAATATATTTAATCATGTAAAATTTGACTATTTAATCGTATCTTTGTTGATTAAAAATAATGATTATATTGTATATTGAATAAATAATGACTTGAGAATTATAATTTAGGTATGTGATTTCACAATTAAATAGAGATAGATGAATCAATGTAATATATTGAATGTTGAAATTCAAAAAAAATGAAATGAAAAGTTAAAATTATTATTAAGGAATAATTAATAATTGTATTAATAACTAGTTATAACACATAGATATAATAAGTGTTGTAACTGAGTTTAGTGCTTAATAAATAGCCAAATTTTATATGATTAAATATATTTTGTTTAAAGATAATTATTTATTCATAATTACTATAAAGTGAATTAACTACTTTATTTTAAAAGCAAAGAGGAAATTTAGATTTAAAAAAAAAAAGTAAATTAATGTGAATATTTATCAATTGTAATACTATTTTAGTAACTAAGTCTATTCACAATATCCCATATATATTAGCTAATAATAATGTGCAATTAGTAAGAAGTAATATATATATATATATATATATATATATATATATATATATAGTTGTTAAAAAATCTTTTTAAGAGAGAATTAGTTTTAGGGAAAAAAAATTAATTATTATTATTATTATTTTCTAGTTTTTAATTTCTTTATTTTTTTGAGGTATTTTTATTTATTTTTTCTGGTTTCTAATAAAATAGTCACCATTTCATAATAATACTTCAATTATAAAACTTGTATATATAGATATATATATATATATATATATATATATACACACACACACATTAACAAGTAGGTAAATATTTATAAGTATAACTAATGTGAAGCTAATGATCAAATGATCAAAGGGATTGCTATAGTCTATGGCTCTCGCCATTCGCAATGACTAATGATAATGATGATGATACAAATAATAGAAAAGACATAACAATACACATGTTTCCTTCTTATTGATGCTTACATGGCTATTATAGGAGACCCATTACCTTCGAATAGAGCTTCTAAGGAAAATAATAAACTAAGAGTTATGAAATTTTGAAGGAAAAAAATAGAAAACTATTTTTTTAAATTATATTTTCAACTTATCTTCTTATAGGTTTAGTCAAATGTCAAGTGTATCCCAAGGATGGTCACTTTGCATATTTTTGAGTAAATACACACAAAAAAAATTGAGAATACATGGAAAAAATGTGTTTTGAGGTCTACTTTTTACCTCAAAAATCTCCTAATGCTTCTTCAAGCTTCCATAATCATTATAGGGATACATTCTCTTATTGTAGATAGATGTCTTTTGGATTAATCACATTATCAGGATTTGGTTGACATTTCGAACCAACTAATGTGGCCAACATTTCGAACCAACTAATGTGGACCACATTAGTTGGTTCGAAACATCGACCAAATCTTGATAATGTGATTAATCTGAAAGACATCTATCTACATTATGGATCACAAAATCTTAGATCTAACATGTTCTCTTATTCTTAAGCTTCTATAACCGTCACAAAGATTCATCATTATAATTTGATGATGGGGGAGCATAGAGACAAGGTGACCAAACTTTTGTCAAGGATGGTATTCATGTCATATGATATCCATTGGAAGGGTTAATTGACCCTTCCTCAAGCATAGTATTTCTAATGAGAGGATGCATGAGGATACATTAGCTAATAACCCTTTGTCATGCATGATATTCTCATCTAAGGGATCATAGGGCAATATTGTCTAGGGGATGATATTCTTTCTAACAAACATCCTAGGTCCTTGACCAAAGTATTTTCATTATGTGGGAGTACTAACAGTATTCAATTAACTCTTCCTTGAGTATAATATTTTCATTAAGGAAGATCCATGTGAGGATTCGATTGAACCTTAAGCATAATATTGATGTCATAGAAGATTATATGGAATGGATATCAAACCCTTTTTGATGCATGATATTCACACTAATGTGGAACTCAAGGAAGGATTGGCCAACCTTTTATTGATCCTAGTATTTTCATCATGAGGGAGTGTGATAAAGGGTCTACTGACCCTTTTTAAAGCATTAGTCATTTCATTGGTGGAGAGTTAAAGGAGGGGTCAACCAACCCTTCCTCCTGCATGGTATTGTGTCATAGAGGATCCCATGGAAGTGTTAGACAACCCTTTTTGAGGGATAATATTCATTGTTGAGGAGTGTGAGGAAGAATTGATTTATCATTCCATGAGCATATTAGTATCTTCCTTGTGAGGAAATACTGAGAAGGATCGATTGATCCATCCTCAAGATAGTTTTCTTATTAAGGGAGTACAAAGGGAAGGGTTAATCTATTAATCTCATAATCCTAAATTTCTATAAGTCTAAATTAATTGTTTTATGATTTAGTTTAATTTGACATTTTTTTCACTTTGTTGAGAGCATGTATAGCTTAATATATAAAGGGCACTCATCTCACTCACCAGATTATACGATTGGTTGTTCTCCTAGAATTTAGCTTAGAGTTGGGCTATATAAAGTAGCTCTATTTTCATGTAAGGTTCATAGGATTTTAGCCTTTTATTCTCTTTGCAACCATTTTTTCTTTATTAAATGAAATTATATGTGAGGACACTTTTTCAACATGATATCAAAGCGATGTTGAATAATGTTAGAAGAATTGATGATGTATTAAGGAAGCAAGGAAATCTCCACAACATCACCCTACATCTCTCCAAATTCAAGGGTAGTAGTATTGAGGTATTCCCGTTATCAATTCAATAAGGAAAATGTTAGTTTGATTGCAACACATTTTTTTTTCAAGTTTTAGTAAAGAAAGATCATCATTTTAATAGTTTAAAGTATTGTATTAGATCATATTTTCATCTTGTTCTCTTCTTGAATCTTGATAACTAGTGTTTTTTTATCATATTTACCTTGTTTGACAAGTAGATCAATTGTAATCTATTTTTTATTTGTAAAATATATGAATTTTCATATTGTGGATTTCATTAAAAGCATCTATTACAATTGTAATTCTATGATTTTTAAGTATCGCACTGATATTTTGGATAGATCTCATAAAATTCTTGTCTTTTCAAATTTATTAGAGGGCTCATGTTGTATAAATTGCTTCAAATCTACTTATAAAATAATTAAAATGATATTGTAGATTTTTACTTTTTCTTTAAGCTTCATATATCATTTTTTATTAAAAAATTGTAAAGTAGTGAAATTTCAAAGGCTAAATTCCCACGATCACCTTCATGCATGTCTAATGTCCACACCGTTTGAGTTTAGAGTTGGTTTGAGAGACTCCCTAAGCAGTGATTTTTGAAGTTGATATGCAATATATCATCCATCCATAATGGAAAAGTTACAACATTTTGAAAGATAAGAATTTGAAGTTGTTTCCCTCTAAGGGTATTAAATTGCACATTTTTATCTATTCTTATATTTGCCTTTTGTTGTTACAATATGATAACTTTAAATTATTTTCTCCAAGTGTTACGGTAAAGTTCACTTGCTGAAATATTCAAAGTTGTTAGGTCCACAATGGTGGTTTCAATCACATCGTTTTGGTGGCTTGTCGTATTAGAGCCCATGGATTACATGTGATGAAGCGTTTAGAATGTTTGGGGATTCTTCATTCTAATGTGCTTGAGTTGAGTGGAGGGATCACTTGACTAGGCCAAGATGTTGGTTGGGTTGGCTACTTTTAAGTAAAGGCATCTATGCCTTTAAGCCATAAGATAATAATAGATATATTATTGGTTGGGTTTTCTATGACTGGAGTTTTCCATGGAAAATCATTGTGTGCATGGTTTATTTTGTATTATTGCTATGTATACTTTTTATCATTATTTCTCTAATATTTTTTTTATCTTTAACACAAAGTCATTGAGAAACACCATAAAATTTGCAATGTGTCTCATTGAAACTCTAGTAAGTTGTAGCATGAGCTAAAGTATTGCCTAATTCATAGTGAATACAATGACTTACTAATAACGCATGTCAAAAAACCATAACTCATGTTCATATATGATTTTTCTTCTAATCAATTAATTTAATTAAAAAGGAAGAAAGTGCATAACCATGGTAAATTTTAGGGGCGAATTTTAGCCCAAGGGTGAAATTTAAGGGGTTTTACATTTTAGAGGGGCGGAAATTTTTATAAAACACCCATTTTATATAGTTAGCCCAACATTTATTTTAAAAATAATTATTTTTTTCATTTTAGCCCCCAAAAAAAGGGGCAGAGAAACCATGCAAAGTCTGATTTGGCCCAATTCACCTAGTTTGGGAGGTTGGATTTGGTCCCAATCGCCCTGATTTCTTGGTTTTCAAATCAAGGGCAAGAGTGATTCGATGAACGACTCCATGATTTCTTAGTTTTCAAATCGATGGCAAGGGTGAACACCTGTATAAATTTTATAGTCGCGACCAGGGAAAATGAACATTCAAATTCCTCAGTTTGTGAATCCTCCTTTTCTGAATTGGTAACTCGTTGCAAGCAGCGGTATAAATTTTGTGAATCCTCCATTTTTGAATTGGTGAATCGTTGCAATCATACATAAATTTTTAAATTTTCATATCAAATTAAGTCTGTTGTATGTTTAAAGTTCCCAAGTTCCACCAGCGATTCCAGCTCTGAAGCTCAATTTTCAAGTTCTCCGTTCGAGGCCTCTAGTCTTGATTTTGTTCCAATTGGCATTTCAATTGATACAGAGGGGGTAAAGTTTTATTTGGCAGTTCAGTTGATACAAAGGGGGATAATTTTTTGTTTGCTGGCAGAATGGTTGTACAGAGGCACGAACCAAGCTCTCAGTGGGCCCTTGAGGCCATCCCTAAGTACCAACTATTTTTAAGACTTCTTGAAGGGACATAATGACCTACATTTTTTGCCAAATTAAGAGGATATGATGACCAAGTGGCATTGTTGTTTGCCTTTGATTTTAATGGACACAAAGTTAAGGTTGGTGAACCGGAATTTGAAGTCATATAGGAGACAGTGGCTAGGGTTTTTGGTCTTCCTCAAACAGGGGAGAGATGGTAGAAGAAGCTTCCATTTGAGGCATTCTTGGTTGATGAAAAAATAATGATTATATTGTATATGGAATAAATAATGAACTGAGGATTATAATTTGAGTATGTCATTGTACAATTAAATATAAAAATAGATGAATCAATGTAATATATTGAAGGTTGAAATTCAAAAAAATGAAATGAAAAGTTAAAATTATTATTAAGGAATAATTAATAATTGTATTAATAAATAGTTATAACACATAGATATAATAAGTGTTGTAACGGAGTTTAGTGCTTAATAAATAGTCAAATTTTATATGATTAAATATATTTTGTTTAAAGATAATTATTTATTCATAATTACTATAAAGTGAATTAACTAATTTATTTTAAAAGCAAAGGGAAATTTAGATTTAAAAAAAATAATAATAATGTGAATATTTATCAATTGTAATACTATTTTAGTAACTAAGTCTATTCACAATATCCCATATATATTAGCTAAAAATCTTGTGCAATTAGTAAGAAGTAATTATATATATATATATATATATATATATATATATATATATATATATATATATATATATATATATTTGTTAAAAAAACTTTTTAAGAGAGAATTAGTTTTAGGGAAAAAAATAATTAATTATTATTATTATTATTTTCTAGTTTTTAATTTCTTATTTTTTTAGGTATTTTTATTTATTTTTTCTGGTTTCTAATAAAATAGTCACCATTTCACAATAATACTTCAATTCTCTCTATTTGATATGAGATAAAACTTGTATATATATATATATATATATATATATATATATATATATATATATATATATACTACACACACATTAGCAAATAGGTAAATATTTATAAGTATAACTAATGTGAAGCTAATGATCAAATTATCAAAGGGATTGCTATAGTCTATGGCTCTCGCCATTCGCAATGACTAATGATAATGATGATGATGCAAATAATAGAAAAGACATAACAATACACATGTTTCCTTCTTATTGATGCTTACATGGCTATTATAGGAGACCCATTACCTTCGATTGGGGAATTTTGAAGTTCCAAATAGAGCTTCTAAGGAAAATAATAAACTAAGAGTTATGAAATTTTGAAGGAAAAAAATAGAAAACTATTTTTTTTAATTATATTTTCAACTTATCTTCTTATAGGTTTAGTCAAAAGTCAAGTGTATCCCAAGAATGGTCACTTTGCATATTTTTGAGTAAATACACACAAAAAATTGAGATACATGGAAAAAATGTGTTTTGAGGTCTATTTTTTACCTCAAAAATCTCCTAATGCTTCTTCAAGCTTCCATAATCATTATAGGGATACGTTCTCTTATTGTAGATAGATGTTTTTTGGATTAATCACATTATCAGGATTTGGTTGACGTTTCGAACCAACTAATGTGGCCGACATTTTGAACCAACTAATGTGGACCACATTAGTTGGTTCGAAACATCGACCAAATCTTAATAATGTGATTAATCTGAAAGACATCTATCTACATTATGGATCACAAAATCTTAGATCTAACATGTTCTCTTATTCTTAAGTTTCTATAATCGTCACAAAGATTCATCATTATAATTTGATGATGGGGGAGCATAGAGACAAGGTGACCAAACTTTTGTCAAGGATGGTATTCATGTCATATGATATCCATTGGAAGGGTTAATTGACCCTTCCTTGAAAGCATAGTATTTCTAATGAGAGGATGCATGAGGATACATTAGCTAATAACCCTTTGTCATGCATGATATTCTCATCTAAGGGATCATAGGGAAATATTGTCTAGGGGATGATATTCTTTCTAACAAACATCCTAGGTCCTTGACCAAAGTATTTTCATTATGTGGGAGTACTAAGAGTATTCAATTAATTCTTCCTTGAGTATAATATTTTCATTAAGGAAGATCCATGTGAGGATTCGATTGAACCTTAAGCATAATATTGATGTCATAGAAGATTATATGGAATGGATATCAAACCCTTTTTGATGCATGATATTCACACTAATGTGGAACTCAAGGAAGGATTGGCCAACCTTTTATTGATCCTAGTATTTTCATCATGAGGGAGCGTGAGAAAGGGTCTACTGACCTTTTTTAAAGCATTAGTCATTTCATTGGTGGAGAGTTAAAGGAGGGGTCAACCAACCCTTCCTCCTGCATGGTATTGTGTCATAGAGGATCCCATGGAAGTGTTAGACAACCCTTTTTGAGGGATAATATTCATTGTTGAGGAGTGTGAGGAAGAATTGATTTATCATTCCATGAGCATATTAATATCTTCCTTGTGAGGAAATACTGAGAAGGATCGATTGATCCATCCTCAAGATAGTTTTCTTATTAAGGGAGTACAAAGGGAAGGGTTAATCTATTAATTTCATAATCCTAAATTTCTATAAGTCTAAATTAATTGTTTTATGATTTAGTTTAATTTGACATTTTTTTCACTTTGTTGAGAGGATGTATAGCTTAATATATAAAGGGCACTCATCTCACTCACCAGATTATACGATTGGTTGTTCTCCTAGAATTTAGCTTAGAGTTGGGCTATATAAAGTAGCTCTATTTTCATGTAAGGTTCATAGGATTTTAGCCTTTTATTCTCTTTGCAACCATTTTTTCTTTATTAAATGAAATTATATGTGAGGACACTTTTTCAACATGATATCAAAGCGATGTTGAATAATGTTAGAAGAATTGATGATGTATTAAGGAAGCAAGGAAATCTCCACAACATCACCCTACATCTCTCCAAATTCAAGGGTAGTAGTATTGAGGTATTCCCGTTATCAATTCAATAAGGAAAATGTTAGTTTGATTGCAACACATTTTTTTTTCAAGTTTTAGTAAAGAAAGATCATCATTTTAATAGTTTAAAGTATTGTATTAGATCATATTTTCATCTTGTTCTCTTCTTGAATCTTGATAACTAGTGTTTTTTTATCATATTTACCTTGTTTGACAAGTAGATCAATTGTAATCTATTTTTATTTGTAAAATATATGAATTTTCATATTGTGGATTTCATTAAAGCATCTATTACAATTGTAATTCTATGATTTTTAAGTATCGCACTGATATTTTGGATAGATCTCATAAAATTCATGTCTTTTCAAATTTATTAGAGGGTTCATGTTGTATAAATTGCTTCAAATCTACTTATAAAATAATTAAAATGATATTGTAGATTTTTACTTTTTCTTTAAGCTTCGTATATCATTTTTTATTAAAAAATTGTAAAGTAGTGAAATTTCAAAGGCTAAATTCCCACGATCACCTTCATGCATGTCTAATGTCCACACCGTTTGAGTTTAGAGTTGGTTTGAGAGACTCCCTAAGCAGTGACTTTTGAAGTTGATATGCAATAGATCATCCATCCATAATGGAAAAGTTACAACATTTTGAAAGATAAGAATTTGAAGTTGTTTCCCTCTAAGGGTATTAAATTGCACATTTTTATCTATTCTTATATTTGCCTTTTGTTGTTACAATATGATAACTTTAAATTACTTTCTCCAAGTGTTACGGTAAAGTTCACTCACTGAAATAGTCAAAGTTGTTAGGTCCACAATGGTGGTTTCAATCACATCGTTTTGGTGGCTTGTCGTATTAGAGCCCATGGATTACATGTGATGAAGCGTTTATAATGTTTGGGGATTCTTCATTCTAATGTGCTTGAGTTGATGGAGGGATCACTTGACTAGGCCAAGATGTTGGTTGGGTTGGCTACTTTTAAGTAAAGGCATCTATGCTTTTAAGCCATAAGATAATAATAGATATATTATTGGTTGGGTTTTCTACGACTGGAGTTTTCCATGGAAAATCATTGTGTGCATGGTTTATTTTGTATTATTGCTATGTATACTTTTTATCATTATTTCTCTAATATTGTTTTTATCTTTAACTCAAAGTCATTGAGAAACACCATAAAATTTGCAATGTGTCTCATTGAAACTCTAGTAAGTTGTAGCATGAGCTAAAGTATTGCCTAATTCATAGTGAATACCATGACTTACTAATAATGCATGTCAAAAAACCATAACTCATGTTCATATATGATTTTTCTTCTAATCAATTAATTTAATTAAAAAGGAAGAAAGTGCATAACCATGGTAAATTTTAGGGGCGAATTTTAGCCCAAGGGTGAAATTTAAGGGGTTTTACATTTTAGAGGGGGGAAAATTTTATAAAACACCCAATTTATATAGTTAGCCCAACATTTATTTTAAAAATAATTATTTTTTTCATTTTAGCCCCCGAAAAAAGGGGCAGAGAAACCATGCAAAGTCTGATTTGGCCCAATTCGCCTAGTTTGGGAGGTTGGATTTGGTCCCAATCGCCTTGATTTCTTGGTTTTCAAATCAAGGGCAAGAGTGATTCAGTGAACGACTCCATGATTTCTTAGTTTTCAAATCGATGGCAAGGGTGAACACTTGTATAAATTTGATAGTCGCGACCAAGGAAAATGAACATTCAAATTCCTCAGTTTGTGAATCCTCCATTTCTAAATTGGTAACTCGTTGCAAGCAGCGGTATAAATTTTGTGAATCCTCCATTTTTGAATTGGTGAATCGTTGCAATCATACATAAATTTTTAAATTTTCATATCAAATTAAGTCTGTTGTATGTTTAAAGTTCCCAAGTTCCACCAGCGTTTCCAGCTCTAAAGCTCAATTTTCAAGTTCTCCATTCGAGGCCTCTAGTCTTGATTTTGTTCCAATTGGCATTTCAATTGATACAGAGGGGGTAAAGTTTTATTTGGCAGTTCAGTTGATACAAAGGGGGATAATTTTTTGTTTGCTGGCAGAATGGTTGTACAAAGGCACGAACCAAGCTCTCAGTGGGCCCTTGAGGCCATCCCTAAGTACCAACTATTTTTAAGACTTCTTGAAGGGACATAATGACCTACATTTTTTGCCAAATTAAGAGGATATGATGACCAAGTGACATTGTTGTTTGCCTATAATTTTAATGGACGCAAAGTTAAGGTTGGTGAACTGGAATTTGAAGTCATAAAGGAGATAGTGGCTAGGGTTTTTGGTCTTCCTCAAACAGGGGAGAGATGGTAGAAGAAGCTTCCACTTAAAACTCAGGTCTGAAATCAATTTTTAAAGTGCAGATGCAGGAATGTTAATTGGGAAAAATGTGTCCCCAGGGTGTGGTTTAAGGATGAATGGAGGATTTTGCTGGCTATTTTGCAGAGATTCATCACTTGTGAGGGTGGGTATTCTTATACCTTTCAACACCATATTAGAATACTAAGAATTTTGAATCTGATGGTTTAATCAATTTCCCTTACTATTTGTGGCAAAGCCTAGGCAAAATGGCTATTTTAGTCCAAAGAAATGCTAGAAACCCTAAAGGCAGCCTATATCACTCTCGTCTGATAAAATTATTGATTGTAGAGGAGTTACAGAAAAAGAACAATACATGGGATGCTTTTCTAGAGGGAAATTTGACAATTAATTCAATACCTAAGGTAGAAGAAGAAAACAAATTCATGGTGGATGAGGGAGGACATAACCCTCAAAATGAACATTTCAACTCTTCAATGGCTGAAAGCCCTCCTCCTCGAGTGAGGAAGCCCATGAAAACAAGAGTAGTTAAGGAATATCAAGATAAACCTCCTCTAATCATAGCCCTACATGATAGGAGAATCACTAGAAATATGAATAGACTTTAGTCTAGGAGGAACAATCTTCAGGAAAAAGAATCTGAACAGGAAAGAGATATTTCTAAGACATCAAGTAGGTAGCACCCTATTCCTTTGGACACTGACTCAGAAGATCATGGCCCTCTTAATGGATATTTCAATTCTATAGGACCTCGGGAAGGGCAAAATAAGTTTTCTCCCAAACCTACTAGACCACATGATTCTCGAGGCTCAAAGATGCCACTAGGCGGTCCTAAACAATTCTCTTTCTCCCTGGCAGGGCAAAAGAAGGAAACCTAGAGGCCCCTAGACCTCTAAGCCCAACAGTTCCTAATCTTCCTGAACAAGAGCCTGAAGTTTCTATACCAGAGTCCATTATCAAAATTGAAATGGAGTTGGAGTTGAAGCTGAGGAAAAGAACTCAGAAAATTAAAAGGCTCAAGCAAGAGATGTTGGAACTGATGATTCTTAATAGATGCATAAAAAATGAGAATGAACAGTTAAAGAACCAGACAAAAAGTTTTAAGAGGAGATAAGAGAATTGAAGGAAGATAACAAAAAGACAAACAAACAGATGAGGAAAATGTTTACTTCTGGGAAAGAAAAAAGAAAGAGGGCCAGCACTATAGGTCCAAGGCTTAGTATCTTAGTAGAGGAAACTATACTTTCTTATCCCTCTCTGGTGACTCACAGTTTTGGTGATTCCTTTTGCACGAGGGCATGCAAAACCCTCGGTCTGGGGGGATGTAGAACCTTTATTTTGGGATATTTTTGTGATGCTAAAATTACTGTTTTGCTCCTCAAAACCCTTTATAACATCACCCTTCAGGCTTCATTTGGCCTAATTACTTAACATTTGAATCCAACTCTATGATCTCATGCTTAAGGTAAATATAGCATTTCAATATTTATTTCCTAAAGTTTTGGGTTTGATTAATTAGAATTTGAGAATATTATTTGCCTATGAAGTGCGTGCATTCACATGAAATGGTCAAGACTATTCAGCCAGTTCGAGAAGATCTTCTATGGGGCCTTCCATTCACACTCAACGATATGTATAAGGGAAATTTTCCAAAGAAGAGACACCAGGATCCAAGTTTGGCTTGATAGAGATAGATATTGAAGGCACTGTTCCATATTTTTGTTTAAATTTGTGTATTTAAGTAATTAGTTTTGAAAAACCAAGACAGTAGATCACCCTCTGATCCTAGAGATCAGAGAGTTGATCTTATCCATTATATAGTAGCATTCTATGTATTATGCCTCACAAACCCTGTGAAAAACTAAGTGTGTTAAGCCTGGAGCGAGATTGCATTACTTCTGAATTTGTGCAAGGCTTATATACTATGTTTTATGGTTGTATTTTGAAGTGACTGTGCAACTATTCTCTTATCTTGTTAAAGTGTTGGTACCTCCGGGAGTGATTGTAGCTTTGTAGGCTTCTCCATCTAGATTGGAAAGGGTCCACTATTCCAGTGGAGAAGCACTGTATCCTCTTTTATGACTTTTTTTTTTGTTTTGAATGAGATCTCATTGAATAGGATAGTTCAGGTGTTTCTTGTAGCCAAGATTTGATTTCATTATTAATGCTCTTCGATGAATAATTAATGATCTTTGTATATGGCATATGTTAAGTAGTTTCCATTCAAGGATT
The DNA here is from genome assembly GCA_031772625.1 of Pinus tabuliformis. Lineage (NCBI taxonomy): Eukaryota > Viridiplantae > Streptophyta > Pinopsida > Pinales > Pinaceae > Pinus > Pinus tabuliformis. The sequence continues at coordinate 1,767,120,193 of CM062816.1, forward strand.
GTGGTGACTTATTTTAACAATACAAACCTTATTGAACTCCAAACAAATTGCAATATTGCTGAGGTAGTTTCGAACTGTCATTTTTCTGAATTAAACACATAACTAGTTGTCATTATTTATGGAAATGTTACTGAATTACCAATCAAAATCTTAAAGTTGTCATTGCAAGTAGCTTGTTGTTAAAATTCTGAGTTCATATTGTTACATATTTAACACTGAATATTGTGGTACTAACTCTAGAAATTTGATCTATATACATATCTTTGTTTTGGGTATAATGTTGTCTAGGGATAGGGTATAAAGCCCTTTACTTTTCTCTGCATTCTTCCACATTGTCAATATAAATTGTGCCCATTTTGGAAGCTCTAGAACAGAGCAATAACATATCAATGGTCAACCCACAAGTATGGTGAGATTATCATTTAAAACAACATTTATATGAGCTCTTGCACTCTCACGTTATTGCCAAATTTATGTTGTAATTTCAGTAGTATTTACTCATTGACATAACTAATACGATTGTATTAGATTTCTTTTATCCATAAACTGATAAGATTGTTTGAATGTGTACTACTCTTATAGTTCTTTAAAGGTCACCACACAGATATCCTTTCATACAAATTCAAAAAAACACCCTATAATTCTGTCATGTTTTGGAGGTTGTATTGATGATAATATTTACAAGAGTGATCTGAAGTTTTTCATTGGAAATGTTAACTTAAAACCTACAGTAGAACTTGTTCCATTCATTGTTATACTGTGCTGGAGTGCAAACTCAAAATAATTGCCTTTATCCATGAGCATTAGGGTTTACCTTGTAGTTTAGGGCTAAAGTCATCACAACTGCAATTAGGCTTACAATACTAATACACAAACTAGGATTGCATTGTTTTTATGTGAATTAAGGTTGCAGAGATAACATTAGGGTTTGTGTAGATTAATTAGGGTTTTGTGGTTAGTGCACGGATTAGGGTTTGCATAAATTAGGACAATTCAAGCGTAGATTAGGTTTTGTGTTGTTTCTAAGGGTTCTTTGCACAATGAGTTGAAATTATTCCTTCTTTTTGAAAGCTTGTGTGTTTTAGGTTACTTAGGAGCAACTTGACAAGCGAAGTCAAGAAATCTTCTTCTCTCAAAGGAATTGGTCGTACCCCATACAACCACACTTGACTGGTGTTGGAAGGCTTATAGTGGGGTTGACTAGAGAAAAAATCTACCTTGTACAAGGGAATAGTGAAGTAGTCAAGAACTCCAGCAAGTGTTTGAAGGCATATAGTGCAGTTGACTAGAGAAAAAATATACCTTGTACAAGGGAATAGTGAAGTAGTCAAGAACTCCAGTAAGTGATACTGTTGCACCAGGACTAGAGTCTCTAAGTGCAACTAGTAACAAGCTTCCTAGGTAGTGTTCTCTACTTACATTCATTTCTGAATCAATTTTGTCGCTTTGATGATTTTCAGGTCTGATATAGCAGTGAGGTTAGGCTGAAGTGACTTGGTGATTGCCCCTTGTCAGGTTTCACTTCGTCTTATTGCGTTTTAATCCAGTATTTCTGCTAGATTGTTATTTGATTTTAATTACTAGTTGACTTGTAAAGTTTTGTTTAGGTTTTTAGATCTGCTTCTGTTTCCTGCACAAAATGTTCATAGTTCACAAGTTTACGTCCCATATTGATAATTATGGCATCTTAATCACTATTAATTTTACCCAACATCTTCCATCCAAGGCAATGAAATAAAAATTATATGCTTACTCTAATGTCTTCGAGAAACCTTAGGGGCCTCCTCACATGTAGGTCATTCAACATTCTATTGAACCCATTTTTTACTCTTTGCTACCTAATCATCTATCTATTAAACTGCCTTCATGGAGAGCACTGGATTAGAGAAACAAGTTAACAACTACCACAACTAATCAATTTGGGTAAGATTCAATGCAACACTTCTCCTTAGGGAACCCCAAATTCACTAGTTACAAAAGATGGGGATGAGTGGTGGTTATGTAAAAACAAGGACCACTCAAAATAATCACAGTTGAAAATAGTTGATCTCTTTCCTAGATTGATAAGCTTATTCATTTGCTACAAGAGGCCAGGCACTTAATATATTTGACTAGGCCATAAGCAACCATCAAGTTTGCATGGAAACTATTGGTAATTGGAAAACAACCTTCAAAACTATGTTTGATCTCTTCAAGTGGCTAGTCATGCCCTTCATTGTCACTAATGCTTATTCCACCTATATATATAACCATCTTCATCTTCAGACCTTACCTTGAGAACTTTGTCAGCACACTTTGATGACATCTTAGTTTACAAACCAACATGAAAGGATCATTTGTAGAACTAAGACTGTGTTGAATTAGTGTCGTCTATCACATCACCTACTCAATTTTTTTATTTTCAAAGTGTTTCTTTCAACAAGATTCCATCTCATACCTTGGATTTCTAACTGGCTCTAAGAGCATACATGTAGATCCCGAGAAAATCAACTGCTCAAACAACAGCCTACATCCACTAACAGAAATGAGGTAAAGCATTTCTTTGGACACCTAAACTTCTACGTGATATTCAATAACCACTACTCTTCTACTTTTCATCTTCTTAAGCAAATTATTTGAATAGGTGGTTTAGCTGAAAAATATTTTAAGCATCTCAAAGACATCCAAAACTCAGAGGCACTTGCACTCTGATGCTCAAAAACCATTTGAATTAAGAGACAAATTTGTCATAATTTTCCATAGGTATCATTCTTAAGTAGGGTGAACATCCAATGGTTTATCACTTTAAAGCTCTGTTCCATGCCAAGTTAGGTTATGCTCCCTATGATAATGAATTTTTTTTCATAGTTTAAACAATTAAACATTGGTGGCACTTCTTCCTCGAAAAAGGAAAATATTCTACATACAAAGCATCAACCATTGAAATTCTTCAATTCGTCAATTCGAAAACATATCCATATAGAACATGTATATTGTATACAATAATTACAACATTATCTAATAACAAAATGGATCCAAAGACGAGATAATAAAGTCTATACCTTCCCAACCATCTCCATAGGGATACTTGTTAGTAGATTAGACATCATATGCAGTAATTATGATGACTAAAAATTGGTTTATCCTACTTATCCATATTTTATACTCATTATGTAGAATTTACCTTTCTTGAATTATACTCTTCAATAAGTTATTGTATAGATGTAATTAGTCATGTGTGTTAATTGGTGCTAAATAAACTACTCAAAGGATCTCATTTCTTCTCCTTGGAAGACACCTTTCAATCGATGAGGCTCTTCAATTCCTTTTGCAACATATTTTGCAATCATGCTAAAGAATATTAATGATTATATATATCAGTGGTATCACTATAGCTTGTCTGTTCCTTCCAATCAAAAGCTTGGCATGTGGTAGCATCTACTAGTGCCTAACTAACCATCATAATCTAGTTCAATGAATTTCATTGCTGGAAAGTCTATGAACCAACATAAACATGATTACATCTTCATAACAATGTTTTGTTTTTTCCAACATGGTTGTCTCGATTCCCTACAACAATAACAATGATGCACCAAAAGCTGCAATACTAATCTTCCAACAAATCTAGATACACTTTAGGTTGCTTCTCTCCCTATGTTTTTTAGTCTTAGACTGGAAAACATATTGAGATCATTAATAAGACAATTGTGACAACTTATGCTTAAATCATCAATCCAACAAACATTAGGACAGATAGCTACATGTCATTCAACAAAGTTATGTTAGAACATCACATGTTTGCATTGATCATTCAACTACTAAGTTGTTTTAAAAGTTTCAACCCCTTGTGTCACATGAGTTTTTAGTGTCCCTCTTTGCCTCTTGCGCATCACATGAACAGATAGAGTAGGACAAAGACATTGCCTTCATAGGGCTCTTGTTGCAAGGTTTAGCCAAGACTTCTTGTGTGTGTTTTTTGGTATCAAGCCCCTCTAAGTGTTTAGTACATGGCACATTTGTGTTATTTCAAGTTGACTTCACCACTCGTGCACTTATTACACCTACTACAATGCATGCTATATTGCATTTGATTTACATTGATTTCAATTAGTTTGGGCATTATTCAATTTTTTTTTCCAATTCCCCTAAGGTTTACATTAGGCATCAATTGTTTATTAATTTTTTCCCAATGTTTAAATGCATTTATATCTCATGCCATTGCTTAATCAACTGGGGGGACTGCAAAAACCCTTGGATTTCTTAGTGATTCACCATGATTTTACAAGATAATATAATCTGGTGAGAGATTCGCCAAAAAAAACTATATAGACACATTATATTATTAATAAAATCGCCTTCCATTTTCCTATGTATCATCCAGATTCTCCCATTTATTATACATATAAATTTAGGGAGCCCCTTAAAATTTTCCCTGTGCATAACTACTTTTGAGACCATCCATCTAATAATTACTAATAATTAGATTAAAATTCTAGAAGCCCTATTCCAAACTAGACACACTACCAATGTAATTACAATCATTACAATTTTGAGTTTGCATTTCGTCAAACATTTTTTGGGTTTGCTGGTTTATGCTTGATTTGATGGTTTTCCTAGATATAATCTCTTTATTTTAAACTTGAAGTGGAAAATGATGGGCTAATACACCAAATGAAACAAAATCCCAAATCCAAGCAATTTAAGAGGAAGCATACTGAACATCTTATTAAAAAAAAATTGTAATCATCTGATTTCTTTTTATTCTGCTCCATGTCGTGGCCTGCTAACTGATTTTGAGAGAAACTACCTCTAAGGTGAGGCTTGACCTCTAGGTCCCCATGATCTTGTCTATGGATTTCCATCAATGGAGTCACTTTCACTATAGAGTAATTTGGCTTCACGTTGTTTGTAGGAAGCTTGGATGCTAAATTGCAAGCTTGGCTCTTGTGGCTTTAAGGCATGCTGATTTCGATGCTTCTGATGCCAATGTCTAATGTGGTCTGAAAATATTTACCTTGTGACTCTATTCCCAAATGCAAGCGCCTTTGAGCCTACATTGACATTTACCACAGATAGATTTAATTCAGTGATCACGTAACTGAAACAGGGGAGAGATATTATGTTCGTTGATTTGCATAATTTCAGAACAAAAAAAAAAGACGTCATACCTCTAGCTGGTCATGAGTCTTCTATGAACTTCTATCTGAGCTCTTAGAGCATCAACAATCTGCATTTCTCTGTAAACATAATGGCAATCAGAAAATCACTTCAAAACCAAAAGGCTTATTTGAGTTTCTAGCCCATTTTTCTTCTACAGATTTCTTATTGCTTAGTCCTAAGGACTGGCTGATAGTTCCTTCCATAATTGACAGAGTCCCATCTATAGAATTATTGGAGAGAATCCTACGCCATTAGAAAAATGAAGATCAGTGAATGTTCAAGTTTGATCTTTGATATTGCAAAGAAAATATTAAATACATTCACATTTTCCGAAGTTGCGAAAAGTTAAAAACTTCAGAACGAAACTGCCCATCCAAATTATTGTTTTCTATCACACTATAGAGCAAGGCAAAGGAAAGTTGGATAGTTGAAAGCAAGGTAGTGTTATAGTTACATCCTAGTTCGAAATTTTGGCTAGGCCTTTGTGTTTAATTAATATGGAAAGAAAGAAAGAAAAAATCCACTTTCTTGATAAGCAAAGGATTCTAGGCATCGACAGGGAAGTATAATAACAAAGCATGGTGTTTGAGAAAAATATATATTGATACTCTAAATTAATTTAGGAGGTCTTCTCAAACCTCACAGGGCTTGCTTACAATTAATAGAACTCTGAAACAAAGGTTAAAGTTCTTTTTACAAGTTGTCGATTATATACATTGGCCCTTGCATGTGCCAATGCTTAACACATTAGAGACAACTAAATTGGTTCATAGCAGCTCAAAATAATAAGAGTAAATTTGTATTCTTCACTGGTGTTTCTTACCCTATTTGAGAGGTTCTTTTCAATTATTTAAATGTCATATCTAGGATATAATGAATCTCTTTCTGATTTTCCTGACTTCAGTGATGCATAATCACGATTCCTAAAAATGGATTTGATAAATATAAGGGATTGAAGCTATACTTGGGGACTTGAACCATTATTGCCTATTATAAACCTACTGACATTGTCACTTGTGAACTACAAATAATCCTTTTTTTGGAACAAAAAATGAGTTTGAAGACATCAGACTTGTAGTTGATTGCTTGTTCATAGTGCAAGCCTATCATTTGAATTCTATAATTTGATTTCATGATTTTTTTTTCCTTACAAACAATACCTTTATATATATATATCATAACCCTAATTACTAATTTGATCTGGCTATTCAACCCACTGATGACCTTACCAAAATATTATTCCTCTAAACTTCTAGTAAATATGAATTTTGGACTGAGCTAGTGTCACTATAGATTCATCTCAGTGAACATACAAAATTTTATGGATGCAAATTTAAATAGAAAATGAGGACAAACCAAAATCCATCCCACTATCATCATAACTGCAATCATCCTCACCACACACACTCTCTTCCTCTTCATTCACAATAATTGCATCTTCTTTCTTTTGTTTCTGGTGCCACTACAAAAGAAGAATTGCATAGAAAGTCATGCTCATCTTCCTCAATTTACTTCATTAAGGGATCTCGAAGGAACATTGTACTACCCTCCAAATTACATGTCAACTAACAGGTTTTGTTTGAAATTTTGAGTTTGCATTTCATCAAACATTTTGTGGGTTTGTTGGTTTATGCTTGATTTGATGGTTTTCCTAGATATAATCTGTTTATTTTAAACTTGAAGTGGAAAATGATATCCTAATACACCAAATGCAACAATAACCCCAAATCCAAGCAATTTAAGAGGAAGTATTACTGAACATCTTATTCAAAAACCATTGTAATTATCTGATCTCGATTTATTCTGCTCCATGTCGTGGCCTGCAAAATGATTTTCAAAACAATAATCTCTAAGGTGGGGCTTGACCTCTAGGTACCCATGATCTTGTCTATGAATTTCCATCAATGGAGTCACTTTCATTGCAGAGTAAGTTGGCTTCACGCTGTTTGTAGGAAGCTTGGAGGCCAAATCTGCAAGCTTGGCTATTGTGGCTTCAAGGCATGCTAACGTCGATGCTTATGATGTCAATGTCTGATGTGATTTCTTTAATATGGTCTGCAAATATTTACCCTGCGACTCTATTCTCAATTGCAAGTTCCTTTGAACCTAAATTGACATTTACAAGAGATATATTCCATTCAGTCATCAGGTATCTAAAACAGTGGAGAGATATTATGTTCGTCGATTTTCATAATTTTAGAAAAAATTGTCATACCTCTAGCTTGTCATGGAGTCTTCTTTGAACTTCTATATGATCTCTCAAAGCATCAACAATCTACATTTCTCTGTAAACATAATGATAATCAAAAAATCAATTCAAAACCAAACAACTTATTTGAGTTTTTAACCTATTTTGCTTCTTCAGATTTCTTATTACTTACTCCTTAGCACTCGCTGACAATTCCTTCCATAATTGATAGAGTCACGTCTATAGAATTATTGGAGAGAATCCTACGCCATTGGAAAAAAGAAGATCATTGAACGTTCAAGTTTTATCTTTGAACAATGTAACATTGATGATATTGTAAAGAAAATATTACATACACTCACATTGTCTGAAGTTGCGGCAAGTTAAAAACTTTAGAACGAAGTTGCACATTCAAATTATTGTTTTCTATCACACTATAGAACAAGGAAAAGGGAATGTAAAAACCAGTTAGTTCGAAAATATAGTAAATCTTAGTTTATGTTGTATTTCAACTCACTTGAACTTATATAGTGGTCAAAGATTCGAGAAAAGTTCGAGAGTAGATAACCAAGTGGGCACTTGAACTTACATAGTGGTCAAAGATTCGAGAGCAGATAACCAGTTGGACACATCAGAGACCTCGAATAAAACTCTGGTGAGCCAAACTGTTAAGATACTCCACAACTCTAGCAACATCCAATGCAATAGTGAGCCTCTTTGTACAATCCAATGGCTTCAGATTGTGCTTTTCCCAGTCAAACAAATGGTGACTGAACTAGGCTTACTTATTCTTTTATGTCCTTATCCCATCCCTCATGAATGAAAGCCACCTCTGTATAGTAAGGGCCTGAGTGTATTTCCAACCTTCCCCCTACGGTCCGTGATAAGGAATGGACCGCTCGAATATTTCTCTAGTCCCAACCTGGCTAATGCCGCTAGTGGTGGTTGTATGTTTTACACTCACATTGTCTTAAGTTGCAGCAAGTTAAAAACTTCATAACGAAGATTCCCATTCAAATTAGTGTTTTCTATCACACTATATAATAACGAAAAGGGAATCTAAAAACCAGTTAGCTGGAAACTATATTAAATCTTAATTTATGTTGTATTTCAACCCACTTGAGCTTACATAGTGGTCAAAGATTCGAGAGCAAATAACGAGGTGGGAACTTGAACTTACATAGTGGTCAAACATTTGAGATCAGATAACTAGCTGGGCACATCGGAGACCTCAAATAAAACTCTGGTGAGACAAATTGTTAAGATACTTCATACCTCTAGCAACATCCAATGCAATAGTGAGTCTCTTTGTCCAATCCAATGCCTTCAGATTGTGCTTTTCCCAGTCAAACTAATGGTGACTGAACTAGGCTTGCTTATGATTTTATGTCCTTATCCCATCCCTCGTGAATGCAAGTTGCCTCTATATAGTAATGGCTTGAGCGTATTGCCCACCTGTCCCCTATGGTCAGTGATAAGGAATGGACCACTCAGAGATTTCTCTAGTAACAACGTGGCTAATGCTGCTCATGGTGGATGTATGTTTTATTGATCGTTTATCCTACGCGTTGCCATATATATATATATATATATATATATATATATATATATATATATATATATATATATATATGTCGAGATCCCTGTCAATCCTTCTCCTTTTTTCCAGGGTTGTATTTGTTTGTATCCTCCCAGTCGTGGCGAGATTTTCCCAGTCAAACAAATGGTGACTGAATTAATCAAAACCTAAGCCATAAAGTTGTTAAGTTCTTCAATATTATTCACATAATAGGTACATAGCAATGACATCCAAAAGTTTTCCCTAATTACCTTCGGAGAAGAAACATGTGCTATTCTTTAAGACAAAATGCTGGAAGGACTAAGATGTGGAAGAAACAACATGATAAAAGCTTCTGCAGACAAAGCCTAAAAAAAAACCATGAATCCAAAACAAACAATAAATACAAATTTTTTCTACAGTGAAAACGAGAAAACTTTCAGTTTTGAATTTTCATGAGGGGATGAACCCACAGATGCAGCATTGCCTAGATTTACATGGCCTCAATTCGTAGGCAATCGTCATCGCATCTATAAATCCCTGTGAGAGACACATATGAAGGGAGGGGTAGGGTTTCATATAGAAGGAAGCCATGTTGCCTGATCGCTAGAAGTAGCAGTGTCAACATTGTTGCATTCATTCGTCAAACCCTCATAGGGACCCAAACAGAGCAACCACTCAGATAAGATCAAGTATATCACTTTTTATTATCCATCACGATACGAATATATAGCTGACTCATGTTCTAACCCTTGCCTTAACCTAATCGTGGTTGAGAGTCGTTATTTCACTATTGTGGTCGTGAAAATTCATAACTCACTAATATGGCTCTTAAATCCTATGGTAGAGAATATTTCAATCGTCTAACACCAAAATCAATGGTTCATTAAAGTTATAGGTGGAATGGATGGGAGTTCTTTTCAAAGGGGAATGCCTTACGGTGTTAGTAATTATACAATATTGCTTAAATATATAATATTACTTGTTAAAATAAACAATAAGAGATTGTATGATATTATTTTAAAGATGGAAAATTTGAAATCCAACGAACCGCAACCATGCACTATGAAAATATGATGGAATATATAATGTTACATATAATAACAGATAATCATTATCTCTATTGTTTAATTTTGTATATAATTTTTTTTTAATTTATTTGGTTATGGTAAATGTGATTATTATCATTAAAAAATTAATATGTTTTATCTTCAATAAGAAATTTATTAATGTTATTTAATTGAGTTGTTTTTTAAATAATTCTGAATAGGAACATATGTCTAATTAAATTTATATTAACTATTAATTTTGGTTTGCATTCATAAACATGTGCATAAATACAAACATGTCAATTATTTGAGTTGGAGTTTTAAACAATGATACAAATCAATCTAAGTTTTTGTTTGTCTTAATATATCACATGGAAGAGGTTTTTACACCATATGTCACATGAGACAAAATTTTCAACTTATGTGACATATCACATTTTGTCAAGGTTTCTTCTCATGTGACACATCACACCTTCTCAATCTGTCCTCCACTTCTCCATTGTGACAACATTTTTTTGTATCATATCAAAGTTTCGTTAAATGCCATATACATGAGATTTGGAAAATTTTGAGTTTCACATCATGACACTACATCAGAATTGGTTTAAGTGTAAAACATAATTTAAAAGAGCTTATTCCACCAAGCCAAAGTTTTAAAAGATTTGACACATCACACTAAGTGACCTTTAGGTATGATGCAAAATGTTGGAAATAGATCTTTCACCCAAATTTTTATGTGTGATTCACAAGCTCGAAACACATGTTTCATTGGAGTCTCTTTTTGTGTGATACATTAAATTGGCCCTTGATGTAATGATTAAACTTTCTTTTGAAAGGATTTTAAAGTGTAAAGGATTTTTTCAAATTAATGCACCTTCCCTATTTTTTTGAGTTTCAGATACACTATTAAAAGTGTCATATATGAGGAAAAATAAATTCCCTACCACCATTATCATAGAATAGAAGTGGCTTCAATTTTTGAATAATATGAACAACATAAATTATTATTTTTGGGGATCATCCAATGGTTTTTTTGGTTTCTAGTATAAAACTACTCTTTGTAAGAGGCTACTAATAATAGATGAGATAATTTGTAATCATTTATTTGTCTCCATATAGAAAATTGTTATATTGAAATACTTACAATACAAATACTTGATGTTGTGAATGAGTGTATTATAGGTTCCAAATATGGCAACCTAGAAAATGAGAAAGGAAAAATTAGCCATCATGGAATAAAGCTCGAAAGGGAAATGGTTCCTATGATTAGGGATGCAATTACTTATCAAGTTTTCTAAGAAAATACATTATTTAGACAACTTTTGGCTATTGCATTTAGCATGCAGGATGCACGAGGGCTTCATTCAATGAAGCTCTGACATATCACATGCATTCGTGGTATACTAAACAATACCCTTAATTTGACTACATATTGGAAAATACCTCTAAAAATCACATTATTGAACCCCTTATCGATACAAACTCAATACACCTTCCCAATTAAAAAGGCCCCTACTTTCAATATATATTGTAGGTATCTATTTTTTCATTAACTTTGAGCTACATTTGTTGTACCAACTAATATAAAACCCTTTACCCCCTATTATATGCTTAATATATTATGTCATTTTTTTCTCAATATATATCCCCCAATACGAATGCACGTGGTACGGTATTTCTCCCCTAGTGAAGCCCTCGTGGAACCATGGACCATCTATTTTTAGCATAAATGCCAAGAGCTAAATGTAATGTTTCTTATGAGTCATAATGTATAGTTATCTGCAAAACCAGACTAAGACAAAAAAGGGAAGTCCGAAAGATATAACCGCTAATGGGAAGTAAATAAACAATTTCACCTTAGAAAATAATTTCAACTCATTAGCGATATATGCCCAAGAGTACCTAATTGAAGGGGTCTTTCTTTTTGCAATTGGAGGAATTATTTCCGAAATATTTGATGAGAATAATCCCTTATCACCATTTTAGATGAGGAGTAATTGGTGTTGTGTGATTTTCTTGGTGTGGGTTGCTTCTAGTATTTGTATTATCACCTTCACAACAATAAGGCTATATTATTCATGTGTCGACAATTCTTCTATGAGTTTATGGTTTTGTAATTTTAATTACTCATTCGTTATTCTTACTTTAAGTTGGTAAATGGAGGCTAATGATTTACTTTTTGTTTTAAACTATTTTTTTCACCTACGACATTCATCATCTATGAGTTTCCGCTTTTATTTAACTCTTAATTGATTTGGGATAATTTAACTTATACTAGAAACTCTTTGCGAACAACCTTGAAATAGATCCACTAATTTCATCTAGGTTTTCTACACCCCTTTATTCTTGAATTCACAGGTCTCCCCTGTGGGGTGGTGGGGGAAACCCCTCCTTCAATAATATTGTGGCGAGGAGAGCCACTAGGAACATATCTCGTAGACTCAACCATCTGAGCTCAGTAACGAATAATCATTAGTTCTCAACAACATCGAAAGACCAAGAAAAACTACGAAAGAACAAAATAGGGCAATGGAGCCCATAAATGAAAGGCTCGGGGAATACAAGCACTTGCTTCCCACTAATAACAAAAACTCTATTGTATGAAATCATATAAAAAAAAGATAACATATCAAGGACCATGCACTAATTTGAAAATTTGTGGGAATTTGGCCCTTAGATAAAATAATCAAGGTGGATCAGGAAGTACCAGTAGAAAGAGGGAGATATAGAATTTAAACTAGGCTCAGGCTCAAAAGGTTTCTTCACAATTATCTTCAATAACATAGAGGACGGGGACAAAGTATTTTAGGGGGGGCCTACTTTCTAATCTCTAGTAGAGTATACATGAAACCATAGATCGAGAGATTCAACTCAAATACAAAATATTTCAATTCAACCCTGATCTAAAGTCTTCATGAAGCACCAAGATTCAAACTTCAAATTTGACATGTAGAACTCTGTCTTGGTGACTATGGAAGTGTATCGTTTCAATGTTTGATGATAGTATGTGACACATGTAATGTGACAATAAGATGGAGGAGAGTAATTTGAAGGGCATAGGGGTTCAAAGGCCGAGTAACTGTCATAAACTGAAGAAAAAATAATAATAATAATAAATAATAATAAATAAAATAAAATTACATTCACCAGATTCCCAATTCATAGAACAGGTACACTTTTACAAATAAATATATTATTTCCCTCTTTATAATTACATCTATAAACAAAAAAATTAAAAATAAAAATATTTATTTCCTTATATATAATTACATTTATAAAGATGAATTTATAAGTATATTAATTAACACAGGCAATAGAGGTAACCAAGCACGTAGTTTAATTTTTTAATGCACATTTTTTTTGGAATTTAAATATAAGTTTGATGAGATTGTAATTTGTAATTATTTAAATTAAATTTTGAATAAAAAATAAATTTAAAATTTTTAAAGATGCTCTAAATTATACAAATCAAATTTATAATTCTCACAAACTTATTACTCCAATGAATATTTATACAATTCCCCATAAAATTAATAAAAAATATATAAAAAAAAAATAAAATATGTAAAAATTAAACTTTGTTCATAACAAATTAAAATATCCACTTTAAAGCCCACGGGGCATAAAATAGACAACGATAGGGTGTAGTGTTAAGGCACTCTGTAATGTGAAGGTCATTGGTTTGAAATTTTGCAGGAAAATATCCAGCCATATTAAGGGTTGATGTGGCCTAGGTTGGGTGTCATCTCTGTGTGATTTTGACGAGTTAGATGCCCCTAGATTGAGATTCCTCAAGAAAATTGCACTTTAAAAAGAAATTGTGATTTCTCAAGAAAATTACACTTTAAAAGAAATATATATATATATATATATATATATATATATATATATATATATATATATATATATATATATATATATATATATATATATATATATATATCTTTTTTTTTTAAATATTATTGAAATATACAGTTTGTGATCATTAAATATCACACACAATGTTTAAATTTAATATTATATTAATACATGGTCCCTTAACCACCCTATGCCTTTATTTTTTTTCCCTTGGAAAAATCGTAATTTTATTCATTAAAAATGATCAAAATTACATGTTGTAGATGCTAATGAACATATGCAATAATAGCATGTTCTGATTTCTCAGAATCCATAAAAGGCTATCTATTCTTTCCTACCTTTCTTCTTTTCCACTTTTCGCCAACCACCAGTATGGGGAGTGGATGTTACAATAGACACTTGATTCTCATTGGTATTAGTTTGACATTCTTTGTCAGAATCAGATCCCTCAGATCCATGAATTCATTTGCTGCCACTTATTTCTTTCCCTGATGTGTGCTTCTCATACTGCTGCGAAGAGTTGTTGGGCCTCTGTGTTAATGACGAGCTGTGATCTGTCTTGTCCTTCTGTGGGTTGTTTTGTACTAACTGTACATTATTGTTTGTAATGTTTTCAGTTGTCTCTTCTTCATCTGCTACTTCTTCTCTGATCTCAATGCGTTTCCAACCTTTTGGCTTTTGGGATTGCTTCTTATTTCTTTTGGGATCTTTTTTAGCTTGTGGGCATGCACTATGAAGATGGCCTATTTGTTGATAGCTATGGCAATGAAATGCCATATTTTCATAATCAAGTGGTTGAATCCACTGTATATTGTTATGGACCAGTATTATTCGATCAGAAAAACCTTGACTCAAATCTACTTCAACACATATTTTGGCAAATGTAACTATGCCTCTTGAAACTCTATCTGCATCAATCTTGAGAAATTTTCCCAGTGAGTTCCCTATTCCTTCTAATACTTTGTGATGCCAGAAGTGTAGTGGAAGATTGTGTATCCTAACCCATACAAGCATTTTAGATACCACCATAGTGGTGGCATCAAAACCTGGGAACCAAGGGATCATGAAAAGTCTTGCATTGCCCCAGAACCATGGTCCCTCATTAAGGGCATAATCCATGTCTTGGACTGTGTCAAATTTGACAATAAAATACCCCTTGGAACATAGATGAATATCATAATTCGTTGTCCATGTAGAGAATATCCATTGGTGTAAAGCGTCTGATTTAGGCCAAAAACCATTAAATCTACATATGACTACTTTGGTATGAAATTCTGCATAAATTTCATTTACCTCAGGCAGAGTGACTGTCATGGCTAGTATCTCAGAATTTTTTCTCCACGATATAGGGTCTAGGTAGTTCTGTAGGTGGTGCTGGTTTAGTTTGGGCTTCCTTCCCTTTGACCACATCTTTGAAAGATCCTGTGCCCTTTGAGCTAATTTCGGAGCATCCCCCGCGTAGATGGAGATTGAGGATGATGGTCAATTCTGAAGCAATGCCATAGTCCTGTAGTGTGTGATTATCCTGTAGGATTTATCCTGAATAAATAAAACTTTGCAGACTTACCAATATGCCTAGCTGATTTTGGATTTCGCCCTTTAATTCTTGTATCTGCCTCCCCTTCCAGATTCTCTTGCAGACAATTCGACCTTGCAGTGTTCTGATGAAAATTTGTATTAGATTCAACGTTGTGTTGGGTGGATCTATCCTTGACGAAGCTTGATCTGCTGAGAGGTACTCAGGTTCTATTAGATCTGGTCGAAATGGACCCCCCTCTATTACTTGTGTCTTCAAATCTGGGCCAGTATAGCCTTCCTGTACGATAGGCTGTGGAGGTTTCTCCTTGCTTGATCCAAAAAGGCCCTCATCAAAAGCAATCCCAACGTTCTTTGCTATTTCTATGTACTGCTGCTTGTTTTCGATTTGGTGGGAGCGTCGATACAAACTCCTATCGACAGATCTAGAACAACTCTCATTTCTTCCAAGTGCATGGTCTTGTGGGGTAGGGATTAGGCTGTGTAAATCCCCAAGCAGATCTTTGGAAACTATGACAACAACATAAGGTTTCTCCTCTACAAAGCTCTTTCCTTCTGCATCCACTATGTACCAGATACTAAATCCATTGTGGGAAGCATTGATAGGGCTCGATCCAGAATAAGGGCCGAGACTAAAGAGAAACTCCAGATCTGGCTGAGGCGAGGGCAGATTTTCCTTTTGTGGGAGTAGATCCGTTAGATTTTTGTCAAATCTGTAAATGAGCACGTGTTTTGGTGAGATGGAGATCTTCCCGAATCTAACCCGAACCAAAATTGTGCATGAGTTGGGATTTCACTCTTTGGTCTATGAGCAGAGATCTCCATTAATATTCTAGCCAAGACCATTAGGGCGATCTGGGTTGTCCTGTGGAAAACTCTTGTTGAGACCCGTGATTCCGCATTCGAGATCATATCTTGTTCTTTTCTGGTAGTCAAAGTGATGACCCCAATATCTTCACCCACAATGCTCTCTGTAATGTGGATTTGGCGAATCTCGGAACCATCAGATTTGAAATCCCTACTTTCATGACCAACGAATGGCCCATAATCCCTAGATGTAGCTCGTTTACCTTGACGAAAACAGACTTCTTCAAACTCGTCTTCGCCATCGCCATGCCGAAATTCTTATCAGAGCTCTCTTGGTTCCCCCGACAATGTTTTTCATCACAACCGTATGCCTTTCATTTTGAAATCATGATAATTTTTTTCTAAATTATTTAATATATTATAATTTTTTGTATAAATATTAAATTGATATATGAATGTTTTTTGTTTATGTGATAAGTGATTTTCCCACGTAAGAATCATACTTTTAAAATTTACAATGATATATAGTGTATCCCTCTAAACTTAATTTTATGATTTTTTGGAATAAAACACATACTATTAAGTGATAAGGTTTTTTTTTTAATAGTTTGAATTTAAAATATATATATATATATATATATATATATCAGAGAATTTATATTAGTGTGAAAAGTAAATATTTACAATGTTAATAATTTTTATTGGTGTGTCACTAGGGAAACCAAACCAGTAGCATAAACTCAAAATTTTAAGATTGTCTCTATTGTTCATGATCTACTGAGGTGATAAGACAAAACAAGCAAAGAAAAAATGTCTACACAAAGAACACTACATAAATTGAAAGACATTATCAAACGGTTGGAAAATAAACTATGAGATTGAGCATGAACCATATACTCTCTCATTGAATTGAATTGTGCGCCTAATCTAACAAATGGGGATCACTATTAGTATCTTATGTTGAGGGATTTGTGACTATGATTTTCTTAGTCAACTGTGTGACCTTCATGTTAATGATGTCTATTTTTTCTATGAGCTAGGCCATACAATGATACTTTCTTGTTGAGTGTCAACCTGTTTCTAAGAACTCTTCCCATAAGAGTTTTTGTGTGCCAATACAGGTTGATATTCTACATGTAAACAAATTCTCTGGCTCTAGTAGAATTCCGTACATCAAAGATCCAATTTCTAGTCTATTGTTCCACATGTGTACTTAGCATGAACTTGTGAGCTTCTCTGACTTGCTCCTCTATGTCAAAGATTACTCTCTGGACAAACTTAGTGATGATATCCTTGTATATTTCTATGGTTACCTTGGCAAAGGATTGTGCATGAGTGCCTTGCGGGGTTGGGAGACTATAGACAAGAGAGGGGGGAGCCTCAAGTCTATCTCTTCTACCATGTCGAGAGGGTCTAACTAGATGATGCCGCGCCATGTTAGTGAATGGAGATGTGATAGGAGAAATTGAGGTGGGAGGGACGAATCAAAATAGAAGGGAGTGAGTAGTGATAAATAAATGAGGATTGATTGAGGGATGAAGGCCTAAGAACAAGGGATGAAAATAGTCAGGGCTGGACCAAAACAAGAGGGGGAGTTAGCAATATGATCAACTAATACCAGGGAAGAAACAAGAGATAGGGAGGGAAACCATAGAGATACAGGCGAGAAGTAACCTCCTAGATACACAGGGCCGAGGAAGGGGATGGAGGTCTAGAAACCAAAAGAGCTCACAGAGGACAGAAAAGTAGACATAAAATGTTGTTGATTCGAAATATAATTGTAAGATAAGAGTAAGAAAAAGTGAAACTTGAGATAGAAGGTCCCATGGAGAGGATTGACGCACATGAGTGAGAAGATCTGGAACTATTGATATGGATGGGGGTAATTAGATCCTTTGTTTGCATGCTCTCCATGAAATGGCGCTAACAATCTATAGTTGCAAAGCCCTATTGTATCCTGCCATGGCTGGTGGATTATAAATGGATTTAAACACTTCCTCTTCACTGTGTTATGGCTTGTCCCCATTCCTCTATATAATGATCATGCTTCGACCTATATTCTTCCATAATTGAAACAATGTGTCCTTGAAAGTGCAAACCATAACACTAGTGTACCTTCCCAACTCTTTGCATGCTTCCTCTCTATGCTGGTGCAACAAACACTAACTTACCATCTTTTTTTCGTCCTTTGCAGCAACGAGATGGCAATGTAGGCCGCCATGTCGATGTATCCTACTCTCCCTATAACTTTGCGTTATCATCACTTAATCTTTTTTTTTTTCAAGTTTATTCTACTAACTAGTAACATTGAGGGAGATACTCAAGAGGTTGGTAAAGAATGAGTAAAGGCATTGATACACCATGAGGCTTAGTTCTAGTCATTATTGAGTATATAATGTCTTTCACTATATTATTTTACCTGGACAAATCACTTTGACATGCAATATAATTAACATGTCTTGGCACAATCCTTTGTATGCCCATTGACCAACCTTAAGGTTTGTTCTATCTCTTGTAGGAGTAAATGTTTAGTAGACTAGGGAGATATGGGAAATTCTCTCTAGAGTTAGGCAATTGTGTGTTGATAATTTTTTAATATACCTTGTTTTGTTGTCCTCTCAAGCCAATTGTTTGGCAAACAAATTGTACATTAAGAGTTCAAGGTTGTAAGCTAAAAATTATACATTGGATAGACAATAAAAATGACAAGACTAGAAAAGGTTATGACTCCCAGCTAGTATGTGCCTCTCTCACTAACGGGATTGTTACTTCATTATAGCTTAGTTTATGGCTTGCTATGCTCCTTCTTCCAATGTCTTTATGTAGACTTCTCTCATATGGATTTTGTCTATGTTCCTATAGCATGTTTCTCTCCCTAATTGTAATGCATTCTCTCTAATGACAAGCCAATAGGTGGAAATTTCTATGAACTACCCTCATTTTTGGAATAAAACGTAACTTGAAACTTAGTCTAGTCACAAGCATGAAATGATCCCATATTCATTACAATGCTATATCTTGAATGTATGATAGGTTAAAATGCTCTTTCAATCCCTTATTTCATCTATTTTCTTTCATAATATTCCATTGATCCTAATCAACCATGGTATTGTTATGATAACTACAAGAACTAATAAATAGACATGACCATAACCCTAAAAGAGGACCATCATAACCATAAAAGAGGACCACTTGTCATAAAACAAAAATAAATAAGATTAAAGAAAAAAGAAAATGAACATCCATTACGGACAGATTAAAGGAAAAAAGAAAATGAACATCCATTAAGGACATTTTTTTGTAAATATTGGATTTATGTTTTATAATATTAGTTTCTTACTATATTGGAGAAGAGACAATAAATAAAAGTGACCATAATCATAAAAAAGGACTAATTATCATAAAACAAAAATAAATAAAATTAAAGAAAATGAACATCCATTAATGACATTTCTTTGTAATATTAGATTTCTTACTTCAATATTGACCACTCTTTTTTGTGTTATTAACTATATATTAAAAATCAAATAAAATTCAATGAATTATATTAAAATGAACATCCAATAATAATATTTATGTGTGATATTGGATTTTTTTATGTGTGATATTGGATTTTTTACTTCTTTAGCAATTGCTTTTGTGCAATTAACTGTATATATATTAAGAAATCAAATAAAATTCACTTAATTGTATTTTAAGAAATCAAATAAAGTGATATTGGATTTTTTACTTCTTTAGCAATTGCTTTTTGTGCTATTAACTATATATATATTAAAAAATCAAATAATAAAATTCAGTTAATTGTGTTTTAAGAAATCAAATAAAATTCAATGAATTGTATTATGAAAATAAACGGCCATTAATAAAATATTTTGTTAGTAACTCTAACACGTATCCACATTCCGTCGTTTCCGGTGACAAAAGTGACAGGTAGCTGATGGTGGAACTCTTAATTATTCGGAATATTTCAATCAGGAACCTCCGGGAATGTTCCAAGCAAGAAACTTGTGCTGATCCCCACCTTACTAGTGTTATAAAATAAAATTACAATACTGGTTGAGATCCAGCGTTTGGCCAAAAGGAGCGAGCCGTGGGCTGCAGCTTCTTGAAGCAAAAATAAATAAAAGTGGCCATAATCATAAAAGAGGACCACTTATTATAAAGCAAAAAAAATAAAAGGAAAGAAAATGAATATTCAGTAATGAAATTTCAATTAGAAGTAATTTCAACTACCCGCTACCAATATTGATACGGCAATTTAAATGCTGATTCTAGAAACGGTTGACAAAAGAGCAAGTTTCTTCATGAGGCCACCCACCGAATTGATCTCCAAAAACTTCTCCATCTTGTATAAATGTCAGTTTAATGAATAAATAAATGCAAGTTGTGAGTTGTTTGTATGTGTTTTCTGATCTGTGCCTATGCCTCCTCTCTCTGTCACCATCATGAACCAAGAAAAATCAACAATAAATTTGTTTATATTAATGCCTCCAACACGTATGCACATTCTGTCCTTTCCCGTGACAAAAGTGAAAGCTAGGTTTGGAATATTTGAGTCAAGAAACCATGTGCCAAGCAAGAAAAATAGTTCTCATGATGGTGGAACTTTTAATTATTTCGAATATATTTCAATCAAGAAACCTCCAGGAATGTTCCAACCAAAAAACTTGTTTCCTGTTACCTTACTCGCTTTTTTGGGTTGTAAAATAACATTACAACACTGGTTGAGATACAGCACATCCTTTCCACCCATACTGCGATACGCGTTTGGCGAGCCGTCGGCTGCAGCTTCTTGCTTTCAGTTTTCAATTATTCGTTTTACTCATTGTCTCAGCCGATCAGTCCATCCATTCATCCTTCTGCAATGGCAAACCTACCCACAGCACCGCAACAGAAGCACGATGCTTCATCATCTTCTGCCTCCACCTCTTATCCCCGATATGATGTTTTCATCAATCATCGGGGATCGGATGTTAAAAACACCTTCGCGTCCCATCTCTACCAGCGCCTTCGTGACCATGGATTGTGGGTGTTTCTTGACAAGCCTGAACTTGAGCCAGGACACGAATTCCAGTCTCAAATCGAAGCCGCTATTCGAGTGGCTTCTGTGCAAATAGCAATTTTCTCTCCGGCTTATGCGGAATCGAAATGGTGCCTCGATGAACTAGTTCTCATGATCAAGTCCCGGGCACCTATTGTTCCGATATTTTATAATGTAGAGCCTTTCGAGGTCAGGTGGAACGACAAAAAAGGAGTATACGCTGAAGCCCTGAAGAAACTCGAACAGAAGACCATAATCGACCCTCAAACTAATAGAGAGAAGCCACGGCACGACTCCGCTACCATTCAAGGCTGGAGAGATGCTCTTTCTCATGTCGCCGACATAAGTGGTCTCGAGCTGAAGACCTTTAATGGGTAACGTTCTGCTGTCTCGCGTCCGTACACATATTTTTAGGAGGAAACTTTTTATTGAAAGGAAAAAGTAGTATATATATAGATTGGAACATTTTTCTGTCTTTCTTCTTTGGAAAATTGCATACAGGAGACTGAAAACTAATCAACATACTTTCAAAAAACCTATATCTTATGAGATTGTATTTCTTTGTTGAACAAAAATTCAAAAGTTTATTGCTGCCTATCTAGTGGAAGAGAAATTCTATTACATTAGTGCATCCAGTAATCAAAATGAGACCCTGGCATGTCTCTCCTTATGAGTAGTTGACGCTAACAGTGTTGGTCATGACAACCTGTTCAAAAAACTGAAAAGTAAAACTTACTTGTTTCTCGATGACTGCCTCTTTTTGAAAGTAAATTAGCAGTTTCTCGATGACTGCCTCTTTTTGAAAGTAAATTAGCAGACCAGTTTTGCTCTCTGTATATGTGGTCAAAGTTTACCTGCTGGAAAGTTCTTATTACAATTTTGATGCGCTTCATCCCCTTAATAAGAATAGGCAGTCTGAACTCGTGGCGCCCCTTAACCCACTCAATAATGCCTTTCGCATCCCCAAAGATCTGAATCTTTTCAATTCCAAGTCATTTGGCAGCAATCAACACTCCCCACAGGGCTATTATTTCTGCTCTTTGTTTGTGCCCTCTCCTCCTTCCCACCAGAAATGGTAGAACTTAGACAATGCTTTATATATAACCATTCCACAACCACATTTTCTCGTGCCACTTGCTCCATCCAAAAAACCAACCAGATATGTTTGCCATAGATCCCTCAAAATTTTCTCGTGCCACTTGCTCCATCAAAAAAACCAACCAGATATGTTTGCCATAGATCCCTCACTTTTGGAATCATGTACATTTTACTTCCCTTCGTCGGCCCTATCTCATTGTAGTAGGTCACCATCTTGTTAATGTTCTCATGGAGCTCCAGGCTTTTCTGATCAAATAAGATTGCATTTCTTCACTGCCATATAGTCCAAAAGACGTGTAATGGATGTTGGAATGGTAATTCCAACTGCAGGCGGACAGGGACAGCGATTGCAGCCGACTCCGTCAGCACGCTGCATCCAAAGACCACCGAACGAAACCATAAAACCGTCCAGATCATATCGGCATATCGGCAAGTCGGCATATCGGCAAAATGAAGTGAAGGCATTATAAAGGAGCCTTAGTGTTTTGCGATAAGCGAACGCCGATATCGCATCGGCAAAGTCAAAGTGAAGGAGTTATGAGGAAGCTCTTGTGTTTGCGATGAGCGATCGCCGATATCGCATCGGCACATCGCTATCGGCAATGTCATAGAGTCGGAGTCTTTGACATGAGAAAAGTTGCGATGCGATGCAAATAAAGTCAATGGTTAAAGTACAAGTCAGAAGCAAATAAATTTGACGTGAAGTAAAAGTTCCCTTACCGCCAGTAAATGTCAGTAAAACAGTAAATGCAATTTACTGTGGGTTGGTAAGTTTTGGTGAAGTTTTTAATTTCATTTAAGTGGGAGTATGGGCACAAGTAAAAGCCGGTAAAATCATTTAATTTTCATTTATTTCTTTTACGGAAACATGGCAAATTTAAAGAATGGTATGGGCAAGTCATCGCCCTATCTTTAATTTTTTTTGGTATATGTTTCTAGTGAGTGCTCATTTTTGCAGATGAGTGAATTGCACATGAAATTAAAAATGTGAATGATAACACACAGCAGTGTGTAAAAAGATAGAACCAGGTGATGTAATTTTGTGTAGGGAAAAACCATGTGTGGTTTTGCACAGCAGTGCATAAAGGAAATGGTGGAGCATTGTAAAACGAAGGTGCAGTAAAAGCGAAAAACCATGTGTGGTTTTGCACAGTAGTGCATGAAGAAAAGAAACGAAGTGGAGCGCATGTGTTTTGAGTAAGTTTTTTTTTATAGGTTGGATTTGCATTGAAATGCAAATGAAAAGAGCGCTCAGGTATTTTTTGAGATTGTGAATGTAATGTAAAGATTACTGTATGTGTAAAATATTTTCACAGCAGTATGTGTAAAAATAGTTTTACACCAGCAAATGTAAAAATGGGTTTTACTGCAGTAAACCCAGCACAGTAATTTCTCAGGTGAAAACAGAGCTTTTGCTGAATGTAAGTTTTCTTTGAAAATAGTTTTCTTTGAAAATCCCTCTGAGTGAAAGAGGATGAAGTTTGTATCAGGCTTTGTATTTTAATCAATAGAAATATTTTTATGGCTATGTAATACTCTGTTATGAGTAGATTTGTTTTAAAAGCTTCTCTGTGCACAAAGGTCCTGGAACAGTGGAAACAGAGCATTGGCTCTGTGGTGTTAGAATGTCTGGTTTTGGTATTTCCCATTTAAAAATACCCAACAGTGGTATCAGAGCTAGTCCAGGCTCTTTGATGGTGACAGAGCAGGTTCATGCTCTTTGAAGACTCAAAGAAGCTGAAGGAAGGTGTGGTTGCAGCACAGAAAGCTTCTCCAGCAGTGTGAAGTTTCAGCCAAAGGGATTCAGGTATTTCTCAAGTTTTTGAGTTATTATTGAAGGAACAGTCAGTGATTTAAAAAACACAGTCAAGTATTTGAAGCCCAGATAAGAATGGCAAGGTCAAAGAAGAAAGCCTCCAGGCCTGTTAAAAATGTGTCTCCCCCCTCTACTAAACTAGAAGGCAATCCATTAGAATACATTTTATTTGAAACCCCAAAGCTTGATGGAAACTTTGATGTATGGAAAATAATGATGAGGGCTTTCCTAATGTCTGAGGGGATTGAAGTCTGGGAGTCAGTGATTGATGACAGCAAGATGGATAAAGAATCCATGGAGTATGATGCACAAGCAGCAAAACTAATCTTGGATGGACTCCCTGATTCTGTGAAGAGGAATCTAGGAAAATATACATCAGCAAAGAATATATGGGACAGATTGCATGACCTTCATGCAAAGGGAGCACTCACCATGACAATGAGTCAAGAAGAACCCATCATAGAAGATGAGAATGAAAAGCTTGACCTCATCAAGCTTCAAGTAAGAGAAAGGGATGAAGAGCTTGCCAAGCTCAAGAAGGAGCTTGATCAATGCAAGAGGAAGCATCATGAAGAAGTCATGTCTATGACAAATCAGCTGAATAGTGCAAAGAAGCAGGCAGATGCCTTGACAAGTCAACTTGAACAAAGGCACATGAGAGTGAGTAAGCTTGTAGAAGAGATTGGACAGTACAAGGTAGAGGTCTCCTCCCTTAAGTCCGAACTACAAGAAGCCAGGAAGCAGGCACAAGGAGCTGAGAAGAAAATGGAGAGCAGTCAAGCAGAAATCTCCAAAATGAAGTCAGATATTATCTCCTTCAAAGTAGTAGCAGCTGAAGCTACTCGTAGCAAGGAAGAAACTGAGGGACAACTAGCAAAGAAAAATATTGAATGTGAAAAGTTAGAAGAAGAGATTGTCCTCCTCAGGAAGAAGGTTGAAGGGATGAACAAAATGATGAAGAGCTCTCAAGCTTTGGATGACATGCTCAGCTATCACAGATGTCCATTTGATAAATCAGGACTTGGGTATGTAGCTGAACCCTCAAACAAGGATGAGGATGCTTTAAGCAAAGGAGATGTGAAGAAGCCAGAAAGAAGGTATGATGCTCCTAGTTCCAGCAAAGACAAGGAGAAAAATGAAGGCTGCAATAGAAGAGATCCTGCTCCAAGTAGGAAACCAGCTCCAAGAAGAAATGTAGCTGATGTCAAGAAGGCAAGAGGCAATGGTGATCATCAAAGGATCTCAAGGCAGCAAGGCTTCAGAAGTACATCAAGGAAACCTCCATCTCCCAGGTACCAAAGTTCATTTTATGGTTATTGTTATGCTTGCTCAAACTTTGGTCACATGGCAAAAGACTGTAGAGCATTTCATGGAGATAAATGTAGTGGTCTTCGACAACCTCCAAGAAACAATTTTAGAAGAAGTCATGAAATGTTATTCATGAACAATGTTGAATGCTTCAAGTGTCATAACATTGGGCATATGGCACGTGACTGTAACTTGACATGGGCTCCTATGCAAGCTAGACCCATGCAAAAGAAGAAAGTTACACAAGTATGGAGAAGGAAGGAAAGGCAATCTGAAAACCCCTTGAACTCCCCAGTGGATCTAAATTTATTCTGAGAAAACTTGCCAAAAGAAGACAAGCATACATTAAAGGGGAGCTTGTAATTTTTCGTTGCTGGACTGTATTAACAGTCATTTGTTGATGGAGGATGTATTGCAGCGCAGCAGTTGCAAATGAAATCGTTGTTAATCCCTCTAAAAGGAAATATGCAGCAGTGATGAAATCAGCAATGTTTTTGCTTTGTGTTTATGCAATATGCATAGAAATGCACGAAGGAAGAAAAAATGGCAGCGCTGAAATGTAAAGAGCAGCAGCGAGATAATAGAAAAATGCAAAGCATGGAAACCCTCACAGCAGTGGGAAGATAGAACACAAAACAGCAGTTTGAATTTTTTTTTGTGATGCACATGCATTGAAATGCATAGCAATGGAAGGTAGTTTCCTTCTATGTAATGTGATAGAACATACTCACAGCAGAATGAGTGTAATGCACAGCAGATGAAATGTTTTGTATTGGGAATGAAAATGCAAAGAAGTGAGAAGAAAATGAGAAGGCAAAACGCAGCAGAGCGTAAATGCCCAGTGGCTGAGAATGCAATGAAATTTCTCACACAGCAGTAAAACAAATGTAATGTTTTTTCTTCATATGCAATGCAGCATGCAAAGAAATGCATAAAGAAAAACAAGGACAGCAGATTTTTAATGCACACTCGATGTATAAGAATGTGTGTGGCAGCAGAAAGCCAAAGGAATTGCACAACAGTGTATTGTGTAAAAAAATGAAGACTAAGATTGTGTGAAGCAAGGGTGCATGAGAAAAGGCAGCAGCCTGTGTTATTTTTTTTGTGGAGAATGAAGTGCCAAGAGTATGGGCACACAGCAGTATGATGAAACAAAAGGCAGCGACAGTGCAAATTGCAGAGGCAACGCAGCAGCAAATAAAAACCCAGGGATGACAGTCTATGGTTATGGGTATGGACAGCAGTGAATATGAAAAAAATGCAGCAGCAGGAAGTTATGGACAGCAGCATGATGGCAAGAAGGAGAAGCACACAGCGATGCAAACAAGAAAGATGCAGCAACATTAAAGTTTTGTTGAAGGAATGAGATGTAATGGACAGCAGCACATGCAAAAGAAATTTTCCTTACAGCAGTAAAGGTAAATGTAATGAATTTGTTGTTCATTGAATTGAAATGCAATATATGCAACAGCAGTGAGTGTAAGAAATGTTTACACACAGCAGTGTAAATTTGTAAGGTGGGACAGATTAATTGTTCCAGAAAAGACAGAGTATTTTGTCTTTGAAGAATGCACAACAATGCAGAGTTTGCAAAGAAATGTAAGTGAAGTGCAGCAACACAACAGCAAGTGTAGACACAACAGTGTGGGGTAGACGCAGTAAAGAAGATGGCACAACAGTGCAGCAGAGAATATTCATCAGCATAAGAGAACATTGTAATGAGTTTTCACACACAACAGTGCAACGATTGTTTGTTTTGGAACTGCATGTAAAGCAGTGTCTGTTTGTAATCCCTCTGTTAATGAGGAAGGTGCTTTTCAGCACAGTCATTTGGTGAAACCCTCTATTAAAGAGGAAGGTGCTTTTCAGCACAGTGTCGTGGTGAATCCCTCTATCAAGAGGATGATGCTTTTCAGCATAGTCATAGGTGAATCCCTCTGTCAAGAGGAAGGTGCTCTTCAGCACATTGTTATGGTGAATCCCTCTGTCATGAGGAAGGTTCTCTTAAGCACAGTTTTAGGTTAATCCCTCTATTAAGAGGAAGACAACATTGTTTGTTTATGAACTGCATCAGAAGCAGTTAGTGAATCCCTCCATGTGAGGAAGTGCTTGGGTAAGATTGAATGCCCAGCAGTTGAAATTAAAGGGGAGTGTTGGAATGGTAATTCCAACTGCAGGCGGACAGGGACAGCGATTGCAGCCGACTCCGTCAGCACGCTGCATCCAAAGACCACCGAACGAAACCATAAAACCGTCCAGATCATATCGGCATATCGGCAAGTCGGCATATCGGCAAAATGAAGTGAAGGCATTATAAAGGAGCCTTAGTGTTTTGCGATAAGCGAACGCCGATATCGCATCGGCAAAGTCAAAGTGAAGGAGTTATGAGGAAGCTCTTGTGTTTGCGATGAGCGATCGCCGATATCGCATCGGCACATCGCTATCGGCAATGTCATAGAGTCGGAGTCTTTGACATGAGAAAAGTTGCGATGCGATGCAAATAAAGTCAATGGTTAAAGTACAAGTCAGAAGCAAATAAATTTGACGTGAAGTAAAAGTTCCCTTACCGCCAGTAAATGTCAGTAAAACAGTAAATGCAATTTACTGTGGGTTGGTAAGTTTTGGTGAAGTTTTTAATTTCATTTAAGTGGGAGTATGGGCACAAGTAAAAGCCGGTAAAATCATTTAATTTTCATTTATTTCTTTTACGGAAACATGGCAAATTTAAAGAATGGTATGGGCAAGTCATCGCCCTATCTTTAATTTTTTTTGGTATATGTTTCTAGTGAGTGCTCATTTTTGCAGATGAGTGAATTGCACATGAAATTAAAAATGTGAATGATAACGCACAGCAGTGTGTAAAAAGACAGAACCAGGTGATGTAATTTTCGTGTAGGGAAAAACCATGTGTGGTTCTGCACAGCAGTGCATAAAGGAAATGGTGGAGCATTGTAAAACGAAGGTGCAGTAAAAGCGAAAAACCATGTGTGGTTTTGCACAGTAGTGCATGAAGAAAAGAAACGAAGTGGAGCGCATGTGTTTTGAGTAAGTTTTTTTTTATAGGTTGGATTTGCATTGAAATGCAAATGAAAAGAGCACTCAGGTATTTTTTGAGATTGTGAATGTAATGTAAAGATTACTGTATGTGAAAAATATTTTCACAGCAGTATGTGTAAAAATAGTTTTACACCAGCAAATGTAAAAATGGGTTTTACTGCAGTAAACCCAGCACAGTAATTTCTCAGGTGAAAACAGAGCTTTTGCTGAATGTAAGTTTTCTTTGAAAATAGTTTTCTTTGAAAATCCCTCTGAGTGAAAGAGGATGAAGTTTGTATCAGGCTTTGTATTTTAATCAATAGAAATATTTTTATGGCTATGTAATACTCTGTTATGAGTAGATTTGTTTTAAAAGCTTCTCTGTGCACAAAGGTCCTGGAACACTGGAAACAGAGCATTGGCTCTGTGGTGTTAGAATGTCTGGTTTTGGTATTTCCCATTTAAAAATACCCAACAATGGAAGCTATCTCATTGTAGTAGGTCACCATCTTGTTAATGTTCTCATGGCTATTTTCTGATCAAATAAGATTGCATTTCTTCACTGCCATATAGTCCAAAAGACGTGTAATGGAAGCTATCTCATTGTAGTAGGTCACCATCTTGTTAATGTTCTCAGGGAGCTCCAGGCTTTTCTGATATATTCCAAAAGACGTATAATGGAAGCGCACGATAATCTTGCACTTTGCTCCCAGCAAACTTTAATACATCTGTACGTTGCCTGGAATTGTATCCTAGATACTAGTTTGTAATGGTCCAACACCCCTTCCCATAGAGGGAGACTATAAGGGCAATGAAAGAAAAGGTGGAGATTGTCTTCATCTCCCTTCATACACATAACACAGATACCTGGTCCTTCAAATCCTCGCTTCTATAGATTATGCCAAGTCAAGATTCAATTATGTATAGCCAACCAACTAAAAACTTTGATTTTATTTGAAAGGATCCATTTCTAGATAACCTGATAACCTGTGGTCCTTTTCTGAGTGTGCCTCCCCAAGACATCTCGTCCTCTTCATCATTTATTGAGATCCCTGCGTTCCGGAGAACTGTAATACATTCTCCCCATTCCTTAGAAAGTTCCTCCGGTAATTCCAATTCTTCTGCCTTATACCATGCCTGAAGGTCCATATGATGAGGCCTATGGATTAAGATCTGATTAAGATAAAAGACCCCTTGAAATGAATATGATTTAGAATTTGGATACAGTGGTTACCTTTTATACCGCTGATAGCATCAAGGCCGATCTTAATCATGGAGCCATCTCCCACAGTCCACCGCACGTGGCACATGAGGAAATCCATCTTCAACGGGTCTAGCAATAAGTGACCATCGCGTCAGGTGAATTTTACCTTTCATCTCCCCATTATGGGCCCCTGTCCAAATGAAGCACCCCATAATAGAGTGGATCCTTTTAATAATTTTACAAGGCAACAGAAAAAGAGGCATCCAATAAATTGAGAGGTTATGCATAACCGATTTGAGCATAATCAAATTTTCGCCCATAGACATATATTTGTGTTTCCAGCAATCCAATTTTTGGTTAATTTTTACTACCAACCATTCCCAATCCTTATTTCTATATCCCATCGATTTTAATCTGAAACTCAAGTAAGTGATTCCCTCTGCTACATAGATAGAAGTCATTAATTTTTACTACCAACCATTCCCAATCCTTATTTCTATATCCCATCGATTTTAATCTGAAACTCAAGTAAGTGATTCCCTCTGCTACATAGTTAGAAGTCACCCCGGAAAGTCCACAGATCTCCTTCACCATTGTATCCTCACAACCATTATGTATTAATTTAGACTTAGACTCGTTCATATAAAGACCCGAAGCATCCCCAAAAGTCTTGATGATTCCAAAAAATTTTACCACCAACCATTCCCAATCCTTATTTCTATATCCCATCGGTATTAATCTGAAACTCAAGTAAGTGATTCCCTCTGCTACATGGTTAGAAGTCACCCCGGGAAGTCCACAGATCTCCTTCACCATTGTATCCTCACGACCATTATGTATTAATTTAGACTTGGACTCGTTCATATAAAGACACGAAGCATCCCCAAAAGTCTTGCTGATTCTCTAATATTCCGACCAAACACTGGTGTTTTTCTGCCCTCCCAATAATAAATCATCCGCGAACATTAAATGAGTTACATGCAAGTGCCCGACAACTTTAACCCCTCTAATAATACCTTTGCCCAGAGAATCACCAATTTTCCTACTCAGACTATCAATCACCAATAGGAAGAGCAATGGGGACATGGCACATCCCTGCCTCAAACCCCTGAGAAAAACTGGGAGGGAAAACCATTTATAATCAAAACGAAATTAGTGGATTTGATACACCCCATGATCTAGTGAACATTCATCCAATTCATCCCCATTTTGATAAGATCAACGTAAAAAATGCCTAATCAATGCAATTGTAGGCCTTTATCAGATCTACCTTTAAAAATTCTCAATCAATGCAATCGTAGGCCTTTATCAGATCTACCTTGAGGAGATAATAATCCTGGAGTTGATGGAATGTAGCATCTCCTGGGCAATGCCTATTGCATTATGAATATGTCTACCCTCCATAAACCCTAATTGTTCATGTGAAATAAATCTCGACAGAAAGGGTTTAATTCTACGGGCGATCAGGTTAGATATCATTTTGTAAATCGAGTTACAAAGGGAGATATGCCTATAGTCCCCAAAAGTAGATGGATTCTTCTTTTTCGGAATCAGAGAAAGAAAAGTGGCATTTATTGCCCCCGAGATGAATCCCCTCAGACTAACTTCTTCTGCCACCGCCAGCAAATCCGGAAGGATCAGGTCCTTGAAGTAGATAAAAAGCTCAACCCCTCAGCTGTCCGAATCCTCTCAGACTAACTTCTTCTGCCACCGCCAGCAAATCCCGAAGGATCAGGTCCTTGTAAGTAGATAAAAAGTTCAACCCCTCAGCTGTCCGGGCCCGGGCTTTTTTCCTTCGCACTGTCCTTTAAGGTCCCTAATAGTTCTTCGCAAGTGAAGACTTGTCCCAAAATTTCATTGTCCTCCTAAGAAATCAATGAAGAAACCAACTCGATAAATTCTGCTTGATCCCCATATTCCTGATTTTTTGCCATAAAGTGATCTCTGAAATGTGAAATGGCTGCTTGTTCCAAAGAGGATTGAGAATTCAAGATATTCCCATCAGAATCCCAAATCCTTCTGATAGAATTATGTTGCTTCCTCAGGTTAAATTGCCTATGGAAATATTTAGAATTTTTATTCCCAGCTTGGATCCAAATAGCCCTGACTTTTGTGCCTTATGTCCTCTTCCTGGGCCTGAAGAATGATGTTCCTATGACCCTCCAAAACTGCGATCTTATCACGATATAAAGCCGAGAAATATAATGGGACCAGATTAAGGTATATCAGCTCTTTCTAACTCCACTAATAGAATCTGTTCCTCCCTCCTTTTCGCTTTCATCCATCTCCGAGATTCAAATTTCAGCAACCGAGAATTAAATTTGAATGGATATGCCCACCGCCCCTCCATCCCTTTCCACCTCAGCGCTATCGGAATATGGTGCGATATATCCATTGGGATGATATAAGACTCGACTTCCACCATGTTATTAAACAGGGTCTTACTTACTAGAAAATGATCAATCCGCTTGGAGATGCCCTCCCCTCCAATTCTCCCGTTCTTCCAAGTTGGAGCCATTGTATCTGGGATTGCATCAATCAAAGCATTGGCGTCCATCATTCCTTTAAAGAAAGCAGAAAGTGGATCTTCCGTGGCCTTCGTACCCCAGATTTCTGATGGGTCCAATGTGAAATTTAAATCCCCCGCCAGTATTAATGCGGTGAGACTTAAAATCCCAGAATTAGCCACTCTATTCCAAAAGCTTTTCCGCCCATGATACAGTGCATATGTGTTTAATATTCTGATCCTATTGCTCGAACCCTTCATGTAACCTGTTAAGAGAATACCTGCACAAGTATAGAATGCGTTCAGATCAAAATGACGTGGATTCCACATCACACCCAACCCACCTGAGATACCTATCGCATTTGTTGCGCAAACAACCCAGTCAGGACAAATATTTAACATGACCTCCCAACCTCTGTCAACCCTCACCATCGTTTCCTGCAGTAGTATCATAGACGGCTGGTATAATCTAATAATACCCCTAATCGAGATGATTTTGGGGTAAGCTCCCAGTCCCAGGATGTTCAGAGAAATAATGGTCATGGGGACAACCC
Organism: Pinus tabuliformis; assembly: GCA_031772625.1. Taxonomy (NCBI): domain Eukaryota; kingdom Viridiplantae; phylum Streptophyta; class Pinopsida; order Pinales; family Pinaceae; genus Pinus; species Pinus tabuliformis. The sequence continues at coordinate 1,767,152,891 of CM062816.1, forward strand.
AAAGACGAGGATATCCCCTCTAAGTACCCGAGTACCATCAAAATCCGAGATAGAGACCGAACCAGCAGTGTAAGATGAATCGATGGAAAAACACGAATCACCAGGGATGAGAGCCGGATGAGAACTCGAAGCTGTCAATCTACAGTCAGTGACTTTCTTGTATCGAGGGTGACGTTTCTTCTGATGGGTCACGTTCTGGAAATTTGGCTTATGTCCAGAAACCTCCGAGGGCACAAAGAAAGACCGTTTGATGACAAGTGGTTCCATTTCCTCGGCATAGTCCAGAACACCGATTAGTTCCCGGTCTGGAGATAGGGACGCAACTTTCTCCACTTCCTTTTCAAGGACAGACGAAGCAGGGTTTAATAATTCTCCAGAAGGTTCAGAACCCACCTTCAAGGTCGGGGCTAACCCACTCTCGCCAGGATGGGGAGTATGGAAACAGTGATCTAGCAATAGGGAGGAATCTAAAGACCCAGCACCCGAGGATGGGGTGATCAAACCCCTGTCAACCACCCGAGGATGGGGTGATCAAACCCCTGTCAACCCCAAGGGAAGAGGTAGAGACTACGACATCAACAGATGAGGCGGGACCGAGCCCATTAGACCGAGAATTTCCCGAAATATATGTATGCGAAATATTTGATACAAGATTGTCTAAAGGTGGCTCGCTAACAAGTTCAGAGGAATAAGCCGAAATACCTGGAGAAGCCCTAGAGAGGACCTCACTTCCTTGAACTGCACAAGTAGGCACCGATATGGCAAAGCCCAATAATCAATTTTCAACCGAATCTTATAACTGCTCCACTACACATCAATTTCTGCTAACTAACCTCGCCCCAGGTCGACTTCGATAACACCCAAGCCAAGCGCTTATCCAACTGACCAACAGAACTGTCATCCCAGAAATAAAATTTGCTAATCCTATTCCATAACTCCAGCGGTAAACCCGACAGTTTTGCCCGCAGTTGTCTATAACGCAATTTTTTGAAAGCCTTTTCGGCGGATTTTTCAGGTCGAAATCCGGCAGGAATTATTGGAATCGCAAGTTTGATGGCTAGTTTCTGCACAATGAAAGCGTCCCAGGGGTTTTTCAGGGCGCTGAATCCAAATATACAGTTAAAAAACCATTTTAACTGCAAGAAATCAAGATTTGACCTAAGATTTGACCTAAATTCTTCCGCCGGATTCTGTCACCGGAATCTTCAAAAAATCGCATTATAGACAACTCCGTTTTGCCCAAATCAGATTACGTCTAGGGATCTCCGCTAGAGGGTCGAAACTGGTCTTCCACCACTGCATTAGGAGAAACCCGCTACCGTTGACCCAAGGATCCCTTAAAATCCTGTCGGCGTTCTCCAAACTCAGGGAGTGAAAGCATAAACATCCGTTCAAAAGTTGGCTTACCTTCGGTCAAGTTCGCTTACCTTCGGTCTGTATCGGGAACCATCTATCTTCCACCCATTTCTTAGGTTTTTCACCCGACATTTTCAGAGGGTGCCACCGCCCTACCAGCGCCTTATTCCTGAGCCTTTCTGTACTCTCCCATAAATCATTATCACCCAAAACCAGAGGTGGTTGTGCTGTAATCGCCTCCAAAGTTTTATGTTTAGTTTTTGTCTCTCTAGTTCTCGTGAGAGGCGGGGATATCACACGCAATAGAACTCTCGGTGAATTGCAATATTTCTGACTCCCAGACAGAATACTGTTAATGCTGCCCGCTCCGCCCAAATAGTGATTTCGATCAAGGGCTAGGCAGTTGGTGACATCCCATCATGCATGCCAGCCAACTGTACCCCATCGCAATCCATAACCGAGAGGCGAGACACCAGTACCAACCCACCTCCCAAGGAAAGTACCGAGTGTAACGGAGGTGTCAAAAAGGAAATGGAAGGCCTTACAACAGCTAGCCACGCAAGCTTCAACTCCAATCGAGAAAAACGGACCACCTAATGAAGAGAAGATAGGTAGCATACGTCTACGCCAGATACGTCGCCACAAACCCAGTACAGAACCCATGAACTGACCTGGGATCAAAAACCCCACATAACGAAAAGGAGCAGATCCCAAGCCTAAAAAGGTCGCCCAGAAATCTCCTAGTGGATACGCCAACCTACTACTAGCCACGCGATGGGTACAAATATCGAAATATATTTTCTTCTTAATTGAAAAGGGCCAGAGCTATTTCCCCCTGTATAGCTCCATAAATGCTCCTTTACATCACTGTAGTACAAGGATGCTGACACACCTAAATATTTCTGAACAAACGTTTTTCGGTAAAAGCATACCATGGATAACTGCCATGTACAATACATAAAACCATACCATGCTATGCTATGTCTCTCTGGACGCGCATCTGAGATGTGACGCGCTGAGCATGCGTGTTACTCCATGTTAACCGAACAATTCAAAGTCAAATTCAAAATTTGAACTGGTGAACCCGCCCCGCCCAAGTTCGAAATTTGAACGGGTGAACCCGCCCCACCCAAATTCAAGCCCAAATTCAAAATTTGAACATCGATAATTGTTATATCTAACATTTCAAGTCGTCTGGCATCATGGTTCAAGGTGGGCACGAGACATACATTCAAAATTCCTTCCTAGTGCAGCGCATTACCGCCGGCGGAAGCCCTGATGAGAAGAAATTCAGTGGCGTGGGCATAAGCCTCATGGGCAACGACAACGCTGTAACGGATGTTGTCATCTTTTCCGCTGCTGTGGGGATTGCAGTGACAGGTTAAGCCAATATCCTCACAGGGGTTCACTGTTATAACAAGGCCACGGGCTTCGGAGGAGTTGGAATCAAACTAAAGCTTGGTGGATTGACTCAGACGAGGTGCATCGGTTGTTATTTGGATTATACCGCCATTGTTGTAGATGATCCTGTGCAGCTTAATATTACCAATAGTTTATTTATTGAGGATGCCAACGTGGTGCTGAAATCAACCCTTGCCAAGCACGCCAATATTCTTAGCCTCCGCATATTCCATAACCAAATATTCAAGAAATGAAAAGGCTTCCTGTTGTCCCACTATAAAAGGTTCGTCAATAAGCTTCATCTCTGCACAGCCGGTTAGAGCAGGACCGCCATGGGAACTGCTTGCAGAACGAAGGTTGTGCTTCTAATGTTTCCTTAATTCGATGAAGTTCATGTTGGAGGTTTTGAGTTTGTTCCTCTAATAGCTCTTGAAGTTGGGCAAACTCAACCATAGGAAACAATTTGAGATGCTCTTTGATGTGTAAAATCAAATCATAGATCTTCCTGCTGGTTTGATAAAGTTACACATGATTGGTATTGTGCAACGTCATCAAATCATAGATCTTCATGCTGGTTTTATAACATTACACATGATTGGTATTGTGCTACGTCGTGCCACCTATGATGCTTCTTGGAGAAGGGCATCCAAATATTTAAGCCATATACTCACAGTGGAACCCTTATCATTCTTGTTCTTCTTTATTGCCTGGCGGTCTCTCTAGATCTGCTTAACAATAGGCTTTATTTTCATTACGACATCTTTTAGAGGCACCAATTCTTTCCTGCAGCGAACTGCAATGTCTATGCGATCCATGATCTGTTGGATTACTTTGTCAATACCCACACCAATAAAGTTAAGAAGCTTTTTAATTTGAAGTTAGCATCTAGCAGTGGGCACATTTAGTTTTGTTTTTTCTTCGTTTTGATCGTGAGCATGAGCGATATTGATTTTGAAAAGTTATTCAATTTATAAATTAGGAGTAATATTTACAATGAGATTTATATATAAATTAAATTTGAGTAGGAATTAGATTTATATATAAATTAAATTTGAGTAGGAATTAGTTGTAGATAAAGATGTCCTCGTTGCCCAGAGCAAGCAATCGCAAACACTGTTTAGAGCCAATTCCCATTGCCTTTGTGGAGGCTTTGGAAAATAACGTCTAACACACAAATCACAAAGCAGATCAAGTCAGTAATTATATATATTATTTTGGTCTTTCAAAGAATAATAGTGCAAATTTTCTATGTGTTTTCTGATTCTTTGGTTTCATGTTTGAAATAAGAGCCAACAAATTTAATTTCTAAAAAGCTTTCAATTTTAATTTTAAATTCACCTTTAATTTCATTTCATTTTAAAATTTAAAGCTTTGAGGTTTCACGTTTGGAATGAATAATGGATGGAGAATTGAATTTCTGAAAGCTTTCAATCTTAATTGATGAGGGAGAATGTTTAGAAGATTTGTAATTTGAAGTGAGCATCTTCTAACCTCACGGAAAAGAGTGGACACATCTCGTTTTGTTCTTTTACGTCATTTTAATCCGTAGCGTGAGGAAGATCGTTCCCTTTAGAAATTAGGGATAGCCCGAGGGTCGAGTTAATGTATACAATGATTATTATATATATTCTAAATTAGAAAAAGAAAAGGGTAGACACATTTCCAAGTCATTTCCAATTTGTGATTTCTAATTTGAAGTCTACAATGATTATTAATATATATTCTGATTTAGAAAAAACAAAGTGTCAACACATTTTAAGTCATTTCCAATTTGTGATTTTTGAAAAATTATTCTCTGTGCCCATCCTTTTGCCTTTCTCATTTAAAAAGGAATTATAATATACAAAGGGATTTAATGCAACAGATTTGGAAAAGTTATTCCATTTTCTTGTTAAATGAAATTTCTGGCCATGTTATTCCTTTCTTTTTTTTCAAATAAAAACATGGTATAAAATTAAGTTATTCTATTTTCTTGTTAAATGAAATTTGTGGCCATGTTTTACCTTTTTTGTTTTTTTCAAATAATAACATGGTATAAAATTATATTGAGGTTAAGAGTTATTTAGTTATTTTTATTTTTAATTACATTTAATATAAAGAATTAAAATTAATGTAAAAATTTATTTAAAGTTTTTTATTTATTTTTAAATAAGGAGCATAGTTTAAAATTGTATTTAGATTAATGAGATATTTCGTTATTTTTAATTATGTTCAAAATAAAGCATAAGGAATGATAATTAATGGATATATTTCATGAATACCTATAATAATTATGTTATATCTTTTAATATTTTATTAGAAATAGATATTCAATTGGGATTATCTTACATGCTTCACTAGAACTATTTTGAAAAAACACCCTTGAGCTTGTGGATTATTTCTTGGAAGCTCATAGCTAACCAATTTCTACTCTTTTTTTTTTAATATCTTATTATAAATAATCAATAAATAATTTACTTAGTATTTAAGGCAATTGAGTTATGAATTAAAGTAAAGGTGTAGATTTAATTATATTAGATATGGACATTTCTTTCTCACACACACGCGCGCATGCACACACACACATATCATTTTCTTTTTGTTTTTTTTTTTTTTAATTGAGAAATGCATTTATTTTGACAAATGGAATGGTTATGTTTATTATATTTCTTTATAAAAATTATTATTATATAAATTATGAATTAAAATAAATGTAATGATAATGTTTTTAGAAAATTTATAATATTAGATTTTGTAAAATCGGATGGATTTTATATTTTACATCTAAATTAATTTCATATTTTTTATATTTTGAAATATCTATAAAACAAATCTATATTAAATATGGAATGTAGAAAATTGTACACATATATATTAATTTTTCCATAATTATATGGATTTTGAATTATTTTTAAATGATATTTTTTAAGAAGAAAATATAAGATAATTGTTTGTATTGCTGCAATATTTCCATTTAAATGAGGAATAAATACGTAAAAATTGTGGACAAGGAATACAATTGTGAGGCTAATTTCACAAAGAAATATGATTGTTTTTTATTTTTAAAATAATAAAATTAGAAAAAACCAAACCTTATATGTAAAGAATTTGTGCAACATTTAAAACTATTAACATAATGAATATTTATATTTTTTACCATGTAGAGCTCACTATGAAGTAAGTCAAAATATAATCTCTCAAGGTAACTATCTAGTAGCTCAAAACATAATTTTTTGTTCTATTTATAAGAGAAACATTCATTATTGGATTTTTACATTAATAATTTTATGGCAAGAAAAATAAAATATAAATTAATATCTCTTTTACAAATTACAAATTTGTTATTTATATAAACACATATATGTATGCTTGCAATTTCACCAATTATGAATATTTGTAACATGTTGTATTAGTTCAATTATGAATATTTGTAACATGTTGTATTAGTTTGTCTAGACAAAACATATTGAAGAAAAACATGTTATTATGTTTTATACATTCATAACATTAAAGGGGCCGACCTCCAAGCCCGCCTAGACCCCGACCTCTAACATCAAGGTGGGACTAGTGCCAAGGAGAATAGAGGGATTAGAATACCATTAAGAAATTTGTTATTGTTGATTGGGAGAGCCGCCTAGGCATCGTTGTTGAAGGACCAGAGTTCTAAGGCACCTCCTGGTGGTTCAAGATTCCTCATAAGCACCTGAGTGATTCTTCCCAAATCAAATAGGTTCATCAACCAGAAGCTTCCAGTGGTTTCTTCAGCCTCATAGGCAAATCTTGCTCTAAAAAACTAATCACTAGTAAGCCCCCTGGGAGGCATTTCACTATGCAAAGAACTTCATCTCACTTTCAAGAGAAGAGAGACCATTAGCAACAAGGTTCAACACTATTGTCAAAATGTCTATGGGTATACGTAAGATATGTTCATATATAGAACTTGTGCATGTACGAAAGATGTGTAACTATCTATCCAGGAGCATTTCAAAAATGTCTGAAAAATACAATTGAAGGACAAAGAGAACTCCCCAAGCTTGTTTCATCACAATCTAATCAAAACCATTGTCCTTTACCAGCTGGCACAGAAAGGTATGGCTTGGGAAGCCTTTTTGGAAATAGCCCTGAAATGGCATGAAGAAAATGCAGCATCTCAGTCTCCTAGTGTGCCAAAACAACAAACAGAGGTGGGGTCCTCTAGCAAAATAATGGAGAAGACTCAGCTGCCCAAACCTGAGGTGACTAAAGTGTATAAGAAAGGACAAAGGCTTGTGTTTTCTTCTCATGGAGATAAAGGGGCCAAGCCTTCTTCTTTGACCAAGTAGGAACCAACAGCAAAAGAGAAAGACACAGTTGAGCATGAGTTTGAATTAGTTGATTTAGAGGTTGAGGATCAAACTTCAAACATGCGACAAACAATAAAGGATAAGGAATATCAAATCGAGGCACTAACAATCAATTTGGAAAGAGCAAAATATGTCATGTCATTCCTTGAACAGGAAAATAGTTAGCTCAAAGCAAAGGAGCTAATCTTAGAAAAGGAAAAAACCAAGTTATTCCAGCAAGTTGGAAAAGGCAAGGAGATCATAGAATCAAGCGAGCCTGAAGCATCAAAGGGGAAAGGAAAGAGGAAAAGACCAAGAACAAGAGGCCTCAATAAAGCTTTGCAAGAAGAGCAAGAACACATTCTGTTGAATGAAAACCTTGACATAGAGGATAGGATTACCCTTGAGGTCCATCAAGACAAGGAATATTGGCTCAATAGGGTAAATGAACACTTGGAGAAGCTCCTTGAGAAGGAAAACATGGATAATTAGTTGCTCAGACACATGGCGCGTAGATCCCTATCATGATCATAACTACGCCCAACACGTTGTATTCAGTGGATCAACGCTATTTGTGCAACTATTAATCTCCATATCCATTTAAATTTTAGGAATGGTGCAACTATTAATCTCCATCTCCATTTCAATTTTAGGAATGATTGAAAAAGGGTTAAAATATATCCTTTATGTTCTATAAATTCAACATATTAATATAAATTCAATAATATATCATTTCAACATAGTGAGTAGGCAGTTAAAAATGTTAATATTTTTTTTATGTTAGGCCTACCACCTACATATCTCCTCATAATGAGATGTAGAGAGTTTCTCCACACAACGATTTATATTTTCAAATCATAATGTAGATAATGAATAAAATTATTCATTTATAAATTACATTTTTTAGTTACAATTTGTAATTCTTTTTAAAATTATTTATTTTTCATAATAAATTTATGGTTTTTGGTTAACGTCGTTTGATGCCTCAAAATTCTCTCAAAAGGTTTTAGACGTCGATTTGCCAAACTGGTTCCTACTGATAGAAATGGTCTTGTGAGCTGATTTCTCCACTTTTTCCACTCTAAAAGCATCGACATGAATGAAAAACAATATAATGATCCAATCCAGGTCAACGATGTGGATGTTGAGGACTGAGTTACAATTTCCATGGTAGATGACATGGAAGTTCATATTTTTAACATACTGATAAGAAATCATTAACATCCGAAAACCTAAAAATCTAGAAGAATTGGATATGACTGCAGGAAGGATAAAATATAAACCAAGATTTGGATATGACCTAGCAAGCCAAGGTGTCTGGCTTACAAATGTGGTGCAATATCATGATGAGACATGGGTGTAAGACTACTATGTGTCAGTTGTATGAATGTTGATTTGGCATAAAATGGTACATCTTTTGAGTTCCATAACATTATTCCTAGAGCTTATAATGAGATGACAAAGCTCTCGATGAGCAGAAGATGATAATGACCTCCGATTGGGTGTGTTACGTTGTGTATGCTTTGAAACCTTGAAATCTTTGGCATTATGAAATAACAACCCATATTTGTTGGGATTTGGCCATGAACCACTTGGTGAAAATATATTATATTGTTGAGATATGAATAGACAATATGTGAGTCATATTAAATTAAGGTCATCACAAATCAACGGGGTTACCCTATACAATGATTGTCCTACCCATGGGAGTTATCTTCCTTCTCTTATTCTATCATAGGATCAATCATTCCATAATGTATGTAGAACAATCTATTTGTGCACACAATAATAACTATATATGAATGATTTGCTTCAACTAAATAATTCATAATATAATTTGAGTTTGTGATTCTGAGCACAAACACAAATTTTCTACTCAAAATAATGCTTCTTAAAGTGTAGGATTCCTTTCAACTATACTATGTTACCAAATAACATTTTTTCTATGAAAGCATAAACTCATTCTTATAATAACCAAATTGGCTTGTTACAACTGGATAAATTAATTTGTATTGTAATTCATTCATTTGAGTAAATTTACGTCTTCTCAATTTATTAAAAACCAAACTTCTAATCTCAGTTTTGAATTTCCTTTATAACAAAAACTCAAGCCATGAAAGTTAATATAATTTGATGTTCGTGAGACCTTTGTAATGTAAGTTGTATTGTAATTTAATTCATTTGAGTAAATTAAAAAACCATCTTCTCCCCTCGATCAGGGTGTGAGGTGGCGAATAGAGCCATTAAGGTTGTCATAATGAAAAGCACAAGAAGGGATGGTTCCACTACCTCCCACATGTTTGACACGTAAGGCGTGGTGGCCATCGACAGGCTTAAGGCAAGTAACAGGAGGGAAGGTGGCCTTTGCATGCAATTGAGTTTACTGACCGTAAAGGGAGAGAATAATTTGGAGGGTGTAATCACAGAGTTGACGACGATGAAAGAGGAGCAGCAACTTCGGGAAAGAGATGAGATGCGATGTCTTCAAACATAGATAATTAGGTATGTTAACTGGATCATCCTACATTCTGTTATGCTTCCCTACATTTGTTCTAGTAACTGGGGCTTTCATGGGGGCACGGGGTTTGTGTGGGTGAGTATATGCACAATTTCCGTATATGCGCAATTTCTGTATATGGAATTTGCGCATATACGATGTAGATACATGAACGACGTGCATATACGAAAGATATGCACATATATGAAAGTTAGGGATATATAGAAGATATGCGCATATCTTCCGTATATGCGCAATTTCCGTATATGCGCATATCTTCCGTATATGCACAATTTCCGTATATGCGCAATTTCTGTATATGGAATTTGTACATATCTTCGTTTATGTATCTATATCGTATATAGGCAGATATGTACAAATTCCATATACAGAAATTGCGCATATACGGAAATTGTGCATATACGGAAGATATGCGCATATCTTCTGTATATCCCTAACTTTCCTATATGTGCATATCTTTCGTATATGCACGTCGTTCATGTATCTGCATCGTATATGCGCAAATTCCATATACAGAAATTGCACATATACAAAAATTGTGCATATACGGAAGATATGCGCATATCTTCCGTATATGCGCAATTTCTGTATATGGAATTTGCGCATATACGATGCAGATACATGAACGACGTGCATATACGGAAGATATGCACATATAAGAAAGTTAGGGATATACGGAAGATATGCACATATCTTCCGTATATGCGTAATTTCCGTATATGCACAATTTCCGTATATGCGCAATTTTTGTATATGGAATTTGCGCATATACGATGTAGATACATGAACGAAGATATGTATAAATTCCATATACAGAAATTGCGCATATACGGAAATTGTGCATATACGGAAGATATGCGCATATACGGAAATTGCGCATATACGGAAGATATGCGCATATCTTCCGTATATCCCTAACTTTCCTATATGTGCATATCTTCCGTATATGCACGTCGTTCATGTATCTGTGTCGTATATGCGAAAATTCCATATACAGAGATTGCGCATATACGGAAATTGTGCATATATGGAAGATATGCGCATATCTTCCGTATATGCACAATTTCTGTATATGCGCAATTTCTGTATACAGAATTTGCGCATACACGATGCAGATACATGAACGACGTGCATATACGGAAGACATGCACATATAGGAAAGTTAGGGATATACAGAAGTTATGCGCATATCTTCCGTACATGCGCAATTTCCGTATATGTGCAATTTTTGTATATGGAATTTGTGCATATACGATGTAGATACATGAACGAAGATATGTACAAATTCCATATACAGAAATTGTGCATATACGGAAATTGTGCATATATGGAAAATATGCACATATACGGAAATTGTGCATATACGGAAGATATGCGCATATCTTCCGTATATCCCTAACTTTCCTATATGTGCATATATTCCGTATATGCACATCGTTCATGTATCTGCATCGTATATGCGCAAATTCCATATACAGAAATTACGCATATGCGTAAATTGTGTATATAAGGAAGATATGCATATACAGAAGATATGCACATATCTTCCGTATATGCACAATTTCCGTATATGGACTTTGCGCATATACGATGCAAATACATGAACAACATGCATATACGGAAGATATGCACATATAGGAAAGTTAGGGATATACGGAAGTTATGCGCATATCTTCCGTATATGCGCAATTTTCGTATATGTACAATTTCCGTATATGCGCAATTTCTGTATATGGAATTTACGCATATACGATGTAGATACATGAACGAAGATATGTACAAATTCCATATACAGAAATTGTGCATATACGGAAGATATGCGCATATCTTCCGTATATCCCTAACTTTCCTATATGTGCATATCTTCCGTATATGCACGTCGTTCATGTATCTGCATCGTATATGCGCAAATTCCATATACAGAAATTGCGCATATACGGAAATTGTGCATATACGGAAGATATGCGCATATCTTCTATATATGCACAATTTCCGTATATGCGCAATTTATGTATATGGAATTTGCGCATATACGATGCAGATACATGAACGACGTGCATATACGGAAGATATGCACATATAGGAAAGTTAGGGATATACGGAAGATATGCGTATATCTTCCGTATATGCGCAATTTCCGTATATGTACAATTTCTGTATATGCGCAATTTCTGTATATGGAATTTACGCATATATGATGTAAATACAAGAACGAAGATATGTACAAAATTCATATAAAGAAATTGCGCATATACGGAAAGTGCGCATATACGGAAGATATGCGCATATCTTCCGTATATCCCTAACTTTCTTATATGTGCATATCTTCCATATATGCATGTCGTTCATGTATCTGCATCGTATATGCGCAAATTCCATATACAGAAATTGCGTATATACGGAAGATATGTGCATATCTGCCATATATCCCTAACTTTCCTATATTTGCATATCTTCCGTATATGCACGTCGTTCATGTATCTGCATCGTATATGTGCAAATTCCATATACAGAAATTGCGCATATATGGAAATTGTGCATATACGGAAAATATGCACATATCTTCCGTATATGCACAATTTCTGTATATGCGCAATTTTTGTATATGGAATTTGCGCATATACGATACAGATACATGAACGACGTGCATATACGGAAGATATGCACATATAGGAAAGTTATGGATATACGGAAGATATACGCATATCTTCCGTATATGCACAATTTCCGTATATGCGCATATCTTCCGTATATGCACATATTTTCCGTATATCCGCAATTTCTCATGCGCAATTTCGATATATGCGCATATCTTCCGTATATGCATAATTTCCGTATATACGCAATTTCTGTATATGAAATTTGTACATATCTTCGTTCATGTATCTACATCGTATATGCGCAAATTCCATATACGGAAATTGTGCATATACGGAAATTGGAGTGAGTTAATAAGTAGTCAAAATAGTTAAGTACAAAGTTTACATCTATTAAATGAAATTATGACTTTAAACAAAAATATTATCCATTTAGAAAAGCAATTCCACTTCTCACTAGTTAGCTAAGTGGACAAACTCATCCTTTAAGTGGATCTACTTTTTTTTGGTGGAGGCAATGTTCCCCCTTTATCTACTCATTTTTTCAAAATTATGAGTGAGTATTTGGATTGTATTAAAATAAGATAAACTCTTGGGAGAAAATTTCTAACTTTAAAATTCCATCATTCAATATGCACGAGAAACTTTACTTTTAACTTATCAAAGAAGAAGCGCAAATATTTTTATTTTTATTTTTCTTAATGCATGTGAGCATTACATAGGAGATGGATGTTACAATCTCTTCTATACTAAGTCGATAAGATGTTATTGTTATTTTTTAAATTATCAATGATGAGAGGAAATATTTTTATTTTTATTTTTCTTCATGCAAGTGAACATTACATAGGAGATAGATATTACAATATCTTTTGTAATGGGTTATAAAATGAGTCTCTCTTTGCATCATAGAGAGTCAGACCCATTTTGGGACACATAAAACTCATCCAAGTTAGAGATAAACCTATTTGAATAGATTCATCTCAACTATGGATTTATTAAGCAAGAAACAAAATCAAATATCTTAGCCTCTAGAGTAGAGCCAGAGCCACTTTTCATAAGTCGACATGAGGGAGATTTGTAATCCTGTTGGGCTCTAAGTATAAATGACAAACAAAATTTAAATTACTTAAATAAAATATTACAATGTCAACCTTAATTTACAATTAAAAACAAATATATATATTTGTATGTATATAAGTATGCCTATTCAAATCTGGGCACAAATGAAGCGCAAGTCATCGGAGGACGACTGTTGTGAGGAAAACCCTGCACCTAGGGTTTAACACTGTTCTGAACAGGTTCAGAAACAGTTCTGGCAGCGCACAAAGACCGATTAGGAGACCTTCTTCTCAGAGGCCGTGTTCTGGCCCGACAAATGGCAGACGGGGGGTCCACTGGGACCCCAACATACAGGCAAATAGTCATGCAGAACCACAAAGCACACAAGGGTTTCAACATCTCGGGATATGAAGCCCGAAAAGACAGCTCTGGGATAAGCAGCGGAAAAACCATCCAGGGGCAGAAAGATCCAAACCACGGATCAGAGATGCCAGGAAAAGTCAGAGACAGACAGGAGGAGCATGGGAACAAACCGGAAGCAGGCCAAAATAGCTCGGAGCCAATAATCACTCTGTCAGATGAAGAGAAGGAGCACAGGGCAGGAAAACGCCCTATAGCAAATGAGAATAGAACAGAAGCTTCTAACCTCAGCCCCAAGAACGCCCAGCAGGGAGCCTGTAAACCCAAAAAGAAGGAAGCCCTTCGTGTGGTCTTCTCAGATCCAGACATTCAGGCCTACCGCGACCACATGTTGGAACATGCCATCATATGTAAGTTCATGGGACTGTGGCCAACAGAAAGAGTCCTTTGCCAATGGATCAAGCAGCACTGGAGACCAAAAGGTGATGTCAAACTACATCTTGGAGCTAAAGGTTTCTTTACTGTTGTCTTTTCTAACCTAGAAGATAAAGATAGGATCTTCGACGGAGGGCCATACTTCCTGTCATCAGCAGGCCTCTACATGAGGCCGTGGAAGGCGAACTTTGTGCCGGAAAAGGAAACGTTCACCCAAGTCCCTGTGTGGATCCGACTCTTTTCTTTACCTATCGATTACTGGGGCCTAGCAACCCTAAAGCACATAGGAGACCGTCTTGGCACCTTCATTAAAGCCTCGGAGGCAACTATGCAAAGGAAGTATACTTCATGTGCCAGGATCTGCGTTGAAATGGATGTCTCAGGAGCCCTACATGAAGGACTGTGGCTAGAGTTCAGAGACGAAGATTACTTTCAACCCATCGACTATGAACAGATCCCCTTCAGGTGCAGGAAATGCCACGAACATGGTCACCTTGTCCGGGAATGCCCATTAAACAAACCAGTGGAAGATGCCAAGCTTGAGCAGCCAGCCAAGAATCAGGAGGTTTTCAAAAAGCCAAAATCACGACAAAGGGCATACAGGAAAAGAATAAACAAAGCAGTGATAGATCCCAGCAAAACCCTTAACCCCTTCAGCATTCTGGACTCAGAAGCAGACTCGGAGGGTAACAACAAAGAGACAAAGCTACCAGAAGCTCTTCAAAAAAATAAGACAGATCACAGATTAACGGATGCAGGGGAAACCACTGAAAACACAGAAATACCAACGCATGAAGCAGCAGATGAATGAGATGAAGACACAGACATGCTAACAAGTGATGGGGGAAGCGAAGACCTGGAACTCAATGAGGTTCTAGAAAAAGAAGGGGTAAACTTACCCGATATGGAAAAGCACTGGAGAACACAAGGGCTGGAAAATATCCCGGAGGAAGAGTTAAAAAAGATCAGCGACCTCTTCATAGCAAGACAACAAGCGGCGCTAGATAAGCAAAAGAAAAGATTAGGTATCATGAAAGGCACAGGTAACCAATCCAAAAACCTCTTTCTCCATTCATTAGGGCGGAAGCAAAACAAGAGAAGAGGCCGAAGGACGAATGGAGAGGTTCTCCATGATTTAGGTATCCTAATGATCAATTCAGGCAAAATGAAGGATCTTCACGCCTTCCTGTCCTACCAATAACCTCATCATTTTTAATGAAAATCATCTCTTGGAATATAAGAGGGCTCAATAGCCAAGTCAAACAACGACTACTTAAGAGGAAGTTACAACAGGAAAAGCCAGATATCATGCTCATTCAGGAAACAAAATGTGCTACTGATCAGCTGGAGAACATCACCAAAAAGCTAGGAAAATCTATCAAATACATAGACATAGCCAGTCAAGGATGGGAAGGAGGCATTGCAACCTTCTGGGACTCCAGAGTCATTGAAATCACCTCTATGGAAGCTACCAGATCATACATTGCCACTAAATTTCAGCTCACAGGTAATTATGAAACCTGCCTCTGTATAAATGTCTACGGGCCTCAGCGTTTAGAAGATAAAATTTCTTTCCTGAACTCGTTAATGAAGTTAAAGCTAAGATACCAACATTCAAAGATCATAATGGGAGGGGATTTCAATATGATTACCACCCTCCTGGAAAAAAAAGGAGGCCTTAGGCGACTAAATAGAGACTCAGAACACTTTGTTGACTTCATGGAATCCGCCCAACTGGTTGACACCCCCCCAAAAAATGGGCTCTACACTTGGAATAATCGAAGAGGAGGAGAAAGCAGGATAGCCTCTCGTCTTGACCGTTTTCTAATCTCTGAAAACATTTTAATGGAAGGAACAACAGTTGACTCTGATATCCTCCCCAGTGGGGGATCAGACCATTGGCCCATCGCCCTGGAAGCTGCCTTTCTTGAGACCCCCAAAAATCGGCCTTTCAGATTTGAGAAATTCTGGCTAACACACCCAAATTTCCCTGATCTTTTAAAAAAATGGTGGGAAGAACCCAGGAATACAAGGGGGACCAAAATGTTTAAACTCCAATCCAAACTAAAGCACATCAAGCACAAAATCAAGGAATGGAACACATCTGAGTTTGGCAATATCTTCCAGGAAAAGCACAATATTGAAGACCAACTAAGTCAAATTCATAAGGACTGGGCTGTGGGGATTAACAGAGAGGACTCTTATGAACATGAAAAGATACTAATGCAGAAATGGCAGCTCCGCTGTCAACAAGAAGAGATCCTGTGGAAGCAAAAGTCTCGCATCCAATGGTTGAAGGAGGGAGAGCAAAAT
Source organism: Pinus tabuliformis (assembly GCA_031772625.1). NCBI lineage: Eukaryota > Viridiplantae > Streptophyta > Pinopsida > Pinales > Pinaceae > Pinus > Pinus tabuliformis. Next base: position 1,767,169,231 of record CM062816.1, read on the forward strand.
ACAAAGTTCTTTCATAGATCGACGATGGATTACAGGGGGGCTAACAAAATCCTCAAGCTTACCAATGCTTCTGGAGAAGTTATTCAAAACCATAAGGAGATCTCAACTCTGCTTACTAATCACTTTAAGCAAATTACCCAGGAATCTCAGGACGACCGTTCGGAAGCCAGAGAGGAAATAATCCAGGCCATACCCCAAATTATTACTCCAGCTCAAAATGCCTCTTTGTTAAGAAAGATCTCCATGGAGGAGGTGGAGGAGGCTATAAAAGACATGCCAAATGATAAAGCCCCGGGTCCTGACGGCTTTACTATAAACTTCTACAAAGCCTGCTGGCAAACAGTCAAAACTGGTGTCTGGGAAGTAGTTGAAGACTCAAGAAGATCAGGCTCAATTCTCAAAGCCCTGAATTCTACTTTCCTAGCACTAATCCCCAAAGAAGAGGAAGCCAGAACTCCGGAAAAATTCCACCCCATAGCTCTGTGCAACGTGATCTATAAAATCATCTCTAAGGTCATCGCCAACAGACTTAAACCTATCCTCCCTGACATCATCTCGGAGGAGCAGTCAGGCTTCGTGGAAGGCAGACAAATTCTGGACAACATCCTCTTGGCCCAAGAGATGTTACATACTTTGCAGTCCAGAAAAATCCCTGGTATGATGATTCAGCTCGACCTTTCAAAAGCTTTCGACAAAGTGAATTGGAATTACCTGGAGGCCACATTAACTGCTTTTGGTTTTGACATTCGGTGGACCAAATGGATTCTCGCTCTTATCAAGTCAACAAATTTCTCTATTTTGGTTAATGGATCTCCCTCGGCCACCTTCTCTCCTTCCTGGGGCATAAGGCAAGGAGACCCGCTGTCCCCCTTCCTTTTTGTGATCCTCATGGAAGGGCTTAGCAGATATATTCTCAGAGCCAAAGCAGAAGGGAAAATCAATGGATTGCGTCCTCTCCCCTCCACCCCTGCAACTACTCACCAGCAGTTTGCTGATGATACCATGCTGCATGGCACTCCAACAGTCAAAGAGGCCAAGGCCTTCAAATCTATCTTATCTCTTTTCAGCATGGCATCAGGTATGGACATAAACCATTCCAAATCGACTATTTTTTTCTTTAACACTCATGTTTCAATTCAGAACAATCTTACCAGCATCCTAGGTTTTCGAAGAGGCTCTCTTCCCTCGAAGTATCTGGGAGCCCCGCTCACCACCAAGCCTTGGCAAAAGGTTCATTGGGAAAGGCTCATAGCAACCATGGAAAAAAGATGCACTCATTGGACCCACAGGGCACTTAACTTTGCGGGACGTCTAGTTTTAACTAAGGCCATTCTACAGGCTATCCCCCAGTACATGCTTTCTATTCTCCCGGCGCCCAAGGCCATTCTTCAGAAAATCCGATCCATTCAACGATCCTTCTTATGGAGTGGCAATGCAGAGAAGAGGAAATGGGCTCTCGTGGCCTGGGAGAAGGTTTGTAAATCTAAACTGGCTGGAGGTTTAAACCTAATAGACCCTGACATTAGCAACAAAACTGGTGGAGCTAAACTGTGGTGGCGCTGGCTGAAAGAGACAAACCTTCCCTGGGCCCGTCATTGGAAAGAAAAATACACACCTAACTGCAGAGATCAGGACCTCATAAGACTTCAAGAATTGCCGGAAGGTTCTCCAATCTGGAACCTAGCAAAAAGAAACTGCAGCCTTATTCAGGACCACAGCTTCTGGGAGATCCGCAACGGGGAATCAGCCTTCTTCTGGGAAGACGCATGGCAACAGCATCCAAAGCTTGAAAACCCAGACCTCGAAGACTATAAAGTAAACTGTCACAACAGGGGAAAATATACCTTTCATCAGTACTGGACCCCTAATGGCATCAACCAGGATTGGAGAGAATGGACCCTTCCGGAAACCGGAAACCCTCATGAGGAAAATAATAACATTCAAAACCTGCTCCAAGTCCTTCACAAACGAAAAATTAGGACAACCCTGGAGGCGGACAAGCTGAGGTGGGGTATGAAGGGCAATGGCAACTTCACCCTAAAGGAAGCCAGAGAGCAGTTGGAACTCACAGAGCAGGGGGAGATTGCACCATGGTCCACCAAGGTTTGGGATCCCTTATTCTGGCCAAAAATTCAAACCTTTCTTTGGCTCCTTATGAGGCGAAAGATGCTTACCTGGGAGAACCTGCGGAAAAAAGGCTTCGCAGGCCCCTCCATTTGCCCTATGTGCAAGAAAGCAGAAGAGACCATGAATCACCTTTTCAATACATGTGAATGGGCTAACCACATTTGGCAAGAGATAGAAACTATCATGCAGCAAAACAGAAGAGATATGGACTCCATCCAAAACACCATATCCAATTGGCCAAGCAATTACTCTGAAAATCCTCAAATCAATAGCATATGGAAACTTCTGCCAGGTTTCATCACATGGACAATATGGAAAGAAAGGAACAGAAGAATTTTCCAAAACGAGCACAGGAATATAGAGCACCTGAGAATTACCTTAATCGAGAACATTCGCCAATTGATTCTGGTAAAAAGCAAAGTCGACCCATCCAACCAAACCACAATGGAAGACCAGAGAATCCTGAATGCGTTCAACATTCGCTACGATCAAAGCCAAAAACCCCAAGCAAATCAGCCGAACTTCCTCAGCACGCCAAAGGGATGGACTCGGCCCCCTGATGGTTTCCTGAAACTAAATTTTGACGGGGCCTCGAGAGGTAACCCGGGACCAGCTGGCATAGGAGGCCTCATTCGAAACCAGAGAGGTGAAATAATCCATATCTACAGTCAAGCTTTGGGCGAGGGCACTAACAATGAAATGGAGTTCGCAGCAATGGAAAAAGGTTTAACAATTCTACGAAGAAACCAGGCAGAAAACGCAGTAATTGAGGGCGACTCTAAGATTTCCATTCTGGTGGCAAGAAAAATCTATGGGGGAACGCCGGCCAGCAAGGTTACCAAGCACTGGCGTCTGGCTATGGTCACAGAGAACATAGGGAAATTGCTCGGAAAAATGAAAGGCCTCATCTTCCAGGCGGTAAGAAGGCAGGCAAATTCGGTGGCCGACCACTTGGCAAACCATGGGATCGAGAACCCAAACGGAATGGTGGACAGCTGTTGGCACCAGGTCGAGAGTAATCAATTGAAAGATCGGTGCTCTCACCTCGCACGAATAGATTTGGTGGCAGCTGACAAGGAAGAATGACAGGCCGCCCTTTTCACTACCATAATCGTATGGCTAAGCCGACGGGACGAGAGCCATCAATTCACAGCAAGCATCGAAGGACAACCTGGTTGAGGGAAATAATGTGCACCGCAGGCCACAGAAAATTGTACCGCATCATGACCCGGAGTGACATAAGCCGCCGCAGAACCGCAGGTCAGAAGGACACTTGGCACATCCAGAACCGTGCAGGAGGAGGTGATCGCAAACATTCCCAATCATCGCAATTACCCTCCTCAACTCCGAATTACAGCATTTATGTTGATCGGACATGCAAATTGCATGTCGCGATCCGCTCTACCGCCCAAAATCTTCTCGCCATTTTCTATATATCCTCCCTTGCTCTCCATTGGAGCATCATTGCTCCGGCGCTCAACAATCAGACTCCTTCGATTTGCATTTTTCTTCAGGCAAGTAACATTCAGGAGAGGGCTCCCATGGCGGGGGAAGGCAGCCGAAATCAATCCGCAAACAGAGACCTGCAGCGGGCTAGAGATATGTTCGAGCGGAGAACTTCCCAGCGGAACAAGAGGAAAATCATTGACCTGGAGGCCTCGGCTCAAGAGGAAGAGAGCAAGCTATCAGACCATCAGCTAAGCCAGGAAGTAGACTGGCTGCAAGATCCGGGGACGCCCAGCACTCGGGCAACCCAGTTCGTTCGCACCCAAGCAGAAGCGTGGCGCATGAAGACCATCCTGGCTAAGGCCATGGATGTCCAAACTGAACAGGCTGAGCAACTGCGAACTCTTCAACAGTTTGCTGCCACAATGACCAAGGACCACATGGCTGTCGTTGAAAGTAGCGAATTCAAACTCTGTGCTATACATCAGGAGATGGATACCATCAGTAATAAGCTCACTGTCCTGATCAAGCTGCTCAGGAAAGTCATCGAGCCAGACAATAAGCCTCCAGAACTTCAACGAGGTGGTCCGTCGAAGGTCAACCAGGACAATGCATCCAACTGCAAAGAGGTGCACTCAGTGCCAGCCCCCCCGAAGAAATTCTGATTAGTCTTCCCTGTCCCTCTGTCGGACTCTGTCATGTTATGTTTTTATTTTCAGTTTCTCAGTTATGTGCTAGCCAGTCTTTTTTGGCCTAAGTCGCCCTGCGTGGTGCACTTCTTAGCAGATCTCTGTCTCTTATGTTTGCTACTCTTTCAGTCCTAAGTTTCAAACTGTTTTTAGCTGGTAAGGCCTGCCTAAATGCGGCCAGTCATCTGCTTCGGCAGAATTTTTGTACTATATGTTACTTTTGTTAATATCAAAGCTTACTTACACAAAAAAAAAAAAGTATGCCTATTCAATATTAACTTGGGTGGTTGGGAAGAAATATTAACTTGAGTGGTTGGGAAGAATGGTGGTTATCTTGAAGGAGGAATCAAATTTTATATATAGATAATATAAAAAGACACGAGATAAATTAATAACCAACTAACTATAGTTGTTTATTACTTCAAAGATTTTTTCATTCTTTATGTAGAGTTATTTAGAGGGCCCTCCAACTCATAGGTTGAATACATGAATAAAGAAGGGTGAAGTTAAACATATAAGCTACACACAAATAAAAGGAGGAGAAATTTGGATAACATCTCCCTAGATCCATCTTAACAAGAGGATCGAATCCTTTGAGATGCAAGCCTTTTTAACAATGTAATAATTTGAGGAAATGATTACATTTATGGATTAGCTTCATTATAGGTTAAGATGGATCTATGTTGGTGGATGTGTGTGTGTATTTATAGAATGGAACCCTCTAAATCCAATTAGGGGATTCAACTTTTTTGAAAGAATCATGTGAGCGTGGACTTTGATCTATTTATGTGTGGATGAGCTACTAGATCATTAATATATCTCCTTGAGTGCAACCACGCATGTTTCCAATTATTATTTCATTTATCAAAGACAATTGAGAATATTATTTATTTACTTGTAATTTTTTTATTGATATAAGTAAGCATTAAGAAGGAGACGATTACAATGTTACAAATTATTCTATAGTGGGATGTAGAATGAGTTCTCTAATTATAAGAGCATTTGGGAAATATGAAACTATAAGTTTCAAGTTGAGTTTATGTATGGCACATGAAACTCCTAATATAAATCCATATTAAATATAATTTTATTAAGCATGAAGAGGGATTGAATGTTTTGAATTATACATTTTTTTATAATTAAAAATGGATTTAGATTGGTTGTAATCTCACTTAATTTGAGAGAACTCAAAAATCACAATTATGTAAATATTACTATGTAAAAATGTAATTTTGATTATTGTTATATAATTATATTTAATTTTTTATAATATTTCTAAGTAAATATTAAATCTATAATATTTTTTTATATGTAAATTTGATCATTTTGAACATAATCATTTTTTTGTAAGCTTGGCAAGACTGCGTCTTCATCATGTATAATATACCCCATTCAGGGTAGGGAATTGAACCAGTGACTTCACATTGAGGAGTTCCTTAACATAGCACCTGATCACCGTCTATCCAAGGCCCTGTGGACTTCAACATAATCATTTTTTTTAATGTGTGTACATATTAAATTTATCTCTCTCCATTCTAAGATTTTTTATTGCCATTCGTATTTATATTTGGTTAACATTATTATTGGTTATAAATATTATATATAGATGTCCATGGTTACTCACTATGAAATTTTATTATTATTATTATAGTTCACATTTAATACATATATTTATTGTATTATTATCTCTTAAATGATTGATGGCATGTATTTTGAGTAAATGATGGCACATATTTTGAGTAAATGTATTAGTATGTGTATATTTTAACTTTGTATTATTGTTGATATCGTAATTATTTATAGTTTTATAAGTACTATGTATCATCTCCATGTTGAGCACGAAATGAATTATATGCCTCCTTCATATTGCTTAACTTTAATTTTCAATTTAAATGTTTTTACTTATTTTGAAAGTTTTATTTCTATGGTACTCAAGAGGAAACCATTAATTTTGAAATTGCTAACTCGTAAATTTTAGGGTAAGAAAATGACCTCCAATCATTTTCTCCTTATAGGGGTTCCCTTCATATATATATATATATATATATATATATATATATATATATATATATATATATATATATATATATATAAGCCATAATAGAAGGAGAAAGCATTAAACTAGGAAGAAAGAGAAGTTGAAAACTTAAAACATTGATCTCTATACTAGGAATGACAAGGATTGTGTAAAATACCATTCCAATGGAATTCATGTAATGCCACACGTAAAAACCAAATGGAGAAAAAACTTCCCTAAAAAAAATAGATAATGTTTGTGTGATCATTGGTCTTCCATGGGATGAAATGCACCATCTTTGAAAATCAAATAACAACCATAAATATAAAGTCAATATCTCTTTTCATTCTTGGAAATACAAAATTATAATACATACTAAATTCCTCCCATAGTCTATTTAGTAATGAAAATGGCATATACAATTCATTGTTTTGGCTTCCTCCTTTGAATGTTCACGAATTCAACAACCATCCACCCATTTCTTCACATTAATGGAAACTTTGGGGCAATAGTAAAATTTCCATATCAAATACTTTCTCTCTACAAATTGATCTCCTACGATGTTGTTATGCAATTCTTTGATGAGTTTTTCCTTCATTGATCCTCCTAGAGTAATTATTGATAAAAAAAATAGACCCTCTTGGAATGCATTTTCATTTCTTCATTACATGGTTGTTTACAAGCCTTCAATGATTTACTAAAATCCACATCCCCTTCATACAACTATTACAAATTTTAAACGCAATTTCCTCTCTCAACATTTTGGTCATCAACGTTGTGCTTTGACTCAATGCATTGTCAAATCTAGTGGTTTTTTTCCTCTATGATCAATACAAATTCATAGATTTCAAAACTCAACCCACTTCATGTAGTTTTGATTCAATTTCTCCTGGGTGTTAATAAAATATCACTAACTCTGAAGTATGAACTTGCAAATTCGATTTCACCTGCACAACAAACTCGAATTTGTTGACTGCTTCAATTTGACCATTAGTTTGGGGATGATAGGAAGTAGTACTAAGTTGTAGTTGGGTACCTTGTAGCCCGAAGAGTTCCTGCCAAAAGTTACTGGTGAAGATCGGGTCACGATCAGACACAATGGAAGTGGGCATGCCATGCAATTTGAAGATCTGGTCCATGAAAGGTTGAGCCACCAAAGCTGGTGTAAAAGGGTGGGGTAGGGTGCAAAAATGAGCATACATAGAAAGTCTGTCCACAACCACCATGATGACTGACTTGTTGCCTGACTTTAGAAGACCCGTAATGAAATCCATAGAAACCTCCATCCAGATTGAGGCAGGGATGGGAAACGGTTGTAATGTGCCTGGGGATTTGACTGTTTCTCCTTTGTGGCATTGACACACATCACACTCAGCTACAAAAGTAAGAATGTCATTTTTAATGTCTGTCCAAAAGAATGAACATCGAGTGCGAGCATAAGTCTTCTGAAAGCCTGAATGGCCTACAGTGGGAGATGAGTGCAACTCTGGCAAAATGCGACTTTTAAGGGTGGATGTTGGTGATATCACTACTTTGTCCTTGTAGCGAAGAATCTCATCCTGCCAAGAGTAGGCCGCTGTGGAATTTGGATCCGCCTGCAATTTATTAATGAGTTGGGAGAGCAAAGGATGTGAAAACCATTCCTTGTGAGCCTCTTCAATCCACTCTGGAATGGGAAGAGAGATTGCTAGCAAGGTGCTTTCCTCCTCAAATTGGTGTGATAAAGCATCTTCTACGACATTTTCTCGCCCTTTCTTGTATATTATCTCATAATCATATCCCAACATTTTGGCTAGCCATTTATTTTGTTGTGGCGAGGATAGGCATTGCTCCAAAAAATATTTAAGTCTTTGATTGTCTATGCGGATTTGGAAATGCCACCCCAATAAGTATGGTCGCTAGGTATCCACTGCATGTAAGATGGCCATCATCTCCTTCTCATAGGTAGATTGTCCCAGATTTGTCCCACTTATTTGTTGGTTAGTGAAGGCCAAGGGTCGACCTTCCTGCATTAAGACAACCCCAATACCCGTACCTGAAGCATCACATTCAATCACAAAAGATTTGGTGAAGTCGGGTAGTGCCAATACGGGAGTGGAACACATGGCCTGTTTGAGAGCTATTTTCAATTATTGTTTGATTTCATGAACTCTTACTTACATCTAACATTTTTGTTGTATTTCCTTTCATTTTTCATAGACCATTATGATCATATTACCTTGCCTCTTTTTACTAATGGTTTTATGGTGAGATATAGCATGATTAGTTTATTGATATAGAATGCAAGTTTTGGAGTTCCATAGATTGTAGATGTTCTCATGCACTTTACCATGAGCATGTGTCCCCATTTTGGAGCTATATGTTATCCCTTGACATCTAGTGGTAACTAGACGATATTTTTCTCAAGTGACTCTTATCTCAAATAATAGTTCCACGGATGAGATTTATGATTCTCCACTAATTGTTAACCAAAGATTCCTCCCACATTTTCTTAGTTCACTCGCATTTGATGGATATGGTGCATAACATACATGAATTACATTATTTTCTCACCTCATATTGAGTTTTAATGCCTTATGTACTTGTCATTAAGTGTTGATGATTCTTTGAGTTAGATAATGGATCGTGATGCTCTAAATTTGTGCCTTTTGCCTTGTTTTACCTTGGTGATGATCAACATCTTCTAGATAAGTGTTGTCACTATTTGTTTGAGTTATACTATTAAGGGGATTTCAAAGGGGTAGCATGCCCATATCACAATCCATACTTAACACTTTCCATATTTCCCATTTCCCATTGTCGCTTTCATGGTTGTTGTCACTTGTCACAAAAAGGTTCAGGCATCATAATCCCATGAGAAGGAATTATAAGGTGAAGGTCAATTTAACTAAATAAAAAAAAAGGGGGGGAGGAAGAGAAAGATGCAAATTAAAACGAAAATAAAATAAAATAAAAAATAAAAAGCCAAGGCAAAGCTTGAGTAATTGCCCCCTCATAATGAGGCCATTACCCTAAGTCCTATGCGAGGAAATGCATCACTTATAAAAGGACTAAATGAAATTATTTGAAGTTTTATCTAATGAAACTCATATGGATAAAAAAGGACTCAATGAAATGAAGTTTGAAAAAAAGCCAAATAAAGTGGTCGTAAGAAATAGTGCCAAGGAAAGGGTATATCAAAGCATATGTGCTCCTCCATTTTCAAATGTGCTCATGTTAATGAATATCTTAAATAACCTCGCTTGATTGTGTAATGCAACTTATGAAGTCACATGCCAAACCATACTATATATCACTACACCTACTCCTTAATGGCCTTTCTTGGTAACCACTTCTCTTCTTGGGCATTGACATATGTAATATGTACTAATAATGACCCTCCCATACCTAAAGGTGGCAAATAGCATGAATTATATGAGTTATTTTGAAGTTTGAAGATGATGTAAGTAGTGGCTTCTACATATGACATGACCCATTTTTTTTATGTTGCATTGGACTTGTGTGCATGCTTCCAAATAAATGACTATGTTGGGTCACTTCACCTCACATTAGAGAAATTTTGAGGTCTAAAATGAGCCTCCTAATGAATATTATAATATAATAGTGGAAATAATAAAATAAAATTAGATTACATCATCAAATTTTAGAGGGAAAAAAGAAAAACTATTTTTTCAACTCATATTTTCAACTTATTTCCATATGTTTTTGCTCAAATTTCAAGTGGGGGCACTCTTTGTATGCAGAATTTAATTCCTCATCCAAGGAGTACCCTTGTTGCATACTTCCAATACACTCTGCTACACGAACAATGAGAAGTACATGAAAAAATGTTATTGCAGTCACATTTTTCCATGTATTTCTCGTTTTTCGTGTAGCAGGGTCCCTAACTTTCTTATATGTGCATATCTTCTATGCGCATATACGGAAATTGTGCATATATGGAAGATATGTGCATATACGAAAATTGTGCATATATGGAAGATATGCACATATACGGAAATTGTGCATATACGTAAGATATGCGCGTATCTTTCGTATATCCCTAACTTTCTTATATGTGCATATCTTCCGTATATGCACGTCGTTTATGTATCTACATCGTATATGCGCAAATTCCATATACAGAAATTGCGCATATACGGAAATTGTGCATATACAGAAGATATGCACATATACGGAAGATATGCACATATACAGTAGATATGCGCAGTTTCCGTATATGAGCATATCTTCCATATATGCACAATTTCCGTATATGCGCAATTTCTGTATATGGAATTTGTGCATATACGATGTAGATACATGAACGAAGATATGTACAAATTCCTTATACAGAAATTGCGCATATACGAAAATTGTGCATATACGGAAGATATGCGCATATACGGAAATTGCGCATATACGGAAGATATGCACATATCTTCCATATATGCGCAATTTCTGTATATGGAATTTGCGCATATACGATGCAAATACATGAACGACGTGCATATACGGAAGATATGCACATATAGGAAAGTTAGGGATATAAGAAAGATATGCGCATATCTTCCGTATATGCGCAATTTCTGTATATGCGCATATCTTCCGTATATGTGCAATTTTCGTATATGCAAAATTTCTGTATATGGAATTTGCGCATATACGATGTAGATACATGAACGAAGATATTAAAAAATTCCATACACAGAAATTGTGCATACACGGAAGATATGCGCATATACGGAAATTGCGCATATACGGAAGATATGCACATATCTTTCGTATATCCTGAACTTTTCTATATGTGTATACTTCCGTATATGCACGTAGTTCATGTATCTGCATCGTATATGCGCAAATTCCATATACAGAAATTGCGCATATACGAAAGATATGCGCATATCTTCCATATATGCACAATTTCTGTATATGGAATTTGTGCATATACGATGCAGATACATGAACGACGTGCATATACAGAAGATATGCACATATAGGAAAGTTAGGGATATACGGAAGATATGCACATATCTTTCGTATATGCGCATATCTACCGTGTATGCACAATTTCCATATATGCGAAATTTTTGTATATGGAATTTGCGCATATACGATGTAGATACATGAACGAAGATATGTACAAATTCCATATACAGAAATTGCGCATATACGGAAATTGTGCATATATGGAAGATATGCGCATATACGGAAATTGTGCATATACGGAAGATATGGGCATATACGGAAGATATGCGCATATCTTCCTCTATGTGCATATCTTCCGTATATATACATCGTTCATGTATCTGCATTGTATATGCGCAAATTTTATATACAGAAATTGTGCATATACGGAATATATGCTCATATCTTCCGTATATGCACAATTTCTGTATATGGAATTTGCGCATATACGATACAGATATATGAACGACGTGCATATACAGAAGATATGCACATATAGGAAAGTTAGGGATATACGGAAGATATGCGCATATCTTCCGTATATGTGCAATTTCCGTATATGCGCATATCTTCCGTATATGCGCAATTTGTATATGGAATTTGCGCATATACGATGTAGATACATGAACGAAGATATGTACAAATTCTATATACAGAAATTGCGCATATACGGAAATTGTGCATATACAGAAGATATGCGCATATACGGAAATTGCGCATATACGGAAGATATGCGCATATCTTCCATATATCCCTAACTTTCCTATATGCGCAATTTCCGTATATGCGCATATCTTCTGTATATGCACAATTTCCGTATATGCGCAATTTCTGTATATGGAATTTGTATATATCTTCGTTCATGTATCTACATCATATATGCGCAAATTCCATATACAGAAATTTTGCATATACGGAAATTGTGCATATACAGAAGATATGCGCATATACGGAAATTGCGCATATACGGAAGATATGCGCATATCTTCCGTATATCCTTAACTTTCCTGTATGTGCATATCTTCCGTATATGCACGTAGTTTATGTATCTGCATTGTATATGCGCAAATTCCATATATAGAAATTACGCATATACGGAAATTGTGCATATATAGAAGATATGTGCATATCTTCCGTATATGCACAATTTCCGTATATGGAATTTTGCGCATATACGATGCAGATACATAAACGATGTGCATATACGGAAGATATGCACATATAGGAAAGTTAGGGATATACGGAAGATATACGCATATCTTCTGTATATGCACAATTTCCGTATATGCGCATATCTTCCGTATATGCATAATTTCCGTATATGCGAAATTTCTGTATATGGAATTTGTACATATCTTCAACTGTGGGAAGACCAACTCTTTGACATCCTCGTTATGGTCGACGGTGGCAAACTAATGCCAAGATTGGTAGTCCGCGATGGTGTCCATGTACTCTATGGTGACATCCTTCTGGAAATGAACTCTTGCCTCTGTTGCATCCGAGTACACTAAATTGAAAATCATAAATCCAAATTGGTAGAAAGAGGCCTTACACAACAACATGGAGTACATTATGACATAACCTTCACCCAAATAGCAAGGTTGGATACTGTCGTAATAGTATTAGAAATAACAAGAAGAAATCATTGGGCATTTTACCAAATGGATGTCAAATCAACATTTTTAAATGGGATCTTGAAGGAAGAATTTTATATAGATCAACCTCTAGGATATGAAGTCAAGGGTCAAGAGTTGAAAGTTTACAAGTTAAAAAAGGTTTTGTATGGTTTAAAACAAGCCCCCAGAGCATGGCACAATATAATTGATTTTTATATGATCAACAAAAGATTCAAACATAGAATTAATGGACTCACTATCTATACAAAAACAACTCTGCAAGGTAATATTTTGATTGTTTGCATTTATGTTGATGATAATATTTACACATAAAATTTGCAGCTTGAGTATTGTCAAATAGATTTGGAGAAGGAATTTGAGATGACCAATCTTCATCACATGAAATATTTTCTTCAAATAGAAGTTGAATGGTCTGAAAACGGAATTTTCATTTGTCAAATAAAGTATCCAAGATACATATTGACAAGGTTCGGGATGAGTGAATGCAAGCTAACACCAATCATCCCAAGAACCAAGTTGAACAAAGATAACATTAGTCCAACATTTAATTCCACTTTGTACAATTATCTAGTAGGAAACCTAATATATCTCACAACAAGAAGGCTTGACATAATGCATTTAGTCAACGTTATATCCAAGTTTTGAGAGTCACCAAAAGAAACCCATTAGAAAGTAGGAACCTCATTGGACATAGCTCTTGGGAACCTCATTGGACATTGAAGAAAAGGATGAATTCATCAAGGACAAGGCTCATCATACAAAAAGGAAACATCTACCAAATGGGCATATATAAAATCCTCAAGATTCTCTGAAGGAATCCTCATCGGAGGGTTCACTGATCTAGAAAGGAACCAAGTGTTTCGTCCGGAATTCCAACTTATGGAATTCATGAGATGATTGTTTGATGACATGAGAAATGAAGCAGATCAAGGGATTGAAGATCTTTTCAATCAAGGAATCTGTTGGAAGAAGCCTAGATGACCTAAAGGTAAAATGAGGTATGTATGCTTGTGTTTAATATTATAATGTCATGTCATATGGTTGTAGGTAACATGGATCATTACTTCTATCTTGAGAAGCATGATCAAGAGAAAAAGGATCTCCTCCTCTGAAAGGATGCAGGAAGGCATAAGTCACACTAGATGAAATCAACATAATATGTCCTCATATGAAGTATGAGGTGGTTGACCACAATGAAGAAACTCTGATTGAAAGCTCCTGGGAATGGAATGTGTGAGAAAGGAAGAGATCATGAGATATGCAACCCTGATGAAGGAAATCAACATCCAAAATACCAAGAAGATTTGACTAGGAAATCTCCTGGAAAGATATGAAGACTCTTATGGAAGTCTGAAAAAGATGGAGATCGTTGATTATGGATATATTTCGGAGATGTGTCAACATGTATGCAGGATTCTGGTACCTACAGAAATATGTCATGATGAGGAGCCGTCTCGAAAGGTACAATTTGATTTTAATGTTATGTTTTGATTTCTTGAATAATATATGGATGAGTTCATGCAGGGTTACTGGCACAAGAGTTGTAAGTACAAGTACAACTATAATTCATGTGGAGGATGGAAATTCTTGAAATAAACATGATAAGGAAGAAGTAGCCATATCATGAAGGTTCCAAATATGTATCAAGAACTCCACTTTCCATGAAAAAAGGAATGACATGACGAACCAAGAAGGAAAGTGATCGATGGTTAATGCCTTACAAGGAAGAAGCTCGATTGAATTTCATGACATCAAGGAAATTGATCAAGAAGCTGGAGGACCCACGAAGAAGAATCTATTGATGAAAAAGAGAGTCCCTAGTTAAGAGGGAGATCTGCGAAGTCCCTAATTGAGAGGGAGCTTGAGCAAGTTCCTGGTCAGAGGGAACTTGGGTGCATTCCTTTATAGGAATGGGCATATCCTCCCTAGTTAAGAGGGAGATATATACACAACATTCTTGTCTTCACCTGGGAAGAAATAATGGGAGGATTGGGTAATCATCTGGCATCTGATTTTCTTTGAGGATGTGTAGGGAATCCAAGATAAGTGTAGGCAAGAGGACTGATATTATTTGAGGGTTGGGAATCCAAGATAAGAATAAGGTCATACTCAGTGAACACTCAGGTGGGTATATACCTTGAGAGACAATGATGGAGGTGTCTATAATCATCGGTCTCGCCAATGTTGTGCTCTGATCTAATGAGAGATAGATTTGGCAGTCAAGGCCGTGATGTGGAAATAATGTTGGTTACTATGATGCTATACAAATGGGTTACCAATCTGATT